>CM036617.1:28253395-30653395 GCA_020746105.1 Trogon surrucura | reverse complement strand
TTGTCAGGAATGAAAGTGAGCCTTTGCTCCTTCTCTGGCTCCCAAAGGACATTGCCCATTCTTGTTAACATTGTTCTCTCCTAGCCCTTTATTCCACTCTGTCCTTGCTTTCCCAATTGTTTTTCTCCCGGCTCGAAGTATCTGCTTTGGTCTCTAGACTGGCTGTTGAAAAACTATAAAGTTAATTCTTCTCTGCAAAGTGATGTCAGGTGCACGTCGCTAAAACCAAAGTAGCAATATTGCAATTTCTTTTAAAAGGGTGGAAGTGGATTATGATAATCTTTTTCATTCATCCAGCTAATAAATAAATAGTCTAATCTCTTCTGTAGTCTGACAAGTTAAGGACTTTTTTCATCACCTTGTATTATAGGCACACCTAATGGTGAAAGTTTTAAAATATTATATGTGACGTGAGGCAAAAAAACAGGCCTCCTTTGCAGGTACTGGGACAACAAGGTTTTAGTTAAGAACATGGGTAAAAGGAGGACAAAATAACGAGTGAATTCATGGCTGGTTCAAGGCTCAGAAAAATCCTTGGTGGATCAAGTCACTCTGAATTTGCTCTGTTTATCTGGAATAGAAAAACCTGTGTTGCCTTGGGAGGGGCACTTGGAAGGATTTGACCCAGCTGGTGACATTAGCCTTCACCTCAGTGACCAGCATGACAGCTGCTTGTGTCTGGTGTGGATGAGGTGCTAAAGCTGATGATTTTGTGAAGCATCCCTGTCCCAGGCTTGTCACTGGGAAGTAGAGGTTAGCGGAAGAGTCTGTCTGAGGAATTTGAACAATGACATATGGCAATTAATAACTGCGGTGCTTTGCACTGAAGTTTATTTTGAAAAGCAATGGGTCTCTGCATTTCAATTATTATTTTTAGTTCTGTTTAGCAGCTATTTTAGTCTGATAAACATGTTGCGTATGTCTCTATCACAATGTTTATGTTACAGCTTTCTCACCAAACCAACTGTTCACAGCACTTGCTTTTCCCTCTTACTGGAAGATCTGCCTTTTGCTTTCTCTCAGCCCCATCGTAGCGCTTGCTAAATTGAGCTGTTTTCCTTTTTCTCCAATTACTCAGTGGTAAAATAAATAAATAAATAACTGTTTTGAAGTTCAGCCATCATACTCTGAAAGTGTAAGGAGAGACAACTGTCAGGGTAATTCACTAACAGTTTTACATCAGGTGGTCCCTTTCTGTCACTCAGGGAACAATAGTGGATAGTGACTGTAGTAAATCCAGGCGCTGCGAGCACTTGTCATCCTGATGATTGTATGTAATGATGCGTGTGCTCTTATGCAGAGCTTGTACTGCTGAAGCTGCTTACAGCAGCTAACGAGTCAAATACATCAAGTGCTGTACAGGGCGTATGTTCCTTAAGGTTTTGCCACGGCTTCCACATACAAGAGCAGGCAAAACTGTGCTACCGGCAAGATGAGTTACAGTTTGAAGCCTTCATTTTCCTAAGCCATTGGAAAATAGGTTCTTCTTGCTGCATTTGCCTCGGTAAATAGAGTTGGCAGTAGGGTTGGCTGCTGAACAAAAATAGTGTATTTTGAGTTCCTGAATCCGATAAGAATGGATTGAGCTGGTGTTGTCAAGTACCTAAATAAAGGGAGTAGAACATATAAGCCAATTAGTTTATATTGGCTGTTTATTAATGAGATTTGAAAGAGTTTGACCATCCTTGGTCTAAGGGACTTTGCCTGTACAAATTGTGTCTTCTCAGGAAATGTGGTTTGGGGCTTTTTAGTATAAAAACTTTATTTCATTTGCTACTGAAATCTTTTAGCCCAGAAGTATGGGAGACAGAGAGCTTTGTCTGATAATAATTTCAGTAGCGGATTTATACTATAAACCCTGCCATCTTAGAAAGAAGAAAATGGTATTTCTTTGGTCTTTGATTAGAAAACAGAGGGAAAAACAAGTGGAAGAAAGAAAATAGAGGGGGGGGGGGAAAATATATGTGTTTAAAGAGCTATAGATAAATTGTAAAGGAAACCAAAAAAGGTAGAAGAATTAATCCTAAGTTACTTAAAATGAATTGTAGAAATGTTTGTTTTCAGATTTTCTTGGTTTTGCAAGCCACGCAAATGCTGTTATTTCACTACCCTTATTCTGAATAACAGAGCAAATATATGCCTTCACTGAGCCTAACACTTCAGCGATATATGTGGCATTAATGAAAATTTCAATATATGTGACAATTCCCAGCAGATCTTCACTTGTTCCCTTAGACAGCTGTAAGAGCCCATATTTTAAAGGATTCACACTTTATTCATTAGCTTACTAATAGTATCAAAGTTTGCCTAAACTCTTAGTTTTCTCCTTTCTCACTTAGAAGACATTGCAAGTTTTGAGAAGTTGTAACTTTTAAATTATTTGAATTTGAAGCTTTTCCACTTTCATTTCAAATCATTTATTAATCTTTTTAGAGAAAGTGGGGAGACATTATTAAAGTACAAGCATGTGGGTTTTTTCTGTATAATAAGTTTAAACCCTAGATATTGATGATGCAAACTGAATTAAATAGTAGTTAATTGCTGAGTATGTGATGAATTTCAGGAAGGACAATTATACCATTTCTTTGGAAGCAGACAACTTGCACAGGAGCAGTTTGCGATATATACATTGCAATGTACATTTCAAAACAGAGAAACAAAAGACGTTTGTAGCTTGGGACACTGTACCGTGCAGCAGCTATTTTTAACATATACTTAGCAAAATCCGTTACTGTTTTGTTACATTATTATTCAGGGGGAAGTTGTTCCCTCCTTTTCATTTTCTCCTGTGGTTCTATCCCTCACATTAATTTGGCAGAGATTATGCTGATTTTTTGGCTGTGCTATACTTGTTTGTTGTTTTTTCTTGTGACTCTCACTAGCTGCATGGGTGATCCTGGCCAAATAACAAATTATTTGAGCCTTTATTAACTTAATTGTTAAGCAACTAAAAAGAATCCTTTCTTTCTTTGTTGCAGTTCTGTTAAATGTGTGAGACTAAAGTAGAAAATTTTTAATAGGAGACAAGGCAGCCTATAAAAAGGAGGGTGTACCCCACTTAAAGGTAAAGGTACAAAGAATATGGTAATTTGTGTGTCCTCCATCAGACTGGGCTGCCTAAATTATCAAATGAATAGTCGAATGGTTTATTGGGGTGAGAGATTGCTTTCATGTCACAGGTTTCTAGCTTAAAGGGATTCAACACTTATGACTTTGTCATCTGTATGGTAGGCCTTCAGTATGACATGTCACTCTCTTGTCACGTATTTCATCCATCTGTGAGAAACTCTCAGGAATACAAATCACTGCTGCTGAAACCTATTTTAAGACCTATTTTTACCTTGGGGTTTTGTTGGGTTTTTTTTTTTGGTGGGGGGACTTTCACTTCCTATATATCCATCATTCCAGATGTGTCAAGGTAGACAGCTTGTCTTTGGTTTGACATTCAAATAATATAAAGTTGAGCGATTTGTCACAAACTGAGATTGAGGCACCATTTCTAACCAGATTTGCTCCATGGAGTGAAGCTGTTTGTTTAAACCTCAGAGCAGGCAGACCTGTGGGTGTGTGACACTGGGGCTAGCACTGAAAGCGAGGTTGAAACAGATTTTAAATCACCATTACTATGAAGCTGATGAGACACTGAAACGGGTTGCCCAGGGAAGTTGTGGATGCTTCATCCGTGGAAGTGTTCAAGCCCAGGCTGGATGAGGCTTTGGGCAACCTGGTCTGGTGTGAGGTGTCCCTGCCATGGCAGGGGGGTTGGAACCAGATAATCTTTAAGGTCCCTTCCAACACAAGCCATTCTATGATTCTATGAGTCTATGATTCTGATGGCCAGGAAGTCTCTGATGATACCCGTGTTGGCTAGGTCCCAGCAGGCAGTGAGGTTCACCTCAGCTAGGTTAGCTGTTTGGTATAAATTAGGTATAAATTTGGTATAAATTAGGTTAATTAAGAGCACCAGGACCTTGCATGGGTGGCACCCCCTTGCTTTAGATGGATAGATACCTGCTACCTGAGTCCTGATGCACTCCCTTTGGGGAGTGCTCTGTGAATGAATGATGAGCGGGCTCCACAGGCAGTTGTGCTCACCTGTGGAGTCCTGCCTCATCAGATGCATTTTGGAGGATTAGAAACAACCTTTCATCCTTATACGATGATGATGGTGGTGGTGGTGGTGATGGTGGTGTCTCTCACGGCAGGACCTCAAACACTACTGTTGGTAATAATAAGCTTCTCAGTGTAGTAGTTAGAGCTGAGTGATGGGAATCCATCATCTGACTTCATTGCTCTACTAGAAATCCAGAGTAAGGCACTTTGAGACAAGTGACTGTGAGTTATTCCATTGCAGTCATCTTAATTACACAAGCAGAAGTACAATGAAGGTGACAGATTTGTGTTGGACTGATATTATTGAAGCAGATTGTAACCTGACCCACAGGCATGTGGTGAGAAGAAACCCAAGACGGAGCTACAAAGCTAAATCTTCTGACTCATGCATTGTGCTTTAATGGCTGTAAAATCCTCCCGTGTGCCCTGTGGAGTGCTTTCTGAGCAAAGGAAGGCAAAGAAGCTGTTAAATACAACTCTTAATTTGAAACAGTGAAACCTGAAACAACTCTGGTAGAGAAGGCAGGAAAATGTGAATCCAGCAGGTGCCATTCCATCAGTCCTGGGCAAGCGAAGGATGCAGACAGCAGAAAAGCTAGGAAACTTTCCACAATTTCATTTTGGGAGTTGATTAAAGAGCTCTGGCAGTGGAGATCTCGGGCATATCCTGGTTTGGTATTGTGTTAGTATAAACTAGGTGATGTGTGTTCGTTTTATACAGCATACTGCCTTATGGAGGTGTCTGGCTCAGAAACCCTAGTTACAGCCATGCCAGTGCATTAAGCAGCATGTAGGGGTGTTTCTGAGCAGCCGGACAGAGTTGTCCACATTGTTGAATACTTAAAATGGTTGATGGCATCATTTTGAATGTGGTCATCCAGCTCTTTCCCATGTGATTTATGAGTGTGTTTTACCGTGGGCCAGGGACTTGTTTTACCATGTTACCATGGCTCGGGGGCCATTCACAGCAGACCACTTGCCAGACCGTTTTGGAAACCGAGAGATTTTAATGGTACAGGTGCAGAGGGTTTTGTGGCAGCTGGCCTCGGTCCCAAACAGTTCTCTCAAGCGTATTTGTTGGTTACCAAAGATATCATTGCGGTAGCTGTGTTAACATGATGCCATACCATGGCTGGTCAGCATGCCAGGGTAACCCAATATTGCTTGTATGATTCGGAGATGTGACATAACTGTGCTTCTTACCCAAAGAAACAGGTTTAGAGTGGTTTTATACACCATACTCATTAACTGCAAGTTGCACTAGCAGCTACTTGCTGGTGAGTATTTTGATGCTCTGTTACTAATCAACAGTGAGTAGTGCGTGCTGATCTCAGAGGATTGCTCGGGATCTTTTGTGCCTCCTGGTGGTCTTGACGCTCTCTGATAACACACAGTCCTGATCCTTCAACAGCGCTAATGGGAGTCGAGGTCCCACGTTTATCTCAAGCTTCTGCATTCCTATTTTAATGTCTCTTGACATCTTCACAGCTCCTCTTTGCTGGTGGGCTGACCGTTGAGCAGAAATTCTTTGCAGACTGATGTGTCTTTTGACTGAGCGATGAGCCCTCCTTTTCAGTACTTCCCACTGCTTCAATACCCTTTTTGATCATTTTTTTCCTCATTATGTGCCTATAAAGGGAACAGTCCTCCATTTGTTCACTTTGTGTCCTGAATGTCTCTTTCCTTTTATCTATAATGTAATATTCATCAGAGGAAATAGCTTGCTGCAAGACCATGTAATTGGCCTGGAACCTCTGAGTCCCAGTATGTCACCATTAAAGCTTGTGAGTGCTTTATTCTTGAGTTATCCTAATGGGGAAATCATCTTCCAAGGAAGGTGATAGAAACTGAGACGTAGGATGTTTAAAACAGGGATGGAAAGAAT
Source organism: Trogon surrucura (assembly GCA_020746105.1). Taxonomy (NCBI): domain Eukaryota; kingdom Metazoa; phylum Chordata; class Aves; order Trogoniformes; family Trogonidae; genus Trogon; species Trogon surrucura. The sequence continues at coordinate 30,647,397 of CM036617.1, read as the reverse complement.
GATAAGGAACAAAGCTGCTTGACATCCAGAGAATCTGCATCACCCAGGAGATATTTATTTTGGTACTTAATTTTTCTAATGTGAGATCTTATCAAATGAAATGTTTGTTGTGCGTACTAGCCTAAAAGGTTTAAAAAACTTTAAAAAAACCTTCAGAATTTAGTATCCTAAATAGCTGACTATAAGGGGAAAGAAAAGTATTTTTGTAAGGCACTTAGCAGCCCACGTCATGAATTTGAATGGTTTGTGGTAGTGTTTTGAAAATACTAAGTTTTACCAACACCACTATTTTGTTCTTAAGGGCTAGATTCAAGAAAAAGAAATTCTAAGAAAGTATTCGGAGAGAGTACAAAATGTGATTCAGGTTGTCCATTAGAGCACTTGGAGGGACTCGTATTCATCCCATTCACTTTTAGCCTTGTAGCTGAGGGTCCTACATTAGGAATGTGGTTTCTGTGAGCTTCATCTCTAGACAACAGCTAGGGAGAGACACTCTTCAGACCTCTGGTTTTATAGAGGGAGCTTAGGGAGGATACAGTCCTCATTTTGGCACCTGAGGTTGACGTAAGCCTTAATTATACTTCTTTTTTTAATTGTATGTCAGTTATGCAACAAACATGAATTAAATATTATCTTGCACCATATTAGAATTACTAAAAACCCCAAACCAATAAAATTCTAAAGTCTATTAGAATGTGTCTGTGGAATTAGTCTCCAAGCACACTGTTGTCTCCTCCTTTCTCACTCCCCATCTTTTTATTTTTCCTTGTCTCATTTTTCATGTCCTGCCTGTACATAGACTGTCACTTCCTCGGTTCAGGACTCATTAATTCTCCATGTCCTATAGTGTACCTGCAGCACTCTGGGATCGTAAAGCAACAGTGTGAAGTAAGAGAAAGCTACTTCTCCTTGCAGTAAGCAAAAGGCAAAATGTTGTCTCACTTCTGTCCAAATTACAAGCAGTGCAGATTCATGTTGAATTAACTACCAGCTGCTGAATACAGGGAAGGGCAGCCCCAGGCTGTTTTCAAACAGAAGTGCAAACTAAATGAATTTTTGCTTCGGATGCTTGAGGGCAGCTGCATGGGTATTGCTTGCCTCTGGGCCTGAGGAGTGACATGTTACACTGTTTTCACACCCTTCCAAATATACATGGTGCCAAATGATATTGACATGGCTTAGTGCTTACTGAAGACACCGCATGGCTTCATGGCCCACACAGCACTACTCAGCCAGCCCCTGGGTCCCCTTGGTCCCTGCCCAGAGCTGGAGCAGTGATGGGTGTATGGCCCAGCAGTGAGAAGAAGGAAGAGGACTCCTTCTCTGTTCATGTCGTTACTGCCTCTGCCTTTCTCAGCTACACCAGAGTCCTGGGGGAGGTTAGTTGGGGGATACCATTTTATTGTAGAATCATAGAATCATTTAGAGTTGGAAAAGACCATTAAGATCGTGGAGGATGTTCTCTGTAGCAGGTTAATATAACGGAATCACAGAATGTTAGGGTTGGCAGGGACCTCAGAGGACCGTCTAGTCCAACCGCTCTGCCAGAGCAGGTTTGCCTAAAGCAGGTTGCACAGGGTGATTTCCAGGCAGGTTTTGAATGTCTCCAGAAAAAGAGACTCCACCATCTCTCTGGGCAGCCTGTTCCAGTGCTCTACCACACTTGAAAAAGTTCCACCTCATGTTTAGATGGAACTTCCTATGTTCAAGTTTGTGCCTGTTACCTCTTGTCCTGTCACTGGGCACCACTTAAAAAAAAGCTGGCTCCACCATCCTGACACCCATTAAGTATTTATAAGCATTGACAAGATCTCCCCTCAGTCTTCTCTTCACCAGACTAAAAAGCCCTCACTGCTAATGACCTAGTCCTGTGGTCTGTGTCATGTGTGACAAAGCTGTTTCCTTGCTCTCTGGTATTATCAAAGTGGCTGGGGGCTGAGATTTAGTAAAGGAGGGACAGAGAGCTGCGAGCCCCCAGCAGCAACTCTCTCCCCAGCACTGCACTGATCTTTTTCAAAAGCTACGATAACCTCATGGTACCTGACAACATTGATGGGTTTTTTTCATAGGTGTTATGAAAAATTTAGATTGTGTCGTCTTTTATTGGTCCAGCAGGATAGACAAGAAGAGTTGAGGGTAGTTCCTCGTGGTCTTCGTCACCTAAACCAGCAGTCTTAGCACCTGATCTGCGGAATACTGAGTGCTAAGCACAGGGCTGTGAAATCTGGGGATGACTGTAATTGCTTCTTCTATAGAGATATGTCCATAGTGAAATCAAAAACGGACACTATGGTTGCATGAGATTGGTGTCTTTTATTCCTCTGGATGCCTGAGAGGCTAGAGTATGAAAGTATCCTGAGAATATGCTTAGATGGCATCTATGTACTGTCAAATATCTTTCCAGTCAAGGCTCACAGAGTTGTTTTGTTTTTTTTTTTAATTTAAAGCAATATTGCAAACTTGTTGCAATTATTTACATAAACCGAGCATTTAGATTTGGATTCAGGAACTGCATTATGGCTCCCTGAACAGTTTGCATGTTATGTTCAGAGCACTCAGGGCACACATGCAAGATGCTAATTGTGACAGAGAGCTCTGATGAGTGGGGTCAGTTTTGGGGGGCCCAGCAAGCCAGGAGGCTGTGTCACTATGAACTCTAAAACCAAACACTCAGAAATCGTAGGTAGGGCCTCAGTAGTGAAACTTTGGGGTTTTTTTACCTTTTTCTTTTAATATTCAGTGATGACGTATTTGGTTTACTTTGGTGTTTCTGAATCTTAAGGACGTAAATGGGCCACGTTGTAATCCGCCGAAAATGGGGTTTTCATGAGTTTGAGGTTATAGGTAGCTGCAAAATTTAATTGCACTTTTACTCAAAATACTTAACTGCTCTGACTTTCTCACAGGTTATCCAGCATGCACTGAAGTAGAACCAATGCATGTATGGTTTTACTGGCAGGTGTCTTGAAGAGGAAAAAGGTTTCCTAAAGCAAAAAGCATTGTCATCTGAATGTTTATATTTTGGTATTCACTTTGTGTGTTCCCTACCAGTTGCAACCAAAGAACAATAAAAATTCTGCTCTTTGAGTAGAGCTCCTTGGAAAAGAAAAAACAACCAAAACCTTTCAAAGCGACATTTATGGGACATAAGGTGAAGAAGACAAGGAACAGAGTCAAAATCTGGTAGACTTCTGCTCCTAACCTGTGTCTGAAGCTGCCTATTTTTTACTTCTGAGCTTAAATTTTTATGCCTAAAATTAGGTAGCATGAATACCCCCCTAGATAAAACCCTAGTTGCTTTACTCTGTGTAGGTGTTTTCAAAATTCATGTGAGGTGCCAGTTTTTCTGAGGCCATGTTCAAAAGCTGTCCCAGTTGTTATCTTAGCACATAAATAATGCTAAAGGAGTGTTAAACTATTTTAATGTGCAATGTGAGTTGAATTCAGCGTATTTTTTCATTATCTCTTTTAGATTTAATGTGGTCTAACTAAAATTTTTGTCTTGCAGGTCTGAGTACAGCCGTATGTCCTCTACTAGCAGTGAGTATAACTGAGATTTTTTTTAAATGGATTCTCATATCTTCTGGTTGCTAATATTTATCAATGTCAACCTAGTGTTATGATGGAGTTCACTTTGACACAGTAAAGCTCCTATTCCTTCACTTCTTGGTTCTAAGTCTAGAAACAGTATAGAAAATTAAACTGGTTGGATGTTTATGACCAAAATACGAGTCTTGTGTAAAGTTATAAATATTGGAGCTCACAAGAATGTGAGGCAAAATGAGAACAAAATCTGTAGACATGGTGTGGCCATGTGAGCGGGTCCTCTGACGAAATGAGTTTGCAGTGATGAATGTCAATAGACGTAGTGGATGCAGAAGTAATTGAATGCTTATTATAAGCTGATACCAAGAAAGCACTTGAGAGCAAAATCTCTGAAGCCTTTCTTTGATTTCAAAGATGATAGATACTCTAGTGTCACAATCTTTTTACATGTTTACAATAGCCAGTTAATTTCAGGTTATCCAGCTGCTAAAAGGTGAATCCCAGTGTCTGGAATATTTTTTCCTTCTTTTTCACCAATGCAAAATGGCAATTTTTTAAGGAACAAGGAGTGCTTTTTCAGTCCTCTGTCTACCCACTCCAACAATTTCTTAGTTGTAGGACATACTGTATCCACAGCACTTGGAAATGCAATAATGCTTATTCATGCACAGCTACTAGTATCTCTCAATCTTGTCAAAGCACAAGGTGATGCTTGTCTCCCCGATTCACACGTAGACATGAGCTTTATTTATGCCAAGCAAGCAGATCAAAAAATTCACAGATGACAAACTGTGTTTTATAGTCTGGATTTCTAAGCACCATGAAAATCAGAGGGGAAGAAAGCTGTCAGTTTTCTCACATTCACACATTCTGACTGAAGCGTGGCGAGGGTTATTTTCCGTCTCCCATAGTCTTCAGTGGAGGGCTTTTATGGATTTCAACAAGAGCTGAATCAGACAGTGTTCGTAACGTCTGGCTCCGGAGCTGATGTGACTAGCAGGGAACTCTCAGTCTTTCCTCCATCTGCTCAGTGTATACGTGCATCTGAGAAAGAGAGAATTTAGTGCAGCTTTTTCCTAAATTCCGGTGTCAAAATAGGTTTCTGGATTCCCACTGTCAGACATAATTTTTGAAATGATTGGGAGGCAAAATCCAGGCAGTCAACTTTTCTGTGATAGTAAAAGCATAATGGATTTGACTGGTTACACCAGATGTGTACACCACCACTGCCCTCAGCTCACGATTTTGGGTGATGGCTTGTGGAATATGCTGCAAGCTTCTTCCACTTTTTGCACAGTCACTCACAATTATTTGCCTTTTAGAAGTGCTAATAACTTTAGAAGACAAGGTGTCAGTATTTCTCATCTAAAAATTTGGGGTTGATCCCTTACCAGCTTTGCACGACTACTGCACATTTGACAAATAAAGGTGACAAATTGTATTTGTAAGTCTTTGCTTTTATTAAATGAGCTGTTTGTAAGGGCAAGTTCTGGTTCTGTGGCAGCTGCAGCGCGTCATGTTAACTGTGGTCACCTCAGTGTTTTGTTGGCCAGGGCTGTCCAGAATATGTGGAGATTACAGTTGTGTTTCAACACCACTAATTTGTTAGGACAAGGAGGTATTATCATTCCGTCAGAGACACAAAAATTCAGGAGACAGGACAGTCTCCTTCTTTGTCTTTTTTGCATCCAAGGCAAATTATATTGATGCAGCTTCACAAGCAGCAGTATTTAACTTTGCATTTTGTGAGGTTTGTGTGGTTGGTTTGGTCAGACAGTGCAAGAATAACAGAAACAGCTACATAAGACAATTTCAGTAAAATAGAAATGCTTTCATGTCAGTGGCTGTCGGTCAGGGGGTGCATAACATTTGAAGAAAAGATCACTGAGGAAGAGAAAAAAGGCAGCTTTGGCCATTTTAATTTTTTGGGGGAAAAGATTCAGCCAGTGATATCATTCATAGTACAGAAAGCAGTCTAATCGATGCTGTTAGGCTCTAACATAATACAAAGTAAGCTGTTGTAAATGAAAAAGCAAAGATGTAGGGGAATTCCTTGCAGAACAAGGGCACAGTGTGCCTTTGAAAGCATTGGACAACCCGGCCTGGGATTGGGCTAGTTCTCATCCTTGCAGCTGCTGGGGATGATAAGTAAAGGTACATTAGCTGCGTCGAAAGGTAGTTCTCATCCTTGGAGGAATGCTAAAGATACATTAGTTACAATGAGAGGTGTGTTTTTCCCATACGAAGCGGGGACCCAGTAACCAATCATTAGTATTTTGTAGTGCATGCTTGGCGTGTGGCGATACAGCATGTAACCAACCAGTTTTGCTGTAAGGGCGCGTGGACAGTTGTAATACACCAATAAATATGCTTGGAGCAACGCGTGATACTCTAATAAATTAAACTATATAAACAGTAGTTGTGCAAAATAAAGTGAGAACGGCATGTAATCTTATCGATGTGAGTGTCGTTACTCGGCCGGCTTCCCGTGGGATCCTCTTCGCAAAGAATCTCTGTAACCTACAGCTGCTTCATCTGAAGCTCCTGTTCTGGTGAAGTTTATCTAAAACACAAGGATTACAGGCTAATTTGGTTTTACAGGAGTCGTATTCAGTGGTACCGATGCGGCTCCAAGTTCAGTGCTTAATTAATGAATAATCTTCTAAATTTCTGGATGAGCTCCACTGGACAGTGGTTTTCTGCAGACATGCTGAGAAAAGGATAAGAAAGTTTTAGCAGGTGAATGAACTGCAGCCGCCTGTAGCACTTGCTGCGACGACAGCAGCTGAACGAACTGGAGGGCTTTGCACCAATGCAAAAGCATACAGGAACCCTAGACCCCCCCCAAGCCAGAATTAAAATCTCACAGGCTGCTACATGACAACGCAAGAATGATTCTGTATGTGTGTTATATCTAGTACTATTTTTTTCCCTAAGCACATGGCAGCAGTTACTGTGGGTGAGGTACTACTTCAGCAGTTCAGAGCCCTGCCTGGTGCTTTGGCTGGGTCTCGGGTCTTACGTAGCATCTCAATTCCTTTCTTCTCTGCCTTCTGTCTTGGCTTTGGGTAACCCAAAAATGCTTTTTAGTGGCACCATTTTTCTGACTTTTGTGGTTTTGTACAGCAAATACTTCGGGAAAGAGTACCAAAGTTTGCAGAGTGTGTTTGTTTCTGCAAGAAAATGCAGCATTTTTCTGCTCCGGCTGTTGTCAGGGTAACTGTGTGCCACTTTGCCTTTTCTTACTGAGCAGAGTAAATAGGCCATGCAAACCTGTCTGCTGGATGCTGGCTTTTGAGGTATTACAGCTTTTTTTGAGGAATCAGCAATGTGATTTCAAGAGAGAAGTGCTAAATTAATTTTGACATTTTTTTTCCTCCTGAATTCTGGGTGCTTATAGCCACTTTTCCCTTTGTTCTTTAGCAGGAGGTGCTTTGTCTCTTATAAGGATGTTTTGCCCATTGGTGTGCTCTTCATTAATCTAGAAAATGTATTAAGCTTCTTTTTGCTCATATTTTCAATTACCTTTTCAATTACAGTTTTCAGTTCCCATTAGGGATCCCTAATCACATAGGAAAGGGAATTGTGCTAGGCACTTTACACACACAGAAGAGACCTTTACCCAAAGTACATAATACCAAAATATAAAGACCATAGGTGGCATATAGATAGAAACAGTCAGGATCACAAAGGAGTAATTAATTAGTCTTGGTCTGCACAATAAGCAACAGTCTCTGCACATCAACATTTTAATTATCTTTAAATTGCTTTGAGCTGTGTGTTTCAAGGATGATTTTTGACCAGGGAGGAGTAGTTTTGGTGGGGGCTGCTTATTTCTTCCTCTGCATAATCTTTGCGTTTATGATAATGGCTCTTCAGAAAGGCTCAAACCAGCAGTGGGCATTTTGAAGCGAGACTTTTGTGATTTGTAACATTTGAAGTATTCCATACCTAGTCAGCTCTGGGGCCAGTTTAACCAGGTTGTCTTAGAAATTATTGTGGAAGTGGTTTTTGTTTGTTTTTTTTTTCCCCCTGACATTTTTCAGCTAAGCTGCCTGGATACATGTTAGTACCATTCCAGCTAAGACAGTAAATGAAACACAAAACTGGTCCTGTGGGATAAGATGCAAGTTTGTGGCAGATTTTAGAGCATTTGAGATAGTAAAACCCTGTCGCACAGTGGTGCATGTTGTGATTGTCAATGAGGTAAAGGACTTGTCACTCACCTGCTTTGCAGTTGGAAGGCTGGTGATTTGGTTTCTCCTGCCTTTCATTTTGCAGCTGAGAGATGATTGAGTCCGTCTGGGATGTTTTTTGATTATTCATATCCTTCCGTGATAAACCTGAGAGCTGGGATATTACAATTTTATTTCCATGTTGCACATACATCCTAACCCATGGAATTTCACCCACTTTCTGATTCTACAGATGAAGCACAAGGGAGTTTCTTTTTGCAGCTTTACAAATGTATGGGCTATTGGGCATGTTTAATTTTAGTTGTTTTTTTTTTTTCTCTTTGATATTCTGTTACTGTGCTAGTATAAATTCAGATCTTTGTTTGGGGATTTGGTCGGTGTTTTGTCAGTATCATCTGCATCAGCTCCCTGGGCTGCTTTTCGACCCTTGTTTTCTCTAGAAGTGTCAAGAATCCTCATGTGCAAAACTTGCAGCCTTTATGGAGAGCTAGTCAGGACAAGGTTTCTCTTATTCTTCATTCCAGAGGCAAGGTGAGGTGCTGAGGCTTACCTCCGTGCACGAGCTGTGTGTTGACATAGGCTGCCTTAATGGCACTTTGGGTGGTGGGTTTTGTTTACTGTTTTTTTTTGTTCTTTGTGCTTGATCTGGCCATGAGCAATGGGAAATACCCAGTACTACAGTACCTGCTGTTTGTGAAAAGCCGCTTGAAACCTTGTGTGTGTTTGCGTTTGCACCCTGAACGAGCCCAAGACGACGCACTCTAGTTGACGTCCTTTTTCTATCTGACTTAAACACAGTCTTGTTTTAGACACCTAACAATTCCCATTAAAGACTATTAGGGAGAATTAATGGCGTGTAGTCGAGTGACAATACTCAACTAAGAAAAAAAAATAGTTGCCCAAAAGGTGGTGTCCTCAGTTTGAGGTAAATGTTTGCTTTTCTGGAGCTGTGTTACCATTGCTGATTCAGTGCTGTATTTATCTGCTCTCAGTAATTGCATTTACTTTGAAGCTAGCTGAGGTCAGGGCTTTGTTAGAAGTAGAAATTATGTGTTTGTATGCACTGTCATTGTGAGGACCCATCAAAAGCTACTCGGGTGCTGATGTAGTCCCTCAGGTAGCTTCTGAAAGGTAAATGTTAGGCCACCTGTCCCATCCGTGCTCAGAGCTTGCCAAGTCACAGTAACATGACAGTTTTCACACCACTTCCATACTGTGTGCATGTAACAATATGCTGCCTCACTCGTTTGCTCTGTTTTGTCTCTTTTCCCTTTTTTTTTTTTTCTCCCCCCTGCCACGGAGAAGCATCTGTTTCTCGCTGTTACCTGGCAAGAATCTTTCTCTTCCCTCTCTACTCAAGTTGTTAAGATTGTAAGCATTGTTGGAAAGAAATGTGAAGGCGAAAATGTATCTCTGAATAAAAGTGAGAGTCAGATCCAGCCTGAACAGTAGAGGAGAGCAAAGTCAGTGTCTCCCGAAATTCTCTTTTCTAATTCTTGAGAATTTTTTTATTACCAAGCACTCCAGAGACTGAGGGATCACATCGGTCAAAATGGGCACTAATGGAGCTTTTGATGGAAAATTAAAGATGTGACCTTTCTGGTGCAGAGATAACAGGAGCTACAGGCATGTAAAAACCTATAGTATTTTGCAGATATATAGGTGTCTTGTAACAATAGCGTATGGATAAATGGCTTCCAATTACTTACCTGTCATTTCAAAATCTAGCTGCCTTCACTTAGCTCATAAAGGTGACGAAAACTAACCGGGAGCAGGAACGAAACTGAGTTTGATTTGGGCTTTTAAAAGTCTGTCACAAAGCTAAAATTTCGTAATATAGTTGCCTACTTTCATTCAGGTTAGCTCAAACCACTTCTGACCCAGGCACTGCTGGACTGGATATCTTCTAATTGTGTTTCTCCAAACAATGCAATTTAACAAGTGTAAGGATATAATTATATTCTTCTACTGCAATACAAAGTTATACTGTACTATATTGTTTCTTATTTCTATAGAGAACTGAAATGCTTTTACAATGGCTGGCAACGAGCTGTATTAAATACAATTGTAAAAACAATTTATAGTGGGTTTGCCAGCATCATGCTGTGTTTCCAGAAGGTGTTATTGTAAAAAGAAGATTAAATAAAGTATGAGGAAGATGTAATTGGACTCACATTATGTAGAGCTCTAAGCCTTCAGCATCTGTCAATGTTGCAGCTTCAGGTGTTTTATAATATAGTAGTGAAATCCGAAGTGCCAGCTTCTGTGGAAAATATAGTGAGCATCTTCTGTGTATTTTACCTGCCCTGTGTTATGCTGGTAGAGGTAAGAAACAATGCTGTTTCCCACTAGGGCTGCGTGGGGGAGGAAAATGTCATTGCTGCATGCCACCCAGCAGGCTTTGTCTGTGCAAAACATGTTTATGTAGCTGTTTGTCGTCAAATTCCATCAGGATGAAGGAGCGAATGCTTGTGTACAGGATAGAAAAGTACTGAACCACAGAAAGTTGAGGTTGGAAGGCACCACTGGATATCGTCTAGTCCCAGCCCTCTGCTGAAAGTAGGGCAGTGAGAGAGGGTTGCTCAGGGCAATGTCCTATCGTGTTTTGAGTATCTTCAGAGCTTCTCTGGGAAGGCTCTTACAGTGAGTGACCACCCTCACAGTAAAAAAAAAAAAAAGGCTTTTTGTTATGTTTTAACAGAATGTCTTGTATTTCAATTTGAATCATCAGCCCAGAGTAGTATCAGCAACTGTTGCTCTCCAGTCCCTAATTTTCCCCTCTCAATTGCATAATTTTTAATCAACTTTAAACACTTCTTCTGTGTTTGATCACACAGCACCATCCCCTCTCTTAGCTCCACCAGCATCCCAGTTTCATCCACCAGCATCCACAGATGATGCATCCTGATTATCAGGAGCTACAAATGATCTTTTTGCCTATGTCAGGAAAGGGGAGGAGTCATCACTGCTGCTGAGCATCATTGCCTGGAAACCACGCTGGAGACATTGATACTGAGTTCATGTTGTTATTAGCACTTAGCTGTTCTAGTAGGGAGGTAACATGTCGAGGTTGGTCTTCCTACACATGATTCTAAGGAGTAGAGGGGAAACGTGCCATGAAAGACATGACTGAAGTTGGACAGTGGCCAGAAAGAGAAGATAAAGAAATGAGGCACAGTCTTGTATAAGGACATGCACAAACAGATGTGTAACTGTGCTTGAAATCAAACGTAGATTTGATTTTTGCATGCCATCTGTGTGGCATTAACCATCCTCTTCCCTGAAGTTCCTGCTTAGATGTATTTAGCCTGGAGTAACCCACATACCTTTTTTAAAATCAGAGGATTTGGGGATCATTTAGCAGGCACTAAACTGTGTGTCCCATGGTTAAATTACTTCCTACTGGATTAGTGCTATCTTGGGATTTCTGTATTGAAGGAGTGTAAGTGTAGCTGAAACAGTTACTGGAGCAGAGCCATCAAAACATCTTTGTTGTTTGTATATTGTTTTCTGACCATATCCAGTCAGGTCTTTTTCCTGTCATACGGATACAGCACATAAAACCTGGACTAGTTGTTAAAAAAAATAATTTCTGTATGAATGACAATCTTAGTGCCTTTATTAGGATACTGAAGCTCTTTCTGTGCTGACTGGTTACGCTGACTATAGTCGTAATCAAAACCACATAAGCAAATATTTCTTCTTTCTTATTGCCAAGCACAATTCAGAAGCATAGGAAATCTTTGATAGACACTGCACTACCGAGTGCCACACAATTCCAGTAAAAATATACAGGAAAGATTTCAGAGAAAGTTGAATTGGATTATTAGGTGACGTGGGTTGAGTTTCCCTCTGTGGAAGTGTTACTGCTGCGGTCCCAGAAAACCACGGGGAGCTGGGCAACCATTCAGTTGGTCTTTTACCCTGAGCAATAACTTGCAGGACAGATCTCGGCATTCCAAGTTCAGCTGGTACAGCGATGCAAATGATGTGGAAATTTTTGAGATGTCTGTCTGATTTATTAAAGCCCAAAAAAGAAAAGTAAAAAAAGAAATCTGTCCCTTGGCAACTTCTGACTCAGAGACACTAGTTGTAGGAGAACGGGAAAGGCCATCTGATCACAGAATCAAACGGCAAAACACTTGTGAAGGCTGAAGCTATTAAGACAGTTTCTACTAAATGCTTAGACAATACCAGCAGTTACTTTTGTTTTATGGCCACAGCACATTATAGTTGTATTTTCTTTAATTTTAACATTTTAAAATAAACAAAATTTATTTTATGAGATCTCAGTGAGGAACTGGAGCATTTGGAAACTGGTGCACGCCACATTCTAGAGCAGTAGAATTCATTAGAGCGCGGTGTTGATAACACCAAGGTCGCGGGTTCGATCCCCGTTGGGTCTCCATGGGTTGCCTGATCTAGTTGAGAGGCGTCCCTACCCATGACAGGGAGGTTGGATTAAATGATCTCTAAGGTCCCTTCCAGCCTAGGCCATTCTATGAACCACTGAAATATTCTATGTCCATTGCCTGTCTTATTTTTGTTGGTTCCACATATTTCTTGATTAATATTTTAAGGCAAAAAAAATCTTTTATCTGTAATTTGTAAAATGTTCATGGAACATTTACTAGGTGGCTCCTGGGTACCACCACATGGGTTCAGGATGAAGCACCGATGACAAAGCATGCTTTGTATTGCTGGTTCCCTTTTCCATCAGCTGATCTGGGGTAGGTCTTTTGAACCACACGCTGCTGTGTGAAACCACAACAGTGAAACCACGGCTGAAAGGATTATGAGATTCAGAATAGTTTACCACTGCTGTCAGGTTCAAATGGCTCCTTTGCTGTGATTCTGATATTGTTACTTGCCTGCAGAGACAAACGTGGCAATGCTTGACCATGCCTCAGGGGTTGATACCATATTTTCTTTAGATGTGTCCTGAGTGTAGATGCTTTATTGTAGCTTCTGCCTTCTCTCTGGCTGGATTTCCCTCACTCTTCTCTGCAATACCAAGAAAGTTTGTGGAAAGCACAAAGTGATTAAAACAAGTGTTCCACCTGAAAATTAATATTTTTAGCCAGATCCGTTGTCTGACTGCCAGCAGAAGGCACAATCCTGATTACTTCTTGTCTGCGGGCTTCTTTTCATCCTGTTCAGCAAACTGTTTCGACCTGAGCCTAGACCTGACACATGGGAAGCACTGGAAACACAGCTGGGAATAGTAGGGGGAAGAATGCCAGCAGCTAAGTCTTAAATTGTCTTAAGCCCATCATAAAATCTCACTCTCGGTTAACTAGACTACATTGTGTGAGGTTTGGAGCTCCTTGTTGCAGCAAATGTGTCAGCTGCTCAAGTGTACAGTGCTTCTTGGGTTTTTTTAAGGCAACGTTCTTTCTGCCCTTTTATGAAAACCAGATTTTTGAGAATCTCATCTTTACATAGGAGTCAGATATTAAAGAAAAAACATAACGCTTGCAGTCGAAGGACTTTGAACAGTGTGGTGTTGGACACAGTTTGCATGCTGACATGCATGATACAGCTTTTGAGTTGCTGGTGATTGCTAATGGGAGCGTTACCAAATTACTACCCATTGCAACTCTGTACAGAATCTGGTATTAATACCAGAGATCGGTGTCTGGGTTCTTGCCAAGTACAACAATCCATATCTTTCTTTAGGAAAATTTTGTGATTGGGAAGGACGTGCATCTTTGCAAAGCTTAACTCTTCTGAAGTGGAAATCTGCAGCCATTTGGAATACTGCTCTCTCTGTGTTTCAGTTTCAAGCCCTCTTTCTTTCCCTACCCACCCTAAAAAGTGAGGCGACTTTTTTTTTCTTTAATTCCAGACAATGTAAAATAAAAATAAACCAAATTAATGTGATACTTGAACATTAATAGTCAGTGCACCGTTCCCGTATTTCTCCACTGGGCTGAATTTAGGAGCAATATAGGCTGTTACATAAAGTCTCACATCTTACCCTGATGGCTCAGGCTCATTTGTGCCAATTGCCTCACCAAGCTCGCTGGAGCAAACCCTTCGAGCAACAGCTCACCTTTCTGCTTCGGTTCCCCACACCGGGGTTTCTGACTGCTGTTTCCTCTTGTGTGTTTCTGAAAGACACAGAATGGCAACTGCCAACTGTTTTTCACAGATCAGGAACACTTTTCAGGTATCAAAAAATGTTCCTTACAGTTTCTCTTATGGCTATTGTCTCACCTCTGAGAACTAATCTCTGTGGGATTAAGCTCTTTGAGCCCCTAGATGGATGAGGACGTAGATTGTGGCTTTTGAGTAAAGACAGGTTAGACAGCGAAGACCACCTGAAGATGCCAAATCATGTGAATCGGTTTTGTGGAATAGATACATGCAAACTGAGACACTAAGACTGTGGTGAGCAGTGTGGGAGGGAAGGGGGGATATGACAACTGTTGACGTCCAGGGGAATATCCCTGAAGGTGTATGAGTACATTTGAGGTTCTTGCTTTTCAGCAAGTTAGTAGCTAAATTTGTGTTTGAGGAGAGCATTGAAGTAAGACTTCAGTGCTCTCCAGAGGATGAGTAGATTATAAGGATTTTTTTTTTCTTAAATTCTGATGATTTCTGACACTGCTGTTGCCAATGTAACATATGGTGTCAGCAGCATATTTTGAGGGAGGAGAACACCAGGTTGCAAAAGCACTCTGCAGGAAGAGCGAAGAGCTCATGTAGAAGACTGCAGCTTTGGTGGAAAATGCCTTATTTTGGGCGATGTCTGTGAGGAATTGCCAAGCAGATTGCTTGTTTGTAACTGTGATGAGAAAGCACCCACTGTGGGTTCTTATAGTTTGTCTGTGTGAAGATCCCATATACCTTCTTCTAACAATTGGGGGTCTTTTTTTTTTTTTTTCTGGATGCTTAATATACAGCAAAGCACAGCCTCTGCTTTGACATGCCGACAGATTCCACAAAGCATAAGTAGAACACAGACACAGTGAGGAGAAGACTGTAGTGTCAGGGACACAGGATTACACAGCCAGAAACACAACGTGGCACTCCCATCCCTTTCTTTTTAACCTGTTTTTGAAGGCAAACATGATGTGAACGTGTACCATTTTTCTTCACAGAGGCACTAACTTCCCACAGGTTTCACCAGAACTGTGTGAAAGGCAGAGGGACAAGCTTTTGTCTACATGGAGAAAAAAGGCTGTAATGTGAGTTCAGGTTACCTCTTCTCTACGGCTGGACAGTCAGCCCGCAGACGACACACATATACCTTTATACTAAGAGAGAACTGTTTCTTGTCTGCCAGGTAGTTGGGGAGTAAGTGAGAAAGCTGCAGTTCGTGAATGGAGAGATGAGGGAGATAGGGACTGACACTATATCTGTGACCTAAGGAGCCCCTGACTCTTTCCCTGCTGTGAGCTGTCAGCATCCAAGAAGTTGGATTTGAAGGATGTAGTGGAAGACATGACAATGATGTAGTTCAAGACCATTATTTCCATAATGCTCGTCACAAAAGCATATCTCGTTTGTTGATGAAGTAGTGCAGCAAGACAAGATACTAGAACAAGAATGATTTTAAAAGTAAGCATGTAGGCCCACAAACTTCTTCTCCAATTTTAGATGCATAGCTGAGGTGCCCAAGATGAAAGTGGAGTTGCTTGGTTCCCACTACACTTGTGGACAGTAGAGTGATGTGCCTTACCTGAGGTTTGGTTGTCTCTCACCACGGACTAAAAATGGAGCCCAGGACAGCCAGCCTCCTGCTGGAGGGACATGTGTCAGGTACCTAACCTTCCATGGGATGACTCTGGGACACAATGGTTGTGTTTCCTGTGAGGAAGATGAGGGTTATATGATTATTAAGGCAAGATGAGATGGTGAACTTGGCACTGTAGACCATATGACTGTAAACAGAAGCGCAAGTGTCAGAATACAGTTACGTGATCAGCTTAAGATGCGTATCTACAAAAGTATCGAGGCCAGCATAAGGGACAGGGCAGGAGTGCCTGGAGAGGTGAAGGATGTGAGATGGAGTGAGATGGCCCCTTTCAACAGCAGCTTAAATTGGTCATGAAAGGTTATATTTAGGCAGGTCAGGGGACCGTAGCTGGTGGGAGAGGGATGAGAATTCACTGGGGACTGTAGCACAGTGGGAAGTTTCAGCAATTGCTGCACCATCAGACAGCAAAGGTACCACATGAGGGCATCTGCCATTGCCTTTACTGGATCATGCAGGGCCTCTGTGGGCATTAACTATCACTTTTTCATACGATTCCCTCCCGCAAGGTTGAGTGCATGCTGTACACTAAGGGCAATGACACCTCGTAAGACTGCTCATATTAATGTACCAGAGAAAGCTTTTTATCTCCATCAGGCAGATAATGGGCTTAATTTTCAAGCTTTATTTTTGCTCAATACTTTTTTCTTTTTTTTTTTTTTTTCTTGGTTCTACAGCAACTGGATAACAGCATAGAGAGCCTGTATCATGTACCCATCTGGAGGAGCAGATTGATCATTTTGCCGTGCTTGTCAGTGTGCTGCTCTGCTGTGCCTTGTCTAGAACACCTTAGTACGGATGGAGGAGTGAGCATCCTGGCACCGTTATCTCCATTAGAGAACGTTAAACTTCAGGACAATGCTGCTCTGATGGGACTGTGAAAGAGGTTTCTCCTCTTGTCCATGTGCTGTGCAGAATATCCCCTTTCTTACTGCTTCTGAACATCCTTCCTGAGTTTGAGGTGGTGTGCCAAAGCAAGGCGTGCTGAGAAGCACATTATCCCGCAGCCTTGCATTTGTCAGATGCTATTAAACAGCGGGGAAGTAGGATGGAGGAGCTGGTGAATCTGTCACATCCTGCTTGTTCAAAAGATTATTAATGCTACGTAATTCATCAAAGTATGGCCTAGCAGTGGGTTCTGCTGCCAGAGGTGTCCAGTACGCACTTATGTTGCAGCTGCCCGTTGTTTATGAAAATAGCCTCTGTCTTTGTGTCTACCCACGGGCCTTTTGATTAATACACCTAAAACAGTCGATCTCGCCTTGGATTCCGACAAAATGTAAAGGTCCTGTTCACTGAGAATTGCTACCATTTTGACATTTCTTTGTGTTTTTGAATGGGATTGAAGTAGGAAAATATCAATGTTTTCTGTGCAACATAAATTCTAGGAAATTTTACTTAGGAAATATTGCAGTGCTTTTTTCTGACATTATTTATGTAGTGATTTATTTTAATATTTTTACATTTCCATTGTTGAAATAGGTTTTTAAAAAAATCAGCAAAATATGCTGCTCTGTAGTATTTGGTTTTGAATTTTGACATTACTTCCTAATAGCAATTGTTTCCTGATAATGAAGTACTGCTCGATGGGAGTTGCAGTTCGGAAGCTTTGTGCGTTCGCTGTGACCCTCTCCCATTGCATGACTTACATCTCACAGAATCACAGAGTGTTAGAGGTTGGAAGGGACCTCAAAGATCATCTAGTCCAACCCCCCTGCCAGAGCAGGATCACCTACAGCAGGTCACACAGGAACGCGTCCAGGCGAGTTTTGAATGTCTCCAGAGAAGGAGACTCCACAGCCTCCCTGGGCAGCCTGTGCCAGTGCTCTGTCACCCTCACTGTGAAAAAGTTTTTTCTCATATTTTTATGGAACCTCCTATGTTCCAGCTTCCACCCATTGCCCCTTGTCCTATCATTGGACATCCCTGAGAAGAACCTCCATCCATCCTCCTGACACTCCGCCTTGACATATTTATAAACATTAATGAGGTCACCCCTCAGCCTCCTCCAAGCTAAAGAGACCCAGCTCCTTCAGCCTTTCCTCAGAAGGGAGATGTTCCACTCCCTTAATCATCTTTGTGGCTCTAATCTCCTGTACTGCATCACACAATTTGGTCAGAAGGAAATGTGAAATCTTGTTGCCTGATGTAGTGAAAAAGAATCTGGTCTGTATGGTGAAAGAGGGACTCAGGCATTGGTTCCCATGAAGCAGCATGTTGTGGCAGGAGAATGGGTGTTCATGTTCCAGTGTTCATATTCTCAGTACAATATAGCAGGTGAACTTAAAAAAATGTTTAGGTCAAGTACTTATAGGTTGAATACTTCCTCTCAGTTCCCTGGATAGAAGATTGAAGGTGTAGGTGGCTAGAAAATTGAAAAGATCTGTCCCAGATCTGACACGCACTTCCCCGTGCACAAACTGGGGCTGGGATCCAGTCTGCCTAAAATCTCTCTTTGCCATAAACTCCATCCTAACTCACATACCCGGTTTGCCTAGCTCTGTAGGTAACTCTTCATTAGATATCTCCTGGTGAGTCCAAGAGGTCTTTAGGTCCGTATCTTGATTCACCAACACAGGGTTAGGAGAGAGATTTCGGGGAGGCAGGTCTTACCTCATTCCTAAGCTCTGCTGTGGGCTGGTTTGGGGCAATCGCTGGATTTCCAGCCTAGTCCAATGGAGAAGCATGGAAAATCACATGTAGTCAAGATTGCTGAAGGGTGATGACTTCTGAAATAAAAAAGTGGTTGGAGCACTGTCCCAAGAAGGGACAGGTCTTCATTCAGGACACCTCCAGGGAGAAGGCAACCTGGGCCTCTCGCAGCATAAAAGAGGGACCAGACTGCCAGGTTGTGGCCAGATAACCTAGTAGGTGTTCTGCTGGAGCCAGGTGTGCAAGAGTCTTGGGGCCAAAAAGCAGATGTGAGAGAGAGACTTCCCTAACCTAAGGTTATTCTGGTGGCACAGGAGAAAGCTTTATTCATTTGTTCTAGGGATATTTTGCTTCTTGTGTGGTTTAATGTAAAATAATGCGCACGTACTCCGGGGAGAAGAGTTGTATCTCCAGTTCCCCATACCTCCATGCTTCCCAGCTGCCAGGGTTGCTGACCTCAATTTGCACCATCTTGTTCCTGATTTCATTCTGGAGCCCTGCCTTCCTGGCCACCTGCAGCAAGGATGGTGTTTCCAGAGGGTATGGAACCTCTCAGTGGTAGTGGCCACCCTGCCACCCCGAGGGAGCAGAGCATTTAACCCATTGCTCCCCACTTCACCCGTGGGTGTTTGTGTCACTGGATTGCCACTGTTGTCACAGCCATTGTGTGAGGCACCCCTGGCCAGGGGAGGGCTGGGCAGCTCTGAATGCCAAGAAGGTTGTCCTCTTCTGCAGGCACTACTGTTCACTACAGATTGAGGGGAGAGCAAGGGAGTTAGGAAATCAAATCAAGATCTTCCTGTGCAGGTTGTTCAGAGGTGGCAGCCTCTCTCTGTGGACTCGGCAGAGAACGTAGGCAACTGGGCTAGATGGGCAGGTACCTGTCCTGTCTGTCCCCAAGACAATGGAGCTTGAATTTCAGGGAAGTTATACCCAAATGGGTCAGCTGGCACAGACAGACTTGACAGCACCCACTGCTTTCTGTCAGATTGTCTCTCCGATTAGAAGCACCTGATTTCTCTCCAGGGAAAGGAAGGGAAGAGCAAAAACCACAGTGCAAGACTGCCATTCTGTTTTGCAGGACTTTTTTTTTCCTCTGCTCAGCAATATTTACATCAGCCACAAAATAAAAGTCATATGGAGAGAAGGACCCATCCAAAGCTCAGTCGTAAAATATAAGGCCACCTTCAGCTCCCAGCTTTAGGACATCAAGCTTGACAGCCCAGCAACGCTTGGGCTGACTGTTTGCTTTAAGCTCTCATGGGTGGTTAATGCTACCTCACAGAGGAGTAAAAAGTTTAGAATTGTAAAATCCTCTTTCAATCCTAGTAGTTATTACCTCTTAGCAATGTTAGTGCTTTGGCAACTCAAAGAGAGCTAATCCCTTTCTGTCATAGGAAAGAAAAAAATGTAATAGCTGTAAGAGCTGTGGAGCTTATTTTCAAATGGATGCCTCAGCATTTTGATATTTTCTGTGGGATTAACTAGTAACACAGGAAGGCTAATACATATGCAGAGCTTTCATTTGCTTCTGTGACAATTCGCCGGGGGCAGATTGAACTATGTCATGAGAAATGGTGTTGTTTCCCCCTCTTCCTTGTCACTTGGAGCAAAAGACTTGTTAGTAACATAGAAACAATTTGCAGCTTATCATCAGTTCAGGGAAAGTTTCTCTTAGCTCCTTGCCTAACATTTCTGCTGTTCTTGTGTTTCTCTTTTCCTTACCAAAACAGAAAGGGCTACCATCTTATAAGCACAGAAGCCACATAATGAAAGGTGTAAAAGTGTTGCAGTAAAAGTGTCTTTGCTAACATAAAATAGATACTGAGGCTCTTTCTGTGCTGACTTGTTACACTGTTCCCTCTTCAGCATCATTACAGCTCAAAAAAAGAGATGATTTGCTCTGCTGTACCTAAAACCCCAGTTCCCAATGATGGCTTTGTGCTGTGCTTTGGTGGTCTTCTGAGGCTGGCTCCGTGAGCATCTGGTGCTGATGGGCACAGGCAGTGATGGCTGCAGAATACTAATGCCGAGGCTGGCTCCCATGAGGTTCCACTTCTGAAAAATGCTTTAACCGTTCAGTGTCCATGCACCATGCTGAGCAACAGGAGGGAGGAAAAGCCTTGCTCAGGGATTTTTTTTTTTAATTTTCTTTTTTTCAATGTAGAGCAAGAAGCTGACAGGAACGATGGCTCTTTGCTTCACAGTGTTGTGTCCAGGCTTCTTTCAGAGCTGCAGTCGTTTATATGCATAAATATCAAGCCTGTCTCTTGTTGCGGACTTTGATGCATTTGCGTAACAAAGGAAACAGAAGGAGAAAAGAGCTGAACATCTTCTGTTCCAGTCTTGGAAAATGAATGACTGCGTAGCTATGGCGATTACTTTCTTTCTGGTTTTATTAGATCACTGTCCTCTGCAATTTGTTTTCCTTCCTGTCCTGCTGTCCTGTGTAAAGGACCACAAGAGGACCTCTCCACACACATTCCTTGGCTTTTGCCCACACTGTGACTATCCACAGGGGATATCTCAAATAATTACCTACCAGCAACTATTGCCACAACCTCTTGCATACTGGCATAGATTATTTATTTTTTTTACTTCAATATTTTCCTTCCATTAACCATCTAACAGAGTCACTCCACATCACTCATTTCCTGCAGAGGTACGAGAACTCTGTTGTGGTTGTATTTTTGATTATTTACTTGATTTTTCTCTATCTTCCCTAGGCAAAATTCATACTGGCTATTTGCTCTGCACGTTGTATCTTTCTGCAGCTTCTAAACTGAGGCTGATGGTATGTTTACTGGTCATCTCTGGAAAGCTGTGCAATTGCATCTAGCTTTTCTCTGGGTCTTGCTGCTATTCTGTATTGAAAGACAACTACAACGCACTACTTGCATAGTACTGCTTTTCCATTAAACTAATTGCTGAAGTATCACAGGAATGTTATTCTCGTGCCAGGAGGGAGGAGGGAGAGGTTTGTGCTGATTGCCAATAGGAGGGGAAACAGCCTGTGAGACAATCCCCCTATTAAATGTGGTCTGCACAATGAAAAGCTTGGGAAGCCTTTCTAAGGCTTCACACATTTAGGCTTTCTGCCCAGGCTTGGGGTCTCAGACATGTAGGTGGTTTCAGAACACCACACAAGGGGAACCATTTCAGTAAAGAATATCCAGATTACCTGGATAATTTCTTAAACTGTCTTGGATCTCCACTCACATGTGTCTTTATTGGCATGAAACTCCAGCAGAACAGAAGCGACAATGTCTCGCCTGCCCTCCAACCAGGCAGTGCTCTGCTTCCGAGCTGTCAAAGAGGTTTCAGGGACAATAACAGGCATTCCCAAGGCTCACTAGAGGTTTCTTTTTATCCCCTCAGTAAGCGTAATGCTTTGCGCTGCCTGCTTTTACCAGTCTTCCCTAATCTTATAAAAATCTCAAAGCAGTAGTATTATAGTCTTGATGGTCTGAAGATATAACAGTGCAGGATTTGTAGAGACAAGTAATATCTTTTCCTGAAGAAGGACTTGTGTGCCTGAAGGCTTGCCTCTCGTTTTGTTTTTTTTTTTCCCCACTGTATCAGTTGGTCTAATAAAAGATATTACCTCTCCCTACAAACTTTACCTTACTTATTAAAACAGTTGCCTCCAGGACACAGTACACTCTTAACCGAGTGGAAAACTCCAACGTCGAGGTGATAGAATGGAGTTCAGCAGTGTGATTTCCATGCCCCAAGCCAACTGGCACAAATTAAAACAAGGTGGGATGAACACTGTCCACCCTGATCATTCTGCACATCATTAGTGTCCCTTTCACCCCCACCCCGCATCGATACTTTTGTCTTTCCTACCTCTCAGCCATATGGCGCAGATCTTTTCTAACACAGAAATGAATGTTGGGTAACATCTTTTGGGTACCTAAGTAGGAACAGCAACTTTTTTGGTTTGCTTGATGAAACTTCTCTGTCTTCTGATTATTTTCTTGGGTGCTGTATCTCTGTACCTGAGATTTAGCTTACTGCAGGTGAGCTTGAGAGACACACATGCAAAAAAAAAGCAGCCCAGTGTGACTGAGTAGAATGTTTCTCCTTTAAGGATCACCTGAATGTGGATAAACCTTAAAGGGTATTTTTCTTTTTATACTCTCAGGTGAACTTTCGGTGGAAGGCATAAAAGACCCATTCCTTGTTAGTGTACATATTATCACAGACCCGGGTGAATCCAAGACTCTTCAGCAAGCGATCGATAAGCTTCTAGCCTGGATCCATCCAGACCTCCAGCTATTTCGAGTCTCAGAAAGACGAGTGCCCAAGAAGTGCAGAAAGCCAAGTAAGGCTGGTGTTTCCCAGCCAGCCCTTGCCATCATTCTCTTTCTGCAAGAGGAATATGGAGAGGAACCAATCTTGCAGCTCCATGAAACCTTTCAGCGGCCGCCTTGGCATTATCACCACACAGAACGAGTGCATGGGAAGTTCCTCCCTTACATGCCGTGCAGCCAGGACTTCTACACTTTGGCTCCGGAGACTCCTCTCTGGGCCATTCGCCCGGTGCACTACGGGAAAGAAATTATCCGCTTCACTATATACTGCAGGAGTGAAAACTTCGTGGACATTTTGAAATTGTACGAGTTAATACTAAAAAGACCGGTATGTCAGAAAAAAACGGACTTTTGTGTTTTTCCTGTCTATTCTAACATGGAAATAGACATTCAGTTTTCTTTAAAAAAGCTTCCCAAGGGCCAAGTGCCAATGCCGACAGAGTCAGCGGTGCTGGAGTTCAGAGTAAAAGACGTGGGGCAGCTTGTGCCTCTCTTGCCCAACCCTTGCAGCCCCATCAGTGAAGGCAGGTGGCAGACAGAAGACCACGATGGAAATAGGATCCTTTTGCAGGTGAGTTCAGTACACAAGGAAACAGAAGCACATTTTTGTGCAGGAAAGCTTAACATGCTATGGCAGCCTGAAAAGGAGGATTATGAGGTTTTTTGGTTTTTTTATTAGGAGAAAGAACCAGGACAGTACCACTACAGAAAGAACTCGAAAACCCTTGCTGTGTGTAATCAAGCAGGAAAGCAGTGGATGATACTATCCAGATATCAGTCAACCTCAGTTTATGCAGAGAGTGATGTGAGATGAGGTAGCTGTTTAAAAGAATGTGGAGGGAAGGAATTATGAGCCCGAGTGGAGAAATGATGGCTGATGTAGTTTTATAAGAAATGTGGACACAGGACTGACAGAGGTTTCACAGAATCACAGAATCACAGAATGTTAAAGGTTGGAAGGGACCTCAAAGATCATCTAGTCCAACCCCCCTGCCAGAGCAGGATCACCTACACTAGAGCGCACAGGAACGCGTCCAGGCGGGTTTTGAATGTCTCAAGAGATGGAGATTCCACAACCTCCCTAGGCAGCCTGTTCCAGTGCTCAGTCACCCTCACAGTGAAAAAGTTTTTCCTCATATTTTTCTGGAACCTCCTGTGTTCCAGCTTCCACCCATTGCCCCTTGTCCTGTCAGTGGACGCCGCTGAAAAGAGCCTGGCTCCATCCTCCTGACATTCCCCCTTGACATATTTATAAACATTGATGAGGTCACCCCTCAGCCTCCTCTTCTCCAAGCTAAAGAGATCCAGCTCCTTCAGCCTTTCCTCATAAGGGAGATGCTCCACTCCCTTCACCATCTTTGTGGCTCTACGCTGGACTCTCTCAAGCAGCTCCCTGTCCTTCTTGAACTGAGGGGCCCAGAACTGGACACAATATTCCAGATGCGGCCTCACCAGGGCAGAGTAGAGGGGCAGGAGGACCTCTCTTGACCTACTTGCTACTCCCCTTCTAATACACCCCAGGATGCCATTGGCCTTCTTGGCCACGAGGGCACATTGCTGGCTCATGGTCATCCTGCTGTCCACTAGAACCCCCAGGTCCCTTTCCCCTGCACTGCTCTCCAGCAGGGCAGTCCCCAACCTATATTGGCACATGGGGTTATTTTTTCCCAAGTGCAAAACTCTACACTTGCCCTTATTAAACTTCATCAGATTTCTCCCCGCCCAGCCCTCCAGCCTGTCCAGGTCTCTCTGAATGGCTGCACAGCCTTCTGGTGTGTCAACCACTCCCCCCCAACTTCGTATCATCAGCAAACTTGCTGACAACATTCTCTAATCCCTCATCCAGATCGTTGATGAATATATTAAACAGCACCGGCCCAAGCACTGACCCCTGAGGGACCCCACTAGACACAGGCATCCAGCCAGACTCGGCCCCATTGACCACAACCCTCTGGCTTCTTCCCTTCAACCAGTTCTCGACCCACCTCACTACTTGGTCATCCAGACCACACTTCCTCAGTTTACCTATGAGGATGCTGTGGGAGACGGTGTCAAAGGCCTTGCTGATGTCCAGGTAGACCACGTCCACTGCATGGCCACCATCCATCCACCTAGTTATGTCTTCGTAAAAGGCTATCAGGTTGGTCAAACATGACTTCCCCTTGGCAAAGCCATGCTGACTGCCCCTAATAACCTTCTTATCCTTGATATGCCTAGAGACAGTGTCAAGGATAAGAAGGTTTATAAAGAAGGTTTATAAAATAGCTCTCAGTTTTGTGATTTTTATGGAAGACAAGCAGAATTCCTGATGGTCCTCATTATTTTCCGGCATCACAGGGTGACAAACTGCATCTCTCTTCTGCGCAGTGATTATCAGGATGGGAGGAGAGGTGGTGAAGGAAAAGAAATAAACCCTGAAGAGCAGCCCAAGAGAGACATTCCCACAGACTCTCTTTTTGGACTAATCTCAAGCGCTTGTAACCAAGTCCTGAGAGCGGATTTTTATTTGTTAGGACATCTGCTCTGTATCTGGGCAATGTATCAACTTCAGTACATCACATCCAAGGGAGATAAAGGGGATAACAAGCAGCAAGCTTTTAATAGCTGCCTGCCCTGCAGAGGGGGTATCTGTGGCAATCTGGAGCCAGGTTAATATGCATTCCTGCACTGCAGTGGTATTTATTACTGCTTAGTGTTCAAATCAAGGAGCACAGACCCTCACCTTTGGAAAACTGTTGTTCAAAGATGGGTGTTTGTGAAACTTGCCAAATTGTCCACCCTTGTTTCTGTGGAAGAGGCATTGTGGGTGCCATCCTCTCACTGTATGGACCTCCCCGTGCAGCACAGTGCCATTGGGTTTGTAGCTCCTGGGGCTGAAAATCCAGGTACGTGGGGCATCTGTGCTCTGGTGAGTCACATCCAGGTGATGGTGAAACTTTTCTTTGCAGATACCACCCAAAGAAACACCCCATGTCAGAGCTAAACTGCACACGTGGGGCTCAGGAGGCAATTCAGCTTCCCTACCCATCTGCCTAGACAGTCACCAATTTGTCAGGGTTATTACTTGCACTGGAGGCATATCTGTGTTAGCTTGAGGTAACTTGGAAACTTGAGCTTACAAGAGCCATCACAAAACTTTTACACAGCGACAACACTCACCTACATACCCTTTTCCCTATTCTTTTTTAGAAGGTTTCTCTAACTTTGGTGTACTTTGGTTTATGGGATCTTGGACTGGTTTCAAGTAAGTTGAAGGGTGAAAAAAAAAAACAACCCAGCAACAGGGCTTCTAAATAAGGCTTTTTATTTCAGAACAGCAAATTTTCAGAAATAGCAGGTGCCAGGCAGTGCAGAGGTAAAGCGAGACTTGCCGAAAAGCAGGCTGAGGTAAACCCTGAAAAGAAAATCAGGATAAGATTTTGGCTATATGCACCAAAAGAGAAGAGTGAATGCCTGCTAAGTGTGACCTCCAAGTGCAGTTAATTTTCATTTCTGTTTTCAGTGTGGATGATGATGCTGAACAGGAGGGCATAATAGCAAATGGGAATGAAGTTACAGAAATGGAAATTACCACACTGAAAGTGTGATGAAGCAAAAGGGGTTTAATATATGCAAAATGGAGCAAAACAGAGACTTTGGATCTAACTTATGTGATTGTAAAGTCATGAAGACTAGGTCCTAGTATACATGTTTTAATAAGTCTGTACAATCATAAGTGGAGTTCTATGGCTAAACCAAAGAGAAAATGTCCTGTGTGTACTCAGATGACTCCAAGCTACCACAGCAACCTGGCCATGAAAACAAAAGAGCGGTCTCTGGTGTGTACCAGAGTTAGTATCCCCTAAGGAGTCTGGAAAGAGCTTGTGCCGTTGCTCAGGGTCCCATGGGCCTCATCTGTCTTCAGCTCTGGGCTCCAGACAGGTGACTTCAGAGAGGTGTGAGCAGAGGGAAGGGCTCTCACCCTGTGCAGGGGAATGAAGAAGCTGTCTTACAGATGGAAACTGGAAGAACAGGGTCGTCTGAGCCTATCCAAAGTAAATCTGAATGGAGCTCTGGCTGTGCTCAGAAAATATACCAGAAGGTCAGCAGCAGGGATGGGAAAAGATGACTTGACTAAATAACTCTTCTGGCACGGAAAGAAAAACCTGTCAATAAATAGGTTTGAGTTGGCAGTTGCACATATTGATGGCCAACTATGTAACAGCCACGCAGCAGGTGCAAACAGGTTAATACCCTAATTCAAGACAGGGTGATCAGTTAAGGAAAAGGGATTATGTGGTGGAGCATGGATTATAGGAAACACTGGATTTAGTGGTCCATGGACTCCTTATATTCTTTTAAGTCATTCTAACTTCAAAACAATTATAGTATCAACCTTTTAAAGTAACAGGACTACCTTTTGACTTCTCATGGAGTGCTGCTATTAACAATAACTTTCACTTCTTCCCGGTTACATGAACCCAAACAATGACTTCCTAGTATTTTTCAGCCTGCACATCAGCTGGTACTTAGTAATCATCAGAATATCTTTATTTACTTCATATGGATACTGCACCTTTTTACAGATTAAAATTACCAATTATACCCCAGATGGTAGATTAACATCGCTGTCAAATTACAGGCAATGTTTAATGTTTGAAGTTTGTATATACCTCCATGATTAGACTAACAAGATGTGACCTCTGTGTTTTTCTTGGTGTGCTTACAGGGACTTGAATACTTGCCAGCCAGATTGATCCATGTTCTTAACCCATTTTGCAAATGCAATTACCAAGGGGCTTAGATAAAGTCAGTGCAAGAGAAAATAAAGTTATTCGTTGGTAGGGTAAGTCTGTTTAATACCACAGAAACTATTCCTTCGTTTGCAAGGAAGCCCTTCGAAATTATTTTGTCACAGTGGTTTTTCCACATTGGCAAGTTAGCTCCAAGGGTACAGCTATATACCAGCTGAGGCAAAGGGTGAACTTCAGTTGGCTTCAGCAGGAGCAAGGCTGAAGAGCGTGTTTGCACCCTGTGGGAAGACACCCACACTGCTTCACCAGTGCTAAGCCCAGAAGCAGGAGCTCTGGGGAGCTCTTGTCAGAGCAGTGGGAAGAATATGTAAATAATGTAGCTAAGAATATACTGGTATACTGAATATACTGCCATTTTTATAGGTCTTGTCCAAATTCCTGGATGCCTCTGGGCATGATCTGCACAGAGACAGCTGAAGTGGTTGTTGAACTTGCACTCCTGGCAATGCAATGTGGGAAGCAGGAGAAGTTAATAATCGATGGGACTGGTGTGGCCATGCATGCTTGGGAAGCAGAGAGAAGAAAGTGCACAGATGGCTTCTTTACATGATAAAAATATCTTTGGATAGGGTAGGAAAGGTAAAATTACATTTTTAGCAGAATTTCCTAGGTACTCTGCATGAGGGGGGAACATACTTGGGAGAAAAGTGGGCGACAGGAGATGAATGTCTCACCTAGGTAGTGGCTCAGCACTTAAGCATAAGATCTACTGCCATTTGGTATGGCAAAGGGTACCTGAGCCACCCAGAAGATGTGTCCTGACAGATGAGACTCAGGACCTACAGGAGGGCTGTGCCCCCCTGGAACACCAGGCAGGCACCCTGGGAGATACCAGAGCGGACCAAAAAACTATGTTCAGGCACCTGGCTCACCCTGTAATAACCGATTTCCTGCAGAAATCTCTCCTCTTCCACCATCTTCAGCACCAGGAAGCAAACAGTGTTGCCAGAAGGCCAAGACAAATAAAAATCCCAGGAAACATATGGTTTCTTACCAACCTATGCTAATCCTACCTGAAACACGGTAGTCAGATCTGGCATTGTAAGGCTTTTATGACAGTTATTGTGCTAGTGAACCTGTACTGTTTAGGAGGTGGCTATTTTCTGCCTAATGTTGCTTTATAGAGCATCCTTGAAATAAGAGCGCAAAATGCTAACTGATCACAGCTTTTAGCTAGAGGGTTTTTTTTAGTCGATTCTCTGAGTTATTCAGCCAATATTCTTCTTGCCTATACTGAGCAACTGCAATTTTGAGTTCAGAACTGGTACGATCATGTTTAGAAAACATGGTTTATTACTTGACGCTTTGGTTCTGAGAAAAGATTGCTTGTGGACCCAACCATTAAGAATGATTAATGTGCTGCTGCTGTACAACTTACAGGCCCAGGTCTCCGCTGGCTTGGAAATTTCTCCATTGCTTGGTGCACA
Organism: Trogon surrucura; assembly: GCA_020746105.1. Taxonomy (NCBI): domain Eukaryota; kingdom Metazoa; phylum Chordata; class Aves; order Trogoniformes; family Trogonidae; genus Trogon; species Trogon surrucura. Next base: position 30,618,705 of record CM036617.1, on the reverse strand, counting down.
AAGTGAGTACTCTAGATCTATGGTCAGAGGTTAGCTGTACAAGATCAGTATGTTACGGCTGAATATATCCTTGGAGTTGCCAGAAGTCATTCTGGGGGTGCAGATGTCTGCCAGCTGCATGCATAAAGGCATTCTGTGCTAAGCATTTGCAGTGCAAAATGCCTGAAGATGGGAAGCAGCGTGAAGGTTACATGCCTACACAGGCATCAGTAAATATGTTATACAGAAAAAAGAATCAAAAGCTTATGGCTGAAAACCTCTTTGTTTATTTCATATATTATATACAGGTGTCTGCTAGGCTCATAAACTCATCTCTTCATCCCATTTTTTCTGAGGCCATGAGGAGAGCAAAAGTTCTTTTATTTCCCTCAGCTTGTTTAGAACATGTACATATCTGCCTGAAAAGTATGGTTGTAGTTAAACCTCACATTCAAGGTAGCTGAACGCTGAAATTGAGGAGAGAGATTTTTCCATGATGCACGACTGACCCAATGTGTTTTAGGGAGCAGAGGCAGTGCCTTCCTACAGAGTGCTGGAAATTGTCCGTAACTAAAGCAAGGACCTGGGATAAGAGGACTTGGACAATGCAGAAAACACCCTGTCTTAGATATATGGGCAGCAAGGGTGGGTATCACTGAGCTGCTGAGGTCAAAGTAATTACAAGATAGGATTAAAGCTTTTCCTTTTCCTCTTCCAGCCCCAACTGAGACTAAAAGAAACATTTTACTCTCCTCTGCAGCACAAGGAATGATTTGCTTCTCAAGATTATTTTGGCCAAGGAGAGACAAATCTTTGAGGCTCAGGGTCCACTTCTGTATCTGTTGAGAGGTTTAGGATACAGACCAGTGTGGTCACAGTTGCCTTTACTTCAGCTGACCCACAAAACCCTTCCATCCTTCACCTGTCTCTGCATTTCCGATCTCCAACACAAGTCAGTGTACTTTTCCCTTCCCTTATTTTCCAGTTTTCATGCCCTAATTGTTGTCCAGCATTCCTATGATGTTACTGAAACATGTGAATAGCCTAAGAGCGTTAATCGGTCTGCTGCCATTTTAGAGGCCTCGGGCTTTGTGGCACCTCTGTTTTATGGCCCTGCCTGAAGCGTACAGCTCTTTAGTCTCCTGAAAACTGAAATGCTTTCATCTGCCTGAAGTGCCAGCAGGCTCAGTAAGGAAATGGCTTAATGATTTGTAAAATGATGAACACAAGGTTGAACTGCATGATATAATTTACCCCTGTAGTCTTAAATGCAGTTAAATCATCTCATCTCTGTTACTCAAAACATTCCCAACTACAAATTCTGGGAAATAAAGAAAAGAAAGTGCAGTCCCACTACTGCAGTCTTGAGTCACTACAGCTGAGTATAAGTAGAAGAGAGAAAGATGAGCAAGTAAACCAGGAAGCAGAGAAGGGAAAAAGGAAAAACGAAAACAGGCAAAGAGAAGGCACTTTTGAAGAAAACAGTTTGATGTGCAAGAAGGAAAACAGAAGGTGAGAAAAGAGCTTCAAACTTGCTTGAATTAATAGTGCAGATAGAGCAGATCTGAACACAAAGAGGAAAAAATAAAGAAAAGCGTCAAGGACAGGCAACGATGTAGACAAGGCACCTTTACAAAAATTGCTTTTGGTCACTGGTGAAATTAAGGAAAAGGACAGACTTTTGGAGCAAAAATTGACTCAGTCGAGGGAGATACCTTAAGCTGATTTAATTAATCTATAAATCTAATACTAGCCTCCTGTTCTTAAAAAATCTTCTACTTTATTTTCCCTTTCTTTTCAGTGCCATAGGTTTTTGGTTCTTCTTAGTGCTAATGAATGGTTTTGGGGAGGGACACCACGAATGAGTCACTAATTCAAACAGGAGGAGATATTTTTTCAGTTGTTTTCCTTTACCCTGGGTACTTTCTGTCATTTCTGTTAGTGCAGTCATGTTTCATGGCATAGTAACATCTCTGATGACTATACACTCAGCAGAAACTCAAGAGTGAGTATACTTAGCCTTACGAGACACCCACCTGTTCTAGTTTTGTAAACACGGTACACTCCACTTTTCAAATATGCTCAGTTCAATTTTAAATCGAACTTGTGCGTTTTGCATTTTGATGTGCTGCCCTCCTGAGTACATGTTGCCGTTCAGGTAAGACTTGTTATTGTGATACTGAGGACTAACCTCTGCCACTTTTTTTCTGTGTTGATTTTTCTCCCCTGGATTTAATACAATTAAACACTGTTGCACTCCTGTCGAGCAAGGCAGGCAAAATCTGGGCTCGAGATGGTGATGTCATTGCCGTGCTGGCTGTTTGGCTGGATTCTGACCTCAGCAAGAGACTTGCTGGCAGTGCTTAATGCAGATAATGCGTAGTTAGATCATTATCTGCTTTCTTAAAAAGCAGATAACTCAAAATAGACTGCAGGAGCACGGGTGGATTTTTTTGTGTCAGGTATAGGCAGCCCAAGTGAAAGTGCATTTCTGCGAGGTTCGCCCAAAGTTGTTTATTGCGTTCCCGGATATTCGTCATGAAATTCTTCTGCGGCCCATTGTAACACATAAAGACTCTAAATCCCTGCAGGCTTCACAAAGATTTGTGCAGAGATTACAAATGAGCAGCAGATTAGCACCAGATGAAAAAATCTGTTCTGTTAGAGAGCTAATCTGTTCAGTCAATGTCCGGGTGTGTTGTGTGTCTTTGTGGCGAGGTCTGACAAATCTCTCTCCCTGTATTTGGAATTTTAGTCAAAAACAATGCATTGGTTTGGATTGAACCTTTGTCCTCTCAAACGGCTGACCCCTTCTCCGGCATCTCTGCTGCACTTGTGCCTGACGCATGCAGCATGGCCATACCAGCAAGATAACAGGCAGTGCAGAAAGCAAGTTTTGAGAAGGCTGAATATAAGGTCTTAAAAAAAGAAAATAATTCAGAAAATTAAAGCAGATGCTACTGTTTCCAAAGCCAAGGGCAGAATGGAGGAGACGGGAGGGGGCTGTTCTGCTGAAAAGAGTAGCTGCATGTGCGTCACACTGTCCTCAAGGTACAAAAATAGCTCTTGCTGTTTTCAGCATCCCATGGCACAGAGGGCAGTGAAAGATCAGAGGTTCCCACTTGCTTGTCATGATCTCTCCCGTGGGCATTCGCACCTAGAAACCCAGTTTGAGCTTGTGGGACTGTCGGGTTCTGTAAGGTTAAAAAGAAGAGCAGCCATCACAATAATGCGCAGACTGCTTGCTGCCGTGCCAGGGTGGTACAAGAGAGCACAACCAATGGCCTTGGCACAGGACTAGGAGCTAGTTTTGCCTGAGTTTTAATCCTGGCTAAATCATTGAATCCTCTCTGTGATCTCTGACAAGCTACAGAATGTAGATATAGAAAAGTCTTATTAGTCCACATAATCCAGTTCTCTACAATATAGGATTAGCCGGTAATCTTTATTCACTAGTAGTTCGTGAGATGGAGCTTCTGACACTCTACCTGTAGTACAGTTGTGCAGTCCAGTATTCTCACAATCAGGAAAGTCTTCAGTTATGTTGCTTTAAGATGGTGTCCAATGACAGGACAAGGGGCAATGGATACGAGCTGGAACATAGGAAGTTCCACAGAAATAGTAGAAAAAACTTTCACTGTGAGGGTGACAGAGCACTGGAACAGGCTGCCCAGGGAAGTTGTGTAGTCTCCTTCTCTAGAGACATTCAAAGCCCACCTGGACACATTCCTGCATGACTTACTGTAGGTGATCCTGCTCTGTCAGGGTGGTTGGACTAGATGGTCTTTTGAGGTCCCTTCCAACCCCTGACATTCTGTGATTCTGTGATTCTGTGAAAGTATTGAAAAAGTCTCCCCCTGTTATTTCCCCTTTCTGCCCACATCATGAAGAGCAGCATGGGAAAATAGACGTTCTAAATCATAACACTTCTAAACAAAAAAGGATTGAGGTAAACAGTTCCTCCTATAAGCAGAGCTGTTCAGAAATAAGTTGTGTTACTGATATCTCTTGGCCTGCCCTGAGGGCAGCCATCCTAAGGCCAGGCTGTACTTGTCCCTTTCTCCCTGATCCACTGTTACCCTCTGCCAGGCCAACTGGACTTGACCAGGAGCTGCAACCCAGTAGAAGAAATAACAGCAAATACCTTGTATAAAGTGAAAAGCTCTTATCTGTCCACAGGAACTCTAAAAGAGCTAGGAACAAGAGTTTAAAATAACAAACCTCCCAAATTAATGTCTTGCCTATGGTAGATTTTTCTCGTTATTGTAAACACATTCCGGTCAGGTCAGGTACTTAAAAGTTTTTGGGCTGTACAGTGGTTACCCTTTCCAAGTACTTGCTTAGAAGTGCTTTTCCCCTTTCCTTTCAGTCTCTACTTTTTACCTGCATTTTGGTAAAAAAGTTCCTACATAAGAGCCCCCAGGGTTCCTAGCAAGGGTGTTATATCTCATCTCATCCATTTATCCTGGTGTTGTCCTCTGCTCCACACCCTCGCAAGTGGTAAGTATCCTTTTGAGTAGTGGTAATTTGGTTGCACCTGCAGTCATTGCACTATATATTTACAATCCAAAACTAACATGAAAGCTGATTTAAACTGGGGGTTTGTAAATATTAGAAAGAGCTTAAAACAGCTATCACAGAATCACAGAATTGTTGAGGTTGGAAAAGACCTCTGAGATCAAGTCCAACCTATGTCCCAACACCATCACATTGGCTAGACCACGGCACTAAGTGCCACATCCAGCCTCTCCTTAAACACCTCCAGGGATGGTGACTCCACCACTTCCCTGGGCAGTGCATTCCAATGCCTGATCACCGCTATTCTGTGCTTTATTCCCAAAATGCTAAGACTTTACCAATGTTAACAAATTAAACGTGCCCAGGAACATTCTCAGGCTCTGAAATCCCTGATATGGAGTGGCCCATGCATGTGCTTGCTGGCCAGGCAGGGTAACAGCAGATACCTACAATTAGACAACTGGATCAGACCCAGTATCTCTCACTAATGGTGACCAGAGATAAGTTACTTTTCCTTTGGAACACATGTCAAATGTTATGTCAACAAATAAGAATAACCACTACCATAGTCTAAATGCTCTAGGCTTTTGCTAATGCGCAAAATCCCTCCTCTGTAAAACAAAGCAGAATGAACACCTGCAGTTACCTCTGCAGGATTTGGTTCAGCTCCAGACTGCAGACACCCAAAAGTGATCATAGAATCATGAAATCATTTAGGTTGGAAAAGGCCTTTAAGATCATTGAGTCTAGCCCTTAACCTAGCAATGCCAGGTCCACGACTAAATCATGTCACTAAGCACCACCTCTACCCATCTTTTTGAATACCTCCAGGCGTGGTAACTCAGCCACTTCCCTGGGCAGCCTTTTCCAATGCTTGACAACTCTTTCAGTGAATAATTTTTTTCCTAATATCTAACATAAACCTCCCCTGGAGCAACTTGAGGCCATTTCCTCGTGTGCTATCACTTCACAGAATCACAGAATCACAGAATGTTAAAGGTTGGAAGGGACCTTAAAGATCATCTACACTTGATACATGGGAGGAGAGACCGACCTCCACCTTGCTACAACGTCCTGTCAGGCAATTGTAGAGAACAATAGTTTCCCCTCAAGCCCCTTTTCACCAGGCTAAAACTATCTGCAGGTGTTTTTGTGTGAGCTACAGTCTGCATTCTTACTGTAATCGATGAGTATGTACTCAGGACCTAGAAAGCAGTTCTGCTAACCAGACACAGGAATTTTCATCAGGGAAAGCTGAATTGCTCTCCAGACTCCATTGATGGTATTAACCAGACAACTATATTCCATCTGTGATGTCTGTGGGCTCTATCTTAGGTACATATAGACAGATAACATGGTCTGTACAAGGTACAGGCAAGGGTTTTGTCCTGCCCACAGAACTGTCCCTAGTGCAAGTGCCAGATCTGTCCCCCAAAGCCTTGTGTTTTTATGTGCAGTCGTGTCCAGGTTGTTACCAGTGCATATGGTCACAAGGGCCTCCCTACCTTTTCACAAACAAGAATACTGCACTCGCTTGCGTCTTTGATTTCTTTGATTGATCCATCTACCAAAAGCACAATAGAATCATAGAACCATAGAATCATAGAATATTCAGGGTTGGAAGGGGCCTCGAAAGAGCTAGTCCAATTCTCCTGCCAGAGCAGGATCCCCTAGGGCAGCCACACAGGAGCGCATCCAGGCGGGTTTTGAAAGTCTCCAGAGAAGGAGACTCCACAACCTCCCTGGGCAGCCTGTTCCAGTGCTCTGTCACCCTCACAGTAAAGAAGTTTTTCCTCACATTGAGATGGAACTTCCTATGTTCTAACTTAAACCCATTATTCCTTGTTCTATTGCTGGGCACCACTGAGAAGAGATTGTCTCCTTCCCCTTCACACCCATCCCTCAGGTATTTATATACCTTAATAAGGTCCCCTCTCAGCCATCTCCTTTCAAGGCTGAACAGCCCCAGTTCTCTCAGTCTCTCTTCATAGGAGAGATGTTCAAGTCCCTTAATCGTCCTTGTAGCTCTCCCTTGGACTCTCTCCAGTAGGTTCCTGTCTCTCTTGAATTGGGGAGCCCAAAACTGGACACAGTATTCCAGGTGTGGTCTCACCAGGGCAGAGTAGAGGGGAAGGAGAACTTCCCTAGACCTGCTGGACGCAAGCCATGGTCAGGCAATCCGTGATTTTCTCTCTGAGAGATAGGGAAGGTGTTCTGGAAGTGGTTCTGTTGGTTCACCAAGCATGATGTTTGAGTCCCTGTAGTGTATCTGAAATCAGAGCTGCTGAACAGAAAAAAAAATAGTACCTTTGGTTAATGCAAACAAAACATAATGGGAAATACTTTATTGAACAAACCCATCAGAAGAGAGCAGTGATATGTTTGTGTACTTTCAGCATGTCGTATTGTTATTGCTGGGTTATCCAGAAATGTCTTCAACTGAGAAGCAGCTGGTAATTTCTGCATGGACACAGGCCTTTTATCTTGCTGAATAATTTTTTAAACAAATTACCTCACTTACTGCACTAGTAAAATAATGTTGCATGCAGAGGACTAAAGTGATTTCTGGTTAATGTTTTGTTGACAATTTGACTCATTTTATTTGACTCTTTTGTACTCAATTTCTTATCGGTTAATGAAGCTGCTACACTACTGTGGTTAATTTCCCTGTTAATTAATTTAATTATTTATGGCATTAAGTAAAACATCGTATTATATTTTACAGAAATAGATTACGAATTAACATATCTCATTACAGATACATTGGTATATATATATATATTAATCTACAATGCCTAAATGAACTCCTATGGTTTGGCTGTCCTATAAATCACCTCCAGCCAGGCAATCACAAATGAGCAAAACATTTTTTTGCAGATGTGAAAATCCTTTTTTGCCTTTAAAATCACTGCAATAGAAAAAGAAGATGGTTATGACAGATCTGGGTCACTGAGACAATGTGATGTGCACTAGTGAGACGTCAGAAGCAGCAATGTATGGAGTTCTTTTAGAGATGGGACACAAAGGACCTCCCTGGTTGCCAGGTCTCATCCCTTTCTGTCATATCATATAATCTCTTTGGTAAAATGATTAAGCTCCATCTTTATCCATTACTTGACTCAGAAGACTCCCCTACTTCTGTTGTGGTTAGAAACCTTTTATGAGCTTGTGATTCAGGGTATTTTTATGGATAGTTTGTCTTTTTTGGTTTGTTTTTTTCTTCTTTTGTCTGCATCTTTTTCAGTTTGAGTTGTTTTTTATTTTACATGGGCATGATGTGAGTCATGCATGGTGTTCTGAGTGAGGACTTAGCACTGTTGTCTACAGTGTATTAAAACTTTTTTTTAACTCACTTGAGACTGCCCAAAATCATGTTTGTCATGGTCTTGTCACTTTAATAGTGACAAGGAGTGACCAGGAGACCTGGTTCTTTATTCTCTTTTGTTTCCAACTGACAAGTCCCATAGCTGAGATTGTTGTTTATTCTCAAGGGTATGGTCTTGCACTTTGTCCTCTTAGTTCCTGTCCCTTTTGGGTCAGAAATCTAACATTTTGCATTATGTGAGAAATTCCAGTAAGACTTTAAATTAAACTTTTTAAAACACAAACTTCTAAAAGCCTTATTGAGATAAGTGGAATGATGGAAAAACCTTATGCTTGCTTGGACACGAGGGTCTCAGTTCAGTTACCGACACATCAGTGTATAATCCTACAGGAAGGTTACGTGGCCTCCAGCTGCTTCTGGAGAAGGACATTGGCTTCGCATTTGTCACAGCTGCTGTCCCTGTGCAAATGCTCAAATATCTGGCAGGTCGACAAAACTGAATCCTGCCCTAGGAGTAAGATTTGGGTCCTGATGCAGATCATAGCCATCAGGTTAGGTCTTCATTCTAGGAGTCTACAAGCAAATTAGATGTTTAAAACTACACTTAAAGTCATTAGGAGCTAGTTAATAGAGCAAGTGGTTTCTAGAGCGCACTGCTCAGCTAACCAGATGTGAAAGAGAAAATGTGTTAAGAGTTGAAAGAAGTAGTAAACTCCCATGGAAACAAGAGTGTATAAAGTTGCTTGCTGAAGGCTTTTTGATGTTTCAGAGGAGAAAGTAAAAACATTTACACCGCACTAAGGAAGAAATGAGAAATAATAATGATGGTAGCATGCATCTCCCATTTCTTCGTCTTTGTCCTTCAGCTGTCCACTAAGGCAGTAACATTGGAAGACAGAATATGAATGAATCTGAACACATCAACAGGAAGTGAGAGTTTCAAGCTGGTGTAATTCAGCCCACAAGGCAGGGCTCTTCTACCATTTATCCTTGTTGTCTTCAAGGCTTCTTATGTAAATATTTGGAATTTTGGCAGGATACTTTCTCTTTGTTATTGAAGTGAAACATTTGCTGCTAGCATACTGAATGAAGTCTGCTTCATAATTATTTGCAGTAAAAACTCAGCAACGGAGACTTACGGTTGTAAGACTGCCAATTCTGTATTAATATGATCTTCTTTTCTCCCTCTCCCGGCTGCAGCAAACAGGCAGTTGGTGTAGGAAGTCTGCAAAGCAGAACAAGCAACCATATCCATCTGTGTCAACAGATTCCTGCTTCACCACTCTGCCAGCCTGCCTTCCTCAAAGCTGCAGATCTGTCCCTGAACAACCAAAAGAAATGGGTCAAAACAAGGTACATCATACAAACGGCCTTGGTCATTGTCTTGGTTTTTCCCAGCAGGATTTGAGACACGGTGATCAAGGAGATCACTTCACACGCAGATCCAGCAGTGCCTCCAGCATTTCATGGTCATTTCAACGAAGCAAGTCTCTGTTCTGCTTGCCCACAGTGAACTCTTCCTCAGCCTCAGAGACTTTTCATTTCAGGGAGCCATTTCAGTTTTTCAATACTGGGTCACCTGCAACCAGGTTAAAAACATGGAGATGCAGCCCCAGGCTTAACATTGATGACTTGGAGGGTGCCCAGGAGACGGATGTAGACACAGGGATGAAACTGTCCTTCTCAGACCTGTCTGTGGTCTCTGCGTACTCTGCTCTTAATGGATTTTGCAATGACTTGGAAGCCTCTCTTCCCTCACAGAAACAAACTGTCTGTAAGAACAAACAGGCGACCTCCAGTAGAAGGCCTGTGTCAGCCGTGTGCAGTACCTTTACGTCAGTTGATGGCTCACTGCCTTCTCTTTCTGAGTGGTCTTCCAGCTCATTCATGTCAGCGTCTCTCTCCAAGCAGCCCAAACAGTCCTCAGGAGCAGCTCCTTGTTCTCTGGATGACCATGGTAGCATTTGTCCATCTTCACCGGCGAATGAAGAAGAATTTTACATCTGAGGTTTCTCTGTCTTACACCTTCCAGGGCAAACGGGTGGGCCCACCTCGAGCTTGCAGGATGTTTCTCACTGAGGAGAGGTGATGCAATAGAATATGCTAAATATTTGAAGAAAGCACTCAGATCGCTCAGAGATGGGTGTCTCCAAACCATGTACAGTCAAACAGTCTGAGCTTGTGCCCTTTGTATTGGAGAAGGTGATTGGAGCACAGACATTTGTCCATGGCAGTGCAAGGTGGAAGGTTTCTATGACTGACCCTTGGACTGGTGGTGAAGGAAATATCAGAAGAGATCTATAGAAACCCAGTTTTCTTTATCACAAAATGAAGAGTAACTTGTGATGCCAAATTCATTTAACTTTCCTGAAAAATTCCCTTAGATCAGAAGAGATGGAGGAAGAATGGGGTCTTCTTTCCCCTTCTCAAGTTTCAAGGGCAGCTCTAAGCACAGCAGGTCCCAGTAGTACATCTCCAGTAGAGTCAGTGAACCTCTGAGAGTTGGCAGTACTGAGGTGGGGAGAAGCTTCTCTAGGGAAGGGGAAGCCCTGCTATATGTCTTTCTTTGATGTTCCAGGATGCAGAAAGTGCCAAAATAGAAACCTTACAGAACATTTTCAACCCATCCCCTCAAAAAGCCCATCCTTTCCAGTTGGGAGCCAGCTGGGCTGTTGTCTGAACCAGTTGTGTAGACGGCGATAACCCAAGTAAACAGTGTTTGCTACTTCTAACTCAGGCAATGCAGAGCTTACCTTTTTGGAATACAAACCAAGGAAGACAACCCAGCATTTTTATGTATTACTAAACTACTAGTCCCAAGTATATGGCAGCTCCCTATTTTTTAAGGGGTTGTTATTTTTCTGTTAAAAACAATTAATGCAGAAACTTATTCTTCGTATTTCCAGTGTAAGCGTACTTCTTTCTTAGTAAAACACATTTCTTCTCAACAACCTCTTTCCAAATGGAGAACAAGTCACATTTTACTGGCTTTTCAAGTGAACATTGTTGATAACGTGTTTTGCTCCATTTCATTTAGTATTAAAAAAAAATAAGTAACAAGCTGTTAATATGACAGCTAAGTACCTTCACCAGGATTTAAGTTGTATATACAGATTGCATCATCCATATTCTGAAAAGTTACATTTTTGGCAGGGAAGTGGTGCTGACTGCAGCTCTGGTCTAGCCAGTGAGAAAATTACTATGTTAAAAGGTGTATGTATAGTGCTGTATGTAACTTATATACAGGTACAGATTTTAAAGACCTACCATGATGGCATTGTGGTGGATGGATTTGTAGAGAAAAATGTTGGCCATATTACCTGGTGGTTTTACTCAAAAGAATTGCTGCTTTGAAAAAAAAAAAATAAAAAAGGAAAAAACAAAAAGCACACACATACTGTAAATAATAGTTACAAAAAGTGGAACAGCTCCCCTGGCCCATTAAGTAAATGCACACTTTGTACAAACGATTCTGGAAGAAAGGCCGGGAGATATTGAAAACAGGTTTATAGAGGAGGAGGGGGGATTCCATTAAACCTGCCACCCCAATCCAGAAGAGGCCAGAGGGATAGTCAAGAGTCGGGATGCTACTCCTTAAGGCTTTTTTCCTTTTATTATCATTTTCTCCACAGAGGGAAAGAGGCATCAGACTAAAGTCCAAGTCTCCTCTTTGTAAGATGCTGTCATGGCATGTACTGGAGGTAGACCTTGTCTTTACGTGCTAAACACAGTGTATAAATAGGAAAATCTATGCAAACTCTAAGAGCATGGGAGATTGTCATCCTCCTCTGCCCTCCAAACTGTTCAGGCTTACTGAAGTTTTGGATAAACAGTTCTCTTAAGAAATGTCCGGGACCAGAAATAGGACGAATAAAGGACTTGTCATGGTGTGCATGTGTTTACCTGCTTTATCCTCCTTCAGCGTTCATGCAGTCTTTCCTCTGACTTTCATGGCCTTTAAATCAGAAACCCCTCTCAACACAACAGCCCTGATTTATCCAAAGTTGTGCTCCATGTTATTGTTTGCACCCTGTCAGAATACTTGTAAAACACTGTGAGGTCAGACCAGCAGTTTTTTCCATCAGCTTGCACCACAGGAGCAGCGATGCCCGGGACAATCAGGCTCCACAGGTTTAAACTTACTGATTCATTCTTTGCTGTCTTATTCGTGGTAGTACAAAATTAAATGATGAAATAGCATTGTATATTTATGGGACAGCCGTTTTATCAGTACTGGCCACTCCCAGATATGACAACCAATGGGATAAATTTGGTTCAAATCTGTTAAAAATTGTAGTGTTCATTATCTGGAACAGGAGGGGAAGAAAAAAAAAAAAAAAGCCTTTTCACAATATGTGTCTGTCTGATCCTGGAATCATGCCAACACCCAGAGCCCTGACAAAAGCTGATTGGGACTTTTAATAAAGAAGAGGCTTTGAAACATCTTTTTGTCTAGGGTGTACCCCTGCAAGAGGGAGTTCAGCACATCTGGGGACCATCTCCTGACACGGCAGGAAGCCCTGGTACTGGAGGTCTGTCTACAAACAAGCACGAAATAGCTCAAGTGTCAGTCGTAGCTCAAGGGTCACGTGTGGCATTAACCAGCAGCTCCGCAAACATCTAAGCTCCAGGTTTTACCACGTTGATCCTAATGGGAAGAAAACCAAATGAGCATCCATGGACTCTGAATTTATGTTGTCTACACTGGTTCTGTCTCCAAGTTTCTGTTTACTGATATTGAATTAGAAATGAAAGTTTTCATTGTTTACATTCATGGTGCTTGTAACCAAATTTTGGTGTAACTGAGTGTCCTACTGTCAGGAAAAACAGGGATGATAGTGTACAGAAAATTTTTTGTCTGTAATAAAGAAAGCCAGATTTCAAAGAGTGTGTCACTGAAGGTAGGCTTCATTCACTCTCTTCCCATTATTTAAGAAGGGACTGATCTTTTCAGAGAGATGAATATGCACAAGTTTCATGGCATTTACTAATATATCATATTGTTGATTTTTTTTTTAAATTATGAACAATGTAATTTGAGAACTGCAGGTTTCCCCTGAACTTTCTCTCCTTCTCAACCCCTAAAATATGTTGCTTCTGTGAAATAAAATAGAGATGAAAAGTTGGTTGTACTTAACCTTCTCCGTGTTCATTTATGAAGTATTACAGACTCGCTGCCTATTTTAACTAGGCATCAGAATGAATGCAGTGACGCAAGCTCTCCAGCTCTTGGCAGTGCATGTTGGTGGGATAATTACAAAATAAACATAGCAAAAATATTTCTGTGTTGGGCTCAGCTTCGCCTCTGCAGACCGGATCTTTTGATTCTCACTGTGGTGTTGTAAATCATTTGCTCCAGTAAAGCTGAATGACAAAATTGGAGTTGTGACACATACTGGTAATCCTGCATGCTTAAATCCCGTCTTGGTTTGTTTCATGTATGTTTATCTTCGCAATAGGGCTTCCCTATCGTTTCCATCAGTGTGTGGTGTTATCTGTTATACAAATTTTTATTCCCCTTGTGGGATGTGTCTGCATGTCAATGTTACATTGTATATGCAAAGCTATGTAGGTTTGGTTTTGTTCAGTTTTTATAGTTTTATGGCTTATCAAAGTGTGTTTTATATATATTTATATGGCAGTTGTAGAATTGTAGAAACATCAGGAGTTGGAAACTGTCTTCCTTATAATCCCCCTTTGGTGGTGGAAGACTGCTGTTACTCCCACAGCCTCTTCTTCCACATCATATACTCTAGCTCTTTGATTATCTCAATGGCACCCACCCCTCGGAACTCTCTCCAGATTGTCAGTATCTCCTTCATACTGGGGAGCCCAGAATTGTACTCTGGTTGTGGTTTGAAGAGTGCTGAGTAGGCAGGAAGAGTTATTTGCATTAACCTGTTTACTCATCTTCAACTTGTTCTTCACTGGCACCCCCAAGATCATTTTATCCAGAGCTGTTCCCTAGGCAGCAGGTGCCCAACCTGTGCTGTCATACAGGGTTAGTCCATATGAGGTGCAGGGCTTGAGTTTGTCTTTGTTGAATTTTGTGAGATCCTTGTTGGGACATCCCACCAGCTAGCGAAGGTCACTGTGAATGACAGGCCTTCTCCTCAGTGTATCAGTCACTCCGCCTAGTTGGGGCTTGACTTCAGACTCGCTGAGGGTGCATTTCATCCACTTGTGCCAGACATAGACGAAAGTATTGACTAGCTGACACCCCAGTGTTGATCTCAGGATAAACGGCTGCCAGTTAGACTTCAAACTGTTGTCCAGTTATTCACCCACATTGTAGTCCATTGAGTCCATGTTTCCATGATTTGTCTGTAAGGATACTGTTGGAGACTATGTTGAAAGCCTTGCTAAGTCAAGCAAAATGACGTCCAGTGTTCTTTCTTCACCCGCCAAGGAAGTCATCACATCAGGCATGATTTATTGCTGGGAAATACATACTGGCTGTTCCAAATCACCTTCTTGTACATCTCATGCCTGGAAATGGCTTTGAGGAGTCTTTCTTGGCAATCTTCCAAGTGTGTGAGGTTAGACTGATCAGCCTATAATTGTCTTTCTTGCCCTTCTTGAAGTGGGGTATGACATTTTCTTTCTTCCAGCCACCTGGGACTTCACCAATCAGCACAACTTTTCAAAATCAGTAGAAAGCACTCTCACAATGACATTGGCAGGTTTCTTCAGCGGTGTCAGATGTAGCCAGTCCAGCGCCATGGACCTATGTATGTCCAGCTTATTGCATGCCTGACTCAGTCCTCCTCCAATGCAATTAGTACCTTTATCCTCCAAAATTTGCTACTAGACACAGACACTTGGCAGGCCTGACAGCAGACCTTGCGAGTGAAGACCTTCTGACAGGAGATGGAGGTTTTTCTAGTCAGCAGATTTTTTCAGTTACAAAATACGGGAATTGGTCTTGTCTGTTTTGAACCAGTTTTCAATTGCTTGAAGAAGGCTTTCTCTTTCTCCATTTCTTGACTTAGTTGTAGGAGATGCCTAAAACAGTATCCTTTTAGTTAGCTACTTCTGACCTGTGAGCTCCTGACTGTCTCATTCTCTGTTCACTTGCAAGTGTTCACGGATTCATGACACTCAGTTGCTCAGAGCACAAACCCCATCACCCCGCCATCCTTTCCTGAAGAACATATATCTAGCTATGGCAGCTCTAATTATGAAACTGTTCCATTACATCTTTAATCATCTGATTTTTACATCCTGAGAGTGCTGACATCTCTCAGGAGTGATTTTCAGGTTCATCAACCTGAACAGCAGAATGAAACTCCCTGGTCTTGGTAAGACGATCCCATCTCACAAAGGGTTTTGGAAGCAGGGTAAAACTGTGGATGCATTAACTGTTAAAGAAACAAAAATATTGGAACACATTGATGTTTTCAGTGGCTGGTATCAGCAAGGAGATGCGCTCCTGTGATCCTGTACAGAGGAGGCATGCAGTTTCATGCCTAGGTAGGAAGCATTGCAGTGGCCTCTCTTGGACAGCTGAGCTGCCTTCATGAGAACTTACCAAAAGGCTACATGTGGGACTGTGCGGCTCAGGGAAGTCTGAGGTGACACAGATGGCACTTTTGTAAATGGTTTTGCTCTCTTGAATTTGCCCAGTTGCTTAATGAGCCCATTTATCATCTGAAGAATCCTGTGGCAGGGAGTTCTGCTGCTACATATGGAGCTACTACGTTTTACAGGATGGGTCATCTCCCAAACCTGCCACCTGCTCACTCCATTTGATATCCCCTGTTTTTTTCTAGAGAGGGACAGTCAATAATCATTTCTTACTTACTGTTTTTAGACTCTTGTGTTTTTATAGATTTCTGTAAAACATACCTCTGTTCTGTTTTCTCCTTTCAAGCTGAGAAGTCCTAATGTAGTTAGCTATTCTTCGTAGGAAAATCATGCCATGCTTTTCTTCATTCTTGTTACCCTTCTGTATTATTTTTCCATTCTGCTATGTGCTCTTTAAGCTGGGGGGTCCATAAACACAGATAGATTTGGAGCTGTAGATGCACTGTGGATTTACAGAATGGCTTGAAGGTGTTTTCCATTTTATACTCTGTTCCTTTCCTAGTAACGTGACTTGCTGCTTTGATTGCAGCTGAGTATTGAGCTATCCTTTTCATAGATCTTTATATAGCCCCAAGGTCCAATTCCCGAGGAGTAAAAGTAATTTCAGAGCCTCCTATTGTATATGTAAAATAAGATTTATTTGTTTATGTAATTAATTTTAGAATTAGCTACATTGTATTTCATCTGCCTTTTCATTGCCCAGTTGCTGAGTATTGTGAGACTCTTGTGCAACTACCCCAGTTGCCCATCCTCTTTTACTCTCTTGGATGCTTTATAACCTCAAAAAACTCCCATCTCACAAAGCCCCTCTTTTTCCAGGTTTAAGTCATCCTGAACAATATGGGCTTGAGTACAGATCCCTGCGTGATTCCACTGCCAACGTCCTTCCACCAGCTATTTATTTCTACCTTCTGTTTCCTGCCTTTTAATCAGTACTTTGTCCACATAACCTTACCTCTTAAAACATCACAGCATGGTTTCTTTAAGAGGCTTTGATGAAGCACTTTGGAAAACTGTTCTTAGCTGTACACCTATTTGATGTTGCCCTCTGAAGTCTCCAATAGATTTCTGAGGTGTTATTTCCCTTTATAAAAGCATGTTGACTCTTCCTCAAACTTAAAATTATTTCTGTTCAGATAATGAATTTTCTCTCATCTGAGCCTCTGTCATCTGAGTACAGAGTGATCCTCCCTGTGGCATCCTTTCCCAGCTTCCAGACTCAGCATAGTGTAAATTGCTAAATTTACACAGAATCCAGACTTCCTGAGCCAAAAACTGTGTTCAGAACACTGTGTGACCAACTGCTACATTGTGCTACCAATGGATTTATCCCATCAGTTTATCAGATTTCTTGTTGAATCTCTGTTCATTCCTCAGATTTCCACAGCAGTTCATGACAGTGAACGGCACTGAATTCATGCCCAATGTAAGAAGATAGTCATGTTTATTTGTAGCCCTCACCCAAATAAATTTCACTGGGTGCTTCCTGTTCCAGGAGAAATCAAAGCAGAGTGCTGGGCAACATTACGTCAGTACCCAGGAAGAATCCTGTTGTCCTGAGCCCAGGAATGACCCAGCTGTGAGATAACTGGGAGGAAATATCCTGCACGCATGCATGTAGGGGAGGAATCCAACTGGCCGATGTGGAAAACCCTGCAAGACCTTGCATATCCCATGATGGGAAATGTCTACAATAGTAAATGGAAGAGGAAAAGGAAGAAGGTGCCCTGCACCCTAAGGCCTAATCCCAGTAGAGAAGAGACGGTATCAAGCCTGGACCCTTCTGTTTCCACCACCCTCCCATCAGACTTTGCATCCTCCTGTGCTCACACATGCCCGTGGGCGTCCCACTGGGAATTAAACACAGCCCCTCAGGATCACGCTGTAAAAACACCTCTCAGGTAGGCTGCAACACAGTCCTCACTTTATTTTGGGTAACAACCTCCCCTGCAAAATGGGATAATTGTGCCTGTCAGCAGGACGGTGCCCTGGAACGATAAGGAACCCACAGCAATCCAGGAGGAAAGCCAAGCCAGCTGCTCTGCAGTGTGCCTGTGACCAATGGGGCAGCTCTGAAGGGTGTGGACATGAGTCAAGCAGTGCTAGGCTGGCCTTGGAGCTGGAGATCATCTTGCTTTTATTTAGCAGTTTACAGACAGGGGGTGTTGCTTCAATCTGGCCACAGAAATGGCATATGGAGTCTTAGAGAGCTTCAGAACTGAACAGGCACACCCTGCCTCTGCTTTGACCGAGCCTTTTGCATTAAGGATGGTTCACTTTAGAAGCAGTTGTCCTTTTAATCATTTTTCTCCTGAATATATGGGGGATAAAATGTGAAATAACTTGGTAGGTGGAAGCCATTAATCCAATCTGCCCATTGTAAATAAAAACCGCTGGCTATTAGCACATAAGGAAACGGCAATGGAAATGGATTTAGCAAAAACTGACCAGTCAGTAAGACAAATACCCCGTTCACATCTCCATGACTGTGGACTACCTGTGTTTTTTGATCACAGCAATGCAGTATGCTATTTTTGTGCTTGTGTGTGTACCTCGCTGGGAAGCCACCAGCCTGCAAAAGTTGCCTAGTGCCATCTCGTGGTTTTCATGCACACGAGTGTCAGCACAAGGAGCTGCCAGCCCAGGTGGGTGGGGGAGACCCCGACACGGTGCCCTCCACAACCCGCAGCAGTGCCTGGAACAGCCTGAAACATTTCCCCATCTCCAGAGTACACAAGGAGCTTTGCGGCAAGCATCCCTGAAGAGCATGAGGTGAAGGTGGAAACATTTGCTTCATGGCACAGTGGAAAGCCAGCCTTGCTCCACTCACCTCCACCAACAAGACCCACCTGCCCTCGCACCCTCTGCACCCTGCATGTTGGTGCCTGTGCTGGGCTTCCACCCTGCTGCTGCGATTTATCGCCCTCCCTCCCTTCCATCACAAAGCTGGGGAGCAGAATAACCCAATGCCTTGATGACCCACACAGCTCTGCCTTGTCCTTTTGCTGCGCCAGAGCCGCGGGTGAGGAAACAGCCACAGCCCATGGTGCCACCACGCAGGGCTGCTCTCAGGATGGAGCCAAGCATTTGCTGCTAACAAGCCCTTAAGCACGACGTGGTAAGCTGGGTGGCTGTCACGAATTCCACTATTTACTTTGAAGAAAATTTTAACCCTCCTGGCACGGAGATAATCTGCTAAGTATGACCCAACTCCTGCCAAGACAATGCTTCTTGTGAGGTTAGCAGTGCCACCAGAGCCCTCCTACTCCTTCAGTGTAATGAACTCGGTGACAGGGTCTCCCAGAACAGATGCAGTTAAAGAATGCAGCACATAATACCAATTGTATAATTCCTCCTGCTTCAGTGAATGAACAGTCATCTTTTTGCAGTGCTATTGCATGGACAGATTTTTATTTTTTTGTTAAATGAACCGTGATTGGGTGAGGTGTTTTTTTTCCCATGGTTTGCCATAACATGGCTACGAGTACCACTTTTACCTACTCTGTTTAGTCACAACAAAGCAAAGCTTTACGTGATTACTCGGCCTCTGCTCATGGAGCATTCCCTTGCTGTGATACATAAAGCCACAGAAATGCAGGCTTGGCACTTAGATTTCTCTCTCCAGCACTTTTCTTCCTTCTTTGCTTTCAAGAGCTGATTGCTCTGTGGTTTTCCCACCGGAAAGGCGAGGATGCTCGTTCCGAACCTGCCACATGTGTAGAGACTGAGCAGAAATTTTGAAGAAAGGACTTGCAGGGATGGCTGTGGCAGCAATAGAAGCAACCACTGCTGGGGCTGCCACCCACCTGGGTAGGAGGTGGGATGGCAAGTGCTGGCAATGAGGTCAGGGGCTGCTGGAACAAGCCACAGGGCAAGAGAGGAGTGTAAAGATAAGATCCAGCTGTAATCTTCTTCCCTTTTTCTAGCCCCAGATGGTGCACCAGCTCCAGGTATGTGGGGCAATGCAAGACCCTGCTCTTCAAGGCATTGGCGTGAGAGATGGAGATGGTGGAGGTGAGCTGTCCTGCCAAGGTGAGTCCCTGCCAGGGGGTAAAGATGCTGAAGCTGACAGGTTGCCAACAGGGCCTGAGTGCACAGTGTTTTCCAGGTTTCCAGGACAACCTTTGCTCTGAGCTGACAGGCTGCTTGGCTGTTTCAACCATTTTCTTTGCAGATGAGCTCCCTCAGATTTGTGCTGCCTGTCCCTACAGACCCTCCTCTTCCTTGTCCTTCTTTTTCTCCTCTTAGTCTTTCCTTTCCTCTCTCTTCCCATCCAGCTCATCTTTCTCCTTCAGCAAACTCTTGGCCCATAAAAAAACCCACACAGTACAGCACTAACTCTTCCTTGGCTAACATGAGCCTGGAAGTACTCCCACTCTGCTTGCTCCCCCCGTTCCCCAGCACATCTCCTGTCCCATTTCTTCAGAAGGAGACAAGACTGGGGCTGCACCTGCAGCTCTGTGTCCAGAATAAAGCAGAACAGGACCCTGGCTCCTTTCTTCATGCCCACTCCTCTCCTTAGCATCTCCTTACTAAATCAATGGGATTTGATACTTACCTTGTCTCTAGCACGCCACAAGGCACGAAACTCTGCTTTCAGCATCATTGGGAATCATTCAGTGATAACGCAAGGATGCAGCTGCAGATGTGCCCTTCTCTGCATGTGGAGCATGGTTGTCTGTTAGATGTTAGACACACCAGGTCATCGGAACCTTTTCTGATGCTGCAATACTTGGTAGATGGTCCAGGGAAAACCTGGCTGCTCTCCGGAGTGACAGCTAGCTTGCAGCCTGACGCGAATGAAGAGCATTGCAAGAAGGAACAGATTTTTGCCCCAGGCCTTCTCTGCTGATGTGTTAAGTTTGGCAGCAGCATTTGGAGGAGAAGTGAATTAATCTTATTGGAGTTGTGTACGAAAGAGACCGGGGGCGAAGAAAGAGAAAAAAAAAAAAAAAAAAAAAAAAAGATGTGCAAATACATGTTGATTATTTTGAAGCCATAAACAAGTGGCATCAGAAAAGAATTTGACAACCATATGGACTTTCAGAAGTGTGAAATCTTCTGAAAATGATATGCAATCATGTGAAGACTGGCATGAAAAAAAGAAAACTTTGAGATATGGATGGATGAGAAGTAGAGACAGGACTGCAATCTGTGATACAGGAGTTAAGGTTCTGGGTACATGAAAAGACTACTTTAAAAAAGTATATAAATTAAAGTAAATTATAAAAGGATTCTCCCAAAGGTGATAAGAATTACAGTCAGTCCTATTTCTTATTGCTGCTTCTCAGAACTAGTTTTTTTGGGGAAGCAGTCTCAGGGATCAAGCAGCAACTTTGCCACGAAAATAATCGTTGCTTTCCTGGGAAGCCTCACTGAAGATGCCACATGCAGTCTGGATTTCACACAGAGCAAAAACTACAGGTACAAGAGCACAAGTTCTGCTGAAGGGCATCAGCTACTTCTGCTGAGTTCAGTATCTCATGTGACAGTGCTAAGTTTCTCCCACAATGTTCTTATCCCAGATCTTGGAAAGTGCTGATATTGCCCCCAAGAGGCAAGTAAGGTCATGAAAAAACAAATTTGCAAATTTTGTAATGTCAATGTAGCACCTCTCTCTATATATATATAGCATGTGCTATATGTGCACATGGCAGGACATCTCCATGGGCCACGAGGCCTGGTGCATGAAGGTGCATGATATGAAGTCGCTCACACAGCAGGAAAGCAGTTACGTGCTGCTCTGCTGTCTTGGGGAAATGGGGGCTGTTGGCAGGGGCAGCTCATCAGACGTGGACAAGGGCCACCACACTGCATGAGGTCTTACCTGCTAGGAGGAGAGAAACTTGCTATGTCTGGACACAACTGTGTCTGGACACAAACTGTCTGGCCACAACTGTGTCAGGACACAAAGTGCCACAAAAATCTACTCATATTTGATTTATAAATGGCTTTGATTTGCCTCTGATTTAAGCTTCCCCTCTGGCGGCAGCCCAGCTCCAGATAGTGGTTTGTAATGCTCATTACACTGTGAGAAAATAGAAAAAGGGGGGTGAAAGGTGAAAAACTGAAAGTGGAAAACAAACCTGCTGTGCCAGCCGAGTGAAACAGAAAACACAAGTTCTTCTCTGAATGCTCAGAGGAGAAATAAGCTATCATGAGAAAACATGGATCAGAGCAAAAGCTGGCTTCCGTGTATCAGTAAAAATATATGATGGACTGAAGTGGATGATAAACACGGAATGCATCTGTTGGCATAGTGTGGAAACTGGATCTGATACATCAGCAGAACTCTAACAGTGAAGTTACTGCAGTTTGGAAAGAGATTATCCATGATGTTATCCATGCATACTGTAATGCATATTACACTAAAGCACTGGGGTCTTGACTCAAAGACATGCAAAGATGACCAGTACAGAGGAGCCCAGAACTGACTGAAAGGTCCTAGCTGATCTCTCAAGGGAGCATCTGTAGGATTCTGGAAGCCCTGTAAAATGTGTTTGCTTAGTAACTGAAGGGAGTTAAGAGGGATTCCAGCCCTATTCTGCCATTGCATGTGGTCAGTGTTGAGACAACATGAGTCCTGGTGAGCATTAAAAGAACAGCTGGGACACAGGCAGTAACAAGGTTTCTGGGGGAACATCTTCACTTTTTTTGGCCTTCGATCCATTTCCTATCTCAACCTCAATGTTCAAAGGCCTTTTCTACTTTTCTCCAGCATGATTTATATCTCAGCAGGGTACATGCCACAGGATTGCTTACCTTTGTTTTCCAATGCCTTTAAAAAGTTAGTACATGCACAAAAAAGGTTCACATATATCATATTTTTTTCCATGTGATAGAATCACAGAATTATAGAAAGGTTTGGGTTGGAAGGAACCTTAAAGATCATCTAGTTCTAACTCCCCTGCCATGGGCTTGAACACCTCAAAGCCCCATCCAGCCTGGCCTTGAACACTTCCAGGGATGAGGAATCCACAAATTCACTGGACAATCTGTTCCAGTGTGTCAGCACCCTCACAGTAAAGAACCTCTTCCTAATGCCTAATCTAAATCTACTCTGCTCTAGTTTAAAACCATCACCCCTTGTCCTGTGTGTCTTACAGATACACCCTTTCTCTTTCCCCTTGCCTTTCATTAGGCCATCACAACACCCAACTATCTTTTGTTGCTTGGTGACGTTAGCACAGTCACCAATAAATTTAATGTCTCACAATCTCCTTCCATCACTGAACGTGGTACCTGAAGTTAGTCTCATCTCCCTGAAGTTAGTCTCATCTCACTGGTGAGAATGTGGTGAACTCTATAAAGAAACTTAAGCATCTTCTTCTGTTTAAAAAGGAAAATCCTGAGAACACTTTAAGATGCTATGAACTGTATTTTCAGACTGTGGAGTGACAGACCTAAAGAAAAGCATATCAAGACCCTCCTTATTTCTTTATTTAATGAGGTACAGGATTTAGCTGAGGAATTTAAATGATTGACTGATAAATATTTGAAATTCTTGAGGGTCAAAAAGATCAAGGCAAATGGATCAATCCAAAATAATTAATTTTGACACTGTGACAACTGCTAGCTCTTTTTTTCCCTAAACTGAATATTTTTTTCTCTTCTTGAAGTGGTGAAGTAAGAGGAGAGTCTTGTTTTCCAAAGAACTGTAATATTAAATGTCCCTATATTTGACATGAACACTTAGAGGCAGATGTATCTGTCCTATCTCTAAAAGAAAGAAAAACTGAAAAAAAGCGCAGTTTCTTAATTTCAGCTTTCATTCGTTCGTCAGCTAGTCCTTTGACACTTTTTCTTAATTAATTGAGCTGTTATGAGACAAAGCAGCAAGAGAGACATATTAAGCAAGGCAAAAAAAGAATCCATTGAGAAATAAATGTTTTATGTTTAATTACAACAGTCATGCAGCTAGCATATGTGCTATGCCACATCTCAAGCAGAACCAGCGCATCATTGTGTCCTTGAAGCGACCTTCAAAAGAGCAATTGCAAATTTTTACGCTTTTTCTTTGTTATTACTAGAAATGTTTCTGATAAAACAAGATAGTTTAACAGTTTAATTTTGTATTCTTCCAGAACACAGATTTGCCATGTTTACATTTTCAAATGTACAGCCTCAGGGGACTGGGAATATAACAGTGCTGAGAGTCCTAGCTTGAAAGTCATCTCAGGACAGAAGTGCACAGAGAACAGCTCCAGATAAAACACCAGCAGCTTTCCTGTTTTTAATGGCACATACCTTCTGCTTGGCTTCACACAAGACCCTCAGCTACATGGTGCCTCAATCTCCCTAGGGAAAAATTGAAACTAATTATTTTTGTGTTACCAAACCCAGGTCTAATGTAGAACTGCTTACTAGAGAGAAATCTAAACAAACCAATATTATTTTGTTACAGCTGAATATTCCAGCGGACTTCACTCTAAAGGAGGAGATGGCAGTGCATGCTTTCTGTAGGAGCTGAGCCTGCATTTTAGCCCTGAAAGCTCAGCTTGGAGCCAGCTTTCTTCTCCTGCCAGACTCCAGCTGTGTCAGAAAGAGCTCGTGGCTGGATACGAAGCAGGCTATGCTGATACAAGAGAGGGCAGCTTCCCAAAATCACTGCTACACTGGATATTATTTTTTCTCTCTTGATCTCCAAGAACATCTGTGACTCAGGGATGATGCTTCAGAGTTAAGAGGGAAAAGAAAAAAAAAGGACATAGCAAGCAAACCAGCACTTGTTCCCTGCTCGGCTACTTCTTACAGCTTGAACTGGTTTTTGCCTCTCCTGTTTGGGGCCATCTGAACAAAGAAAAAACCCTGGGCAGTGAATCCCACTGTGCTGAGAGGACTGGAGGTGCCCTTGTCACCATGGTATCTGAAAAACTACCAGCTAGCTCCTTGGTGAATTTGCCAAACTTTAGCCACTTCAGGATCAACAAGTTACTTTTCAGGATCCAATTTCTGGGAAGTTCTTCTGCTCTGACCTTTGTTCTGCTGCTTCCTCCCCTTTTGCAACTGTAGGAACATCGGCAACTATATAGAAAGAAAAAAAAATCCATTTTTAAGTTGTTTCCCTGAGCCATAAGGGTGATACTATCAGCCTGCCTTGATATGACACAAATCTTGAGCAACCATCACAAATGAGGCAACATGACAGAGGCAATGGTCCAGCAAGGGCTGAGGGTCTCTGAAGAGCCTGAAGGAACCAGGGCAAGAGGGTTCTGTTTTGTCCAGGACCTGTTCTTCAGAGAAAGGTTTTATATTAACGTATTGGCTCCCTATTCAACTGCTGGCCTGGCCATTGCCACTGTCATGAAGATCAAGAGCCAGAGTGACACACGGAATAAAGACTCTATAACCCAGAAGATTATAAAGTAGGTATGTTTTGATCAGCGCTGGGTGCACAGGGGAATATTTGCCTCCAAAAACGTGCACACCTGAACCACGCAGCTACCTTGGTTATATGCAGTAAAAGTTACATATTCATTAGATGCCTATACATATTCATGAGCTATCCCGAAAGAGGCACTCAGTTCCGGTGGTCAGCAGCTCCTCCTCTTGACGCTTGCACGGTGCCTCCGGGTGGTCTTGGGCAGGGGTCTTCAGGGATGAAGGCCGTATGTCTTCGTCACGATGAACTTTTTACCCTCGTCCCAAAACTAGTTGTTCTCAGCACTTCTTCGCAAGAAGTTTTGTTATCAAATTACACAAGGGGGTTCATCACCAGACATTCCTTGCTAGTTGCCCTTATCACTAGTGTCCTTGTTAATTTGTCTTTGTTTTATGTTCTTTTACAACGGGTACTGAACAAGCTCATCCTCCTTATTCTGAGGCCTCTGACTGATTGCGTCCTAACGAGCCTGAGAGGGTGCTTCTCACTAGATGCTTTTTCCCCTATCAAGAGCTGCTAACATCCTGCATTAACACTGGGTAGAGCTTATTGTGGCTTTATAACAAGCTTTCATAGCCACCTCATGTATCCACTTTTCCTTATTGCCTTAGCAAATAGTATCATAGAAGCACAGAAGCACAGAATCACAGAATTGCAGAATCGCGGAATCACAGAATGTCAGAGGTTGAAAGGGACCTCAAAGGATCATCTAGTCCAGCCCCCTGCCAGAGCAGGATCACCTACAGTAGGTCACACAGGAATGCATCCAGGCGGGCTTTGAATGTCTCCAGAGAAGGAGACTCCACAACCTCCCTGGGCAGCCTGTTCCAGTGCTCTGTCACCCTCACAGTGAAAATATTATTTTCTAATATTTTTGTGGAACCTCTTATGTTCCAGCTTGTACCCATTGCCCCTTGTCCTGTCATTGAATGTCACTGAGAAGAGCCTGGCTCCATCCTCCTGACACTCCCCCTTGACATATTAATAAATATTAATGAGGTCACCCCTCAGCCTCCTCTTCTCCAAGCTAAAGAGACCCAGCTCCCTCAGTCTTTTCTCACAAGGGAGATGTTCCACTCCCTTCAGCATCTTTGTGGCTCTGCGCTGGACTCTCTCAAGCAGCTCCCTGTCTCTCTTGAGCTGAGGGGCCACCAGGTTGGAAAAGACCTCAAGGATCATCTGGTCCAAACTTTCTTGTCAAAAGCACAGTCCAGACAAGCTGACCCAGCACCCTGTCCAGTTGAATCTTAAAAGTGCCCAATGTCGGGGAAAGTAGGCCAACCCTGACAGAGCTGAACATCATCGTCTCCTGACACCAGTGGGTGAGAAGGTGCAACTGCAAATTACTGCTTGTTCCTGTGGAAATCTATGAATCATCTTCAGCTGTAACACTACATTGCACCTTTATCCTTGCACACTCTGTCATAACTTGGAGGAGAGAAATGCAGCTGCAATGGGTGAGACCCGTGTGCCAGAGCCCAAGAGAGCTTCCCAAAGCCTCACGTTTTGGTGGGGGTGGGAAGGAGGGAGCTGGGGAAGAGCCAGCAGACAGTGCCAGGCCGTCGCAGGGGAAGGGAAACTGGTGACAGCCGCTGGCAGGGGAATCAGATGAATGATTTCCTGAGGTCTTTCCTGAAGAGTAAAAAAATCTGCTTTTCCTCCTAGTGAGAAAAGCCCCTGACATAGTCATAGCAGTTAGCTCTCTCTCAAGCACAGCAGAGAGAGACGGAAACCTTCTTTTCAGGAGACTGATGGTACCCTTGGATACTCCATTGGGAGAGAAAGGACACCCTAACCTCAGCTGCTGCATCTCCTTGTTCAGGAATCATATGGCAGGTACAGGTTTGAGTTGGGATAGACCTGCTCAGGCCTGTGAAAAATGTGTTCTAGGGCAGTTGCCTTGCTGGAAAAAGAAAAAAAGAGCAGCTATAAATACATAATTTAAAAAAAAAAAAACTGTCAGTAAGAAAACAAGTGTATGACTGGGGTGAACATGCTTGTGAAGAGCACAGTGGGGTTGCACCAGGACACCCGGACTGTGGTAGCCTGAGAGTTTTGCTGTGGTCTTTGTGCTTCACACAGGTCTCCTTCATGCCTTGACCAGAGAGATCCTTCTCCTGCCAAGAAGTCTTCCACATGCAGTGCCACAGTGGTGCAGAGCTCTCACAGCTGCTTCTTCCCACTGTGAGACTCTTCTACCTGGTTCACTCTGCTGCTTGTTGTTTGCTTTATGGGCTACCATGAGCCTTGGGAAGACCTTCAGCTCTCTGCTTTCAGTGCCGTGTGAGGAAGGCAGAGCTGAGCTGCTCGGTAAGGGCAGACATAGAGCCACAGTGGGCAGGGGCGCAAGTAAAGTCACACACTAGCTCATGCCTTCCTGGGGCTTCATCTGGCATGGTACTTGTACACAGGAAAGAAAAAGAGAGTGGACTTGTATCCACAAAGTCATGCTCCTTTACCGGCTGAAAAAAAAAAAGACAAAGAAACTGTTCTTCTCTCTGAACTTTCCCCCTTTTCACTTTCTGCCCTGTTGCAGTATGGCACTGACAAATGCTACCTGCGCAAAGCGAACCTCGATATCAACCTGTTAGGAAGAGCCTTCCCAGTTAGAATCACAGAATCACGGAATTGTTGAAGCTGAAAAAGACCTCTGAGATCATCAAGTCCAGCCTATGACCCGACACCAATCACAACAGCTAGACCATGGCACTAAGAGGCACATCCAGCCTCTCCTTAAACACCTCCAGGGACGGTGACTCCACCACTTCCCTGGGCAGTGCATTCCAATACCTGATCACCCTCTTTGTGTGGAAGTGTTTCCTGAGATCCAACCTAAACCTTCCCTGAGGTAGCTTCAGGCCGTGCCCTCTCATCCTGTCACTGGTTCCCCGGGAGAAGAGCCCGACCCCCACCTGACTACAACCTTCCTTCAGGTAGTTGTAGAGAGTGAGAAGGTCCCCCCTGAGTCTCCTCCAGGCTAAACAACCCCAACTCCCTTAGTGCTTGTCCCTTTTCCTTACAACTCCTGCTGCACAGAATGGTCTCCCCACTCTATGTTTAAAGCCGTATCTGCCTGTAACTCACCCACGGCACCGAGCACCGGACCTCCCTCCACGAAGCACATGCACCGGCAGATAATCCAGATCAGTTTACCTCTGTGTACCTGGCAGCACGCTACTGTGCAGTGACCAAATATCAGAAGAGTTTGTGGTTAATTAGGATCAGATTAATCCCTGCTGACTGCCTGTCTCTGTGTAAAAAGGGCACTAGAGGTTAGAAAGTATTAAGTACCTTAAATGTCTACTTGCATAATGTAAAAACCTACTGAAGATCCAGACTTTGTGCTTGGAAGTGTGAATGTGAAGTATTTACTCCTAGAGGCATTTAAACATTCATCTTATCCTATCAAAGCAAGAAAACCCATTAAAAAAATCCAGCAGGAACTATAACAAATATTTGGCCATGGAAAATAATAAACCAGCAGAACAGTGGAGACAAGACATCTACCAAAAAAAGGCCTTAGAGATACTATACATTATTTCCAACTTCCAAGAATTTAGTTCAGCCTACAAAGTATAATTTTTATAACTACAGTAAAGCTTTTTCTGAGATACAATTATACTTAGTTTTCCATTTTATTACTTCCTATTTATCATAAAAATACAACAGCTAATAATTGGATAGTTCCATATTTACACCCTGTCTATGACATGCATCATGGAGCCCTGGGGGCTTCACAGAAGAGACACATTTCCTTGCCCTTATATATTCAAATTATTTAGTACATTCCTGATACTAAAATGTAGACTATATTTTGTTGAGATGTTTAGCTATGCCTAAGCATGTAAGCAGTTATTGACATCATTGTCAGAACATGGAGAACTATTGTGGTTTTGTCTTAATTTTAAATGTATTTTTGAATGAGGAGAGATCCTGAAGTTGACTGAAAAAGCTGAGCAGCTATATAGTTGGAGATAATAATAGAAAGATTTTTAGAGGCAAGACAGATTAATAAAGGATCTACAAGTCTACGAGAAAATGTCAAATTTACACACATCTTCACATATGCTGATAGACCATTGGGTCTTTTTTCTTTCTTATGTTTGTTACTGGCAGATTTATATAAGTATTAAGGACATTTATATAATAACGGGATATTAGCTCCTTTTGAGGTCATCTGTTCTTGTGACTCATTCCCCATTTACAGCCATAAGCTTCCCATTGTGACATCACCTTGGCGGCCGTGGCGGTACCTGTGATGTCACCAAAAGGGATTATGACCTGATGTGGGGAGTAAGCTGCAAGAGCAGATCAGCTCCTAAAGAATAAAGGTTTTGTTAGCTAGCAGAGGGAGAAGGAAGCACCCACCCACCCTTTCTCCTCTGCTTGTCGTGGTGGAGCATGACCATTTCTCCACGCAACACTGGTTGGTAGTGCAAGGACCTCTTGCTGCTGCCACCAAAAGCCACCGAGGCTCTGCCATGAGCCCCAGTAAAGCAAGGCTGGCAAGGGATCTGGATCAGGCCCTCCAGAGCTGGGACCCCCACCTGCACTGATGCTCTTTGATGTTGCCATGTCAGCATTGGGATGGCATAAATATAGAAAACACCAAAGATTGCATGTTCAATTCCCGTTCGGTTCTCACATGTTGCCTGACCTAGTCGAGAGGTGGCATCCCTGCCCATGACAGGGAGGTTGGATTAAATGATCTCTAAGGTCCCTTCCAGCCTAGGCCATTCTATGATTCTATGATTCTGTGAAATCTGCTCTGAAAAGACATGGCCAACATTGTCAGGAGAAATGCCCAATATATAGGGATATCTGTGAGCTCCATCTGATCTTTTCCACAACTCTTAATGCACAGGGCATTCTGCTGAAGAAGCAGGAAACTCCTACAGGGAGGATGACTGGAGCTGGCCGGATAGGAGGGTTTGCTTAGTTGGGATGAACTTTGGCACACTGAAATGGGTGCATGAGAAAATATGTGCAACATGTACAAATACATACAGCCTTGCTTCTCTGCCCAGGTCAGGGTACATCACAAGCTGGGATGAGAAGGTAGGACAACAGCTCACTGCAAAACTGCTGTGAGCATGGGGAGGCACACTCACAAGCTGCAGTGGGACACCCTGCAGATGTGCTGTTCCTGCTGTGTGGGCCCCACAGCCCCGGAAGTTTGTCAAATGTTGCTCCCTTGGGTCCAGCTGGTTTTCTGACCTTATCCCCAAGCTGAAGGACAGGTATCTGTGGGATGACAGAGAGGGTATAAAAGCCGTGGCTCAGTACTAAGCCAGTCTGGCAATGTGGCTTTTGACATGGATCTACCTGGACAGTTCAGGCCACAGGAGAGGAAAACCACAGATGATAAATTGGCTTGTGAAGGGTTGCCCTGTAAATAACATTATTCCACCTTATTCACTCTGGAAGTTCCCACTTCATAGAATCATGGAATGCTTTGGGTTAGAGGGGACTTTTAAATGTCATCTAGTCCAATCCCCCTGCTGTGAGCCAGGACATCTTTAATTAGATCAGATTTGATCTCACCTTTCTCACCTGCTCAACCAGATCCCTCTTTCTGAAAACCAGGCTTCTTATGGGAAGTTGGCTCTGCAGCTTCATAAACATTTTCATGTTTTCGTCTTCTGTTTGGTTCCCTGTCATTTCAGCCAGATCAGTAGCAGAAATTGCAGTTGGCATCACACTTATATGAGGACCTCTTCCAATGTCATTTACTTGGCATCATTTATTTGGTCCTGCAGGAGACTGTGGTAGTCAGTTAGATAAGCATTTGGGAGGTATCTGAATTAAAATCAGCTTTTAACATACTTTATATTCCCTGTCAACAGTAAATGTATTTAAAGTGTCAGTTCATGTAGTCATCCGGGAGGAAAATATGCTGCAGCAGTGTTGCTCCCCACCCCTGCTTTTGGCTCACCAGCATGTCTTGTCTGAGTGTGAATTTCCACCCAGCCCCTGCAGGTTACTGACTCTCTCCCAGAAGCATTTTAAATCTGCACATACCAAAAGGGTGACTTTTGGGGGCAGAGGTGGCATTTTACAGACTGGCAAGTCAACTCTGATCATGCTGATGCAGCACCTCTGAGATACTGCAGGCAATAAACTAGCTGATCTGTGACAGCATCTGCCACAGGTCATCTGTGCACTCAGGAAGGGTCTTATCATATATTCCGGGTTCACAGGGAAGAGGCCTTTCTGCCAAGATCTTCATATAACACTGCAGGAAGTATATACACAGCTGAGATTATCTCTCTGGAGTTCATGCATTGTTTTTCCTGGAGCTTCTCAACCCATCTTCACCTATGAGATATCCGTGGGAGAACTAATTGGATTACGATATGGATGTACAAAATATTTACTCTCTCCTCAGTCGGCTTTTCTTCTTTTTTTAAAAAAAAAAATTCAAATAAGTTTCATCAACCAAAAAGAACAAAAAAAGTAATCGTGTCCTTGCGGTTTCTCAGCATATTTTTGAATCCTTTCAAAACCCATGTAATGAGAATGGTCACTGTCAGAACATTGACCTGATTTGGCCTCTTAGAGAACCTACACTTCTGTATGTGGAAACTTGTGTCACTTTATCAGCATTATGTTGTTAACCTCACTTAGTAAAAGAGAAGCTCCTGTTTGTTTTACTTTTCCACCAGAGGAAGGCACTATTCTGCCCACTGCAGAAGACATCACAAAATATGTTAGAAATACCTAACCTGCAACTTGGAAAAGGAGTTAGCTTCATCATTGATATCTCACTTCACTTGTTAACTTACTGTTTGGCTAAATTATGGATTGCAGCAGCTGCCTGTCTCCAAAACTGCCCCTGAGTACAGTTTATTCCAGGTCTCATCCCAAAAGCCCACATGGCAGACCCTGGCCCAAACCTGCGTCCCACACAGTCGTCTAACACAAACCCACCAGCCTTTGGATCCCCAGGAGTGCCCACACACTCGGGCATCTCACAGGGCTCAAAATTCTAGTCTTCAGTGTCAGGCTGTAAAATCACTGCTCTGTTATTCCACACAAAGTATTAGCGAAACAGAAAAATGAAGCCACAAAACCCATGATACTCATTATTTAGAAGCCACAGAAGTTGCAGAGGACCAAAAGCCGAGTGCTGTGCAGTTTGGTCTGTGCTGTTTCCCTCTGCTACTTAGCCTGCAGCTACAGGCAGGGAGGCTGCCTCCAGCTGTGAGAGCTGCCAAAAAGCCTTCCTGCTGCTAACAGTGCTTATTTCCACCTGGAGCTGGGCAGAAGGGTGTGAGTGAAGCAGTCTTCACTGCCACGCCTGCCAGTTCTCCACTCCCCATCTTCACCATTCAGGGATGGAAGCCAGGACCTGCTTCAACCCATGCACAAAGAAAATGCTCTAAGCCTGAAGTTACAACGGGGCTCTTTGTCCAATCCAGAGTCCTGGGTCTCCTGCAGGATGGAGATGTTTTGTGTGGTTCTGCACCGTGTGTCCTCCCCACTGTGTCCTGGCTGGACAGGTGCTGGCACTGAAGTCATCTAGTGAGGCCATGCCCTGGGAAAGGGGTTTGCTGCCATGCCAGCAGGTAAGGCTTGGTCTGAGACACCATCACAGCATCAACGGGCTGTTGGTTTTGTTTCTTTCAATAAAGTCCCACAGAAATTATTCACTTCACTGGACTTCTCTTTGAAGGCGATCTTTACAGTGGTTATCCTTTGAAGGGCCAGATTTTGTCCTCGTACTCTAGTGGGAGGCAAAGGCAGTAGTGGTTTTTGCATGGCCTGGGGATAGCAATAATCAAATTCACTTGAACTTGCTCAGTTGCGTGCTTCGCAGCTCCACAGCCAACCACTTCCCCGCAGAATAAGCTCTGTGTAAAATGATGATGCAAATTTTTCTCATCCTGAAATTCAGCAAAACCTTCTTCCTGATTGAGCAAATGTGTTGGTATCTTGGAGTGCAGGCTTTCTCCTGGAGGAAACATGTAAACAGGAAGGAAGCTGGTTTGTATTCAGTTTAATTTCCCCAGGGTTATATATCTTAAAGAGAGCAAGCACACACAAAAAAAAAAAAAAAAAACAAAAAACAGATCCAGACAGAAGGCTGAATTCTGTTTTCATTTATGAAGGGGCAATGTACAGTAATCCTGCTGGTATCAGGGTTGTGCTAGAGCGAAAGGAAGACTGCTGGAGACTGACCTGACACAGCAAATCAAACAAGAGGGTTCTGAAGAGGAAAACTTGCTTCCCACCTGGTCCTCTAACCTTTTTCACTTCCAGCCTTTTTCCAAGCCAAATTCTGCTCCAGATTGCTTTGTAAAGTCTGTGCAGCAGGAGTCCAAACTGGCTACAGCCCGAAAGCAGAACTACTCCCCCTTTCCTCTCAGCAGCCCTGTCAAATCAGGGCTTGGTTTTATTAGAACACAGATTAATAAATCGGAGAAAGCTCTAGTTTCCTGGGAGAAATATCTGAGGGGGGAAAAGGCTTCCACTGAAATCTCTCTCTGCCCATAGCTTCCATGCAGTCTGTGCCTTTCCCTCCGCATTCTCATTTCAGTCCTGTGACTTCTAGATGCTTCCAGGGCTGAACAAGCTCCTCATCTCCCTCCCCAATGCCACCATCATGGAAGTTCAACCCTGAATCATTTTTCCACAATCACAGGGCACCCTGTAGCCCATACCCTGCCCAGCAGCTCCTCGTTTGCTCCTGGACCAAAGTTGATGTTGACGGTTTGCATTCACACTTCTGTACGTCAGAATAGAATCTGCTCCATGAAGACCTTGAAGATGATGTTCCACAGAACCTCTGACCATTTCTCTTTCCCTCATAATTCCATTCTATTGTGTATTTTTCATAGCAGAGGTTGCAGAACCACCTACTACGACATCTGTGAGTGCTGAGCAGTGGGGTACGTTTCAGCAGTCTGTCCCCTTGCCCGCCATGATGGACACAGAAGGACATCAAGGGGCCATACAGTAACCCCACTGGCATACCACGGGTACAGACTGGTGAAAGCAGCTACGACCCACCACTTCTATGCAGTGCTTTCCACCAGTTTTGTTCCATTTGGTGGAACATTCCTCACACATCAGGAAGCTCTTTGGTTTTTAACTTCTCAGAGAGTCGTAGTTTTATCTGCTCAGTGAGGGGGACAAATGTTGGGCTCCCTCTGAAGCTTTCACAGCTGCTCCTGTAGATGTCCAGAGGAGCTCCACTAAGACACAGCACCCTGTGCTCCAGCCTCCTACCCACACACCCCTGTGCTATATTTTCTCCAGATGTCCTCAGTCCCTTCCACACTTCCCTCACAGGCAGACTAGGTTATCTCAATGTCAGGAAGCATTTCTCAAAATACAGCTGCTACCTCTGCCCCATTTTGGCTTTGAAGACTTATCTTGGGGACCAATTGATTGCATTCCTATATAAAGGCGTTTCCAGCATCTTAAAAATTAAATGATTGCCAGCAAATTTATCAGTACTTTCCTCAGTACTTTGTGATGCGTAGATGGATTAAGACCCAGAGAAAGATATGATGCCTAAACTGGGACACAGGGAAGTTTAAAGACTCTAAAAAAAACCCAACAATCAAACCTATAAAAGAAGCCAGGAACTCCCTTTCTGGGCTGTGAACCAATCTTAAGATTTCTGTAGGTCCAGGACATCTCTCTGACCTGGAATTCTGTAATTGATCCATTTGGTTTGCAGCCCCTGGGTTATGCCCCAAACTACCCTTACTTGGACAGCTCAGCTCCTCGCTCCCTGGGCTCAGTTTTCCAGCTCACCCCCACATGGCATCAGCTTCTCCTCAGACACCCAGTTCTTGGCTTTGGATCACAGCTTAGGGAGGAGAAACTTAAAACTTTGGCTGCTAAACAGAAGCGGAGTGAGAATTTGGGGACTGACCTCAATCATGATAAATGTCCATGCCCTCCCTGCAGTATTTTATCATTTGCTTTTTAGCCACAGCTAATTTCAATGGCTCTTCCTTCATTCTTACTCTACTGTTTTGTATCTTTCTAATCATTAACTAATGGATTTTCTTTTTATTCATTATATGTAAAACGTATTTCTTATTCCCTGTGACTGCTTTGAACAGCACTGATTCATTTTCAGTGTTCTCAAGACATCTCTCCTTGTCTGCAGACACTTTTTGTTGCTAAGATTCCTCCACGGCTTTCCTTTCCTATCAGGTTCAGAGAGGGAGGGTTTGAAACAAACATCCCAGTTTCTAAGTTCCCTCCATACTGCAACACGATCCAGAATGTTATTTTCCCCTTTCCCACAGATGCTATGCTGTTTATACACCACATTTATACTGAGTCTAATTTTCAATTACATCTTCCATAAATGCTTAGCCCAAATCTGAAGAGCAACATTTTTGCCAGGTAGGAATTGAATGTCAATTTTTGACAGTAATGCGTAGAACCTTCAGGGGCTATCTTTCTTCCAAATCTTAATAAATCCACAGGAAAGTATCAAACAGGGCACAGAGGAAATGTCTTATCAGGTCCAGAGCCTCTGGGAACATCACATCAAATCCAGTTGTACCATCCTCACCAGCGACCAGCATTAATTTATCTAATAACAGCTCTGAGCCCTTTGAGAAATCAATTGGTGGCCTCCGTTTCAGTTCCTCTGAACACATCTCCAGTCCAGTGGACACTATAAACAGTAACTTTAACAGAGAGGTCCTCATTCAACAAAACTCTTAAGCCCACATGCAATTTTCAGCATGGCACTGCCATTGAAATCCACAGCAAAAGGTACATTTTTCCCTGTTGTACTAGACTGGGACTGGCCAAACTCTTGCTCTTTATCTTTGTCCTAGCAGGAATGTTGTCTAAACCCCAGGATCCTGAGCTAGACTGTCAGAATCAATGTCTGTTCTGTCATCTGCTCAAAACAGCAGAAAGAGAGGAACAGCACAAGTGCAGAAGAAGCTCATTGCTTCATTCTCATTTGGGCCCTAATTCAACTATGTGGCTCCTCGGTAAGAACGAAACAGTAGCACCTACACACTATAGCTTGATTGTAATGAACATTTTCCCCACATCGTATTTCCCAGCTGCAACTGGAATGTATGCTGTAAAACAGCTAAGTGTATATATAATGTTAAACTCTAAGAAGATCAGTAAGCTGGAGTTTTACACACATTTTTAAGCTGAAATCTCGCTTGCCTTGGGTGCCATTGTGAAGCTGTGAGGCTGAACCTGTGTGACAGTCAGGATTTGATCCTGTCACATGAAGAAAGCCATGAATGGCTGCAACTGTTTTTAAAGGAGTCACAACAACAGCTCTTCTGCTTCTGGTTCATTCAAAGTGACCCCTTCCTCATTCCATCTCCTTCAAGTGCAACACTTTGTTGTTTCTTCCCTCCTGGAAACTAAAGAGTGAATGAAAATCTTGCTATTTGGGATGGCATTAAAAAAAAAAAAAAAAAAAAAGGTGAATAAAGACACTTTAATTGCATGGGATTTCTGAATAAGGTTTCAAAGTGGGGGGAAAAAAAAATAGCTGTGTGCCTGGTACACACAGAGCCCTTTCTCTTCCCCTCTGTGGCAGAGGAATCAATGGAATTCATATAAAAGAAGGAGGGGGGTGGGAAGAGAGATAGGAGATGCCTTGCTCGGTACCAGCAGGTCACAAGTCTCATGAGGCTGGAGCAGGGCTCGCAAGGAAGTTGCTGACTCTATCTCCATGTGTACCTTTTTGTTCCTTGCCTTGGATTTGCTGGTCAGTGGCATGCTGCTTTGCCTCGCTCTCCATAGAGCTTGTAGCCTACAGGAATTTGGATAGAGTGGTACAGACATCGCCGACAGAGACTCTGATCACTGACTATCCCTTTAAATGCAGTCTCATGACTTAGTCTTTACTCCACTACCTATTAAAGAAGGAGACAAGACGTACATAGACAGCTTCCATTCAGACACCCAGAAGGACACAGAAAGGCAAGACAATTTAACAGAGCTAACTGTGAGTAAATACAAGGCATTAGAGGAACTCTCTAGAGCAAAGGGCATGGAGAAAGATTTGTAGGAAATCCTGAAGTGAAAGGAGGTGCAGTACTTTTTAAAATATACTTGCATACAATGTTCAAAAGGCAAAATTCTGTAAAGAAAGCTATTCTGTCATTTTAGCATTATTCCTTTGAATATGAATCTAAGTGTCTCTTAATATAACATTGACCAACGCTTGATTTCCCATAAAAATCCGAAGCAATGATTTTGTGCTGCAAGCACTGGAGCCTTTTGCAAATACAACCTTTTTTCACTGAGGTTAATTTCACAGAAGGAATATCTGGGGAGGGAAATTTGAAGTCAGCCTTTTGCAAACTTGGATCTAAAGCCCAGCCTGAAGCCTCCACTTAGACACCTGCACCTCACAAGAGGTGGCTTTCCTTCTCGGAGTGCTGGATGTGACCCCTTTCTGCTGGGGACAGAAAGAAGCTGTGGGTGCTCAGCAGTTTGGAGACCACACCAAGGTGCCCCATCATGCGTGCAGGTAGCTAACCTTTTAATCAAGGGGCTCTGGTGTCTTCACGCACTATAGTGGCCAACCATCCTATACGGGTAAGCATCCTGGAAAACTCAGTTCTTGTCAGTCAACAGTCATCAGTGTGTCCCTGCTTCTGTTTGGTTTGGCATTTTTTTTTATGACAATAGCTTGTGGGTAGACCTGGACAAGTATTTTAATGGTGATCAATGCTATTGCAAGTGATATTACTGATGGAAAGGTTCCTCTATCAGCTCAGCCTATTGCTCTTCTAAATATATCTTTATTATTAATTGCAGGTTTGATTATCTGGTGGAGAGTGTTCCCAGCTTGCCTTCATGTTGCCCATTTTCTTCTCTGCGTTTATCCTGTCTGCTTGCTGCTTGACCAAAGGAAACTGCATCTCCTATGATGAGCTGAAAGAGCTGAAGACTGAATTTGCCATCAATCTCTACCGGCATATATCCGAAGCAGAGAACAGAACCAATCTCATAGTCTCTCCGGCAAGCGTGGCTGTTTCTTTGGAGTTGCTACAGTTTGGAGCTCAAGGAAATACCTTCATGGAGCTTCAGGATGCCCTAGGATACAACATTCATGGTAACGTACTGCTTGAAAAAAAAAAATCTTGTCTTACATTTTGCAATGAATTCGCAGCAGTACTAAGGAGTCAGCAATTGCACACATCATACTAAACTTCTGTCTCACTCCAAGATGTGGCTTAGATTTTTTCTCCATCTTTGAAAGCCAGGTATCAGCTGGAAAAAAAAGGAAATTCAAGGGAGTATTTGATATATATGTTATTATTTCTCTTCTTTCTTGATCAGTCCTTACTCTTTTACTGCACTGAAATACAACTACATCTAGAAAAGCCGCTTCCATGGACGGCAGAATTACTCCTGGTTCCCCAGACACACATCACCTCTCTTGTATCCTGGCCTCCCCTGTGTCCTCTGCAAGGAGGTGCCAGGCAGAGGACAGTCCTTTTCTCTCCTGTCCCACTAACACATTTTAGGAAACCTAAAGGAAATGAATTAAGTCTGTACCTTTCTCTAATGTTATTACAATTGGCCAAAAAGATGAAAAATTATTTGAAAGAGACTGGCAGAGAGATAGATACATTGACAGATGGATGGTGCAATTTCATCTTTCCCTGAAAGCAGGCTGAAATAAAAACTCACTGGGAATCTGGAAGGGATATGGAAAAGGCAGATGTCTTAAAACCTAACATTACATCAGCTGAATTTAAGGATGCTGTTTTCATTTTAGCTCCGGATTATCCTACCATCTCACATCACATGTCAAAAACTATTTTACCGTACAGGCACAATGTTTATGAAAAGCAGATGACTGCCTCATGGTCAGAATTTGCAGCTTACATACAAGACATGCATAGAGATGACACTGCTGTTTCTCAGCATGAAATTTACTTTCAAGTGTACAAAGACTAAAGACAAAACCTACAGCAATTTCACCTCCCTGTGCTGTAACCTGCCTCAAGCACCATTACCAGGCTATATAGCCCTGACATTCAAAATCATCACGGCAGTGAGAGTTAACTCTGGCTTATATATATAGACACGGCCACAGGTACTGACACAAGGACAGTGCATCTATATTGTGAGCAGCTGGTATATAATGAAGGTTTGCCTATAAGGCTCCTGTTTCTGTAAATCCAGTAGGGCAATTTTAAACCACATTAATTCATACAAGGTTTGTACCTTGCTTGACACTTCTGGTCATCAGGGGCTCAGCTGTTAAGAAAGAACTTTAAGAATAACGTTGCATGGTGAAATTCAGGCACAGATCTCCACACAAAATGTAATGAAGTGCAGAGGCTGTTAATAACCTGCTAGCATTTTTGTGCTGCCTTACTTCTTTTCACATGGCACATCCTATCAAGCAGACATTTTATCCCCATTTTAGCTGTCTGTGGCACAAGCCACATGAGCTTTGGCTTTCATTAATATTAATGCATAAATGTGAAAATAGAGTAGGATGGGATCTGTTGCCATGGGTTAAAACTGCACACTTTCAATGAGGGGGAAGAAAACCACTTCCTCAAATCGTTTAAATCAAATAAATAAATCCAATACTTAGATCAAATTTGATATCATATAAGTAAAACAGAATTACATATGTAAGCATATCTGACAAAATTAATTTATTCCATTAGATGTTTGTGTTAATGTTCCTGCTGATCTATCTTGAACAATAGTGAAGGATGTGGTTAAAATCTTAGTAGGCTGAAAACAATGAAAACATTGATGGTTCATTCACCATTCACGGGGAATCCGCTCTTGCATGCACTTGTAATCTTCTTTTAATGTTTGGAAAATTTGTTCACCATTATTCTGGTACTAAGAAAAACAATGTATAAAGGGATGTCTCTCTAGACAGCACAGACAATATGACATGCTTTAAAATCCTCTCTCCTTGCAGTTATGTTTTATCAATGGTCGAGCATTTTGAAGCAATTTTGAAGTGTTTTCTGAGTAAGAACTCAGGACTTTGGTTAACTAAGCATTTTCATTTGACTGACATTACAAGCTCAGGTTACCACACGTCATGTTAACATCTGCTTCCAATTTACCATCTTTGATTTCTCACATCCTCCAGAGGAGCTTGCCAAATGCTCCCACACTAATGCAAAACACAGGAGAAAAGCGCTTTACACCTCAGGCCGTGTGAGTTTTCTTGACACCTGTTCAAGGAGTTCAGTATTTTATCCCTTAAAGAGTAATAGATCTACATGCTAATATCAAACTTCCCATAGGTGATTCGTCTTCCTGCAGGTTGTTAAAGGAGCACTATCAGGTCTTTGTTTTCCTCAGGGTTTCAGGCCAAGGTAGAAGAGCACCTGAGCCAAGTACAACACCCTGGAGAAGAGGGGCACAATACAGATCCCTCTTGGAGATGATGCACAGCAATTTGTTGCTGAAGTTCCACACAGAAATTGGAACACCTTGCACCTCTTTCCCTGTGGAAAGCAAAGGGATCCTGGTGGTCCCACAGAGCCAAGAGGCACTGATGTCTTGCACAACAAGAGTGAGCTCCAGACATTTTCTAGTCCTCAGGGGAGGCTTATTTATGGGAGGAGGAACTTGTTGGAAACATCCTAAAGGCAGGTAACAATCTCAAAAAGCTTTTTACTGCAGGCAAGCCTCCTCCAAAGCACAAGAAGGGATATGGAAAAGGGGCTGAACCATGAACATGAGAAATCTGAGGAGACTTGACAGAGCTCATCAACATCATTCAGACCAGGTGCAAGTTCCAGGCCTCAGGAGATTGCCTTGGCATTAACCACCCCATCCCAAACCATTAGAGCAAGCAAAATACAGCCAGAAACAGCTGCTAAATCACTCTTCAGGAGAGCCTACTAGAAATCTTGTGATTTTAAAAACACAAGATCCTCTAAGTCTGCAGGACTCATATTCCTGTTGGACCCACACATCAAACCTATATCCATCACAGAAGCCACCATCATCCTGATCTGGTTGAAGATGTCCCTGCTCATTGCAGAAGGGTTGGACTAGATGACCTTTAAAGGTCCTTACCAATCCAAACCATTCTATGGTTCTATGATTCAATGAACTACCATAAGCTTCCTGGGAATAGGACACTGGTACACTATTTAACTATTTTCATTAGTAGACAATGAACTAGAGATTACATTATTGACTTTTTGAATGACATTGACCTTGTAGTTGCTACAAGCACTTTGGAATATCAGAATAGAATTCCGAAGGGTCCTGGCAAATCAAAGCATTATGTGAAGTGGTCACAATTCAATAAGGACAAGTGCAAAATTCTACATTTAGAAGGAATAATCAGCTATTCAAATCAGGGAACAATGAGCCAAAGAGTAGTTTTTTAGGAAAGGATCTGAGGGCTCTTAGGAATTAAAAAAAAAAAAATATGGAGTGGGAAATATAATCATACTTCAGAAAAAGCAGACACTTCTGTGTGTTGTATGAACAGAAGAGTTACTTGTAGCATACAAGAAGCAACCAATCAGTTCTACTTAGCATTGCCAGGGCTAACCTACAACACCAGGCCAGTTTGGGGCACCATAATTCAAGAAACAAAACAACATGAGGGCCAAAGGTAGCAGAGACAGACCTGGGGCAGTCAGGAAGATGTCTTTCCTGGGGCAGGAGACAGACACAGCTGTGCTACAACATCAGCCAGAGCAGCTACTTCTCACTAGTGGGAACTCAGAGAGTTCTCAACAGAAAATAATGTTCCTTGTGAACTGTAAGAGCTATGTTTGCATAGAGGTGTGAGCGTAGTGTGAAACTGGCCACTTGACATATCAGCACTAGAGTGATTTCTACATCAACGTAAAGAATACTTTCCTGTGCTCAGTGCGTCATTGTCCTTGACAGAAGCGCTTGACAGCAACGTCCCGTCAAGTCGAGGGTGCTTCAGTTGTTCTAGTGCTTCAGCTTTGAACCGGGGTCAGTACCGGAGCTGAGAGCTGCTGAACCTTGCCATGATCTTTGCTGCCTTGAGCTTCAACATGATAATTGCTGTTCCTCCCTCCCTCTTGCCTGGCAGATCAAAGCGTGCAGGATTTCTTGCAAGCAGCGTACGAAGGAGCGACCGACTCCCGCCAAGGCACAGCAGTTCAGCTGGCGTGCTCCTTCTTTGTGGACGCCGGCGTGCAGCTCTCGCCTGTCTTCGCTGCCAGTGTTGGACGCTGGGCAAACAGCAGCCTGCAGCAAACCAACTTCACTGACCCCAACAGAACCACAGCCCAAATACAGGAATGGATCACCGGTAACCTTAGAGGTAATGCAACAGCCTGTGAGAATGATCACACGTCATTAAAATGTAAAATAAGAGTACCGAGAGAACCTGCATTTAACCAATTATAAAGATTTTTGCCACACTTTTGTGTTGTCCAAATCAAGGCTGAGCGCCAGGAAATCTAATTCTTGTGCTGATGCTTATTTCTAATGTGAGGAAAGAGCTGGGGTCTGTGAGTATAAATTTGCAGTATCACTGGCAATCACTTGGCCTTGTTCCTCTAATTTTTAAAATGGCAATCCTTTGCAGTGTTTTCAGTTTTAATGAGGAGCAGCCAAGTTCCCCAGGGACCCTGCAATGAATGTTTTCGTGCTGCTGCGGGGAACATGCAGGGCCGTAAGCTCAGCAGTCAGACGGAGGCTAAAAAGTCAAAATGGGAAATAAAATGAACTTACTTTCATACAAACAAGAAAATTAATTAAATTAAATTTGTGTTAATGAAAAAAATAATTGAAAAAGTAATTCCTTAGAGGCAGCAGACCAAATCAATACCCAATTTGCCCCATCAACTTAAGTTACATGAATGTTAATTTGGCCATAAGCATGTAAAGTGATGTGAAACGCACATTAAAGTTGCTATCAAAAAAAAATTCTGTTCTTCTCAAATGAACTGTGATAAGCAATTCAGCTTCATGATAGAAAAGTATTGCTCTAGAGGCAGGAACTGAAATGTGAATTCGTATTGTGGTACTCATATGATTATCAGAGAATCAAAAGTGGATCGCACTTTCAAAAATCTTTGAGATACCCAAAGTAAGATCAGCTGAACTGTCAGTTAAATAAAAGAGAGGGAGAATTAGGATATGAGCTTCGGTTGACTTAGTTACTTCATAAAGCAATCTGTAACCATGAATGCATTTCATGAGGGATTCCTGGGGCTAAAGACGAAGCACTGTAAGACATGTATGGGCATGTTTAAGGTTGGAGAACAGTTAGGGCCAGGGCACGGTACCGAGCACTGGGCTGCTGTCATCCATGCTCTCCCATGAGTCCTGGCACAATTTTGGCCCTCAGGATTGACTATTATAAGCTTAGTTAGGGGGAGAGCATGGACCAACAGGCAACCGCAATGAGGTCTTGTGTGATGATGGGTAGGGGAAGGTAGAGGGTTTAGCAGTGCCTTGTGAGTTGTGTCTCTTGCCCTGAGGGCTGGAGAGTGGTCCCAATTTGCTTATTTACCTGCACAGACCTGGTCTTTAGGCCTGTGTGAGTAGGACAGCGTGTGGCCCTCCCCCACCTCTTTTCCATGCAGATGGG
This sequence comes from Trogon surrucura, assembly GCA_020746105.1. Taxonomy (NCBI): domain Eukaryota; kingdom Metazoa; phylum Chordata; class Aves; order Trogoniformes; family Trogonidae; genus Trogon; species Trogon surrucura. The sequence continues at coordinate 30,575,373 of CM036617.1, read as the reverse complement.
GACGTGCGTGGCACGCTGCTGGAGAGCGCTGGGTCACCGTTCAGCCAGGTCACCCTGGTGAGCACCATGTACTTCAAAAGCACGTGGCAGAAGAAGTTTTCTTTTATGGATACCCAGATGTTGCCTTTTACCACGATGGAGGGCTCAACCCTGAAAGTGCCCACAATGCATCACACAGCTGAAGTTAACTACGGTAACTGTCCTTGGTCCAGCTTTTGCTCTGTTGTACAACAAAGAACAGTTTTATTTGTTTAATTTCCACAGCTACTGCCCTAAGATGTGTTATTTTCTCAGCTTGGTGAAGTCTCAGAAGACAATCCCATCAAACAAAGAGACCACCTTGGGCAATTAAACTGACTCCTTATAATGCCAAGCCCTATACCACCCTAATACTAAACCATCTCCTGAAGTGAGACATCCAGCTCTTTCTTAAACACGTCCAAGGATGGTGAGTCCACCACCTCCTTTGGCAACCCATTCCAGTGCTTCACCACCCTTTCAGTGAAGAAGTTTTTCCTAATATCCAATCTAAACTTCCCCTGGTGCAACTTAAACCTGTTCCCTCTCGTCCTGTTGCTATTCACTAGGGAGAAGAGGCCAACACCCGTCTCACTACAGCTGCCTTTCAGGTAGTTGTAGAGAGCAATAAGGTCTCCCCTCAGCCTCCTCTTCTCCAGGCTGAACAGCCCCAGCTCCCTCAGCCTCTCTTCATAAGAGTTACCCTCTAGTCCCCTAATCATTCTGGTTGCCCCTCTCTGTACCTTCTCCAGCACCTGTACTGTGGAGCCCAGAACTGCACACAGTACTCGAGGTGCAGCCTCACCAGTGCTGAGTACAGGGACACAGCTCTAGCAAACAACAAAGGGCACCAAAAGAACATGCTAGGAGAAGGGAACAGGAGAGACTGGAGGTACCTTTGTATATAAAATCCTTTGCAATATCAGGGAGCTTGCTAAATAACGCTGCCTAGGAAGAGAGGACCCTAGGAGGCACACCTGATCCCATGACAGAAGGGCAATAAAGACTAAAACAAGATCAAGCTCCCACCAACTGGATTTTTGGGCTGGGTAAGAAATTTCCAGGCGCTGAATCCTGGTCACTGTTTGTTCCTGGACTATGTGAGCACCAGAGAAGATAGTATCGGTGGGAGCGCTAGCACTCCACACCCATTCCTCCTGTCTCTGGTCACAGCCTTTCTCCAAGGATTTAGGGTAAAACTCCAAGTCTTTAGGGCCAAATTCTTCAAGAAAAGGGACATATATTTTATGGCCCTTATAACAAATCAGTGTGTGGGCTTAAAAAAGTATAAATACCGATCTAACATTTATTTGTACACTACATGAATATGAAAGGGATCATTTAAAATGTGCAGACTGTCAGATTTGATGGAGCCAATTCAGTCTTTATCACTAGAAATGCTAGAAACATTTCTAACAAATCAGTTTGAAATTAATAAAAAAGACAGGTTTACTACAGCAAAACAGAGGCATGAGATAACTTTCCTTCATCACCAAAATATAGCAGCTGTCTACCATCATGATAGACAGGAGTGAGCAAGACTAACTGTAGCTTGTTATCGATCTCAGCATTTATAACATTCTTTATTCTTTTAATATGGCCACACAGAACAAATCAGCCTGGGGGCAATTAACACTGCTCCAGGAAAATGTCAACATTACTATTTACACAAACCTTATAAATGCTACAGCTGTTATTAAATATTCATTTTTCCCAGTAATTTGTTAACTCTCTTCGAATACTCTTTTAGCATATATAAAATTCTTATGGGATGCTGAAAAGCAGTTCAAGCTAGGAACACTAAATGTTCTGACTCAGTAATCTCAAGTCTTTGATTTTCTTTCTAATTAACAAATAAGATAGCACAGCGACTTCAGAATATCAGCATGCCCGCAGATTAAACCCCTCATGTCATAGAATCACAGAATCATCGAATGGTTTGGGTTGAAAAGGATCTTAAGGATCATGTAGTTCCAACTCCCCTGCCACGGGCAAGGACACCTCCCACTAGACCAGCCTCCTCAAAGCCCCGTCCACCCTAGCCTCATCCAGGGCACTATAAACATCAGTCTCCCCTGCTTGCCCATTACAAACCAGAAGGTATTTTCTTGGCAAAGCAATCCATGTGCTGGGAGGTGCAGTTTCATGTTTCATGTCGGGAGAGCAAATCTAAGAATCTAAGCTTGGATATTAGGAACAACTTCTTCACCGAAAGGGTGGTGAAGCAATGGAATGGGTTGCCAAGGGAGGTGGTGGAGTCACCATCCCTGGACGTGCTTAAGAAACGGCTGGATGTGGCACTTCAGGAGATGGTTTAATGCTAGGGTGGTGTAGGGCTGTAGGTTGGACTCAATTATCTTAAAGGTCCTTTCCAACCTTCATGATTCTATGAATTCTATAAATTCTATGAATTCTATGAATCTGCAATTTAATCTGGCAGAATAATCAGATGTCGTAGATTAAACATTTGAGACATCCTACAGCTACTTATTTTATTGGCAAATATTTAGGTATTATGAAAATGAGCTACCTATGTTCTGTTATTTACAATCACTCAAAAATTGTGAGTATCTGGTAGATTAAATATTTTGGAAGGCTTGCAGCAATCGCAATGATAGATCATCTGCTTGCAACTTCTACTTAACTCCTGGCCTGCTAACTATTTGCTGAGTGTTACTGAAATGCTATTTAACAGTTGAAAAGAATAAGGAAGCAAAACTGTAATAATTGAAACTGCTCTACTGTATAATGGAGTCCATTAGAAATGCCTGGACTAATTGTTTATTGAAATATAGAATTAAAATGGTACATTAAATGGCTGCTACAAATTGTTTCATAACTAATTACAAGTTCAGAAGCCCACCAGCTCTTACTTTTGAGACTAGTTTACATAACCATCTGATTTTGATATGTTTTAGGTCTAGATTTTCAAAGATAAGAAATCTGGTGCTTAAATGAGCATAAGCCTAAATACTTTATTGTTCACTGTAGCTATTTGCTTCCTGAAATAAAAATGACTTTTAAAGGCAGCAAAGATAGAAACAAGAGGCACAGTAGGTTTCAGTTAACTCAGTAGGACGCTCCTCGTTTTGTTTTTGTAATTTCTTTCAGTAGTGAATTTTTAGTAAGAGGTATTAGATGGAAAATAGCAAGCTTGCTCAAAGAACAAGCATTGTAGGAACAGTTACTGTCATTGCCTCGGAAATGTTTTTTAAAATCTGAGCAAGGAGGACAGCTCCTATATGAGAAACTAATAAAATATCCATGTTCCGTTGAGCCAGCACTTCAGGTACTATTACTGTCATGAGCATTTTTCTGCTAAGATATATATGGATTTTTTAAAAAGTCATTAGTTATTTGTTTATTTTGATGCAATCAGCTCTGTTCAGATGAGCCAATTCTATGAGTTAAGAGCAACCAGAGCTGGCTACAAGAGCCCATGGGTAAGAGATCATCCCTTACAACTCTGAATCATCTGCTGTCCCAGGTTTGGGTTTTCACCCAGTCTTGAATGATGAAGTAAGATCTATGTTTGCCCACCCACAGGCCAGTTCCAGACTGCAGCTCTGGAGGGTTTCAGCGTGGTCGAGTTACCCTACCTGGGGGAGAAACTCAGCATGTTCCTAGTCCTTCCCAGCCACAGAAGAACATCTTTGTCCCAAATTGAGTCTCACCTTTCTGCCAAAACCATAACCCTCTGGGCCAACAGCTTAAAGAGAACGAAGATGGACATTTTTCTACCTAGGTAAGCCATTTTAGTACTCCAAGACAGCTTCATTACTTCAGATGTCAGAATTCTGTGTGACAGTGCTGATATGAGCAATACGTGAGGCTTAAATCAAATGAGATGCTTTCAGTTTTGTTATTCATCACATGACCAGAAAAGCTCTTACCCTTTCTTAAGCCATGAAGAGGTGAGCCAGGAATTCAGAAACTTTCTAGTGTTCTCTGTACTGTTTTAAAAAAGCAAGTATTTCAGCTACAGCTTTTACTTAAAATTTGTTTGGAGTACAACAATCCTTTAAAGATGTAAAAGAGAGAAATATTGCTGGCCCTTTCCAATGCTCCATTTTTCTCTTTGCTTAAGGAAGAATAAATATTTAACCTTTAAAAAAACCCACAATATCTTATTGCTACAACCCATTAGTGCTCCACAAACGTGCTCTGCCAAGAACCTGGGGCCCTCCACCAGTCATACCCATCTTCCTGGGCACAAAGCAAGTTTCAGCCACCTGTTTTCCACATTAGCCATTCACCATTGCTAGTAAATGCACACACCCTGGAGGTATTTTCGATCATCTATTTAAATGAAATCACAGGAGGAATCAGGTGCAGGAGGTTCTTTTCTGGCTGTGCCTACTGTCTGGATCAGCATGGAAGGGATTCCATAACACAGCTCTTACAATGCATCCCACACATGAACGAAGCACTTAAAAAACAATTTGTACGTTAATATTCTTTTTCTCCAAGCCGATCTTTGGCATATGTTTCAAAGGGCCCTTCACTACAGCCAAAAAAAAAATGTCAAAATCAGGACAACTGGGGAAATGCAGAGCTCATGTGTCAAGAAGTCTGAGAGATGGTCTGACTGCAGTAGATGGGAGGCAAAGGATTCCTTCTGTGAACACCTTCAGGTGAAGACGAGTTGCTTTTCCGCAGAGTACACTTAATCAGAGGGAACACACTGAGCTCATACAGACGTAGATGGAAGAAACGTGAACGCTTGAAATAAATAGCATCTGTGCCTCATTTTAGCTCTATGAAACTACAAATCCCACATTTGAATAAAATCTATCATGTTAATTTCAGGTTCAGTATTCAAAGCCTTTTTGACCTAAAGACAGTTTTTTCTGCCTTGGGAATCAGAGATGCATTTGATCCCATCACTGCTAATTTTAAAGGCATTTCAGGTAAGAGCCTTGACTGAAAAAAAATGATTACTGACCGAATAGTTGCAGACTCTTACATTTGAATGGTTTAGTAGATCTGGGCCTTCTGAATTGATTGTATTTCTTCCTCTGTGAAACTCTGAAACAATTCACACTCCACTGTTCTACTTTATTGCCGGCAGTTGTATTTGGAGCTGTTGTTCTGCAGGTACAAGGCATCTGAAAGGGACAGGGTTGGTTTTGGTCTTGCCTTTTTCTCCTTTCCTTTTTTTCCCTCCTTTCTTTGAGATTAAAATTGTCAGATAACATAGGCCTGAAAAATGGTTACTTATTCAGAAATTGAAGATGCTTTAGTAAAATTTGCGTTCCTACTTGTGCTTTTAAATATTCAAATATTTAAATATTTAACAGATAGGAATGCTGCTCCAACAAGCCGGTATTCCAGCTCCTGACAATGCAAACAATATTGGTCTATGTCCATGCTCTTTTGTCTTGCTAATCCAGTGACCAGCAGACTAAATTATATTATCCCTTTGCTAAAATACTAGTGTTGCAATTGTAAACTGTCTCGGTTTTGGAAATTATTCTGCTCCTTGGAAAATTTTTGTCCCTATTTAACATTAAATACAAAAAGAAACCAAATTACCTATTTTCTTTTTCTTTTGACTATTTCCAGTGATACAAATTATTCCAGCTTAGTCCTTTCTGCTCATAGCAAAGACTCAGAGCAGAAGCTGCTCAGAGAGATGCAATTCTTCTGTGTATGAGTGAATAAATGAAATTCCTCCAGTTCACACAAACCTGGTTTTACAGAAAAGTTGTTTTACTGGGATGAACCTCAGAAGGCACATTAGTTATGGGTTGGGGTTTTTTTCTGTGCTATTTTTAAAATTCAGCATAGCATTATTCTATTGTTTATATATTAAACCACAGAGATACACATTAAAATCATTTGTTACTGCCCACGTTTTTGTTAAAGCCTGCTGCTTCCGTTATTGCAAACTGATGTTAATATAATGATAAAGTGCATGAGGATGTATTTTATAAAGTTAACAACTATTTAAATAAGATAAATACTTTGAGGAAATGACTTCCATCGTAAACAATATAATTCAGCAGCTTCTTTCCTATGTACGCAACTCAGCGGCTTTCATCACACAGGGTAAGGCTTGCAGAAGTCTTTGATCCTGCATGTGGTGGAGTTATGGGTTAAAGGATATGTTGAGGCCCTTCTCAGTTCTACTCTTACACTACTCAGTTATGTATCGTAATAGCACAGTTATAGCTCTGATGGTCTAAGAGTTAAGTGAGGTGGTATTTACAAGGAAGGTTTACCTTTTATTTAACCAATAGACACAGCTGGAAGAAGAACAGGTAGGTTTTTAGCTCCTCTTTCCTATGAAGCAAAAGCTGTAGTCTTCAGAATATTTACTCTCAGATCACATTTAACAAACAAACTTGTCACTTCATTTCAGAGCTGGAATAGCTTCTTTATCCCTGAAAGCTTCTATCATTTTTCCCTCTAAAATATAATAGATTTATCAAATTAAAAAAATTCTGCCTCTCCTCAGTTTTGTCCTGCTTGTTGCCAAGATTTTTGACTGGACAAAATTCAGATAGAAACAGATTAAATGCTCTTTTAGTAATTTCTTGTCTTCACCTATACGTCAGATGATCCTCAGATTCACATAAAAAAGACAAAACCTCCCAACCTTTCGTACTTTCTACCCTCTGCAGTTAGCTGGGGAGAAGCAGACTTGTAACATTCTCCTTGGTGTCTTTCTGAAATGCATTTTTTCCAAGCTTCATTTCGTATTACAGTCCTATCGTTTCTTCCCAAAGAACGTTTTTTTCTGCAACCTCCCTTCTAACGGTTCCTCAATCCATTCATTGTCCTCACTGTGTTAATTAGTTTCTACTCTCACCGTGTAACCTTGCTTTCCCCCACAACGTGGACATCTCTCAAACTAGTAATTCCCATTCAGCATTCAGTCCACTGTTATCCATATAGTGGGAAAATAGCCATAAAGATGAAAGAATAGGTAAACATGGGCAGAAATGAGACAGAAGAGGGTATTCGCAGTGGCAGCTCAAGGTTTCCTCTGTAGCAAGAGGAAAATGTGTGCATTTCTATTCACACTCCCAAGGGAGCTGCTTCCCTCTGTCAGCAATACAGAGCTCTGAGAAGTGCTGTCTTCCCTGAAGTAACCTAATGGTGCCTTTCTCATGCGCTACCTCACTCTAAAGATGTTCCTATGTTGTGTCAAGTGACGCTCTTCTGCAGCATGAACGCAATTCTGACCACTGGACGTCAGCGGAAATTGCCCAGATTGCAGCTGGCTCCATCAGGAGAAAGCTGAGGACACTCACAGCCCTTTCAGGTTTACTTCAGTACAAACACAGACAAAATCTTCTGGTTTCTCCTTTCCCAGACTGAGTGATAAGCAGTCAATACCAGAAATGACCTTAAGCAGAAAAATACCCCAACTTTGTGCTCACAGCAGCGATTCTTTCCTAAAAACTTCACTGGTTGTCTGAAAGCAACATCCACATTTCGCGTGGAAGTCAAGAGGCACTTGGGCCATCAAGCACGCTGTGCTCTCTGAAAAAGGACATGCTCAGGCACAGAAGTTCTAGACACACATGAGTGTTTTGGCTTATTCTCCAAGTTCCCTGCATATAAGGTCACGTTGTCCCAAAACCAAAGTGGTTATCCTATCTCAGCTACATGCTGGGATAAACAGTTCCTAACATTAAGCTAGCTTAGATGTTCAGACTACCTACACTCATCCACACTAGGTATATGTATGAGTAACTGGGAATCACACCAAAATTAGAACTAAGGATCTTCTAATGGGGAAGCCAGATACAGAAAAAGCAACGGGATGGCAGGTTTATATTGTGCTGTCATTCTGCATGTGATGTACTGAAGGAACCAATTAGAGGAATTTCTGACTGGAGCTAAGAATGTGGCACATATCGTATTGAGCATCAGTTCACATGTGGTAAGCAAAGACTCCATATTATTGCAGTAAATTCCTTGAAAGCAAAACATTGTCTAAAATTATATTCCTCCTACTAAGCATTAAGTATTTTGTAAGCAGCGCTATCTCAGGAATAATGTTTTAGAAATTTTTGCTTCATTTTTTAAAAGCGGAATAGAGCAGCAGCCAGGCATACAGCAATATTTGTCCAGCAGCGTCAGCTAATGATGCAGTTACTGCTGCTCCAGTAAAATAGCAAGGGACTGGAATCCTTTGGCTTAGCCAACCTTTAGGGCAGTTCAGTTTCAGTCAATTTGTTGCCTGGCTGCACTATCTAACAGTATGTGTTCCCTAGATTATGCAGAAAAATAAAAGCATTCTGAATTTAATACAAAAAAAAAAAAAAAAAAGAGTTCGCAATGAAATTCAGAAAATAACTACTAATATTAATTTCTGGTTTTTTTGCAGAGCAAGATAGTCTTTATATTTCCGAAGCTATTCACAAAGCAGAGATTGAAATAACAGAAGATGGTACAAAGGCATCAGGAGCTACAGGTAAATCAAATATACAGACTTCTCACTTCTGGAGCTTATTATAGAAACAACTACTAGTTTTCTACTTTTTTAATTACTTTTTTTTAAAAAGCATAGTATCATTTAAATGCATGCCTAGGCTAAATTTAAATTTTCATATTTAACATGCTTCCATTTTACCTTTGTAATTGTTCACAAGAACTCTTTAATTTTTGATCTCAGCCTAACATGTAAAGCCTTAAGTGAAAACCAGCTTTACCAGCCCAAGGAAAATGGAATCTGAGAAAATAAACCAATAATTTTTCTGTTGGTTAAATGTGTTTGTTCGAATCATAAAAGCAAAGAATAAAAAAAGGTTACTAACATTTTACCTATAGCTCCTGAACTGTTACGGGGTTGATTTTTTGAGGATGATCATTTTGATAGCATTGAAGGTAATGATGGAAAAGTTTTGTCTTCATGAGGACAGGCTTGTTTCTTATATATACTTCCAAGTATTCTTATATACTTCCTCACATGCAGTAGCTTCTGCTAACAGATCAATTCCACGTGAACAGCTGGGGCTGGCTGAGCAGGCACATTCCAAGTAAAATCTCAGCTACAGACCACAGAGACAATAAATGACCTTCAGAAGCTGAATGACATCTCAATAGAAACCCTCCATCATAATTTACATAAACAGGGGAACTAAAATTACTGAAATGTGTAATTCCCCCTTCTTGTCTTTTTTTTTTCCCCCCCCATGTGGACATTATTTAGGAAGGCCCCTGCTTTTTTGTTTACAATGTATTTATTTTTACAATGTGTTCTCAATACCATATAGCTACAAGAATTAATTTAAACAAGATGTACTTGGATACTAGCTGAGCCATCGTAATTCTTAAGGACTCTTTATTTAACCAGAGAGGGGAACTGAGGGAAACTTAGGTTTTGTTGAGAGCTCTCTCAGAGAAATTCCAGCATGATGTAGATATTTCTGCTGTTTTCTCTCACCTTTATAAAAGGGACTACACTTGTGTCTTGCTTATCTTTTTCACCAGAACAGTATAGCTAGGAATTGGCTAATGGTTTAGGCAATAGCATGGTATGACTTCAGCATAACTACTATTGTGATAAAACCAAAAATTTACATTACCTTTGAAATCCGACTCACTTCAGCAGTGAGATACACATGAATCACCTACATGCAGTCTCAAAACACTTGGCTTGTTCATTCACCCAGACTGATTTCACAGTTGGATAAAATTTTTGGTGTATTCGTAAAGCAGAGGAGCAACTCAAAACTCAAGGTACTAAACATCAGAGCTTCAGCGCACTCTACAGAAGATGGAAAGAAAATGGACAGATTTGACTAATATTTTCTCTGTTGCATTACAGCAATGGTATTACTAAAAAGATCTCGAACTCCTATTTTCAAAGCAGACAGACCTTTCACATTTTTCCTGAGACAAGCTAACACAGGTATGTGTGCTCTCCACTTCAGCAGCAGAATCCTTCACAAGTAGCGCTGAAAGAAGTAACGAGGTCTTTGTAAATAACATGTTATTCTGTAGGCCAAGAAATTCCAACAACCCCAGAAACAGTGGGTTTAAAATTTTTGAAAAATAAAGAATGCAGTTAATTTCTTTAAAAAGAATGCATGACAGTCATAGAAATCGTAGAATGGCCTAGGCTGGAAGAGACCTTAGAGATCATCTAATGCAACCTCCCTGTCATGGGCAGGGACGCCTCTCTACTAGATCAGGCTACTCAAGGCTCTGTCCAAATCAGGGAAGCCAGATTAGCCTCTTCTATGTATATACAGAACGTGCTCAAAAAGATGTCTACCATAATTATAGGCCTTAGAAAGATCTTGCAGGTCTTTAATGACCCAGGATTAAGGACTGACCTTCACAAGGCAATTTGAGCTACAAATGGGGCTGGATCTGCTGGATTAATATCTGAAGAAGTTAAATTCAAAGGCTTTCCCTGTAAATGAAACGCATGTGTGCCTTCAGAGATAGCACGTGGCAAACAAATTTCTGCCTGTAGGTACCAAGACTCCAGGGCCTGAAACTCCCTGCCCCAATTCCTACCTCAGCAGTTTCTAAAGGGGATAGCTCAGAAATTCTCAAGACCAACAATCTTTTGCTCAGCTGTGGCTCAGAACATGCATAAGCAAGTTTCTTTTCCCTCATACCTTGAATAGCAACGCCTTCTAGGAGATAGTTTTTACACATCTGGACCCTTCACTACTTACTAGCCTCACGAGACATCAAAAGCCACAGATATTCGCTGTATGTAATCAGACAACTCAGCTCGGCAAAAAGCCTAACTTGTACCTTCAGTTTTGTAAGGAACTGCTAAAAAACCCTGTGCATTTCTTTCGCAACTGATAACCCTTCTTCCTGTGAATTAACTCCCTCAGCCCCCAAAATAAACAAACAAAACAGTGGAGCATGTCTGAAAGCCTGAAGCGTCACAGCGCTCCTCTGGTTTCAGTGTTAGACTCTAGGTCTCATTTCAGAAATCCAATCACGCAAGTTTTTCCAGAATTTCTGTGAAAGGAAAACACCACCGTTGGCACTAAATAGAGAAGAATTGCATTATGCACCATTTATCAGGTGTTTGCACCTCCGAAGCCTTAGGCCATCTCCAACCACTCTTACCATTCTTAGCAATGCAGTAAATTTACACCTTAAGTATCTTTCCAAAAATTCTTCAGACTATCAAGTTTCTCTTGTAACTGGGGTCACATCCATTTGGATTTCCAGGAACATATAACCAGTTACAGGGTTCAGGACTGAAGAGAATCAGTTTCCTTATCTGCTTTCAAGCAACAGACATGGTTCTTTTAGTCAGTAAACACCTGTGCATGAAATATTTTTTTAAAAACTTGCACCTTTTTGACCCAAATGCAAACTTGGAGAGAAAAGCACTATCTATTTTGATAGAAGTTTTGTTTTAACTATGCTTTGGCAATCATTAGGAGTAAATGAATAAAAGTATTTTTACTTGGCAAATGCAGAATTTAAAAAAAAAAATTAAACAAAAGCACTAAAAGCTGATGTATGAAACCTGAGCCTCAGACTTTTCAGGATTAAGAACAAACTGATTTCAGTGAATAAAATTCCTCAGTTTACAATATATGGTAAAACATAAAAAAAAAGGAAGGAAATCAGATTGTAAAAAAGTATTTTTATCTGAAGCATAACAAAACCGGTCTTTCAAACCACTCAAAATCAGAAGAACATAACTGTAATTTATGCTTTTTAATGCAAAACGTAAAACTGGCTAAAACAGTCATTTTGTTTGTTCAGACTTAGTGACTGAAGTTCTTCAGGTATGAAAGGGGGAAAGGGTAAACTAGAACTGCCTTTAACATATTTTATTAACTTAACTAGAGGTACCTAAAATTTGGTATCGCCGTAAAGGTCACAATGAATCTTCGAGTGGACCAAACGTCTTCCCTGTATCAGTCTTCTAGTAGTAGCATAAATATATTTTCCAAGGCTTAAAATTGCATAGTTCTGCCTGAAATAATGTTTGGACTTCTTTAACCTGAATTTCAGGTTTGAACACATTCCCTTTGAAGGACAGGCAAGGTAACAGCAATACAAACAAGTGAACCACAAAATTCAATCAATCTGAGGCAGTGATTTCACTCAAGGGGCTATAATCTACAACAATCTATAATCTCCTCTGCAATACCAACACCAAGGAATGAATTTAGGTTCTGTTTTACTCAGTTCAAAACTGGTTCTGTAGCCAATTGTTTGAGTAAGCTTCAGGTTTTGGCAAATTTCTGGTTTGGGCTACCAACCTTTTGGAAAGACCTTTTTGGTCTTAACGTAGAAATACACATTATTCTAAGGCAAGCATACCATTACAGGTGATTTTTCCACACAAGCAATGAATGATCATAAACCTGCCAGTGCCGTGCTTAATTTACATGTTTAAACTGTACTACACTTTGGTCCCAAACTGAAATAATGTTCATATTGTTTTCATTCACAGGTTCAGTACTCTTTATAGGAAGAGTTACAAATCCTTCATAATAAACTGCAGATAAATGTACTGTCTTCTGTTCCTCCTACAGCGAGCTTTCCTCCAATGAAATTAAAGGATACATTATATGTATTCATTAAAACTATTTTAAACAGTATCACTCCTGCAAGAGAAAGAGTGAGCAAGCCCCCTCCCCTACCTTATGACTTTGTACACACTGTTGGAAACTTACAGCTCTCTAGGAATCATTAGGCCACAACTACAAAGACAGTGAGTATATAAACATTTGAGGAAAAACTGAACAGATTTTGCCACCTAAATCTTTATGAACATTGGCCAACACCTTCTGCTTAACTTCTTTGGTGTGGCGAAAGTTCAGCTTGACTGTTGCCAAGTATGCAGGTCATCTGAAAGAAAGTATTCCACGAGAAAACTTTGCGATATATGTTATTTTTCAAGCACAACTTTATTTCCCTGTCATGAAGGCAAAAACTTAAGAACAAAATTGAAATTCAGCCTGGTCCCAGACTAATTTATAATCCGTCTGAGATAGTAAGGTAACAAGTAAAGAGTAAAATGCTGTGAAGCCAAGTTGAGAGGCTGTTTCAAAACTGACAGAACAGGTAGGAAGCAGAAGTACCCACTCGATGACCAAACACCAAAAAAAAGTAGTAGTACTTACTTTAAGCGAACACAACCTAGAATGGACATTCCTAAAGAACAATGAAAGAGGCTAAAAGCATCTAGAAGAATGTTTTTTTCAGCATCCAGACAAAAGTTGCGATATGGTGTTTTAATACAAGATTCAGCAACTCATGGCACAAGAATCAGAAACTGTGGTCTGTAAAGATTTTGAGTGAATCATAGGATGGTTTGGGTTGGAAGGGCCCTTAAAGATCATCTAGTTCCAGCCCTCCTGCCCATGGGCAGGGACATCTCCCACTAGACCACGTCGCTCAAGGCCCCATCCAACCTGGCTTTAAACACTTCAAGGGAGGGAGCATCCACAACTTCTCTGGGCAACCTGTTCCAGTGTCTCACCACCCTCACAGTAAAGAATTTCTTCCTGATATCTCATCTAAATCTACCCTCTTTCAGTTTGAAACCATTATCCCTTGTCCCATCACTACACTCCCTGTTAAAGAGTCCCTCCCCATCCTTCCTCCAGACCCCCTTTAAGTACTGGAAAGCCGCTATAAGGTCTCCCTGAAGCCTATGAACCACTCCCTCCTAGGAAAGGCATCAGAGGGGAGCTGCTCCCACTGAATCACACTAAGCTTTCCAGAAGGCAGGAGCACCTGGCACAGAGGACATTGCCAATAAAGCATCCAGCAACATTTTGTGTCCAAGCAGCAGCACCCTCTGGCTGTTCCTGCATTTGTAAACACCTTAAAACTTCTGACACAGGGAAAACTTGGTGTAGTATTCCTTGAAGCCTCTCAACCTCTGCTTTACTACATTGTATCCTCATAAAACTGGGTTTTGTCATTGCTGTGGATGCACATGCGGGACATCAGTTTGTTACGCCAGTCACCAAAAAATGAAGCTCAAGCACACACGGCCACAAGGTATAGTCCTACCACAGCTGCAGTTCAGCGTTGGCTTCCGTTCACTCATTCTCTGATTAAGAACAGAATAACCAGTGATGCAAAACTGCTCTTCAGTCTTTAACGCTGATACTAGGATGTATATAAAGCTCTGGAAAGGGAAGGCAAAATGAAGCGTTCCAATAAAAACTGTACTCAGTCCTACACAAAGATTAAAATAGAGCTTTTATTGATGGAATAACAAAAGTGCTTTTCTTAAATATTTTTCAAAATACATTTATACAACTTACAATAATATATCCAAAATAACTGTATATACAAAACATTACCTTGTTTAATGTATGTGCTTTTTTCTTTTTGAAAATTACAAAGCAACTTTTTTGGCAAAGTTCAACCTTAAGAGGTGATAGTTTTGAAGGTTGGATTAAGAAAAATAGAACCTGAGGGAAAGTGACACTTAAGTCCATGACAAGCAAGAAGTTCTCCATTTAGTTAAATAAAAAATGTTTTTGTAGTATTTTTCACATTACAAAAATAACAGAAGTGAAGGGAAAAAAAAAGATGATGGATACTTTTCTCGTCATTTTATAGAGCAGCTTCTCATTCTTTCACATACAGAAACTTGAGATAAGAGTGCATATCAAAAATGAATGCAAGTAAGGACAGCAGTGCCCTGCTGTGGGGCTTTCTCTCGTGCGCAGTGTTTCTTAGCTGCTGTTGATATGGTTGACCTGATTGGATCTGCGATGGATTTCTTCCAGAAAACTCTCAAGCTGTTCTATCAGCATTCGTTTTTTAAACCTGCATTTAAAACAAAGCATTATAATGAATGCGCACAGTAATACACAAAAAATAGTTCACAGAACTTTTACTGAACCCGGTAAACTTCAGTTATTATTTTAGGTACAGTGCGTAATGAGGTTGTATATACCTCATGGTTAAATGCAGTCTCCTAAAGTTCCGACCTACTAACTTGTTCCTCCATTTAATGAGAGAATACAAAACTATTCTTACTACAGCCAATTCTAGCATGTTGCTGAACATCACTCAGCCCTCAGGAAGCCAGGAAAAAGAGAGTTAACTGTTTGCCATTTCCAGAAGTAAAGCTCTGAAGTACAGGAATAAAAGATATGCCAAAAGAACTACAATCCTAAAGCTTACTTTTAGGGATTTATTTTTTTTTTGCATGCTTTCATGGTGCATTCACAGAGGTTGATACTGGTGAAGGAATAGCCATTACACAGTGCAGAGCAGATTTCCTGACAAGAAAATACAAACTAAAAGTTTGAGAACGGAGCTAAAGAAAACATAGACGTAATCCATACTTGGAGCCTCTGCAGCTCTATCCCATACTGCTTATGTAAATTTCAACAGCAGACCTTTTTGTCACCTTTCCTTACACCCCTGCCTTGGCGCACACAGCTCCTTGCTGTTTCCACCAAGCCCTCCCCCTCGTGATATTTCTGCATCTGAGAAGCTACTTCTGACCAACGCTTTGCCGGCTGTATGCATACTCCAAGATAAGCAGCGATTAAAAGATCACGCACTTTCTTAACTCCGTACTATTCTGAACTACACACTGAGCTCAGTCCTAAACCCCGGCAAAAGCCTCTAGGCATAGAATCATAAAGCTTGGAAAAGACGTCTAAGATCACCAAGCCAAACCATCAACCCAAAACTATCAGAACCACTAAACCATGTCCCAAAGGGCCACGTCTACATGTTTTTTGAAGATCTCCAGGGATGGCGACTCCACCAGTGCCCTGGGCAGCCCATTCCAATGCATCACCACTCTTTCAGTAAAGAAATTTTTCCTAGTCTAAACCTCCCCTGATGAAACTTGAGTCCATTTTCTCTTGTCCTGTCTTCTCCCAGACGATGTTCCTGGCTCACAGAAACATGACATCTGCCCTAACTCCCAGACCACAGACCTCCTCACAATCTCAGCTTGACTATGTGGAAACAAGTTCCCATTTCCAACCACCTACTATCTCCTTGAATACACATGGCCTGAGCCGTTACCCATCCTCACCTCATCACAGTTCTCCTCAGACAACCCCACAGAAACCCCACACTTCAAGTACTGCTTCCCCTCCATTCTTCCTCAGTGCTTTCACAACTGCTCCCTGCTTGTTGTAAAGTAATAACCTGGGAAACAGATAATTATCCTCTCTCATTCTCTCTAGTAAAAGTCAAATTATTTAAGCTAACAGAAAAGCACCTTACTGTAATACAATCCTAGTGACAATTTAACGTGCTTATTCTCTGTGCAAGTGACTGGGCAATGTTACTTTCCAAAATACCTTTAAGCCCCCCTGAAGCAGCTGTAAAAAGTTAACAGCAGACATTTCCTGGGAACATAAAACCTGGTGGGAGGTGGGGAAAAGACACATTGCTAACTATTCTGACACTACTGTTTGCACAAGAATTCAGTTTACAGTGTGCTATGTCAAGCCCTTCAGTACGTCTCAATGAAAGGTATTTTCCAAATGCTGAACCCTACAGCAAATGTGTTTTCCAAGGCAACAGAAAATTTATCACATTAATATTGTAAATAACAGAATTAAGATTGGACTCTCATACAACTGTTCACTGTGCTAGGAATATTAGAATCCTTACTAATAAAACTTCCTTGAATAGTTCTAGCTGTTGAGCATAAAGCTTCATTCCTATTTTGAAACTGGTTGTATTAATTCTTACCACCATTTTTATCAAAAGTGTGTATTCCTCAGCAATACATCTAGGTACTCACTTTGGGATTTTCTATGCAGTAGCCTAAAGCTCTTAACTTGGAGAATAATCAGAAGGGGACTGAATTTCTCATGCTGAGAAGCTGGTTGGTTTGGAAAACACTGATCTGTGTTTTGTCAGTTTTGCTTTAGACTATTTAGCAGAGAATAAAAAAAAAAAGTCATAGGACCAAAAATGGATTGCTATGCCAACTGCAGAAATACCAAAGACCTCTCCACTACACAGGCTAGCCCTTTTCTACATAACTCTTCATTTTGTGCATCCAAAGTTGTAGCCATCTATTGGGAAGTCACACCCCTTGTACTCCGTAAGGATTTCTTTCAAGCACTAACACCACCCACCCAGGCTGAGCCAAATGGGTATCATTAAGCAGAAGAAAAGTCTTTGTCAGAACACAAATAACTAAAGATTTGCCATTGAGAGATGGTATCTCCTCATTCTTAATACCTTCACAATTGACTGGAAGAAAAAAAATTAAAAAATCTATTATCTACCTCATCTTGATTTCTGCCTCTCAAAGGTGACAACTTATCTGCTATCAAAAGAGGGACTGTGGAGCAGTTGGTTTCCAAAGGAAACTGAAAACTATGGCCCGTTTTACAAATCTATCTCTCCTCTCACAACTCTCTAGGGGATCAACAACTGGAATTGAATAGGGGCTGTTTTTAAATACACACTGTCGCTGAAATACCCAAGAACTTCCCTAAGTCCATGTTCAGGGTCAGAGCTCCCTGAAGCAGGAAAAGAGCCCAGGCATCCCAAACTTGAACTGCGCTCTGTGACACTGCAAAGGTCAGCTCTCCATTAACCAAAGACTGTCTTGACAACTCCAGAGAGCCTAGAGGTGTTTCCTGCAGGGAACCTTGGTTAAATGTGGTAGCTTCCTTTCATAAGGCAAGAAGCAGAGAAGTGCATAGCAATTTTAGGCAATGTTATCCAGGTGGGTAAAGTGACCACATTATAAAAATCTAATATAGGAGAGAAGAGGAAGGAGATAAATATGTTCATACACTCAAACCAATAAAAATTTAACAACAGTCAACCGAAGCAGAATTGCCAATCTTTTCTACCAGTAGACACAGAAAACTGTTGGCTATGATGGGAGAGAGGATTTAATTCTGATGCACCCAACAGTGACAGTCAACCACTGCCAAATTGTGTAGGGAAAGAGTCAACCCAAGATAACTGGAATAGAGATGCTGCGCAACAGAAATGAGAATCACAGATCATCTAAAGAGACTGGTTTTAGAGGCACAAATATCCCAGGCCCGCCAAGCACTGCCACAGACTCCAGGAGCGAAAGTATTGTTTTGGTGTGGTGAGATGGTCAGGAAACATATGTGATACACAGGCTATGGAACAACTCTGACAGACAGATGACATAATAACAGAGACGGATCAAGAAAAAGAAAAAAGCATGATAAAGTAATTGTTGCTACAGGAAGAGCATGATCTATATAAATCCACATGTCCTACCATGCTGGCAGTAGAAAGCTAGACGAGCTGTATGAATGCGCAACATCCAGCGCAACTTAAACTGTCAGCATGGCTTTACCCCAAAATTACTTTGATTTTTATTTTGTCACAAAATTTGTTTAATAATGCCACAGGAAAAGAGTCAGCTACTACAAAAAAAATACAAGCAAAAAAACTATTCTTTGAGGCTTCTGAAATAAGCCTCAAAGTTAGAGCTGTATTTATGATCCAAGAGAGATGCTGGAATTATTAGTTCATTTCAACTCAAGCACTACTGGTTCCAATCTTAATTACACATTTCTCCTTTCTTTCCTCTTAGTAAACGTGTAGAAGACTAAGCAAGCATGGTCAGTCTAAGGATGCTGTAAGGAACAGTTTCTACCTGTATTAACAACACAGGCTTTAAATCCTCAGCAAGTCTCTACTCTGGTGACAAACACCCTCCCATCTCCACAGCCTCAGACAGGACTACAACAACTCGGAAGGAAACAAACTCAAAAAGCAGAGCACACCTGGATCTCAAAACTCTTTTTAGGGCAAGATTTTGAGCTGGCGCAGAATAATGAATTTCAACTGTTCTGAAAGCGTAATTCACAGTAACACACTGTTACATCAGGTTTCCATATTAGCAGCCCACTCATACCTGAACATTGGAATAAGACTGATTTTCTGAAGTTAGCTTCTCTTTCTATACCATTGTCCTTCTACATTTATGGCAATTTGGCAGTTACAGCTGCTAACATTTCTATAACAAAATCTGAGGCAACAAGGTCAGCTTGTGCAAACAAGACACATCAGGATGTTTATGTGTTTCTGCTTTTTTCTAGGGAGTTATTTACTGGCAGTGCAAAGCACTGTGTGGCAAGTTTCAAGCAAAGAACTGCATGGTTGTCAAGCAGTTATGTACAGCAGTACATGATGCAGTTTTATAAGATTAATACAATTCAGTTACCTACCTTGAAGCTTCTTTAATAACATTTTGTAAAAATATCAGTCGGGTTTGTAAGCTTCCTTGTACATGCTTCAGTAAAAAGAAGATTCTTTCATATTCTGAAAGAGAAGAGCAAAATCACAGTTACTTAAGAAATCCCTATACAGATACCTGTTGTAATAGATCTGAGCGAAATCCAATAAATTTCATTCAGCTTTTGTAAGCTTTTAGGATATATCTCCTGTCAACTAAGCCTGCAGCAATGACATAGTGCTTAATGAACGCTACCGTTAACAAACACAAGGTGCTGCAGTTCAGGATATTACTGAAACACCTACCAAGTTAATTCTAATACTGATAATATAAAAACGACTTTCATGATCACTGCTAGGTATAGCAATGTTCTAATCCCTCATCTAGGAAGTTCTAAGCAAAGATTTTTAAACAAATCTTTTCTGCTTGAAATTTATTTTGCTTGAGTCTCATGGTTCAGTATATTCCTAAATCAGCAATCTAATGTGAACTCTTTGTCTGACTCTCACACCGATCATCTGAAAGAGAGATTTGATATACTTACTCCTTCCTGGTTTTCGTATCTCTTTCATAATTTGTGCTTTTAGCTCTATATTAATCTCTCTAGAACTTCTGCAATGCACAGATTTTTTCCCTTTGCTGGGTGAAGACACGGGCAAATTCTCTTCAGTACTTTGTTCTTTACTACTTGATTCCTCATGATTCTCCAAAAACCCATCAACATTCAAGTTGTTCCCTAAACGTTCATGGCCTGCATCCTCTGCATGAGCGGCCGGTCGATCCAATGAGTTGAAGGGTGAAGAGGGCATTGAAAACTCCGAGTCCACAGTATTTGGGAAAACATCTGATGAAAGTGGGTCTGTGACATGATTCTCAACCACATCATCCACTGTAACTTCATTATTTGTTTCTGATGCTGAAAAAAACATAGATGACAGTTGCCAGTTTCATGTTCTTTATCATTTGATAGAATATTTCAATGAGTTAGTTCAGTATTAAACTCTTGTAAAATTATGCTACAGCTTTTCTAGTCTACTGTACGTGCCAAGCGCATTTTTGGGTTGTAACACTGAGCACATTACTATATCTCGTGGCAATTAACAGCTTAAAGTAAATAAATCACAGGTATATTCTTTATATCAAAAGAGAAATTGCTATATGTGGATGACCAACAAAAGAAAAAGCACCTGTAGAATGTGCTTTTATGACATGCCTGACTTTCCCCATTAAATTGGACTGACAAAGTTCACTTTAGTGCTGAGCAGGGGAGCAAGACTGTTACACAGCACCTCAGCTTCACACCAGGGGAAGCAAATTCACTGCACTACAGCAAAATTCAAATTAACTTCATGCTGTGATCCTTTTGGAGCATCTGAAAGGAAGAACATCCTTCTGACTGTTTACATTGTCTCCTCATTTAATACAGGAAATGCATCATTTATACTGGGAAGTTCATATGAAGAGATTTGTTTGAAGGACTAAATTAACTCTTCCTGCACGGAACCTCAGATGCGTAGTTACACACTTCATTTTCAAAAATGAGGGATGACACTGCTGTATTTGAGAAACCAGCCAATGATATTGCCACATAAACAAGTTTTTTGCATAAAATTAAAAGCAAACTCTCTAAAGATGATAAATATTCACTTACTTTTGTGAATAGGAATAGGTTTAACAAGGTCAGGCTGTGCTTGTGTAATTGGTGTTGGTGGCCCTTTTCCTCCAATATGATTATTCACAACTGGAGGAGTTTGTGGTCGACCTCTGAGCAGGGGGGACATACAACGTCGTCTTTTGGGGATCCCTTGCATATTTGGTTCTCCAGGTCTTTTATGTTTATTTTGAGGTCCAGATACAAACTCATCTGCTTCATCTATCATCATTCCCTGTAATTAATTTCACGGAGAGAATTCTTAAACATTACACCAAAGCCACACAACATAAAATACAATGAACACTTTGACGTTATGATGTTCACCACGTATATATAAGGTAACTACGTACAACTTGCTGCTAATTCTCAAATGTTGACCAAATCCTTCCTAAATCAATATGGTTAAGGCCCTTATCGAACAGCCTGCCAAGTAAGACAGCTGAGTGGGCTGTCAAACTTCCTTTTCAGTAATTGCAAAATGACTCCAGCATTTAAAAGAGCTCTAAATAATATTGGTATTTCAGTCAAGTCCAAGACAGATTTGGACAAAAGGAAGAGTCCATGCTCTCTAAGTCACGAGGAGTTTTTTATGTGGGAAGTTTGGAAAAGAAGCATGATCAGCTATTAGCCGTACTATAAACGTGATAAATGTATTTAATTTATAATACAATTCAGAGGTGTAATACTGGGTTTCCAATAAGGGCTGCCCTCCATGGGATACTATTGATGGAAAAATACCTGAGATGCTTTCTCATAAGCAGTACTCGTCCAAATACTTGCATGCACACTCAGAACATACTTTTAAAAAAGCATTACAGAAGCGTCACCTTTTTGTCCAATTTGAATGGGTTGCCAAACGTATGAAGCCTTCGTGGTTGATCAGGATCAAGCTCGCGCAGCGGCGAAGGTATTTGTTTTAGATATTCCTGGTAGTTTCCCATTTGTGCTATAGGTACACTGTGAACTTGATCTATCAGAACAGAATGTTTTATTAACATATGATATTGCTCACCTTATGAGAATTTAGTTGATAGCCAACTTCACACCTCTAGTTTTCAGTCTTTTATCAAACACATGAAAAAATAGATGTGCAAAACTCACCGTTATTCTTGCCTAACTGGTATTTATAACACCATGCTTTAAGTGCAGAAAACCTGCTTAAATGAATCGGTACATGACATGTGTATTTATCATTAAGACAGGGAAATAAGTACCAGTTGTCATGCATGGATGTTAGTTTTCCAGTGGGTCCCATTACTTTTCAATAGGGTAGGTGGGTGAAAAAACTGCAACTGGGAACAAATTGTAACTAAAACATTACTACAAACAAAAGATACATTAATGAAAAGTAGCAATGCCACACTGAATACAGCTTGGACATAACTCTACTCAGTATTAGCCACCCAAAATTTAATTGTCGAGATTAGCATTTTCACATTTTTGACTGCTGGAATCAACAAATTCTTGAAATCCACAGGATTTGATTCTAAACTTATTACGGATTAAAGTTACCAAGCCTTTGATCAAGCAAAACATACACTAGCAGAAAATAGCAGAAAAAAACCCTCTAACATTAGTTTTTAAAAGGTTTAACCCCCCTCCCCTCAAAGAGCAACTTCTCTGTATTTCACATTACATTATCACTTGATCACAGATGTTAATCTGACATAAGTAGTGGCACTTGCATTGCCCTTGTTGTTTTCTCCACTTATTTCATCATCTTCTGTTAGATGCCATAAAGCAGTGCCGGAAGAGAGAGCAGGAAGGTAAAGGAAGAAATCAGCAGACACTGAACTATTTGCTGTTGGCCTAAAGGGCAAAAGAATCACACCAGCTGCACCTCGTGAGCAAGTTTACTTCTCCACTGCTCACAACCCACTTCTATGGACAGAGATCGTAATGTTCAGAGCTGCCCTGTGATTTTTTTTTTTTTCCTCAGATGGGAAAAAACAGTTCATAAAGAATCCTATGTGAAAGCCCAAGTCTTTTCACACAGACTAAAGGGCAGAGCAGTGAACGTGCAATCTTCTCTCTCCTCACCATTTTTTCTTTCAATAAATTACTTATGAAAAAAAAATCAGAAAAGACAGTTTAATGGCAGTATCAGGCATCCACTAAGTTTTAACTATGCTATTCGTTACGGTCTCTACCTTTTTAGCACCAATCATATCATGGGTAGACAAAAAAACAAACTGTTATCTAACCTTCATCTTGTCCTTTGAGGAACTTGCGAGTACTCTTCAGTAAATTAGATCTCATTCGTGTTAACTGATCCAAAAGATTTCTTCTGGGTATGTCATAAGCGTTTCTAAAAGTCTGAGGTTTCAAATCCTACGGTTCCAGTAAATAAAGACCTAATTAATGCCACGTATGAAACAATAACTAGCATTTCAATGGAAGTATATTGAAAATAACAACATTACACACAGTGGTGCTTACCTTATTCAGCAAAGCTATTTGGAACCCAGCATACTCCTTCATATTGAGGTCTAGAGGTCTATGAGGAATTTCCCCAGTAATCCCCTGTAGCAGATGTTGAAAATCGTTCCTATGTGCCATAGACAGGTTGTGTGATCTGCTTCTGACCTTAATTCCAGTCTCTTGCGCTACCTTTTTGCCTACAGAGCCAATGACTCTATCGGACTCTATTTTGGCCTTAATTTGAAATAAATAAATAAATAAAATTGACAATATGCTCTTAAAAGGATTAGTCAGACTTAATTCATTTTAAATTCCTACCTAGAAGATTCAACAATGTGCTAATACACTATGACGACCATAACCAGGATGAGTGCTTAAGGAGTGCTTAATACATAACACCACTTAATGCTTACTACAATTTTCAATATAGTGAACAGCTTGTGCCTACGTCTTCTGCATATTTCTCCTCTGCTGCCCATTACGGTCTCTAAGCACCAATATGCATGCAATGCTTTTATTTTCATCAATTGCCATAACTTGGCTAGTAATTCTCTGCAAATCTATCTGTACTCACATCGACTGTTTTCTACAATAACAGCTAAATGCTGTCACTCTCAAAAGAGTGACTCTCCCACAACTATAGTTGTGATCAGTCACACAATAGCATCAGCTTTTTAAAAGCTCAATACTCGTAACATTAATAAATACGACATACATGACAATACCCAATTCTGCTCAACTACATAGACCTAACCCCCAGTATTATTTCAGATTTGCACCAAAATTAAACATGTTAATAGATGCCATTTTCTCTGGCACAACACAGTTGAACAAAGAGCCAAAAGTAATTTAGCAATACACAAGCCAATGTTGTTTGCAGTTTCACTTGAATTTATTGACTACTCAAAATTGGAATATGTACTTATTAGCAATACTGAGTCTCTGCTGGCAGTGCCTTTCAGAAGTTAGAAAAGCTTGAAGTACCAATTTCAGTGCATGTCATTACATTTCAGAAGTCTAAGATGTTTAGGTTGAGCGATCAGTTCACAGAATACTGAGCAACATGACTATGATTTAATATGATATATTGTAAACTTCAAGACGTTTGCTTCCTTAAATAATCATTTATATTAATGTTTTCAGATAAAGCTAGTCCATAAGAACTCATGAGCTACATTACAAGTACTTGTAGTATTTCTTGAAGTTTCAAGCCTACTACATTATTAGCTTGAACATCTTAACATGCACAGTTCAACAAAATCAACTGGAGATAGCAGGGCAGAAATGCTTTAGCACGTGCAGGAGACTGGTCAAAATCACAGGCACTTTCCTGTACATAGACAACAATTTCAAAAGTCATGTGCCACGTCTGTCTCCTTATTTGAGATTCCAAATTATGTCAGTTTATATTTACTGAGCACTTTGCAGTTAATTTTACAAGCCAAGAAAGGACACTTTCCGATTCAGATGCACAAAGCACAGATCTACTTTTCTGAAGAAAAGTTAGAACAACTTTAATATCTAATATAAGACAACATGTTTTCTTTTGGACAAAAGTTACTATCTGTACAAATAAAACCGCTTCTTAAATAAAAAAAAATTCTCAATTTCTACCTCCATATCTGTCTTTATAGTCCAGTCTCTAAAACCTATATTTAAATGCTAATTTCTCCTTCAATTCAGAAAACTAAAATACTTTTTTGCTAACTGCATATGGAAAAGTATTAACTTGATCTTTCTGCTCTTTTTTTTTCCTTCAAAGCCACTGAACTTGAGTATTTTATGATTATCCTGATATTAGAATAAATTTTTACTGCTCTTTTGCTTCAACATTACCTGCTGACTCAACTTTTTGAGATATGAAATGACACTGTAACTAAGTCCATATTCCACATTGTCAGCTATAAGGTTTGGTGCTCCCATCATTCTCACAGCTTTCTTCAAAGGCTGAAACATGAAATATATCGTATAGTCACATTTAACTCTGTAAGCGTTATACATATACTTTAGCTAACTGTATCCATTTCCAATAGAACCTGAAGTCCTCCAAGTTAAATTTTTTTCCGGGCAGCACTGCTTTGCTGTGGTTTTCAAGCATTGCTCCATTGACACCAACTCCATTATTAACTGAGCTATCATTTATATACAAGTCAGAGCTGACAAAGTTTTCATAACACTCAGGCTTCAAGCCTTCCACAGGACTCCCGTGAAAACATTATATGTCATTACGCGTGAAGTTTATCTATTCTCTGACATTAATACGTATTCTATTTGAAATAGGGAATACACCCACACTGGAAAGGTAACTATAGTTATATAATGAAATAGAAATTTTAACACAGTAAGTCATCTTACCCCAAGGTAATAAGGAGGCATTGTCTTCAAATAGCTTTCAAATGACTGTCGCCATTTCAATGTAGGTTTGGCCTTGTGTACTTTAAACAAGTCATCTGAGGGTTACAAAAAGAAACGTGGCAAAACGAAAGGCACAACCAAAGAAACGCCAGTTCCTCAATGCTTAAATTAATGTATGCATTTTATGTATTTTAACATATATACAACTAAGCTAAATACACACACACAAAAGACCAGTGCTGCAGCCAAAAGATGCAACTGGATAAATTACTTATCAAATTGAATTGGGAATAGAGACAACAGACTGGGAAAAATGGTTCCTAAAATAATGAAACTATATGGGACCAAAACATATCTGAAAGAATGATGATTAAGTAAATCATCTTACACAAGAGAGTCTAAGTCACAAAGGTCAGACAACTGGTGACAAGTGAAACACGTTACCGATGACAAACATCGCTCAACATTCTACCTTTCTACAGGTGTGTGAATAATACTGGCATTAATTGCAGTAATCTACTTCACTGAGATGAACTTTTCAATTACCTGAGAAAATTTTTATGAAGTAATATTTACCTAACAGTGGAAGCAGGACTGGGTAGTTGTAAGGCATCACAAATAAATTCACACAATTCAGCGCTGTACTAGCTTTCAAGTAACCAAAAGGATGACCAAGTTCACTGTATTTTGCACTATTGCTCACATATACCTGCAACAGAACACATCGTATTGTACGTAAATCCAAAATATCGCATGCTGAAATTTTACACCCCATTTCAATTCTAGAATTAAGTCTATGAGAAACAGCATTCTATAAACAACTTCAATTCAGCATGCACTCTACTTGCCTGCCAGCAGGTCTGAGGGGATTTTCTTTCCAGGATAAACTGGGTCAGTGGTGAAGGTTCTAACTCGTACTTGTCAAAAGGCAGTTTGTCAATGACCATCGGTTCACAGTCAGTACAGGAAAATTTCACCACAGGATGAGATGTGCGAGGTGGCTAAACATAAGCATTCCACTGTTAATAAGTCTGCACAACGATTAAAATGCAACCGTGCCATGACAACAAAGTAACACAGTTTTTTTGAAAACAGACATATTTAAGGAGCCTATTCAATTCAGGATTAATATTTACTGTTAATGAGTCCTAAGTGATTAATTTATCATGTTAGTACTGTCTTAAAATCTGAAGGAATCTTATTTTCTAAGAAAAAGCCAATTATTTTACCTAGTAAGTCTAGAACAGTATGCAAGTAAAATTTCTTGCATATACACAAAACCTTTGCAAATGGAAGTAAATCCTGTGGGGATCGGAAAAAATCTATGCTATCCCAGGGCATGCCCATTTTTATTCCCCACAGAAGCTGGCACCACACTTCTGAATTTGCTGACTTCCTCCAGCACTTTTCCTTCTTGGCAAACTTAATAGTTACAAAATTCAAACTGAATTATAATGACCAAAAGCAGCATGACTTCAGAAAAAGCAAGCTTTAGAAGAACATACATTTCAATTGAGCCTGTGAAAAATTATTTCAGTTCAAGCAATTTAAGTGTTTGGATTTTAATCTCTCTATTAGTTGCAGGGAAAAGGCCTTTGTGCCTACGGTTTCAAGTGTAAATGAACAACATATTTGAAATTTCTTTTGCTGAAAGGGAAAGGCGATTTTTTTGTGTGTGATGAAAACTGAAGCTGTAGGCCTCCCGCTGACAAGTTTTCAGGAGAGGAACATTAGCTCTTATACTTACCCCGAGCCTCCTCCAAGGCCACTAGAATCTGGAGAAGAGCTCAACCGAAAGACCTCCTTCCATTTACCCTCTTTACATGAAGGTGACTGATAAACATGTAAGACAAACTAGGGAAACACAGGGCTTCTTGGATCTTCCTACAACCTCATCTTGAAAGTAATTTTTCTGCATTTATAGGTGCTGGCACCTCTTCAATTTAGGATGAGCCACCCAAATGCTAGATGCTCACAGAGCCGGGCTTTAGCATCTCCACTCTGAGGAACGGGTACTGTCCAAGTGCACCCACAGCGGGAGGCCCAACCAACCAAAGGAACTGCAATTCCCTTCAGAGAAGATGCCTCCAGTAAATAGTTGTGGTGGAGTTTTTGACCAAGAAGCCATGAAGTAGTTAGACTAGGAATAAAAAGGCTGCAAAACAAGTTGAATGCTAAGACTTGAGAAGTCCAATAATGCTCGGCTGGAGAGCAGAACTAGCTTCACCTCAGAGCTGTGGGAGCAGCCATTCACATGTTGATCTACCAACGTAATTACTAGCAGACTTTCACATATATTTAAGAAAGCCTTAACAGTATCATTACCTACAGGACATAAACCAGTTGTTGGGGTAGGACTGCTTGAGACAACTCCACTGTGGATCAGGTAACAGGGAGAAAAAGAAAAATATCCAGCTACAGACTCCTAAGTAGACAAGAGTTACAACACACGCTAGGTTGCAACACCGCATTTTCAGAACAGTAAGGAAACACAAGTCTTGAAACACTATCAGTAAACTTAACTCCCCAACACTGCATAAAGAAGGTGAGTGTGGAATTTGAATTGACATAGACAAAAATCTAGCTGCACACACAATAAGCCGGTGTTCCACGCAGTTAAGAGAGCTCTACATGCTGCAACTGAGGGGAGAATTGCTTCTCATCTTCTCACCATCCGGCTAAGTCAACCTCGTGTTTTCAGCAATTTAGTTTAACAGCTCTTCACTTGGTAAGATCTAATTCAGCAATTTTCATCAAGATCTGCAGTAGAGACAAACTGCACTGACTCCAGTGAATGGAGACAGATACGCTGTTGATAGTGATTACAAAGAGAACATGGGACAGTTTTCCTACAGAGCAGCTTTTTTATATCCAGTACACAACAACATTTTGCTTTTTAAATGACTACAGATTTACTTTTATTCATATATGCTAGCTTACTTCATAGTTCAGAGGGGCATCCTTCAACATGGTCACATGCCAGCGATATCAAACCTGTAAGTATGACTAAAATTTCATACCTGTATCACTCCTCAATAATCTGTATTTCAAAGGATTTTACCCATTTTTCAAACAGAGGAGATAAAATTTATGAAAAATTCAACGAGTTCGCTAGTCAGCACACTAGTTTCAGATCAAAAAACCCACAAAAACTCAATGAAAACCATCATGAAATGTAGGGAACAATTATACAAGAGCACTACTAGTTTAATAATTTCCAAAGATTAGCAGAAATACAAGAATACATTATATTAAAGCAATTATTAGTTAGAACAAGCAAAAGGCAGTGGCATACACTCTTTTACAAAAAAAAAAAAAAAAACCCTAATGAAATTAATTCTATAGGTAGTATTTAAAAAAATCAAAGTGAGTTTCTCTGCTTGGAATCAATTGAAGATATGGCTACGCTAAAAAACAGATGAAGGTACCTTCACCTGGTAGATTGAAAACAGGATCATCACACAGTTTCAAATTGAGAATATCGTACTAGCTTCTATTAATACTGCCTGTGAGGCAATATTGTATTACCAAAGTGCCACCTTATTTCTGGTTTGATATTTTAACAGAGTTGAAACAGAAACATTATGTGCATGTACTAGGTTGGCAAATAAATCTGTTACAGGCAGTTTCTTAACGCTTCGAAGTTACTAAAAAGCAAACCCCATAGTATTATTGGCCTGTGAGTGATTTATCCAAGGTAACTGTAACACAGGTTTACATGTGTCATTCCTTGGCTCACACTACTTTTACAGTAGCTGCAACGAGTAGGCATCTCAAGATTGAAAAAAAAAAAAATATATCAGTGAATAATAAACCCTGGAATATTCCCCCATGCACAAACCCTTTGCTTTGTCCAACTTCAGTACGTACCAGCGTTGGAGAATTTTGATCTGGCCAAAAGGATTCAGGAACAGGCCAATGACCTATAGGAACCCCAGTTTTAGGGTTGGGTCTGACATAAATAAGTTTGTGACAGCTGTGCCAAGGCTGGGGTCCAAAGGGTCTAGATATATCCACCTGCCCATCTACAGAAGAAAAAGGCTTTATGAGTTAAAATCATGTTAAAACTCAAAGAGTATTAAGCAACTTCTGTGAAAAGTTTAAGAATTTTACCGCCAGGGAAGCTCTTCCTGCAGTTAATATTATTTCTAAGAATAGCAGATAGTTGCCAGTAAGCATTTCTGCAAAAACCCAGGAACTATGAGAAACCAAATAAGCACTGAACGTTTACAGGATCAGAGCTGAGAAAGCCAATTACCTGGTGCCTTTGTAACAATCATTTTCTTTCTCCTCTCATTGTTATTACCAGAAAACCTTCAAATCTCTACACCTTAGGAAAAAAAATTTGATACACACAGCTAATACTGCTGGACTCACTTTCTATTGCAGCAAAGCAGGATCAAATAAACCCACAAACACTTCCCAGTAACATCCCAAGAGGGACGTAGGTAAGCCATTTAAAATGAGAAGTTGAGGCTGCACAGTCGTATTTGTTATGTTAACTCTTAGTGCAGCCACTTTACTACGTTAGACAAAAAAGGATAAATGTATAAAACCCACAGTATTTCCTTATGAAGCTATTTGCATTTCTAGCTGGTTGAAAATCACTTCTTAAAACCCATGAACCAATTTCACTATGCTTGATGTTAATAACTGCATTTAAGGCTTCCTGAGTAATACGACCAGAGAGGTTTTACACAGGGTCTTGCAGCTGTAGCCAGTACTTTGAAAAAGTACAACAGAATTTCAGACACAGCAGGTCCTTTTCATAGTAACGCCTTTTAAATTGCAACAGGTTTCGTTTTGTTTTGGCAACTTTTATGTTAAGTTCACTAAATTGTACTTCTATTTTTATACATTATATATATATCCCCGCCATTTGATATCACGGTGTAAAAAGTTTCAAGTACCATCAATTGGGGAGGGATCCGGTCCAGCTTTTTCAAAATTTATTACCACTCCACTTTGCACTTTTTGCACCAATGACTCAAGACACTGATTCAGCATTCTTGGAGAGCACACACAATATGACCGACCTAAAAGGAAACAATCAAGGTGAAGTTCAGCGTTTCTGCCTTTATTTGAACTTGGATCATTCGAAACTGTTCACACCCGCCACCCACACAGATTTATGGACGGATCACCGACTTAAAGCTGCTACCGAACACTTCCTCTTTGTTTTAGCAGCACGGCAGCCTAGTGGAGCACTGACAGTGCAGGCACCTCATTGGAAACGTTTGGGGTTTAGCCCCTTAATCACTTTAACTTAAACTGTTGGTTGCATTCATGGAAAATGGGCTCCCCCTTGTGACGGACGTCAGCACTCAACTGTCCACGAATTGCAGTCAAAGCACTATTGCTATAGCCTACATTGCAGTCAGAAAGTAGTAGATCAAGCCCTTTTGGAATACTTTTTAAATCTCTTTGCTTGCTTTCTATCACATTCTCTCCAATGCATCAGAAGAACCTGTATGTTTTTAATATGCGATGTAATCAAAAACTTGTACAAACAAATTATAAAATCAATGCCTGACTTTGATCTGGAATATCAAATTATGACGGAGAGAAAAGTCAGATTTTTTTGTGAATTACTATTCTGCATTGCAGAAATTTGGCATTGCATTCTGCATGCTCTGGAAGGAAAAACAAAAACAACGACTCAACACTTTTCCTCCACTTTTGACTTTTCTAGATCACAGTGCACCAGGAATTTAGCAAAACTGTACTACAGAACAGACACAATTCTTAGAACTTCTGACTACAAAACGAAGATGTGTTAGAAAAAGGTAAGTTTTCTCTTCTAAGAAAATTGTAGATTCACACTCTTCCAAGATAGGCTACATTAAATTGTCTGTAGCTTTAACGCAGTAAGTACCTTTAGTTTTATTACATCTGGGTTCTGAGCTTTTAGAAATATTCTAAGAACTTAGAAATGTGTATTCCACCCCACAGGCGCAGGATTAATAGAGCTACACTGAAGTAATTTTCATTTTGAAAAGTATTTATTGACTAGTCAAAGGAAACCAGGGCACTCACCTCCTGTGACTTCGCACATAGGTGTGATTGCGGAGTCATCAACCGGTACCCCCGTCATCTGCTCCGATTCCGGTGCTGTAATTCCAGGCAAGCGGAGAACCAAAGCAAATAACCTCTGATCCCACCGAAAGGGTTCCTTAGTCAACTCACTTCCAGGTAGAGGGGAATTGAGAGGTAAATGGAGCTGGAAAGGAATTTAAATCTGTGAATACACTGCTTTAAAAAAAAAAAAAAAAAAAAAAAAGTCGAGTTGCATAATGATGGCAATTCTCTCTATATAAACACACTAAACCTCTCTACAGGTACTTATAATTTGATTTAGGAACTGTACATAACAAGCAAGATGCCCATCATTTAATCAACACTTCAAACGCTTCAAGGCAACATGATGCATGAATTTGAGAGGTATAAGCCAAGTGGGCACAGCCACTTTTAAAAACTGATCTGAATTTTAGAATCAAGAGAATATTTTCTTTAGAATTGCAGCAGTAAGAACTGCCTCACTGCAGCGCTCTTTTATTCAAACTGTTTTCTGCAGAACAGGCCCATTCTCAGCTCAGTCTTTTCCTCAATTCTTCAAGATCACAAGCACAACCGAATGAAAAGGCAATATTCATCTAATACTCTTGCAGACAAAATATAACTTGGGTATAGTTGCTCGAAAAGAAAAAAATCTAGCTGCCAGGATCACCTACTCCAATTAACTCAGCTTCAACAAGTGAATGCGGTAGTTATACAATCAGAAGGCAGAGATTTTACATAACTTGGGTATAACTCACAGTTAAACTCATGCCCGTAATTAAAGTGAAAAGCAGAGATTAAAATCAACATGGAAACACAAAGGGAGTTCTCACTTTTAGGCAAGAGCCACAGCTACCCATACAAGGAAGAATTGCTTTGCCACGTGCCACTGTGTTGGCTCCATCTGGGAAAAACTAAACAAAAGCTTTAATTCAAAATATTGAAGACATCATCCATGGACATATGATACATGGGGGCATTTCTTTTCACTGTAATTCCAAGAACAGACAGTAAAGAAATTTGAGTTTCAGACTTCAAACATGCTGCACTAGAGATACAGCGATGGTCAGCATATTATTTATTAACCGCTGACAGCAACAGCCAGAGAGACTAACAGAACACATAAAGTTCCCAGGCTTGGTGGCAATTTTATAACTAGTTAACTGAAATAAGAAAGAAACATCAATGTTTTAGCTTCTAAGGGACTGCGTCAGGTATTCAGAAGACTCTAGCCTCTCTTTCTGCATGCAGATACCTCACACAGAGATTAGTGGGAAAATGAAAGCTTGTCAAAACATCCAACTACAGAAGCACGGAACAGATAGACTTATAATGAGTTGTTACAAATTCCAGAAAAACTGATAGATCCCTGGCTGACAATATGGCTGTCAGTATGCACAGAATTCTCATTTCACCTGGAGTGCTGTAGCCAGAAAGGCAAAAAAAAAAGAATCCCCCAAAGCAATGACAAGTAGCGCAAACAGTTCCATCACCCACCCAAATACAAGGATGAAGCCCAAAAGCTGAAGCAAATTCAACACTTCTCATTGTCCTAGTTTGAGCTAAACAGAATCAATTCTGCTCAGTGATTTTACTTTTCAGTTGAATCTCTTCTAAGAGGCTGCTCTTTCTGAAGTTAACAGCATGTTTTTGCAGACAGCGTCTGCTACTAGAAGAGATAATGCCTGATGTTTATAATTCTGCCTTGGACTGGTATGCAGAAAGGCTCTTGCTTATAGTTACTCCTATAGCGACCAAGGTCACTGCTGGAGCTTGTGCAACACCTTGGGGGTGTTGGCAAATAAAAGGGTCACAAGGAAGTAAAAGGTTGCACCTCCAGACAAGACAGGTGAGCAACAAGAGCACTCCATTTCATAAACATCATATTAAACTGAGGAATCATGGGGGTTAGGCCTCTTCTTCAATGGCCCGCATTGAAGGAGGACTCTGGTGTCCATTCTTCTACCTTTCATACTAAAATCCTAGAATGTTTGGGGTTGGAAGGGACATCTAGGGAACATCTAGTCCAACCCCCTCTGCCAAAGCAGGATCACCTACAGTAGGTCACACAGGAACACATCCAGGCGGGTTTTGAACGTCTCCAGGGAAAGAGACTCCACAACCTCTCTGGGCAGCCTGTGCCAGTGCTCTGTCACCCTCACAGTAAAGAAGCTTCTCCTCATGTTGAGGTGGAACTTCCTATGTTCTAACTTAAACCCATTATTTTTTGTTCTATTACTGGGCACCACTGAGAAGAGATTGTCTCCTTCCTCTTGACACCCACTCCTCAGATATTTCCATATGTTAGTAGGATCCCCTCTCAGCCATCTCCTTTCAAGGCTAAACAGCCCCAGTTCTCTCAGTCTCTCTTCATAGAAGAGATGTTCAAGTCCCTTAATCATCCTCATAGCTCTCGCCTGGACTCTCTCCAGTAGGTCCCTGTCTCTCTTGAATTGGGGAGCCCAAAACTGTACACACTATTCCAGGTGTGGTCTCACCAGGGCAGAGGGGGAGGAGAACCTCCCCAGACCTGCTGGACACACTTTTCTTAGTGCACCCCAGGATCCCATTGGCCCTCTTGGCCACAAGGGCACATTGCTGTCCCATGGACAACTCGCTGTCCAGTACGACTCCAAGGTCTTTCTTCGCGGGGCTGCTTTCCAGAGGGACATCCCCTAATCTGTACTCGTGCCTGGTGTTATTCCTCCCCAGATGCAGGACTCTACACTTGTCCTTACTGAACTTCACGAGGTTCACCTTTGCCCAGCTCTCCAGCCTGTCCAGATCTCACTGGATGGCAGCACAGCCTTCCTGCGTGTCAGCCACCCCTCCCAGTTTTGTATCCCCAGCAAACTTGCTGAGGGTGCACTCTATGCCCTCATCCAGGTCATTGATGAAGATACTGAACAAAACTGTATCCCTGGGGAACACGACTGGCCACAGGCCTCCAACTTGACTGTGTCACTGATCACAAACCTCTGAACTCTGTTGTTGAGTCAGTTCACAATCCACCTCACAGTCCAATCATCTGTCCCACATTTCTTGAGTTTTCCCTCAAGGATGTTATGGGGGGGCAGTATCAAAGTCCTTACTGAAATCAAGGTATATGACATCTACTGCTCTCCCTTCATCTACTCATTTGGTCATGCTCTCATAGAAGGATATCAGATTAGTCAAGCAGGATTTCCCATTAGTAAATCCATGTTGGTTACTCCTGATAACCTTCTTTTCTTCCATTTGGTTAGAGATGGCCTTCAGAATGAGCTGCTTCATCACCCTTCCAGGGATGGAGGTGAGGCTGACTGGTCTGTAGTTGCCAGGGTCCTGCTTCTCACCCTTTTTGAAGACTGGAGTGACATTGGCTTTCTTCCAGTCCTCAGGCACCTCTCCTGTTCTCCACGATTTTTCAAAAATGATGGAGAGGCAACATCAGCCAACTCTCTCAGCACACATGGATGTACCCCATCAGGGCCCATGGATCTGTGTGTTCTCAGTTGCTCCAAGAGGTCTCTAACCCAATCCTCACTGAGCAGTGGAGAGTTTTCCTCGCTCCAGTTTTGCTCCCTTATTTCTAGTGACTGGAATTCCTTGGGGCTGGGTCTTAAGAGTAAAGACTGAGGCAAAGAAGGCATTCAGCAATTCTGCCATCTCTGCATCATCTGTGACCATATCTCCCACTTCTTTTAGCAGTGGATCAACTTTTTCCCTACTCTTTCTTTTCTCATTGACGTATACGAAGAAGTTCTTGTTTTCTTTCACCTCCCTAGCCAGAGCAAGTTCCAAGAGAGCCTTGGCCTTTCTTGTTGAGGCTCTACACAGGCTGGCAGCATTTCCATATTCTTTCCAATTAACCAGACCCTTTTTCCACATATTGTAAATTGCTCTCTTCCATTTGAGTTTTTCCAGGAGCTCCTTGTTTATCCATGCAGGTCTCCTGCCTCCTCTACTTGATTTTTTTTTTAAGGGAATACATTTATCTTGCACTTGGTGGAGGCTGAGTTTGAATATTGACCAGCTCTCTTGTACCCCCCTACCTTCTACGGCCCTAGGCCATGGGATACTTCTGAGAAGATCTTTAAAAAGGACAACGTTAGCCCTATTAAAGTGCAGGGCAGAAATTTTACTTATTACCCTTCTTTCCCTAACAATACTAAACTCTAGTACGTCATGGTCACTACAGCCAAGACTGCCCCCAACCGACGTCAATCTTGAGTTCCCAAATCCAGCTCCCCTCCGCTGCTGAGCCCAGGCCTTCCCTGGTGCTGCCTGCTCTGCAGCATCACTGAGGATTGCTGTCAGAGTGAGGGAGCTGGGTTTGATATCAGGTTTGTGTATACTTGTACATAGTCCCTTATTTTTATTATTGTTTTATTAAAGCTGGTTCAGGGGTTTTTTTAGGTCTCTCTGCCGTATTACCTTTCCATTCCCATTCAGGGAGGGAGAGGGTTTAGGGAACATCTGTCAGTGTTTGGTGACCGGCCCAGCCCTAACCCTCAATACTCATGCAGCATTCAAAAAATCCCAATTCTCGATCTCAACTCAATGTTAGGAAAAAAAACTACTAGTCTATTCCAAAACTTAACGCAAGTCCACAAAGGCACCCATTACAAATAAGTTCATTTTTAATTCAAAGTGGTTAGCTAAGGAGCTTGCAACAAGCAGTTGAAAAACTTTTCTTGTTTGCATACTTTTAAGAGATTAGCTTGAAAGCACTAAATCCAATTTCCAAACTGGAAACCTCAGCTATTTCTATTTAGGTAATTGCAACATCTCATACTGAGAAGAATACATGTCCACGTGTTTGAAAAATAATCAATTTATTGATACAATCCCAAAGCCAGGAGCAAACACGACAATCAGAACACTTTGGACTTTTCAGAGTACCTGTTACTTCCTCCTGAACGCAAGCAGAGAGGACGCATGAGAAGAGCACCGTTTTCCCCAAATGTTTCACATGAAATTGGTCAAAGGGCGCTCAGCTATACACATGGTTTATTGCTGACTCACAGGCATGTCTTTTCCCATTATCAAAAAGATCCACCAACAGATGCCTCGCAA
This sequence comes from Trogon surrucura, assembly GCA_020746105.1. NCBI lineage: Eukaryota > Metazoa > Chordata > Aves > Trogoniformes > Trogonidae > Trogon > Trogon surrucura. The sequence goes on along the minus strand of CM036617.1, from coordinate 30,538,678 downwards.
ACGATGCTTGGTTAAAAGGATATGCATGTTCTTACTAAACAGCCTAAAATCCTGACTGTAAGAGGACTCAACTGCAAGCACTACACCATCCTCACTTGGACTATTATTAAGGAATGCCATTTACCAAACTTTCTGGCTTAAATCTGACTGAACAGAATATCTACTAGCCTTGAAGAGTAGACTTTGCCTGCAAAACACACCTGTGTAACAGCACCATTTTTCTTCAGGCAGTACACATACGTATTTTTTAATACGCATATATTGGACTCTGCACCAACACTATCTTGAGTTCAGTTTATCTCAAACTACAAAACTTTCTCTAGCCCAACTGCTTATATTTGAGAGAACCTCAAAACCACAGAGTACTCAGGAGCTGCCACTTGATTATGTACATATTGATATCAGAAATGTTTTCAAGCTGTAAGATGACATACAAAGCCACCAGCATCAAATGTGCTCACTTTCTCTCCCACAGTTTAACTGCAGTAAAATTTAACACTCATGTTACTGGAGAAGTTATAGATTCAAACTAGGCCTCATCTTCCACAGACCTTAGTAACTTGGTCTTCTCACCTCTGGTTACTTTTGGTCTTTTAACTGGTATTGTATTACCACAGCAACTGCATACCTAGCAGAAAACAAGATGAGCCTAGAAACGTACATCTTGCGTTTAATCTCCTTCCTCACACACGTTTCAAGATGAAGGCACACACATCTTTCCCTCATTGCCCTTCATATCAGTTGTTGAGAAAGACAGACTGAACAATTTAAAGAGAAATCATTTACCAGCAGAGGCCTTCTACATGTTGTCTATATATAATCACACACAAGTGTCCTGCCAGCTTAGTACTAAAAAAGAGCTGGTTTGTAGGAGTGCACACAAGCTTGACCATTCCCAAGTGCCACAACGCTACAATAAGAGCGCAGCATGTGCCTTATGCTCCTCTTTTCTGCCTTTATGTTCATACACCTTTATGCCTTTCTGCTAAATGTTCAAGAACTGAGAGACATTGGAGGACAACCTTTTACTGAAGAGATCTTACAGAACCCCATTGCTGGTGAGCAGGTCTTTTGGTTATTCTGCATCCTTGTTTCTACATACATTTATGCCTCCATAAGAAGCAGCACAGTCTGAAATCCTCAAAAAACATCAGAGGATTCTAGGTGGAACAAAAGCTAGATAAGCATTAGAAAACTGCAGCAGCATGGTATTTGGTGAAAGAGAGCAATGCTCTTCTAGCGATGCCTGCACAGACAGGCTCACACACTACAACGGGCAGGACCAGCACTGCTTAGGCTTTGGTAGCCAAGAAATTACAAGCAGCTCCACTTTGAGAACTCTCATAAAACATTACACCATTAGAATCATAGAATCAATTGGGTTGGAAAAGACCTAAGAGATCATCAAGTCCAACCCTTGGTCCAACTCCAGTCCGTTTACTAGATAATGGCACTAAGTGCCATGTCCAATCTCAGTTTAAAAACCTCCAGGGACGGTGAATCCACCACCTCCCCGGGCAGGCCATTCCAATGCCTGACCACTCTCTCTGTAAAGAATTTCTTTCTAATATCCAGCCTAAATTTTCCCTGGCAGAGCTTAAGCCTGTGCCCCCTTGTCCTATTGCTAACTGCCTGGGAAAAGAGACCAATGCCCACCTGGCTATAACTTCCCTTCAGGTAGTTATAGAGAGCGATGAGGTCACCTCTAAGCCTCCTCTTCTCCAGACTAAACAACCCCAGCTCCCTCAGCTTCTCCCCATAGGTCATGATTAGGTACTCAATAAAAATATCCATACATAGACAGTCAGTTGTTCTGTCTTTTTATACTGCAAAAAAAAAAAAACTTTTTCAAAAAATAATCTACCTGCAAGTAATCTTCCTTGCAGGCTTTTCTGGTACCCATAAAAAGACACATCTAACACTCCAAGCAAATGTAGCACTTCATCCTTAGAGGACTGAAGGACTAAGGATGAGCATCAAGACTCAAGCCCAGCTGAGTAAACAAGCTCTTGATAGACTGAGAAACTCTACTTAGAGCTAACAACAGTGTTATGTTTTCCTAGCCTTCCCTATCCAATCATGTGCAGATATAACACAGAGATAGAAAGCCACAGATTGTTCTTCCATAGGAAATGACTTAAGATCAGAGAGACATCAGGTCAACTGACACATCACGTCAATGACATGGACGAGAGGAAACAGGCTCAAGTTGTGCCAGGGGAGGTTTAGATTAAATATTAGGAAAAAATTCTTTACTGAAAGGGTGGTGAGGTATTGGAACAGGCTGCCCAGGGAAATGGTACAGTTGCCATCCCTGGAGGTGTTCAGAAGATGTGTAGGCACTTCAGGATATAGTGTGGTGGTCACGGTAGTATTGGGTTGACAGTAGGACTTGACGATCTTAGAGGTCTTTTCCAACTGTAATGATTCTATGATATACTCAGCCACTGATGCCAGCGTTAACCACGAGCAAGTGCACACTGAGCTGACAGTTACACAGAATTCAACTGTCAAGAGGGCTAGGGCTCAGTGCCAAATGCTGTAAACCTGGCAACTGCAGCTAACAGGAATAACACAGTTGAGGAAGGATGGGAACATATATCTAACAAGGGGATGGCAACATACTTCCTGCAGAATTTGCTTAGAAATCAAGATTTTTAGTTGGAGGAACTACAATTAAAAACATTACAGGGCATTTACAGTTTGTGATTGTTTTTGAAAGTAAGTGGGATCTTGCCACTTGTTACAGTTATTACAGCATGGATGCAAGATGATCAACCCCAGGAAGGATTAACATGGCATTGGCAAACGGTTCTGGGCTGAGGAGTCAGGAAAAATCACTGGTAGTTCCTCTAAGAGTCTCTTACAACTGGAAGATCAGAAGAATAGCAACTAACAGATGCCAAGCAGCATTGCTCGTGGTTTTAGTTTGCATAATCACCCATCTGAATGTATCACTAGGTCAATAACCCAGTTTCAGTCTTGCAGACAGTTTAACGCTTCCTCTTAAAACAGACAGTATATATAAAGAGGACAAGGGAATATAGCTCAGCAGCTGCAAAACTGGAGAAGTATGACATTTAATTTTGTAATACGAAGAGAAGATAAATATGTATTATTAATATGGATTAAAAATATGTATACATTATAAATATGTAAAGGGTGAGTGTCAGGAGGATGGAGCCAGGCTCTTCTCACTGATGCCCAATGACAGGACAAGGGACAATGGGTGCAAGCTGGAGCACAGGAAGTTTCACAAAAATATCCGGAAAACCTTTTTCACTGTGTGACAGAGCACTGGAACAGGCTGCCCAGAGAAGTTGTGGAGTCTCCTTCTCTGGAGACATTCAAAACCCGCGTGGGTGACCTGGGTGACCTACTCCAGGTGATCCTCCTCTGGCAGGGGGTTGAACTAGATGATCTTTCAAGGTCCCCTCCAACCCCTGACATTCTGTGATTCTGTGAAATCACAGAATGGCCTAGGCTGGAAGGGACCTTAGAGATCATTTAATCCAACCTCCCTGTCCCCTCAAGCAATTAAAAAACTCATTAAAGGAATTGTTAAAGGATCAGAAAAGGGCTAAGACCAAATTTGAGGCATCAGGCCAGAAGTGAAAGCCACTCCAAGAGGAATCCATAGCACGAGACCAATAACTACTGATGGCATTCCAACAGCGTGAGCCCATCACTTCCTCAAGTTATGAAAGGGAGAAGGGATGAATCCGGCTGACGCACCACGCTGAACACAGCACTGACGCTGGCGCTCTTCAGTACATCGGCACTGGTGTGCTAGAAGTCAGTGCCAGAAGGGACAGACTGGAAATCCTACTAACTTGTGCTGCTGCTGATATTTGCATAGACTCCATCATTTCTATCTTCAGTCTGATGAACCACATTTGTCAGGAGACGAAGTAGTGCTAAGTGGGTAAGGCTCTTTATTTGCAAAACCCATATTAAATTCCACAAAGGAACAGGACATTGGAAGAATCCAGCAAGAACTCTGAAACAGGGTTTAAGCTCGACTGCTTCACACTAGGGCAAATGACAGTGTTCCCATAGCAATAAAGCTGATTTAATTGGTAAGAATGCAAATGTTCATCTGAATGACAAAGCTTTGAAAAAACTTGCCTCCACATTCCATGCTGGTTTCACAGGATTTCCAAAAAACAACCATTCTCTTGGCTGCCTTGTACATTGGTTGCCTTAGTTCATTATAAGAACTTTGCACAGGAAGTGAAACCACTGTTGTCATAGCCAGTGGGATACAATCACTTCCAATACCCAACTCTGAAAAGCCTCTCCAAAGTCAAACCCAAAGAACAGAAGAGACATTTGAAAGTGACTGAAAAGCATTGTTAATGAACAGAAGACCAAAACTGGACTTTCCACACCTCCAGGGTGGTGTAACTGTATTAATTCTGCTTCATTTCTGCAGGTAACTGTAAAGGACGCTCAAGCTACACTAAGAAAAATTCTGATCGATAGGATACACGTTGACAAAAGCAAAAGATCATCCCTGAAGGGATGCTTTGGATGCTTTGTTCCCTGGTTCTTTGATAGTGTTATGCATGTTCCTACTTGTACAGCTACGGCAAAAGAGGAAAAAAGGAAAAAAAACCACCACATCATCTGCTGGGTATGGAATATATATCCTGTAAATAAACATGGAATAGCACTCAAAGAAACTTGCATTTTGTCTTGCAGGAAGCAAAAACGGTGGTCACTTTCAGTTCCTCCAGAAAGCAATGCCTTGAAATTTGCTCATCTCCCAAGACATCATTAGTTCACTATCATTAGTAGAGCAGATTCTGTATCTCTAGAATGCAGTTTTTAATATCATCAAATCATTTAAGTGCCAAATTTGGTCCAACAACCCAATTGCAACACTAAAACTCCGGGACTAGTGCACGTTTCTCAGTCAGTACCGCTAGTGAGCCAAGCCTAAACTTAGTAGATTAAAGCAGCCATCAGAAAATCCATTTTCTCAATGTTAAGTTACAGCAATTTAAAGATGTGAACATGTGACCAAATATTTGCCCAACCATAAGAAAATGTCTTCTTGTGAAGACTAAGCCGAAAAAGTTGTACTCGCATTTGAAGAAAAAGGAACACAAAAAACTCGCTGGCTATAAAAAAATCCTGACTCTCGCTCTAAGAAAAATTGTTCCTGATAGCCACTAGAGCTTTCTTACCCAAACAATTTTGGATAAATGAACAAGATGACCAGAAATGCAACCTACAATCATTGAACTGTGTATGTAAGGAGGGACACATGAAGGTTACACAATCCAGAGCGCTTTGATGGCTCCAGGTCTTGTCCAACTCAGTTTTGAGCATCCCCAGTAACGGGGATCTTGCAACCGCCGGACAACCTATGCCAGTGTTCAATTGCCCACACAGTTAAAATCTTTCTTGACAGCCAATCAGAATTTCCCAAGGTACAATTTCCAGCTGTTGCCTCCCATCTCAGCCCTGTGCATGTCCAAGAAAAGTCAGGCTCCCTTCTCCATGCAGTTGTAGATGGTGTAAAGACACCACTCACCCCCACAGGCTTCTCTTCTAAAGGCTGAACAAACCCATTCTCAGACTTTACCCAGATGTCATTTGCTTCACCCCTTGAGCATCCTGGTGTCATTCCAGGATGTCAATGTTAAAGTTTATGAGTTGGTCACCTGACAGCAGAGAACTTGCTTCTTCTCAAGAAAGGACTCACACAGCTAAATGACTACCCAATGAGTTCTTTAAAAAAAAAACCCCAAACAGTATTCTGCTGCTAACAGCACTAAATGTCATAGAAGGTTCTAAAAGTGTCACACTGCCCTCTGTTTAATTAACACTTGGTCACTGACAATCACTGTAAATATGAGGGTGCTGTTCTACTCAGTAATTTGGACCATACCCAATTAATCACTGGATGAAGCTGAAAATAGCTCATTGTGTAAAAAAATACGATGAAAGTGAGGTTTTGTACAGACCAGGAACTTGCTTTCAGTTACTGGCTACAGCTATTTGTTACTAGTTCACATAGAATTATGAGGTCATTTAACTTTCTTCCTCTGACTCGGATACATTACAGAAATGTTCAAATACCACTTTCCATACAACCAACTTTGGCAAGTGCTGTAAGAATGCAATACAACAACAGTGTTAGGAAAAATTCAAGTAACTAATGAGCAGCGAGGTGTGACAAATAAATCCGTAGAGTCAAGTGTGGTGTGGAAAAGTCTGAATCCTCTCCTTCAGCTTTAAGGCAGATCTTTGGATATTAATCTTTTCCCTGAAAAGGGAATGAGCTTAAGGCTTTGTCATTGTTGTTGTTTGGGTTTGTTTTTTTTACTACTGCATGAAATGGGCACCGAGTTGGTCAGACCAACCCTACTGTAGCAACCTCTTTCATCTTTTTAAAGAAAGAATTCAAAACACTAAGTTAAAATAGCTCAGTGCCTCCATGCTTGCTCTAGCTCTGAGAGTTTGCCAGATGTCTGAGTACGTACTCCGGTATATTAAAACCTGGTATTTTAAACTGCTCTACAGATGTAATTTGAAATACATTTCTTCAGATCTTACCTTAGATTATAAAGACACTACTGACTTGATTAATAATCACTTTAAAAGCACAGTGTGAAAGAAGTACATATTTCATATGCTAACCTAGTGGCCACATCCCTGGGGAAACCACTGCATTAATTTGGGTCTATACATAAAGAACTTATAGCTAAACCAGTCAGACATACACGCTTTACAGAAAAAAGATTTCTGCTGCTAACATATTTAAAAAGCCATGAACTCCCGAGATAGAAATAGTAAACTGAGTCTACTAAACAGACCAACAGTTGTGCTACATGTTTCTATCATACGTGATAAGGAAAAAGAGCTATCCAGATTTTTGTAGTACTATTGCATGAAATTACTTCAAATTAAAAGGAAAAAACATGCAAGTTTAAGCTATTAAACAAGCATACTTTTGAGGAGTTATTTATGCTCCTACCATAAACAGTATTCTAACACGACTTTTAGTACACATCATTGTGAAGAGAGGTCAGGTCTTACCTCTTCCTGTATCCCGCTGGTCGTAGTTAATTTACTCCCATCAGTAACTGTTATAATTATTGCTGGCTCCAGAAAAAAGGGGTTTCGTCCCTAAGGAGAAAAAAAAGCAATTTCATTTAAAATGCTGTAGCAAATTCATAAGCTTCTGTTCAGTCATTAAACAGCCACTGATACCCACTGACAAAACAATGAGGCCTGAGGAATTTATTCTCACATACTACAGAGCAGAGTGCTGTGGGGTTCTAAGTCTTTTTGCAGTTCGGCCACGTAAAGCTGGACACTTAACATATCTGTATTCAATAAATGCATAGAAATACATGCCAAGATGGTTAACGTTGGCCCTCGAGAACAATGTGTACCACGGTGTTCTGGCAAACTGGCACCTGTTTAGAGGAGCAACTGTCTCTTCCAGACAGAGATACTTCCAATTCCCCCTACTCCAGGGCTGATTTCATGCGTCATTTAATTACCAGGTGGGCAACAAAAGCATTTGCATTGTACTTCCTGATCATGACACCTGGGTTAAGAACTAATACTCTACATATTAAGGAGAACTCTGACATGAATAGTATCAGCTACACTTTGACCAAAGTGGTCCAACCACAGACACAAGACTTATTTCAGAGACAAATATTTGCAAAAATAGATAAACTTTCACTATGTTTAGGACAGAAACATACAAGACAAGACATTCAGTGATCCCACCGAGACATTCAACTAGTCTAACTGCAACAAAAGCAAAACAAAAACTGGTTTGCTATTGGCACTTCCTTTTTGCATTGCCTGCACACACTAGGAGCCTTCTGTGCCTTCTGCAAAAGAGGACCCCAAAGTAATCTGTGCACATGTTGACTCCAAGCCCAGTTAGCACATTCCACTCTAGGCAGGGTTAAAGACAGACAGGATAAAAGTCACCACAGGCTTTTGTTTACTGGGTCCTACTCTCCTTCTATTGCCAACACTAAAGCATCATTTTTCTGCTTTGGAAAACGAGAAGAAATGCAACTAGACCCACAGCCTAGTTCTGCTTACAAAGACACACTATCTGATGAATGCTTACAGTTTACTTTACAAATATAGAGAGAAAACTCACAGGTTTTCAGAAAAAATACCCTTTAATTTTTTTTAGAACTCATTCATTTAAGGTAAAAGATCATCTACTGACTGTGTGCTTCAAACAGAAATATTACCTAAGAATTTGAAAGACATTTGCTGAGGGATGTCCCATTTGAAGTGGGAAAATCACATTACAGTGAGAAATTTACTACGTGCCAAGAGAAAAACTAACAAGTTATTTGATCAGTATTTTCTCAAATCTTAGTGAAAATCCTCATTTTTTGTTTTAAAATTGCGTACCATTACTAAAGACAAAAACAAGTCAAAATAAAACTAAACAATGGAGATCAATCTCTCCCACAAAAGCTAAGCTAGTTCATAAACCAATATAAACAATTACTCAAAAAGAATTTAAGGACTCTCAAAATACACTCAATTTTAATTAAAATAATTTCCTAAGAATATTCAGCCTCATTTAATTCTGAAGAACAGTTATGGTATTTTATTCTGCCAACTAATAGTTCACCAGAACTGCAAAACATCAGCTGGAAGCTAATTATGTTGCACTGCAATAACACTGAAAGCAGGGTTGCTAACTGGAGAGGAAAAGGATATAGTTCTCATTAATATTGAGCATGAAAAAAACTTTAATCCTATTGCTCATAAATGATAGTAAAACTAAATTGACAACTGATACAAACAAGTTTTTAAATTTAGAATGTCAAAAGCAATGCTTTTTAGGTCAATAGTCTGGTCTGATTTGAAGCATAAGTATGAAAAACTTAGTTTCTGACAACCCCTATTATCCAGATATCCTCATTATCTTAAACATTTTTGTGTGCCTCAACCGTAATCTTTTTCAATTTTAACCATCTGAAATTTAAGCCTTAAACACTTTGGGCTCAGAATGATTATGAAATTCTAAGGAAGGAAACAAGTGATTTAAGCTTGAGCCCCTCCAGAAAAAATATCTGAGGGAGAAATGATTCTCCTCTTGTCTTTTAAATTTTCACAAGCACTTTACCCATACAATGGATGATCACCAGCATATTAAGCCAAGAATCACATATAACAACGTATTTACAAAAGCAAGAATCTCTTTTTACCAGAATAACATTCATTTGTAGCCAGAGTAGGAACTATGTGAGGATCTCTGACCCCAAAGACAAAACAATTCACATTTCCACATGCATCATCTACAGGATAACAGTAGAAACACTAGCAGTCCACTGTCGCAGGATACTTCACACCTGTTTAAGTAATAAGGGCAGAGTTTTGCACTGAAATCTTTTCTTTACTAGTCATAGGTGAAAATACTGTAAACCTGAGTTCATCAACTCATCAGTACACCTACAAATATCCTCTTCTAGAAAGAATTTACAAAATCAAGTCACAGAGTATACAATCTGACACTGAATTATTTAAAGGGAACAGAGCTGAATTTACTTGGCTGCACTTGGGCTCAAAGCTCCGTGCAGTTTAGAAACATGAAATGAGTATCAATATTACACCTAAAGGAGCATAAACATAATTGCAATGTATCAAGTAAGACTTTCAGATAAAAGGTCTATTTCTGAGGTTTACTATTTTTCACTAAAAATTTCCATGTCGTTAATTCTTACTGAACACCGACTCCTCTGACCCTGCCCCTCACCTTAATTCTACGGAGTCATACAAAACCAGTATTAAGTCAGGCATTCCTAAAAACAGAATACCAACCAACCAAGCAACCAAAAACAACAACAACAGAAAACAAAACCCCCAAACATTTTATATAAATAAGCTTTCAGATCTTTAAGATTTTTACACTGCAAGTCAGAGATGACTTACACCTACCAACTTTTTAACTAAACTGCAGCAGTCTTTTCAATTACTGGTTTAGAACTTGATTTCAGTCTAATGAATCTAATTCTATGATAACCAAATTATTTTCTATTGCTTTTCCTTCAGGAATATCCTGTGAAATAAAATACCATGAATTTACACACCTTAGAAATACCACACTCTTCAAAATACGTAGCGGCACCACTGACCAACTGCAAATGTGCAGGAAAATCAGTTCAGCACAGCTCAATTATTTCAGTTACAGAGTGAAGACACACACGTTAATGAGGTCTTTTGGCACCTTACAGACACATCGAAATGCACTAGAAAACAGCTCAGCATCCCCAGGTGTAAACAATAAGCCACTCTCTACAGCTACTTGAAAGGCGGTTGTAGCGAGGCAGGGGTTGGTCTGTTCTCCCTACTGGGGAGTGATAGGACAAGGGGAAACAGCCTGAAGTTGCACCAGGGGAGGTTCAGGTTAGATATTAGGAAGAATTTCTTTACTGAAAGGGTTGTCAGTCATTGGAACAGGCTGCCCAGGGAGGTGGCTGAGTCACTGTCCCTGGAGGCAGATGCTGTGCTGAGGGACATGGTTTAGTGGTGTTGATAGGGCCAGGACAAAGGTTGGACTTGATGATCTTGAAGGTCCCTTCAGCCAAAACTGTTCTATGATTCTACACCTTACTCTGACTACTAATAGCCACTAAGTTTTGCTCATTCCAACAGCAAAAATAATCCAGCAGCTAATTTTAGCATCATCTGGCATTCTCACAAAGGGCAGTGAAAGTGTGAGACCCCCGAGTTCTTAAAGTAGGACAAAGATCAACTCCAACCTCAATACCAATACCTTGGGAAACCCAAAGGCACCGGTCACTATTTAAGCCAGCACTATAAAGGTCTAAAAGATGCTTCCGTTCCTGTGTTGTCTGTTTTCAGATTATAACCTCTGACAGTGGACAAGCATTTTGGCCTGGAAACTCAACTGCTATATTTGAACTATGGAAGTGTGAGTCCCAATTTACTCCTCAGGCTACAGTAAATTGAAAAGTATTGAAGTTTTATTTAAAATTCTATTTTTAAACAGATTTGCTTATAGACAAGTTGCTTGGAAAAACAAAATACCACTTATTTTTCCAAGTGAAAATTCGGTGGCAACTACCTCCCACAGAGAGTTCAGCTAATTGCCTCATGAAGGCAAACTGGCTCATTTGGTATCCTTTTCATTCTGAATAGCTGCTAGGGTAATCTGACTGCAAATTCTTTTCAATAATACGCTTCTTCCCTCTGAAGGTTCCTAGCAGTGGTGAAAACAAAGTGCCAAGAATGAAGCACCTAAGGTTTTAACTGCTAATCACCCAGTTCAACCATCAAGTATTGTAATGGGGTAGGAGAGAGATTTTTCAGTCTCTTGCAACCTGCATTTTCAAGGTTAGATATGCTCCAAGATAAGAGAAAAAACCACACACCTTTCTGGAAAAAGTTATTTAAAAAACAGCATTGGTACCAGGGCACTCTTGCAAGGTTACTAGGCTAAAAAGGAACAAGTAAGAGATTCGAAGCATAAAAACTAACTTATCCATTACACAACAAGCATTCTTTGCAATAATTTGACAGCTTCACAACTATCAGTTCCAAATGGGAAAGCAACTCGGTTACATCGCTTCCCATTTCGTTGGTCTCAGGCTGAATTAATTCCGGGCTCGGATAACACAGAGCAAATAGGGAGCCATGAGCACCACTCACACAGGGACACAGAAAAGAGGCACAGCCAGCACAGCTCAGATCTCTCAGAGGGAACCTCCAACTGAGCCAGAGGGGCATCGAACTAAGACTCTCAAAACTAAAAATTTATAGGCAAGTAAGCTTGGCAATTGAGTTTCACCATGACTAATACATTCATGGATTGACTTCTTTTTCCTTCTTCCAAAAGTACAGGTAAAGAAATTCAAGAGATACTGTGACCTTTAGATAGGCGAATACAGAATATTACACATGCACTAGGAGAAAACTCATTTAAGATTTGCAGCAGGTCCAGAGGAGGCCACAAAAATGACCAAAGGGCTGGAGCATCTCTCCTATAAGGACAGGCTGAGAGAATTGTGGTTGTTCAACCTGGAGAAGAGAAGGCTCCAGGGAGACCTTATAGTGGCCTTCCAGTACCTGAAGGAGGCTACAGGAAAGCTGGGGAGGGACTGCTTACTGTGTGTAGCGACAGCACAAGGGGCAATGGTTTTAAACTAGAGCACAGTAGATTTAGATTAGGTGTTAGGAAGAAGTTCTTCACTGTGAGGGTGGTGAGACACTGGCACAGGTTGCCCAGAGAGGTGGTGGAAGCCCCATCCCTGGAGGCATTTAAGGTCAGGCTGGATGGGGCTCTGAGCAACCTGATCGGGTGAAAGATGTCCCTGCTCACTGCCGGGGGGGTTGCACTACATGACCTTTAAGGTTCCTTCCAGTCCAACACATTCTATTATTCTATTAGCTCAATGCACATATTTAGACATTAATTTCCGAGTCAGAGTGTTCAAGAACTTAAGAAATAGCTGAAGTAGAAACATGACCAAAAAACCGCCAAGTCAGAGACTAAAAATGACATGTTCAACAAGCAAATACTATAAAAAGAAGTAAGTATTCAGTAGTACAAAAGCTTCATGCCCAAGAAAGGCTAGAAGTTGAAAATAAATGTGAACTGAAATAAAGTGCGTATTTTTAACAGAAGGCATTACTAATCACTGGAAAAAAACCCTCATTTTCAGATCACAATCAAATGTCTAAAAGGTACGCTTTCATTTCAGTAAATCGCATTTTAACAGAAGTTATACTGCACACCCATCATACATTATATTATCTCAGCAGAGCCTTTTTATTTTCAAAAGTCATCAGCCCTAAGTGCCAGTAAACTTAGTCATCTGACCAGGGAATACAGAAGTGCACTATCATTTTTTTTCGATTCATTCAGTATTTTAGAACTTAAAAGGTCAAGATTCTCACAAATGCTCATGCGAATCTGTGAGCAATCATTGTTCAAAAACAATAGTTCGAAACAAAATCTGAAAGTCAGAATGCTGGCAAAATTATTAGCTTTAAAGCAATTTTTTTAAACTGATAACAGCTTAAAAAACACCAAAACACTGAGCTTGAACTTCAACAAACTAAAACAGATGGTTCCAAATCCATCATATTTTTCACTTTTTCTAACTTAGAAACTTCAGTTATGCTTTAGTAAAAACATGAAATGTCCAGAACATTCATTTAACATCTTCTCAAGACTTTCCCCTTCATCTCTCAAGGCAGAATATTATCAGTCAAATACACAGAGGTATCTTAACAGCTGTTCTACGCTCTGACAGTCAGCTACGCAAGAACTTCAGCATCTCACGCAACTTCTTACTTGTCTCACTTGCCTTTTCAGCAACTTTGACTAGTTTCTGTTGTCTCTGCAGAACCAATCATAGAATCATAGAATAGTTCAGGTTGGAAAAGACCCTTGGGATCATCGAGTCCAACCATTAACCCTACACTACAAGTTCAGCCCTAAACCATATCACCCAACACCACGTCTAAGCAACACTTAAACACATCCAGGGATAGCGACACAACCACCTCCCTAGGCAGTCTGTTCCAGTGTCTGACCACTCTTTCCATGAAGAATTTCTTCCTAATGTCCAGTCTAAACTTGCCCTGTTGCAACTTGAAACCATTCCCCCTGGTTCTGTCCCTAATTACCTGTGAGAAGAGACCAGCACCAACCTCTCTACCAATCAATACAGTTGTGAAGACCTACAGAATCAATGTATTTTACGCATTCACACAATTGTTTCCCGAGCCATGCACCCAGTTGATTACGCTGGCATCACAGTAGTGTTTTAGTGAACTCCTAACTGGCAATACAGCTCTTCACAAGAACTACTTTGCCTTTAAATTTTTTTCAAATGGATGTAGACACGTACCATAATCATGCACATATATGTACACACTATAGCACTCAAGAATGAATATGCTTTTCTACCTCGGTAGATAAGTAAATTCTTCCCTACAACTTGATAAGAAGCAAAATGTCTTTAAATGGAAGCTTTCCCAGATGAAGCTATGTCGCATACCACATAATTAATATTTAGCACAAATACACTACGAAACTCTGTGATCTACCAGAATGCAAGAAAGAATACACTGGGGAAAGAAAGAAAGAAAGAAGAAAAAAAAACACAGGCAAAAAAGGCAGTCGGTTGAACCAGAACATTTGCTTTCATAAATCTGATTTCTCACAGAACATGCCACAAGAGCTCCATGATTCTGTGGCCAGACTAAAAAGTCCAACACCTCTGAACTGCATCATGGTGTTATCCAAGTGACTGAACCTGCACGACAGAAACAGGTTTGAAACCATATTTATTTGTTACAGTGGTTTCAGAACTGAAACTGACCCCTTGAACGGGAACCGCTTGAATGTCAGAGAGATTTCTGTGATTTCAGCCTGAACAAGAGCTGAAGAACACACTGGAATTCTGCACAGGATTAAGATCTCCGACAAGCCAGGCTCCATGCAAAAAGAAAGTTGCTAACTCATCTCTGTTTTGCTCTCTGTAAGATTTTGGTATATTCCCTTGATGCTGTTGATTATTCAATAGACAGCACAGTTTTGCAGTGGTAGCAATTTTCTCTTACTAGTAGATGATCAGATATTTGTGGAATGGATAGATTTCAGAAGCCTCAGAAGAAAGTTCAATGAAAGCTCCACTAACCAGATTGAGTTTTACACAAGATGTGTTTCAAAATCTGTTAGGAAGTTTTCAAGTGATAAAAGAACTTTTAATATAAGCCAGAAATCTCCCTTGATGCCTGATTAACAGCAAATATAGATGCCAGATTGGAATCTCATGGAACAGCCTAACAAAACACTATTCCAGGAATTAAACTACCATCAAGGAAAAAAATGCCCAGTGTCGTTTACTACAAGGGCTGCAGGACAGTAGGAGTATTTATCAACTCTAGTCCACAAACACCTGCAGTATGGAGCTACACTGAAACATTTTAACTCCCCCTGCAGCACACAAGATGGGAGGATTCAGCCTCTATGTCCCCTTCACGCCAGGCACCTGGGAATTTACCCCACCTGCAAAGAGACGTTTCGGGAAGAACACAGGTAATGGATCACCTGTTAAAGGCAATTTGAGAGAGTCCCTTACCACGTGCAAAAGAAGAGATCTCTACATCCTAAAGGGGAAATGCAGATGATAGTAGCAGCTTCTAGAAGCTTGAAGTGCAGCTCTCCACAGTCACAAGATTTAGTGACTCTGTATATGAAACAATACACACACAGAGGGCGGGAAAAGCCATCAACTGTCTTCAGTTGAGGGACGAGGGAAAGAAATGAGTTTGACAAATGATGAAGGAGTCTTGACTGAACCCATGACAGTAACTATAAAAATGCCATCTCTCAACACCATCAACTCACTAATTGGGACTCTCATGGATTTCGCTGGAGTTTTAGCCCTGTAAAAGGGTCTTTTATAAATCGATGTTTGGCCAAAATAGCACATCAGGGTGTCTCACCTACGCAAAGCTGTATTTTTACTTTGCAATTGGAAAACCAGCCAGCAGAGGGGGCACAAGTTAATAAAATCTATCCTTGTATGAGATAACTGAGTAACGAGGAGACAAATCTGAGGCATGCTGTGTTTGAATACTATCTCAAAATACACAGAAATTGGTAAATACCTCTTTTCTAAAACTGTGTACACCTAACCCCCCCCCCCCCCCCCCCCCCGCCAAATGACTGTATAAATACAAATAAGTAACCTGTCACTGAATCTTAATATCTTGAACTCTATGTTTAACCCAAGCATTTGTTCATGGTTTGTCACAACAGGGACAACACACACTATCATTTCACTTTTTTTGTCACCAATTGCCCATCTTTTGGAAGGCTCAGCCATAAGCATTCAACTGTTTTACACATACACATACTCCCTTTTCTTCTGAAGCTAAAAAAAAAGTATTTGATCTCGAATTACTTTATCTTTGGAGAACACCTTAAAACCAAAGTTTTAAGAAAAGCCTGCTAGAGTTTATCAAGGTCTGAACTCATGCTTCCATTAACTCATTACCTTTTCCCTCAAAAAATGCAAAATGCCATTCAAGCAGTCGTGATTTCTCCTGCACTCATTGACACTCTGAGACAGGGCATCAACGGCAATGACTTTGCAGTAAGGATGGCTACCCAAAAAGATCTCTCCTCCTTGAGGTGAGCAAAATTCAAAAAAAAAAGCCAAAATTCAAATGTAATTAAAAAAATAAAAAAACCCACAAAACTCAGGTATGTACAGCTGTCCTTCCCTATAAGCTATAACAAAGTTATTATAGACAAGGTAATTTTCTATGTCCTAAGCAATTCTTTAAGTTCACTACATTACAAATACCTAAGAGTTACTACAATGCCCAAGACATGCACTAATCACATTTTCCTACTTGGAATCTCTACAGAGGTTTACAAGGTAGTTACAGGGGTTTTGCTTCATCCCTTTCTGGCCCTACAGTTCAGCAGTAGATAAAATTGGTTTTGCACATGCAGTTAGGACATTGATCTGGTGGTACTACCGAAGCTTTCTGTGTTTCAGGTGACTGGAACAAACGAGTTGCAGGTTTAGAAAAAAAAAAAAAACAAACACAAAAAACAGTTAGCAAAAGCTTTTCAAAGTAGAACACAACTGCAACAATAGACTTTTTGTAAAGCCGAGCCAGAAATTAAACTCCTCAGCACACCAGTTACAGAATATAAGAACGAAGGGAGCATTCTTGAAACAAACACTACCTTCGTAACAGAGGCTAAGTAAGTTCCACTGAGGAAAGGGAAACTTAAGATATTTAGGAAAATAAAAGGGATTAAAAGATTCATTTGCTCCTCAGTATTTTGCTCCTAAACATTTTTAAAAATCTTTTACAAAAAAGAACCATTTACAGCTTCAATTAACTACTGAAGCTCCAATCATCTTATACTTGTCCTGCCCAGTCTGAAAGACCTACGGTAAAAATCAAAGATCCAGCCAGATATCACTTCTGTAATTAAAAATACTACAGAGACAAAACATCTGAATTGTGCAAGAGATCAAACTCTTTGTCCAAAACAAACAAACAAATCATAGAAATACATCTTAGCATATCAGCTGCTTGCATTGCCTGAGCTTGCAAGTTTGTGTTCCATAGGCAATAATTTCATCGCACATCCATCTTGAAATATGCAACAAAAAAATTCTCTGTGTTTATTATCATTTTTATAGATATAACTTTATACATTCTGGGTTTCCAAGTCTGGTGCTGAACGCACTGCTTAAAGACTATTTAATTGCACAACTTCAGTCATTTGGGAATTCTACTCAGAAAGTCTGTGCTAAGAACAAAACCAAAACTAACAGCGAGAAAAACAAAAAATCCATCCAGAGCAGCCTGAAAAGGAGACTCAATGCAAGAAATGATCATTCTGGAATACTAAATCTCCATCTTGAACAGTTCACATGTAAAACCAGACGGGATTTGTGTCAAGGAAGCACTTTTAGGCTACATTCATACTGAAAAATAAACAAACGATAAATACATGGTAGGATTTACTAAGACATCAAACTTAAAATCTCAAGATACACTGATGTCTTCATGCACCTAAATCACATAGCGTTCCCAACATTACTAAGTCACGGAGTTTCAAAAATTTCAGTTTAGTGTAAAGGTTTGTCCTGTTTCTTTCACCTACGAACAAATTTAATTGCGTTCTAAATAACATATTATATAACTGATAACTTCTTGATTAACTTCTAAGTGCTCCAGTTTAGGTGAGGTCCTTGGTAAGTTTCAAAACCAACGCAGTACTTGAATCTTTCACAATTAAGTGACATTCAAAAAAAAAAAGAAACCACAAAACCCAAACAAACACAGAATGAACTTAATATATAGTGAATTCCAGCAATTAAGTAAACAGCAAAGAACAGCACTGAAATGAAGAACAAAAAGCCACTAACACTAAAGCATGCAAGCACTGATGTGACATACATGATAATCCCCAAAAGGGAAGAACTTTTTCCTGCATTAAATTAACTGAAATACATAAGTATCAAAGTAACTGTGATCACAACTTGAATCTTATTTTTAAGGTACACTGTCACTTAAAAAAAAAGATGCACCTTATCAGTTTGCTACAGATTAAAAAATGAATCACTACCAGAATCAACCAAGAAATCCTGGTGGTTTCCAAAGTTATTTGACTGAACATAGTAAACGCAAGCTCCTAAAAATAGGTTATATTTGAGTTTTTATTAACTTTTTTTTTAAAAAAGGCAAAAATAACCGTCCGTACCAAACATAACTTCAAAGTCAGCCCCAAAGAATCTGGGTTTAAAGATGATTTTGGTCATATTTCCTAAAAATATTTCTGAATGTTTTATCTCCAAAATAACTGACCTTGTCAATCCCTGGATCAAGTCCCTAATTACTGCAGCCTTTCTGCTTCACAGCAATAACTTTACATAGCTGGTCCTGGCTCGGTCAGCGCAACGCAGAGCACTAAGCCCGGCCTGTTTTCTATATACTGGAGAAGGGCAATGAATCTCACAGTTGCCAGCACACCAAGTAGGGAAAACATATTAAGAAAAAAAAAAAAAAAGAAAAAAAAAAGAAACAAGAAAAGAAAGAAAGAAAGAAAAGCCAAGAGAAAGTTGTATACAAAATTCCCCCCACCTTTTGGGGGGTTATGGATCCAGGGTGACAAGCTGACTGAAAGCAGCTTATTGCCTCATGAACAGAGGGTAATTCTTCTGACTAACTGCCTCGAGACTCACCCACAACTCCCTCCCACTACACAACTCCCCTCACCACTACAGCAGAAGTAACTGAGCTCTTCCAGAACAGATTCTGAACCACTGCAGTTCGCAGTCCAGCTCGTTAAGAATCTGAATCAATCACTGATTCATTTTACTACACAAAGTCACACAACTTGAAGCAAGTTTGGCACAACTAGGAGCACGTGAGAGGCCCTAAGTTCAGGAGGAGAGCAGGCAGCAAGGCTGGATATGTCTTACACACAGATGCTTAAAAAATTAAGTCAGCATGCTGGGATTCAAAGCCCAGGGGTGGGAAGCATACTGGTGGAAGAAAGAGATGGCCACTTTTCCCTCACACACTTGAGCATCAAAAAAGAATGTCAGTGCCCTAAATTGTTTCCAGTTACAAATATTTTGGATTTATTGGATCTTTTGGAGCTTTTTTGGATCAAGGAGACATTGACAAAATGCAGCATATTCCAGTAATTTATCCTCAAACGTTATTATTGGGTGAAATCAGATTAACACCCTGCTCTCAACAAACAGCAGCAGTTGGTTACATGTGGATAAAAAAAAAAACCAACCACACTATAAATTAAAGGAAATGGGAGTGGCTACCCCAAGCAGACACCAAATGTGATTATTTGGAAAAAAGCTTTCCGGTCAAGTCAGCAAGACATTAAACATTATTTCCAATACGTATATCCCTGAATCACTGTCAAAACACCATCCTAGAGACCTCCTCTGCATGGCAGCTCCTGTGAGATCAGTCTTCTGAAAGACCTCAAACGTAAAAGCCATGGAACTACATTTGACGTAATCAATGCTTATTCATCTGCTGTTCTAGTTATCTACCACTGCAGAGCTGCAAGATCCAGAGGTACCCCCCATGCTAGAACAACTAGAGTAGGATCAGATGTTGACAAATCCTCTTTTCCTCTCATGCAGCCAGAAGTCTTATCTGGCCAGTGTCCCAATCACAATCATTCAATGTTCCTATCATTCAACATTCATATCACACAATAGGATATCAGACAATAGGATGCTAAAAATCACATGAAGTGGAAACATTGATACATTCTTTAAGTGAGAGATGCAGACATGAATATTCTATGAATTAAGAGACTCACTATCTTGTTAAAGGTGCAAAATGTACTACCAAAAAAAAAAAAAAAAAGTAACAGCAAGCAAGACTCCTAAGCAACACAATCATAGTTTCAACTGAGCCTTATCTGAAATAAAATTCAGACACATACACAAGTAACAGTTCTTCTCCCTTCAAGCTTCAGATATGGACAACATAAATCCAAGACTGAATCTAACTATTCAGTAAGAAAAGCAAAAAAAATAAGCTTAAAGACAATAAACATAATGACGGAGACACTGGGAAAAACAATACTTGCACTTCACAAGATAATCAAACTCCCGGCTCTTTAGCTGCATGTATTTGCTTTGCCTCCCTGACAACTGGCTGTGATGAAGTGCAAATACATTTCGGAAAGACAGGAACACTTTAACTATGAGACATGTACCCTTAAGCAACCAAGTAAGAGAGCTGGTATATCCAAGGAGTCTATAATGACCTGAGGCAAGTGAACTGCTCTAAACTGAAAGTTAAGCCACGACAAAATTTCGGTACTTCTAACTGTCCTCAGACTTTCTCCAATGACTTTTTAGTGAATCCAAAAATATCACCCAGAGACATCTGTATCATCTGTTTAAGCGCTGGCAGCATGAACGTGCTCACCTGACCCTTAAAAATCAGAGCCACAACAAACATTATGGCACTGTCCCTTTCCAAAACAAATTTACCGAAATACTGAGCACTTAAAGATTCAAGGTGGTCAAAACATATTTGATATTCAGAACATGAGGAAGTATTTCACTTCTTTCTGCTAGTGAAACAGATTGATGAGATCATTTTCCTTGGAAAAAAATAAAGCCCTTTGTGTAAGCTTGTTTTAAATCCTTCTTTAAAAATACACTGGATTAGAACTAGACAAGTGATTTTAAGAACACTTAAGTCTGACGTGATTACTATGGAGACTTTCAGTGAACTTTGTTGCTCTGGGAAGGCTGAAAGGCAAGCAGTTCCACCTTGCAACATGAAAAAAACACTTCCACCAACGCTTGCCAGCTCTCATCAAAGGATACTATAAAACAAAGCTAAGTCAAAACAACTAATACTTCAAGAGAGGGCAAGACAGAATGCTTAAAAGTTACAAAGTAAAAAGTATAAATTGGAAACAATATGCTTAGTATCATCACACAGGAGGTGTGAAAGTCTGACTTTCACCAGCACTTCACACACAAATCTTTGCATTAATGGGCATACGGGTTTACCTTAAAACCATTTATATTCCAGAGAAAGCAGGAGACTGTGAGAAATCTTTTCTTACGTGTATTTCTGCCATTACCAGGCTTAAGCTTGCTACATTGTTTTTTCCCATTTGGTTTTCCTGGGGAACTTATGGGGGGGGGGGGGGGAGAGAAGCTGCTCTAGAAGAGGAAACCTCTGCCTTTACCAACATGAGAAGCAAACTGCAGTGCCAGCAGGACAAAGGAGGAAATGCTCACCTAAACTCCTAAACTTTGTTTCCAAATTTGGCCACACACTCACTGCAGGCCATTTCAGTGCAGCGTTTCTGAACCCAGAACGACGAGACAAAAAAAAAAAAAAAAAAAAAAATCACACTTGAAGGATTTTGATTTTCGAAATTAAGGAAATCCAGTAACAATCCTCAAAAAAACAACAGGAAAAATAAAACTGTTCAACAATATATAGAAAACAGAACACATCACCGAAAAAAGCATAAGTTATGCAATGTTAGGGGATGGTATTTCACATGTGACTGTTGTTTGTTTTGTTGCAGGTTGTTTGGGGGTCTTTTTGTTTGTTTGGGTTTTTTTTTTCAAGATCAGCAGATCTTTGACATATAAGTAAGGAGTCAGTCTACAGCCTGTTGCTGTGAGCCTACAAGCACAATTAGACTCAATCTCCTAGGTATGTAATTTACATGTCTTTGGAATATTATAGCATTTAAGCTGAAAAACATGTTGCTTTCTACAGACCAAGACTAAGTTTTCCTGTGTGAACACATCAGCAACACCACTAGTGGAGTTACAAATGGGTCTATATTCAGAGAACTATAAAGTAGCAGTTGACCTACAATTACACTGTCTGATGGTGACACATGGTATGAACAAAAGCCTTGGGAAAAAAATGTTTTTTAAAAACCAATGTCATTATATGCTGGACATCATCGAATTTCCAGGTTGGAAATAGGTCTTTCCAGCCCTTAGTGTATCTTTTTAGGTTCCCAAAACATTCTTAATCCGTTCATTTTCATGTGGATTTTAGCTTGTCTCAATATTCCTTAGTTATGCTTTTGTACATATGTGAAATGCACTGCAGGAAAAAAAGGCTTTCATCAAGACTGCACAAAGTCTGGTAAGTCAGCAAAAAGGTGTTTCCTGTACTAGCCTAAATCCAGAGAGCACCGTATCCATCACTGTAAATGAAAAATACCTATCCCAAGACCACTTGGATTACAGAAGCATTATAGTTAGCTCTCCTGTTTCAAAACAACTAAGTTAGCATGTGCTCTAGTTATATCAAATTTCTTCAAAAGTCAAACTCATCTCAAAGTCAGTTTCACCATATCAATTATCATTACAATGCTGAAGAATACGTGCAAGATACTCTAGTGAGATAAAAAGCTCATAAAAAGCTTATGTTATTGAAAAGAGCTGTTTCTAGCCGTAATATGGAAATGAAATTCACCCTGAAAAAAATCTGGAAATATACCTTGATATATCAACTCAACCACTTTGAAATCTGTTCAGATAAGCACATTTTATCCTCTCAAACCTCCCTCTATGCAATACTGCTGAAAAGAAACAAACAGTGAGAGACCTTCATTACACAAATAACAATAGGCAAGGTGAAACGTAGGGTACCAGAGAATCAGAACTTGAACAATTTCAAATATCCATCACATTCAAGTTTTGATAGTGCTGTGTTGGTTCTTTCCACATGAGTATGAAAACACCAATATATATTTTACCTACCTTAGATTCAGAGCTCAGTCTTAGAAACTTCACTACAAACTGCAAACAACTGAAGTACCTAGACGGCTAGATTCAACCTTCTTTTATGTTTTTACTGTATTAGAACAGCTACTTTGTTCATATTTTCTGTTTCCACAGGAAGAGAAACATACCTATAAGTGTTTAACCCTTCCATCAACTGGAACAAGCCGCACGTTTGTCTCACTCAAAACTGTTCAGTTAAATTGTGACTACACATGTATCGCTGAACGAGCCATAGCGTTAAGATTTAGGAGTGTGTTCCAAAAAACAGAAAATCTGCCAGCAGAAGCTCAGTATTTCACACTACCTGAAACAATGGAGAAGCTGAACTGGGGAAAATATGACAAAGAGAAATCAATTAGCTAAGTGCAAACTGGGCTAATGAACTGCAAAGTTTCGTGTTAAAAGACAGTGAGCCCTTACTGAACTTTATGTGTTTAAATTGCTTTCTTCCTGTAGACATCCAAATCTCCTGTATTTTCTCCTAAGCTTTCTATAAAAATGTAGAAGGTGAAAAGGACCATTATTTTTAGCAAACACTAAAAGCTGACACCTTATTTGAAGGTTCATTCTTCTATCACAATCGGCACAAAGCATACTACGGGGAGGGGGGAAAAAAGGTATTATTGGACTCAAGCAATATAACACAGAATTTATCACTCTCAAAGTGCTGTAGAAAAACAAAAGGAATAGTCACCTTGAAAGAAGTGCACTTTCCAAAATCTTTTGTTGTTGACAAAAAACATCACAAAAACGTGGATCTAGCAACCCTAGGTATCACAAAGGGTTTATAAAGCCGTGCCACAGCATCAACGTCGGAAACAGCTTGGGGAAAAAAAAATCTTCCAGATCCTTGATAGTCTAAACGTGTTGAGTATGGCCCTTTAAGATCTGAATGTGAGACTGTGATCAGCAGATACAGCCATGCACTTGGTAACTCAATCTTCACGAGCAACTGAAGTACTTATTTACTGAAAAAGTAGTATGACAAATACTCATATTAAAAATCCAAACATAAATAATGTTGCAAGAAACTATGAAGCAGGAGATTTTCCCCCATTTCAGAACGACCGTTCGGCCATCCCGCTTGTTCAGGAAGGCAGATGATGGAGAACTCTGGTCTACTTTGAAAGAAATCCAGTGAGTCACGCTGCCATCTAAGCAAGCAGTTCACACTCAGCAGGGAGACAAGTCATCGTGTCTTTGGACAACACAACCAGACAATGCCACCAAGCTTGTATCGTGTCTTGTCATTTGTAGAGGTAATAAAAATCTGGTTTACAATTCATACACGTGAAACAAGTGGATCTCTGCAAGTATCTTACAAGTTTGTCAATGCATCAAAAAAAAAAGTGTAATAGTCAAAAAAAACCCGAAGAGCCAGGTTGTCAGAGAAATTTTCCAGAGAAAAGTTTAGTAGAAGTTCAGATTTATTACTTCATGTAATACCACACCTAAGATCTTCTAAACGCTGTGTTTTTGTAAGATCATTTTCTCCTCCCACTCTAAGATAATCACTCCTCAAACATGTCTGCTATATTTTAGTTAACTACTCAAATATTTTACACTCTTAATATTTGTAACTGCTTTAAAAAGTGAATCAGCACTTAGTACTCTAAGAACTATTTTAAATGCAATTGAGCATTCTGATCACTTTTATTACCCTGAATTTGTAAATTTCTCATACCACCTATGTTTAAATACCCATAGGCAGTAGCCACAAACAATAGGAAGTTGACAGGATAACATGACATAGTGCTCAAAGGCCAACATGAAGTTGAGGAAAGTTAATTGCTCTGGATCTCATCCTGTAAGCACTGAAGGGCCAGTTAAGTGCTCCAGAATTTGATCAGATTTATGAAAAACTGCTACTTGGATTAGAAGAGCCAAAATGGAAACCTGTGACTTCAGCAGCAGGAGACCTGGCACTTGCAATATATTCACCTGTTTTTGCAGGCACTAAAAAAAGAGTTAGAATTTCTATTTAGTCACCTGATGGCACGTGTGAACACCTTTTCCAACAGCCAGCTCCACTTGAGGAACAGAGCAAAAAAATGCATAAGGAGGGGTGTGATCAATTCCAGATATAGATTTTGTAACCAAAACAGATCAGACAAAGGAAGTCACTGCTCCAGACATAAAAAAAAAAAAAAAGCAGCTATTTGCAGTAATGAATGCCACTAGTGAGTTGAAACAGTCACAACATATCAACTGCCCACTTGCATCAAGTAGTTGAGCACGCCTGGTTCACTTAGAGCAAACTATTTGACAGAGGTTTAATTAGAGCCTGGCACAGGCTGCCCAGGGAGGTTGTGGAGTCTCCTTCTCCGAAGACATTCAAAACCCGCCTGGACACGTTCCTATGTAGTATAATCTAGGCGTTCCTGCTCTGGCAGGGGGATTGGACTTGATGATCTTTCGAGGTCCCTTCCAATCCCTGACATTCTGTGATTCTGTGATTCTATTTATCAGTAGCAATGGGAAAGGGCAAATATTTCATGCATGTGCCTAGAGTGATTAAGTGTTCAAAAAATCCTCGTATCACTTGTGTAACTAACAAAAACATCAGAAGATGAGAAAGATTAACACACAGATGTGTGAGAGGACTGTAAACAGTTATAGAAAAAAAAAAAAAAAGATGCGTAGAACCGGTACTTTGGGTTTTCTAAGTTTCATCACTAAACTGGCATTTTAAAGTGTTTAGGCTCACTTGACCACCTAGTGGCAAAGCCATAAAATGCAACAATCCTTCCCAAACAAACATGGCATGTTATCACATAGACTCTGCTTACACTGGAAACGGAAGGGGGGAGAAAGGTGACTTATTTTCACAGCCACATTCCCATGTTAAACACCAAGAGCAGTAGCTAATTCTTAGATGAGGGAGCCTTACATGAGAACAAACAAAAAGGGGAGATTCAAGTTAGTACATTCCACGTGAAAAATACATGATATACTTTGTACAACACTAATAATGCTGTTTATGCCAAAGAAATCCAGGGTTTGATCTAGTGCCAGAAAGAATGGGGTACGCTTCCTAAAGCACATATTTGACCTTGAGTTTCTATCCCTTAGCAACTCATACTGCTGAAGAAGAAAATGCTGGCCCACCCCAAAAAGAAGTCCTGCTTTAAATGGATAACTGCAAGACAGACATTAAAAAAAGCACAGCTTCTCAACGGTCTGATACAGTGGGCAGGTTTCTAAAACTACAGGTATGCTGAGAAAAGTTGTAGAAAACTCATTGGAAAGAAAGGGTTTTGGAAAACTTGTGCCCCGTTCAGTACTTCTGGACACGCAGCGTTGGTGGAAAAACAGCTCATCTCTCAAACTGTACTTAATTGATTCTATAGCATTGTAGAGAGAAAGTAAAGTTTTCATGACCCTGCCAAAAAAAGGACAAAGTTTAACTGCGAAGGTCAACTTGGAGGCTACATCAGTTTCAAAACCTGAGGAATAACTGAAGTTAAAAAAATAAATAAAAGTTGGATACCAAAACATAGTCAGTGACACCATTTTTTCAAACTATTTGAGCTCTCTGCTTACTTTTGAAGAAGGCCTCATACTATTTGATGAAGATGCCACTTTGGACGAGTAGCTAATTGTTGTTTCTGGGAAGGTTGTGTGTTTTATGATTTTTCCACCTATTAATAGCCAACCTACCTGCCCATAGTTGTCTATGCCAGTTACTAATCTATTTAAATTTAATAAATCAAAAGCTGTCCTTAGGGACTGGCCAAGAGTCGTAAGTCCTTCAGCTTGAAGGTTTTTCAATTCATTCATAAACGTTGCATGGTTTTCCTTCCAGCCAGCCTGAAAAGAGAAAAACGTGAGAATATTTATTCTCTGGATAACGAGCTTTGCTTTCCTATCAGGCTACAAAGCGCCTTCCTTGCTGCACACAGCTCTCTGCAAATGTTAACGAAACACCTCGGGAGTTACTAATATTCGGTGCCGTTCCACAAAGATTATGCTGCTTAGAGTTCCCCCATCTACCCAGGGCAGATTTATTCTGTTTGATTGCTGTTATTATTTGTTCCACAGGACAAATTTCTGTGAAGTCACCGATGCACAAACCTCACAGCTCTTTACACCGTCCTGGCACAGCGTTTTCCTAGGTGGGAGCCGAGTGCGGCGAGAAGCGACCTCCAACAGGTTCAACCGTCCTGTATCATGGGGACCCACCGCCCCCTCGTCCCGCTCCGTCCCGTCCCCCCCTCCCCGCCCCGCCGGGGCGGAGGGAAGCGCCGTCCCCTTCCGAGCCCTCTCCGGGGCTGACGCGGGTCCTTTCCCCGCACACCCACCCCTCGCCCCTTCCCAGCTGAACTCTTGCTTGGGAGTTGCTGTCACTTCTCCCAAGTTGAACAAATATCCCCCACAGTTCATTGCAGCTCTCTCACACACACACGGGGAGGTGGGGGGGAAAGAGAAAAAAAAAAAAAAAAAATAAAAGACGTCGGCCATGTTGATGTCAGCGCTGCCGCCGCCGGAGCCTCTGTGCGCCCAGATTCCCCCGGAGCGCCGGCAGCCCCGGCGAGGCGGGCGGGGGGGGTGTGGGCGGCCGCCGGCAGCGGCGCGGAGGGGCCGGAAGGAGGCCCGGGGCGGGGGGGGGCGGGGGAAGCGGGGCGGGCGGGGGGGGAAAGGCAGGGCGGGAGCGGGGGTTACCTTGATAGCGTAGGGAGGCTCCTCGAAAGTGACCAGCATGTACCTGTCTCCCCGGCTGGCCGGGTCCCGGGCTCGGAGCTGCGGCGCGGGGGACAAAGCAGAGGGTGAGCCGAGAGGCGGCGCCGCTGCCGCCGCCGGAGCCCCCCGGCTGGGCTCGGCCCGGCGCGGCCCTCCCCTCCCTCCCTGCCCGCACACACACGCACTCCCTCCCTCCCTCCCTCCCGCCCTCGCCCCGCGCCCCCGGCCCAGGCAGCCCCCCGCGCCCTGCCTCCCCCTCCCCTCCCCTCCCCGCGCAGTCACTCTCGCTCTCTCTCGCCTCCTCTCGCAAGGCAGAGCCGGTACCTTCATGAAAGTCTCTACAGCGCCTTTGG
This sequence comes from Trogon surrucura, assembly GCA_020746105.1. Classification (NCBI taxonomy): domain Eukaryota; kingdom Metazoa; phylum Chordata; class Aves; order Trogoniformes; family Trogonidae; genus Trogon; species Trogon surrucura. The sequence goes on along the minus strand of CM036617.1, from coordinate 30,510,810 downwards.
CTATGTCCAGATAGGTGGTGCCCAGATGGGTGCGCTGGTTCATGGAGGCGGACGTGTCTATCAGGAAGAGTAAGATGGGCATAGTGCGGAGGGGCCGGCGGCCGGGCGGCTACATGGACAGCGGGCGGGGGGCTGAGGGGAGAACCGCGGGGCGGGAGGAAGGGGTAAGGGGTGGGAGGGGGAGAAGAAGAAGACGGGGGACGGGAGAGGAGTAAGTGGCTGTGAGTGCTCTGCACGGGGAAGGGCGCCTCCCCGCTGCCCCTCTGCCGAGGCGGGGGGGAAGGGGGGGCAGCCCTGCCTGCCCTGCCCTCCTTTGTGTGAGGGGCCTGCTCAGCCCAACACAGGCTGGTTTATGAGGGAGAGGCGGAGAGGGCTGCGCTGCTGCTAACCTTCCCCCCCGCCACCACCTTTCCTCCACCAGCCGCCCGCCCTCCCCTCCCCCTGTTGATGTTACTCAGAAGTTTCGGGCGGAGCAGCCGCAGCCCCACCACACCGGCACTTTCTCTCTCTGACTGAGGCGCTTCCTCGCTCGCCGCCCGCTTTTAAGGCAGCCTGGGCAGGTCGGGACCCGCCTCCCGAGGACACGTCCCCGCCCCACGTGATCGCGTCCCAGACACACCATAGGGCTCCCGGCAACCGCCTTATTAACATATTCAAATCGCCGGGGGAGGGCGGGAGGGGGGCGGTTGGAGCCGCTGTGGGAGAGGGCGGCGGGGGAGCGGGGCGGGGGAGCGGGGCGGGGGAGCGGGGCGGCGGAGCGGTGCTCTTTCGCGCAGGCGCAGTGGCGCCGGGGTCTGGGGAGGGGGGCCGGGGGGGACGCGGCACGAGGGGCGCGGGTTCCTCAGATGGACGTTCTCGGGGCGGAAGAAGCGGGGAGGGGTTGGGGGCCAGCACGGCGGTGCGAGACCCGCCGCCCCTTGCTGGGCTGCGCTGAGGGATCTGGGGGTGGCGGGGTGACGCCTCCCGGGGGGGGTAGTGCCTCGCCCGACCCGCCTTGCTTTGGCCCGGCCGCCCGAGGAGGGTGGCGGGGGAGGCCCCGGGGGCGCGCGGGCTGCCGCAGGCTTCCCCGCGGCGGCCAGGGCGGCGACTCCGGCGCTGGCGGTTTGTCCCCGCCGGGAGCGGGCGGGTTGAGTCACGGCGGGGGGGGAGGTGAGGGGGGGAGGAAGGGGCGGGCGCTGCCCCCCGCCCTCTCCCGCGGGCGCCGCGGCTCTCCTTGAGGCTGCGGGAAGGTCCCCGGGCCGCAGGGAGTCCCCACCTGCCCCGACGCATCGTTGCCCCTCGCTCGGAGGAAAGGAATGGTTTTGGGGGGGCGGGGGGTCACTGTGAGAGCGCTCGGATGCCAGCACAGCCCCGTAGGTTCGGCCAAGGGGGCAGCCGGGGACCCCGAGGTGAGGCCGGAACCCGCCGGTGCCGGGGGAGCGCTGGCCCGGGGAGCCTCGGCCCCGGGCGGTTGGTACTTGGGGTCTCCAGTACCCACTGGCTTCACCGTGTGGATGTGAAGTGTTCGGTACCATTTTGATGGCAAAACGTGCTCTGGCTTGCCACTCAATGCTTAGGGGGAAAAAAAAAATTAAAAAATTTGGCTAGTCCCAGCTGTGACCTTTTCCCCTACGTAGAGGCAGGGATTAGCGCTGATGTTTCCCTGATCCACACTAAGGCACTCTGAATTTACTTCCCGTAAGTCATATAGTGGTGAAGTGTTTCCAGCCAATTAATGACGGAAGATCTCCGTATTCGCAGTTGTTGGGAGGTTTGCTGGAGTTTTATTTATTTATTTGTTTGTTTTGGTTTGTTTTTTCCCCAGAAGTTCAGTCTCCGCTGTTTCTGCTCTCGTAGCCTTGGAGCAGTAACTGGAGCCATTCCTTGGCATAATCTGTTCAGGAGATTGCTCTGCTGCCTATCTGACTGATATTTTTTTTCCATAATCCAGCTGATGTGCTCCCACAGCCAATGCTCTAGAAGGTATGAAGCCACTGTGCTCCTTCCTTAAGATAAATTTGGCAGTGTCCTGCTTTGATTCATCTTGCTCTTCCAGGCAAGATTTCTGTTTTTTTAGGCAAGAGCTGGTTTTGGCTTTTTTTTTTTTTTCTTTAAGACTAATGAAGGATTAGCATTTAGTTTCTAGGAAGAGAGAAGGATAGAATCATATTCCCATTAGAGACTGGCATGCATTCTTATGCCTGCGAGCAGCTTATTTTGGCTTTCCTGTCGGGGCTCCATCTGTGACCTGTCCCATCCCTTCTCAGGAACTGAGGTGAAATCAGGGATGCTTCCCTTTAAGCCCAGTTCACCATTTAGAGCCACCAAGGAATCTCCAGTCTTAAGGGCCCTTTGAGAGCTCTTAAGGAATCTGTGGAGTCAGCATAGGCCAAAATACAGCAACTGTGTTTCTTTGGATTTTTTGCTATAAGTATTTCTCAGCATGGATCCTGCTGTCAGTGGTAAAAGTGGCCAAACTCGTGTGCACGCTGTGGCTCTTGAGCTGCTTTGTGTCCTTCCAGCAGTTCAGCGTTGAAGCTCCAGCAGTTGTGCTGTGTCTCATGGCAAGCAGTGAGGCTGTTCTGGTCCAGGTTCTACTGGTTAATCTGAATCCCTGCAGTCAGAGGAAGCAAACCAGCAGGTGCCAGAGGCCACATTGCTGGGTTGCCCTGGAATCCAGCTGCATGCCAGCCCCTGTTACACCACAAAACGTTTGGACTGTAGGGGAGGCTTGGTTTACAGCTACTTTTCTTTCTACAGAGGTGTTTTGGGACACCTTTTTTTCCCCTCAGCTCCCCACAGAAAGTTCCAGGTATCTTCTGCAGCTCCTGAGGTCAGCAGGGCTGGCTGCTGCTGGAGTAGTAATTGTCTCCCTGAGGTGGTGGGATTCAAGTTGTTAAGTAAAGGCTGCAGTGCTGCTTTAAGAAGTCATGTCTTGGGATTAGTGACTTCATTTGGGAATAATGTTGAGTGAGTACATGATGTTGGCCTCTAATTGGCCTCCTTTTAAATCTCTGAGATAGGCACATGCTTCAGACATGCCATCTTCTCTCCTGTTTGCATGTTGCTGATGTTTCATTGACTGTCCTGATAAAAACTATCAGTTTTACATGTTGAGCATCACAGAATCACACACAATCACCTAGACTGGAAAAGATCTTTATGATCGTCAAGTCCAACCATTAACCCAACACTGACAAGTCCTCAACTAAGCCGTATCCCTAAGCACTATGTCTACCCAACTCAAATACTTCCAGGGATTGGGTCTCCACCACTGCTCTGGGCATTGCGTTCGAATGCTTGATAACCCTTTCAGTAAAGAAATTCTTCCTAATATCCAATCTAAACTTCCCTTGGCACAACTTGAGGCCACATTTTTTCTTGTCCTATCACATGTTACCTGGTTGAGCAATCTCCACCTCACTGCAACCTCCTTTCGGGTAGTTGTAGAGAGTGATAAGGTTTCCCCTAACCTCCTTTTCTCTAGGCTAAACAACCCCAGTTGCTCTTCATAATAATTGTGCTCTAGACCCTTCACCAACTTTGTTGTCCTACTTTGGACACGCTCTAGTACATCAGTGTCCTTCTGGTTGTGAGGGGCCCAAAACTAAATGTATCTCCTTGGAGAGCATTCTGAAAATGGGAACTTTATGGAATGTTTCCTTCTCCAAAGTGGTGGAAAAAAGACATACCAGGAAGATGTCATGGTGAAAGGCAGCCTGGGCAGTGGAGACTTCGCATAAATCCTGGAGGGCCATTTGGAATTTTCAAGCTTTGTTGCCAGTAAGTGAAGAGAGAAGGGGGGAAAAAAAGCCATGTTAACTCTTAGGGGTAGAATCAATCATAAACCAGCATGAATTCTGAATCAACTTTGAAAATTGCAAGCTGTGGGCACACGGTAATTTTCTTACTGACGCAAGAGGAAGCAACTGGGCCTGCTCTGCCCCTAGTCCCCTCAGCCCTGCTGATCATCACTGGGAGAAGAATCCCACAGACAAAATTTAGACCCAGTTCCAGTGACATTTATACAAGCAAACCCACTTGACTGTACTTTTCTGTACATACTTGCTTTTTGCTATTATCCTTGAAGCCATTTGGAACGTTCAGTTCTTCCTGCTCCCCTGCATCTTATATTAAATCCATATTAGATCCTCTATAGGGCAGAACCAAGGCTGGGTGTGTGTTGTCTGTGGTAGGCATTAGTACTTTGCTGCTGGGAGCAGGCCAACTTTATTAATATCAAGAAAGATTCTTTCAAAGATAGGTAATCAACCCAAGCCTTAAGTGTATATCAGCCTCTTGATGTGAGAGTCGTAATGGCTAGTCCTGCCATCAGAGTCACATTTGTAAATCCGTACAGGAGATGGGCTGTGAAGGAACAAACCCCAGTGATATTAGTGCTTATTTTCATTACTGGTAGAGCTGACACAGCTGAGCAGGGCGAGAACTTGAGGCTGTCACTGAAAACAGAAGCATCTTTCTTTGGTTTCAGCTTTTTTACACGGTGGGCAAAGTTATACTCCATGCGTAGTCTAAATGAGCCAGTTCTACCTTTTCTCCTAAATCTAGATGAATGATTTCAGCACAGCTCTGTCTGGAGAATACTCTTGCTGTCCTGATGATGCAAAGGACTCAGCTACTTTTATACAGTTTTTGTTGCTTGTTGGGCATCTGTGAGGAAGCATGAATGTATATGTTTGTCTAAGAATACTGTTTTTCGTATCTTCAGAATGGGTGTTGTCCATATGGAGACAGATAGGATGGTATTAAAAATGAAAATTTTGCTTTAAATTTGAATGCTAAGTCAATAAATCAAAACTCCAACATAACATGAAAATATACCTGAAGAATCATATGAAAAAAATTGAAGAGCATTTTTTATACTATTTGCTGTTATGGTGTTTTCTTAGACAGCTTCTTCTTCCAGTCAATATTTGGGAGATTTTTATTGCATTACCACATAGTGTTAGCCTTGTTTTGTCCTAAACTGCAGTCTTGAATGGAAGATATTATGCTAGAGATCTTCAAGCAGGTCTGAGAACTAAAACTGACAATATAACTTTTTTTTTTTTTTAATTGGCTTTCTCCTTCTCAATACTGAATTGTTTCACAAAGAACATTTCAAGATCTTGGTCAGTCCAAGTTTTAATTTTCAGAGCTTCCTTTAGAATACCATTCTGCAGCCTTGTGGATTATCACCGTTAAGCATTTTTTTCCTTGTTTAAATGTCTTATAATTTCCATTGCCTAATTTTGTGTTACTGCTTATCATTAAAATACATATTTTTAGACAGCATTCTGAGTTTCAATTTATTATCTTTCAATACCTGTGTCCGATTCCTTTTGGTCTTACTTGAACCAAGGTCTGTGCATTCAACTTACTTGCTTTTTTATAAACAAAATTTTGTTTTTCACGTGTCTTATATACATGGCAGCTCATACTGTTTGGGTTTTTTGTTTGTTCTTACTAGTTTCAATTCAGTGGGGTTTAACCCTACTTTCTTTCTCTTCCTGAAATTGTTACCTCAGAGATTTAATCTTATAATTCTTGTAGCTTAGGTAAACATAGAGAAGACCGAGATCAGATAAGATGTAACGCCAAAAATTTTTCAGAAAAGTGACATTAAGACAGCTGGATCTCGGGGTTTTGTGTATGTTCTCAGACTTGGACTGAGGGTGCCTATTTTTCTAAAATTTGCAGAGGCAGCTGCCTGCCTTTGAAACCGTCTAGCACCTTTGAGAAGCCTGTACTTTGGCTTCCCCGGCACCAGAACACAGTGCAACTACAACCCCTTTGCAGAGCGATGACCTCTAAAAGAAGTTGCATTCTGGCTTCTCTTGGCCTGTCTTCAAAGACAGCCTCCTTCTCATTGTCCGTCCATCGGGAAACCCAGAGGACGGCCTTTGAAGCTTCCTGGGGATTTTTGTATTCCCCACCACCCCTCCAGTCATCCAAATCCCTTGCTGTTTCCTGGCTCGGGAGTTGGAATCACGGTGAATAGCAGCGTGCCGTCCAGGGGGAGAACAGTTAATGTGGAGATGCAAAGGGAATGGCTGTTACAGTAGCTTGATATTGTTCGTCTTCTAACTGCACAGGCTGAGTGTGGGTACTGGGAGACTAAGTTCATGGCTGTTTGTGAAGTACTTAAGCTCTTCCAGAGAAAGTTATGATAGAAGTGCACAGTAAGATAATATTCAGAGGAAAAATTAATCTCTTTGAGGACCATCTGTGCTGTGACAGCAGAAGTCAGTCAATTAATGATGGAGAGGTTGCAGGGCACCTGTACAGAATATAAGGAAGCTTTTGTCATTGAAATCGAACTGTGTGTTTGAGACATGCTTTTAGTTTAGTGTTACTGGCCTTAGATTGAAAGGTCTTGTGAGTTGTCCTTGTGTATTTAGCAGTGTTTACCAGAACAGGACCCCTCCTGTTTGGTACCTTGGGGGAATATTAAATCTAACATGGAGAAAGCCGCTTAAAACAAACATTTCAAAATTGCAGTTCTAATAAGGTAGTACATACGAGAATTCAAATAGACTTGCAGTTCGTATATATCCTTCCTGACATGTTACATTGCTCCTTTCACTGAAGGTAGGATTCTGGTCAAGAGCAAAGCTCTGCCTCAGCTCTGGGGCTTTAAATTTATTCCATCTCTTGGGTATCTCAGCTGGCGTGTCAAGACCTAAGGAGAACAGAGAACACCCTCTAGCATACAAAAGCTAAGATATTTTACCTGTCTTTTTCCTTTTTTCTTTTTGAACTTCTTTTCTATCCTTGAGATGCTGGTAGCAGCAGGCGGCAGCAGTCCGCTTGATTCCTGATAAGGTCAGAGTGCCCAGGGAGATACTGGTGCAGCCTTCTCAGCTTCCCTTCAGCCTCCCAGGCCCTAAGAACAGGAGGAATCTTCTGCATTCCCTAAAACAACAGATCTGAGGAGAGACCTTTACTTATTATGCCAAGGGGGAAAAAAATAAAATAAAATCCTCTCTTGTCAGGGTGGCCAGAGATAATAGTTTTTATCTATCAGATAGTTTGAGAGAGTCCATTTGTAGCAGTCCACCCTGACTTTGTTTAGCTTTCTCTTCTTCTAGCCATGATTAAAAGCTCCTGCACGTGTAGTGAGGAGCTAATGGAGTTCTCCGCACAGGTACCAGTTAGGCACAATGTTGCCATGCAGGCTCTCCTCAGGATGACAGGAACAGAACTAAGATATTCTTCCCCCAAAATGCCCCTTTAAACAACCTTTCAGATGGTTGTTACGTCCCTCCCAGGGACATTTTCCTGAGGTGTCAGTGCCCTGCCCGCACCCGCTGACCTGAGCGATCCCGCTGTCACCGTTCCAGCCATTGCTTTTGTTCATTTCTCCAAGCATTCCTTCTTGCCTACACTACCAAGTTTCAGTAGCCCCAGAAATCATGTCCTTCCCGAAGCGCTGGACCCTGCCGCACATTTCATAGCATAGCAACGTAACTCCATTACCATGGATCCCAGACACAGGCATGCAGAATTTATCTAACTAATCGAGCAGCTAAGGGACACCAATTCCAGCTACAGTCAGCTTGGATATAAAGCAGTTACAGCTAAAAAATAGTCTACAAGCACCTCTCAGGGAGGCAAAACAATGAGGTGTATTTCTCTTTTTTCTTTTCCTTTTTAATGACCGATGTAATGGGTATAGTCTTGGTAAACAAGAGGACAGAATTATTCATTCATCCCTAAATTGCTTCTCGCTGAGGTATCACACCTGCATGTGGTATTTGAGAGTTGGGAGCTCTTTCTTTAAAATATTGCCGTGCTGTAGAAGTTTATTATCCAGCTTTTACTCTAAATGTGATTATTATGCATTGCCATCTTTTGCCCAAAATCAAACTACTCTCTAAAAGAAAGATGCACTTGGTGGCTCTTTGCAAAGCAGCTGGCGCAACTGGTGTCAAATGGAATATAGACCAGTTGATCTCTCTTTTGCCACTTAGCAGTTAATGAAAACTTACCGAATCTCAACTTGTAGCTAACTGGAAATCTCTACAAAAGCCATCTATAAAGCATAGACATAGGTTTTCTAGATTAAACCAAACCTGGTAAAGCCTCTTTCATCCGGGGAAGAAATCTGTTCATCTGTATTCCCTGACTTGAAGCACCTTTGGCAAGGTGTTTGGGAATGTTTGCTGAGCATATTATACAAAAGATACAGTTAATGTGAAGAGAGAGGGTGGGTTTTTTTCTGTTGGTTTTTTTTTTTCTGGTTTTGTGCACACATTGAAGCCCTGATATAAGGCCTGTTTGTTACACAAAACTTGAATGGATGTCACAGTGGGCAAATCTGTCTTGCACCAACTTGCAGGAAAATAGCATCTTGGTTTAGAAATATTTCAAATGAGAAGGAAGGATACTTAAAGCATGGCTTTGAAAAGCACAAAAGAATAATTCTTATCAAGTTGACATTACAAAAGCATTTCTCATTAGGAAAATTTTAGAACTGACTTGAGACCAGCTTATAATCAACTTTGAATTACAAGTGTAGCCTTTCTTCATAACAACAGCCTTCACCAAGCAGTGCTATTTTGGTCAGCAGTGAGTTCTTTTGCTGCTAGAGATGGCTTTCGATTTCATGATGTTGCAACAGGAAAGCCTCGAATGTTTCAGGATCAGTTCTAATATTTTCCTGTTGGTAAGCCATTTTTAAGGCAATATACGGTTTATGGTTATTTTCCAAGCACGGGTCCAAAATAAAAAGTTCCAGAAAGCCCATCGCATAATTCAAGCTGACACTAAGTGTACACTTCTCCAGGTTTGGCAAAGTGTATTGTGTACACTGGTTGTATGAGAAATGTAACATTTTCTCTGAGATTCTCCTGCTCCTTCCCTCCTTTGAGATATTTCTATTTTCTGTTATTTCTGTTTTCCTACATGCATTCGTGTTGGCTCGTTTATGCGAGCTGTGAATACACAGCTAACAGTGATTTATATAACCGGGGTCTTGAAGGAAGATGAGACTTAACAATGCAAAGGAGGCAAAAACCCAGGCTTTTAACTATTAGGTACTTTTAAGGTATTGCAGGGAGTTTTTGTATTTTACTTTCCTTGATATATTCTTATTTTTCTTCATGTCTCCCATTTCAGGTCCTCTTTATCTTGTCTTTTCCTCCAGAAAAGTTACAATATGTTTTTCTCGATATTTCTACTTAGATATTCAGTATGGCTCCCCTCAGCTGGCCGAGGGAAAAAAGCCAAAACTACTCATTTGCCCTGACAAGTGTTTTCACTCTCTTTGTTTTCAATGATTGGTTGTTCTGTGTGCTTGAGTTCTGCGGCAGCTAATAAGTAACTCCTGATTCCAGAGTAACTCCTGATTCCAAAGGTTGACAGATATCACTTGAGCTCTCATTTCAGAGCTAAGGGACAGCCTTTTAACCCAACTGTAGCCCAGTGCAGCATAATTAGACTCACTCGTGATCCTCTACCAACCAGCTTCTACAGTTAACGTAGGGGGAGTGGGACAGTATTGCTTTTCAAAGGGGAATTAGTGCCCGTTATACTTTAATTTATACATTGTTTGGAATGCTTTAGCCTGTTTCCACCATAGAATGAATTTTTTCCTTGCTACATCTGCTCATTGTTTCCTAGCTCCCTTTTTTATGCGGAAATCTATTACTCGTGTGTTAACATGTTTTACAGTAGTTTTCACTGAGACATTTGGAGCTTTTACTTTTGTCTAGTTATCTGGGCACTTTGGTCACAGTGTCCCTCTAATTAACACATCCAGTTTTGCCGTAATGTCAATTACTTGTGGAGTATGTAACTGTAATTGTCACCGTCGTCTAAATCCGTTCCTTACTGCACTGCTGGCAATCCAGCAGACCACTGCCACTAGCACCAAACTCTCCTGTAATTCTGACATGGTGGTGAATTCCTCCCCAACTGGCAATAAGAAGGTCTTACACGGCTTTTTCTCTGCTTGAATTCTCTGTTTTCGGGATTGTGAAATTATCCTCTGCATAATTCAAGAACTGTTTCATGATCTATGTTTAGCAGAATTTGTTACCCAACAGATGTCTGGACAGTTAATGACCTCTGTAAGTACAGCCCTGTGATTTCTTGCTACTGATGGTCCAAGAATTTTTAATCTCTTCTGCTACAAGTCAGCACTAGGGCAACATGTCACCTCTTATTAAAAAACAAAAGCAAAAAATGTGTATAAATTTTCCCTCCAGAATTGTTATGCCTAGTCAGAAGTGGTATTTCTCCTTCAATCTCTTTGAATCTTTATGTTCATGAATGTGTGCGTATGTAAATGTGCATAGTTCTATATTTTTCTGGCCAGAAGCAAAGGACGTGAATAAACCCCCCTGAAATTAATCACGATATACTTTCAAAGAAAAAGTGGTTCCATAAAGACGAATCAGAACTGACGCTGCCAGCCTTCCAGTTGGGGAAAGGGTAGATGTCCAGCAAAGTCCATGGTAGGAAAGCCTCTTTGACTGTCAGTGTTAGGCATATGGCAAATACAGTCCTACAAGAGGATTTGGAGGCACTGGAGCCGGATCGTTACCCCCGGCCAGTGATGTGTTCACAGTATGAAATCATGCTGCAGCTGCACAACCATTCACTCTTTCCTCCTCCCCATTCAAATCAGGCTTGAGCCCATCCCTGCATATGAAAGTTGTCCTAGTTTCTCTTTTTTTTTCCTTCCCCCCCCCCCCCTCCTCTTTTCAGTTATTGGCACTTGGGAGATGAAAACTATTGGGCAGGATTGTATCAAAGAGGAGGTAAGAGAGTGCCTAACATCTGGCACTCCTGTCACAGGGGAGGGAGTCAGAGAATTGAATGCTGATTGATACAGGTCTGGTCAGAATTCTGCAAGCTAGATGCTGAACATAAATATTCACAGTGGAGTGCTTGAAAGGATGGGCTGAGACTTCACTGTGTGCAGGAGAGGAACTGGACTGCCCGCATACAAGTGCTCCTGTAGCACCCAGGCTCCCAGCAGCTGCCTGGGACTCCCACCGCATGGCTCCTGAATGCTGAGAAGTTTGCTAGATGTCTCTTTGGTAGCTGCTCTTTCAGCGGAAGGATCATTGTGGCCAAACTGCTGGATTGGAAAGTACCAAAACTCTGGAGAAAGATCCATCAGCTGGCTCTACACTGGTAGGGTTCAGAGGCCGATGCTCTGGCAGTGCTACGCGGAGCTCTTAAAATTGGATTGTTAGCATGTTACCTGGGAGTTTTGACACATTACTCTTAGCGACTTCTCAGAGGGTACCTGGACGTGGTTTGGAGGACAGCATGAAGCAGGTACTATTTTCCCAGAGGCAGCTTTACATCATCAGTCTTTCTTGGGGGGTGAAGAAAATGTAGTGCTATGGTGTGAGCTGGGCTTCACTGTTTGCCCTCAGAACCCAAAGCACAATATCTGGTCTTTTTTACGAGACAATAGAGCTAGACACATCCTGGAGCAGGTACCAGAATTTCTTGCTATGGTTTTGACCTCAGGGTCTCTAGCTTTACAGAACGGTTTATTTTTTCATTTGGTTTTGAGGCGGTTTGGGTGTTGTTGGTTTTTAAATGTGTTTAAGCACGTGCACACGTGTATTTCCTCATGTGGCTTTTCAGATGGAGAAACTTATTTCCAACGCTCATTCATTATGATTGGAGGGTCTTTACATGTTCTTAATTACTAGCTGTCCCTCCTCCAAACTTCTCTCTTGAATGCTTTGGGAGCACTAATATGGCCAATTCCTACACTGTTTCTTGTCGTGAAAAATAACGATTGCCCTAGTTCCGTCCTATTACTGGGAACTGATCTAACACACCAGACAAATTCTTTTGACTTCAAGGGCATCACTTGGCCTCATATGGAGCCTTTTGAGCACCTTTATTTTGGGCATTGGTACCTAATTTAGAGCTTCTGTGTGAGAATTGTCCTGTGCTCATATTAAGCGTACAATACAGCATCTATTCTGGGGCCACTTAGCCTGAACATCAGGGGCTAATCAAAACCACTGAGAATGTCAGACTTTATTTTTTTTTCCCTCCAGTCAGTCCCAGATGGTCTGACTCGGAGGGTTTCATTGTTTTCCCATTTGGAGTTCCCTCATCCACTTTCAGAGGTACAAGATGTACATTCACTGTTTCCTCAGCCTTCACAGAGGCATTTCTACTATCTTGTCAGATGATATTTTTACACAAGGAGGTCACCAAGTTACAGAGGAGGACATGACTGAATAATTGGTTTTCCCCTTCAAACATGTGTGGCCCCTTGTCTCTAGGGCATTTACTGTATTTCTCCTATATTCATGAATTTTTTTATTTGGTGATTGTCCTGGAATAGGCCAGTGCTTCCCCACCCACTCTTGTCCCAAAGGATGTCTCCTCAAAGCAGCTAAACCTGACTCAGATGTGGTTCTCTCCTCAAAATCAAAGGGCACGCTGTAGATTCTGACTAGAGACATATGGGCCTACTACTGTGCAAGATGTTCAAAGCAATCAGAAATTCTGGCTGTAATCTATCTAGAATAAAAATTATGCTTATCAGGAATGGCCAGGAGATAATGGGGGAACCAAATGCTCCACATCTGCGATAGTGCCCCTCTATACCGGGTTGTATATATCTGCTCATAGGCTGAGGAACCTCTTCCCGTGGTGACGGCCAGAAATGCTGACTTACCTGCTAAAGTGAAGGTAACTCATAATATTTGCACAGAAGAAGACATGAAAAAGTTTGATTAGACAATCTGGGATTCTTTTTCAACTCCTCCAACAGCCCTGTGGTGCTGAGTCATAAGTCCCCGTATACACTGAAACTTGTGCAATTTTGCTCTCAAGCTGCTTCTCGGGACTTCTTTGCAGGAACCACTTTCCACTGAAAGGATGAGTTCAGCCACCCTGCTTTAGGAACCACAAAGCTTTTAAAGCAGTCTTTTGTCACAGGTTTGGGCAGCTTTAGTGAGGGTCTACCTATTTTTTGTAAAGACTCATATGCTTGTTTTGTACAATATGAAGCTTTCCACGTAATTGCAGTAAAGGAGAATCTACAAAATGGCTTGACTTTGAGAAAACTGCACAGGTCCAAAACCTTCTATTGAAAAATGCATATTAAAATGATGCTGGAGTTCTGTTAACAGTAGCACTGTTAGGATCTTTCTGGCCATAAGCTGTATCAGACTTTTTTTTTTTTTAATAATTAGAAAATATTCCTTCATTCCTACCTCTAATGTATTTTCGATATTAGCAAGCAAAAAAACCCCAATGTTTAATAGTTTAATAGTAGTTTTATCGTTTGATTTTCTCTTTATATGCTCAGATCATTGTATCACAGAATAGTTTGGGTTGGAAGCGACTTCTAAAGATCATTTAGTCCAACCCACTCTGCCTTGAGCAGGAGCATCTTTAACTAGACCAGGTTGCTCAAAGCCCCATCCAACCTGACCTTGAACACTTCCAGGGATGGGGCATCCACAACTTCTCTGGGCAACCTGTTCTAGTGTCTCACCACCCTTCTCATAAAAAATTTCTTCTTATATCCAATCCAAATCTACCCTCTTTCAGTTTAAAACCACTGCTTCTTGTCCTGTAACTGCAGGCCTTGATAAAAACTTTCTCTCCCTCTTTCTTTTAAGTCCCCTTTACATACTGAAAGGCTGCAGAAAGGTCTCCCTGGAGCCTTCTCTTCTTAAGGCTGGAAAATCCCAATTCTCTCTGCCTTTGCTCATAGGAAAGGTGTTCCATTCTCATGGCCCTCCTCTGGACCTGCTCCAAAAGGTCCATGTCTTTCCTGTGCTGAGGACCCCAGAGCTGAACATTAGTACTCCAGGTGGGGTCTCACCAGACCAGAGTAGAGAGGGAGAATAACCTCCCTTAACTTGCTGGCAATGATTCTCTTGATGCAGCCCAAGATACTATTGGCTTTCTGAGCTGCAAGCATACATTGCCAGCTCATGTCTAATTTTTTGTCCCACCAGTACCCCCAAAACCTTCTTGGCAGGGCTGGTCTCAATCTCTTCACCCCCTCCAGCCTGTACTGATACAGGAGTTACCCCAACCTAGCTGCAGGACCTTGTGCTTGGCCTTGTTGAACCATGAGGTTTCAGATGGTTGAAAGCATTTTGACAACCTAACAACACCCACTGTACTGTAGGCCCATGTGTAGTACAGCTGAGGCAAAAAAAAAAAAAAGACAAAAGCTGTTGTAAGAAAATGTTCTTTGATATTCCCTGTATTCCCTGGACATGCTCTTAATTGTACACTTTAGATGAAAGAAAAGGAAATACTTCAAAGCTTTCATAAATTCTGTGCATTATGTAAGAGAAATTTATTTACTTTTCAGGCAGGCTACATAGAAGATTTTAATGCATTTTCCAAATAGAAAAGGTATTTATTGACAATAGTCTGTGGTTCTTCAATATCACAGAGGGAAGGAAGACTTAGGGGGAGGTAAAAAAAAAAAAGCTCAGAAGTCCTGAGACCTAGAAAAATGCAAGAACAATGAGCTTAGAAGAATTAGTGGTCAGAAAGTTCCACCAAAAAGACAGTGAATTAAATTACAGAGTTTTTTTACAGCAAGTCGGGAGCCCAAAATGTGAGTGATACTATAGCAGGATCAATGAGGACAAAGGAAACAGCAATAAGACTGCATACAATGCCAGAACTGCTTATGGGGCAAAATGTATGAGCCAGGAGTTCTCATTTGCAGCCCACACACTGACACAGCATCACTTTTTTTTTGTTCTCACATGTTCACAGTCAGTTACAAAGCCAACAGCACTTGCATGGCAGCTATAAATGAGTGTATTTCTTCTTGGTAAGATGCTACACAGTGATACCGCCATGCATATCTTTTAAAGCTAATCTTTTTCTCCAGAACTTTGACCTACAGGAGATTCAAGTTGTGTTTCTCCCAGGTCCTTATTTTCTGAATACCCACTTATAACAAAACTAATGAAATACAGAAGAAAACTGTCATAATGAGTATTTTGGGCTTCTTAATAGAAACATGGCAAGCGGTACTGTTCATTGTGTGACTGATAAATACCTGGAGCAAAATAAGGAGTAATGTCTACATTCGAAGGTGCATTTTTATAACAAGTTTTTTTGCATTTTTAAGCAAGATGGACAAGTGAATTTTCCACAGAACATTTTGGTGCTCTGTGAAGTTTGTCTTTCTATATAAAGAGCTCATCTATATTTGTTTCCCACATGCTTCCAAGAATGATGTAGCATCTGAAATTAAAAATATTTTTCAGTAACTATCTTATGAAGGCTATCACTGCTGACAAAAAACAGGAGAATTTTAAGCATGCATTTTTGCAGTTGCGTAGAAGTGCAAGCTTTGAAGAAATTGTAAATCCCATATACTGTAAGCTGAAAAACATTCAGTTTACAAATAGGCAGAGAAGAAAAGCACGGGAGAGAATAAAACACTGCCACGTTCAACAGCTATTGAGAGGCAGCTCTACTTGTTGCCAAGTGGTTTTACCTTTTTTATGTGGTTATCTTTTGTGTATGTAAGTTCTTTGGTTTTGCATGGGTGATTGAGGAAGAGGCCTCAGAAGCCGAAATCTGGCTCGCTGTCAACAGAGCAGTTTTAAAATTAAGCACTGAATCAGTCAAAGTGCAGTTTCGCTCCCACACTAGTTTCCCTCTTGCAGAGTGAGAGCGACTGGAATCACATTACTTAGTGGCTCAAAGGGGCGCATGTTGAATAGTTCAGGACTAAAATTTAATCACCATAAAACAGATTTTCTCTAACAAAGGCCTGTTCTTGGCATTATTAATATTACTGTTGTTATTGTTGAGCACTTTAAAAAAAGGACTGCTTTTCTTAGTGTCTGCCAAGAGACCAACCTGTTTATTAAACTGTCCCACTTCTACTTAGTGGTGCCAATATTCACCAGTTTTAGCTGAGAAGTATGTGACACGTCACTATGCTGTCAGATCATGTAATGATCGTAATTTTGCATAAAAGTTACAATTACGTCAAAACCAAAACATATTGCTGTCCTTTTTGGCCAAGGGATTTCCCCTCCACTGGTACCAGATGTAACAACTTTGCAGACAGGATTACCTAAACCCAGGGTGACAGCAGAGCAGGAGACCCTCCAGCTGCTTCCTCTCAGGGCCACCCTCTCGCCTGGGAGGTGGAACAGAATCACAGAATCAACCATAGAATCACGGGATGCGTTGGGTTGGAAGAGACCTCTAAAGGTCATCTAGTCCAACCTGCCCGGCAGTGAGCAGGGACATCTTTCACCAATCAGGTTGCTCAGAGCCCCATCCAGCCTGACCTTAAATGCCTCCAGGGATGGGGCTTCCACCACCTCTCTGGGCAACCTGTGCCAGTGTCTCACCACTCTCACAGTGAAGAACTTCTTCCTAACACCTAATCTAAATCTACCGTGCTCTAGTTTAAAACCATTGCCTCTTGTCCTGTAACTACAGGCCTTGTAAGCAGTCCCTCCCCAGCTTTCCTGTAGCCTCCTTCAGGTACTGGAAGGCCACTATAAGGTCTCCCTGGAGCCTTCTCTTCTCCAGGTTGAACAACCACAATTCTCTCAGCCTGTCCTTATAGGAGAGATGCTCCAGCCCTTTGATCATTTTTGTGGCCTCCTCTGGACCTGCTGCAAATCTTAAATCAGTTTTCTCCTATTCCATGTATAGTATCGTATACTCACACATCTAAAGGTCACAGGACCTCTTGAATTTCTTTGATCACTTTTGTGGCCCTCCTCTGGATCCGCTCCAACAGGACCATGTCCCTCTTGGGTTGAGGGCTCCAGAGCTGGATGCAGCACTGCTGGTGAGGCATCACCAGAGCAGAGCAGAGGGGCAGAATCACCTCTCTCGATCTGCTGGCCACGCTTCCTTTGATGCAGCCCAGGATACGACTGGCCTCCCAGGCTGTGAGCACACATTGTCAGCTCATGTCTGGCTTTTTGTCCACCAGTACCCCCAGGTCCTTTCTGCAGGGCTGCTCTCAATCTCTTCATTCCCCAGCCTGTACTGATAATGAGGATTGCCCCGACCCAGGTGCAGGACCTTGCACTTGGCCTTGTTGAGCCTCTCCTGCTTGTCTGAACTGTCACACAAGATGTGATTACCTACCTTTTATGGCAAAAGTTTGCAAAGCTCAGGAGAATCTCACCCTGATATGCCAAAATATAGATAGATCTCAACACCAACCAATAAAACAGGAGATGGAGCCAGAGAGCAGCTTTTAAAGCAAACTTCCAGAGAACAGGGGAACTTCAGTTTGCTCCAACTCCTAAACTTCAAACTAGACTGCAGATTAGGAATTGCAGAAAGTCCTCCAAGGCTCTGGTGTGGTATGAGGGCACGGAAAGTGGCTCTGCTGTGTGTGAACGCATTCGTTCAAACCAGTAAATCTGCTTCATCCCAGAGGTCTGCTGTTGTCACCCAGGACGTGAATACAGGAGCCATCGTTACTGCTCGTAGGCAGGCAGCCTAATTCTGCTCTACCCAAATCAAAGGAGGGGAAGTCAACTCACATCAAGAAAATAATGGCCAAACCTAAGAGGGAAGGATGTCTCACTTACCATGATGGCATGCCAAAAAGCAGAGTAAGAGAAATGATGTTAAGAAATAAAGATGAGGTAATATTAATTCAGTATAAAGTAAGCTGCATTTTTCAGCTTTTTTTTTTTACCTCATTGCTGATAGGTATACTCTTCTGAGAAACCTCAAATAGTCCAAGCATACTATACTAGTAAGCACATTTTCTACTGATTCAGAATTTAGGTTAATAAGAAAAAGAACCTTTAAATGAAATAATACAAATTGCCTTCCATGTACTTTTTGTGATTACCTGCAAAAAACACATACCAGAGGAACATCATATAATTCTTAACTCTGCTTTTTTTTTTTTTTTTAATGTAGAAAAAGAACTGAATAAGGTTGCTTTTCTTGGCTTCAAATTCAGTTACTACGTCATCTTGCTTTCAGTCCTAGCAACATTTTTAATCCATGCAATTTGACCTGAAAGCTATGACAGAAAATGACAAAAATCTGCTAATAAATATTTATAAGATTTATTTTCTTGATTTTTTTTCAGCTATATGGGGAAACAGTTTTCTAAAGTACCCTAATTTTGCTTCTGCAGGTATTCATTAAACTTGATGTCTATAACAATTTTTGTCCATTAGTTTTTGTTGTTATGGGAGAATTCTTTTAAAAAAGATTTTAGAAGACCTAAACACCAGATCTGGGAGAACGCTCAGGTCTTAGTGGTAATTTCAATGCTTTTTCCACTGTTACGACAATATTCTTTTAGCCTGTCGGGTGTGATACAGGAAGAAGTTCCAGGTTCCTGCCTCACTTTGAAATCTTAACATTTCTTCTCTGGTTCTCTTCCTCCTCTCCACAGTTTTCCATGCATTACTTTTTATTCTCTCAGTCATAGCAAAACTGCTTTTGCGGTGTTGGTTTAACCCAGCTGGCAGCTAAACACCACAAGCCACTTGCTCACACCCTCCTTCCCTGGTGGAATGGGGGAGAGAGTTGGGGAAAAAAAAATAAAATTCATGGGCTGAGATTAAGGTGGTTTAATGGGACAGAAAAGAAAGGCAAAATAATATTTTTTAAAGAATTCTAACATACAAACCAAGTGATGCACAATGCAGTTGCTCACCACCCGTTGACCAATGCCCAGCCAGTTCCTGAGCAGCAGCGGCCCCCGGCCAGCTCCCCCCAGTTTATGTACTGGGTGTGACATCGTATGGTATGGGATAGCCCTGTGGCCAGTTTGGGTCAGCTGTCCCGGCTGCGTCCCCTCCCAGGTCCCTGTGCAGCCCCAGCCTTCGCTGGCAGGGCAGTGTGAGAAGCTGGAAAGTCCTTGGCTTAGTGTAAGCGCTGCTCAGCAGCAACTAAACCACCAGTGTGTTATCAACACTGTTCTCATCCTAAATCCAAAACACAGCACTGTACCAGCTACCCGGGAATAAAAAAAAACTCACCAAAAAAAATCCCCCTCCCCCCAAAAAAACCCCAAAACCCAAACCCTAAACAACTCTATCCCAGCCAAAACCAGGACATGTGTACAATAATTTCCCAGTGATATTTCCCCATCTTATAAGGAAGAGTAGAGCATTGACCACAAGTAATGGTAAAGTGATGTAGTAGATCTCAGGACACCTTTCTATTATTCAGGTGCCTTCCTGGTCTTGGTGAAGAAGTCACCGCTACAGATAATCTCTAAAACATGCCCTTAAGATTTTTATCAGACTGGCCACTGGAACTTCTCTTGCATTGTGTTATCTGTAATTTTTTTTTTTTTTTTCCAAACTGTAACTTATTTTCAAGGATCAAACCTTTATATAAAGCTTATAATTGATTTCAGCATATTATTATTTGGCTGTGGTTCAAAATGCATGACCACCTTTCAGTGTTTTCCTCCAAACAGTGTCATGAACCTTGGAGAAGTAGTGTTGGACCTGAAACTGCTTAAGGGTATAGCAGAGACAAGGTTAATACGGAAAAGTAATATGTCTCAACAGGCAGTTGAAGAAAATCCAGCTAATTTGGGGGATACATAGGACCTACTTCCAGTTCTGTAAACCACACCTTTGCCTATCAAGACACTAATTTTCTCCATCACGTTGCTTCCTTACAGGCCTGTTTGGCAAAAAGTATTCTGGGTCTCCCAAGAGGCTGGAGTCTGTTGTCGCCAGCATTCTCTCAGCCCCTGTTTATGGATGGGGGATGCACAGTTCCCAGTCTTGAATGCAAGCAACTGCAAAGACAGCAGACCTCACAGAATCACAGTATGTCAGGGGTTGGAAGGGACCTCGAAAGATCGTCTAATCCAACCCCCCTGCCAGGACAGGATCACCTACAGTAGGTCACACAAGAATGCATCCAGGCGGGTTTTGAATGACACCAGAGAAGGAGACTCCACAACCTCCCTGGGCAGCCTCCTCAGCGGACTTCAGTTTAAAAAGACATTTTTAGATATACGTCCATTATGAAACTAGCAAACACATTGAAATCTTCAACGAATATCTCACAAGCCTCATCAAGTAGTGAGACAAGTGTTTCCATTTTAAGGTCTCGCCTAGGACCACAGGGTCATCCGTAGCATTAAGGATTGGTCTTTGCCTCTTTGTTAGTAGTTCCCTCTAAGAATTATGAGAAAGAAATGTTATCTAATGCTATCACACATCCTCTAGGAAATATTTTGAGACTGCAGATTCATTTTCTGTGAGCCATCGGCTGTTGCTGACGGGACCTTTCCCTCCACAGTACCCTTGTGAACCTCTAACAGTTTAGTCGAGTAAAGCTTAAATGCCATGCTCTGCTCCTGCAGATACTCCTTATTTGTTTAGCACAACACGGATTTCCAAATATTGTGAAAATGTAGTTTCTGCCCCACGAATTTACTATATCTTTTCTCTGTTGCCTTTATCTACTACATAGGCAACATAAGTGTCAAGTAGGCAATCAGGATTTGTTCTTTTGATGGCACTGCTGTATGTTACTCGCATCGCAGGAAAAAAAAGTAAACTCCTTATCTTCGACTTTTTCTTACCTAAATTCTTACACATCTCCTCAGTTTTTCTGCTGATGGGCAGGGGCACTGAATTTTTTCATGGAGAACTGCCGCCCATTGGCTTAGTGTGGGTAAATTTAAAGTTATAGATGAAATTACACTTTCCACTCTGCTGACAGCTTCTGCGACATGGGACAAGAGTTTAGCTGTTGACCACAATTTTCCAGAATCTTTTAAAACAGACCATGAGAGTTTGGTGTGTAACTCAGGAGGAAGTGCTTTTTCATAGAATAATAGAATCATAGAATGGCCTAGGCTGGAAGGGACCTTAGAGATCATCTAATACAACCTCCCTGTCATGGGCAGGGACGCCTCTCAACTAGATCAGGCTACTCAAGGCTCTGTCCAACCTGGCCTTGAACACCTCCAGGGAGGGGGCAGCCACAATGTCTCTGGGCAATTTATTCCAAAGTCTTGCCACCCTCGTACTGAAGAATTTCTTCCTAAGATCTAATCTAAATCTATTCTCCTGCAACTTAAACCCATTTCCCCTTGTCCTATCAGTGGATGCTCTTGTAAAAAGTCCCTCCCCAGCCTTCCTGTAGGATCCCTTCAGGTATTGGAAGGCAGCTATTAGGTCCCCCCAAAGTCTTCTCTTTTCAAGACTGAACAATCCCAGCTTCCGCAGCCTGTCCTCATAGCAGAGGTGCTCCAGCCCCTGGATCATCTTTGTGGCCCTCCTCTGAATGCGCTCCAAGAGGGACATAGAACTGCTAGAACGTGTTCAGAGGAGGGCCACAAAGATGATCCAGGGCCTGGAACACCTCTGCTACAAGGAGAGGCTGCGGGAGCTGGGATTTAGCACAGAGCTTTGGCTACATTACCTGACCTCCTGGAGCATCATCGGGAAAAATGAGTGAAAAGTTGAGTCTTGCCAAAAAACGAGTTGCGGGAAGTCTGTCACGTTTCCCTTAGGAATAAACCCTCCGACGGTGAATTCCTGCAGCCGTCGAGAAGAGAAGCTCTACCACACTGCAAACCCGTTACCTCTGTCCCCAACACTTTATTTCAACCCATTTCTGACACCGACTGTTGCAACTCGCGTAGAAATTGCTCAGTTGTGTAAATGCTGCCCGATGCAGAAAATACCACAGAAAGCTCAACACAGCCAGGTCCTGCTGCCTGACATTGCGGCAGAAATTCCCTTCTTTAACCTCAGCTGCTGATCAGGATAAACCCAAACAGGAAAAAGGAATGTAAGCAGAGGGAAGGAATCGCCCCGTTTAATCTTTACTCCCCTTTATTTCGCGAAGGGCTTCACAGAGCAGGTGCCCTCCCAGGAGCACCAAGCGCTTGTCAGAGGCGGGACGCGTTTACCTGCGGGCTCCCCTGAGGCACACCCGCCATCGGCCCGCACAGCTGACGCCTTTAGGAGGGCGACCACTGAAGGAAACGCGTGTTTAAACCACTCTTTGCCCGAAGGTGGTCCCTTCGCAAAGGCGCGGCACTGCAACCCAGACCCGCGAGATGGCGGCGGGCGGCCGCCATTTTGCCCCCCTCAGACCACCGCGCCCCGCCCCGCCGCGCCCCGCCCCGCCCGGCTCGGCCCAGCCCAGCCCAGCCCGGCTCGGGGGTGGTGCTCCGCCGCCGCTGCCGCCGCGTAGGTTCCTGCTTTGGCGAGGAGCCCGCGGCGGTGCCCGGCTTCGGCAAGTCCCTCCTCCGGCTCGGCAGTGCGGGCCGCCTCCCCCGGCCACAGCCTCCTCCGGCCGCAGCGGCGGTGCCCGCCGGCGCCCATGGCGGCGGAGCCTCAGCCCAAGGCGCTGACCCGCAAGCCCCTCCTGCTGAACAAAGTGGAGGGCTCGCAGGATGTGGTGAACATGGCAGCGATAGTGCCCAAGGAGGACGGGGTCATCAGCGTCTCCGAGGACAGGTACCGGCGAGCGGGGGTCCTGCGGGGCCGTGCCGGTGGGCTGTCACCTCCACCATCGCTCGGCGGCGGTGGCGACGGGAGGTGACAGGTCCCGCGGTGCCGGGGCGCCACCGCCACCACCGCTGCTGTGACCGTCGGCTCCGCCACCGGCGGCCGGGCGAGCGGTCAGGGTCGCGGCGGTCCGGCGTGGGGACATCGCCACGTCGGGTCCTGGAGGGGGCAGGAGCCGGGGCGGGGCTCTCCCGCTCCGTGTCCGTCCCCTGCGGGCCGGGGCGCTGCGGGGGCTGGGGCGCTGCTGAAACTTGCGGGACTTGAGTGACTTTCCGGGTGAAATGGGGGTTTGACATCGCCTTCATCAACAAGGATGGGCGAAGGGAGGCCGTGGAGCTCTCTGACCTTGTCTAGAGATCGCGGTGCCATTGGCTAAACCCGGACTTTTGGTTCCTCTCGGAGCGTTCCTCGGGAAACCTTTAAAAATACCACGTATCGGTGATAACATCTCGGAGTCAAACCCCGTATTGTAAAACTGCCAAAAATCGGGCTGTTTCCAGGCCGTTTAGCTTGGGCTGTGCAAGGTCTGGGGCTGCCCGGAGCAGCTTTGGCTCCTCTCAAAGAGCCCAAACTCAGCTGAGCCCTGCGGCCGGAGCTTCCAAACCCCATCCACAAAGTGCTGCCTTTAAAGAAAGAGACTCATTTTTCTTGCAGAGTCCATTAACCATTATTTTACGCCCGATTTCTTTGCAGCTCGGGTGCACGGTGTGTAACCCGTGTCCCTAGCTCGAAAGACAAATGTTGACCAGTGTGTGAATACGGTTTGACTCTCAAGATTGTTAATTTGGTTTGTGTATGTTGGGGTTTTTTGGTGTGGACTGTTTCACTTGGACTTCTGTTATCCTGTTGAGTGTCTGCTTTCATGTCTGTGCTAGCTTTCCGGAAAGCTGTCATTTCTTTCATCTTTTCTTTGTCTTCACTGCGAGTTTGTTTTCAGCCAGTTGTCAAATGTGGGCAGATTTCAGATCATTTAAGTTGTGCTTTCCAAGTGAACTCTCATGCCTCGGAGCAGGAGGAGCTGAGCTACTTGAAACAAGTGCACTGCAAAAGGGACTTTAAGCAGAGTTTTGCGTTGCTACATTGCCACGATTTTACTTTCTTCACGTTTTTTTTTACTTCTTTGTTGTGAAGCTGAATAAAGCTTGACTGTGTTTCATAGAATCATAGAATGGCCTAGGCTGGAAGGGACCTTAGAGATCATCTAATCCAACCTCCCTGTCATGGGCAGGGACACCTCTGTTTCAGGTCACTTGTAGCTTGTTAGGCTTACTCAGCCACTTCTTTTTATCTGAAAATTAATTTTCTCTTGTATATGTCTGTCTCACAATCTCTGCCTCTCCCCCCCACCTCAGGAAAAATAAGTAGCTTCGGTTTTAGCAGGTGTGAGCTGTTGCTGCTCCAAGTTGGTATTTCTCTGCAGAGAAAGGAAATGGTGAGAGATCTTTGTTTCACTAATAATCTGGGGGTTGGGTTCAAGAAGAAAGTGGTGAAGCAGAAACCAGGGGGTTCCCACTAAGCAACTGCTAGTTCGTGAGCATCATCCTCTCCCTTCCCATCCCAGAGCAACCCCTGGGTGTAGGTCTGTTAGGTCCTGCTTACTGATGAAGCTAGGGAAGGAAATTTGCTGTGAGATGTGCTGTTAAGTGCCCAAAGCTTTGCTGGTGATACAGGGTTGCTCTACAGCCATTCAAATACTGTCCTAAACCTGGAGGTTGCCAGGTTATTTTCTATTTAAGGGCACTAACCAGGTAATTTGCTTGCTTGTGGGGCTGGTTTGCAGCATCTTTAAGACGCTTGAAGCTATGAACATGCATTTTATTTCTTTAGGCTTGAAGATGTTGATTGATATGGGTTTTTTTTTTTTTCTTTCATTTTCCGTCTACATTAGCATTTGTATTGTAGTTGAAAGTTTCAGAGTCTAAACTTGCTTGGGAGGAATAACAGATTGGGAGTCAAACTTGGAAATTTCAGGGTACTAGAGATGGAAACATAGTTTATCAGACTCTCCATACCTGTGGCTTATGATTAGGCTTGTGCAGACCCTTATGGTACCTTTTTTTCCTGTTTGGACCTGCCTTTCACTGCTAGTGTTCACATGATTGTTTAACAGCCTTGAAATGTGGGTAGCTTTTAGAGATTCCTGGAAACTGTAAAGGATATTTGCGGAGATGTTATCTCTC
Source organism: Trogon surrucura (assembly GCA_020746105.1). Taxonomy (NCBI): domain Eukaryota; kingdom Metazoa; phylum Chordata; class Aves; order Trogoniformes; family Trogonidae; genus Trogon; species Trogon surrucura. The sequence continues at coordinate 30,486,173 of CM036617.1, read as the reverse complement.
TCTCCTGTTAGTCAAATAAGTGAGTTCAGGCTGTGTTTACCAGCCTGCGAAACGTGCTGCTCCGACGAGAGAAATGTTCCAAAACTTTTGCAGACAACTTCAGCTCAAAGAACTCGCCATCTCCAGCACTTTCTTCAGGCTGAGGGAGGATGATCCTCTAGAGATGAAGAGGAGGGAGTCCTCCATCTACCCACTGGCTAATGGCTGAACATATAATTGTTGAAGTTGCTAGTAGTCTTAACACACACAACAGCTTTAAAGATTTTCTTTAGTGTGTGATATTGCTCAATACCTGTAAATCCTTCAAAGCAGGAGCTGGGTCTCTAGTCTCTGTTTTGTATGGCCCCAGTGGTTTCATCTGGTTTTAAAAGCTACGGATATGCTTTCAGCTATAGTTTGAAAACATAATTGCGCATTATATAGCTCTGAGTTGTTGTATTTGTAGCATGTATATCCACTTCTTTGAAAACATTAAAATAAAACAAAGTAATAATAGAGATTGTGGTTATTGCTCATAAAGAATGGCACAGAAGGAAAAGAAGGAATCTTGGGGTGGGTTATGTATTTAAGTAGATTATTGAAACTTTACAGGTGTGCATCACCTGGATGTTCTATGTATTTTCTCCTCTGAATCCTAGTCAGTGTGTTAGCTGAACGATATGCATTATGTCCTAATCTGAGTTGTTTCGTCTGATTCCTTACTAAAGGGTGAAATAGACTGAGCCTGTATCTCCTCACAGTACAGCTGATGTGCACTGGGAGGGATAAGATGTAATTTTATTTTGTGTTTTTCTCCTCAGGAAAAGGGATGCACCTGTCTAGACAGGTGAGAGGCAAAGGAGTGGCAGGCAGCATTTGTTATCCGAGAATGTATAAATGTGTTGCAGGAGGGCTGTAAGGAAAAAAATAATTAGCTTTCTTCCATGCTCTTTCACCTGCCAGCAAACGTGTGGAGTTAACAGACACATCTATCCAAACATGTAGAGTCTTGAGGGATCCGTAGCATGGAAAGCCCTAGGTGCTACGTGTGAAGCTAAAGTGCTTTTCTCCCCAAAGTGCGCAGCTGGCCCGAAGTCGTCATCAGCTTCCCCTGTGTTTCAAAGCGTGTGCTCCCTTTTCGAAATTGCTGAGCGTCCTTGTCTTTCGTTGCTTTCAGAGGGAGATGTGGGTGTGGGGCATGTCTGAAAAGTAGGTCACTGGCACGTCAAGTTCAGACATATCTCACTCCCCGCTCCAGAGAAGATTTGGTGTCATTAATCTTACCTGGGCATGGGGAGACGGTGGGAGAAGTGCACCGACTCGCCCAGTCTTCAGTGCAAGCAGCTCAGCTTGACATTTGCACAATTCTGTGTTTCTCAAGAGCCTGCCAGGGCCGAGTGCTAATTAGCTGAGCGCTAATTCAGGTGCGGGTCTGATGTCCTGATCGTGTGTCACCCTGCAAGGCTGGCAGGAGGGGGCTGGGTGTCATCACGCTAAACCTGCTCTTTGCCACTGGATGCCTTTTTTTTCCATTAGCTATATTGTAGGTGAGGAAATCTTAGACACGTGCTGGTGCAGGCAGCTTTCCTGGGAGTGATGAACTCTCTGGTCTGTGCTTGCTTTTGGGTGGAAATTCTGTGCTTGCTTCGATGGTACAGACCTTGGAAGTGGAGGTGTTGCGGTCAGGATCTGTTCTCCTTAAAGTATTTGCAGGAGGTAAAAACTTCTGTAGTCAACTGAAAGTTGTCAGAGTCTTTTTTAAAACAACAGACATTCTCATCTCCTAGAAGGTGACAAAACTTAGGAGAAAAATATTTGTCATAGGATTTTTTATTATTTTTTAAAATAAAGGAACAGCGACCTTTATCTTCTCCACTACCTTGTGTCATCTGAAGTTCCTTTTGAACTGAGATGTCTCAACTTCTTTGTATGGATCACTGTATAAACAATGAGCCCAGGCTCTTTCTCACGTATGTTCACATTAGTGTCTTCTTTTCCCATAGAGAAAATGTGCAGAGCTTGTATTGCTTGGTTTGTTTTACAGTTTGAGGTTTCTGGAGGCAGGCATATACTTAAGCTGTTGTCCAAGGCTTGTCTTCTGGGTATGCTAACTAGTAGGGGGTTTTTAGGGGGTACAAAAATGAATGAACATTTTCTGTAGACGAAATCTTGACTTTGCTAAACTAGTGGTGAGCGACGAATGGGAACGTGCATATGTGACAAGAAGTGTGGGGATAGTCTTTGGTGTCCTGCAGAAATGTGATCTTGCCACCCTTAAATATGTGAAAACCAGCCTTTTGCTCCTTGTGGTCTTGTTTGTGGAGGAGTTGTTTTGTTTGGGTTTTTTGTTTGTTTGTTTCCCACATGCAGGGCATAAAGCATATAGCGTTAAAGTTCACACCTGTGAAATACCTCTGACGGAAAGGTTGGACTCTTCACTTGGTGATGCATCCAGACAGGACAGGAGAAACCACAGACCCTTGGTAAAAACTCTTTGGGTTTCCTTTCCCCTATAGTGAAGTAGTAGAAAGTCATTGCTTTGCCCAGCAGAATGGTTGCAATACAGGTCTGTAATTCTCATCTTTGCTCTGTGTGTGGCTGCAGGTTTGCAGCAGAAGTGCAGGTGGTGTGAGAACCGATTTCAGTGCTGTCTGTGTATGTTTGTCAGTCTCTAAGCCTGTGGGTTTCACACCCAGGTTATTGCAGCATGAGCAGTAGCTCAAGCAGTGCAGAAGGTGTGGATGCCTTTTTGCAGGTGTAAAGAAGACTTGTCCCTGCCTGGAGGTTCTTTAAATTTTGATTAAACAAAAAAAAATCAATCACCATTTCACTTTTTGAGAAGAATGAAGGAAGTCTTACATTAACAGTGCAAACATTCGTAAGAGGCCTCTTGCTGTAGATGCAACGTGTTTGCTCTGAAGTTCTTTTAAAACTAATTGGATGTGTTGCAACTTGATGACTGTGTTTGGAATAAAGCTCAGGGTGGAGGTTAGTGCTGGCAGTTTGAGTGAAAGACGTGCATACTGGCAAGGGGTTTAAGGGAAGACAGGAGGTCCAAAAGCTCTTGGAATCAGAAAATGTTGCAGATGTTGAAAAGTAACTGTTCCTGATTTGAGTAACATGTATCCTGTTGACATGCCAAAATCCTGGGACTAGCACTTAAAATGTTTTGCTGAGTACTTCTGCATGATAGATTTTACTTAGTAACGTGTGGGAGACCTTGCAGAATATTTTTTTTAACCCTCTGTGGCACTTCGTGCCACCAGGAGATCACAGAATCTGGAAAAGATCTATAACCCAACACCACCACATCATCTAGACCAGGGCACTAAGTGCCACATCCAGCCTCTCCTTAAACGCCTCCAGGGACGGTGACTCCACCCCTTCCCTGGGCAGTGCATCCCAATGCCTGATCACTCCCTCTGTGAGGAAGTGCTTCCTGAGATCCAACCTAAACCTTCCCTGATGCAGTTTCAGGCCGTGCCCTCTCGTTCTGTCACTGGTTGCCCAGGGGACGAGCCTGACCCCCACTTGACTACACCCTCCCTTCAGGTAGTTGTAGAGGGCGTGAAGGTCCTCCCTGAGTCTCCTCTTCTCCAGGCTAAACACCCCCAGCTCCTTCAGCCTCTCCTCACAGGACTTTCCCTCTAGTCCCTTCCCCAGCCTCGTTGCTCTCCTCTGGACCCGCTCCAGCCCCTCAATGTCTTTCTTGCAGTGAGGGCCCCAGACCTGCACACAGGACTCGAGGTGAGGCCTCCCCAGTGCTGAGCACAGGGGCAGAATTACATCCCTGCTCCTGCTGCCCACACTGTTCCTGATACAAGCCAGGATGCCACTGGCCTTCCGGGCCACCTGGGCACACTGCTGGCTCGTGTCCAACTGGTTGTCAACCAGCACTCCCAGGTCCCTCTGCTGGGCCGCTCTCCAGCCCCTCCTCCCCCAGTCGGTAGCGCTGCAGGGGGTGATTGTGCCCAAAGCGTAGGACCCTGCACTTGGTCTTGTTGAACTTCACACCGTTGGTCTCGACCCATTGACCCAACCTGTCCAGGTCCCTCTGCAGTGCCTTCCTACCCTCTGGCAGATCAACACTCCCCTCCCAGCTTGGTGTCATCTGCAAACTTGCTAAGGGTAGACTCAATCCTCTCATCCAGGTCATCAATAAAGATGTTGAACAGGACTGGGCCCAGTACTGATCCTTGGGGGACACCACTGGTCACCAGATGCCAACTGGATGCAGCACCATTCACCACCACTCTCTGGGCCCGGTCATCCAAGTGGTTTTTAACCCGGTGAAAGGTGCATCCATCCGAGCCGTGGGCTGCTGGCTTTTCCAGGATGAGTCCTTGAGGTCCTTTTCCACAAGTCCTTGAAGTTTGCCAGAGCTTGTATTATATCCCTTGCCTTAGCAAAGCTCTCCTCCCCGACTACTTAGTGTCAGTTAAAGATTTAAAGCACAAGCACTTAGTCTTGTCTTTCTGATTTGAGCTATCCTGCAACTGCTAGCTTATGTAGGTCAATGCACAAATTGGTGCAACTCCTGCAGTTGCATGAAGCTTGTGGCAGATGCAAAAAATGTGATATGACGTGGCTTGGGCCTCGACTCGTACAGACCCTGTTCCGTCAGTGCAAGCAGGCATCAAAATAAAGTGGAACATTAGGTGTTTGAGCATTTAGAGTTGGAGATGTGGTGTTTCTTACTCACTCCTCTGTTTTAGAGATTATTCTTTTATATAAAAGATGTAGATGCATGTGTTGTATCTTACAAGGTTTATCTGGAATAAGAACAGCTACTTGATACACCTTCTGTTTGCCTTATGGTAGCCTCTTGTTCTGCCAGTCGCTGCACAGCACTCTTGAATTGCAGCAAGTTTCGGGATGGTGCATCCGCTTCCCATATTAACCAGTTCTCGTTTTTCTTCTCTCTTTGCTGACCCTATCTTAATTTCACTGGCATCTACTTACACAGTGACTGGATTTCTCATCAGTGTGTCTCCCATCTGCCAGGCTTGGTGACCTTCCCCTGCAGTCTCTCCAGTTCTGCAGCTGAACAAGAAGGGACTGCACAATGCCACCTCTGTGTGTGTCCTGCAGCCCTTGGAAAAAAAATAAAAAACAAACAACCAAACACCAAACCAAAAAAAAACCCAGAACCAGAAATACTGATTACAGAGTATTTGAAGTGCAGAGACGGCATATAACAAGAAATGTGCTGCTGCAGGAAACTTGTTGGGTTTTAGCCTAAAGCTAAAGATGGCTAGAGAAGGCAGTGGTGCTGCAGCATTAAATGGCTGCAGGACCTTAAAATAAAGGAATTGCAACAGTTTTGAAGCTGCCAGGCTGGCTCAGCATGGCTGGCCTTGCACTGAGGACCACATAGCAGACTGAAGGTCTCAAATAGCATGTGAAGTTGTGGCACAATGGAAATACGCCAGTAGCTTGTTTGACCTGCCTTATAGGATTTTGGTTACTAAGCAGACTCTCGTTTTTCTTTTCCTCTCTCCAGCAGCACTCGTGCCTGCATGGTATCTGCAGACTCTGATCCGTGCACAGGTTTCCCAGCAGCATCTTTCAGCTGTGTGATAAAACATGCAAAAGAACTGCTCGGAAGTGGCACAAGTTATGCAAAATGTTGTTTATAACAGTCTTAAGAGAAGTCGGAATACACTTGGTGTATTCAGAGAACTGATAGGAAGGAGAAAACGGGAAAGTGTAGTGCAAGCACACACGTGCTCCTGTGCTTGGGAGCTTCACAAGTGATGCCCAATGCCCTGAGGAGAGCAACTGGCTTTTGCACCACTACCTTCCGTGCATCACTGTGTTTTGTGCCCTGTAACCTCTTGGACGCGGGAAGGCAGTTCGTTTAAAAAGCACCCCAGAATCTTTGTTTAATTGCTCTGTCCACAATGCTTCCATCACACACCTGTCATACAGACTCACCTAGATATACGAGTGGTTTTCTATAAAACTTGGTGTGTTTGCCCAGGGGTTTGATGAGAGTTACATACTTGGCTGTGGGACAGGAGAAAGAAAAACCACAGCTCTTTCTCTTCTGCATGTGGCATGCGGTGCCGTGGAGCTGCAGGATGTGGCGGACTGGACTGGGACACCGTGGGAGGGGACAGAAGCGGCGGCTGTGGTGTGCTGAGAGTAGCCACATGTAGCTGGACGCGTTCTGGTCAGCAGAGCCTTGTCCTGCGTGGTTTGAAGCAATGCCCTTGCATGGGAAAGAGAAAATAAACCTAACACTTCTTTATGCTTTTTCATGTGAACCATTTCATGCGGTAGAATGGGAAAACTATGAAACAAACGTCCACACAGCGATGGCAAGTACCCTAGCAAGCAAGTTGGGCGAGTGGCTGGAGCAATCCTGGAGAAGGAAAAGGACAGTTTAATGAAAGGAGAAGCAGGAGAGGGCAAGCTTACCAGGCAGCCCTCTAGGGAGGGAGCTTTACATAATCACAAAGCCATATGCATCTCTCAGGGTTCTTCATACATCACAGGCTGCATGCCTGATGGCTTGAAGCTGCACACAAATAACAGTTAAAATGGGTATTTGGCTATCAGAAAGCAGGTAATACATTTTTGCCAATTAGACCGTGCTAAAATTTTAAATGCATTAAATACAGCCGTCATCCTCATGAGAGGGAGAACAGTTGTGAAGGCTGGGTTAAAAAAAAATAAAAATGATGTTTTAATTTTTTTCTTAGTCAGGCTGCAGGAAATAGCATTGTGTAACTAACCTTGGCCAGACTTTGAACATATGGGCTTTGCTTGTCATACCACGTGTATTCACCACTTAATTTAAGTTTTTCAGGCAACTCTTAAGGTTTGGAGCACTGAATTGAAGGCAGTGCCAAGGCACAGTTCTGGGCAGAAGAGCACTGCCGTTCTGCAGCCAAGTTTACCAAGAAGTTTGATCTAACATTTTATTTTATTCTCCAAATCCTGTGCTGTTTCCTCTTACTGTGAGGTAAAAGATCAATGTTCTTAGCAGGTTTTTGAAATAATGGTAGTGATTGATCAACCCCAGAAGGCAATGCTTTTGACCTTTACAAGTCTGTAATCACAGTCTCCTTAAGATTTGAGTCCCATGGAGAGAAATCTGAGAAAAGGCTGTCCTAATGTGAATTGGCCTATTTTGCTACCAGGTTGAATTATCTGGGTACAGGTGATAGAGTAAACACTGCCCTGTCTTGAAGGGATATGGAGAGAAGATCCTTGACAGTATTTAGAACAGAGAATGAAATTTTGCACCTCCAGCAGTGAATGCAGATTTGATAATTTACCTTCAGCTTCAAATTCACTTATAATAGCAAGTAAAGGCTTAATTGTCTTCTTAAGCAGCTGATGCATCTGCCTTGTGGAGTACTTGAAAACCTTAAAGGTGAACAGCTTGCTTATATTTTAAAGCTCTAGTAAGGTCTAATCATGGGTTGGTACTAAAGCTTTTACTTTAGCTTGAAAGATGATAATAAGATATAGAGAAAACAGGACTATGCTTATGCAGGTTAATGCATGCTAAAGGGTGAGAAATGCAATGTGGTGGAGGTTCAGAGCAGCAGTAGGTATCCTCCTGGTATAATGGTTTCAAGATTTAGATATATAGGTACCAGCAGTCTCCAATTTCCACACTATTTAGCTTATCTGTGGCTTGCAATGAAAAACACAGGCGATGACTGAAAGAGGAAATCCAGTAGGTTTATTGTAATGCAAGATAAGATGAAGCAGGAGAGCACTGAAAATCAGTCTTTTCTGATGTTTCCTCCTTGTTGCCGTTCAGCCTTCCTGAAGCACTAGAGGCAAAGCTTATCTTATAGATGTCCTCGCTGATCTGGAGGCTTCTCTGAGAACATCTACACTGAGGTTTCTTTACTTGAACGTGTCAGCTGACACTGTAATGTCAAAATGTTGACCTCAACATTTTGTAAAGTATTTGCCGATGTGCATGTTTCTAGGCAGTTTATGACCCAAAGATCCGGAAGGGATTGCCTTTTCATTTAATACAATTGCCCCTTACCCCAGGAAACTGTGTAAAGTAAACTCTTTTAAGAGACGGGTCCTCTTTAAGTGTTTTGCTCCTTTTATGTAAGTTGGAAACTTTAGGAATCTGTGCCATGAACCAGGAAAGGATGGCATAGATTTTATTTGTAATTAGTTTGCATTCATTTTGCTTATGTGCTGAATTATCCTTACTTTACATATTTTCTTCATAATCCTTAGTGTTATTAAGCTGTATCTTCTCATTCCCCTGCTCTACCCCTGTTTTCTTGTTTGATTACAGACAAATTCTGTCCCTCCTCTCAGCTCTGTTTTGCTCTAGAGCAGATGTGGGACATGGAGTCATCCAATGAGTGGTTCAAACTGACGTTGCAAAGGCCTCGTGTTTTGCAGCACCACATGCATGTGACAGAATGAAGGAGAGGAGATGCTTCCTGCTTTGAAGGGGAGGACATAGCCTGTGGTCCAGCCTGCGATCCAGCCTGCTAACCGTGCAGGGTTGACTAAAGACAGCTGCAGCGTTCTGGTGGCAGAGGACATCCTCTACATGGCCTCTTGGCTGGACCTGAGAATCATGCCTTTGCTTCACTGATCATTTCAGCAGCTTCGACGGCAATAGGCTGTTGTCAAAGGCTGGTTGTGCTTCTGCAGCTACTGGAAGTTCAGTAGGAAAGCTCATGCTTGTGCTGTGCCCTGGCGTCAGGCGTACAGCCCTTGTGCCTGCTCTTCTCCTGTTGGTCCTGTTGCTCAAAACTCCCCAGGCACAGGAGTCCCTGGTCAAGCAGCAGCCTCGGTGTTTTCTGCCAACCGGGAGCTTGAGGGGAGGTGAAAGGGCCTTTACTGAAGAGCCCTGCACTTGGCTTTTAGAGATGAATGATCTCTATGCTCTTAAGGCACCACGGTAACTGTTTAGCATCGTCAGAAGCTAATACTGATAAAAAACCTAGAGATCAAAGTAGAGCAGCGCAGCAGTGCTGACATGGGGACGAGAGGGCTAAAGCTGGCTCACACTTAATTGTGCTGATGGGTGAGGGTGAGAAGATAATATATCTGACAACTCAAAAGCAACACCTTTGACTTTATTGTACCTGAGGCCTGGACTAAAGTTATTTCATGGCGGGAATGTAGAAGTTGGTATTTCTTGCTGCAGTGAAATGATGCATTTTATTGTATTCCACTAAGCGCTGTTTTATGTCCCGTTCAGTCAGAATAGCTATAATTAAGCTTCAAAAGAGTGTCTTAGGTCTGCCAGAGCCTTGCCTAGGCTGTTCTGTTACCTAGAAAACATTTTAGGTTGTGTTGCATGTGAAGTTGGGAGTAATGGGAGTTTCTGAGACTGTGTTAGCTGCCATTGCCAGTTGAGAGTGGACGTTGAGTCATAGGCTGGACTTGATCTCAGAGGTCTTTTCCAGCCTCAACAATTCTGTGATTCTGTATGCTGAATTTCTTCAGGCAGGAGAAAGCAAGGGAAGCATCTAGCTTAAGAGTATCAGCTGCAATGGGTGGTAGCCCACTGTAGTTGGCACAGCGTGTTACACAGCAGGAGTTAGTTACACAATATATAGGCACTAATCCATTTCCGAAGAAGAGCGCAGTCTCTTCCCTTCAGGAAATGAATCAGACTTCATAAACAAATCTCTTTTTGCTAACTTCTGCAACTGCCAGTAAATGACTGGGACTAGATGAATCCATCATCGTGCTTTCAAAATATCAACCAGTAAATGTTCCTGCTGGATTTCCCACGGGGACATCAGCTCAGACCCAAACACTTACTGAACTTTCAGGCTCATGTTCCGATTCCTGATGTTGCTGGGCTTATTTGTAGCCAAAAAGCAGGAGCACATAAAATTTTGGAGAGCTTGCTTTGTACACTGTCAAGGGTTATGGCAGGGCCAGCCACTAAAAGAATGACAGATGCTCTCTAATAAACCCTGTTCCTCTCCCCAAAAAAAGGGAAGGGAAAAAGGAATAAGGCAGAGAGTCTTGCAGAGTGGAAAGCTAAAACGGCTTTAATGAAACAGAATAATAGTACTAACAGGGAAATAATAAAAATAATCAGTTATATACAGACCCAGTATCAAACCCAGCTCCCCCTCCCCCCCAGCAATGCAGGCACTGGGGAAGTCTCAGGCTCAGCAACAGAGGGGAAACAGATACAAGAGCTGGATTTGGGAACTCGGAATCTGGATGGAAGGCAAAAGCACACAGTCCTCCGTGGACACCAGTCATTGAAGAGGAGAGCTGAAGCCCTGTGATCCCTCAGGTTTATACTGAATATGATGTATATGATATATGATGAATGTGAATATACTTTGTTGGTCAGTTTTGGATCATGTGTCCTGTCCGTTCCTTCCTGGAGGTGCAATCTCTTTAATTCCTTGCAACCCTTTTACTTCCCAACACCCCTAATGTGGCACACAAGATTTATCAATGACCTTGATTTCTGTAGGAACTTTCTGCATACTAATCCTTGCTAGTAATTATAAACATCAAGCATTACCACTTCTAGTAGCAGACACTGCAAAAACATGCTGCTAACTTCAGAAAGTGCAGCCTCTTGGAAGAGACTGAGCTGAAAAGTAAAATCTTTGAACAGAATTGCTTCTGTTTAGCTCAACCAGGACATACACTCTTTAAGGTTGCTAGAATGATTGGGGAGCACATGAACAGCAGGAAGGTGAGAAATCCCAGAGTAGCTTCTACCACTAATTCAGTTCCAAAGTGTTGGGTTTGGAGTAGAAAATTAAAAGCAAATGTAGTTGTTTGGTTTGTTGTTTGGTTTTTTTTTTGTTAAACAAGAAATGCTGTAAATGCTGGTGGTCATGGTCCATAGATTTCCAGCAGTTAACTTTTCCTTGGCTACTATGGCTATCCTATATTAGATACCAGAGGGAAAGGGAGTTATGAATGTACTGATTGATTAAAAAATATTTACATTTTGTAGTGCTTGAAAATGCACGAACCTTAACTGAATTCTGAAAGCTCCTCTGTGGCTTAGAATGCCTTTACTTCTTCTTTCTTTCCTCCCCAGTAGGTTCTTTAATAGGTAAGGGATAAGCTTGGTGAGAATTTCCTTCATAAGTTTTCATTAACAGGAAACAAAACCAAGAACTCTTTGTCCCCAACTAGTTTCATCCACAGCATCCTTTTGGTCACAACTTCTATTCATCCTTCTAAAAACCTGATGACTTAAAAACTGGGATTTTTGAGTAATCAGGAATTAATATATTTTCTTTTTATGAGGTGTGAACATGTCTCAATGAATGGCCCAAGGACTGCAAATGTTGTGGTCACTATCAGGAAGATTTGGATAAACCTAATAAATGGCTTTATCTGCCTCCATTAGTTTCTCCTGGGGTCTTTCCTTTGCTCTAAACCTGAAGTTGTGTTTACATGCACTTTTTGACATGAACAGCCATTTTTACCAGATTTAAAGAGCTGGATTCTTTTAGAAACAAGTGTAACTGTTATTCAACTCTTAATCATAAAACCTGGACTATTAACTGTGTAGGCAAATGTTTTGTATACCAAGTGATGTGGGAGAAGTAGCTAAATAACCATTTTGACAAAAATCCTGGATGTGAGAAAATCAGACAACATGGGTAATTGCTTAGTGATCTGTGGTTAGAGTATTTTGCATGCGGATTAAAAAGTGCAAACGGTGGTTTCGAAAAGTGGTGCGTGTGCATATGTCGACACCTCAGACTCAATGGTATTTTTCCAGAAATAAGTGATACTGCCTGTGTTTGCAGGCGGGCTCCTAATTTGCAAGCCAGCCGTTGTGATACTCTGAGGCATTATCCTGGCAATGGGCAATGGTCATCTTTTTTTTTTCTTTTCTGAATTTGATTTCCCTTTATTGCTGTGTATGATGACTCTAAGCCAAAAACTGCTGTTTATTCAGTTGCTGGCCAACGCTTTTACACTGACCTCAGACTAATGAAAACGAAGGAGAGAAAGTGGGAAAACGTGGACCACCTTGAGATATTATTGCAGTGTACAATGTACCAGGAGAGGAGAGCTCTTGTCAGCATACACCGCAACCCCCTTGTTGTTCTGACTTTCCAGTTCTTCTAAACAAGCCCAGTATTGCACAGGGTGGTGTATGTAGGGCAGGCTTCAGCTAGATCAATATTGTTTCCTCTTTTCCATGACTGCATGAACCCGGTGGGGGAAACAGGCAGCTGAATCCAGGGCTAGTTGCTATAATGACTGTATTTCTGATAGATTACGTAGCATCAAGGGCATGTTTTCACGTACAGGGATCTGGCTGGCTTGGTTGTTGGTACCAGGCACTGTTCTTGTCACAAGCCAATTCGCACAACGCAAAAACAGTCCCCGGGCAGGGTTTGAGAGTCATCTTGGACCAGTGTTCCCAGTACACAGTTTGGATGCAGCTGCTGCTTTCTATGCCAGGTGGCCTCGCTGCCAGAGACTGGTCCCAGGCTGGTGTAATTTATTAATCTAGGTGTGTTTCACATCTCTGCTGCACACAGATCGTGGGGCCATCCCTGCTGGTGGCACGTCAGATTGCCTATGGGAAATCGGTTCTGTGAAAAAAAAGCAAACAACAAACCAAGCTGCTGGTTTAAATGAGATGTGGCCCTTAAAACTGGTCTGGCAGTAAACATTTCTGCTGGTTTGAGATCTCTAATAATAAATTTAAAAAGCCTGAATCAGAGACCAAAAATAGTTTGAAATTCTTAAAACTAACTTCAGCCAGATGACTGCTGGAGAACAGGTCTCCTGGGGCTGCAACACTGAGCGGAAGTGCAAATTCCTGTATGTGACATTGACCAGTGACCTGTGGAACCACAGCTGAGGCTGAAACCCAGCTGTGGAGCACGGAGGTGGCACTTATGGCCTCTGCCACCAAATTCTCCCGTCAGTCACTTGCTACACCCCTGGAGGTACAAGCATTGAACCTATAACCTGTGTGAGTACATCTCCTCATGTTCCTCAACAGCCATTAAGATAATTTCTCTCCACAAGGCTTTGCTTCTGACACCCAGGGAAGTATCTTTGACTGGTTTGAGCAGAGCATGTGCTATAGGTCTACAAGACAGGACATGAATGATTCTTTGCGTGCAAGCTTGTTCCTTGCTTACACTGTCCTGGCATGTCATCCTTCCAGTACACTTGGTGTCATCGCGACTGAACTGCGGCTGCTCCACAAGCTGCCAGCAAAAGAGCCCAGGCTTCAGTTCTAGTAAGTGTGACAGTCCAGTCACTGTTTTAGGCCAAGTGAAAGCTTTGGTCCTGTATTCTTTAAGTCATAGAACAGTGCTAAGCTGTAGTAATGACCAGTTTGGGAATGCAAGCCACTAATCACCCACCCCTTTGGAACACGTAAACAATTGGGCATTATGTGCTGAAAAGAGAACTCTTGATTTGGGTGATCTAAATGTAGAGAAAAGCTTGGAGAAGATCAACGAAGTCCACTGCAGTCACTCTACAAAGAAGCTTTGCCTAAGCTTTTAATCTTTGAAAAGACCTTCAGTCATAAAAATTACATTTCTGCTCCTTTCAACCCTTAAAATACTTGAAATAAGTTGGACATATGGTTTCCACAGACCATACTTCAGGTGTTGTTTTCCTCCCATACATCTTCTCATGTAACGAAGGATTCAAGAAGATCTTTGGTGTTGCTGCCAAACAACTACAGAGAACTCTTAATATGATACATAGATTTCATTTTCTAGTGAAACTAGTGATATGCCACAAAGGAACCAAGAAGAGGAAGTGTGCTACTTCAATAGCTCGTAAGCATCTCTACCGAAGAAAAGCTTAGGGAACTTCAGGTACAATAATTAAATTAATCTTCAAAGCATGTTTGCTATAGAAAGCACTGTACAGCTAGAAATGCTTGTTCTGTAACTATTGCGTAGGTTTTTCTGTCTTGTCTACTTTACCTGCCATTGAGAACAGAAGTTGCATACGTCGTTGAGGCCAAAGGCTTGTGGAGAGAAAGTCTCTTTTCTGTAGCCTTACAACAGCTTATTTTTGTACAATCTGTTTCCATTTGGGTAGCTGGTTGAGGAGTCACATGATGTTTATTTCAGTCTTTTTTTTCCTCTCTTTACCCTCTGATGTGTCTCCCATTAGAAAGAAGGAGCGATTGGCTTTTGCTTCAATATGTAAACATGAAGATTATCACGTTTGATTTCACCCTGTCCCACTGTCATTTCAGAGTTTTGCTGCTGACTTCATTGTGAGCAGTATCAAACTTTAGAAGTGTGGCTGATATTTGCACTACTGGAGGAGTGTATCTGGTGCTGCTGCATTAGGCAGAAGGATGACAGGCATGTCCCACAGCTGTCACTGCCACAGTAAATTGGACAGGGCAGTGGTGGAATCACAAAACAGCAGTTTTAACCAGGAGGAGTTTTGGAGTCAAATAAATTATGAATAGCCGTCCAGTTATGCAGAAGTAACATCAAAAAAAGAACAAGATGTCTAAGTTGGTTCCCCTTCCTCCTGTGTACCTAAATTGATAGTGTTTCTTGAAATCACAGATCAGAGTGACCCTGGTGTTGCTGTTGGGCAGTGTGTTGTGGTTATACGTTATCCAAAAGAAACCAGGCGACTGAGGGCGAAAAAAACGATTGCTGAAGCTGAAAGTTGAAACGGAAAGTTTCTTTGCAGAGAGAGAGAATGGGGAGAACATGTGATTATCTGTCCTCCCTTGAAGAGAAGTTTAAATCTTGTTCAGTTGGGTTTGAGTGGCCAAGTTTTGGTAGTGTGGGTGCTGCAGGGGCCGCTTCTGTGAGAAGCTGCTGAAAGCTTCCCCTGGGTCCGATAGAGCCAGTGCCAGCCGGCTCCAAAGACGGACCTGCCGCTGGTCGAGGCTGAGCCCGTCAGCGACAGTGGTAGCACCTCTGTGATAACATATTTTAAAAAGAGGGGAAAACCAGCATAGCCCGCCTTGTCCTCCTCATTGAGTCCTTTTACAGCTGAGCTGTTATGAAGTACAAAGGGGTGTCACAAAGCAAGAGTTTGGGATCCAGGTGCTCACACAGCCTAAGATGGTGTTGAAGGACTGTATCCAGGGCTGAAGACTGTGGATTTTCACATAACTTTTTGGCATTGTGTTGGTTGGCTTGAACTGCCGTATTTAATGAGAGACCCTTTTTTCAGTACCTACCTCTTCAGCGGCAGCGCTGCTCCGGGACTTGTGTGCTTACCTTAGACGCACTGGTATTCATTGTCATTGTCCTTAAGTTCTCTTGTGGAGAACTTGGGTCGTGGCACTGCTTTCTCTACCTGTCTAGGATTGATTTAGAAGCATCTCAAGCACATGATTATTAGCCAAAAATATAAACCGTGTTTTGTAAATATTTCCTGAACAAGATCAAGTTTGATTCCATGTGTTTTCTTATTCGAAAGCAAATCTTCTTTGAACAGAAAACGGTTTTATTTTTGAGACCCGGTAGTAACTTGTCTTAAATTGGAGAAGTAACAAGAGTAGAAACATGCTAAGAGCCAATGCCGAGAGTTGAAACTTTCGATGAGCGCTGCAGAGGGAGCCAGCTGAAGTGCAGCTTTTTCTCTCCCTGAAAAAACGTTTTCTTTGAAGTGTCAACTTTGCAGTATGCCCTTGGGAAAAGATCACTTGAAACTGAGTTCACATAGTCTGTGTTGGTCATGACTTTCTTTCTCAAACTGTAGTTTATTGTGTTCTCTGCTTATTTTGCAGTGATAGATAATGAACCTTTGTTTGTCTTAAATGCAAAACCAAAACATTTTACAAAAATAAATCTGTATGTTAAGAGAAAACTGCTAAGAACCTATTGGATTTAGTGTTACAAGCTACAGAACAAGAACTTCATATCTGTGAGGTACCAAGGTAAGTTCAAGTGCACTGTCTGGAGAAGCCTTGATGTGGGAAGTACTTCCCACGCTACATATTTGAGGTTACGTGCAGGGAAATGCTCAGTTGTCTAACACAACTGGAAGGGTTTTCATTACCATGTCTGCCATCAGCAGGCTGCTTCATAAACGCGAAGTGTGGAGCTGGACTTCTCCCTTCTGGTGGCCTCATGCACAAAAGTCACCTTGGTGCTGCAGTAATATGGGGGCAGGGAGAGTGTTGGTGTTCGAAGGGTTTTCCTTCAGCCTGTTGCCTCCATTTGGGCAGATCTGTTTACCAAAGCACTACGCTGTTTCACTTTTCTTGTCTGGGACTTATGAACCAGATACTCACGGTGTATCATTTGTACTTTATAACCAGTTCCCTACTGCTTATTCTTCCTATTCATGTTTTATCTCTTAACACAGCTCCTCTCAATTCACTCCTTTCCTCACCTTCCTGTTTATTAATTCTTTCAGTGACCCCCTCTTATCAATTTGGAATTCAAAAAAGGCAGACTGTCTCCTTCCTGCATGAACTCAGAGCAGCTGCACATCCTTGCTAGTTCTGAATGCTGTTAAATACCAATATCCAACGGTCGTCTGACATGAAAGCGAAATGGGGCAGCTTGGATCAGGAAAATCACTGGCACCCGGAATCTGGTAAAAACCACCTTGTGCTGCATTGGTGATGTGACGGGTGTTTGGTGTGTTTAGCTGTTTTTATCTGCCAGATGTGGCCTTCTGAAAACCTGAAGCATCTGCTGTGTCCTGTGTTCCGGCAGCACTGCATAGTAATTCTCAGTTTATTATTGGATTCTTTTTTCACCTTATTAAATTATATTAAAATGCATTCGATTGTTTTGAGTAGTTGTGAGACAATGAATGTGTGATGCCTCTCAGGCAACGGGGAGTGGGCAGGGATGCTACAAGCAGTAGAGAAATAGAAATCAAGTGGGAAGAGATTATTTCCTTTTGCAGTAAGATAGAGGGAATGGCAATATTTGCCTTTGCCTCACCACTTCAAAGACACGATTAACTTGGTGGGGAAGGGGACAGCAGCTGCTTCAGCAGGTATGTGGGCTACCTCTGCGGTCGCTTTGGGGTGCACAGATGCTGAAGGCATCTACTGCCAAGGAGAGGTCACCTTGGTAGTCTGGTACCTGCTGGTTAATGGGTGTTTCTGGAAACAGAAGGAGGACTGAGATGCAGAGGGAGTATCTGCACCTTTCCTACACACACATCTGAAACTTATATTCTTGCCAATAGCTTGAGTATTTTTAAAAGGCCAAGTCTAGCAGGACTTGTAAATCACTGTCAGCTCTTGCTGAACCAGAGTGCTGGAGCCAAAACTCTGGGGAGAGAAATAGCATGGTTGAAATGTGCTTAAAAATGAAGGGTGCCAGAGGAGTAGGCAGTGTGGGCTGGCTGGGAGAACTGATGGGAGTACAAAAAAATATCTCTAAGCTTTTAAGTGCGTGATATAAAAGTAGGCTACTGGACTGTCTTCTTTGATTCCTAAATAGGGTTTACTGCTTCCTTAAATAGGGGTTCCTTAAATGGTTCCTTAAATAGGGTTACAGGTTGACCACTGGGAATGCTAAGACATAGATCCTTAGTGTTCAGTGGCTTCTGTTTAACATGTAGCTGCCATACCATGAGCTTTTGCTTCCTTACGCAGAAATACTTTCCTTTCAAAAATGGAACAAACAAAATCATTAAATGCTCTGGGAGAAAAAGACCAAAAAAAAAATGTTATTGGGAAAAGACAAACCTTGATCTTTCAGACTTATGAGAGTAAAGAAAATATTTTAAAGGTGCAGTGCCAGGGGGAAAAAAAAGATGCATTTGTGGAATTATCTGGTTGTTGCATTTCTAAGAGCCTTTGTTAGCTTGCATTTATTTCTCCTGTGCAGTACATATTATAAAAATTTGTGCTTATTTCCAAAGCAACCTATTTGTTCACTGCAGTGTTTAAGGTCATAACTGTTCTAGGTCTTTCTTGTAAACTTGCTGTTCCTGTTTATTGGTATTATTTAGAGCAAGCTGTCCAGCTCATATGTTTTAGGGGACAGATCGTGTCCAGAGGACAGCTCTGTCTAATCTCTTTTCTCCCTCCTCCCCTCTAACTGGAAAAATAAATGATTATAAAAATCATTACCTGCCAGTGGCCTCTAAGTAAATTATGAAATTACTGCCCTCCATGTTCTCTGCCTTCTTCTGGATGCTCAGTAGCTGGGTCATCTCTGAATTAAGTAAACTGCTTAATCTGCTGTAGATTGTTAATGATTTACATCTCTTGATAACTGCTCACAAATTGTGTGTATTCCTCCAGAGCTCACTGTGTGTGTTTGGTAAGAGGACGCAATTCATTTGTATTAGATATGACATGTGGAAGAGACTTACTGGACTGTCAGGTCATTCCACCTGGATGTTTTCAGCATGTCTCAGATACCAGAACAGGAGAGTGGGAGGAGGAACTGCTTGACGCAGCAGAATGCACATGGATTTTGAAACCAAAAGAGTGGGGTTTAGTTTGTGGGAAGCGTACCTCATGGTACCTCGAGGTAACTGGACGTATGTCTCAGCCCTTTTGCATAGTAGCTTAACTGTCTGGAAGGAAAGCTGTTCCTCCCCTCCCTGCCCTCTGTGTAAGAAGCAATCCTGTCTGACCTGTGAATAGCTGAGCTGGAATTACAAACCTGATTTAATTTTTCAGGCAGTGCTGAGCCTGCAAGGCAGCAGGATCAAAAAGGACCCTTCCCGTATTTACTGCCTTCACCCCATCTTAGCTCATCTTTTTCCTTGACAGATGCCATGAGCTGATTTTATGCTTTAACTAATAGCATGAAGATTTACTTGCCCAGTGGGTGGTCTCTGTCTGTCTTCTGCCTTGTATTGCCATTTAAAACCTGGTGTTGTCTGCGAAGGTCAGTGATAGATCTAGTCTGCTTCAATCTCCTGCCATCATCTGCTTCCAATGACCCTCACATAGCCCAGAGTCATTACTTCAGACACCTTTTCTTCACACTGCCCATGCCTGTGCTAACTAAAAGTCTTCTGCTGAAAGGCAACATCTCTGAATGATGTGGTGTAGGACAAGCTGTGTTCGTGTTCATGCAACAATTCTGCAAGTAACTGCAGGCCACTGGGAAAATATTGCTTAACTCAAAGATCAGCGACGTGTAGTGTCTTGGTCTACACAAGTTACCTTTCCTAAAAGGAAACTCTACAAATCATCCTCTTGTTACTAGCTTAGTCTCTCTACATCTTACCTGTCTGAATCTTGACTACTCTTTAAAGAGGATTGCCTGATTCATTAATAGCAGTACCAGGCATGGCATCATCCCAGCCATGCACGGGCTGGGTGCTGCAGCACTTACTCGCAGCATTCGCTTGTCTCGGGTGGTGGGGCACAGGGGGCGATACGCTCTTCGTACCCGCACACGCGCTGTGCTGCTGTCGTAGGCCAGCTCTGCGGTACGTGTTGCGGAACATTTTTCATCCGTTGCAATCCTCGTACCCATCAGCTGCCAGTGTTCTTTTATGAGAGTTCAAGAATCCTTACCTGTCTGCATTTGGGCAGGCTGGTGCGGGAGCTTTCTGAAAGGAAGCTCCCTCATCTTTATTCAGGATGGGGAAAGATGATCGGCTTTTTCCAGTGATCATGTGCAGTTGTTCAGTAGTTAAAGCAGCAATGACATTGGAAGTCCTTCTGTGGAAATACTGTTTCAGATCCCTGATTCCCATGGATATATAAATATTGACACCTTTATTGTGATCACCATGTCCAGTAGCGTGAGCTGGGAGAAACTTACTACTTTTGAACTTCAGAATGATGTCTTTTATATTAGCTTGGAGTAAGATTTAAATGCAAAGGGCTGCAAAACAGAGAAGTGGATCTTTAGAGCTGATTTTATCTCATGACCCTAAATCTGTTTCTTGCAGATAACACTGATACTTCCCCTATGAATGGCAGTAATAAAGGTCTGCAAAATGCAAGCTGAGACAGCATCTGGGCAGGAATTGCAAAGGTCTCTTCTTGTAACCTTCTAGAGAAAAATAAGTCAGTAAAGTAAGCTAGTAAAAAGGTGGCAGCACCAATGTTTTAATGTTTGATGCTTTTGCCATGAAGTGAAAGCTGTCCCTTACTGCAAGATGCAAGTTACCTGTAAGGCAATGACTAGATAAATGAACTGAAGCTGCTACAAGTTTTATTGATTTGGTGGATGGGCAGCAGTCACCTAAGCAGCGGCCTCCTTTCAGTACACAGTTCCAGTAGGTGTCTTTACAAAGCCGCACTCTAATATATTGCACCATTTCACATACTTATTCCATACCTGAGGAGAGAGTTGGTCTTGTGTCCTTCCATCTATGTAGTAAATGTGACTTTTCCCCCGTCTTCACTAGGGAGAAGTGTGATGTATCCCGTCAAGGTTTTCCGTGGCATGTGATTTCCTCTGCCTATTGCTCTCCTTTATAACGTTCTCTCCACCTCTATTGTCAAGAATATGTGGTTCTGGGATTGCCAGATTGTAGCTGACAAATTCCCTGTTCCCTCCCCTAGTAGCGCAGCCTGAGGCAGTCATTTACCCCAAATCAGCAGGTAAGCTGATTGTGTAGGGAGAGATGTGAAGAACCACAGGAAAACTTAGTAAGTGCATAGCAGTGTATTGCAGAGAGACTCTAATATTGATAAATAAACATTTTTCTCACATGCATATTTTGTAAGTCATGCCAGTGTGAATAAATACCATGTAGAGCTGCTGCCAAATCAGCGAATGCTGCCAGGATGCATACGGGGAGAAGATGGATAAAGAAAAAGAATGATAATGCTCTTAGAATTCAGCAGGTTTGTCTGTGTCTGGATTGCTGTGTTTAGTGCAGGGTATGCCAGTTCAGACAGGATATTGCTTCATTAGAGGGATTGGAAGACAGGTAAAAGGAACAAGACACAAGAGCAGCTTTCCTAGGAGATTGGAAAGATTGACTACCTTAAGGAGGAAGCATGTAAAAAATGATAGGAGTATACGCAGCAACTAACTAGTGGAGGAAGTAGAGACAACAGAAACTTCCAATCTTATAACACAAGAGCAAGAGGATGTTCATTGAAATTCACAGTTAACTACCTTGAAGATGACAGAATAAAATTAATGCAGTATGAAGCTGAATGCTGAAGGAGAGCTGTAATGAGGCTGTATGGCAGAAGTAGCCGGATGTGAAGAGGCACTGCATGATTGAAGTGATTTTTTTAAATAACAAAGCATAAAGCCCAGTTTTGCGATACAGGTTTGAAGACTGCTTCTTTTCAGTTGTGTTGATCTCCATCTACCCACGCAAGCCCCACTGGAATGCAGAGGTGACCAAACTGACTGTCTTGTAAGCCCTTGAATGCCTGGTCACCTCTAAATTACAGAGTCAGAGGTTTGGGCTTTGCTGGCACCTCACAAGACGCTCCTTGCGAAGTGTGATAAGAGGAAATCTGAGAACCTCTGGCAAGGCACTTCAGGGCTGCAGTTCCTTTGCAGCTAAAGAGCAAACCTTTGGGGGTGAGGTTGGGTTTGCGTTGCTTGGCTCTGCTTTCTCCGTCCCTTTTTGCTGACACTGAAGATGCTGGGCTTGCTGCTTTCCTTCCCAGGGGGTACGGTGACTCCCCAGCTGAAGTCGTCCTGCTGGGCTAGAGCAGCAGAGCAGCTTCTTGCCTCCTCTAGCAGAGCAAAGTAGATAGGAGTTGAGTTTGTGCGAGGACAGTAGAAATATCTCTTGAGTCAGGCTGCCCTGAGAGGAGCAGAGTAATGAGCAGAAAAGCCGAGGGAACAATTTATCACCCGTGAATCACTGTTCAAGTTCAGTGCTAAACTGGGGAAACTGGAAACGGGATTCCTCTGCAGAAAGTCCTTGATGCTTCAAGGGGAGCATTTCTGGAGGCATCTTAGTATAGCACAGAGCATGTAAATAAATACATTCCAAGAAGTTGTGTTTTCTGTCTCTAGAAAAACAGTGCCTTAATTGAATTGCTCATCAGTATTTGGAAAACAAAAGCCTGTCCTTAGAGAGGGTATTTTAACAAGCTTTTCGCATCTGCAGCTGCATGTGACCAGCTAATTGTCCTATTTGTTGGCTAAGGAACTTACCTGTGCCTTACAGGTATGAGGGTTGGGTCTTGGGGTTTGGGTTGAGTTTGTTTTGGGGTTTCTGTTTTACTTTTTGAATTTTTTTCATTTGTTTGTTGTGAGTTTGGTTTGTTTGGTTTGTTTTTTTCCCACAAAGAACAAAACCAGAGAAACAATTAAGGTTAAAGTTCACCTAGTGACAGAAATAAATGTTCAAATTGAGAGGTAACAATTTTAGGGGAACTGTGTGGATGTTAGGACTGAGCAGGTGCTTGCTTGGAAAGAGGTTTGTTTGCATTGAGACATGATTGATGCTCTTCTCAAAATCCAAGAAACACAGGTTGTCCCCAACAACTTAGTGTTGTATGAATGAAATGCTAGGTGCTTTCTGACTGACTGTGGTAAGTATACTGTCAGGGGAAAATAACACTGCTACAGATTATGGATGCTCTTGTCTTTTTACAGCAAGGACTCTGTTTTTCTTACACTAGGGTTCTCAAATTTATTTGCAACGAATGGTTGTATTCTGTTTGATACATCAAATACCCTTCAAGAAGCAGTGAAGTATTTAATGGTTTAATTTAGTCTTTTGCAATGACTGATGCAGATGCCTTACATCCAGAAATTAAAATGCTGAGAAGAGCATCATCCTATGGATATGGAAATGTGGGTTCCTTCTCCTGCAGTAAAGGCATAATTTACCAGATGCTGCACTATATAGTTAACCAAGGAAAACATTTATATGGAAAATGAATTGAGGCCTAAGGGTAGGACTGTTTGAGCCAGGATCTTCCTCCATAATCTTTTATTACTTGCCAACTGTTTTCTTCTGCATTGATCTCCTCTCCCAGGTACTGCGCTGTTTTCTTTTTGATGCCACGGTATCATTTCAGAGCAGAAAGGGAAGGAAGAGTAAACCCAAAGAAATTCTTGCTACTCCAGCATGCTAGCATTTGTATTTGTTGTAAATTCCAGCTAGGGACTTAATTTAGTACTTGGGATCAAATATCAATCTTTTCCTGTAAACTAACCTACATATGAATATAATTTGTAAGAAATGTCCTGCTGGTGGTATGTGTATGGAAAAGGGGTGTGTCTAGCTTTCACTTCATAGATTCAAAAGCAGAAGTTTACCTTTTTTTCTGCTGAGTAACAAATTCATTTTTATACAGAGTGAAGCATGCATAACTGATATTATCACTAACTTAGTTGAAAGCCCATAGAAGTTTGGGGAAGATGTGTGTGGTGGGAAGTATTGTATTCTGCTGGACAGATGTTTTTCACCTTTGCTACATGAACAATTTAGAGGGCAGCGGGAGAGTTGCTTTCTTGCAATCCTGGATGCACTAGGTATTTTTAGCATTGGTTCCCCTGAGTCACTTATTGCATAGCAGGCCTGTACTTTAATCTAATGAGGATCTTTCTAATAACTTCCATTACTGCAACATTTGAATGTGGGGAAGGAGGTGAAAGTAATTGGATTGCAATAATTAAATCTTCCAATGCGATTACCTTCAAAAAGGTTGCGTGTTTATGCTTTCCGAATGCAAACGGGATTTGATCAGCACAAGAAGCACCGAAGCTGCTGTTCTGGAAGGGAAGTCATTTGGTGGATGTGGGTGGAGGAGGTCTGTGGGTAAGAGGGAGGATGAAGATCATTTCTTTTACCCCAAAGGGAGGCTCTGTGAGGAAGGCTGATGCACAGATCTTAATAAGGGAGTTAATTTTGAGATGTTGCTTGTGTGTGACATAACACTCGCTGTTTAGTTATTTCCAAAGCTGTGAGTTGATGCTCACTGAGAACTCTGGCCTTGCATTTACCTGTATTTGCAGATGAAATTAGCTTCCCCACAGCATTTATGCTGGAATGTGGTGTAGTCACTGCACTGCTCTGTATGATACCCGGTGAGCAGTGCTTTTGTGGAGCTGCTGAAGACCTGCAGCAGCTCAGCTCTCTGAACCTTGTACTAGTAACCTCAAGGTAACACAATATTTTTCTGTGGTGGTGACTTCTGATTCATTTTCTTGGGTCTCTCTTTACTTGCCCTAAGTTTCTATGGTGGAAACTGGCCAGAATCTGATTTTGCTCCAGTGCCTGAACAGCAGAGCATGCATTGCTTCCGGGCATCTGTGCTTGGGTAACTGGAAAAATCACTGAACTGCATGGCTTATTGTCCAGAAAACTGAAAAATGGGTGGAAACTGTTTCACAGCTGAGTAGTAAAGCTGTCATGTCACTATATTTTTTTTTAGACATAAAAATCCATTTCTCCTGAGAATGTCTCCTATGAATCTTTGTTTTCTAGGCACTTCCCACAAAATACCCAGAAAGCCTTCTATGTAAACCAAAACTATGTTAAATGGAGTGGTTTCACTTTCTCGTAGGTTTAAGTACCGCTGATGATTGTAACAGATTTTCCCTTACAAACCCATGCAATTCTATAGCTGCATGCAACCTAGCAAAACTTTTGACATTTTCCCTGTTACGCAATATTCATTTGCATTTAGTTTACATCAGCATGAATTAAATGGAGAAATATCTTACAAACCGTGGTTTCCATTAGGTCATTGTGTATGTTTTGTGTGAAAAAAATTCTGCCTTTCAGTCTGCCTGCTCGCTTGGCGTACTGTTTTGTGCAATGTTTTTGTGTTTTTTGGGGGTTTTTTTTGTGTTTTTTTTTTTTTTTTTCTGAAGATAGGTGGTAAATGTACAGGACTTCAAGTCTGCAGTTTCTTCTCTAGTGAACCTTTGCTCTGAACTTCGTTCCAAAACTTTTCTACCACCTTCCTTCTAAGCAGAAAGGGAACTAATAAAGTGCTCCGTGAGATCGTCCACCTCTGAGCTTAGTTTGCACAACACTTCAGTAATTTGTTCCCTGCCTTCTCTGGAGATCTCTCAAAACGAGGTTATTCACAATCACAAACTTTATATAACGTATATACTTTAATTTTTCTACCATCCAGGCTCTTTCGGGGGTCCACAGAAAGAAACTATACTAGTGACTCTGAGAATGGATGAGGCAAGAGACATTTGCAGGGGAGGATTATGGAGAGGGGCGAACAAGACTTTAGATTTAATAAGGAGAATCGTTAAAGGTAGCAGAAACCAGGTTTGCTGCCACCAACTGGTGGTCAAAAAAGTCTGTGAGTGAACCCCCTCGTGCATTTCTCCTCTATCCTACTCTGCATCAAATAACAGAGTTGCTCCCGAGGTCGCTGTTCAGCATCAGGCGGGTGCCTGCATTGTACATTCTGAATCTGGCATCGCTGCTGGGTGACAGAAGGAGAAATGAGGAGTCTGCACTTTTTATCAACCCATACCTGACAAGCGCTGTGTAGATCATTATCACGGTGATTGCTGTAGGGATGAGCCTCACCCAAAATGTTCTCTGTTAGCCTGGGCGTGTATAAAATCCGAGCAGTGGCATTTTCTATCACTGGCTGGGTTTGACAGTGCACTTGAACGTTCAAGGACTCATCCGATTCCCTCTGCACGGTTGGTGCCCGAGCTCGTGCTGCCAGACCCAGCTGCCTCCACGTTGCTTTCCGCACGCTCCCAGTGCTTTTCGCTTCCAGGACAGCGTGCGCCTGTTATTTGGTTCATCTCCCTTGCAGCAGTCGTGTTCCTCTGGTGCTTCTGAGCTTTGTGCACGAGGGTTGCTGGACTAGCAGCAATGGCAGCAGCGTTTCGGATGCAATGGTAGGACGTCAAAGGTCAGTTGAGAGCTGGTCCGGCTTCTTCTTGAAGCCAGACCTTACTTCTCCCCTGGCTTCGCTGCAAGGCTTGGGGCAATCACTGCTCAAAAGACTTTTATTTTGTAGGAAGCCCGATGCTTGAGTTACAGACCGAGGTTACAATGAAAGTGCTGTATCTTGTAGAAATGCCCTTATGTAATCACTGCTGGGAGAGAGCCTCTCTGAAACAGCCCTGAAATAAAGCCCCGTTCTTCAAAACTCTTTAACCTTTTCCCCACGCGTTGTCCCCCTTCCCTGAACTCGCAGCTCTTGCACTTCTTTGGAGAAAGAGAACCTGCCCTTCTGTAGTATAGAAGAACCTAGAACAGACATACAGTGACATATGGCTGTACGGTGTCTCACGGAGCCCAGTTTAAATCGCACATTTGTTATCAAAGCCAGTGAAAATGAGGTAGAACTTGGAATGTTCCCCAAAATTGTAGGTTTTATGCAGAACCCTCCATCAGAGCTGTGTGATGGGTGGCATGGGTGAGGCTGAGAGACAGTCATGCGTTTCCCTGGATCTTTGGGACGGGATTTGGGGATCGTGGTCATGTGGAAGTGTTGGGGTCTGGGGTTCATTTGTTTTTTTTTCAGGTGGACACAGGATGAGTACCTGTTAGAAAAAGTCCTTTTGGTGCCTGAGGTTTTGGCATTCTGCTATTAAATTTCTTTTTGTTTTCTCTGAAACACAGATGAACTCAGAAATCAGTTCTGGCTTGTACTTTTGCTTTCATGTATTCTCTTTCATAATTTATCAGAGAAACAAAACTCCTTGTTGCTCATTTCCAGTACACTGGCATTGGTTCATGAGTTGCCACTAAACACGAAAGTTCTTTTATTCTGTGAGAAAATCCTAGTAGCAACTCATGGCATTAATTGATGGGAGACAAGCTCTTCACATCTCTTGCCCACAAAAGCCCCTGGGTTTTATAGTACTGTAATATGCAGTTGTAAAATAGTTTTCCTTATCCTACTTCTAATGACAATGTCTCTCTGTTAAAGGCAGTAAAATTGCTGGTGCTGTGCTTCGACTTCAGATACTCCCATTGTCATGTTTATTTCATGACAGCAGATAAAGCTTTTGCTGTTTCCAATGCAGATGTTGACTTTCCAGAGAGATGTGGCCTTTGAATACTTCTGAATTTTCTGTTATTGGATATTTAGCAACAGGTGGAATTCTAAATTTTTTTGTTTCAACACCAAAAAAGACTTTAGTATGTCAATGGTGAGAATATGTTCTAATACTCTATTAGGTGTGCCTGAAACCTCACTGATTGCACTAACCCTGAATATAGCGTTGTCCCAACCTCTTTTCCTTTCCTCTGTCAATTAAATGGCTAAATGAGCATTTTTAAGAATTTTCCAAAATAGTTTAGTGTCTTCTGTTTCCTGTGTGGAAAGTGTTCTGTAAATGTGTTAAATCAGTTCTGTGTTTAGAACAGCTGACAGAAGAGGATGTCTTTAGTTTTAATCATGTAATGTCATTTGCACTGATGACCTACCTTGCTTTCCCAAGGAGCAGTAATGCACACAGGGCAGGTGCTGATCTCTGGAGAAGCCTGGTATGACTTTAGAAAGGGAAAAATTAAAATTTCTGTACCAGGTGCTCACTACAAATAGGAATAAAACTCCACACCTTGTAGTGGGTTTCGATACTTACCCCTCTCGCTCCCTCAGTAAGACAGGAGACCAAAAAACCCCCTGCAATATGTGGTCCAAGGTATTAACAATAATGAGTATTTAAAAATGCCATTTAAAACAATTTCCTGCAGCCCAAGAAGCCCTACAAAATATTGTAGCAAATTGTATGTGTTGAGGGTTACATCTGCTCTGTTGTACAGCTGGCGTATGCCTGGGGCACGAAGGCGATAGCGCGTTACACAAGTGCATCTCAGTGAAGAGAAATGTTTAAAAAGGCAGCAGTGAGGAAATAAAACATGCACAAACAGGAGAGGAGGGATCTGTTATGAGCAACCGATTTATTGGTTTTCTTCACTCACACCGTACAACTAGAACTGGTGCTTTTATGGATATTCTGCATATTACATATATACGCATATATTCTGCAGTGGAGTAAAATAACTTGTTTCTTGAGGCAGTGGTGGTGTTGGATCTCCCTACAACAGAGTTCACAGTATTGCAACATGCAACCATCTTGGGACGGTGCTTGGACATGTCTAATATGTCTGTGCTGTATGCAGCACCAATATTTGTCTTTTGTCTTAATTTCATGTGAGGCACCAAGGAGAAAAGGCAATGAGTCAGTGACAGAGACTCAGCTCCAAGCGATATCAAGTTTTACCAGCGGTGAGATGAACACTCAGGGCAGACTAAGGGATCGAGTAGAGAATCTTGCATCCAGCCTGGCAGCATTGCGCCAACTTGCGGAACACACTGCAGCCTAAATGCACAAACTAGGATTTGTATGAGCAAAATGTCTTTCACGGAAAGAAGGCACCATGGCATGTACCAGTGACTGAGTAAGTATCTGCAGATGGTGAAGCGCAGAACTGCTGTTTGACACAGGTGCCTCTGTGAGCAGTAGGTGCTCAGATGAAGCTTAGCTCCTGCGCACGTGCACAGCCTAGTAGTGCTTTTCAGACCTGCTGGTACAACCACAGCCACCTGGACTTGAGACACATACTCTTGAGCATAACAGAGAGGGGCAATTTTTCTTTTAAAATACGCATTTTTCAACTCCCCTTAATATCTGAAGACATCGCCTGTCTTTTGCATGGCAGAATTATTTCTGCATAGCCTGTCTCATTTAAAAATAAATTATCTGTGTTATGAAAAGACTAGAAGAGTATCCATCGATTTGACAGGTTCTAAAAATCTTTTTAAGCCAATTCACTCACAGCAAAATTAAGGGATGACTCATTTCCATGGTGATGCCAACTGAATCACTCTAGAGCAGTTGAAGAATGGATCCTGACCTGGGTGGGTGCTCTGTCTGAGTCCAGTAACCATGCAACCACCAAGTATTCTTCGTGCTATATATCCATGAAAAGGCTTATTTTCATTCATGCTTGGTTTTTTTACTTCGCATTCTTCAGATGCTTCAGAAGCTCCGGGTTTCACGTCTAGTGGGTAGTATTGCGTTAAGTATACAAAAATGTGCAGAGCTGCAGCTGAAAAAAAACGGTGCTCTCTTCCAAAAATATTTGGCTTCTCCCAAGTTCAGTTGCTGGTGCAGTTTGGTCTTTAGCGTGAATTTACTATGAGAAAAAGTTACACAGAAAAGTTTAATGAACAGAGGTCAGTTTTCCTTCTTTTAGTAAAATCTCTTGTCTAATCCAATGATTTTAAGAGAAGAAAATCCATGACTCATCATTCTCTGACATAAGGAAGAATTTTTGTGCTTTTGTATCAACTTAAGATATAGACATTGGTATTCCATTATAAAGTTTAACATAGCTTTTAAGTGCTGTTTTAAAGATATGCATGATAATCATCCTTAATTTTAAAAGCAGTTGTTTACAAGATCTTTTGTTTTCCTTTATTTAAAATTATTTCCTGGGGAGATAACTATTTCTGTAACGAGTTGCATGAACCGATCTGCTGCTTAGGTTCCCTTTCACGCACCTCGGAATTAGATAACATCTTTACATAGTCTTTTTATTCTTAGAATGCTTTGTTTCTCATTTTGCATGAATTAATCGTTGAATGGAAACATATTTGACTACTTAAGGAAATGAGCATGCTGTGTACCTGCAGAAGAGGCCTAGTGGTGAAAGTAGTTTCACCTCCCCTTTTTTTTTGCTTAAGCCTAAGCAGAAAATATATTTTTCTTTCAATATCATCCATCTAACATTACTTAGTAAGTGTACAGTGGGTACAGTTTAAAAAACCATCAGCAACACAAACCCCCAAACATCCAAATTTATTGCCATTCTTGCAAATAAAAAATATTTTTATTTTCTTCAGCTTTTTGAAAGATTTTTTTTTTATGGCCTCTTTTTTTAATAAGAAGAATTATCTGTAAGATGTTGATCTGGGTTTATTATTTCCCAGAGCCTTAAACTGGAGAGGAGAGGCAACCTTGTTGAAGCTTGAGATTTTTGAAGCTGGTAGCACTGAATATGTATATTGGGATGGTCAAGAAAGAAAAAGTCTTTCAGAGGATATTGGTGCACCTCCTCAAGGCTTATTATTTCAGCTCCCTGTGGTTCATCCCGTTATTTCTTTGTGCATGTTCATTCGTTCCCATGATAACTTTGCTTGTTGAGGATAAACACATTAGTCAGAGCTTGTCTGCTTGGGTAACAGCGTCTGATCCACTTCCAGAATTACAGTGACTACCTTATAAGCAAAGGTGGACCCCCTTTGGGTGGATTGAAAGGTTTTGGACCTTGTCCCAAACCTGGTGTGCAGCCCCGTGACTGTGGATATCTTCCCAGACCTGTGTGCTGAGGTCCAGATGCAGAATGTTGCTCTGACAACAGCTACAGTTAGCTACAGAAAGAAGTGGCAGAAGGATTTGGCCCTATTGCTATCAAAAATACAATAGCGTTATCAGCTGATGATAATTTTGTCAAGTGAAAGAGATTTGCTGCAGGAAAATAAGGCTTATGTTTAACAATAGTTCACAGAATCACAGAATGTCAGGGGTTGGAAGGGACCTCGAAAGATCATCTAGTCCAGCCCCCCTGACAGAGCAGGATCACCTACAGTAGGTCACACAGGAACGCATCCAGGTGGGCTTTGAATGTCTCCAGAGAAGGAGACTCCACAACCTTCCTGGGCAGCCTGTTCCAGTGCTCTGTCACCCTCACAGTGAAAAAGTTTTTTCTAATGTTTTTGCAGAACCTCCTGTGTTCCAGCTTGAACCCGTTGCCCCTTGTCCTGTCATTGGACATCACTGGACATCACTGAAAAGAGCCTGGCTCTGTCCTCCTGACACTCCCCCTTGACATATTTATAAACATGAATGAGGTCACCCCTCAGCCTCCTCTTCTCCAAGCTAAAGAGACCCAGCTCCTTCAGCCTTTACGCCTAAGGGAGATGTTGTTTAGATCCCTCTTGTATCTACTATTGCATACTAATTTTAGTGGAAAAGACTAAATAAAAGTGAGTGACAGGTTAAAATTGTGCTACGTTAACACTTTGCTGTCTTGGATAACTCAATTTTTTAGAGAACGTCAATAGGTTTGGTGTAAAGCTTGGAGTACAGGATTGTGTGAAGTTTACTCCTTAAAATTGGAGTCGATAAGGATTTGAGGAACAGTAAGGCAGATTGTTGGCTGTAATTGAGATGACGGTGTGCTACGCAGGACTAAGCCAGGAGATTACTGGTTGCCTGCTACTTTAACTAGTGCCACTTCCTAGGCATGTTTTGATGAAAATGGCTGATGAGCTAAAATTAAGAGAGAGCTTAGAAAGAGGCTTCAGAGATTGGGCCAAAAGAAGTGAATGACAGTGAGGACTGAAATAATAGATATTTAATGACTGAATCAATGCATTAGTTGAGATTCTCTGCTCAGGAAACAAGCAACAAGTGTCTCAAGCGTGTGAAGGGCGTGGATTGAGTGACAGGGACCTGCCAGTACGACATGATTATGAGAAGGCAAAAGTAATTCTGAGATGTATTGGGAGGGTCTTCTAGCAGAGAGGAAAACACTGATGTGGTTGTCGGGAGGCCTGGAGCACAGTGTGGTTCTAGGTGCCTCTATGTGAGGACTGCAGCTCCAAACTAATGGGGTGGAGAAGTACGGGGCTCATTTTACCTCTCAGCAAAATAATTCAGTTTTGAAGAACATCTTGTACCTCCATTGTCACCAGTTTGTTTTCATTCGTGGTTATTTTTTCATTGTTCCTCATGTGTTGTGCTTTTTTCTTTTGTAGAACAGTTCGTGTCTGGTTGAAGAGGGACAGCGGGCAGTACTGGCCCAGCATATACCACGCAATGCCATGTGAGTATAAGGGGTTATTCACTGTTTATTGTATATTTACAAAATGGCTTTTTTGATTTGATTTTGATGAAGTGTCATGTTTATGACCATTTCCAAGCTTATCACTGCATATTAATTCTTATTCTTGAACAATCCTCTTGGCTTCTGTGGAGGTTTACCAAGTTGCATGCCTATGCTTCTGAAAAGCATCAGGGATTACAGCAGCAAAAGGATGCAGATATACTGGCAAGGAGTGAGCATTTAATGCAAACGTAGATTGAAAAACATGGGAGCTCAAAATGTAGTCTTGCACTCTGCCACTAATGTAGTCCATAAAGCTCTGCAAGTCTTCAGTATAAATCACTCTGTCCTTCCTACTGCATGTGCTCAGTCCATTAGAGTGCAATGGTAAATGGTTTTATTTGTTAAGAACTTAATATCCTGCAGCAGCTAATATGATAGTGAGGATACTAGACAGGGAAGGCAGCTCTTCCAGTGAAGCAACAGACCAATTTTACTCCTGCAATTAAATGTGAAAAACCAAATCTCCCTGGTGGATCGCTCCAGTACGATCTGCTGTATGTCTCCTCTCCCAGAGAGTGTTCATGCTTTAAAAGAAACTGCAGGTCAAAGCTCGTTTTTCCGAGAGACAGTTGAAAAAAATCGCAGCCCTCGTTGTTTGTCATAACTCCTATGTTGAGTGCAGGAGTATAACTCTGCAGGTCACCAGCAGCAGGGGTGTGGTGATGCTCCTCCATCAGCTTCAGATGTGCTGGGTTAGCCTGTCTTTGGAAAGCTTATGAAGCTGACCTTAAATCCACAGATTGGGGAGCATTTGTCAAGTCCGTCAAGGTATTCTTACTGTCTGGAGAGAGAATTATTTTAAGCTAAGATAGCTAGCTTTGGAAAAGACATCTGTCTCCGTGATATGTAAGTTATTTAGTAGGTATAAGTTTCAGTACCAAAACAGCATCGAGACCCTAGAGAGTCCCTGGTGTTTGACTGCCTGCTCCAAGAAAGCATTTATTTGGTAGACAGGAGGTTCTTTCTTCTTCCTTTG
This sequence comes from Trogon surrucura, assembly GCA_020746105.1. Classification (NCBI taxonomy): domain Eukaryota; kingdom Metazoa; phylum Chordata; class Aves; order Trogoniformes; family Trogonidae; genus Trogon; species Trogon surrucura. The sequence continues at coordinate 30,453,547 of CM036617.1, read as the reverse complement.
GTGATTGACTATCTCATAAGAGTATGTCAAACCTCAAAGGTACTTTCTGCTCAAGATTTTGCACAGAAATGCATTGGAAACCAGGTAATGATGTGGCAGTCTGGAGCTCTGTCAGGATCACAAGCAGTGGCCTGAGTTCCTTTGACCTGTTCTAGGAGGTTTGCATTCTCCAGTCAAACTTATGAAATGGCTATTTTAGCAGTTTAGCACTGATACTTCTCCTTTTGCAAATGGTGTTTTTGCATACATCTTCATTTTAAAATCTTGTTAGGTTCTCCTCTGGTCTTAGCAAGGCTGCATCATTGCCAGTAATAACAGCTTCACTGGAAAAGATGGAGGAGATCCAGATCCACTCAAAGGGGACTATTTTAAAGCTCTTTCATAAATTTGAACACCTGACACTGCTCCTTCATTTGGAAGATTGTTAAGCTTTTGAGCTGTGAGATATTAAAATTGTGCTGTGTTATTCACCAAGTTCAAGAATGATCAGGTATAATTAATGACTGGGGCAATGCCTATTGTTATCAGCAATGGCTTTAAGGTTGGAAATTGCAGGAAAGTCTTTGAGTCAGCCTCTGCACAAGTCTGCACTTGACTGGGAATGATCATTTTGTCTGTTTCTGGTTTAGGTTCATACTATTTTTTGTTATTTAGAGAACGACTGCCCAGAGGTCTCCTGCATAAAAATCTAGTAGGCCTGATAATGCCTTTGTGGTGCTTAGCAAGCTGTGAGTGGCAGTCCCGCCTACAGATACCCCATTAGCATGATTCGTGACTTTGGTTAGGGTGGTGCATGACCTACACTATTTTATGGTTTGGTATCGGGTAGCCTTAATAACGTAGTTTGCACCCTGAGTTCTCTGGGAGATGAGGAGGATGAGGAGCTGGGCCAAGTCAGCCATGTCCTCTGCACCTAAATGGGGCCATCAGTGCATTCTGAATGTGAAACTCATTGGATACCTGGAAAAAAGATCAAGATTGTAGATCTCTTCTGAGTAGGGACACTTGCTGCCTTTTAGAGGTGTAATTTCCCCAATTACAAAATTTTATGCCCTGCCTGTGGGTGTTGGAAAATTCTGGATGACATGGTGGCCACATTTTTGATCATCTCCTCTAGTAAACTGTGGATACAAAGGGAAGCTGGAAACCTGGTTAACACACCTCTTTCATGCCAGCGTTGTCTCAACAACAGTATTAACAACAGACCTCTGACGAGCATGTTAACCCTCCCCATGGTTAGATGTGTGCCCTTGGTTACACATGTGTGACACAGTTTACAGAAGTTTAACCGTGGTTACATGTGTGACTTTTAGGCAGTGACAATACAGGAAAAAAACTGAAAACATCACATCTCAGACACAGATTTGTGAAAGGAAAAGGATTTGTAGTCAATAGAAGTAAGCTTTGCCAGAAAGAAACAAATCGAAACAAAACCTAAAACCCAAAACCAGTCAAGAAGACCCAAACCCAACCAAAGAAAAACCTCTCACAGAAGGGGAATGGAGTAAAGGATTTATTGTAGTGAGGAACAGTGGAGTATCCAGCCTTTGAGGCAGATAGTACACTACCTGTCTTATGATGATTTTCACGGCTAACACTGCTTTGAGTAGGAGGGTACAAAAAATGTGGAGCAAAACATTGTCCTTCTGTCTTAAACTATGACACTTTTAGGCGCTTTTAGACCCATAGGGGTGTCCCTGAAACTCAGGTACAACTTTTGTATTTTTGTTCTACTTCAGTCAGCCTCCGATAGAGGTGAAACACTGCTGAGAGCACAAAGCATATAACAGGGCTTTCCTCCGTAACTCGTTTGTCAAAGGCTAAAATCAGAGTGTATTTACCTTGTATTTAAGATGAGGACTACAGCCAGACTTGTGTGTCAGGAGTACCCTGCCTGTCCTCTGTAGTAGTTCAGATCAATCTTTTTTCAGTCTGAAATCCAAATCATAACTAGGCACTGAAGTTGAGGGCTTTCAGAATGCTGTTATTTTTCCTTACTATTATTTGAAAAGGTTCTCAAACATCTCGGAAACTTAGAGTTTGGAAGGCTTTTTTTTTTCTTGTTTTTCTTTGTTTATTTCTTATTTAGTTTTTTTTTCTTCCCTTCTTAATGAACCTAAGTGCTGAAGTATCTTCTGAATGTCATCTTACTTTCACTAAAGTGCAAACCGCTGCAGTCTTTAGGGGGCATAACTTTAACTTACATTAGTGTAGCTAGTGTGGACCTAATTTTAGTGCTGACTGATTTTTAGAAGAGCACATTACTGAAGAATTCCATTAAGAAAATTATTATAGTGTAATAAGTATCTTTACACTGCTGTGGCTGTGTACACACAGGTCTACAATTTAGAAGTGACTTTTTTTTGTATCAGCCAGTATCAAGCAGTTGCTTTCACCTTTGGTGTCTGAAGTGTTTCAGGCTATTTGGGAAAACCATACTTCAAATAGTTAATTTACTTGAGACTTTTCCTCTGCAAGCTCCTTTATTGCCTTCAGAGTTACTAATAGTTCTTTCAATGTATTCAGTGCCTAGTGTTTGAAAACCGATATGTAGAATATGCCCGTTCTTGCATTAAATGCTTTTAAAAAGAATTTTATGTTTATTCCACCTTTTTTTTTTTGTCTGTCTGTTTTTCATACAACTGTTTTATTCTGTTACAATCCTACAAACCTCAATATAACAGTAATGCACCATCATTGGAAGGGACTATTCGAGTTTACCTTTTCTGAGGGAGAGATAAGGGAAAGAACAATTTTGTCACCAATTACTAGCCCTAATTAAAGTGTTTCTTTTCTGGCAATTTTCCTGAACTGAAGCCTCATCTCTGAGTTAATTCTGTCAACCTTTCCAGGAATTAAATAAATCCAGGTGCCTGCTTAAATGTGGAGCTGGTTGGCTTTTTGCTTGCTGTTGATTGTCCTTTGGGAAATGCTTCAAGGAGGGGTTCAATACTGGAGGTAGAACAAGTTTTGTTAAACAGTCAACAGACTCTTCATATAGATTTGCTGTCAACAAAACTGCGGAGGAAGATTTGCTGAGCTATGGACTGTTTAATCCTAAATGAGGCATTACATAAATGGAAAATATACCTGATATACAGGACTGCAAAGGAGAGGACTCCAAGCTTGTTACTAGCAAAAACACTGTGAGCAATCACAATGGAGAGTAGAAACCAAGAGAGGGAAAGAGCAGAACTAAAAGCACATCTTGACTGTACTCTATCACAAAAATATCATTTAAAAACCACTCTTATCACTACTGAAGGAGCAAAATTGCCTGCCCCTAACTGCAGTTGGCAACTGCTGCTGAAAAATAACTCCTGAAGGTTTCTGTTGGGACAGCAGGACTCCCAGCTGCCCACTGTTGTGTTGAGCAGTAACCACAACCTCTTCCTTCTGAATGCAACTTCACAATTTCTCAGTCAAACCAAGCAGAGCTCTTGAATTCTAGCAAGAAAATCCTGATTTTAACCTTGATGCAGTCCTCAAGGCATCTGACCTGTGTGCAAATTAAGAGTATATCCCAATGTGTCTTAGAGCAATGTTGATATAATAAAACAATGACTAATTTCCCATGCAACCTTTTATTTTGGCCATAGTATGTGATACGGTCAGAGTGTTGTCTGTGGTGAAACTGGAGTAGGGCACAGTCAGACTCACAGTCCTTAATATTGGCTACAGGTTAACTTTCTTAGTGCAGGGCATAGGATGCAAGCCTCTGTCATCATAGAGTGTTTCATTGTCAGCGAAGTTCAGACAAATGTAAAAAAATTAAATTATTCAGCTAAGTAATATCTCGGATTTATACTGAAATGTCAAGGGCTGCTTATATCAAAACACCACCACTGCTCTTGTATGACATGCCTGTTTTCAGATAACTAGTAAGAAAAAAATGAAGGAGCTGGAGCAAGAAATAGTCGTTGTTCTATGTCCTAATAGGATAGGGCTGAATGAACTGCAAGAACATTTGGTTTTTTTAAATGCTTGTCTATTGGAAGGGGCAAAATGCTGAACAGCATCATAAAGCATGTTAGCTAGTTTTAGGCTTTCCAAAACTTCAAGAAAATGAGAATGGCAGTTTTGTTAACTTCATCAACATGTTCATTTTTTTCAGCTCCATGTTCATGCATGTCTTTTAACCCGGAAACCAGAAGGCTGTCCATAGGTCTAGACAATGGTACAATCTCAGTAAGTACATCCAAAGATTTCTAGTTGAAATGCTTCCCTTTTGAGAAGTATATGTGTGATGTTGTGGTGAGGATATTTTTACAAGTGTTTGGGAGAGAGACTTTTTACTGCTACTGAAACTGAAGCTTTAGGGTAGAAAATGGCAGATTATTAAAAAGTTCATTCCAACTGCCACAGAGAGATTGAGTGGGGTTTACAATATTTATTAGGCATCTCAACAAACTGTCTGAATTTGCATATCTCAAAAAAAAAATGGCAACGCAGAAAAACAGCTGTTGTTTTTTATTAAATGTGAGCGCCTTGTTAATCATATCATACAAAAGTTTTCTGAAAGCAGCAGTTAAAAGGGGAAAGATAATCTTCTGAGAGCTGCTTTTCCAAACTTCTGGGTTCAGATTTTGTTTTCCTCTCACTTCCTTTAGGGGAGTTTCTCCTAACTGGCAGTGCTGTTGCTGAAAGATTTGCTTCATTAACATCTGAAATACGTGTGTGTGAAAAGGAAGCAGGGTATTAAAACAAGAGTCTGTCTTGTAGACCTGAGACACAGAGGGTAGCAGCTGACCTTATTCGATTTTTCTTGTGGGATGATGACTAAAGAGCTGTATCACTTTGTGGAAGGGTCATGGATCAGAGAGGTATTTTTCACGTGCCTCATCAATAGACTTCTCTTCCAGTTTAGATTATTTAACCATCATTTCAGATTTTTCCTGCTGTTGTCTCTACCTTATGGACTTTATAGCTCCACGAGTGTTTGCAGGTTGACGTAAGGGCAGCTGTCTGCACTAAAGCCAAGATGGTATTTGGGAAAAGGGTGTGTGACCTTTTTAGCTGTGGCCTGTGAGCTGTATCAAAGATGTGAAAGTTTTGACCTATGAAGCTATTAAGGACTAGTAGCAGAGTTGGTTGGGGTTGGGGTTTTTTTTGTGCCTGTAGGAGATTTCTTCTTTTTCATCTAGGAGATGGCACAGCTGCCAGAGAATTCCCTGCACCTCTGAAATTCCCTCCTTCCCACTCTCTTGAAATAGCTGTAACTTGTCAGTCCTACCAGGCACTTTTGTTTTCACCAGGCCTTTGAGGAATGTGAAGGACTGTAAATAAGATATTTAAATAGTCTGGCATGATGGGAGAGGTGTGTCCTTTATCTTGGGGGCATTTTGCCTTGAAGAGTCAGAGGGTGCTTGAGTCTGATTGGAGTCAAGTATTTTCCATTCTGAAGCTAAAGAAGGTAAATGAAATATGCAGTTGGTAAATCAGCATGTGACTTTGGATACTTAGAGACATGCATTGCCATGTCTAAGGCAGATTCTGTTTGTTGCTAAGATGGGCTTTTCTTTTTCCAGTCTTCTGGATATAAGTACATCGGAGGGGGGAAGGGCTTATCTGTGTTGCTTGATTTAGTCCCCTGTAGCTGCAGGCAGTTGTGTGGTAGAGGATTGTGCAGAAAATGCACTTCACCAACTTCCACAGGTGATGAAATGTTTCCCTCTGGAGCAAACCCAAGGTTTATAAGAGAACTGTGATGTGCTACAACAAGTGGTGGAGGTGGGAAGAAGAGTAAGGGTAGCCCCATATTCAAGTCCCAGCAATATTAGGGTGTTAGATAAAATAACCAGGTACTTGAAAGTGGGTTACAACCACTCTCTGGAGGAAAGGATAAATTTTCCTTCCTGGAAACAGCTATGATGATGAGTTTAGCACAGGAGTATGAAGGCAGGGCATGCTGACCACATAATAAGACAACTTACTGCAACGAGGTGACCCTAATGCCCTTACTTTTAATTATATGGCCCTCAAAGGAAATGCACAGGCAATTTACTTGAGCAGCTTGAAATACTTGGGAATTAGCTGTTCCGTGTTAGCACTTCTGGTAACACCTGACACCCATGGTCACACTGGGTGCAGAACCAAAAAAAAAGTGGTGAAAAATCATTCTGCATCATCAATTTGACTGTGTAGAAGGAGAGGACTCCTGACAAGGACTGTAGGCTGATATAATACACGAGAGTGCCACATAGTCTCAAACTAATCATTTTGCAGTTTAAGGAAGTACTGCTTTCACTGTCAGATGTGAATGGGGATGAGAAAGTGGAACTGCCTTTTTCCTTTTACATGATTTTTTTGGTGAATGGGATGGATTTTGGTTATAAGCCTGGCACCTCAGGAATGTGTGTGGTACAATTTGAGAAGGATGGGCAGCAATGCCATTGTCACAGAAGACGTTCCAGCAAAGCCACTGTGAGGTGAGCTCGTACGGCGCTCTTTCCTTGTGAAACAGTGACAGTTTTCACTTCTACAGAGATGAAGAGATTGTTTTCAATCTTTTGTAACTTCTCAACATGAAGACTGCAGAAACATTTGTGCAGTAGACCAGTCTCTTGAGCAAAAGATTGTCTAACATCTTGCTTGAATAGCAGTGATACCTAAAGTAAAAAAGAAAAAGCAAAAGTTTCTATAAACATATTTGGGTTTTGGGTTTTTTTTTTTACACTTTGCAAACGTTGTTTGAAAAGAAGTGGCGTTTCTGTTATTTTATGTCTTAGGGACTGCCTAAGGTCCCTTTTGGAAATGAAAAGACATGGTCATAAATTCCTCACTCTGAAGTGGAGAAGAACATGCTCTCAAGACACCCCAAGAAGAAGAAACAGAGGAAATGTCTATTACTTGCAAGAGACAGGAGACCTCCACAGCCAAGATGAGACTCCTCGTCTAGTTTCATGTATCTGAAAATTAGCTTCTTAGGTAAAGTTAATCATTGGGTTCTGTAGCCAGTAGAGGTGAATTGCCTTTAGAGACACCTATGCTACTTGCCTTAGAAACTCTCTAGAATGGCAGAAATCTCTCTCCCTTCTTCAGGGAAGAATTAAATGGGCGATTTAGTGTTTAGGTAACTGAAGGTGAATTAAATTGATCTTTTTTGCTGACCATGCTTGTGTCTAGATTAAGCTATTACACACCTTGATCGGGGCCACAAGGACAACAGGGCACCAGAATAACCCCTTTAGAATTCTTCCTTGGGAATGGTACTTATTAAGATAAATTAGTCTTCCACATCATCTGATCTTGCAGGTGTCTACAGGTTTGGCCGTAAACAGCACTTTGAATACCTGAGACTGAGTCAGGCTCTACCTTCTGATGTGCACCCTTCCCCTCTGCCACTGTGGGAAGTTTTACTATTTTTTTTTCTCAAGAAAACTACCTGATAGTTTCTGTTCTCTCCCAGGTTTTGCAATTTATAAAGTGAAAAAGACCACTGTAATAATTTTAGAGAGCTTTCTTTGTAACAGACAGAAACGTAGGATCTCACAGCAGATTTAAGAGTCTCTATTCTCTTCAATTTCTGAAGCGGGTCTGTTGTTCTCTGGAAGACTCAGGAGTGCTGCTGGTCACTTGTGTTAACAGGATGAAGTCAAGCATTTAAGGAGATTTGCAGTGTGCTCTCGAAGTGGCACATCTATCAGAATAGAGATGGTAAATTCCCTGGGATGGGAACCAGGTTGTGAATGGCTAACACTTAACTAGTATACAAAAATCATTAAGTCTCAGAAATTGATTTGATTGCCTAACCAGAGGTCTCCAGTGCCATTTTGGGATACATCAGTTGGCATCCACCTGCAGCTCTTCCTTAGAGCCTGGGCAGAGTCAGCCAGCCCCATGGCCAAGGACTCAGAAATGGCACACACCTGACTGTGGGTTTTGTTTGCCTTAACAAGACTCATTTGAAACACGGTGCTGATAGTTCCAGGATGAGAATTCACAGAATCCTTAGGCGCAAGTGAAATTTGTGGTGGGTGTATATGTTTGAGTGCGAGGGAGGTGCGCTCCATGGAGCTACAGTTAATAGTCTTTGTACAACAGTGGGTGCTAGATTGATCAGACAGTATTTTCAGATGCTCAAGACTTCTCCTTTCTACTTTGTGAAGGCTTTCACGGTATCAAGTCACGGCTGTAATAATAGCCTTACCTGTAACAGCCGACACTGATCAGTAACATTTTCTGTATGGTAAAAAAAGGTAGTAAAGTAGCTCCAAAAAAACCCTCTGAAGAGCAAAGAGCTAAAATGTTTTTAATCCTTGCAAGGTGGGGTTTTGGTTTTGCCATCCTGAGTACTGATATATCGCAGAGCCTTGTTTGCAAAAGCGCTTGCACAGGACTCTGAAATCTTTCCCTGTTCTGTTAACAAGCGCTGGCTGAGCCACGCGGGTGACCTCAGCCTTTCTCCCTCATTAAGAAGAACCAAAAAGCTGCCTAATGAGAACTGAACGTCAGCAACTCGGAGAGGAGCAAAACATCTATGTACGACAGAATAAAAAACCACAAAACAGTTTCTGCTGGTGCAACGTTAAAGAAATGTAGTCGGTGTTTTTGTAGTGCGGATGACACAATGTATGTGCAATAGGGCATGAATTTCTTGAGCAAGGTGCCCTGTGCTAAAATACCTGTCTGTTGACGCAGCTGAAACATTTGGCCTTGAGAGGAAGAGGGGAATGAATGCAATGGAAAAACACATGATAGTACAACAAGGGGTGGGGAATAAAAGACCTGGAGAAAGATTAGAAAATGTAAAGCAACAAAATGCATCACAAATTATCATATGCTTGCTTGAAAAGCAAGAAGCCTTCAGGGGAGGAAAAAAAAATAAGAAAAAATTGTGTCCAGTGTTCAGGTTAATTGGAACTATTTATTTTGTACTGTATTGGTTTCTCTCTCTGTAGGAAGCAGTGTATTAATAGTATATAGCTGTGGTTTGTATTAAAGCATGCAGAGCTAATCAATACTTGAGTAAACCTTACGAACTGCAACTGTGTTTGATTCACTGCATTACAGTGGAAAGACCCAAAAGCCCTTTCAGTCTTCCACTGAAACTGTGGGGCTGTTCAGATCACAGAGCAGAACGGCCACATCAAATTTATCAAGGGAAAAACGCAAAGAAGATGAAAATGCAAATCACATTTTTCATCCCACCTGAAGTCACCAGCATCTGTGTGTCACCACAGTCAAAGCTGGGGCAGACGGATGGGTGGGAAGGACATACATATTCTCCCACCACATGTGGCAGCAGCTGAGGCCATTCCTCTGTAGGTAACAACAGCAAAAAAGTGAGTATTCATGGCAGAGGATCTTGCTTCGAGTAGGCTTTGTAATAAAGCATTTCATGTGGTGGTTTAGTATTCATCAGGCAGTGCTAATGAACACCACTTCCTCTGTAAGTAGCGAGCGAGGTAGAGCAGATTTTTAACTTTCTGTGGTTTGTAGAGTTAAGGTGACCCCACTGCAGAAATCCACCTGACTTAATTGATTTGTTACTGCTGTTTAAATAACACTCCCCACTGTAGTCCTCAGCTGCAGGGGAAAGCTAATGGGAGGTGGAGCAGATTAAGGAGAGGAAGATGAAGTAGAGCAGTTCAAAAGAACATATTTATAAATAAGTTAGCAACAGAAACATAGAAACAGCAAACTACATAGCTGACTCAAATCACTCATGGTTGTTTTCCTGGAAGCTAGGATCAGTAGTTCCACAGATGAGTATTGTAGCCTCTTCCCCTTGGTGCCAGGCAGTAGTTATGGTATGTTAGGGCAGTCCTGGTGTTGGAAAGTTGTGCAGATTTACCTACAGTGACCCCACAGAAAATGCAGAGTGACCTTTTTTTTTTTTTTTTTTTTTAATTCCGGTTTGGAAACTGTGGGTAAATACTGGCTTTTCTGTGGTTCGGATGTCTTCTCATGCTCTTTTGCATTAAATATTTGCTTAAATACAGTCTGTGGGCTCCTGAAGTCCACTCTGCTGTTGCACATTGCTTTGGAAGTGCTTGTCCACAAGCGTATGCTATAAAATTTAGCTTATTTTGTACTTGCAATGTTTCTTTTATTTTAGATTAAATTAGCTAGGTTTTACTTCTATGCCCTAGGCAGATGAGCTAAGGGAGTTTCCGTGTAGTTTGCTATAAATTATTAATATGATGTGATTTTACACTCCTTGTTTATTTGTTGTGTTTCTCTGAGTACGTGGTGTACTCATGCAGACACCCGACAGCAGTTTGAAAGCTAATTCAGGCGGTGGTGCCACGGAGCCTACCCTTTGCCTGGGTGTTTCCTCCAGAGAGGTTTTGCAGGAGTTTTGTGGTGACCACTGTTTCCCCAGCTGTGAGCAACTCTCCTCTTCAAAAGGAGCGGCGGGGACACGCAAGTGCTCACTCAATTTAACCATGCGGGGCTTTTCCAAAAGCTGAGGCTGCCACGCAGGCTCTTAGCTGCCTTTTTCATAATTTTGTCGTGCACAAGCCATGTTTGAACAGGCAGCCTCAAGGCAACAGGGCTGCAGAGCCAGATCCCATAGCTCTGCTTTTCCCCGGGCAGCTGGGTCCCACCACGCATCTTCTCCCAGGCAGCCTCAGCCTGGGCTGAGCCACCCACTGTCCCACACACAACTGCTTGTTAGCCACAGCAAAGCAAGAAAGTCTGCTTCTGAGATACCAGGATAAGTATTGACCAGTAGTGGGATAGAACCTCCCTGCCTTGATTTTATTTGTCTGAATCACCGAGAGACTTTTTGAACAGAAACCTGAAATGTGTTCCTGTCATGGGGTGTTGGTACCTAGATTGGACTGAGCAACCTCAGGGGGCTCTTTCCATACTTACATCGAGTTTCCTGAGTGTTCAGGTCTGAGTGTAGTGTATGTGCACACATGGAGAGCCGTGTATACACACAAGTAGCTACCTGCATGCACAGGTTTCTGCCAAGGCAGTTGTGAGCAAATCACAGAATGTCAGCGGTTGGAAGGGACCTCGAAAGATCATCTAGTCCAACCCCCTTGTCAGAACAGGATCACCTACAGTAGGTCACACAGGAACACGTCCAGGCGAGTTTTGAATGTCTCCAGAGAAGGAGACTCCACAACCTAATGGTGTTTTGCTACAGGCCAGATCTCAGGTCTCTCGTTTTGTGATACCTCAGCTCATAGCCAGCCATTTCTGTCAGCTTTTTTGAATTCTTTTTTTAATGGTTCCTCTTTTATCTCCACCATTCTGTTCAGAAGCACTTGATCAGACTGTTCAAGCAATTAACAAGTGACAGGACAAGAGGAAATGGCCTCAAGTTGCACCAAGGGAGGTTTGGGTTGGATATTAGGAAGAATTTCTTTACTGAAAGGGTTATGAGGCATGGGAACGGGTTGCCCAGGGCAGTGGTGGAGTCCCCTTCCCTGGAGGAATTTAAGAGTGGGGTAGACATAGTGCTTAGGGATATGGTTTAGTGAGGAGTTGTGAGTGTTAGGTTGATGGTTGGACTCTTAAAGGTCTTTTGCAGTCTAGGCCAATTCTGTGTGATTCAGTGTGATGTTTCCTAGGCAGCTTAAAAAAGTTAAATAATTCATTTTTTTTTAGTGGAGATACTCAAAATTAGCAAAAGTATAGATAGGGCTGTGGTTGCAAAGAAGGGAGAGCTTACCTTGGTAACTAATTCAGATGAAAACACTCTCAAACACTTTACATCTCTAAGCACTGTTTCTTTTGTTCTTCCTTTCTCCTCCCTCAGGAATTCATTTTATCAGAAGATTACAACAAGATGACACTAGTGAAAAGTTACCAGGGTAAGAACCATGATCTGTGTTAATTGGTTTCTATTGTCATTATTTTTTGTTAATGCTCTCTTAGGAGTATGAATGGAGAGGTTTCCTTTACAGTGATTGATTTTTTTGGAGTTTTTTTTAACTAATGTAAATGCTGGTTTTATCAACAGATCGATAATATGCTTTGTTCTGAGAGACAGGACTTTTAAAGAACTGATTCATGTTCTGTATTTTCTTTTAAATATTCCTTTGGAATATCGTTCTAGACAGCAAACTGTCCAAAATCCAGACAATGTTTGGGGAAGAGGAGTATTAATTTTTAATCATTAATAATCCAATAGATCTAGTGAAGAAACTCGGGAAACTATCCTGTCTTTCAGGGCTGAGGCATTTAGGACTGTAGCTTTTGGGGTTAGTCTGGTTATATTTCAATAACTGTCAGCTGCAGTAATCTCAAGATTGTCAGTGAACACCTGTCATAGTAAAAGGTCAGGAAATGCTAATCCATACCTTTTCTAATTATATGCTGGTATTCACCAATGTCATGTTTTAAGAAACCTAGCTATTCATCCTTGTCAAACTTGTAAAGGACACTCCACTTGGGACAGATATTGTTATAAAAGTAACAAATACATCTGCCAATTTGTTCTTATATCTCTCTTGCTGTCAGACTAAGAGGCAATATGATATCATATGGTACTGTATCATATGATGTGCTAAGCATTATGTTTCTGTATAGAAGCCGCTGACATGTTGGCTCGAGATTTCTCACATACATTTTAAAATATGTATTTACTCATATATTTTTTGCTTTGTATCTTGAAAGGTTGAGAGGATTATTTAAATCTCTAAATGGAGGCTCTGGGAATCACTCTGTAACATTTAAAGTATAAAGAGAGTCTTGCTTTTCGCAGAGCACAGCTAACATGCATCAGCTTTTGAGTGTTTTACTTCAGCGTTTTTTCTTAGCTTGTAAAAACAGAAGACAAACATCCAGTTATGACAAAATACATATGTGAATCTCGAATAAGATTGCTGCAGTCTGACTGTACAGATCTTTAGTAACCAAATTTGTGATTGCTTCACAGTCACCAAAGTTTGATGCACCTGGGTTTCATGTTTAAGGCTTGTTGCACTGAAGAGTCCTCCTACTGTTCTGCACTCGCCTTTGTTGTTAGCTCATCCGTTTGCATGCTTGGATTTGATCTTGCAGGCTGCTCACAGCCTAGGAAGGGTGAGCTGAAGTCCTTTCTTCTGCATATGCAGAACAATATATGCATGAGGACCACCTTTCTTGCCGAGCTCTTCAGGGAAAAGGCTGAAAATTTTGGAAGGGGGTAAGGTATGTCTTGGCAACATGGCAGAATAGCCAGTTGATTGTGACAGCCCACTCAGGGGTGCACACTCATAAATTTAAAAAAAAAAAAAAAAGAAGAAGAAGAAGATGAAGGAAAATGAAGGCTATTCTCATGGCCTTCTGCTGCAGCGTGTGTGATGTGCTGCTGCTGCAGAGCATTGGAGGAGGCCTTTGAATAGGAAAATGCTATGGAGGACCTCCATGGGTTGTCCTGTGGGAGAACCCCCAGAATTCAGATGACATCCCCCAAATGCTGGACAACAGAGGACTCTAATGGGGGTCACTAGAGAAGCCACACAACTGACCGCAGCGCCAGCTGGGGTCACCTCCTTCCTAGAACTGCCTGTCTCTGCACGGGAAGGCTTTTTGATCAGTTCTGATCATTTTGTGGCAGGACTCTCAGACAACGTATTAGAAGATTTTATCTTAAAGTCGTGCACTTATTTTAGGGCAAAAGAAGCACTACATGTGCCCAGAAGAGGCATCGCTTCAGGTCTAGCCCAAACCACAGCGATCACTGGCAGTGGGCAGGGTCTGCCTTCAGGCACGCTTAAGCCAGTGTGTGCAATGCTCACTGCCCCTGCCCCATTTTCCTCCCTTGCTTCCAGAGTTTGATGTTTGGTCTTTTCCTTGTTTAAGCTGATGAGAACTGTATCCCTCTAATTTTAAAAAACAGTGGTAGCATGTGTGACCTAGTTTGGGGAACTGAAAGAAAGCGTGGTGATCCCAGGCTGCTGGGATCCCCCAAATTCAAGTGTGTGTGGGTGCCTGCACAGTAATCCCCTCTGTGCAAGTGTTAAAGAAGCATTAGCGCTGGTGTTCTGCTTTCTGCACTTTGCCAGCCACGTGGGCAAAAGGTGGGTTTTGGAAAAATACGCCCTCGGGTACTGTTGGAGATGCTTTTTTTTTTTTCTTTCCTTTTTTATTCCCCTCCTGCTGCTGGCTCAGGGAAGCCAGAGTGCTGTTAGTGCTGCAAATGGAGATGGTGACCAGAGAGGAGGGAAAGCTGATCTCCATCCATTGCTACAGGAGGGACAGGACTCAGTGAAGAAGGGCCATTCAGGTTCAGTCAGAGCAGCAGTCAACAGCTGCCATAACCCATCCAGGCAGGACATGGGGATGGAGGAGAGCTTCTGCATGAGGACACACTCTGCCCAGCTTACTGGCACTGCTGGCAACCCATGCTGAGCTACACAAATCCCTCTGGGACACTCCTCTGTCCAGACCAAAAATGACACGACACCAAGTAGGTTACAGCAACTTCAAGGGCAATCTCAGCTTGCTTCAACTCCACTAGAAAACGTCACCCAAAGTCCTCAAGGCGCTATTGCAGTGGGCGGATTTTTGACAATGCAAGGGAGGAAAATGAAACAGAGATTCCCTACTGTTTGCAGTTTGTCCACAGACACGTGCTCCCTGATTCTCCACTCTTCACCCTGTGTGTTGGTGGGGAAGTGCAGCACTTCGCTGGGCTCAGCTGGACCCATACTGGAGGTCTGGGCTGCTGAGGAAGAGTCGTGCAAGCAAGATGCTCTGGGAGCTGTTTGCAGTCACAGATCCCTGCAGTTCCATCAGACCATGCAGCAGTGGGCACTTCCATGCTCCTCTTTCTACAATTGCCTCCATCCAGAACACTGGATCTGGGCTTACTGAGGGGATGTCACTGAGGCCAGCTGGCTGCTGGGATACGGCCGAGAGAAAAGAGCCCCATGTGCTTCATGCTCTCTGGGACAAGGCACAGGGAAAGGACACATAATTCTTTGGGTAGGCATGTCATGATCCGGAAGAGATGAACCTTCCTCACCTGGCCCGGGAAGATTCCGTAATCCCATCCCTGTAGTACACATTCTTCACATGGCCCTGCTGAAGTATAGGGGTTGGCATAAGCATCTTGGTAGAGCTCTGGGGCAGATTAAAATGTGATTAAAAAGGCACATGTAGTTTTGTTGGGTTTGGTCACCTTCTAGGGGTTCATTTATTGAAAGCCTTACTTATTAAAAAAGTTGGTTTTGCTTAAAGTTTTTAAGTAAGGCCTTTATATTATTTAAAAATATTTTACGGGAGCAAATAAAATTATTTTGCCTACCAAGGGGCTTTAGCTTAGCCGTGCTGGTTGTGTGTGTGCTAGTTTTGTTTGTAAATGTTCGGCAGTGCCCTTAAAAGTAGCACTTTGCCCACATCTGGTGGGCTGTTGATCATCTACCACAACAAGGCATTATTATAAGTAGCTGAAGCTGCTGTAGTGATTAAAGAACATGAATTTTATCTTAAAAGGCTGTGAATATATCTGCCAGATGATTTGCTAGTGACACAGACTACACTTTGGTCTTGGCAGGGGTCCGCGGCCGGGTACGGTGACATACAGTGGCTGTACAGAGGTTTTGCTGCGACGCTGTATCTGGGCTTGTGAAATCTGTTTCTTGAAAGAGATCAAAACAGAGAGACTGGGGATGTGACACAGTGCTAGTCAGGACTCCAGGGTGGGTCATGGGGTGTTGCCCTCCTACAGGCACCAACTCCTTCCCTTTTGTGAGAGGGGGCAGTGCAGGCACTTGAATGGTGCCCTTTAGAGTGCTCTGGAAAATTCAACTTTTCATTCTGTGTCGTCCTCCCTTCTTCAGCTACAGCACCAGCTACAGGCAGAGACAACCAACGCTCATAGCAACCTTCTCTTTCGCACTCCTGTGAGACTTATAGGGCTTGAAGAACCTCTTCCCTCCCCTCAGCAGCCTCAGCTTCCAGCCCCTCACAGGCTGCCCCTGCTTCATGGCTGTTGCTATTTCCAGTCCTGTGCAGCCTGGTCCATCCTGCCCCTTGCAACTGCACCCTCTTGCCAGGGGCTGTGTTTCGCATCTGTGCCCCCTCTGGGTGATATAACAGCTCCTGCCTTTTAAATAATTTTTTCAATTAGTATTATTATTTAACGTGTACTTGTTCTGCCAAGCAGGTCTTGTAGACCTGCTTCTGCCCCGTGCTCTCTGGAGCCTGCCCATTTTGGGAGTGTTCCCCTGCCTCCCTGCTTTCAGGCCAGCTCACACCACTCATTTACTTCTGCTTTTCCCTGCGCACAGCCTCTTGTGCTTTTCTTGCACATGCTAAACTTTTCTTCCTCACTATTAACTTCCACCTCTCTTTCGGTGTTTGCTGCTGCTTTTTGTTGTTGTAACTCTCCATTTCACCCAGCACAGCCTCGTGCTGTGCACGGCCAAGCACTGGCTGCGCTTCTCAGACCTTCACCTTCACACACGGCACAGACTCCCCTTTCTCCTGAGCTCTGGCTGCTGATGTCCTGGCGTGCACCTCCTGGCTGCACCTTCTTTTCTCTAGGCACAGCCCTTCCATCCTCTCTCCAACCTGCTCTTTGCACAGTGCTCCCTGCTGTCTTCTCACAGGAGTACAACTCCCCTTCTTCCTTCCACTCTCCAACTGCAGATGGACCTGCTCCCTTCTGTCTGCTGCTTCTCTAACTTCTGTAATCTACCCTTTACATGGGCTTTCTTCTCATGCTGGTTTACACAGATCTGCTCTTGCCTGGAGCTTGCTGTGGCTTTTTCTGTACTGTGACCACACTCACTGTCTATCTCCCCTTCTCCATTCTGCTGTTGTTGCAGTGAGCTGCTTTGGAATCATTTTGCAAAATTTTTTTCCTGCACAGAAGTGGTGATCAAACCTTCTGTGGATGAAGGACCAGCTCTTTGTTTGCTGCTTCACGACCGTGAACCTGTGTTAGTCCTAGGGCCCAGACCTCTTCCTTGCTCTCCTGTCAACTTCTGACATTTTCCTTCTTTAAGCCTTACACGGGTCAAATTGCCTTCAAATGACAAATTACTTTCTACTTGCATTTGTCCACTCCTTCCTCCCTCACTTAGATGACCTCCACCATGGTCTCACACTTGGTTCGGATATTTCTGCCATCAGCGTGTGTCTGGTGACACCAGCTAATACATGCAGCACTTGCAGGTGGACAACAAAGCGCTGAACTGAAAGCTCTTTTTTGGGAAGGGGGGATAAGTAAAGCTGTCATGTAAACCTTTTCTACTTCTTGGCATGTACACATTTCTTTAATGTGTACTTCTTGGTTGCCAGAGAGACCTACCTCATCATCCATAGGCAGTCCTTCTAGCCAAGGGTACAAGCCCTGCCTTTTAGAAGAAGTTTTAGCAGGAAATTTAGGAGAGTTGGGTGATCCCAGCTATCCCCATAGCCAGCTCAAACCATGGGAAGCCAGCACTAGCAGCAGCAGTTGCCACGCACTGGTAAAACATCCCTGGACAGGCCTTGAACAACCTGATCACAGGCAGCTTTGCACATCCGGTGGAAGCACATGGGTCTATCTACGGCACTGCTGTATGGAATCATAGAATCATAGGAAGATCAAGATTGGAAAGGACCTTAAGATCATCAAGTCCAACCTACAGCCCTACACCATCCTAACACTAAACCACCTCCTGAAGTGCCACATCCAACCGTTTTTTAAACATGTCCAGGGATGGTGACTCCACCACCTCCTTTGGCAACCCATTCCAATGCTTCACCACTCTTTCAGTGAAGAAGTTGTTCCTAATATCCAATCTAAACTTTCCCTGGTGCAACTTGAACCCATTCCCTCTTGTCCTGTCGCTATTCACTGGGGAGAAGAGGCCAACACCCGTCTCACTACAGCTGCCTTTCAGGTAGTTGTAGAGAGCAATAAGGTCTCCCCTCAGCCTCCTCTTCTCCAGGCTGAACAGCCCCAGCTCCCTCAGCCTCTCTTCATAAGACTTACCCTCTAGTCCCCTCATCATTCTGGTTGCCCCTCTCTGTACCTTCTCCAGCACTTTAATGTCCTTCCTGTAGTGTGGAGCCCAGGACCGCACACAGTAGTCGAGGTGCAAGGTATGAGCCCGTCAGGTTTTAGCAGTATGCATCCCATCATGGCCCTCTCTGCAGTTCACCGCTCCACGAGCTAGTGCAGGTGCTCCCAGAGGGACCAACAGATAGGTCAAGACAAGCTTTAGTCACCTGCGGGCCTACTGAATTTCTTCCCAGAGAAGAAATCTGGAGGGTGGAAAGAAGAGAGGATCTGTTTAAAAGAGCTCAAGTGGCTCCTGGGTGGTCTCCAAGCCCCCATCCTGACGGCAAACCTGAAGCATAACAGCGTGTGGGAACGAGAGCCAGAATCTGAGCTCTCCTGTGGGCGAGGGTGGAAGTGTCTGTCTCGCCATGGTTTGAGTCTGATGCTGTAAACTAGTCCAGATGCCAGTCACAGTTGTGGCAACTTGTGTCAATGCATCTTTTGACTTTTCTCCTTGGGGAATTGGGGTCTGAAAAGCCGTGTGATCAGGGTCAAATGCTGGTTTGTGCAAGCCTCCTATTCTTTGCTGCAACTGGTTCCCCTCATAGGGTTTGAACACAGCTCTCATCCGTGCGGTCTGTTTTTATAGGGCAGGCAGCAATCTTCCCATATGGCTCCGAGGAGTTTCTCTGCATTTCGAATGGAGATTTGGAGCTGGTTTTTAAGCATGCAAAGATATTTAATCTTTCCAGTGTGTCAGTTTTTACCCAACTAAATAGAAGAAGCCTGCTTTGTGTGACACGTGTTGCTGGCTTTCAGAACAGTAATAAACCAGTAGGGCTGTGGATTGAGGAATACGGCATTCACTACTCTGTTACAGCTGAGAATAATTCTGCAAGTCTTTCCAGCCACTTGTTATATTAAAAAGTCAGCTCAATCAGCACTTCACAACCAAGCCCACTGGTCATTCACACACACAAAAAAGAAAGCTCTGTACAAGGCTGGGCTCCCTTGCATTAATGAAAAGCTTGCGATGGCTTTATTTAGGTAGCAGTAGAAATTTATTCTTCAGCTGTTTTATTCATCTTGCCCTGCTGGAGATCTTTTTAGGTCTATTCATTTATTATTTGATCTATTATTTTATTCCAATTTCCTTTTTAGCTAGTTTGCATGCAATGCTAAAACTGCTTTGGTGCAGGATTGTGCCTGTGCTGTAACTTTTCATTCTGCTGGGCTACCACAGTCCGCAGCCCAGATTCACCAGGCCTCACAGCAGGAGGAGCGGCAGCGTAAGCGTCTGCACCACTGTCATAAAACCAGCCGGGAAGAGGTTTAAGTAGAGCCCAGAGTCCTTCCCGCAATGGCAGTTTTGTGGGTGATGATATAATGCTGGAAGGAAGACTTGTGCTACTGCAGAAGACAAATGGCTGGAAGGAATCGAGTCTTGCTTCTGCTCTTTCTCATCCAAATGCTGAATACGGAGAGCAGGAACCTTACAAGCTTGCATGGAAGCTCATGTCAGCAGGATTATTAAACACCAGCCGCTTGTGTAGGGAAGGGTGAGCGAGTGAGTAGGGAGCGGAGGAGTTGGGTGCTGTTGGTATTTGCAGCAGTCTTCTGCCCCCGTGTTCTCCTCCGCGATGCAATTACACGTCTGTCTGCTTCGTTTTCAGCTCATCAAAGCAGGGTCATGATGATTCTGTTTGTCCTGGAGATGGAGTGGGTGTTAAGCACCGGACAAGACAAACACTTCACGTGGCACTGTTCGGAGAGCGGCCAGCGGCTGGGAGGGTACCGCACCAGCGCCGGCGCCTGTGGCCTGCAGTATCCTTTGCTGAGCTCTTGGGTTTATTTCTGCTCTTCGGCACTCCAACGGCCCTTTCAGCTGATTTTTTTCCTAGCCGACCTCCAAATTTTGTGCCGCTACAGATTCGATGCTTTGTGAGAGAAACTGTTATTTAAAGCCAATTTTAAAAACTGTCTGTTCTTCCTGCTTTGTCTCCTTAGTGCATGGTGGCATATTTAGGTCTAAGCATTTTTGAGCAAAACAGTGGGCAATCTGCAAGCTATTGTGGTCTGCTATTGTCATAAATATGGACAAGGCCTTCATTTAAACATGCAGCACGCACTTTCTTCCAAGAATTAATGGTAGCAAAGTAGGTCGGTGATCAAGTCAGCATGCTTGTGTGTATACATGGTAAAAATTAAATGACTGTAACGTAAAAATGAGTACTTGTCCTTCAGTCTGGAACAGCCCACCATGTATTGGGAATTTGGGTTAACTAAAAAGTAAATGGCTCCAGAAATGGCACTCAAGTGGCTTATTCACCTAGAGCTGCCCCAGCTGCCTGACTATAAAAGAAATATTAATTCAGCTTTATTGCAAATGAAAAGGGAAGTGGGAAAGTATGGGCTCTTAGGCTGGAACCAGGGGTTAGCATAAACAGACTTTTTAGTGCCCCGTAGCATACATGGTATAGGTGACGTGTGTTTTCCTAGTTTGTGGGAAGTGAGACTGACTCAGAATTACTGTCTGGCCATGGGCTTGCTTTATATTATCTGGTCATTCAGCCAATCTAAATGACATAAAGACTGAATTTTTTATTAAAAGATAAATACTTTTGAAAGTGTGATGCAGGAATTTGCCCTGTGTTTTCTAAATCTCTCTCTAGAGAACAGACCATTTCAAGTGATTCGGATTTCTGGAGGTCGCTTCAATTTGGGTCATCAGATCATGCTGGTGGTGGGCAGGAGAAGGGAGAATCATTCAGAAATATTGCAAAAAGGTTGGCAGAACCAGGAGTGTATTTTTTTCCCTCAATGTCCTGTGTGCATAAAATCAGTGTTAAGCAGTCTCTCCTTAAATATGCAGTTAAGCACTCTCTTCTTAAATAGGAAGTATAGACTCTGAATGTGGAATTAAATTGAATTAAGAGGTCAGAATCTGTCCAGTTAGGTGGTTCCAGTAGGTGGTTGAACGTGTGTTCAGATTTCATTCAGTTTAGAATACGATGTGTGATGCGCCTGATGTAGCTTGCACTTCCCCAGTAAAAACAATACAAACAATAC
This sequence comes from Trogon surrucura, assembly GCA_020746105.1. Taxonomy (NCBI): domain Eukaryota; kingdom Metazoa; phylum Chordata; class Aves; order Trogoniformes; family Trogonidae; genus Trogon; species Trogon surrucura. The sequence continues at coordinate 30,432,594 of CM036617.1, read as the reverse complement.
CCTTTTGTTATATTTGTAAACATAACCATATTGAAACAGCAATGTGGTGGGTTGTCCCTGGCTGGACACCAGGTGCCCACCAAAGCTCCTCTATCACACCCCTTGTCAGCTGGACAGGAGGGAGAAAATATCGAATCACAGAATCATTAAGGTTGGAAAAGACCTCTAAGGTCATCTAGTCCAACGGTTTACCCAACAGTACCATGACCACTAAACCATGTCCCAGAGTGCCACATCTACATGTTTTTTGAACACTTCCCTGGGCAGCCTGTTCCAATAGAATGAAAGGCTTGTGGGTCAAGGACAGGGAGATCAGACAGTAATTACCATCATGAGCTAAACAGGCTCAATTTGGGATATTAGTGTAATTTATTATCAATTAAATCAGAGCAGGATAATGAGAAATAAAAGCAAATCTTAAAAAGACCTTCCTCCCACCCCTCTTTTCATCCTGTGCTTAACTTCACTCTTGATTTTCTCTAAGCCTCCCTGCCAGCAGCACAGGGGATGGGGAATGGGGGTTGTGGTCGATTCCTCACACGTTGTCTCTGCCACTCAGGGAGAGGACTCCTCACACTCTTTCCCTGCTCCAGTGTGGGGTCCCTGCCATGGGAGACAGTCCTCCATGAACTTCTTCAATGTGAGTTCGTGAACTACTGCAGCGTGCATCCCTTCCATGGGGTGCAGTCCGTCAGGAACACACTGCTCCAGCGTGGATACCCCTCGAGGTCACAAGTCCTGCCAGCAAACTTGTTCCAGCATGGGCTCTTCTGTCCCTGGGTTCACAGGTCCTGCCAGGACCCTGCACCAGCACAGGCTTCCCACAGGGTCACAGCCCTGGTGTGGATTCCTCCACAGGCTGCAGTGTGGATATCTGCTTCACCATGGACCTCCATGGCCTGCAGGCAGATGGCCTGCCTCACCGTGGTCTTCACCACGGGCTGCAAGAGAATCTCTGCTCTGTCACATGGAACACCTCCTCCCCCTCCTTCTTCACTGACCTTGGTGTTTGCGGAGTTGTTTCTTTCACATATTTTCATCCTCTCTTCTGGCTGCTGTTTCCCAGCAGTTTTTCCACCTTCTGAAATATGTTATCACAGAGGCACTACCACCATCCCTGGTGGGCTTGGCCTTGGCCAGCGGCAGATCTGTCTCTGAGCTGGCTGGCGTTGGCTGTATCAGACATAGGGGAATCTTCTGGCATGTTCTTACGGAAGTCACCCCTGTAGCACTCCTGCTACCAAAATTTGGTCACTCAAATGCCACCAGAAAACTAGGAATAGTTATTTTATATAATTTTGGGAAGGGAAAGACAGTGGCGAAGGGCTACCTCAAAGATGTTTCCTACCAAAACCACAAATTGTGCCCTCTGGAGTAGTCTCATTTTTTCTCAGTCTTTGGTTTACTCGGGGAGGCTGCACTATTGATATGAATAGGTATGAGCTTGATGCCTAAAAATACACTCTGAATGCCTCCTTGAGACTGGGATGCTATTCATGAGGTTGCAGTATACTTGTGTTAAAAGAATTAACGAGTCGTGAAAGGAATGCAAAGCTTGCATAAGCAACATATTTTCCTCAGCATTTATCCATCAGATTTGATGTGGAAACCCGGCATGTGTTTGTTGGCGATCATTCTGGGCAAGTGACCATACTCAAGCTAGAGCAAGAGTCCTGCAGCCTCGTTACAACATTTAAGGGACACACAGGTAAGGCCTCAGGCAGAGACCTGATTTGGTTCTTCAACTGTGCTCAGCGTCGTGATGGTTTGACTCATGTGAAACACAGATAACTTGTGTCAGTGCGTAGCATGGAAGGAACATAGACCTTAAACTGTCACTACAGCTCAGGAAAATTTATTCTTTATTGGTAAAAACAAGAGCTATCAGACTTCTGGTCAGAAAACTTCTATGGCAGAAAATGCTGCAGTCAGTAGCAGTTAATCAAAGTGGAGTGAGACTAGAATGAGTTGTGGTAGTTCTGAAGGGGAATAGGATGCTCTTCAAGGAAAGACCCATGCTGGTAGACATTTTTTCCAGACTGAGATAGGCAGGTCTTGGAGGCACTAAGTGCTTGTTTCACTGCTGGCCCTTGTGCCCCATCACAGTTTAAAAATGGCAATCCTGGGGTGTGATCCTGATATCTAACAGAAGAAATGGTGGCCATTCCTCAGCGTTTTCTCTCCCTATCCCTTCTCTCTGACTGAACGCAAATAGCTCAATCGTGAGGTAGCACAAGGTAGTTCAGTCCTCATGCTGGGATACTGTGAAGATACCTGTAATACTTCACACTTCCTTTTCTTTTGTAATCTCCTGGGAATGATGGAGATGAAAAGCTGTGTAGTCATAGAATCATAGAATGGACTGGGCTGGAAGGGACCTTAGAGATCATTTAATCCAACACACCATGACTGTCCTTCTGTCACGCTTCACCGCTCAGTGGATTCACCCATGCGAGCGGCAGCAGAGTCCTCTGCCTACAGAAGAGCAGGCTGGGGTTTCAGCAGGTCTTCTAGGCTGTTTTCAACTCACAAGCACAGTGGCTGCATGGCCTTTGCTAGAGAGACTTGCATTTTAATCACTGTTTCTCTGTATTTTTTTTAAATATCTTTGTATATATATTTAGCTACTTTCTCGTCTTCCACTTTCTGTAATGAAATGACTGTTGTGTGCATCTCCTGTTTCAGGTGGTGTCACTGCTCTCTGTTGGGACCCAATACAGCGAGTTTTATTCTCAGGCAGTTCTGATCATTCCATTATAATGTGGGATATTGGAGGAAGAAAAGGAACAGCCATCGAGCTGCAAGGACATAAGTACGTTCAAAGCCCTTCCTCCTGCTTTTATGGGGGATAAGCTAAAGGCAGAAGCCACACAGTCTCAAGCTTTTATGCGTGACTCCCTGTGGTCCATATACAACTGGAATAAGTCCCTTATAGTAAGTTTTTCAGCGCTGGGCCCACAGGCTGGTTTGAGAGTCTGCAAAGGGCGGTGAAGGAAAGCACATTATCTATAGTCCTGAAGGTGTTATGCTGGTGGTTGCATCTTTGTTGGAAAGGGAAGGGTCCCCAAATGAGAATGGCTTCAGGGAGATTTTCGCTTTTTGGGTGTCAAGGTCTTTCCTTCCCCTAGAGGGAGCATCAGGCTTGGACAATTGGTCCCTTTTTTCTCCACGCTAACTTTTTCTGTGCCGCTGTACCTACAGCCTGGATTCTAAGTTATGTGCTTTACCCATAGGGACCTTCACCATCTCCTCAATGCAAAGAGACTTCGTCTTTGCCCATAAAGACCTCACATTTGCATAGCAATAGTAGATGTCTTAGAAGAAGGGTAAGCCTGTGCTCGGTGTTGAGTAGAGATTGGAACAGCTCTATCTGCAATGACCTCCTCGCCTTTTAACAATGGCAGTGCAACAAGTTTGTTTCAGAGTGTTGGGAGTGCATAGATGTGAGACTTGTGTGCCAGGCTCAGGTCTGGAGAGACCAAATCCCATGGTGGTTTTAGTCTAACAGTTTCTTACTTGTTCATACATTTCTTTTGAGTGACACTGCACTTTGCTGAGTGATTTGGATGCCACTGGGATTTCAGAGCACTGCAGAGCTCTTGCCGAAATTCCCAGATCACCTTTGTACTCTGCTAGTGGTGCTTGCTAATGCACCACTGCTAGATTTATTGCTCTGGAAATTAGTTCTCCTAATACAAAGTTAGTGTCTGGATCTTAATTGGTGGCATGGCTGCTGGCTGCACCATACAGCAGAGAGTCCTGGTCCTAAGGACAACAGAGACTAAGAAATGTTTCACCTGATGGTGCCACTGATGTTGGCAGGTGGGCTCTGTGAAGGCAGCTCTGTGGTATCAAACTGTCCCATGGACCTGAGCCTGAAAGTCCTCTGGGTAGATGAGACCAGTGGTGGTAGCAAAGAAAAGCAAATGTTGTGGGTTATTTCCAGTCAGTGTATGCTCAGTTGTCGTCTCTTCATAACTTTGCATTTTTCATAAAAGTATTGTGTGCTCTTTGCTTCCCAGGTTGTAAATAACTTGAGATGAGGCCTGGGTTTCTGTCTTTTATGAAGGAATGAGAACAGCTGTGGGGGTTTAAGCTGAATTATTTGTCCCATGGTGTTTTTCCCTTAAAATAAGAAGCAGAAGCACCTAAACCTTCTACTGTACTAAACTGTTCCTACAACTTCTCAGGGTGATTCCTATATTATTTTTTAAACTCTCTGTGCTTGTTAGTGCTAAAAGGAAATCTTCAGTAGTTCCTCGGTGCTTCATTCCTACATGTTGCAGAGATTTACAAAAACAAAGCCATTACTGACTTTTTGACGAGAAAGAACGTTACTGGGGCTGTGTTAATGGATCCAGGTGTGCCTTCAGAGACGCTTGAAGCTGCAGCTCTGTTCAGGCTTCCCTGTGCAAGCTGGGAGCTTTTATTGAAGCAGCAGCAAAAGCAGTTATCCAAACAGGTCTTTCCTTTTGTGAATGCTGTCCAGATGAGCAACACTCTGATTCTGGTCCCATCTGGGGACCGATGGGTGCCACGTACAGTGAGGGGTTGAAAGGAGACACATGGGTAGTTTGTACTGATTTATGGTATGTTCTACATTTACTTGTATACTGGCCATAGATGGTTGACTGGTAACTGTCTTGTTTTCTTTTCAGTGATAAAGTTCAGTCTCTCTCCTACGCTCACCACACTCGGCAGCTCATTTCCTGCGGCGCAGATGGGGGAATCGTCGTGTGGAACATGGATGTCGAGAGGCAGGAGGTGGACTCTCAGTTTTTGTCAGTTTGTTCTGGAACAGTCTTGAGAAGAAGAGGCCTTTCTAAAATGTGCAACTTTGAACCTGAACAAGATCATTCCAGGCTTTAAAAATGTTTTTGGACATGCTCTAGTTGTTATACAGCAATTATGCTGCGCCTTTGATAATATGATACAGGGGAAATTGTCTGGCAGAAAATGTGTATTAAGTAGGCTGCTAAATGGCTCTTACCCTTTACATTGCTGCTCTGAAAGATGTCCTCTAAGGAGGGTACTGTGAGATGCTCTGCTTTGTTTTTCAGCACGTCATGAGAAATATTATCAGTTCAGAAGTAAATGGATGGATTGATAATTATTAGGGGTTTTTAAGAAAACAAAACAAGAAAGCTCTTTGTCACCTCTGGAAAACTACAACCCAGATCTTTTTTCCTGTTCTTGCTGAAAAGACATTTAACTGGTGCTCCAATCTCACCCGCTACTTGGTCTCGTTTCCCTTCGGTGTAACCACGATGGGTAAACGATGACTTTGCCGATCCAGACAGTAAGATTTCACCCACGCGCTCCTAATTGCCTTTGTGCTGCGCAGCCGATGAATGTAAAGCGGGTGCAAAAACGCACCGCGGGTCTTTGGCGCTGTGGGAGCAGCCTCCGCTCGGCAATTTCTGAGACCTGACTCAGAGCGAGGGAGCGAGCGCTGCGCGGAGTGAGTCAGGCGTCAGCCCTGCTTGGTGGCAAATCCTGGTAAGATGAGTCACGGCAAATCTCCGCCCTGTTCCCAAAGCGGGTCGATCTGGGCAAGGTTTTACCAGTCGGAGTTTTCACCAGCTTTGCTGGATCTCAAGAGTTTTGGCCTCCTCAGGTCGCATACGTTTCCCTGGAGCAAGGAGGAAAGCTAAGTGGAAAATTTGATTTAAAAAACCCTACTGAAATAGGCCTAGGCAAGAAGCTCTCTCTTTTTTTTTTTGGTGAATTAGCATTCCAGTTGGCTCTCTTAATTGCTAATCTAATGGCCAACTATGGCATCAGCTCCAAAAGTGAAACCAAAGCAGAGCAGCTTCTTCCTTCCCAGCAGGTGTTTCCTTTTCACTGCAACTCAAACATCCAGAAATGAAAACTTTTATTTATTTGCTGCCTTCTAGATGCTACAGTAAGGGTTAAGAGCAGCTTGTCACAACCCAGGCAGCAATGCTGGGAGAAGGCTGGTTTAAAAAGTGGAGGAGAAATATAATTAGCTAAATGAGGACTTAGCAGCAGGTGCTAGTGACTGCACTGCTTTCTCTGACTACGGCTATGTGGGCTTGTTCATGTTCTAGTAGCACAACAGGGTGCTAAACCACCCCTGAAATGTGAACCTTTGAGATTTTTAATACCGAACCTTGGGTTGGGGTCCTAAGCGCACTCTCTTCTGGATTTTGGCTTTGGTATTTTTGCCCTTATGGAAGGGTTTTCTCCATGTGATGTGTGCTTAGTACTCACTTTGATGCTATCAGATTTTCCCCACATCTCTGAGATTGCATTAGAGTGAATTAAGCCAATTTAGCCTTTGATTCTTAATTTTAATCTCATTTTTAAAAAAGCTGTTAAGAAGGCAATATCTGAAAGATGCTAAAAGCTGTTTTTCTATTTGACTACAAAGCAGTTACTTATCACAAGAAAAATTTCTTCTTTGTGTTCAGATGCTTGAGAGATTAAAACCTATACAGGCAGATGTAAATCTGCAGGCATTAAACAGAAAAACCATTGTGGGTAGAAAAAACAAAGATTTACCCCAGCAGAATGAGCTTCCTTCAGAGTAACTGGGAGAAGAAGCTGAAGCAGGCGGTTGCTTTATTTCTGGGGGTCAGAGCTATCCTGGGAGCTGATGGTTTCCATCAGCCTTACCTTACCTTTGCCTTGCGTTTGTATTATTTTTAATTCTCAGTCTCAGCTGTGCTCCTTGCCACTTTAAATTGCAGCACGTGAGAAGCCGCTGGCTCTAATAAGACAACCACAGTTTGCTAATAGCACTTCCTTGCAGAGTATTAACGAATATTAAGTGTCAGGGTCAAGAACCAAGACTCTTTCTGAGTCTCACATTCCCCAGAAGGTTTATCACCGTGTCCCCCAGCAGCTCGGTGTTGGGGGACCCAAATGTAGGGGAGGAGATCTGCTGCCCCCTCCAGGCACGCCTCCTGCTTCAGGCATATCGTGAGCTCTTTCAGGATCTGGCAAGTCACAGAATCAGAGAATCACAGAATGTCAGGGATTGGAAGGGACCTCAAAAGATCATCAAGTCCAATCCCCCTGCCAGAGCAGGAACACCTAGATGATGTTACACAGGAACGCGTCCAGGCGGGTTTTGAATGTCTCCAGAGAAGGAGACTCCACAACTTCCCTGGGCAGCCTGTGCCAGTGCTCTGTCACCCTCACTGAGAAGAAGTTTCTTCTCCAATTTAAGTGGAGCCTCTTGTGTTCCAGCTTGGAAGTCTCGTTTCCCTTCGGGGTGTCTGATCCATGCTATTCTGCACTGCAAAACCTGGCTGAAGGAGAGAGAAGTTCCTGTAATATTTTCTTTCTTGTCTTAAAATCTTTTTATCCACTTCATCCACAGCATGAGTGCAAGGCTACATGCTGTATTGCAAAGTAGAAGACCTCCCTTCCTTTGTCCTTCTGTAAAAACAGGGGAAAAAGCTGGTTTGGGTCTTAGGCTTGTTTGGGTGAATCTCATTTTTCTCACCCCTGTGTGTGATTTGTAGCACAGATATCTCTGACAGCAGGAATGCCTCTTGGACTATTAAAGGCAGAAGAAAATAATTTAAAAAAACCAAGCCCACAGCGGTATTTCAGATACCTTTCCCTTCGCTCCAGATGAGTAGCTTGGCTGTTGGCAATACTAATTGCCCCCAGTTCCCACAGAGGCAATAGCAGGTGGTAAATGCTGTCCAGGCAGGACAGAATATTTTTATATGGTTAATTCCAAACTTGGAGAGATGGAGTAGGCTTGTTTGTTCCTATGTTATTTTTATGGTCTTATAATCAAACTCTGCTTCATGATTTGGGTGAGAATTGTTCCTCCTGTGTCCTTCAAGGCTCACAGCTGAGTGAAAAAACATTCCAGGGAACAGTCAAAGTCGCATCTTGTGAAAATGGGCATTTTTAATCAAATGTAATTGGCTCAATACATCTTTCTTGTCCTGTCTCTTTCTGTTTGCTGCTCACTCCCACTTTGCATTTATATGTGTGTGTGTGTGTGTGTGTTGCAGACCCCCGAGTGGCTGGATAGTGACTCCTGTCAAAAATGTGACCAGCCTTTCTTCTGGAACTTCAAGCAAATGTGGGACAGTAAGAAAATAGGCCTCAGGCAGGTTTGTATGTGTCCCTTGGTGGTGTGCTAACACGGTGCCATTAGGCTTTTCTCTCATGATAGATCATGATTACCTTTTTTCTTCTAAAACCTTGAGAACTCGCACTTTGTTCTTCCACTGAGTGCTCGATAGTGGGACAGTGGGCTCCCTGCTGATGAGGTTTGGTTTTGTGGTCGAGAAGAACACACTTCTTTTTCCTTCTGTTTTTGTTGTTGTTCTGTTTGTTTGTTTGTTTTCAGCTAGTCGCAATAGCAAATGCCTGTAATAGGCCTTGGGCTGAGGAAATGGTTTTGGGGCCTTCCATGGCTTTAGCCCTGTGGGATTTTGCTTATTGTTAGTTGAATGTGTTGTAGAAAGAAATTTGCAGCTGACTTTTGGAGACTGTGCTGGAACCAAAGCTGTTTTCAATGAGGTTGGGTAAACATCTGTAACTGCTCAGGCTGTGTTGGAAAAAAAGGCTTACTGGTCTGCTTGGAACACACTGCTGCGTTTTCCTGCCCAGCAGGAGAGGGCTGCAGATTGCTGACTTTTGAGAGATTGGCATAAAAACGCTGAAAGGGATGTTCTTATGGGGCTCGGAGAAGTCAGGTGTGTGGGGCAGAGCTGAGCTGCATCAGCACAGAGCCTGGCTGTCCTGCGACTGGCGAGGCAGCCTCGCTCTCTTACACAGCCAGTGGAAAACATGAAAACATGAGGTGGGTGGCATCAAAACACAGAAACACTCGTGCTTCTGGGGCTGGAAATGGCCAAAGGGTTTGACCGAGATGATTAGGTGGTAGATGTTTATACTTAGAGGCTGAGGTGGGACTCCTGAATGACACCGCGCTAATGTAGCACTGTCCTACCGTGACCTGGAGATGTCCTGATGTGTCACTTGCTGCTGAGCGATGGTGTCATCCCCTACTGCCCCCAGAATGAGACTCCCGGGGACAGGGGTAATTGTAGCTCGCAGTCCTGCAGCAGATGCCTGGCTGGCTGGGACACACCTCCTGGGTTCTTTGTCCTGTCCTCCCATCTCTAGCTGTGCTAATGTAACACTGGTCACACTCTGTGTAGAAGCCCTGACCCACATCTATGTCCACAGATGCCAACTGGTGGCGGCAGCGATGGTTTAGTGGGTGTTGTGCGGCATCACTCTGGAGCTTGAGAGGGAGCCTGGGTAGTCCTTCATCTGCCACTTACCAGTGTCCTTACTAGTGATCAGCTGCTGCTTGCCCTAGGTAGTGTAGGAGGGGATAAAACTAAGATTTATTTATTTTCCCCTCATCTATTCTGAAGTCCTTGCCTGTTTTCCTTCATCTTCCCTGGAATTCACTTTCCTGTCTGCTGCAGCCTCAGCTGGGTCTTGCTGGAGCGAGATCATAGAGCTGGTGGGACCCGAGCAGCCATCTGGGTTTGTGGCTGAAGATGTCTTTCCGCGTGTTGTCTCCTACAGCATCACTGCCGGAAGTGTGGGAAAGCCGTGTGCGGCAAGTGCAGCTCCAAGCGCTCCTCCATCCCGCTGATGGGGTTCGAGTTTGAAGTGAGGGTCTGCGACAGCTGCCACGAGTCCATAACGGATGAAGAGTAAGCATGGACACTGAGCCCGGCTCGCGTTGTTGTGGGGCAGAACTCCTGCATCTGGGAGGGCCTGCGTGGATGTGAGGCTCTGCGAGGGAGCAGCCCAGTGGGGGTGGTCCCTGTGCTCTTTCGGCAAAATAAGCCTCTGTGGTGCCTGCCAAACTGGGAGGGGTAGAGAAGCTTCCACCCCTGCTCCTCTCGTGGTGGAAAGGTCTCAAAGTGGAGCTTACAGAGAGGTTGTTAAGTTAATGACTTCAAGTAGCATTTAAGTACTTCCTTGATACAGAACATTTTGGGGGGAAAATCCTGCAGTCACAGTCTTTGCTGATTTTTGGATTTCCTTCTTCAGGCGGGCGCCCACTGCTACTTTCCACGACAGTAAGCACAACATCGTTCACGTACATTTTGATGCCACCAGGGGATGGCTGTTGACCTCAGGGACAGACAAGGTTATTAAGGTAGGAGCGAGGGGCTTGCTTTAGCTCCTTTATTTCATTTCCCCTTCCTCTCCCATATGTTCAACCTGCATTCTTCTGCCCAGAGACTTCTCACTGATGGACTTCTGCCCAAAGAGGCAGAAGACCAAGGAGGTCTTAGTCTGTGAAAATATTGCCTGAAGGGGCCAGGACAAGCGCTCACTGTAGCTTCTCCTTTGGGAAGACAAACTGTATTTCAACCTGGTGAATCTCAGTTTGCGTGGCTAGCAAAGAAATAGCTAAAATAATGAAAAAGTTTATAAAAAAGCTTGAATAATTGAAAAAAAAACCCCATCCTTGACAATGTGCTATGACTATGCTAATCATTCAAGTTACCAGCTGAGTGGGTTTTTTGTTTTGGTTTCTGTGAAGGCCAACTAGAACCTGGCTCATACGGGGAAAGCATAGTGACATGCAGAATGTCACTTCCACAACCAGTCTGACACGAGTGCTGGAAAATGAAATAAAACTTTTTCAGACCTGCTGCATCCACTTTAACTATGTAGCCTCTTTTATGCAAAAAAAAAAAACCCAAAAAAGGTGCAAATGGTTTAGAGACAATATACTGTATTTTATAATCTTTTACCATTACTCACCATGTTGTTTTGTTTTATTGTATTAACAGTTGTGGGATATGACACCAGTAGTGTCTTGATGGTACAGCAGTGGAACTTGAAAGGTGGTATTTACAGAAGAAACAGATTTCCTAACCCTAGTCATACTGCAGAAGATAGATAACGCTGGGTGCATACGGCAGATGAGAAAGGAACTAATGCGTTTACAATGATTTTACGTCCTCTGCTTGATCAAGGCTGAACATTTGCACGAAGACTCTTTCCATTTACTCTCAAAATATACAAGAAGGTATTTTTTTAACTAACGGTTTGTACAATCTGACTTTGGTTGTCTTGAGTTTGTTCGGGAAATCCATGTGTGGTGCAATTTTTAGTTTTTTATATTTCACTATGTCAAGATACTTGCTGCTTTGTACGGAGGGTTCTTGGGTTGTGTCTTACCGTGTGAGTTTTTGGTATCGACATACCGGAGGAGGCAATCGGCTCTCCCTGCGGCGAGTACCTGTTGATTTGGGATCTTTCTTCTGACTATGATGTCTTCAATGGAGGAATTCCAGGTGCAGTGTTGCGTGTTCTCTGGGTGCATCCCTGAGGAGCTGATGGGCTACTGCAATTCCTAAAAGGGCTCTACCCTCTGCCTGTCCGAGCAGACATCACCCAGCGAGTACTGGATTGGTTTCTAGGAGCTAAAATCCAGGTTCCTGCCTCATCCCTTGCTGCACAACTTGAAAAACCAGGGGGCTGGGTTGCTTAGCAACTAATTTCTACAAAAACTGAAATAGTTTTCCAGCTCAGAGCATTACGAGGAGCACACAGACCTGTTTGAGTTTGATGAAGCTGACAGGCTGATTCAACAACAGGAACTTCTGGGGAGCATGTGTGGGGGGCAAGGAGGGACAGATCTAAAACTGGTCTAGGTCTGAAAAGTCTGGTTTACCTCTACCTCTACCTTGCGCAGCAACATTTCAGCATCTATACCTGTCTGTGTTGTTGAAGATGAATTTGATTTTCCTGTTTTCCATATAGTTAGGCATATTTATTTTTTAAAATGCTGATGTTTTTTAATTAATTTCCTCTACAGACCAGAAACTGATATTGCTGAATGACGCCCATTGTCCTGTTGTCATATTTTACAGTTTCTTTTAAAAATAAAAAGTATTTAAAAACCTGGATCGACCCAAATTAGCTTTTTGGAAGGACATTGCCAAGGTGTATAAACAAAAGAGTGCCTCTTTTTCCAAAGAGATCCTCTCTGAAGAGTCAGCTCTGTTCTTTTAATGTGTTTCGCTTTTTAGCGCGCTATTGCTGATGTGTTTCAAAGAAACTGGTGCAGAGAGTAGAACTGCAGAGCAGCCCTGGGGCTTTCCTGTATCTCCTGTTTGGAGCAGACCTCATGCTCTGTAGCTGCTGCAACAGCCTGTCAGTGATGCTCAGCCTTGCCCCATTGTGGACTTTTCCTCCCTAAAATGGTGGAGACCATGGTATTTACCACTACCGAACACATTGCTGCTTAGAGAAGCTTTGTGGGTTTTCTTGAGTGATAATGCCAAAAGGAAATAAAGCTTCTCCTTTGTCTGCCCAGCAGTAATTCACTTGTGAGAGAACAAAGAGGGTGACACAATCCAGGGTGTTAATCCCAGACCAGTGAGCTGCCGCAGTAAGGGGTGAGTGGACTTTGGTGTGCGTGTCAGAGGACTGCGACCTATTTTCAGGGAAAATTCTCTTTTCAAACACCCTATAAACTGTGCTTCATTATTTTGCAGTCATGTTCTCTGAAATGATGCCACCTTGGCTTTCCTGTTGTTGGTTCCCCTCGAGGCAGCATATTTTAAAACGTAACTCACACAGGACTAAAAAAAAGTTCTTTTTCCAGCTTATGTGTTTATTGTTTTCTGTGTCCTCCCACTTTCTCTCCTGGAAGCCAGATGCTTGTTTCCTCTTGGAAGGCTTTTCATTACACCTTGTGCATGTTTTCTGATGATGGAAGTGTTCTTGGCTGACAAAGCTATGCAAGATGAGCAGGTTGCCTGCCAGGATTTCATTCCAACTGGAGAAGATGTACGAAACTTCGCCAGACTATGCTGTCCCATGGTACTCAGGGCCTTCTGTCCAAAGACCCAACTTGCTTTGCTGTGCAGAGAGTATCTCTTACGATAGCAGAAACACGGGAGCACCAAAGTAAACTTGAGTCACTGCTCAGCCCTCTGTTCCTGAGGAGATGTAGTGGGTGCAACAAACCTGGGGCTCCAGTGTGAATTGTGCTTACACTGGTGGAGCGGTGGAGTCAGCGAGGTGAGGATCTGCCCCTGGGCCAACACGCCGTCCTTTTGAACGTGTAATGTTCAAACAAAGGTGAGGAACTGACTCCAAAGGAGGCTAAATTTGGGAGCAGAGGTGTGTTTGGAGTGCTCTGCAGTAAACTCTTGGCCACATCCCCCCCTTTCTTTTCCAAGGAGTTGCGGTTTCAGCGTTGCTTATGGATGGATGTTGGGCATACAGACGCATTTTGCAAAATGTCCCTTGCTGTTCTTTCTGACTAAACTGCCTGCAGCATTCTCTGAATTTATGCTGAACATCTCATTATCTTACAGTCTCAGGCCAAAATGGTCTGGTCTTAGAAAATGCTCTAAGCTGAAAGTGAAGCTGAGAGGGAAAGGGAATGACTTTATATGACCTTAATACCGATAATGTAGAGATATGAAGGGAGAATAGGTGTCTCCTAACTCAAACAATAATTCCTTTACCTCCCAAATGCAGCAAGAAGGATTTGACACTGGGAGAGTTAAAATGCCTGCCTGTCTGTTCTGCCATTTTAGGGTAATAATCCCCATTTTTGCTGCTTTCTAGGTCTGCACAAAAAGAGATCACTGTTTCCCAGTCCTTTTCTTTCCATTTTGGTTGCTGAATAACAAATCTAAGCTATTCTTATGAATTGCATTATTGTGGGGGGAAGGGGATCTTTTGGTAGTGATGTAAACTACGCAGCCCCCCTGAGACGCAGCCCCCACTCTCCAACAAAGCAAAGTCCCCTTTCCCCAGGGCGGCTGAAGAGCAGGAACAGGCTTTTAGTGCTGCCTCCCGCTGTGACAAGGGGTGTACGAACAATGCCGGCCTTCCTCTGCTCTTCACTTTCAAAAAAACTGATTTTTGTTTCTCTCTTAGCTGGTGTTCCCTCGGGGGAAGAAGTGGTCCTTTTCAGAGCATCTCTCTGCCATTCTTGGCTTTAAAATGAGCGGTATCCATAGCAGTTATGCAGGTGACCAGGCAGGCACTGGTCACATCGCTACACCTGAGCAGCTGACTTGAGCCACTTGTGTTCCAGGTGGCTGAAGGAAGATCAAGCTGAGCCCCAAACTTCAGTCTTTTTAAGGTGAAAATACTTAAATAAAGAGAAGGATGTGCAGGCAAGTGCTTGCGACAATGGTCCTCCTGCCTGCAGGAGACCAACATCGTGGTTGAAGCAGGGTGGTGCACAGGGCTAAAAGTCAGCCAGCGTAACAGAGAATAATCCGGAACAGTGACATTTGTGTGCTCAGCTGTTGGTACTCTTGTCTGCAGCTGCTCTTTAGGGGAGAAGCCCAAGTGACATCTCCACTTCATCCTCTTGAACTTGAGGCCATCACCTGAATGTCAGCACATTGACTCTTGGCACGTCAGAAGCGACAGCAGCGCTTTGCCCGTGAGGGTGGCATTCGTATCTCCGCTTCTGGGAAAAGGAGAGATGTGTTCTCTCCACATGGGGTTGGTTGCTGATAAGAAAGTGGATGGCTGGATGCACAAAAATGATTGTGCATGATCCAAAAAAGATGTGTGTGGGGGGAAAAAGTCACTTTATGCCTGCTGAGGAAACGACTGTTAGGAATATGTAACTTTTTTTCCCAACTATGTCCAGTTCTGGGCTCCTCAGTACAAGAGTGATAAAGCTGCTGGATAAAGTCCAGCAAAGGACCACTGTACTGGAGCATCTCTCCTGTGAGGAAAGGCTGGGAGAGCTGAGACTCTTCAGCCTAGAAAAGAGAAGGGTCAGAGGGATCTGATCAATATATGTAAATAACTGAAGGGAAGGTGAAAAGAGGACAGAGCAGGCTCTTCCCAGTGGTGCCCAGTGACAGGACCAGAGGCAACGGACACAAGCTCAATCAGGAGGTTCCCTCTGATCATCAGGAAACACTTTTTCACTGTGAGGGTGACCGAGCACTGGCACAGAATGCCCAGATTTGTGGATTCTCCATCCTTGGAGTTACTCACAAGCTGTGTGGACATGGTCCTGGGCAACTGGCTTTAGGTGGCCCTGCCTGAGCAAGGGGAAGCTGGACCAGATGACCTCCAGAGGTCCCTTCCAACCTCAACCATTTTGTAATTTGAAGTCCACTTAACGTCTGCATCTGCTGCATGGGTTTGAAAATAAAAGATGTCTCTTTAATAAAATTTAAAATATTAGGGCTACTAACAAATTAGCAAAGGCTACATATGTCTCTCCTCACTGTTCCCAATAGGATTTGGCTAACAAGCACCAAAATTCTGGTTTGTAGCACAAAGGAAATAAGTCTACAATGTGTGGTTTTACAGGGCCGTGTCCTTTCCAGAAGACCACATGGAAGACATGGGATGTTTTCAATTAGAAGATTTAGTTTCCGTGTGTGACAGTAGTATGCAACAGTTAACAACAAACTCAACCCTTTTGTTTCAGGATAATGTGCTAAGTCCCTTCAGCATTGGCCTCTTATGTATTACTGAGGAAGAAACAGATTTTCTCTTCAAAATTGCATGCCAAGAATGTTAGAAAAAAAGATCAAAAGCCAGTAGTATAGGGATGAATACTCATCAGAACTGTACAAAACCGAGCCATGCCCTGTCTCAGCGCTGGAAGCTGACCAACAACCCTGGTCAGCATCCAGAAGCCATGAGGGCTCTAGAGTCGTTCTAGTGATGGGGCGGTAGATTGAGTCGATTTCTTGTTCGTTGGTTTAATTGCCTGATAATATTTATCTACCTCAAGCAGTGCTGTGAAAAATGCATTAAATATTGAAGCGTTTCGACATTAAAACGATGGACAAGAGACACATCCCTGTTGAGATGGTGCAGAAGAGGTGTCAGGTCTTTAATGAAGATAGAGGTTTTGCCTCTCTCCAGTTACTTGTTCCCTAGATATTAAATCATCTGAATTTATTAAAGGGTTTATCACCTTTGTACTTTCCAGCTTTTTTTACGCATTATTTTCATCCCTGTTCATCAAATTCAGCACCTTTGCAGACGCTAACCAAATACAAATACTAACCAAATTTTTTATAACAGGTCAGGACTTCCCTCAGACAAGAAAGACTCAACCTCAGACATGAAAGACTCATCATTAATGCCTCTGTTTTCTCCCACAAAGATTTGGTGGGGTTGCCACCACCAAATAATCAAGAAAGTTTCAGGAAAAAAAAAAAAGAGTGACACAAACCTCATTTACCTTTGTTGTTGTCACTAGTTTCAGGTGTTACTTAATTTTCTAGGCTAAGCTTTGCTTCTGAGTGTACCTCATGAGTCAAGTTCACCGGTATGATGCTGACCAGTATCTTGTGGGCTTTGTTGTCTTTCAGGATAAAGCGATTTTACATTTAAAACAATCTTACTGGCTTTCATTTGGGTCAGTGTTTTCCAGGAATAGTGTTCAGCAATTTGACCCGTCTTTTCTGCTAATTGTGTATTGTAAGACTTTCCAGTTCCGTTCCATTATGCAAATAAGTGTCTCCAAGGTAACTGAATAAATTGTGCTAGTTTAACCCCGCTACATTAATTTCTATCATCTTCTGGCTATTACTTTTCTTTCTGTGTGTTGGTTTGTAGTGAGGAATGGGGGTTTATTGAGTTTTGACTGGACCCGTTCATCGGCCCCTTCTGTGAACTGGCATAAAACTGACAACTATTGTACGGGCACGCAGGGTCATTCCTTTGCCATGACAAATCCTTACTCCAACCTCCCAGCAGTGGGTGAGCAGCCAAGGGAACGAGGGTGTTCGGGCAGTGAATGAATTGTGTGATTTTCTGCTCCCTGCCAATTGTGGATTCTCAGTTGGAAAGTAAAGGAAAGATGCCCAAGAAGTTTTTTAACCATCAAGGAAAATGCCACTTCCTGAGAGCTCCCTGAAGTTTGCAGTGGTGCAGGTTTTAACCCGTCTTCCTCTGTTCTAGCAACACTTTTGTCTGTGAAATGCCACCAGCACTGCTGGCACAGCAAAAGTTTGAGTTGCTTCTCATGACGGCAGGCTTGAAAACTGGCCTGCTGAAGACTTTTGGCTACTTGTGGCCACTTTTGGCCAGTCTGGCACTGTGTCTTTTTGAAAGTCTGCATGTTAGAGAGAACAAGCTCCCTGCACAGGAATACAGCATTTTTTCCTAACATTTATCTGATGGCTCCCTCTAGAGCGAAGAACATAAATACTGAAGTAATTCACAATCACTTGGACTTAGTCACTTTTAGTCCCAGACGTGGTTTTGTTGCATTTGCTCTCTGTTAGACTCTTTGCCTTTTCAATGCCTTCTCTCTCTCATCATCTGGATCTGTGCCACAGGGATGACTGCAGAAATACAGAGATTCCAAGTCATCTTGTTTGCATTTCTAAATTATCACCTGGAATCAGCCATTGGGTCTGCCCAAATGCCACCTCTCCCAACAAAATGAGAGCTGTAAGCCTGATGATAAACAAGCAGGGAAATACTCTGAGCTGAGCCAGCAGAAATCTGAAGCTTCTTGCTGCCATTCAAAGTGGCAACAGCTCATTTCAAAAGACAGTGGGTGGATGTTGACCAGCACTAATTTTAGAAAAGCTGGATTTGGTGTCATGAGAAGAATCACAGATTCATAGAATTGTCAGGGTTGGAAGGGACCTTAAAGATCATTTAATTCCACGCCCCCCGCCATGGGCAGAGACATCTCCCACTAGATCAGGCTGCTCAGAGCCCCATCCAGCCTGGCCTTAAAAACTTCCAGGGATGGGCCTTCCACCCCCTCTCTGGGCAACCTGTGCCAGTGTCTCACCACCCTCATGGTGAAGAACTTCTTCCTAACGTCCAATCTGAACTGATCCATCTCTAGCTTAAATCCATTCCCCCATGTCCTACCACTACACAACATCCTAAAAAGCCCCCACCAGATTTCTTGTAGGCCCCCTTGAGATACTGGAAGGCCACAATAAGGTCTCCTCGGAGCCTTCTTTTCTCCAGACTGAACAACCCCAACTCTCTCAGTCTGTCTTCATAGGAGAGGTGCTCCAGCCCTCTGATCATCCTCGTGGCCCTTCTCTGGACACGCTCCAGCATGTCCATATCTCTCTTGTGCTCTGGGCTCCAGACCCGGACGCAGTACTTCAGGTGGGGTCTCACAAGAGTGAAGTAGAGGGGGCGAATCACATCCCTCGACCTGCTGGCCACGCACCTCTTGATGCAGCCCAGAATATGATTGGCTTTCTGGGCTGCAAGTGCACACTGATGGCTCATGTTGAGCTTCTCGTCCACCAGCACCCCCAAATCCTTTTCTTCAGAAGGGGCACTTTTTTTTTTTTTGCAGAGTGTGAGAGAGCAACACACAAGGGGAATGGAAGAAGGGTGTGGGCAAAAGGAACTTATGGATTAAACAGGTTTACAGCTGCCCCTCTCACTGGAGTCAATGACCATCAGATTGTTCTCTGAAAGAACGACTCAGTGTTCACTCTCCACTTCCTGAGTTAAACATTGATTAACGAAAACTAGTGCTGCTGTGGCTTTAAAAAAATGCTCTGTCATTCCAAACATACAATTGATGACTGAATAGAAAATTGAAATGTCTGGCCTGGGGCTGTGTTCCACCAAAAAAAAAAAAAAATGTTTACATTGACTTCTTCGGCACTGACTTCAGTCAGTCTACATCGAAGAACTCCCCACTTTGAGCCCAGGCCGGGTGTGTTCAACATCCCACTTGGGTCCTGTTTAAGTGCAAGGAATGTCCGTGCCTGCATCTTGTTCCCAGTGAGTGGAACGGTGTAGGCGCTGGAGAGTCAGGACAGCACAGAAGCCGGTGGGTATGTTGGTGCAAACGCAAACAGTTGGTATTTGCAGTTTACTCCAAAATCGTGAGTGCCCTGCTCCTCAAAGGCAGACAATTGTTTATATCTTCTCAGCCGCTCCTACAAACCAGCTGTGAAGTCCTCGGCGTGCGCCGCTTTGCAAGAATTTGTGCCACCTACAATTTCTCCTAATCTGTCACTGGATGCCCTTTTTCTCTTTACCCCTAAAATTTTATAGGTGGCACTAAACGTGCCTGCACGCAGGTAGAAGGTGTGCTGACCCGCACTAACGGAATGCGTCTCGCTGGGTTTACAGCCCCACATCACACTTGCTCATGGGGAAAAAGGGCTGAAATAAAGCATCAGAGGGACCATAAGATGAGAGTACGGATTTTGTCTCTAATTGCTGTCCTGTGTTTTAACCCTTTTAAAATCACAAGTGCTCTTAAACCATATTAGATGGCTCTTTTACACTGTGACCAAACTTGGATTAAAGCAGGTTTCGTATCTTTGGCTTCATTTATAAGCTGTGACAAAAAATACAGGCTATTCAAATACATCAGTACAGCATGTGGACTAAAATTGATGTGGTTTATATATATATACATACATATAGTGGACTTTTGGTTATTTTTATGAACTAAGTACCATCATTAAACTTTTATACTGCAGAGCTGAGAAGCACCTTGACTGGAGTACTCGAGTATGCAAATGTTTTTATTAGCCTTGCAGCTACTCAATGGAGAAATGTAGTTCCTGTATGTGCTCCCAGCCACGCTCTTCTTTTCAGAAACTGCATTTAACAATTTGAACCATGTAAAACATTAATGCCAGACTTCTGGGAAATAAACGTCTGTACGAGCCTTGCTGTTGTCTTCTTTCACTGTAGTGCGACAAGGAGTTAAGTTTCTAAAATGAAGCAATGGTTTGAATGCTGATCCAGCCTCTTCAGGAAGAGCCTGACTCGTCTCAGCACTGCTCGTCATGGGAAAACTTATTTCAGGGCCTCTCCAACAGTAAAGGCTTTATTTCCAAGGAGACTGACAATAGGCTGAAAAGAGAAGTTTTCTTCTAAACTGATACTTAACAGGATGTCTTTGAATGAGTAAATGCTACCAGCCAGTAGGATATCTTTGGGGAAACTAAATTATTTAAAGCAGACATAACAAGTTCTCCTCTGCCTATCAGCCACTGTAGAGAGCTCAAGAATGACAGTGTTATATTTGCCCTCTCTGCATATTTATATAAATATATTTATACTGTCTTTTGTCCTACCACACTGGTCCCCAGCCACGTGTAAAACAGCAGGGCAGCTTGGTCAGGTTCTGTGTGTACACAGAATACACTCAGTTCAGGAGAAAATGTGTTACTGCCATTGTTATTGATAGTCTTGGCTTCTCAGTAAATCTGGAATATGCAAAAGAAAATGAATCTAAGCCAATTTGTCTTCACCATCAATAGAAAGATGTAGGAATGTAGGTGTTGTTCCTTAAACTAGATCCAGTAAATCACTGTGAAAAAGCCTGTCTTCTCTCTACTGATTTACAGTGAGAATCCTGGTGAGTAATTCAAACGTTCACAGGTCAGATAAGATGAAAGCTGTCCTCTCTGTCTGGAAATAGTTCCAGGCAAAATACCTTGTGTCCCCCCGTGTCCCCTTCCCCCTCTTAATCCATTCATAACGATAAAGCGATTCCCTTTGATCTTTCACAGCAACGGCAAGCACGTAGGGCTCAGCGTGTTATGTCTTTTCATGCCTTGCGTTATGCTGCCATTGCTCCGCTGGATCCATCTTCCAGGTGTGGGATGTGCTGAAACCTCCTACTTCATGGTGTCTTGACATAAACGGGATAATATTCAGCCCCAGCTCCATAAAGTAATGTGGAAGGCATTTGGCAGCAGTCCTAAATTCTTGCCTTTTAAACATGAGGAAGCAGATCACTTCTGCATACCAGCATTGATTTATAGAAGCTGAAGGCTGTGAGGATGAATCCTTCCACATTTAAACTAAGCAGGTGATGCAAGAGAGTTTCTGCATTCCAGTTACAGGTTTGAGCCCAGTCACACACAGGGAAGGAAATCACCAACCTGTCAGATACAGTGGTTACATCGCTTAAAACATTTACTGCTTCTTTCCTAAGTTCTCCTCCAGGGCTACTGCAGGTCTGCTCCTCTGCATTCCTCTGCGCTGAGTGGTTTAAATGATTCTGGGTAACCTCACACAGCCTTGGGTTTTATTTTAATGCCTCCCCTCTTTTTTTTTAATTCTTCCAATTCCACGAACACAGCCTGACTGTGTCCTGAGACAGGAGGTGCAAATTCAGAATAGGAGAGACTCTCAGCAGCAGAAAAAAAAAAAAAGTCACTGGCCCCACTCTCCCCCATGGTGAGAACACCTGAACACAATTTATTTTTAACGGGCCTGTGGCATCCTACTTCCCCTCAACAGCAGGTGCACTACAGTACTCTTACTGTGTAATTAGAAACTTTGTGCCTACGCTGTGCCAGCAGTGACACTTAAGTTCCTGAAGAAGCAGATTTAAACTTCTGGGAGAACTCTTCCAGCACCTCCATTAGTTTCTCCTCATCCTCTGGTGGACTGTGGGTGCTTGCCAGGGGTAAGTGGGTAGGGACTGGTTGCCTGTCTGGAAGACAAAATCAACCAATAAATAAATCCTTATAGGTATATCTGACTACCTCTTCTAGCAGAAAGATTTTTTTTCTGCTTGGCTCTGTACTGCCCAAACACACCTCATGGTCTTAGAGCCAGGAAACTTACCTTCTAGGTATCTGTAAACAATATTAGTCAAGCAGATCTTCAAGAACGGAAATAAAATTAATTTTATTTGTATTCTGGAACTAGAGTGATTGTCCTTGAGCACAAAGTGACTCTCCTTTGCTAGGGATGATATAGGTAAAGGAAGGCCTTCTTGTGTAGTTACGCCTGCTCCCCGTCACTAACGCAACTCCCGCAGACAGAGAGCAACAACTGGAGACTGTTGTTGCAGGCAGAGTTGCTTTTGCAGCACGAGATGGGCTTTTTCCTTGCCTCCTGGATAATGTTTCCAGTGCTACACAAACTCCCCAGCTGGGACTTTATAGTCCGGATTATTTTCAATCTTGAAATGCTTACTTTCACCCTTAAAAATAATGGTTACATTCTAAATGCTAAAGAATTTAAGCAAGTTGAGTTGCTCAGCTGCTGTTAAGTAAAGTGTATCCAACATAAGATGTCTGACCAAATCTGCTCCATTTGATGCTTTGCCTGGTTTTCCAAATCTCATACTCCTCGCTCCCTCTGTGTAAATACAGCTGTGTCACCATCCATTCTACAGGATTTTTCTCTCCGAAAACCTTACAACGATGCTCTCAGGTGTCCGTGGCACAACTGCCAGAGCACCAGAGCAGCACTGTTGGTCTATTCACTAAGTCCAGTGTCCACAGCAGCCGGCTAGGACTGAAAGAACAAGCTGTTACACCACTGGGCAGCAGATTTCCCTGAAAACCTGTCGGGCTGCCATCAGGCTTCCCAGGGGAGCAGAGATGTTTCCTCTCTGAAGAGCAAATGTTGTAACTGGGTGCTCACGGAAAACTGAGGAGAGAGAAACACGCAGAGAAACATTGCTTTCTCCATCACTGAATATGAACTGCTTCCTACCCAACCGCAGTGCTTCCAGTAGCTCTTGCTTAAGTTTGGGAACAAAATGTGAAAGCCAAGTGCAGCCTCACAGAGAGGATGCTTCTAGACTTTGGAAAGCAGGACTCTGTCAAGTATTTTTTATTTGTTTTGTCAGATGCAGAGAATTCTGGTTGTACAAATCGTGTTCTCACTTTCCATTTTTTTCCCTCGGGAAGAAAAAAATGCTGGCTTTGTTTTGAACTCGGAGGGAGCAGCATCAAAGAGAACAGAGGAAATGGAGGGAAGGTGTGACTGATTCATGAAATGGCCACCAAGAACCAGAAGAGCAGTGTCTGTGATAAAGTGCTCCCGCACACAAAGTCCTTCACCTGAAAGGGCCTCAAGAGGGCCCAGACTAAGCTGTGGCTTCCAAAGAGTAGTAGGAGAGAGACGTGACTGACTTCATCCCTATTTGCTAAGTGTGGTAGGCAGACACAGGACTTCTCTGCAGCTTTAACCTCAGTCATGCCAAGATCAAAGCTCTCAAAAGTCATCAGCTGAGGAGCCAAGGAGTGTTCCCTGTTTACTAAGGCTGGGTGTAGAGAAACACCAAAAGCAAGAGCCTGGTGGAATTATGATCCGGAGAAAGAACAATTGAGAAGATGTTTTAGGACCAGAAGAAGGTGACAGAAGTATGAAAAAAGCAAAGCCTGCTTCTACAAAGACTGATCAGCTGGGATGTGGGGTTTCTGCATGACGACATGAAAAAGATCTGGTTAAATATCTGTCAGCCAATCCCGTGTGACTGTCTGGGAGGCGAGAGAAGGGACAAAGTCAACCCAACTCCAGAAAAGTCTGAACTTCCTGCACGCTCTGCCTAGAAATTCAGGATCTGAGTGCCACATCCCACAAAAGTACTGGGTGGCTGTAAGCAATTACTCTGAGCTCTCCCTCTCTCCTTCTGGACTGACCTGCATCACCATTAAGACATCTGTGTTTCCAGCTGCTCCTACGAAAATGCCTTGTCATTTGCCTGGGAGAAAACAAAGGCTCTGCTCTATTTTTCCATTCCCTATGCTTACAGTGCCAAAAATGCCACTGCACTTTTAACCAGCATGGAACAGAAGGAAGAAGAGCCTGTCAAAGCAAAGCCAGCCCATGCACTCTGTGAGAAGGATGCCAGCTTCCCAGCATCATAAAAGATGCTGTTTGACTGCCGTGATTCACCTTCCCTTGGCACAGTCCTGCATACAGCCATTTTCGTAAAAAAAAAAAAAAAAAAAATCCCCAATCCTCCCTAAAGAAATACTTTGAAGTCTTTATCAGCTACTTTAGAAGACAAAAGCAGGAATGTAATAACTTAACACCATCGTTCTCTGGTTGCACAAAGCTCCCTTGAACCTTTAGCCTTGGAAGGATTATGAGAGTTACTTTATCCTTTGAACAAGGGTTGCCTGGTCAAGCCTTCATCCCCTTGCAGGCCAGATGAGGATCCTACAGCTCAGGCAGCGAAGGGACCTCCACTGCTAAGCTACCTAAGACACTCCGGCCTTACCTTGGAAGAACAAGCCGCTCGGTAACTTTGTTGCTTCAGATGATACTGCCAACCACACAACAGTATCAGCTCCCTGGGCCTCTGTGCGCAATGAATTCTTCATCTTCTGATAGAAATCCGGCATTGCTGATCTCACAGCTAGAAAAAATAACAATGGAATGGCAGCCTGCCACGCAAGGCACTTTTGATTTAAAAAGCAACCCAAAAGGCAGCTTAAAATTGCCATTGTGAGTGCAGGAGGAAGAGAAAGCATCTCCAGAGTTTTATGAAAGAGAACAAGTATTTCCCCATAGCCAGGGGTACGGTGACTCATGGCAGAGCAGTGCTAAACTCCCAGGTGATCCACCAGTTGTTTATTTGGGATGAATTACAGGGACAAAACTAGTAGGAGCTGAAAACAGGATCACTGAGAGGTCCCTGAGCCAATTCCATTCTAAACTGTGAAGAAGAAAGACAGGAAACTGAAAATCCAAACCACAGAATCACAGAACATTAGGGGCTGGAAGGGACCTCAAAACATCATCTAGTCCAGCCCCCCTGCCAGAGCAGGATCACCTACAGCAGATCGAACAGGAACGTGTCCAGGCAGGTTTTGAATGTCTCCAGAGAAGGAGACTCCACAACCTCCCTGGGCAGCCTGTGCCAGGGCTCTGTCACCCTCACAGTGAAAAGGTTTTTTCTAATATCTTTGTGGAACCTCCTTTGTTCCAGCTTGTACCCATTGCCCCTTGTCCTGTGATTGGACGTTGCTGAAAAGAGCCTGGCTCCATCCTCCTGACACTCCCCCTTGACATACTTATAAACCCCAGGTATTTTAAAAGGATTTTGAGCTCTTATTTTTTCACCAGTTTTAGGGAACAAGTTGCAGCATTGTATTTAAAAACTGTATGGTGAACAGTACCTAAACCAACTACAGAATTCATGGGGTTTTTTATGTTGTCCAATAGCTGATGATTTAAGGCCCATCCCCTGCAGCCTTTTATTTTTCAAGGTTGGAGAGTCCTGGAATTTTCAGGTGGGATACTTTTATGATTCCTTAGGTTTGAAATCCACAAAGAATGTGCAAGAGTAAATGTATTTTAAAGAAAAAGAAATAGCAGGATATCTAGTTGGAAAGGGCAGTTTTCAAGCGTAAAGCAGACTGGATAAATGCCTCTGTTATCAGAAGCAAATTAGGGAAACTGCCTCCCTAGAAAAGGCCTAGAGATCAGATTCCTAGTCTGGGTGTTGGGGGCTGGTAAGTACTGTGGAATGCAACAACCAGTGCTGGCCTGCCCTGCTGAGGCACAGCCACTGCAGAACAGCTGCAGCTCAGACAAAGGGCTGTCTGGCCAAACACGCTGCTTCTCGAAGGCAGTAAATGTTCAGAGGAAGAGCAGAGGACCAGGGCTTGCATAACGGTGCGTGCTCCACTTTCCTACACGCCCTCGCAAACTCCCAAAGTTCTGCACGTTGGTACTTACAGAGGTGGAAGCTCTATCTGTGTGTTCAACAGTCCCGCTACAAATGTAACTTACAGGTTAGCTTAAAGCACTGTGGCTGGGCTGGGCATTTGCGTGGGGCTGGAATCATTCATTGCTCACTATTACTCTCTGGTTACACACAGAGAGCAGCCACTGTGCAGAACAGAGCTACCGAGGGGGGTACAAAATGACTTCGAGCACTGGTTTGAAGCCAAGAAATCACTGCACCTGTTGGAGAAATAGACCAGAAAGTTTCATTTCTCTTTGCTTTTAGACCGTATCAGGCCTGTATCATGAACAGTGCTGTCAGCAGGAATAGGGAGATGATCAATCCTCTGTACTCAGCTTTGGTGAGGCCTCACCTCGAGTACTGCATCCTCACTACAAGACAGACATTGAGATGCTGGAGAGGGTACAGAGGCGGGCTACCAAGCTGGTAAAGGGCTTAGAACGTAAGTCTTATGAGGAACGGCTGAGGGATCTGGGGCTGTTCAGCCTAGAGAAGAGGAGACTGAGGGGAGGCCTCATCGCTCTCTACAACTGCCTGAAGGGAGGTTGTAGAGAGACGGGGGTTGATCTGTTCTCCCTAGTGGAGAGTGACAGGACAAGGGGAAATGGATTTAAATTGCACCAGGGGAGGTTCAGGTTGGATATTAGGAAGAATTTCTATACTGAAAGGGTTGTCAGGCATTGGAACAGGCTGCCCAGGGAGGTGATTGAGTCACCGTCCCTGGAGGTGTTTAAGAGACGGGTGGATATTGTGCTGAGGGACATGGTTTAATGGTGTTGATAGAGCTAGGACAAAGGTTGGACTCCATAATCTTGAAGGTCTCTTCCAACCAAAACTATTCTATGATTCTAATCCTGAATGAAAAAAATATAGTCAGAGCATTAAGCAGATGTTACCTGGAGTGTCTGCCCAGCCGGGGTGCATGACAGAGAAATGGATGTTTTTGTGAGCTTTTGCCCATTGCTCAGTCAAGACAACTTGCTGTCTCTAGGATAGAACAAAAAGAGCCGGACTAGCATCAAATCCAACAGCCTGTGCACCAAGTGAGCTCCCAGGGAGATAAACTACATCAAACGTGCTGCAAATGCCACGGCATTTATGGATAGCAGAAACACGCTCTTGTACATCCTGACTGGATTTATTGGATAATTTTGTCAGAGACCACTGCAGTCCATAACCTGTCCACAAGCTTACTTTCAAATTGGTTACACTGCTTTTACTGACCACGTTGGCTTGCTGCAGATAAGAACTAAGCAGGCAGAAAGCTTTGTCAGCAAAAGACAGTTTTCCCCCTTTGAGACTTAGAGCAAATCAAACTGAAATCTAAGCCATGCTGTCAGAGCAAGACGGTGTGCACTCCCAAGTGCGTGCCATCATGCGCCTGAAGATCACTGCTTGTGCATCTCTCTGTACAGGCTGGACCCAACAGGAGAGCAACAGTGAGAAACAGGCTTTTTGCAAAGCAGACGGTCTCAGCTGCCTGGCAAACAAGGGCTGGGCTTTGTTTTCAAAACCAGGGACTGTACCTTGTTTTGTGCATACACCATAGTTCCATCAAATGTCCCGCTTCCCGACTGCAAGTCAGATATGTTTAATTTTTGAACTAACATGCCCCCGGAAGAGACAGTTATCTGTAATCACATGAATAAAAAGCAAATGAATGAAAAGCAGACAAAGGAAAAACAAACGAAGGAAAAACAAAACCAGAAACTCCCCACAATCACACTCATGGGGATAATGTGGTCTTCAGGTTATATCTGGAAGTTCCTAGGGAACAGGATTCCTCTGCACACTTTTTGCACTAAGCTTGTGTTCGTGTGTGGAGTACACCTGGACATGAGGTGGAAGAAATAGGATTTTTTATTTTCATTTTTTAGAAACTGATTTCCATGCCAAGTGATGTCAATTCTTGCATGGAACTTTGTGCTTCTTCCTTTTGAAAAGTAATCAGGAGAAAGAAAAAGCAAAATAGCACTATTTGTAATTTATATGTTCAGCATTTGTAAAAGCTAATTAGAAGACAAGAGACTGTAACAGAACTTGGAAAACTGTCATTTAAAAAAATGTACCTGCTGTGCTATTTTACACCAAAATTCTTTTAAGCCTATACTCCTGTTACAGGTATTTTGCATTACGCTGCAGGGGATAACTTGCCCCAGAGCAAGGAACAGGGCAAGTTTTCAAAAGAAGTATTTTACCCTGATTTCCAGTGAAGGGCTGAGAGTAGCAAGCAGGAGCTTTGCCTTGGAGAAAAATCCAAGAGGATTCTAGAGACGCTTACAGCATTAGAACTAATCCTGCATTGCTAGCACAGTCAAAGAAATGCTGACATAAACCAGAAGGTAAGACCACTTTTCAACAGCATCGCAGGCTCACCACTCTGGCATCGGCTTCTTTTTCCAGGAGGGGCAGCAGGGCAGTTGTCAGAATGTAGGTACCTAAAAGACAAGACAGATACTGATGTTAACTTTTCTTTTTAAAAAAACCCTTTTTTTCTCTCCCCACCCTCTACAACAACTCAAAAACTCCAAGTCTCTTTATTTCTGAAATCTGATTTTAATTTAATGATGATTTCTATTTCTTTTTGCCGCTTTACCTGCAATGTGCCAGCTCATCTTGTAGTGCTGCACACTTATCGAAAGGCACGTCAGTTATTTTACAGGCTTGCACGTTTATTGTACCAACAGAGAAAACTGCTCGCTACATTCTGCCAAGAATCTGAAGGCGCAACGGCTCAGGTGTGGATTTCCTTGGGGGTGAGGTGATGCCAGCGAAGAAACAGGGAACGTGTTTCCCCTCCATGTGTGGCACACACACACACACACGTCTCTATGCCAGGTCGCGAACGAGATAAGGGAACTGTGCTTCACACTTGTGTTTCTTATGCCCTGGCACGTGCACTTCAGACTCGTCCATTTTTGCCTTCTCACTGTGAAATCGCTCACAGTATGCCAACCCTTTTGATTTTCTGTTGCACACAAAAACCGCCTCTTAAATCCCCACCATGACTATTAGAGCAGATAAGAAATCCTTGGCGGGGGGGGGGGGGGGGGGGGGGGAATATTAATGTTTTGTGCCCAAGGCTGACCTAAAATTCCTTGAGGAAACTTATCTGTGTCCTTCTCCACTTTAATCGTGTTCATTTAGCACAGATTTGTGCAAGCCGCACAAATATGTTCCAGTGCAGCTGTTACCATAACCAGCAAAGTTTGTTATCCAAAACATTATTCAACTGCTGGTGTATTTGATGCCGACACACCTAGTGATGTTTCACTCGCTCAGCTGCAATACAGGGATTTTTGTTTGGTTTTACCTCTTCAGAGATATTTTCTCCCCTTTAAACTGTCTTTTAAAAACTATGTTTCATTCAAAATGAATCCTAGTGTTTCTGCATTGAATATTTCCCTCTTGTCTCTTCACAAATGGCTCTAGCTCAATAATTTTACGTCAGCGATAAATGTACTTTCTTCCATGAGCTACCGAGCTATGTTTTTCACCAGACATGAAGACCTGAGTATGTGCCTTTATAACCTGTCTCCCACAGAGGCAATGAGATCACCCAGTTGAAACACAGCACGTTTATAAATCTGCTGCCAAAATCGAGCGTGTTACGCGCTTGGTGAAAAAACTGTTTGGCTTCCCCATCCGTCACAGCAATCTTCATTTTCTCTATATAATCAGAGGGACATCCGTATGCCCACAATGTATTTAAACGCCCGGTGAATCAAACGCAGCGAATGCACAGCAGACGAGTAACTGCAGCCTGCCCTCAGCAGAAAATGCAAGCAGAAGCAGTTGCCAGCGAATAACGAGAGCCCGGACGTCTCCCCTGGTAGTGGCGGGGAGACTGAACGATGACATCATTAGGACAAGAACTACTCCTGATTGTCATGGGAGACTGCCACGATGTGAAAATAACAGAACCAAAACAAACAAAAAACCCCCCAAAAACCTAAATCACTTCAGTGCAAGCTGAGAGCCTGGATTAAATTTTGATTCGCTATGGATTCTTCAAATGCAAAGTAACATCATGTCTCGGTTAAATAAGCTGCATCTCTGGAGGCAGAGCTGCAATGCACCAGCTATGACGATGTTTGATTTGACCGTCCTGCAGATTAAGCTGCACTTTTAAGGGGCTTCATGTTGATTTGTTAATTCTAAAGGGAAGCAAAGACGAATACATTAACATTGCCTCATTAACAACTGAATTTTGTTTTGTTTTCCAGCTGGATGAGAGAAATGTTCAATGCCAAAAACCCTGTTTATAGCAACTACAGCTTGTCACAAGTGTATGAGCTTACTAAAAATCACAAACTAACTGTGAAGCTAGTGTCCCCTCTCTTCCTCAAGCTTATTAAAAATTCAGTAAATCCCACAGCATTCCAGCTTTTTGCCCCACAAAACCACCTGCTCATTTGCTTTGAGTGCAAAAAAGACCAGTTTTGGTCTCAGCTCCTACGGTAAGCACCAGTATCTCAAAACACGCACAGACACGATGCATTAGGCGCTGAGACCGAAACCTTTCAGTTCTCCCACTACTAAATATTTCACACCAACTACTGTCCCTGTTTTAAGTGTTCAAACACAAACTCCTTGGTATTTTAACAAATACACTCAGATATTACACGTTCTTATTTGCACTGTCTGCTCTGTCAGGCAGAACAGCCTGGACAAGATATTTAGTACAATAATAATAGAATACATATACCTTATTAATATAAGGTATATTGTTGGTTGCAACAATATACTGGTTGCACTAGTCAAAACATCCACATTTTTATTCACGCAAAAGGTGGCACACAGAGTTTGATATTTATGGTCAAACAAACAGAAGAATACTAAGTGCAGGCAATGTAGAGGCCTGGCACAGCCACGTACCTCATGGCACATATTTGCCAAGGGCAGATGTAACACAGAAATTAATTTCTAAGCCAAAGGGGAAGCTGCAAATAAATGTATTGCTGGCCACAGTCCTTATAAAAGCATAAACTGCACTAGCATAAAAAAAAAAAAAAAGGAAAATTTTCTTAGTTAAAAAAAAATTTTGCAAGGCAAGCCAAGACTGATTTGGTAGAATAAACCACATCCCCCTCTCTTTCCACTTAAGGAACTCAAGACAATATCCAAATTGTATAATTTTGCTAATAACTGATTATTAATCACAGAATGATTAAGGTTGGAAGGGACCTTGAAGACTATCTAGCTCCGACCCTCCTGCTGTGGGCAGGGACACCTCTCTCCCACTAGACTTGGTTGCTCAAAGCCCCATCCAACCCGGCCTTGAAATATCAAAATACTGGACACCTGCCTTGCCAAAATTAATGTTTTTGCATTCTAGTACGCTTCCTTGATACAAAAATCATTTCTGTCTGTTAAAAGAGAAGTCTCCTCACACAGATCTTAGTTAAAAAATGGTAAAGCACATCAAATATGATTAATGCTTACTTAGCACTGTGTTCAAACTGCACAGATTTTTTTTGAGTGGGTTTTTTGGTTTGTTTGTTTGTTTGTGGTTTTTTGCTTTAAAAGATGAAGAGGGAACACAAAGGTGCATGGAAGGAAAGGCGATGAGCAGCAGCAACGTGCCTTGCACTGAAAGCACTAAGCACTGGATATCTTGGTGATCCTGCCCCTCCTCTGAGAGGGCCTTTGGGATTCCACCAGTAACAAAGAGAAACTTTTATTTTCCCCAGAAAACAAGAACTGCCACTGCTCCGGGGCAGGATTCTGAAGAAAGCATGTCCTTGTCTCAAGCAGATACTCTGTAAATGGAGATGCTCAGCCTTGAGGCCACCACATTTCCCAGTTCTCCAACGGTGTAGACGTGGCACTTTAGAACATGGTTTAGTGGTCATGGTGGTGTTGGGCTGGTGGTTGGACCTAGATGATCTCAGAGGTCTTTTCCCCCCTTATGGGTTCTATGATTCTGTGATCATATCCACAACGGAGGAAGCACCAAGAGCCCTCTGGGACACATGGGCAACTGGCAGCAGAATGTTTCTGTCTGAACAGTCCTCCTGGGCTACAGCCCAGTTCTTGCACAGGTTCGAGTGCCTGTGAAAGAGAGCAGGCTACTCTGAATCACTCACACGGCAGAAATTTGAGGAGCAGCAGCCTCTCTCTCACATTCACCTCAGACCCAGAGGGCAAGGAGCTATGAGTGCACCAAACAGGCAGCACCAGATACGCAGCTGTGGTACCTGCAGCTCTCATACATCACTTGTTGCTGCCACGGGAAGGTATGTTGTCTGCATGGTCTGAAAGCATGACTCCCATGGGTAGCAACAGTGGAGGGGAAATATTTTGCAGTAAGATGGTACACAGCACTTCCTTTTGAAAAGGAGTATTTGCTGTGCCACAAACGAATCCATGAAGACAAATTCAGGAGCATTGCTCAGAAGCAGCAGGAGTACAGAAGGGGTGAGCAAGCATCCAGTCTATCACCCTCGTATCCAGGATTTCACCTTGCCCTTGCTGAACTCTGCTGAGGTGAAGAGTTGACTAGAGAAACCCACCCAACAAGCTACAGTCCTGTTCTGTGTAATATGGTACTTGCAGACCATGTTTTCTCCAGTTAAAGAGGCTTCTGGGACTGATGCACAACTTCTCTGAAAGATAAACATCCTCTCGACATTTGCTTTTCTTTGGAAAAATTCCTATTAACTTTTATGTCTTGAATCTGAGCTCACATAATAGGAAATCACATATAATACAGTGTAATTAAAACCTTCCTATAAGGATACAGCAACTCCACCGTTACACACCGTTCAGCACAGGCAGTATAATGGTAGGTTAGGCAGTGTGCGCTGCCAGTCTGTGGGTTATGTATGGTAATTCCAGGAAAAGCAACGAGCATTGCACTTAGTGAGAACACACTTTCTTCATACACACTCCTCCCAAGAGCTGGTCACATTAGTGTTTATTTAAGGTACATGGTTACTCGCTCAAAAAAAAAAAAAATAATTACATTGAATCGCCATGCATTTCCTTGTGGCCCCTTTTGTAACTGCTCCACTTGCTCTGAGATCTTCTCAATTTAGGTGGGTAATCTGATATTGTGCTCTAATTAACAACTCCCATTTTTAACTCCATACAGTGAACTCCTCTGTCATCCTGTTTGAGCTGTAATTCAGTGGTTTCACAATCACTGAGTGAAACCTTAATGAGGCCAGTGTATAAAAGGAGGAGCTGTTACAGAGGAAAACATTCAATTCATACACTAAGTTGTTAAAAACCAAACAAATCAACTGACCCTACAAAAATCAGCCTGTCTGCTTCATAAACTCCTTAATAAAATTAGAATACCCTTGATATGACCTGAAGTAGAAGCTGAGGAGATTCTAAGGAAAATATGATTGTTTGGTCTTGCTTGTTCTTGGCAACAGTGATCTCACCATCTCTACCATAGCACAACCAAAGTGGAAGCTACCCCTCTGCAAGGGACAGAGGTTTACAGTATATTAGACACTGGTCTTTCCCACAGAAGGCTACAAATCTTTCTGTATTAAAACACAAAACTAATCAAAACACAGAAAACTAATAAAAACATAGAATAGTCTTAATAGAAAATATAAACAAACACTGTGAAGGCAGATTTCCAAAATGCTGGTAGTTTAACTTGGCTTTAACCTGCTAAAACCTGGAATGTTCCTTAGGATTCATTTATTTCACACTTAAAAATCCACAGGATATCACATATAATAATAGTACATGAACACATACTCCTATTTGCTTTAAGAGATTTAAAGTGACTCTCAAAGTTGTACTTTATAAATCAATTTTAAAGAAAATTGTGGTTGCAGCAGAAGTACGATTGTAAAGACATGATCTGTTTATAACATTGAACTAAGTGATGATACAGTTATCGCAGACCCGAGTGTCTTGGTGGATTCTAGAATAGCTTTTTGCTTGACGTTCTATCTGGCAATTAGCGGTAAACTGTCGGTGAGGTTTTTAATCTGCTAACGTTCAGATAAGGGCAGGCAGCCAGCACCACACTCAGTGAAGTTTTCCATCTGCCTGAGCTTTGCAGTATTATTAGGAACAGTGTTATTTCAACTGTGAAAAAAGCGGGAACAAGAGAAAAAAAAACAACAAAAAACCCACAACCCAACTTTTATTGTACAGATTTCAAGGGCTCATTCATCTGCTAAAAATCAGTTAAATTGGCTTGCTTTTCTAAGGTCCAAGTCTTAAAAAAAAAACAAAACCCAACCAACAACAAAAAAAAACTCCCACCAACAACAAACAAACTGACATTCTTCCTTGACCTGGTTATCTTTTCAAGCCTTCAATTTATGCAGTTCCAAGTAAGAGACATCCCCGAGCCTGTTTCCTGACTACAAGATCGGGAATGAAGATCTGAGTGTGCTGTCCCTGAGGGCCAATTCCCCCACGCTAGCAATAACTGAGAGAGTACGGGAAAAGCTAATGAACCTGAAAAGACAAAACGAAGATTTACACTTCCCTTGAATTTCAAAGCTCAGCTCAATAAGGGCTCTTCTGTGTCCTGGGCACCTAGGCTCCAGTACAGCTAGTTCATTGTAATTATACTCAACCTTCTCCGTCCAGGTAGCACCTCTCATCAAAGCTCTTCAAGAAGAAAATGGCAACTGTCGTCTCCTTTTCACAGGTCAGGTTGTCTCACCAACTGTCCTTAAGGCAGACTCACTTGTATCCAAGTTGCCCGGCTTCCCAGTAGTTCCATACACAGTCCACCAGGCAACACTGGCTCGTGTTAAACACCACTTAAATATGGTTTAGGTGTAGGGAAGAGGCTGACAAATATCCATGCAGGTTAGGCAATTTGCCATGGATGGGCTCAAAAGCATCTCCTCTGGCCTTGCCCCTTCTTGCAGAGAGAGTACATGTATATATGGCTAGATTATTAAAACATGAGAGCACATTAGACTGAAGAAAAGATGCATGCTGGGAGCATCATTTATTCATCTCCAAGTGTGTTTCAGCATCCTCTTGGCTGGTAAGTAGCAATAAAAATGTAACACATATGCCATTTTTCCATGTCAAGCAAGAAGATGTGTTGAAATAAAGTGAGGCAGGCTATAAAGCAGAGGAACAAGGATTGTTTCAGCTAAATGTCTAGTGCTTTGGTAAGAACACTCTGCTGTTGCCTCCACTTGCCTACCAACGCTAACAGTTTGGGTTTTTTCCAAAATGACCGAATAATGCCAGTTTCAATAGGCTTTGTTCGGAGTTTTACCGAAGTAAAATAAAAAAAGAAAAAAGCAGCAGCACTGACTCAGAAGTCTACAGAAGTGATTGCTTGTCGCTGCTCAGCTCCTGGGTACAGCCCTGAGCACAAGGCCAGCCCACAGGAGGAAACGTAAGGGCAACAACACACACAAAAAAGATGCACAAATAAAATTTGCCGATCAAGAGCGGCAGCTCCCCAGGAAATCTGCCCACATGACCCCAAGCCAGTCACTTAATTTCATACCACAGGTGTGATCCAGTCTGCAGTGGGTCATTTAGGAAGAAATTCTTCACGGAAGGAGTGGTCAGACACTGGAACAGACTGCCCAGGGAGGTGGCTGAGTCACCATCCCTGGATGTGTTTAAGTGTCGCTTAGATGTGGTGTTGGGTGATATGGTTTAGGGGTGAACTTGTAGTGTAGGGTTAATGGTTGGACTCGATGATCCCAAGGGTCTTTTCCAACCTAAACTGTTCTATGATTCTATGATTTCAGACCCCTGCCTGGCTGGTGCTCCCACATTACAGTCAAAGTGCTCCACAGCTATTCTGCTCTCTGCACCTTCACTAAGCTCCGCAATCAGACCAACAATTCTTGGGGGATCTAGCAGGCAAGAAAAGTGAGATATTTCCTGTGATGGCAGCAAGAGAACCACAACCAGCATTTGTGCCTAAGCCCCATTTTAAGGGAGCTAGGCACTGGCACAGCTATGGCTGCCGCTGCCTGCTCAAAGCAGTTGAGTTTGAACTTGAATACTAGACAAACTGTACAAGTTTTTGTGACTGTCACCCCCCTGTGTGCTCTGACAAGACCAGAGAGGACTCTGCGTCTCCTATTTCAGTGAGCTGTCCTCAGTCAGCTCGTGAGTGGTGTTTCACGTTAAGGCAAGTTTGCTCTCTACTCTAACCAGTATTATTTTTGTACATACTCATCTATCTACCAGAGGACTTAGTGCATTTATTTTTGTCTGATATATGTCCAAGAAAAGATCGGGATATAAAGTATGCTACACAAGTCAGATACCAATTAGAACTGAACTCTAACATCCATTATGCTCAAAACCAGGTAAGACAGTCAAAAGGAAAATACTCCTAGCCTGGATTTGAAATGATACCTAAATGAGCAATTCTACAGCTTATATCAATGTTAATCAGATATAAGACGCAAAATTCAAAGACACTGATCTGCACTTAAAGCATGTTATAGTTCAGACTCTTGCATTCTTAGATAGTTACAACCTACACACTCCTTTACTAGACCAGAGCCAAGATCCAGGGTAGAAACAAACAGTGAAAGAAAGATGGAAGGAACATTGCACATAAAGACTATTCTATCTTATTTCTGCAGAAATCAGGCAGTCATGAGTTACTGTCTCCACGCTGCTGCTGAGGGGGATGACTGTTGCAGATTTTCAAAGCAAGAGCCCTGAGCCTGTGTAACCCTTCAGGCTTCAGCTTTTCTAAGAAAAAGGCATAGATGGAAATCTAGTTTCTTCTCTCAGACCATATTCTATTTTACAGCCAACCTATACACCAGCCAAGTTTTTCTCTGGGAATCTACAACCACAGAAATAACTTCCCCGAAGTAAAGCAAGCCTAAAGGCACCTAGTGCTTCGGGAAATGACTTAACACAGCATCTACTCTGACAGGCATTTCCCCATACAGCTTTCTCCTACTACGACTCCAGCAGGTAAGATTTATTACCCCATTTCTGACTTTGAAGTAAAAGAAGTCTGCACTGTCAACAGCATTGGTCCTTCATGTGTGTCTGATCTGCAGGCACAGAAGCTTTCTCTTGCACAGCCAGCCTCTTCCAGCTCAGCCAAGTCCTACTCCGTTCTAAAAGCTTCAGAATTTAATCCTTATTGTTGCCCAGAGAGAACCAGTCTGAGCAAACAGCCCAGTCCTTGTCTGAACTATGAAGAAGTTGGACAACAGACAATGAGTTACCTGTTTTACCTTTTCTGCTCAGATGTGCAATCACCTCCTCCTTATACAATCATGCAGCAAGTGACACAGGAATGAATGAGAACTACATGTAATATTCATAAAAGATAACACAGGCATTTTCCTAGCTTGCTACATAATTCAGCTTCCTCTGTGCAGCTGTATATCTCTAGGGAGGCTGATTTACAGATGGGAGAGTGCAACTTGAATTAGATTTTATCGCACAAGTCGAAGTCGCAAGTGATGCACTAGTACAGTTCCTCAGCATTTAATTTCCTCAATGCTTAAAACATGCTTTCATGTTCAGGCTATTGTGTTTGTTTCACTCCGCTTTTCTCTGGAAGAACTGCACCTTTGCACATTGCTGGATTTTTGTTTGAAAGGTCATAAGAGGGTTAAACTAATTTAAGGTGCATAAATTTCTCAAGGTAGAAGTTCTTGTATTTCTAGAGCTAGGGGAAACTTGATGGCAAAATAAAATTAATTTTAAACGTTGATCATGAGAAACAGAAGAACGTCAGCAGAAGATTAATTTGAAGAAAGTGAATCTATAAGTTCTATAAATGCTTAAGCTTGCTCATTCCTCACCCCAAAGGATGAACAGGAGGAAAACAGAAACAAAGCACCACAGTTCCTCCTTAATGTGTCGCTTCAGAACATATTAAAGACAGTCTCTTGAGAAAGCCGCCTACCCTGCATGGAGACAGAGGGAAAAAGGGTGGGTCGGGGCTGCTGGTCGATCCAAGTGCCACATCTCTCTTTGCAAGAGGTGCAGCTTTCATCCCTACAGACATCAGTGGCAGCAGACAGCTCTTCTCTCTGCTGGCTGCCTGTTTGCTCACATCTCTTCCATGGTTTTTACAGGGGTAACGTAGACTTGCGTATGAGCTCATCTACATCTCCTCTTTTCCCCTTAATTTGCCCCTCTTAGACCTTTACCACAGAGTTCAAGAGATACGACCATTACATGAAGTGCCTAAGACCTACCGAGCGCTGTTCAATCACTTGACCAGATGTTTGCATCCAGATGTTCTGGTTTGAAAGCACCAAGATAAAAGTTTTCTGGGGCTGGCTGGACTGCGTGGCAATCACGGTGGGGGAAGAGGGGCAGTTGGAGAGGATGGGCCAGGTGAACCAAATGGTCCAACCACAGTATTCCTTCCCACAGTGCTCAGTATCTAAGGGCCCCTAAGAAGAGTCCTGAGGCGTTTTTAGTGCCTGCTGTGCTGAAAGGATTGCCATCAGCTGTTCATCATCTCTCCCAGTGCTGCTGGTGTTCCCACCTCCTGTTTTCACGCTGCAGAGGAGCACCATTTGTCAGGACAGGTTGTCTTGCCCTACCTCCCCAGATGGGAGCAGCATAGCTGCTTCAAGGCTTCCTTTCATTTTTTTGGGGGGGGGATTGTCATCGAGACTCTGGGCTTGGGCACCTCCATCTGCTACCAACTCCAGTCTGAGACTTTTCCGCTCAGGACCTAGTTGTCATTCGGAAGGCATGGGTTCCATATTAACATATTGTCTTGTATCTTTGACTATATTTGTATATTTATATAATATCTGTCTATAGTTCAATATCTCCATTGTCATTGTTAGTATTGTTTTCTGTTTCATTAAACCGGTTCAAGTTTTTTCAGCCTCAAAGTCTCTCTCCCTCGTTCCCCTGTTATCCTCCTCTGGGAGGATGGAGGGGGGGATCACAGAGAGCATCTGTCAGAGTTCAGTGGCTGACCCAGCCTTACAATTGGACACCAGGGCACTGTATAGGCACAGTCTGCTCACACAGTGCCTCTGTCACATCAGACAGGGCTGCTGAAGTCTACCAAAACAACTGAATGTCTTTCTAAATACCTTAATGTGCTCCAAGCTCTATCCAGGCCACAGGAGCACACTTATTACAAGGAGAGTATCATCAGCAGCACTGCTTGGAATAAAGTTTCCTAGTCAATTTTAGAATCGATTTAATTAAATCTTATCTGCATTTGTCCACTGCTGCTGTAATAAAGGCCAGCACTGACAAGAGAACAACAGAAAAATGGAGAAATGAAGAAAGTTACACTCCAGTCAAGCTGCAAAAAAATTAAAAAAATCTTTCTTTTCCTTTCCTGCTCCTTCCCTAGCACAGTACTGTTATGATCCCTCCTTGAGCAGCAGTACATACCTCATGAACCAAGCTGTAAAAACATGCCTCCATAAGCAAAAGTGTATTTCAATAAGTGTATTTCAGCACAGAGCTTTCAATACTCACCCAAGGTGTTTGTTGCAAAGTTTTTTTCAAGTCCATCTTCAGTTAGTTCTCTGTTATTCACCATACATCCCGCATTGTTGATCTGTTAAACAAAAATAATCTACTTAAGTATCTACTAGTGAAACCACGCACACAAGCAGTCCATGTCAGCTTGCTGTTTTCTGACACGGCTACAAACTGTTTGAATAAACCACGCTATTCCAAGTCACACGATTCTGTTGTTGATCACAAAGGTTTTTCACAAAAGAAAGGATCTACAGTGAAACAACTTACCACAGATGTATTACTAAGAGTCAACAGTCTTCTTGGTGCCTCACTCTATGTTTTTAAACTCTTTTTCTCACAGAAAGTAATATGCAAGTTGTAGAACGTAACTACGCAGTGTAGTTTGTCTCATCTGAGAGACCACATTGACCACACATCACCTATGCTACGTGGTGACATACTCTCCTTTAGGGGAAAAATTCACTTTGGGAAGCTGTGTAATGTTTGGCAGAATGGCCTGCAGGAGCTCCCACCCTCAGGAAATTAAATGAATGAGCTCCAAACTCGGCAGATGAGCCAGATAGCAGGTTGCTGCATCCTAGTTAGACTGGGAGAAGAGCAAAGCTAAACGGCAGAGGTGCTTCATACTGGGGTTGTTTAGCCTGAAGGAGACTAAGGGGAAACCTTATCACTCTCTACAGCTACTTGAAAGGAGGTCGTAGCAAGGCGGGTGTTGGTCTGTTCTCCCTAGCGGTGAGTGACAAGACAGGGGGAAATGGCCTGAGGTTGCCAGGAGCGGTTCAGGTTGGATATTGAGAAGAATTTCTTTACTGAAAGGGTTGTCAGGCATTGGAACAGGTTGCCCAGGGAGGTGGTTGAGTCACCATCCCTCGAGGTGTTTAAGGGAAGGGTAGATGTTGCGTTGAAGGACAAGGTTTAGTGGTGTTCATAGGGCTAGGAAAAGGTTGGACTCCATGATCTTGAAGCTTCCTTCCAGCTGAAACTGTTCTATGATTCTAGGACTTTGTGCCCTGGTTGTAGGGACCCCAGCTTTTCTCTCTGCCTAACCTGCACAGATACCCCAACTGTCTCACACAGCAGCGCCGCGCCACACAGCGTGGATGCGCTGAAAGGTAAAATCTCAGGAACAGCCAGAAGCTTGCAAGTTGTGTGCAGCCAGCATGTTCTCAGGTGTACTTTTTTTGCTGCCTTACCTTCCAGAGGATGCTCGAGCTTTTGTTTCCTACCATAAAGAGATCTGCCCCTGCGTACCTTCCTGCTCATTTACTGCTGCTCCTCAAAAGTTGTTTTCCTGTTTCTATCAGCATTTCCTCATCTAGAAAGCACCAAAGCAACTGTTCCAGGTGCCTCAGTTATAGCACAGACCCGAGAGCAAATTTTCACTGCTAAATAAAGGGGAAAGGGCACTGAGCCCCCTACCAGTCATGATGCTTATTTGTTTCCTCTCTCCCTGGCTCTGCTTTAGAATGCTCTGAAGAGTCTTTCTATAAAACTGAAAGCTAGTGCTTCTTAAAGAGGGACAAATTTATTAGTACTGAAAGTCAAATAGAAAACATGTGTCAAGAACCTCAAAAGATGCCACTAAAACTACTGCTTTTCTTTTTTTCTTTTTTTTTTTTGGCGTATCTATGTATGTGAACTCCGAAATCTATGTATGTGAACTGAGAACAGACAGGAGCAAAGAGACCACGGAGACTACTGCAAAAACATCTAGGGAAAATCAAGCAGAGAACTGTGGGCCAAACTGTGAAATCTACACTACCTGTTGGACAAAATCATAGGCTACACACTCCAAAGACAGACACATGATTTAAGTATGCAAACTTACCAACACATGTAATTTATGTTCATTTTTGAATTTTTCAGCAAACTTCCAGATTTCCTTGGGATTAGATATATCCACAATATGCAAGAAGATATTCTAAAGTCAAAAAAAAAAAAAGGGAAAAACGTTACAACCAACAGGGACAGTGAACAGACCCTCTTCATTATTAAGGTTTGTCTACTTGAAAAGGTATTTAAGCAGTATAAAAAATATTTTCTTCAGAACACAGCCTAAAACACTTAGGTCAACGCACACAACTGGGAAATCTGATTCTAGTCCTTAGAACAGCCCTTTTGGTCTCCCCTTGCACATCATGGTTTGTATCAGGAGTAGTGTTGTCAGCAGGAGCAGGGAGGTGATCATTCCCCTGTGCTCGGCTTTGATGAGGCCGCATCTTAAACACTGCGTCCAGTTTTGGGTCCCTCACTATAAGAGGGACATTGAGGTGCAGGAAAGGGTACAGAGGTGGCTACCAAGCTGGTAAAGGATTTGGAGGACGTGTCGTACGAGGAATGGCTGAGAGATCTCAGGCTGTTTAGCCTGGAGGAGACTGAGGAGACCTTATCGCTGTCTACAACTACCTGAAGGGAGGTTGTAGCGAGGCAGGTGTTGGCCTGTTCTCCCTTGTGGTGAGTGATAGGATGAAGGAAAATGGCCTGAAGTTGCACCAGGGGAGGTTCAGGTTGGATATTAGGAAGAATTTCTTTACTGAAAGGGTTGTCAGCCATTGGAACAGGCTGCCCAGGGAGGTGGTTGAGTTACCATCCCTGGAGGTGTTTAAGAGATGGGTGGATGTTGTGCTGAGGGACATGGTCTAGTGGTGTTCATAGGGCTAGGAAAAGGTTGGACTCCATGATCTTGAAGGTCTCTTCCAACCACAACTGTTCTATGATTCTATGATCATACGTCCCATCTTCCCAGTCCCCTTGGCAGCCCTTCGGTGGACCTCCTCCAAGACATCAATGACTTCCTTGTCCTGGCGAGCCCCAAACCAGGCACAGGACTCCTGCCCTGGTCTCACAGAGGCTTAACAGAGAGGAAGATGCGCTCCCCTCAGCCTGCTGCCTACACTCGTACAGCCTGGGGTGTGCTTGGCCTTCCTCACTCCAGGGCATGCTGCTCGCTGAGGGACAACTTGTCACCCTCAGGTCCTTTTCTGCAAAGCTGCTTTCCAGTCTGTACCGCTCCACCGGGTTAGTCGATCTCAGGGCAGGACTGTGCATCTGCTCTTGGTGATCTTCAAGAGGTTCATGTCAGCCCATTTCCTCCCTTGTTAAATCCCTCTGTAGAGCAGCGCTGCTCTCCAACTCCCCACCCCACCATCTGAGGTCGTCTGCAACCTGGCAAAGATTGCACTTCACTCCATCGTCCAAGCTGTTAAAAAGGTGTTGAACAATTTTTGCCCCAGTATTGACTCATGGGGGACATCACTATAAAATTGTTAACGTATCAGCTTTGTGCTGCTGATTGCTACTTTCCGAGCCAAATGTTCCAGATGGTTTTCCACCCAGCTTGTCATCCAGCAGTTCAAACCACATCTCTCCAAACTGGCTACAAGGATACCAATGCAGACCATGTAAAAAACCTTGGCAAAGTTAAGGAAAGTGGTGAGCACTGCTCTCCTCTTGTCCCTCAGCAGAGTCATCTCACTAAATGCAGAGACCAGGATGGTCAGGTTTGCCCGTGATAAATCCGCACTGCTTTCTTCCTCAAATCACCTTCACCTCTTTCCACACGAATTTGCTTCGTAGTTTTCCTGGGGAGCAAAGTGAGGCTGACTAGCCTGTAGCACCCCAAATCCTGCTTGCCTTTTTAGCAGACGAGTGGTTTGCCTCTTTCCAGTTAACAAGAAGCACTTCTCGCTTTGAGGTTTCCCTTGAAGATCAACCAGCTTTACCAAGGCCTTTTGCTCTCCATAACTGTCTCTCATGGGATCCTTCCAACCAAGTCCATAAAAAAGACAAAATCTGCTTTCCTAAAACCGAAGATTGTCATTCTACCACTCATCCTTCTTGGCCTCTCAATCTTAAATACCACAGTCTCACGACTACTTCCACCAACGCAGCTATTCAAGACTGCTATTTATAGCAGGTCCAGCAGAGATCAACCCAAAGTTGGTTTGTCCAACACGTATACAAAAAAAACCAAACCAAAACAAAACAAACCTGTCCTCAATGCTCTCTAGAACCCCCCTGGATTGTTTATGCCCTGCTGTGTTGTTAGCAAGTATCATGGTGGTTCAAGTGCTCCACAAGTGCCAGGACTTGGGGCTTCCCTTGCCCTCTAGAAAAGGCTCCATCTACTTCCTCCACTTCATCAGGCAGTCTGTGGCAGATACCCGCCACGATGTCATTCACATTGACCTGACCTCCGTGCCTTACCCAAAGGCTCTCAAGTGGCTCATTACCCATTTTGGAGCAAAGCTCCATGCACTCAAGCCACTCCTTTGCACAGAGCACAATTCTTCCTCCTTGTCTTCCCACCTTGCTTTTCTAAGAGGGCCTGTATTCATCCATTCCAGGACTACAGTCATGCCAACCACATCTCTCTAAGCCCAGTGAGATCACAGCTCTGCAACCATACATGAATTCTGGTGTTTCCTATGCTGTGTGTATTCCTGTTCGGGCATCTGACAGGGGCTCCCAGTCACGTCAGTCTCACACGAAAACTGTGAGAGTCTCCTCCACTTTGCTGTCCCTTAGACAGACTCATTGTCCCCATGACTCCACTACTCTTCTGGGTTTGGTCACTATCCCTCAACAAAACCAGTGTAAAGCCCTCCTCACCAGCTTAACAAATCTGCTGGCAAAGATACTCTTGCTCCACTTTGTCCTTCCTGCTCAGTAATGCTCATTTCTCAGAGAAGGTCAAAGAGGTCATAAAGACCAAGGACAAAGTGACACCAGCAGCACATTCAGGTGTTGACCTACAGGGTGTGTACACTCCTACCCAAGCCCTTCCCTTTCCCTGGACCGATTTATGAAAGCAGCACTTGGGCCACCATGCCCTTCACCACCTGTCAGCACCCTTGATGAACTCAAAGTCACCCCTCACAATATCATGGGTGCCCATGACGTTGGGCAACAA
Source organism: Trogon surrucura (assembly GCA_020746105.1). NCBI lineage: Eukaryota > Metazoa > Chordata > Aves > Trogoniformes > Trogonidae > Trogon > Trogon surrucura. The sequence continues at coordinate 30,388,885 of CM036617.1, read as the reverse complement.
GAGGGACTAGTCCAAGATCCAGACTAGCCTCAGCAGACTCTCCACAACAACCTATATCTGAGTCCCCAGCAAGTGACAAACACCTCAAGACATCAAGCCAAGACTGCAGATGAGTGCCTTCCCCACAGGAGGAAGCCTCCAGCCATTATCACCCACCACTTTCTCTCAGTGCCGACAACGGTTCAGGCTCATCTGTCCCAACACCTCCCCTGACAGAGCTTGTTCTTCCTCATCTGTTGCCATGGCACTACACCTATCCTATAAATGCACATCTGCAGGCAGAGAACAAGTTTGCCTTCTGTTGGCAGGAGCCACAAGCTTCCATTCCTCCCCAGCTTAGGCGTTTCTACCCACCACTTAATCCAAGCATAGCTTCCAGCTGTCCCTCCTTCCAAGCAATGTGGCATTTGTGCTCTCCTACTCCCCACAAAGACCCTGTCAATCTCCTCTTTCTGCTCCCTACAGCCTGTTCAACTCCTTCTGTCACTTCACCTGGCAGCCCAGCACCTCGACCGCATGCAGAACCCAACAGATGAGGCCATCATCACGCTCTGCCTCAGGCTTGGGGAAAAGCACCCATCACTCCCTGCAGCCCAACATCTGCCACATCATTCCTCCTGGAGCTCTGTCTGGGTCAGCCCACCAGGGCAGAAAGAGCACACTTTCAGGTACGTCACTGCACCTGCTCCAGCTGTCTCAGAGGGCTGGGTGTCTTCTGAACTCCCTTCCAAGCTAGCTGCTGCACTGACTGCTATGCCCTTGCTAGCCACCCGATGTCACAAGTCTTGCAATATTCTGAAATACTATGGCCAGGAATGTGGATATAGTAGAATTGAATTTAAAAAAAAAACACAACAAAAACAACACCTGACAGAGTGAACTTATAATTTTCTAAACCAGTAAAGCTAAAAACGTTTCCTTTCTCCAAAACATCAAAAACCTTTTACTGTTTGTTACAGGCAGTTCTCTTGCTGTTTGCAGATTTGTGTTCTACCTAGCACAAGCACAGTGGCATTTATCAGCATACAAAAGGCCTGTCAACTCCTACTCTGCTGCTAGATAGCACTTAAGTCTCAAAGATACACCACAGATAGTCTTATGACGTATCCCAGGAAAAAGATGTTTTATAATAATTATGCAGAGGATGCGTTCTCATGCAAAACAACAAATAATCATTACAGGGCGTCCTCTCTTTCCAAGTCGTTTCTTTAAATACTCATTATACAAGCAAATGAGATAAGTGAAGAAGCTGAGATAATTATAAGGCATTATTCCCTGCCTATAATTCTGCTTCTCTGTAGATAAAAAAAAAACCCACATGACTTTTTCTCTCTAACCATTGGATTTCAGCTCCTTAGTTGAATTAGGTCAGAATTTTCTCACCGTAACATTCATTTCTGACCAAAACCTTGACACCGCTCTACTATTTCCAACTGGATACCTCTCTAAAAGGTTTCTACTTTTAAAGCTACTACCATTACTTGCAGGTACAGAAGAGCTGAAGATTTTTTTTTGGCAGATGTTCAATAGTACAAATGATTTTAGACACTGAAAAAGATCTAAATCAACACCCATGTGCTGAAGACTGTAACACTGGCTCACAAAAAAGACCCACGGGCCTGTTCCCTATAAAAGTCCTTGATGGCAGCAAAGCCATTTTCAAAGTGACACCTAATCCTCATGACTAGATCTACTTTAACAGATTAGGAGAACTTCCCAGCTCCCAGGTCTGTGTACAGGTGCCTGACAAATAATAACTCCATTTCAGCTCTGAACCCTGGCATGTATTGCTGTGGAAGATGGAAAAAATCTCTGGTGTATACTACAACACGATTTCCATCCAGATGATCAGGAAGAGCATGTTAAGTCTGGATACAGCTTGTCAAGTTGCAGATAAAGTGTTTTATTATCTCCCTGAATTGCTTCTGAATGAGTACTTATAAAGAAGGATGTTCTTGTGGATTTCTTATCAAAATGACTCTTCCCAGTGCAGTTCCACGTCCCTCAAGGCCTCTTGTACAGAATGTCTAACACTTCACCGAATGTTGTTTTCTATACAAGCGCCCTGTCCCCGGGGTCACGAACAAGCTCTGCAGTGCCCTCATGCTTCTTCATGACTAGAGAATCTACAGGCCTGCAGCCTGCCCCAAAAGTGGGAGTACAGGAATTGTGCTGCTTTCAGAGGAAGAACATCATCTGCCTCAAGTTTTTTTCCACTACACGACAGAAAACAGGGCACGAAAGGAACCTTCAGAGGTCACACTTGCCCTCTTCTCAGGCTGTCTGACTGCAGTCAGCAAAGGAGGTAACAGATAATCAATCACCAGTCTTACTATAGCCCTGGGATTACACAGTTATAGACAGCTGGAAAGTCTTTATTTCTGCACAAGGACTGGTCTAATTCACCTCCATTAAAGAACTGAAGTGCAATGCTGGTTGTGTCACACTAGGGAGCTGAAAACAAAGAGCAGAAATTTAGCCAATATGGTATCTCTAACCACAAGAAGTCTTCAGAATTTTTGATCCATATTAAAAAAAAAAAAACACCTAAGTACTGGAATGGAAATAATGTGTTCAAGAGCCAAGTCACTATTTAAAATGAAGACAGCTTTACATCCAAGTGTCCCGGGTTACCCCTGGCAGGCAGTTATGCCCCATACAACCACTCACTCACTCTCCTCCCAGAGGGATGGGGGAAAGAACAGGGAGGGTAAAACAGAAAAAATTTGTGGGTTAATAAGTCTGGCCGAGCTGTGTGTGCAAACAAAGCAAACCAAGGAATTCATTCACTACTTCCCATTGTCAGGCAGGCGTTTAGTGATCCCTAGGAAAGGAGGGCTTCATCACATGCAACAGTGAATTGTAAAGCCAAGCACTGTAACTACAGATGTCCTCCCTCCTTCTTCTCTTTTATTGCCGAGCATGACATCATAGAGCATGGGACATCCCTTTGGTCAGCTGGAGTTAGATGTCCTAGCATGTTCTCTCCCAAATTCTTGCACACTCCCAGCCTCCTCGCTGGTGGGGTGGGATGAGAAGCAGAAAATGCCTCGACGCTGTGCAAGCACTGTTCAGCAATAACTAAAACACAGCTTGTCAAGAATAATTTGGTCACAAATCCAAAACACAGCACCACAGGAGCTGCTATGAAGAAAATTAACTCTATCCCAGCCAAAGCCAGTATACAAGTTAGAAAAGCGACTGCGCTTCTCCAAAAGAACACCCTCCTGAATAACTGGCAAAAGCAACAGTGACGGCAGGGGCTATAGAGCAATATATTTTTTCACAGATTCACAGATTACCAAAGCAAAAAGAGTACGTAATAGAAGGGAGGAGGTAAGGAAGAGGTATTATAAGAAAAGGAGATGGAAAAGTATGTAGCGTATGGAACTAGGACCACACACAGGACTTCACAGAGCAGCCAACCTTAGCAAATCAAGAGCATGTTATTCAGACACATAAAACCTTCAAGTCCAATGCTGTAAACCCATAAATGTTGTTGCAAGAGTGTTGCAATGCATTAACTTTTAAAAGCCTCAGCCACATAGTTAGGAATAGTAAGTAGGACACCACAAAAACATATCGACAACAAACATTAAATAAAACAGCATGCTGTGGGTGATATTATTAATCACAGGAAGCATCACCTAATGGAATTAAATCACTTCAAACCATACACATTACAAAGCACCAGATGTTTCCACGACCACATGAAAATACTATTGAAAACACAGCAGCGGAATTACAAAACAGAGTATCTCAAGGAATTTGAGCTCTTTAATATTAACAGTCTTTCCAAGAGTAAAGAAAAAGACAGGAAAAGAGCTCACCTGATTGCCCGTTTCCGTCACTATTTCTCCTCTGGCTACCTCAGCCCGTTCCTTATTTCGGCAAACCAGATGAACCGTGCCACCTGGTGGATTTCAACAAGAAACGCATTTGATAATTAATTACTAATTTGTTAGGGGGAAGGTATCAGCAAGAAGGGAGGGCCAGGAAGTGATGTGCAATTTGCAGTTCTTGTTTTCGATTAGATTTTGATACAATCCAAATGAAACAAAAAACATTTTGTGACTGTATCCCAGTTTGTAGGAAATCTATAGCCTGCTAGTAGCAGAGGCAATACCAGTCAGATGATGACCGAAATACAGAATCACAGAATCACAGAATGTCAGGGATTGGAAAGGACCTGGAAAGATCATCAAGTCCAATCCCCCTGCCAGAGCAGGAACGCCTAGATTATGCTACATAGGAACGTGTCCAGGCGGGTCTTGAATGTCTCCAGAGAAGGAGACTCCACAACCTCCCTGGGCAGACTGAGAAGAAGTTTCTTCTCGAGTTTAAGCGGAACCTCTTATGTTCCGGTTTCAGCCCATTACCCCTTGTCCTATCATTGGTTGTCACTGAGAAGAGCCTGGCTCCATCCTCGTGACACTCACCCTTTAAATATTTGTAAACATTAATGAGGTCACCCCTCAGCCTCCTCTTCTCCAAACTAAAGAGCCCCAGCTCCCTTATACCATGGGCTACAGTATGTGGCTTTTTATCAGTGCTGCTGAAGCTGATGAGATGGGAGCAAGGAGCTGTTTAGGGCCACCGCACCCCAGAGCAGTCCCAGGTCCATCAGCCTCGGGCCATTCTCAGGGACAAATTCCCCTGAAAAGGCACCGACCCAGCAGTTACCATCAGGCAGAGCAGATACACCAAGAAACTCAATCAGGTTTGTCCAAAGGTCCACGTAAGGTCCTTCAAGCAAAAGGCTGAGAACACAAATAGTGGATATAAGAAGAAAGCTGGAAGATTTCTGCTTGGCTCTGGTCCCTCTGAAGACAGACAGGAAGGAGAAAGTATCACACTCTGACACAGTCCTCATGCAAGGTTGCACATTCAGAAAAAGGCCACTGCATTCTAGGTACTGTCTGCTCAAACCATTTTCGATCAAGTCTGCACATCATACTTAGTGCTGATAAAATATCAGAGCTACATTAGCAACTGAAGCTAAGGCACCTGTATTATGAATGCTGCTTTGGGTACATGCCTTAAAAAGTTCAGTAAAGGGCTTGAACCACATGAGTGACTGGAATTGCTCTGTGAAAAAGAAATAAAACCCGACAGATATCAGAATTCTTCTTAGCAGTGGGAGACAAAAGGACCATAGCCACAAATCGTCAGGAGGCTCAGGCCAGGCATTAAGAAAAAAAATGTTCACTAGTTCTCTTCTAAATAGATCAGGCTGTCCCAAGAGGATGTCTGATTTCCTTCATTACAGGTTTCAAGATCCAGCAAGATAAAGCAATGGCTGGCAGCCTTGCTTCAAGTGGGGTGCTGGACAAGATGACCTCTCAAGGTCCCTCCTAACCAACTTTCCTACGAAAGAAATACACAGGCCAAGGCTCCTCTCAAAGGCCCGGACACGTCCCATGACACATACCTTAGCCACATTAAGGAGAAGACTCACAGAAAGGATTAAAGTACAGGTAGGCATAATTATTTTATATTTTGTATTCTCTGATCATTACAAGTAATGTGTTGACCTCAGTTATAGGTGCACTTGCACTCTTTACTTTTACCTATTGTTAGAAGTGTTATAGAGGTTGCTAACAGTCCACTGGAAGGCTCAAGCAATGTAAACCCCAAAGACTGATAATAGAAATAAAGGATTGCTAACAGAAACAACAGTGCTGGGTCACTCTTCTAGTACCCAGAACTCAAATGCAAGGCACCAAGTGTACTCTAGGGATAGAGCAGTCCAACATGGGGTCTGATAATGAAATTTTCTATCCAAAAGAGTGTTTTTTTCCACTGTACACCTCTACAGCAAGTATGCTTGGTGTGCAGCTGATGCAAGCAACAAGCCTCAAGGTTCTTCTGAAATTTTCTACCATGGTCTGATTCCTCCAGTGCACTGTCAGAGCTGGCTGGGTTATTTTTTAACCAAGTGCACAACTGCAGGCAGCAGTGAGAACTCCCGAATCCAGGACAATCATACAAATGACACTAACCAATGTTTAATAGTTTTATCTTCAGTTTGTGTGACACGTGTATCACACACAGAAGGGACCGTGCACAGACTGGCACTGAACGTGTACAGATCAGAATGAAAAACAGTCTTGGGCCCCAGGGAGAACTGATTTCATGACTGAGAGCAAAAGCAATGAGAAGGGGCAATGTCCAATGTTCACCTCTTTTGGCCATTCTCACAGTGCCTACAGACTTCCCTGCAAAGGACAGCTTTAATTACAGATCCTAAGGCAACTAAGGAGGTGCATTTGTAGATGTTTGACAAGCTCTTCCCAAAAACACAGGGAACAATGTAAGTACTGCGTACAGTTCCAAATTAACCACATGGAAGAAGTAGCTGGCCTCCAAGCTGGTCAGAAATATTCTCATAGTCTATAGTGGAAAGCAATCAATAACAAAAAGAGGTGGATTTTAAGGGCTTTGAGTATGAACATCTTTCTTGCTGTTAAGGAGAGAAGAAGATTTGGTGTGACCTATAAGCTAAGAAAGGGATTTAAATGTTTTCCACACTAAAGATAGAAATTATCTGAACTCAAACAATATATGGGAATTGTCAAAGTGGTCGGGAGCCGACTGCATTAAACTGGAAGCGCAGCTCACAAGACATATAGGAAAGCCCAAATCTGCAATACCCATAACACACCAATCCAGAGAAAAGCTCAACTCAGGCTAAAAAAATTGCCATCAAGACTGTCACTATTCACAAAGATCTGAGGTGCTTGAAGGCAAAGCCAATGTAGCTTGGTTATTCCTCTGCTGAGTCCAAATTCTTTACTTTCTTGTCATGGTGTACTTGAAGAGATTCACCTAGAAGCCAGAGCTCCAACAGCTGCAAGACATGCAAGGAAAGGATAAGGAAGACACTGCTAATTCATTTTAACTTCATATACACAGCAACGCCCACACAAGGTATCAGACAAGCAGTCTGAGCCCAAGGCTGTTCTTTAGGCTCCAAATAACTAGATGTGGTGACCAAATCCTATGCAGATCCAGTCAGCCTGACAGCTTGCAAAACCTGGCAGGCATATCCATTTGTGAGCAAAACAGTCACCAGACAAAGCAATACTTACATAAGGCTATTATACATAATGGCAGTAGTGGGAACCTGAAATCAATCATATACTGGCATTGATGGGGACCTTTAACCTGAAGACTCCTGGATGGTTATCATTTTGAACTAGCTTAATTTAACCGAGCCACTTTCCTTCATAAGATAGTTATGAAACCTAAGCAGGCAAAGGGAGAGCAAAGAGCCTCAAGTTCCTCCCTTTTATTCTACATGCCAAAACTCCTCTATCACTCTTGCACAAGAGGAATTATTTTGTCCACTCTAAAAGGGATTAAGTTTATCCTTCAACAGTAGCTAGTTCCAGTTCACACCATCTCCTTTCTTAAAGAGAACTGAAAAAATTGTTGCATGTAATGAGCTAAAGGGCACAAACTGCGGTTTATTATCATTAAGATCATGCATGACTACATCGCTTCTTTATATTTTCCCATCTGAACTTTGAAAAGCCAATTATCTTCTTTCATCATAGGATATATTTGTAAGTTCCTCAAAACAGTTCAAACTCAGCCAGGCTGCCAGATGTATGGAATCAGCCCTAAATGGACCTTGATCCATCACCATCCTTAGATGCCATGATAACACAGACAGTTTGGCCAACGTGCACTCGAGAAACACTTTGCAGATCCTCCCTACTCATTTTGTTCCATTACTCTAATTTTCACAGCACTCACCACGCTTAAACCTCTAACCCATGCTAACAGCCCTGTAAAATAACACACCTGACCCCTCATTCTGGGGAGCTGCATCTTTGTGTTTGCACTGGAAGGCGAAACCTGCTGCCTTCCTCCACCTTCCCTGTGACAGCCCCTCCGAGCTCCTGAGGGCCCCGCTCACCTCTCCTCGCTATCTCTGTGGCCGTGGCCTTGCCGATGCCGCTGTTCGCGCCCGTGACCAGAAAGGATTTTCCAGCCACATTCACCTCCACGTCGGCTGGATTGAAATGCTTGGAAGCAGACTCATACCCGCTCCTGAAGAAACCAGAGATACCTGTGAGAAACTAAGAGGGAGTCCTTCCAAAAAAAAAATCCCTAAAACCCACAGGGGAGGGTTGAGAATTGCTCTCCACTCACAGGTCAGCATACACTGAACAGCCCCCATCCCCACTACTCTCTGCACTCGTGGGACAGATTGCCAGCTAACATCGCAGACAGTTATCACAGCCAGCAGCTGATATATTTGTGTAGCCCAGCTCCCCCACGGGAAGGGAGGATCAAGAGAGTCACAAGGCTGTTGAGCTCCTGACATTTCCCTCGTTTGAGCACAGAACAAAATGGCTTCACGCTGGCTAAACACAACCCAGCGTTTAGCCGTGACAGAACATACCCAGGTTAACTGGTCCCTCCAGGACCACAACACTTCAGGTGTATCTATCATTCTATGATCTATGCTAGCAAAGAACTCGTAGCCTGTTCCCAGCTCCTGATCCTCTTGTTGCCCATACTTGGCAAAAGATTGTTGATGCCCACGCTCTTTTTAAGTATGGAACAAATAGTTCTGCCTGAAACAAGCTCAGACATCATCACTGGGGACAGGTCCCTCGAGAGATAATTTGTTCACGGGCACTATGGATGAGACCTCACCAGGGTTACCACTGCTCGGCTTGGCTTGGCACAGTGATCCTGCCTTCAGGTCGGTGGACCCACCAGTGTGCAAATAGCCCTGAGTCTGTTATTCAGGCCTTCCCTGAATGCAGACAATCCTCAAAGCAAACAAAAAGTCCAGAGTGTCGTGCCTGTGAGCCTCCAGGTATTAGGAATTTTCATACAGTAATGAATTGAGACTCTCAGTGTTTTCTTAAAGCACAAGAGCTGGTGAAAAACGCCTCTCTGGCCCCCAGCTGGGCTAATACATCTCAGAACTCAATCCATCTCTGTACTCGTGGGACAGGCCACGTATAACTGTCAGTGACACTGATGCAGCAATAGCTCAAGGCGTTTTGTCACCACAAGCCACAGAGCCCCGACTTTCTGACGCTGGGGAGGCGGCCCCGGGGCGGGCCCAGGCAGCACCCCCGGCAGCTCTCGCACATCAGGCACTGAAACGCGTCCACCCCGGGCGGGTGGGGAGGCTTCCATTAAGAGTGTCGAAAGAAAAAAAAAAAAAAAAAAAAAAGGCACCCGAGGCCCGCCGGTGGTTAAAGGCCCGCGGCCGCGCAGGGCCGCCCCTCGGGCTGGCCACGGCGCCCGCCCCGTCTTAGAGCCCCGCGGCCGCCCCCCGTCGCCCTCCCCTGGGGCAGCTGCCCGTACCTCGTGTACTCCCGCAGCCCCTTCACGAACCAGACGGTGTTACGGTACCACGACATAGCGCCGCGGCCGCCACGGCGGTGCTGCTTGGCCCCGCCTCTGCCCTTACATAAGGCGCCCGGTCCGGCCCTGCCTGCCCGCCCGCCCTTAGGCAAAGGGCCGAGGGGCGGCCCTGCCCTGCCCTGCCCTGCCCTGCCCTGCCCTGCCCTGCCCTGTCCTGTCCTGTCCTGTCCTGTCCTGTCCGCCGGCAGCCACCGCCATTACGGGCCGGGTGCGCGATGGGGGCGAGATGTGCGAGGGAGGGTAGCGGGAGTGTTTGGGGGTTTTATGTCGCTGTATTTTTTCTACCCATTTCTTCATTAGCCGGCAAGGAAAAAGGGCAGCTTTTGACATCGTTTCATAGAATGCGTTGGGTTGGAGGGCACCGTTAAAGGTCATCTCGTCCATCCTGCCCGGCAGTGAGCAGGGACATCTTTCACCAGATCAGGTTGCTCAGAGCCCCGTCAAGCCTGACCTTGAATGTCCCAGGGATGGGGCCTCCACCACCTCCCTGGGCAACGTGTGTCAGTGTTTCACCATTCTCATTGCAAGGAACTTCTTCCTTTTATATCTAATCTAAATCTACTCTGCTCCAGTTTAAAACCATTGCCTGTTGTCCTATCGCTACATGTTCTTGTAAGCAGCCGCCCCCCAGCTTTCCTGGAGGCTTCTTCAGGTACTGGAAGGCTGATATAAGGTCACCCCAGAGCCTTCTCCAGGCTGAACAACCCCAACTCTCAGCCTCTTCTCATAGGAGAGGTGCTCCAGCCCTCTGATAAGTTTTGTGACCTCCTTTGGACCCACTCCAACAGGCCCATACGCATGTGTTGAGGGTCTTATAGCTGGATGCAGTATTCCAGCTGGGTTCTCACCAGAGCAGAGTATCCACCCCAGCCGGGTGTTTTGGGGAGCGCAGCGGTTGGCACCTGAGGTGCTGGAGACTGCTGTGGCTGGTGAAGGAGGTGGCAGAGGAAGGAAGGCGAGTTTCACAGAGTCACAGAATTGTTGAGGCTGGAAAAGACCTCTGAGATAATCAAGTCCAACCTATGACTCAACAGCATCACATCAGCTAGACCATGGCACTAAGTGCCACATCCAGCCTCTCCTTAAACACCTCCAGGGACAGTGACTCCACCACTTCCCTGGGCAGTGCATCCTAATGCCTGACCACTCTCTCCTAAGGAAGTGTTTCCTGAGATCCAACCTAAACCCTCCCTGACACAGTTTCAGGCCGTGCTCTCTCAGCCTCTTCCCTGGGCACCTACTCGGGACAGATGCTGCCGTCAGCTGAGCCAAGGCTGGAGACGAGGTGGCACATTTTGAGGTGCGGGGAGCAATGCTACAGGACCTGGGCCTGCATCCTCTGCTCTGGAAAGCTGTTGAAGGGATGCTCTTGCAGAAACATAAACAACCTCCTTGTACCACACCAAGTAGTGTTTTGTGTAACAAATACACCCATGAAATTCCTGGCTCCTACTAATGGGGTAAAATGTACCCGTAGGAAAGGATGTAAAAGTTGCTCTTGCAGTAGAGGGAGTGAAATTTAAAATGTTTTTTTGAAACCATGAAACCCAAGAGAATTGCCTGGCGTCGCACACCTAGACAACGTCTGCTAACCATAAGGAAATTGCCGTGATAGGTGTAATTATGCTTTTAAGTACATTAAAGGACTGTGCACTTACAAAGTTCAGTATGAAAGTTAGATAAATTAATGTATTTTATGTGATATGCAGGGCCACACACAGAAAAGGTACTTTGGGAACCCCATCTAAGTTTTCAAGAGCTTTGGTTTAAATAGCAGAGATAGGGGAGGAATAGGAATATTCTGGGGGTTTTTGACCCTGCATGGTAGCCTGATACTTCCTTTTTCTAAATCTCTTCACTCTGTCAATGGCCTCGTACTAAAGTCTTTCACTTTCTCAGCATGTTGTATGAATATTAGGCTCACAGAAAAGGTGCTTCCCACCATGAAGTTAAAACTTTTGAACTCAACACTGCCTGCTCGTCATAGGTATTGTGTGTGAAATAAGAGTTTTCAGAGGGCGAAAAGACATGGTTTTACAGCAGTATCTTCTTCCATTAAGAGGCTATCCAGCTAAATGTCATTGCATAAAACCTGAAAATGCTCATTCTTATTAAAACAGTTGAAAGAATTTATTTAAAAGCAGCAGCCTGAGTCTGTTTTAACTGATTTTGTTCTTGGAAATGGCTAGGAGTTTCTGACTGAAAATTCGGCCTGTTTCTGATGGTTGAAATGAAGCCTTCTGCCCCAGAAAATAAGAGCTTGGCAACAGTGTGAGCGACAGAACATTATTTCCTATAGTGGAAAATGAATGGCAGACTGAACTACAGATACTTATGACAATGCCTGTAAGCGTCTAGTTGTGAGCTAGCTACATAGAAATGAGTTTTGTGATCATCACCTGCAACATGGAATTAGCAACCAGAACTGTTCAGTGTAGACTGCTGTAATGATGTTAGATCATCACTCTCACTGCGAACAGAGCAGATGTTAGGCTTGTGCGAGTCCTGCATGAAAGGCCGAGATAATGTCCCCTCTTCCTGCTTTCAGTCCCTTGCCCTGCTAGCCCTTCAGCTTCTCGCTTTCCCTCACAGCTTGTACAGGTCTGCCTGGTTATTTTCCTCAAACCGTGGCTCAGAGAAAATACACATTGAGGGAAAACCAGCGGATTATGTGGATGTGCCTGCTGTTATGAATATTGAGGCAGAGAACTACAGCACTGCCCCATGGTTTTATGCTAGTTGGAGAATGTCTCACCTTGGGCTTTGTAACCTTCGGTGCATCTCAGTGTGCTGTTAGGAGAACAATAATTTTCCATGGTTGCTTATGCCACAGAATTAGCTGCGTGCTTTACAGGAAATATGGTTTCAGCTCGAAAAAAACATTAGCAAGCCCCAAACAAAACAAAAACCCCGTGGAAGTTCCTGCCAGTAAATGCAGTAAGCCGAGTTGTGTTTTATTCCCCTGTCATTGCTTTGTTTATGCTTTTTATTTCTTAAGCACTGAGACTATGGCTTAGTACAAGAAAAACTGGATCATGGCTCTGATGTGTTTTGTTTGTCATTTCAGTGTATTTTCTGATAAACTGGTTTCATTGTGTTTTCTCATAAACTGGGAGGTACATCGCTGCAGTCTGCCAGCCTCGGAAAGGAAATGGGGTGTATGCAGATACACAGAATTCCTTGCAGGCTAAAACCATTTGGACTGTAATCGGCAAGATGCTGAATGGTGCAGCCCTGAGGTACTAATCAATGTGAGCATGCATGGTAGACCCTGTCCATGAGTCAAACACAAAAATATATGACGGCAAACAGACGATGGGAGCAGCTTATAATATTTTGGGGTTTAAGAAGTAGTGGGCAATTACGGCGTATTATTCTTACTAACATTAGAGAAGAGAAGATTCTTAGGAAGATATTTGAATATAAGGTTGGGAACCAGTTTCACCCTGGTACACATGCAAAATCTCAGGGGATATTATATAAGTCTTGTAGTACCACTACAGTGATGTTAGCCAGGCCCTTCTAACATGCCATTTTCAGGAGATTTTGTAAACGCCGAGAAATTATGCCATTGCCAGTGTCACAAACCCTAAGCACACTTAGACGAAAGATTTCTGCGTAGAAACGCTTGCTTCTTCTGTTGTGAGGGCCTAGGCTTGCACCCAGAAAGGAATTGCCACAGCACTTTCCTTCTGTCTGGACAGCTTCCCATCAGGAGCGAGCTGCTGCATGTTATCCAGGCATCTAGATGTTTCTGCTACCTCATTTCACCTCCTGTGATGTTTTGCTTTTGTATTGTTCTAGAGGCAGGAGACTGTAGAGATTGTATGAGTGCTCTCTGCTAACCCAGCCATCACGGTGATTAGGCAGTATGGGTTGTGTGTAGGAGAAAAGTAAGACATAATTTTGCCAGGAGTCAGCTGGTGCTGGCCTCACAGTATTCTCACAGGCACAATTTCTGCCCACATCAAGAGTTTTAGCTGCTCATTGCCTTTTGTGCAGAATTCTGGGTTAATACACTTTGGTAGCTGAATTACAATCTGTTCTGGAGCTTTGGAAATTTGCAAAATTACAGCTTTTGGTTTCTTTCATGATTGCTGCTAGCTTAGCATTAAGCTCTGATAGGACTGCTCTGAATGCGAGGGATGTTTTAGATTTTTTTTTTCTCACAGATTGCCAGCTAACATCGCAGACAGTTATCACAGCCAGCAGCTGATATATTTGTGTAGCCCAGCTCCCCCACGGGAAGGGAGGATCAAGAGAGTCACAAGGCTGTTGAGCTCCTGACATTTCCCTCGTTTGAGCACAGAACAAAATGGCTTCACGCTGGCTAAACACAACCCAGCGTTTAGCCGTGACAGAACATACCCAGGTTAACTGGTCCCTCCAGGACCACAACACTTCAGGTGTATCTATCATTCTATGATCTATGCTAGCAAAGAACTCGTAGCCTGTTCCCAGCTCCTGATCCTCTTGTTGCCCATACTTGGCAAAAGATTGTTGATGCCCACGCTCTTTTTAAGTATGGAACAAATAGTTCTGCCTGAAACAAGCTCAGACATCATCACTGGGGACAGGTCCCTCAAGAGATAATTTGTTCACAGGCACTATGGATGTGACCTCACCAGGGTTACCACTGCTCGGCTTGGCTTGGCACAGTGATCCTGCCTTCAGGTCGGTGGACCCACCAGTGTGCAAATAGCCCTGAGTCTATTATTCAGGCCTTCCCTGAATGCAGACAATCCTCAAAGCAAATCAAAAGTCCGGAGTGTCGTGCCTGTGAGCCTCCAGGTATTAGGAATTTTCATACAGTAATGAATTGAGACTCTCAGTGTTTTCTTAAAGCACAAGAGCTGGTGAAAAACGCCTCTCTGGCCCCCAGCTGGGCTAATACATCTCAGAACTCAATCCATCTTTGTACCTGTCAAAGAGCAAGGAGTTTTAACCAAAGTTTTAATTGCCTCCCAACACAAAAGAAAAGTTGAAAACACCGATTGCTGTTGAGGGCTGTGTGTTTCAGGATGTTTCATATTTTCTTCCCAGGAGACAGATCTAAAAGGTAGATACAATACTCAAGAGCTGAGATGCAATTATATATTGTACAAGAATGTTTAAGAGCAGCTTCAAGGCCATCTTGCCAATCTCTTTTATTATCCTTGTTGAGTTTTTTTGGTTGTTTTTTTTTTAATTTTTTTGGAGAGGCTAAAAGCTCTGTCTCCTTAAGGACAACTGGCTCTTTTGCTTGCTTCCTACTGGAGGTCTGGCAGGCTGTTGTGCATTCTCTCCTTTCCTTGCAGTTACCAATTTTCTAATTAAGTCTCTGTGCCTGCCCCCATTAAATCAATCAGAGCGTCGCCACTGATTGCAATGGGAACAGGAGCAGGCTTTGAGGGCCGGATCTGCAGAAAAGCTCGGCGCCTGTAATTGGGGCCAGGCTTTCCAAGGAAGTAGCGACCACGTGCGAGCCACCGTTGTCCTGGGAGCCACTCCCAACCCTGCATTTGCGGTGCTGCCCTCAGCTCTGGGTGCAGAACACTTGAAAACCCCAGCTTTAGAAACCAGCGCTGCCCCAACGAGGTTAACAGCGATTAAGAGCTGTCAGCAGCTTGGGGAGCGGCGGTCGGCGCTCTTCCTTTTGCCTGGCTGAAGCCGAGAGTTTGGCAAGTGGTCGAAGAGGAACATCCAGGCCCTGAGGTCTCGGGGACGCTAGCAACAGGGCGAGAGGGGCAAAAGCTGATCACCCTGAACGTGGGGAGGGATCAAAGTTCTGGCGTGTGTGGTGTGTTTATGAGCAGAAGAGTATTTTCTTTGTTGTGTGCTCTTATGCCCAAGTCATTACGAAGTTTGCCAGCCGCTGTCATCAGCAGTGTTGTTTCCAATGAACAGTCAGGCTTTCCCCGGATCGAATAGCCTTTTGTTCTCAAGAAACAAACGTGGCAGTGTGTCATCAGCTCAGCTCAATCGCTCCTTTTCACTCAGGGGCCAGCAAAAGGAATCTCTGCTTTACCAGGAGGACAGGTGTGCTCTATCCACTGCTGAGGACCCTTGTCTCTGAGGGCCTGTGGGACCTCCCAGGGACAGGCATATCCTGACAAGGGACTAATGAGTGTCCTCCCAAAGTGAAAAGAGTTGACCAGGACTGCAGCTAAACCTGCTGCTGACCTAATTAATCTCTTATGTAGCAAATACTTTATGCATGCTTTAGTAATTAACTGGTTTAAAAATGCTAGGAGCTGCATAGTTGATTTTCATCTTAGGAAATAAAAAATCAACTCTGTGATTCCTATGACTGAAAAAATATTTTTATGGCCTTACAGTAGGCAGCATGCTTGAATGCACACATTTGTTGCTAGGCTGGGACAGTAATGCAGTTATCTGTACTAGTATATTCTTCAGCTACCTGCTCTTACTGCTCTTCTACTGGATCTTATGGTTCTTACTACTAGCTGTTGGACCCAGATGCTCATGAGCTTATTGACTTAGGTGAATTCTGCTATTCTCCATTCTTTTATTTTTTCTTATTCTTCTGCATGTCTTACAGCTTATTAGCGCTGATTATCCTAGCACGGTTGTTACCAAATTGCAGATACTATCTAGTGGTATGTATCCACCAAGAGATAACTACAAGCAAGACAGTGGACATACCTCACCTTATATGATTGCTGTACGTCGTGTTCAAATGCCGAAGGAATGGACTGAAGTTTTGTGTCTGTGGGAAGTCCATGTGAGGTGGTAACAGAACCAACAGAGAGATGTAAAACATAGGAAAGTCCATTCCATGTAAAGCTGTAGAGCCAAACCCTCTCCTGTGAATAACCTGTGTATTAGTAATCTAATTTCACCCGGTGTTGGACAAATTTTTTTAAAAGTCCATTAGAAATAATGAGGCAACTCTTTTTCTGATGTATTCTGAAAATAAAGAGAATTTATGAACTAGTAACGTGAAATCCACACAGAAGTAGAAGATCAATTCAAAAAGCAAAATAAGCAATGGTGATAAAAAGTATTGTCTAGAGCAGCCTGTGAATAAGTTTGCGTAGTGGATTTTTTCCCCACCATTTGCACTCTTTGTGTTCATTTTATATGGATGCTGAATATCAATGCTAAACTAATATCGAATGCTAAATATTTTTTTCCAAAGGACTGAGAATCAAGTCCATAAGATATGCAGGTACCTAAGTCCCATGGATATGAAAAGGACCTTGTGAAAAAAGCTTTCGTGGATCTTACCCTATAGGCCCTGAGGTTTGCATCTCAGAACATCTCTAACATCTGAGCTGCAACACAGGGAAATGTATTTCACACTCCCTCTTTGCTTGAATATTATTGAGAAGAGTCAGTATGGCTTAGATTCAAATCTGTGGGCGAAATCAGTCTCTGATATAACTGTTCATCTCAGTGAAAATGCAGCAGAGTTGATTATAATTAGCATGACTGGGAAATGTAAAGTACCTTCATTTTTAAACTCCAGTCACATAGGCTCATGAACTTGCACTGGTCAATATCACCCTCCCTGCATTTTATTATTCAAATGAGACATTTGGTAGAAATTCACTGTTGCAAACATGTATATGTGATTTCTCAGAGCTGAATACAATTTTCTCAGAAGCCTATTCTTGTAATATAACATTGTTCTTTTTAGCATTTTTCTTGTACTTTGTTTTCTTGTGCTAGGCAATATCAGATGGCTCTTGTCAGCCTTTTTATTTTCTCTCAAATATTATATTTTCTAAAAATGGTGGTTTTTTTCCTCTTACAGCTAGCACATGTGAGACTTTCATGTACTTCAGCAGTAGACAGGAACCTCAAGAAATGGAAGCTAAGAAGCAGTGATTTCAATTGCAATCCTGAGTCTTTTCTGTATTATATGTAGAACATACATGGGTCTTCCTCGTGTTGCAAAGTTCCCAACAGCTAGAATTTCAAGGAGGATGAATAATCAGAGATAAGTTTCAAAATAACTTGCAGAAACTGGTCTGGCTTGGGATGTTGTACAATATAGAGAAGTTACCACCACTTTAATCTTCGTAACCCTTTGCCTATGAAGTCAACACATTTAGGCTCATTTATACCAACTGTTCTCATTTTGGGATCTGAAACACTTAGAACTGCTTTTGACATAACCTAGAATGGCTTCTTCTTATGTATTTATTTATTCATTTACTTATTTTCACCTTGTAGTTTTAAAGTCTGCTGTCTTGGGGCCTCATAAAGCTCAGATCGAGTGCTGTGTGAGAGATCTTCAATAGCACAATGTTCCTTTTTCTGCCTCTGAGGAGATGAGGTTTGTCATATGTCTGGTGTTCATCTTTCGTCTCTTTGGGTCAGCAAGTAGGAGCTGTCTGTGTTCAACATTTGGAATGAAGGAACAAAATTTGCTGTGGGAAGCTGCTCCCTAGAGCTTTAGAATATTTTGCCCTTTGCTAAAGAAGGTGGAGTAGTGAGAAGAGAAATATACTGTGAGCAATAAACTGTAATAAGTGTAATTTTTTTGGCTGCTACCATTGGATTTATGGCATGTATATGTCTAGAGTGTGTGTGTGCATGCAGAAATGTCTTTGGATCTTTATATTATTAGTTTTTGTAATACCCACAACTAGCAGTGAGCAGGTTAATCCACTGAAATCATGTACATTTTTTCCTTTAAAAGCTTTTTTTTCTCAAGAAGGGGAGATGATTTATCTGGAACAGTTACAGCTAGTTTCCTGCATTGTAGTCAACGCATTTCTGAGTTCATAATAATTACCTTAAGGGTATATTTTGTTCAGAAGACATTTATGTTACTGTGAAAAAAATAGCTTTTTCAATTTGTAATTTTAGTTTAGTGGCAAAATATTAAACATTTCGTACCAAGACATAAATTGTATTTTCAGCTGTTTGACCTTTGGTCTGTAATAACTTAATTCCCCCACAGCTGTTTACTGAGAAAATGTGCCTGCTTCCCCAGGGACTGAGCGTATGTCTGGGACACCATCACTTTATGGCAATTTAAGAAGTTGCTGCTTAAAAGTTAAGGTGCTGTGGACATATACGTGTTCCTAGCTTACTCCAAAGCGAGATAAGGTACCTTCAATTAAACTACTTTCATTTGGATTTAAGCTGAGTGCTTTACTGGGACCTGATAGGATGCATCTGTGAGTCCTGAGGGAACTGGTGGATGAAGTTGTTAAGCCACTATCTGTCATATTTGAGAAGTTGTGGCAGTCTGGTGAAGTTCCTGCTGACTGGAAAAGGGGAAACATAACCCTCATTTTTAAAAAGGGAAAAAAAGGAGAGACCTGGGGAACTAGAGGCCAGTCAGTCTCACCTCTGATCCAGCAAGATCATGGAGTGGATCCTCATGGAAACTGTGCTAGGGCACATGGAAAATAAGGATGTGATTGGTGACAGCCAACATGGCTTCACTAAGGGCAAATCATGCCTGACAAATCTGGTGGCCTTCTGTGACAGTTCTACCAGTGTTGGTGGGTAAGGGAAGAGAAACTGATGTCATCTTCCTGGACTTGTGCAAAGCAGTTGATGCTGTGCCACACAATACCCTTGTCTCTCAATCGAAGAGACATGGATTTGATGGACAGACCACTTGGTGGATAAGGAATTGTCTGGATGGTTGAAATCAAAGATTTGTGGTCAACTTCTCGATGTCTGAGTGGACACCAGTGATGAGTGGTGGTCCTCAGGGATCAGTACTGGGACCACTGCTGTTTAACATCTTTGTCAGCGACATGGACAGTGGGACTGAGTCCACCCTCAGCAAGTTGCTGACCAACACCAAGCTGTGTGGTGCAGTTGACACACTGGAGGGAAGGTATGCCATCCAGAGGGCCCCTGATAGGCTGGAGAGGTGGACCCATGTCAGCCTCATGAAGTTCAACAAGGCCAAGTTCAAGGTCTTGCACATGGATCAGGGCAATCCTAAGCACAAAACCAGGCTGGGGGATGAGTGGATTGAGAGTGGTCTTGCAGAGGAGGACTTGGGCATACTGGTGGGTGACAAACTGAACATGAGCCAGCAGTGTGCACTCGCAGCCCAGAAAACCAATCATAGCCTGGGCTGCATCCAATGCAGTGTGGCCAGTAGGTCAAGGGAGGTGATTCTCCACCTCTACTCTGATCTCGTGAGGACTCACCTGGAGTACTGCCTCCAGCTCTAGGGCCCCCAAAGTAAAAAAGACATGGACCTGCTCGATTGGGTCCAGAGGAGGGCCACAAAGATAATCAGGGGGCTGGAGCACCTCCCCTAGGAGGACATGTTGAGAGAGTTGAGGTTATTCAGCCTGGAGAAGAGAAGGCTCCAGGGAGACCTTATAGAAGCCTTCTTAAGGGGGCTTATAGGAAGGAAAGGGTGTGATAGGGAGTGATAGGACAAGGGTAACACTTTTAAACTGAAAGAGGGTAGATTTAGATTAGATATAGAGAAGAAATTCTTTACTGTGAGGGTGTTGAGACACTGGAACAGGTTACCTGGGGAAGCTGTGGGTGACCCCTCCCTGGAAGTGTTCAAGGCCACGCTGGATGGGTCTTTGAGCAACCTGGTCTAGTGGGAGGTGTCCCTGCCCATGGCATTGGGGTTGGAACTAGGTGATCTTCATGGTCCCTTCCAACCCAAGCCATTCTGTGAAATTCTATGAAATTTAGCCATTGGAGCAACCCAAGAGAAACTGTGCTATGATGGTGGGTCTGAAGAAGAGTGTTAACTTATTAAGTCACTGTAACTCAGTTGTATTTAATCATATGCCCTAAACCAGATGTCCCTGCTCCACACCTGCATGATTGCAGCCTGCTGAAGGAGGCAGTAGCAGTGGCGGTGCAGAAGGCATGCACGGATCCCTCTGGATACAGAATTGATGGCCTCAACAATTTTGGAGGTGTTGATGTTCACACATGCTCATGCCATAGCTTATTGATGTACACAAGGTAAATATTAACAATTCAGAATTTTCCTTTCTCCATCCTAACAAAGCTTTTTGTTTACTCTGTATAACTTCAAAGTATTCCACAAATGCCTTTTGCTTTGTTAATACCTCCTTTCTCATTTTGCGTCTGTCCCAGCCAGGTCACTGAGCACTAGTGCTGTGATTTGGCAGCATTTGCCGAAGATTTTGATGAATGCCCTGGGTTCTCATACCTAAAGAATTAAACCTCCATTGGTAGACTGTAGCGAATCAGTCAGTCTTCATCTTCTAGCCACATTTCGCAAGAGCATGGAAGTTTGTATTGGAGTTCCATGGTTGGAGTGCATCCAGCTACTTTCTTGTTAAATTTCTTTTTCATTACCAGCTGAACATGATTTTCTTTTTTATGCCTGCCCTAAGCTTTTGGATAAAGTTCATGTGTAATGATAAACAGCTGCTTTGCTCCATTTGAGTGATGGATGGAGTTATGCCTGCTGATAGGCAATTTCTTAAATACCTCAGCATCTTAATGAATGAAAGACGTTCTCCACTGAAGGTAAAATCAGTTAGATCAGTTCAGAACTGTAAACTGAAATCCAGTGAAGTGTTTGGGGTGGGAAGGAGCAATTCTAGCGTTGACAACAGTTGTGCTTCAGAAACAGGTAGTACCATTAGAGATACAGTGGAGAGTGTGGTGTGCAGCAGCTCTTGGCAAAAGACAGCCTGGGATTTCTCCCAGTCACAATCTGAGGCCTACAAATTAAAGAAAAGGTTTCCATTGGTCCTGTCTCCCAACATACAACCGGGCATGGCCTAAGTTAGCCAGCAGTTTTAGTAATTCCCATTCCACAGATTTCCAAGCAGAGACAGCCTGTTGGGACTTCTTCTGCGTGGCTGCTCCAGAGCAGGAAATGCTACACTGATGCTGCCCTCTTGTCAGATTATTTCACCTTTTATCCTACCTTCTTTCTAAGATTAGTTTTCTGGAAATGAACAGTTCTTAAAGCCCAGGCCTCAATTAAAAACCTTATGAACCACATGCACCCTTAGTTATCTATGCAATAGCACCTGAGATAAACATTCATGGTTGAAGACAGGTGGTTTGCCCAGATGTTACACTGTGTTCGTCCTCAGTCCCAGGAAGGATGGCTGAGCAGAGCCTGTTCAGCTGTGGCATGTTGTTGTGGTTCTCTTACAGATCTCACCCTTCCAAAGGCATCGCATAAATCCTTTAGGTTCCTCTAAAGCACAGGTTTCAGCTGTGTGGATTTTAACGGAAAAAATACCCAGAAAACGTGCACTTCGTGTGACCTGGGGCCACCCTGCTGCTTGTATAGAGGGGAGCCCCCCCATTTCAACTGCATTAACAGAAGTGCGTAGAAGCAAAACCAGAAAGAGCGCTTTTACACTGCATTCATCAACACATCAAAAAAACAATCTACCAGGACCAGTTACGGGCTTGTTCCATTACATGTCACAAAACAAGTGTCTTTGTGCATGCTGGTGCTTTTAAAGCTGACACTGCTGTTGACTTACAGGCTGTTTGCATTACATCTGTCCATTAAGTATAGATTTCCGTATGTACAGCACCAAGGTGAACAACTCAAACGTGCACTCACACCACAACCAGAGAACTCCTGCAGTGAACGCATCCGCCCAAAATTCTCACATCCCTGCCCATGTCTTCTTTACATGTTTTGTATTTAAAACACCAACGTAAGATGATCAGGTTTTCTATGATCACCCTCTTTGTGTTGGTGTTGGTACTAGCAAATTACTGCTATACAAAAAGTGGAGGAGTCTCCCCAGACTGGGGAATGCTGAGCCCTGGTTAAAGCACTGATCTGACAATACTCGGTAGCTCCGTTCCTCGTTCTGCCGACGACTTGCAACGTGGCTTTGGCTCAGTTTGTATGTGTTGGATGTGTATGGATGCATTCAGACTATCTGTTTTAGCACCAAAGTTAGATATGGATGCTTTCTAATCCAAGTTCAGAAGACACCTGGGGGCCGTATTCAGGCTGCCTATATACATGTATACATGCTCATACTGCTCATAGCTGCTTACAGGCTGGTCTAGCAGTGGCCTGAACAGCTCTCTAGTGAGCATCTAAGTTACTGTCAAAGTCCATGCACCATGCAAGGTGGTCTGAATACAACCCTCTGTCTCCCCCATCTGTAATGCAGGGACAGTAACACAGCTCAGCAAGGCTACGGAGATGTTCAGATCCCAGCGAAGCGGGCTGCATGGCTACTTTTATAGGCAAAGGTGTGCTGTGCTGGAACAACGTAAAGGGACCTGGTTTTAGAGGAATTTGCTGTCTGCAAGACCTTACTTCAGACAGAGTATCCAAGAGTTAAGAAAGGAATGTACAAGTTAGCAAGAGTATACCCTGGCATCTGTAGCTGCAATTTTACCTTGGCTGTGCTGTATTCCAGTTTAGCTATTTCCAGATGGCACTGTATTTTACAATTCCCTCTTGCAGTTGACTGCTATCATACATATATATAGTACAACAAAGATGTACACAAAGGTGAATTATTGCCTGTTCTTTGTTGTACGCTGCTTCCCAAACATCTGGAGCTTTATTTATGTGGCATTTAGTCTTCCTCAGAAGAGTATCTTTGCCTGGAAAAACAATATATGCAACAGCTACAACAGATAAGGAGGAAGAGAACAGTATGGCTAATAATGAGAACACCAACAGCAAAAATGTACAGGGTTTTGTCACAGTAATCCTGAGGCTGATGAAAAGGTGGGATGAAATTTGGCAGGTACACAGAAAAAACCCAGTAGTTTCCAAGAATGAACCAAAGAAAGAGGAAAAGGCTGAGGGTTAGATGGATGTAGTACTTGTGAGCATTCTGCCTCCAGGGATATTCGTCATCATCATCATCATCAATCACAACAGACTTGGAAAGGAGCTGCCTCATCTTGGTTGAGTCGTACAGCAGGAGAGTCACCTGGAGGTATTGGGGGAGAAAAGGGAAGAGGTAAATTTGCTGCAGAATATCTGAACACCTTCTGGCCACTGTCAGCCTTTGGGCCAAATAAAAGCTGGGTATGGCAAGTTCATGTAAGAAAAAGACGAGGAGCTACAAATGAGGCAGATCTTGCTGGAAAATAATGCATTTTCCCCTACAGTTTATTCACTAGTGAGATTTAGGCCAGACATCGGAAAAAACTTGCTGGTGGAATAAGTATGGAAAGGCATAAGAACAGATTGTGTAGGGAGATGGCAGCAGCTCCCACGCTGAAGACTTTTAAGAACAGATTAGAGTAACTGCTAAATGACTTAAGTAGAGTAGTTCCTGCCTTGTAGTGGGTGGATTTGTCTCTCCTAACTCTATTTTCCGTGGTTATATAGGTGAATCAGCTTAAATAAAACTATGAAGGATCTAGACTTCAACCTAAACACCAGATAAATTGCTTCAGACACTTGGAATGAATCTGCCACATTTTCTTCAATTAAGGGTCATTTTATCAGAGTGCTCCGTTCCTGCCTGAGAAATAGGTGGAATACCATGATGCCGTGAGGTTAGGAAGGTCTGGTCTACAGGGAAATGCAGTAGGACCTATCAGCAATGCTTAGAAGACTTCTAGTTTAGTCTTGACAGTGCGTAGATAAGTTGACTGCAGTGTAGAGAAGCTTTCAAATTTCTGTCCCCTAAATGACTTTCTTAATTTTGATAGATTTATAGGAGAGGTGTATACAGGGCCCAATAAGGATTTGGGCCAGACATTGTGAAACCTGTGTTATCTTGCTACACCTAAAACTCTTGGCCCAGTCCTCAAGGTACTAGCTGTTGTAGTCACAAGTCTCCTTTTTTAGGTACTTGGGTTCCTGTGCAAGCCTTCTTGCAACAAGCTGCGTCTTTGGGAAGGGGACTCTAAGAAACCAGCTGAGCATTAAGCTGCCTCGGCCAACTAGGAATGACATTCAGAGAGAAAGGTAAAATACATGGATTTATAAGTGGCTGTGGGGAGGGATGTACTGTCCAAGAAGGGGTTCACAGCCATGTTCTTTCCCAGAGTTATATTCTGTGCTCATTTTTTTCTGCTCAAAATGGGAGAGAAGAGCACCCTTGATTTTACACTCTCCCTCATCCATTGGTCAGTGGTTCATGATGAGAGCACTGGCTAAGGAAAACCCATATGGGTATATTTTCTGCCCAGTTCAAATTATAGCCTATGTGCCCTGTCTTCTAGAGGCAAAGCTTAGCTAGAGAATCCAAGACATTGTGGGAAGAGATTTCTCTTGCTCTTCCCTGTAAAACTGTTCAATTATGTACGAATGATTAAATATTTGTTCACAAAACCAGCTGTTTTTCTAGCCCAGATGCTGGTACCAGTTTGTGAGAAACAGATAATAAAGTCCCAGCACCCACACAGGCGAGAAAAAAGGTGTTTCTATTGGATGTCTCACATCCAGCTGAGTGTTCAAGCTGGTAGGCTTATTCAAACCAGCAGAATGTCCTCTTTGCAGATGAACATTTATTTTAGGTTGACTCATGATGCACAGGAGGGATAAACCTACCCAGCAAGTGAGTCTGAGATTTCTGCATGGGGGGACCTGTGGGTTGACCTGAAGTTCCGTTGCAACTCATTAGCTTTGAGGTGAGCTCAGCACACAGGCAGCTGCCTGTACTCAAGCTTCACCAAGCTCAGCAATGGGAGTGGGGTTAAATGAAAGAGAAGCGTTAGTTTTGAGGAAGTCAGAGAAACCTCCCACGTGGCTTTATGGATCTCAACTGCATCTAACCAGTTTGTGGGAAGTGTATTTAGTTCTTACAGATTCTGCCTTGCCAAGCTGTGATTGAAGCAAATTCTGGCAGTCGCTCACATTATTAATTAACTGCTGAATATACCTTTATGAAGCAACATGATTTCAGCAGACCTCTCCAGGTGCTGTAGGTTACCATTGCCTTTTAAAAGACTGGAGGTGGTAAAGAAACAGGTGAGGAGCCTACAGGTCTGTACATATCTGGGCGAGAATGACTTTCCATTAAATAGTGTCCCTCACAGGACAGTGTTCATTTAGACTTCATCCTCTACCCATTCTCTGACATTTTAACTCTCAGAGGTCAAGCAAGTGTACTGCTCGGTGAAGTTGGTGCAGTCTGACAAACATAACAGTGGGCAGACTTGAGACTGGTGGAATTTGGCTGCAGATCAAGCACTGTGAGATGACACATGAATTAAGCCAATCCAATTCTGACCAAATGTATTGCCAGATTGCAAAATAGGCAGTCCTGCTGTAAACTGAAGCCAAATTTGTTTGTCAGCAGGAATATTAATCAATCCACTTGCGATCTTATTTAGGGTGAGAAAAACTGACTTTAAACCAGAAATAGCTAAGACACAGTCAACATTTTTGATGAAGGCTTCAGTTCATTGGAATGAAAATTTCCTTTCAATTCTGCTCTAATCTTTTCTAAACTAGTATTAAGTGAACCTTTGATTATACAGATAAGTCCACTGGTGTGATCAAATGACTAAGCCTTTTCCAGTAGAACTCATAGCATAGGAAATTCTCTATAATAAGATTAGGCACTTTCTTTTTTTCTCCATTTACTTATTTAGTGACCACAGGTCCTCAGGGGAATGATTCATAACCCAGTGATGTACTGTGGCTTGGTTACCACTGTTAGAGACTGCAGGAGATGCAGGGACCTGCAGAGGAATATTCTTTCCCCTTTCTTTTGATCCTGGCAAAGAAAAGGGAGTAGAAAAGTTACCAAAGGGAAGCATAACTAGCTCCTCTGTGCAGCATCTGCTGGCTGCAATATGCAGTGCTGTTGAGTCAGAGACTAGAAGGTTCCCTTTCAAAGGACAGGCTGCCCATAGTGAAACATTAGGCCACAACCTGACAGGTCGACTCTGTCTGCTCTGCTGGGACCAGGCTCCAGGGAAAGTAGGCTGGGTGCTGACTTGCTGCTGCCTCCGTTAGCTATGCAGGGCAGCAAGTGCTGCCAGTACAGACATTCCCTCCAGCAGCTGCATCATTTACTGTTCTTAGCCTTCACGCCCCAGCAGTGCGGTTCCAGAGCTTTTCCTTCAGCTCTGTCCCTTTTCCTTCCTTTGGCAGCAACATCATCGGGACAGCAAGAAAACAGTTTTGCTTAATCCTGCTGAGAAGCCTTAAAGTAGCTCTGCAGTCTGTTGTGACAAATCTCTTCGTGCCCGCTAGCAGCCAGTTAACACCATCTGCAAAGGGACTGTCAGAACAAGGCGATCCTTTACCCTAGAGTCAACTCAGAGTTACAGCTCTATAGCGACCAGGGTGTAACGCAGATATGGGGGTGTCTCTACTTGTCAAGCTGCCAGGCTCTGGCTTAATGAAGATATAAGTGAGCACAGTCCACTGGAAGATAGGTAGCTGTGGTTAGAAAATGCTGTGCCTAGATTATAAGCCCTGCTGTGATGCAAAGATATATTTACTCTGGAAGGAAGCCAGACTTCTGCGTAGTCATTGCTTCTGGCCAGGCCAGAGTGGGAGCGCATTGAACTTGTGCAGGACTATGCACAAGGACCTGTAGTTTTATAGAGTTCCCAAAGCTAGGAGCGTAACTTCATTTTATGTCCAGCCTGCGTGTCTGAAAATGAAGGAGCAATGTCTGGCAGGCTCGAAGGACTACTTGTGGAAACAGGACCCCATTTACCACAGGCATCCATGTTATGTAATCGCTTCCCTCACTAGGGGTGGTAGCACAGATGCTGTGATGTAGGAGAAAGTCACACCACAACGTGTGGAACAATGCTGAACTCATTAGTGTCTCGCTTGACTGACGGGTGTTTTAAATGCTGGAACAAGCACAGTTTAATCCCAGTAGCTGTCTTCAGCACTGCATGTAGATAGTTGTCTGAAGCCATCATTATGTCTTAACCAGCAAGTCTAAGTCTAGTCACACAAAATAATTTTCACACACAGAAGGCACATTACCTTTAAGCTGCCAATCACTCCACCCACCAACAGATATAATGGAATTAGTGGCTGAACTGGGCAGTCTTCCAAAAACTTCATTCCTGAAGAGGAAAAATTAACATTTGTTATCTCCAGTGATCCAGTAGTGCAACAAGCTATACAGTGAAAACTAAAGATGGTCTAAGTTTAGTGTAGTGCTTAGACCCAAGGCTCGTATCAAGCATGTACTGAAATGGTGGCTGAGTTAAAGGGAGTTTGCATCTCGTACTACATGTGTGGGCCATGAACAAGCAAAAGGAAGAGAGAATGCAAAGGTAACAACGGTATTGATTTTGTTCTGGCATTACTGATCAAAGCCACATCCACAGGTCATTGGCTTCAGCCACTGCATCTTTGTTAAATGAATGATTGACCAATCCGGACAGGAAATTTTCATCAGCAGTAGAAAATTAATCGAAAATCAAAACTGTTTGTGAAAAGAAGGAATTCTGATGAGCTTCTTCCAGGCCTTTCTTGCTCATTAGCTCCCATGAGAGTGGCATGTTCCCTAGTCAGGTGCCTCAAAGATTGGGAGCCGGTGCCTGTGGGAGCATCTGGAACCTTTTTAGCTTCCCAGGCGGCTGGTAGGGAACCAGAGAAGCTCAAGTTTCTGGGCTGTTTAGGTTTCTGGAGACTAAAAACATTGGTTGTTATGGAGCTGGGGATCTTGGCAACCCTCAAATCTCCTGCTAGAAAGAGAGAGATGGGTAAGTTTTAGGGAAGAGAGTGTATGGCAGTATAAGGATGTTGTTGGCAGTAGATGCTGAAGCTTGTGATACAGGTCTGTAGCAGTGAGACTCATCTGTCCAAATATAGATGTCTGCAATGCAGGCATCCATATCTGAACTAGTTTCCTAGGCTCTCTTCAGAGTCAATAGGGAGAAATAGACACTTGTAAAATTCAATTCATCTCATCCTAAGATAGGCATTTTAAAATAGGTCAGATGAGCTGGGCCCTGAAAGTGCCTCTTTCTCTCCATGGCCATATGAGGAACCTAGACAGCCAGCTGTAGATGTCTCAAGTTAGCTGAGATGAATCCCCAGCCCAAGTCTCCTACCCAGTGGCATCTTTAGTCAATTTTAAATTCTTCATTGCACAATAATTTTATTGTTATTGATCCTATGTTTTAAGGCTTCTACTGAGCAGTTGCAGAGGACAGAAAGGGTTTTCTGTTTCATTCTTGTGTAAGTCGTTCTCAAGGAGAAATTTTTACTTTTCTCTGAACAATATAGATACAGGATCCTGAAAGTAATATGCTGATCTTAGTGCTAAACATCTCTCAGGTGGAACATCTTGTCTCTGTGTTCAGAAGTACACTGAATAGGAGAAATTAGAAAAGAACTACCACTGTTTGTTTTGGGGAATTTTATTTTGCCTTCTTCTGTAGCTGTAATCCACTTGGGCTTGTCAATTTGCCCACCAAATCCACTACTATTGCTGGTCCAGAACATTTCTGATGTCCTGAACTTCTCTTGCTCTCTTTGTATAGCATAATACAGGTGTTCTGCATTGTGGTTCATTGCTATAGAACTTATTCATAGGACACAAGGGAGTGTTTTGTGACGTGCTGTTTGTAAGGGCTATGGAGTACAATGGACTCTTCTCCACCATTTATTACCAGCCTTCTCATAATTGAAAAGAGCTGGACTTAGATGGATTTGGACTCTCTCCCTTTTTGTCCCTTGTTGCAAGGCTGTAATTTTTTGTCCATTTTGCCTCTATGAGACCTGCTCAGACTCCCAACTTTACAGAGGTAGGCAGCAGGGAAATGGTCACAAATTACATCATTTTTCAGAAAGCAGCTGCCTGGGTTTCCAGAGTCCTTGGCCCTGTAATAGCCTGCCACAAAAGCAGCTGGACAGGAATCTCAGGAAATATATTTCAGTTTAGGAATCTAGGCAATTGCTGTTTCCAGTGTGTTACTGAGATTTTGATTTGAGGCCCAAAAAAATAATCAAGAAAACATGCCAATTGTTATCATGGAGCTATGATTCTGTTTCACAGATAAATCTATTACAGAGTCCTTTCATATGTGTAACATGACAGCAGTCAATCTTTGGAAGGATTTGAATGACAGGCAGTGGTACTCTGTAGGTTTTGGGAGGATATTGCAGGCAGATACGACAGCAAAATAGGAGGTGAAAGGGAGCAATACAGTAGTAACTTAAAAAATGCAGGACTATGGGTGAATAGGAAATATGAACCTACTGTTGACAGATGGGCACTGCTACTTGTTACAGTGAAATATAGACACACACATCATGAGCCAATCAATTCACACATGGCACCTGCCTGATTTATTTGGGAACACCAAAACTAGTAGAAGAGCATCAGCGCTAGCTCTTCTTTCCCATGAGCACCAGATATGTTTTCCTTCCGCTGTTGATGATGGCATATATGGACCATGAGACATCAAACCTCTGCTTCTAGTGCGATGCTCCCTGCAAGCCAGAGCGATCTGTGGTTTGTTGTGAAGAGCAATTGAACCTGACCACAGAACAGACCAACGCACAAGTCCAAATGAATAAACCAGCAACATTTGCAAGATCAGACAGAGCAAGCACGTCCAGCTATTTGCACAGTGTCAAAAGGAAAAAAAAGAGATGGGAGGCTTGTGGAAGCAAAGGTATTGCACATTTTACTTCTTCACTACCACAGTACAACGCTGCAGTGGGATCCAGGATGCAATGGAAAGAGCACTTGTGAGCGATCAGGATATGAGCTTCTCTAAGGACACCCTTTTGGTCAGTGTTGCGGCATGGCCCACAGCGGATGGCTGCTAACCAGGTGTCCTCGTGACTCATGGTTATCCATGAGGTGAGGCATCAGGATGAATGAAAACCGATACAGCATTGGCCTCGTTTTAGCTGCTTAGCTCTTCTCAGGTAGCTGAAAATGGCTAAAGTGCATCCCGTAGTAAAGGAGGGCTGCTATATGGCCGGGCTATATATATATATATGTATATATATATAATCTGGTGCCTGGTGCCCGCTCCTGAACTTCTCTTAGGAAGCAGAGGACACAACATGCCAGGCCATTTTCTCTTGTTCTTAGTGGAAGAGGCCAGCTGCCATCCCTTAGCACAGACCTCAGTCAGGCCCTGGACTGTGGGCTTTACACTGGGATCTAGGTGCCACAGAGATTTATCTCAAAGTAATTTCTTTTGGGCACCATTTTATCTAAAAGCATATCAGCAAATCAGAGGAAACTCACAGAAACAGTGAGAGGAAACCTTATCATTCTCTATAACTGCCTGAAAGGAGGTTGTAGTGAGGTGGACGTTGGTCTCTTCTCCCAAGTTACTAATGACAGAACAAGAGGAAATGGCCTCAAATTGTACCAGAGGAGGTTTAGATTAGATATTAGGAAAAATTTCTTCACTGAAAGAGTGGTGAGGCATTGGAACAGGCTGCCCAGGGAAGTATTCAAAAAATGTGTAGATGTGGCACTTTGGGACATGGTTTAGTAGTCATGGCAGTGTTGGGTAAACAGATGGACTAAGATGGTCTTAGAGGTCTTTTCCAACCTTAATGATTCTATGACTGAAAGGAAAGATGATGTTAGCAACAACTGCTACAAAACAAGACTGACTCCCACGTAAAGGTGCAGAGTTTGAGAAGACACTTCAGACAACTATCAGGAGCACTTGGGAGTTGAGGAGTTATGTGGTGTAGATATGAGCATGAGAAGTAGTACTGCTTTAAGTTTGAACAGGGGAAAATTTAGACTGCCTGTTGAGAAAACGATGTCATCAGCTTTCAAATGTGATTTAGCTACCCCTGGGGAACACTATGTATAAAGGTAGTCTGGACAGCATACAAGAATGCGTTATTGGGAGCAATCCTTCACTGTCCCAGAAACTAAGAAAAATTTTCAAAAAAGGTCTATGAGGTCCTTCCATAGCTCTCTTTGGTTTTGAAGTGTTTAGTTAAAAAAAAAAAGAAAAAGAAAAGGGATCATCCCTACAAGTAAAAATCAGAAATCAGCTCAACAATCCATGGCTTAAATGATGTCACGGGTTTGGAGCTTGGAAAATTTGCTGCATTCTTTTCATGTGTCTTGACTTATACTGTGATTTACAGCATGACCAAATTCTAGAAGTGTATAATCTTAGTGTGTAATTATTACTGGGGCTACTAGTTATTCATCTTGAGTTTTAACAAATGTTACTACAATGTCTTTGTTAACATTAGAAAATATCTCACAGTTTTCCTTTGCAAAAAGCAAGAGCCATAATGACTGGAGGCCCTTCAGCGAGTTATTTTCTGAGACCATGGTAATAGAATGTTATCGAAAAATCAGAGGCTATTGTTTGGATAATAAATATCTGCATTTTCCTTGACATTTCATTTTCCTAAAAATGCCTTTGCAGATATGTAGCTGCAGGAAACCAATATTCTTTGACAACAGTATATTGCAGTGGCATTATCTCTTAATTTCAGTAAGCTGTTAAAAAAAGAGAAAAAAGGGGCTTTATATCTGATGCAGGAGATACGCAGAGCTCCAGGCTAATCTTACCATACTCCCTCCACTGTTTACTGATCTTAAAGATATTATGAAATATTCCTTAGGAAATAATATCTCTGAGTAGTCAGGTTCCAGCCCTGGATTCATTTCCAGAAGGCTGGCTGTCAATATCCGTGCAAGCTTTGAATTCTACCTTCCCACCCCTATTCAACAGTTCAGGCATATTGAGTCTGGGGAAAAGCTAAAGCTAAAATCCTCTTAAGGGATAAATAGCAATTTTAAGTCATGGATAAGCATAAGAGCCTAAGTGTTGGGATGTAACAGTTGAGTCCGTTTCCCTACTTCCTAATTGCTCCTTAATCCTCCATTAGAACTCCCTAATTCCTAATTAGGACGTCCTAATCAGAATCCTGCCACAGTCATCACTGGTACTCGGAAGGCCCTAGGTAAAGAAGCAGCACCAACCTTTAGCTGAACATCTTTTTTGTTCTTTTGACCTACCATGCCAACAGGCTGGTGTTCCGACTCCCTTAAAAGTCATCTCATCTCAAGGCAGACACCTAAAAACGGGTCTGGGACTTTCACTGTGAGAACCTCCCATTTCTCTTAACTGCCTGCACAGGCAATACACGGCACTTAGCTTGGTTACGAATGCGTACAGCCCAAATCTGGGTGGGATGCATCTTGCCCATGGCATCTGCATGTAGAGCTCATTTGCAGCATCTTTCATGAATAATGAGGTAGAAGGTGAACAACTTCTCAAGGACGCCCATCTGGAATGATTGTGAGGGCTCCTGAGGACAGGACTTCAGATTCAAAGTGATCTAGATATGCTGGAAAAAGACATCTAAAATCTACCAGATGACAGCCGATAAAGCTGAACACTGCATATAGGAGAGAAAACTTCAGTGTAAATAAAAAATGAGAAATGTCTGATAGGGAGCAGCACTGCCAAAAACCATCTGGGCTTACAATGCACCATAAACTAAATTGGAACCATTGAGTTGGTGCAGAGAGATCATCTTGCGTTTTGAGGTGTGTTTACAGAAATTCTACTTGTTAAATGGAGGGGGTAATTATTCTGCACTGCTCATTCCTCAGGTCGCAGCTGGAGTCCTGTGTTCCATCTTTTATTTTTATTAATTTTTGTTAAGGAGGAAAAAAAGGTTACAGTGGCCAGAGGCCCAAGGAGGGAAGCAAAAATGCAAAAAAAAAACCAACCCTACAGAAACAGTGACCTGTGAGTTCAGGATGAAAGAAGTCAGTTTTTTGAGATCTTTGGAAAAAAAAGAGAAGATGGAGTGGAGTTATAATAGCAGCCTTCAAGCAGTTCAAAGGTTCTCTTGAGTAGGGCAGTGACCAATCTGTCTTTGTGACCACGGTGGGTAGGACAGGCTGTAATCTGTTTAATTTGCCATAGGGAAGGTTTAGGTTGGATACGGGGAAAAATATTTTGTCTGGGAGAGCAATAAAATGCTGAAATAGGCTCCTTGGGAAGCCGTGGAATTTCCTTGAGCAAGGGCAAGTCAGACATCTGTCAGGGATGCCGTGAGCATGCAAGCTTGTCTGAAAGTGGAGGTGGGCTGGTGTCTCTACCAATGTTTCTCAAGTGGGGGTTGCAACCCGTGTGGAGGGTGTGAAAGGCCCAAAGGGAGCAACGAAGTGTTAGAAAATGCTCAGTTAAAAAGAAAAAAAAAAATCTATGTTAATGGTAGGGAAAAGGTGATGCTTAAGAAAAGAAGGGCCTTATGCAGTTAAAATATGTATAAAATTCTGCAGCTCAAAGGATTTTCCTTTCCTTTCTTAATATTTGATCTTGAAATGCTACTCACAAATCCAGCCTTTGGGGGGTTATGCAGAGACAGATCAGCCAAAAAACAGGTCTTACTTTCAAAAAGGTGGGGAAATAGCAGCCTAGATCATCTCTTCTTCCCTTCCAGCCCTATGCCTTTAAGATTTTAACAGTGCAGTTAATACAGAGGGATCCTGATTAATGAAATCTTCTCATGTGTCAGATTCTGAGCTTCCTCCCATAGATGGAGCCCACCATTGAGGTATGACACACTGGAGGAATATTTAAGACAAACAGGGTCAGAATTCAAACATTGCTTCCTCCCCGCCATGCAGTGTGGGCTGGGATTCTGTCTGAAGCTTAAATACCAACGCACAGGTTTGACAGTGGGAAACTTTAAGTTTTCCACCTCCTTTCTCCCACCAGATGTGTTAACCTGCCCTGCAGTGCCACGAAGTTCCTATTTTCAAATTGTTTTAGCAGTCAACTTACCTATAAAAGTCATGGACAGTGGTAAGGCAAGGAAAGCAAGGAGCCCAAATATAAAGCATGCTGTAAATGAGAAAAGAAAGACAGCGTTATTGGGGTGGCTGAAGCTTAGAGACCAGCTTTACAGGTGCTATTTATCCATAAGGTCGTGTAGCAAAAAATGGCAGCGCCCTCAAAGGTGTGGAAATATCATCTTTCTGGAGCAGCATTTGAGATAATGAAACCAGCAAGGGGTTTATCACTCTCTCGGAGCTCAAGCTTCCATTTTTTAACTCCTACGTTGTTAGTGCTTGTCTCAGTGGATACAAGGAATGAGAGACACAAACTGCTTTTGTTGCCACTGCTTCCAGCTGTCTTATTGCAGGGGCAAGAACTCAGCCTTAACCTGCATCAGCTTCTGAGGCCCTGTTGGGTGACTGGGCAGTAACAAGTAACTTTGCATCAGATAAACCATGGCAACTGTTGAGCAGTATCTGCTGAGCAAACAGCAACTTTAATGTCGTTTCACTTAGTTTTCACTGATAGCTGGATAAACTGTCTTCGTTGCAGATGTGAATAGTTTCTGACTGGTCCAACTCCCTGACCCAGCTCAGCTCATGAACACAAAGGCATCAGCCTCGCTGCAAGGAGTGGGACTTGTCATCAGGACAGATCAGCTTAAGCTGCGTGGAGGGATGCTCATAGGAGTGCACATAGACAGCCCCCACAGACAGTGGATATGAGTTGTAGTTACTCCCCAGAGAGCTGCTGGTGTGTCTGAGCCCTGATATTTACCCAGCACAGCCTGATGCTGCAGAGGATGAGCGCTTACCTTTGCAGAAAGTGAGAAAGGATAGCCTCAAGAAGAGTGTGAGCAGCCTCTTACAAGAGCTGTCACCTCCGTGCCTAATCATGAGCACTTGGCAATATTAAAGTGAAACCCTGCCCTGCAAAATGAGACTAAAACGTAATAAGGACATCCTGTGGCGAGTGTCTCTGCAGAGCACTTCTGCAAACGGCTCAATCTGCAAGTAGATGCCTAGGGAAGCAAAAGGGCCGTAAGTGGACGTGGACACGGATTGCAGAGGGGCTGAGAAGGGTATGGATAAGAGAAGGAGAAGGAGTAGAGTGTCTCCTTGGAAGCTTATGAAAAAAAGATTTGGAGCAAGAGTTAGGGGTTGGTTTGGGACCAGCCCTTCTCCAGGCAAACTGTGCCATGTGGTTGCCCGTGCCAGAGAGCTGCAACCTCTGCAAGGTGAGTGGTGCTCTCCTCGTGGCACAGGAGTGGGGACACTGCCAGCACCCTGTGTACGATGACATTCTGGGAAACTGCATCACTGCCAAAACGTCATCCTATGAGTGCCTTAGAGAGAAAGGGAAATATTGCTGCCTCCATTTTGCAGAAGGAGAAACTGAGACAGAGGGCAGAGGAGTGGCATCAAAATTCAGGGCAGATCAACCAGGCTTTCTGACTTGCAGACACTTTTCATGGGAGCACACCATCCCCAACACGCTGCTCCTGTTTTCTGAACACAAAAACGGCACTGAGGACCTTACACTTCAGCGCTCGAGAGACATCTTTCTTTCTCAGAAGTAGCATGTTTGTTATCTCTATGAATTGGTAGAGACTGAAGATATTTTGAGCTGAAGAAGGCACTTCTGTTCCTTTGTGCCACCCCCTCCTCCTCTCCCCGTCGGCCGGTATCTCTCTCACACACACACATTTTTGCTCAGGCTCTCCTATCTCTTGAATGCAGTACAGTACAAAAATTCTTCCTCTGCTTGAATAGTGCCCTACACTTGACTAAGCTCTTTCAAACGCTGACAGCCTCTCATTAGAACAACTCAGCCTAGAGCCTCCCTTTTCACCACATGTCACATTTCATGCTAGGTCCTCTTGCTGTTACATTATCTAGACAATTATTCTCGTATTCAGAAGCGACAGTATTGTACCTGAGTTGCGCTTCCAGAACACCCACGAACGTCCCCTGCAAATAGCGCCCACAGCCTGGGCAACTCATTTATCTGGCATCCAGATGAGTGTGGTTTGGGTCTGCAGGAGTTGCATCGACTGCCGGGCGTTGCCAGAAGTCCCGTTGTTGCGACACAGCTCTCAGAGCGGTGTCACCCCACTGCCTGCAGCTTCGTAGCCTCCTCCTGTTTCTACCCTTGCTGCCTGGGCAAGTACTCAGGGACATGCTAGAAGGCATGTCATTTCTTAATTGTCCAGCGCGTGGTCTGCCTGACCTCTGGGGAGGAAAGCTACAGTAAGCTTTGTAAAAGGCTCGAGGCAGGGCCTTTGTATATGTGGGGCTGCACATCTGGCACACAGGTGTCCATGTTGGCTCTTTATCTAGCATCTACCCAATAGCTCGATTTTGGAGGGGAGAAATGGGAGGTAGGGACCGCTCGAAGCTTAAGAGAAACAGATAATGGTTCATTAATTCTCCTCCCAAGCAGTCGCTGGGAATGTATTTACTCATTATCTCCCCATTCAGCTACAGCCTCTTAGGTCTCCAATTGGAGGGGCAGATGCATAGTCTGGGAAGGCTTCCAGATCTGTGTTTAACAAAGTGAGACCCTCAACAATTGACTGCACAACTGGCAGGGCTCTGCAGGCACTCTCAACGGCGTTAGCAGTGCTAGAGACTGTTTTCTCTGAAACGTGTGGGGTTTTCACAGAAATGCTGCTCAGTCGGGACACACGCACTCTCTGCCTGGATTTGTCTGGGTTGTGCTGCCCCGTTCTGGTCCAAAGAAAAATTGCTCAAGACAATGGTATTTGCTGCAGGGTAACGCGGCTCTGCGGAGAGGGTGCTTCTATCTGTGCAGTTTCACATGTGGAGCTTGTGATATTTCTAAGTTGATGATATCACCACCCATCCTGCTCAGAGAAGCCCCTGGACCCATTCCTAGAAAAAGTAGCAAAAAAAGGGCTGGTAATCTCTAAAAACGAGAGCATGAGGGAAGTGTTTCTGGGCTTGGCTTAGAAGGACAACTGCCCCATTCCATGAAGCTGGTATCAGGGCATCTGGCAGGAGAACCCCCTGCTCTTTAGTGCCAGGGCAGCGCGCGGTGGGGCACTGGTAAAGCCCTACTTTGGGAGTCCTAACATGCCAGGATATGGGTGAAGGGAGGAGCTCAGGTCTGGGATCATAATAGAGGAAGAGGAGAGCAAATGGCTGTGCATCTTACATCTTCTTTGAAATCTGTGGGCGCTAAAATCAGATCAGTGGGTGCAGATGGTCGGCTGATAAAAATCTGCTGTTTAAGTGAGTTACTCCTGCCAGGGTCTCCCCACAGGAGTGAACGAACTTGAAATTGCTGTTAACATTATGGCCCTATGTCATGGTCTCTCTTCTATCTGGTGCCTGAGCTGTAACATCTTCCAAAGCCATGCCCCTGCACTGCAGCTCTCCTCCCTTCCCTCTGCTACCGCCTTGCTCTCTGTCCCCAATTATGTGCCTCAGGGCACGCAGCATATATGAGTTGTCCTCTGGCTTGTGGGATGGATCTGGAAGCAGCATTGGATGTGGCACCAATTCACCTGCAGGCTCCTCAGTCTTTAATTTTCTGCCATGATTTTTCCAAGCATTTGAAAGTTTCCTATCAGCTCAGCCTGTACCTGTTTATTTTGAAGATAGAGAAAAGTTCCTTTCTCTTCAGGTGAAAAGAGTCCTCATGGGACTTTCACAAGTGATTTATGAGCGTAACTCTCAACCTACCCTCTCTTCTAGGGCAGTATGCTAATACTACTGTAGTGTAACCTGCTCAGAAGACTGTGTGACAAGCTCTCCATTAATAAGTACAGTAACAAATGAAGGGTTGTGTACATTACCATCACATTCAAGTGCTGTTTGTTCTATAGCCTGATAAAAAAAAGATTTTTTTATACCTTTTTTTTCAAATGAGATCAGCTTCCAAACAAATCCCGCAGTTACCTCTGGATTTATCTGCATGAGCAAGCTGAGGAGCAAAACTCCTGGCATAAGCTCGTAGTACTCCCTTAAGATGCCTCGTGGGAACACTGCTCTGAACGGGGCTGACCCTCAGCAGTCTGAATATGAGCAAATTTGGGTCAGTTTGCCCAGTCCTCAGGCTGATCATACCCTGAGGCAGATGCAGATGGTAGTGCACTAGCTTAGCAAGTGGTGTCAGGGTGTGCTGTACAGCAGCGTGGAAACTGGCTGTGTAACAGGCTGCAGTGGAGATGGGTAGCAGACATATTCACCCTCATTTTATTCCTTCACAGTCTCTGCAGACATCTCCTGCAGTAGTGATAGGAACTTTGAGTAAAGAAAGGATGCAGTGTGGGTGGGTGCTGTGGAGGCAAAGCAAGTTGCAGTGGATCTTTCTGGGGAACCAGCTCCAGGAAGGTCATACATTTTGCAGACCAGGGATGAGTCTGCACATGGGTTTGGTAGCTCTGGGTGCTGCATGTCTTTCTGGGCTTTTGGGTGATGGGAAAATGTCACTACATCAGATGGGATATGCAGAAAAGGCTTGAATGAACTAACTTTGAAGGAAAAGAATTAAATCTGTTCAGCTTGGCTAGCCAGCAGCCAAATGAGAGAAAATTACAGGAAGGTTTGAGCACTCAGAGAAGGACCTGTGAGTGATCCAAAGAGCTATGGAGGTAGAGACATGAGATGAGCTTGGGCAGAAACAAAGATTGCTTTGTCCATGAGGCTAAGTGCCATAGCAGTGAGATCTATTGATGGAATAGTGTTGAATGGCAGGGATCTCACACCGGGCATTATTTAATCCCTTGACCAAACTAGATCCTGGGCAGCTGGGGATGCGGTTTAAGGAACAGCCATTTCCATGGAGGTCTCCAGCCTCAGTGCAAGCCACTGTAGCAGGCAGGAGAAGTGTGATAAAACTGACTTTCAGGCCAAGTTCAAGCTCAGGTCCGCCAGCTGTTTGCTGCATGCCATCCCTGTTTGCTCTGACAAAGGCTGTGTTACTGCAAAATAGCACTTTGGGACCCAGATAAGCTATGCTAGCATCACACCACACCCAGATAAGCTATGCTAACATCACACCATCTAAAATTCAAGTTCCGGGTTCCAGCACTGACACCAGCAATGCTGCTCTCACCAGAAGTGGTGTAGAATAAGGAGGTGCCAGTAATCTGGGAACCTTCACGATGGGGAGGACATAGATGTAGATGTTAATGCAGATGTAGATGTATGTGCTTTGGGGGTTAGGCAATATTGCAGAGTGGCTTCTCTGAATTTTATGCCATGCCTCTAGCTACTGAACTACAATTATGCTGTGGTCTAAGTTCTGGATTTTGCCCCTTGTGATTAATTTCCAGATGTACTTTTAAAATGAGTTTTAGGCATTACATAAAGAGCCACTAGTTTGCTTTGCTATATACCCAGGGCAGTGGATTAGTCGTCTTTTTTTTTTTTTAGTTTCTTTTTTTGTCAGTTAATTGAAGACTGCCCTAATGTTCTGCACTTCTATTGCTGTACCAAGAATGAAAAGAATTTGAATAATGCTGCACAGGTAGGCTGAGTCTTCAGAGTCATTTAAATAGCAGGAGACCATAGGTACAAATGTGGGGCTGTGCTGAAAACACTCTTTGAAAAACATACACAGGATGATGAGAAAAAGTGAAATTAAGTGTGACTGCACTTCAAGAGAGTTTGTATTTTAATGAACAGAAAATCAATTTTGGATGCACTAGCTGATCCATAACTAAAGCTGAGTTGATTTTGAACTTAAATGTAATGAAAACCTAAAGATAATGAGTTTCCTGGAATGGTATTTCTGAGTTGCTTTACTCATGGGCAATTTCGTGGCTACCAAAGACGGTGCTCCTGGTATGAGGGAGCACAGACAAGATCAAAACTAATCCCTTTCTTTAAAAAAAAATTCAGAAAAATCATTTATTTTCTCTGTCATTGTTGAAATCCCGGTGGCAATTTAATACCAACAAGGTACAGTGACATTTGGTTGTAACTGGTGGGAACAAAAATCAGAGAAAATACCGCTTTTGCCTTCTTGAAATTGTAATAGTCACCAATGGGCCCAGATCCCTCACACATGGCCTTTCTGCAAGGTGTGAGTGAGCCCATGCCAGCCTGGTCCTGTTCTTGGGAGCTCATAGGGGTGTGAGGAGAGCAGCATGTGCTCTGCACCCCTCCGTGTTCAT
Source organism: Trogon surrucura (assembly GCA_020746105.1). NCBI lineage: Eukaryota > Metazoa > Chordata > Aves > Trogoniformes > Trogonidae > Trogon > Trogon surrucura. Next base: position 30,348,738 of record CM036617.1, on the reverse strand, counting down.
CACTCCCCAGTCCTCCTTTCCCCTGGGACAATGATGAACACAAACAAATGGGCCAGACGATGTCCTCTCCTTCCCTGCCTGTGCCAGGTTCCTATGGGTGGGACTGGTTTTAACCCAGACCCGGGCTGTGTGTCCCTCTGGCTTTGTTTTCTTTGAAGGGTTCTAAGGCAGCAAGGAGTTAAGGGGCTTAATCATTAATGAAAGCTCATTCTGAACTCTGAGAGCCTTTCAGCTGAAGCCAAAAGCAGGAATACAAAAGACCCCAAGGTAACAGTCCCAGACTGGCAAATGCAGCAATTAGTGTGGGTGAAGCATCAATTATGGTGAGCGGTCAAGGGGTTTTCTTCATCTCATATTTGAGTGGAATTAGCAATCGCTACTGCCTAGAAGTGAAAGAAAAAGGCACTTGCAACTCAGGGGTGAGAAAGAAGGTGCGGTCAGCAGGAATAAGCTGCTTTCAACCCCTTGTTTTTTAACCTCCTGTTAATGACACTGCTTCCCCGATTTTACAGAAACCCACTCCTGAAGCTTATTTCTCCTGTGCCTCTCCACACAGTTTGCACAGTCCCCAGCCCAGCCCAGCCCAGGTCAGCTTTCTGCTGTGTTGCCCCTTGGAGAGCAAAAACCAGCCTGTTCACCCAGCCCAGGTGACAAGCTGTTGGCTCGTTACACCCCTCCGCATCCTCCACCCTGGGTGGGACAAACCACTTGCTTTAAAGCCCAAGTGAGCCCAGTTTTTTTTGTGAGAGACTGTTATTCAGATAATTGATGCTTCCTACCCACAACATGTGGCTGCTTCTAGGGGCTACTCATGCTTGCAGTGGCTGTTGTGCCAGGGACCAGGCAGGTGAAGGGACGAAGACCCTGCTCCAGATGTCTGTGGGTGAAAGAGGGGCTATTCCTGACCATACTTCCATTCATCACTTCACTACACTTCATTCCGTATATTCTTCACTGCGAGGATGGTGATAGTGGCACAGGTTGCCCAGAGAGGTCATGGAGGCCCCATCCCTGGAGACATTCAGGGCCAGGCTTGATGGGGCTCTGAGCAACCTGATGTAGTTAAAGATGTCCCTGCTCACTGCAGGGGCGTTGGAGTAGAGGGCCTTTAAAGGTCCCTTCCAGCCCAACACATTCTATGATTCTGTGATATTCTGTCCCCAGCCTCGTGTCCCCTTGTCAGCACACAGGCTTACAGCAGTTTTTCTTTGCAGGAATTGCTCCTGAGGGAGTTTGTTGCCAGGCTGGCTGTGCTGCTCTTTACCAGGTGTTTTCTGTCTGCAGATACTTCTGCTGGACTACATGTAAGATACCACCTGAAACAGGAGACAAACAGACCATATTGTTTAGTTTGGCTGCTGCAGCCTGTTATTTAGGTAGTTGGTGGTGTTTGTAATTGCTTGAAATTTTACACTGCTCTGCCATAAACCAAGTACTGCAGCAGGGAGGTGCTGTCGGAATACAGTTACTGTTGTGCACTCCATCAGTGCCCAAAATTGCTTAGAAAACACCTCAGAAAGGAAGAAAAGAAAAGGAAACTTCAGTGGAACATTTAGCTGGGACTTGTTATCGTCTTAATTCCTTTATAAACCTGCATTAGTGATAGAGTTGCTTAAATACAGAAGGTGTCTACTACCAGAACTGCCTTACCATTGCTGGCAATTTTAGATATGCACCGGTGGCAGGCTTTCTCCAGGCCAGCAGTCATTGTGAAGAGCCTTTTGGGGTGTCTGTGGGGATAGAGAAATGCATATGATTATTAAAAGTGTCTTTAACTTACTAAATATCTTGTCTCAGAATCACTCATACACTTCAGCAGGCTTGCAGCACTCTGAAAACCACTAAAGGCATCCACAAATCCAGAAAGCAGCCATCCATGTGGCATACACAGTCAGGTATGCCTTCCAGCAGCTTTTTAACAGTGAGGGTGACAGAGCACTGGCATAGGCTGCCCAGGGAGGTTGTGGAGTCTCCTTTGGAGACATTCAAAACCCGCCTGAACACGTTCCTGTGTAGGTGGTCCTGCTCTGGCAGGGGGGTTGGACTAGATGATCTTTGAGGTCCCTTCCAACCTCTAACATTCTGTGATTCTGTGGGCTTACCTTCTGGTAACGTTAGAGCTTTGGGTTCACAGAAAGGCTGGGGGAGAAGTATTGATGCTGTCTTCCTGAAAACTATAAAAGATTCTATCGTGACTTTGATTGGGGCCAGGGCAGGACAAATTCTATTTAACTATTATGAAAAATCCCAGTGAAACGGGTAAGGTTCACTGCACAAACTTCATCAATAATTAGTTTGTGAGCAAAACTGAATTAGAGAAAAGGGGAGGAGAGAGGATGAAAATGCTTTTAAGATCAGGGAGGATTCTGAAGAAGAATATAGAGTAAAACCTGCAAACTACAGGAAGCCCAGAACAAGATGCCCTTCATAAAAAAGTAGCTAGCTTAGAAAGTTTTTCTTTGTAAAGAAGAATTTTTGCGAGGTGGGGTAAGGAATGAACAAGCAACTCAGCATCCAAGGCCTGGGCACCACACAGCACCAGATAGTTAGGTGTCAGTGGGGGTGTGGAAAGCTCACACACACACACACATACACGCACGCCCCAAGCCTCAGCTTCTGGCCAGGGTCACCACAGGTCTACCACCACCACCAGCTGTGCGACAGATTAAAGTACGTGCAGAAGAGGCCAAGATGAGCTGCATTTCTGTACATGCTTCAGATGAGCCTCTCTAAATTTCCTGATGATTGAAGAGTAGTATTTTCAGCTTAGCCTAATTCTGTTGTAAGCTGATGTGAAACCCACCCTGGTGGGATTTCTCGTCATGCAATGCTAAGCTCAACCTGGCCCAGAGCCTACAACGGCCCCAGGGCCCCAGACATGTTAAAGATAAAGACAGACTTGTACCACCCAGCTGACATGTGGCCATACCCCGCTTCATAGCCTGTCCAAGCCCTGCCAGCCGTGGTTGAGAAGAGCTGGTTGTCTCCTGGGAGCTTGCTTTCTCCTGCAAACCCAGACACCCATGAGTTGCAGCAGCACAGGACCCTCTGCTGCCATGGGCAATGGGGAGGGGTTTGCCCCTTGCACGTTGGAGTTGCAGTTTCTATTTCCTGGCAGTGACACTGTAATTGAGGCAGGTCCAGCTTTACCTGATGGTGAGCAGGCAAGCAAGTAGCAGGGACTGAGGCTTTGGCAGACATCTCCCAGGTCAGTAACCTGTGCTGAGCCACTCGTGTGTAGCAGCCAGCCACAAACATATATATACCCGGGTTTCTAGTGAACATCATCATATCAGATGATGATGGTGATGTAGGGCTGTAGGTTGGACTTGATGATCTTAAGGTCCTTTCCAACCTTGGTCTTCCTATGATTCTGTGATTCTATGATCACATGTCTTTAGCTCTCATTCTCTATCCCTCATCTTCATACTATGCCACAAGCCTAATTTGATGGATGCTACTGGTGTAATAAACCTTGCAAATCCCAGTGGACATGTCCACCAATATTGAATGATTGACTGGAATGGAGGTTACTTATGAGTGCCTGACTTCTGGGAAGTGCATCCTCTTCATCCTGTCCACCAAAACTTCTTCAGAAGAGCAAATACTGTTCCTTTGGGCTGGAACTATTAACGAATATTTTAAGGAAGGAAATGAGCACTGTTGCATGCTCAGGGAAAACAGGAAGGAGGGAGGGAAACTGGTAGTTTCCACAACCAAATGACACATTAATTTTAAACTTTTGGTACAGATTTGTTCCTGAGAAGTGCATAAACAGGCATTCATTTTGAGTATGCCATTGACTGCTGGCTAATATGTTCTAAATTATGCAGAGATCAGTAATATCAGTCTTTACATAAATATTCATTACTAGAATTACTTTTACAGTGGTAATTCTTAAAAAAAAATGTTAACAAAACCAATGCTATCTTAAAAATCGGTTGAATACCAAATTATTTTGAGCAGAATTGTGTGTGGCTTGGAAGTTCCATAAGCAGAAGGTAAAACATAAGTTTTGTCTAAATTTACTGCTATTTTACACTAAAGGAAGCAAGACAAACTGAAGGAGGACTTGGTGTCTGGGAGCATGTCACCATCTAGTGATTGAGCCCAGAAATGACTGGGAATCAGAGATTTGTGTGCACGGTTTAAACAGGTGAGATAAAGGGAGCAAACTCCTGATGGTGGCACGCAAAACGTGTTCACACAGGGACACAGCACACAGAATCACCAGGTGATGGTTTCAATCCTTCTTCAGATGTTGGCTTTGACTCCTGCAGGACTGATAAATCCCTCAGAGAAGTCATTATGTTTGCTGGGCAAATAGGTGTTCCCCCTTTTCCCCAGGTGATTCTGCAGAAGCTGCTTGTGGGCATTAAAGATGAATGTTTTCTTGTGTGCCGAGTGCTAAAGCGCAGCTCAGCAGCCAGGCATCTGGGGAACAGTTTTATCCCCCAGCTGAAACTGGGAAACAATTGCTGAAACTCACAGGAAACTGCTAGTGGTGGAGCGTGAAGACTGGTGGCATGCAAAGGCAGGGTGGATGTCCTGCCACATGGTGCCTGCTCCCAGTTTGCTGGAGAGTTGAGGAAGTCACATGCAAAATGGAAAACTCAGACACAATTAGAAAAAAAAGTAATGATCAGAGACAACTTGTGACGTCCTCCCATTAGTCCTTCCGTGGGGTCATTTCCCTGAGGTGAAGGGACCAGCTCTTGTGTTACAAGGGCCAGCAAGGTGGACGGACAAGTTCCTGAGCCCCTCGCAGGAGGCTGGTTCCTCTCCATACAGCTGCTTTTCGGGGTGGCAGGTTGTAACCCAGCCGCAGCAGAGCTAAAGCACCCCTGTGCCTCTCCCTCAGCCTCTCCAGCATTTCCCCATTCAGTGCCCTCTCTGCTGGTGGCCGGTGGCCAGGTTTACCCTAGAGTGCTGGCCACTGCCCACCTGGCACTCACACTGTGTCCCACATTGCTGCCTTCTGTTGGAATTCAGTTCCTCATCCCTGACAAGCAGCCGTGGTAAGTCTCTGTAGCACAGACCCTCCGTCCTGGTTCCTTTGTTATTTCAGGCAGTTTTAGCCTCGAACTATTTTTCTGGTTGTTCTTCTCACCCTAAATGTTTAGGTAACACGAGTCAAAAGAAGAGGAGCCCTGATCATCTGGCACATCCCTGACCCATGGCAAAGCCTAAAGGCAACTTCATGCTGGCCCCACCGTATGTCAGCCCAAAGAGGTCACCTCCACACTTGTCCGATGATGTTCAGTCTTCTCAAACTGAGCTCTGCCCTCTCTGACCTTCAGGTAACACACTCTGTGCTGATGAACACAGCAGGCAGAGTCGCTGGGGCTTCCTAAGACCCCAGTTCCCCCTCAACAGCTCTGGAATGCTGGTGGGTCGTGCTGGGACACGGTAGGTACACTTGGGCCAGCAAGCCCGTCCAGAACAAGGTCACTTCTCTAAAGACTGCTAGAGGGAATGGTTCCTTTTTATCTTCGTAAAATATTCAGAGCAAAGCCCTATTCCAGAACTGATTTCTTCCTAACAAAGCCCTATACTGGCTTTTATCCCGGCACATCGTCTGTTTCCCAGGAAATCCCTCTTACCTGAGAGTGCTTGTGGGTGCCAAATCCGTTCACCTGCGCTTGTGGGAGACCGGGCACAGGAACCACAAAATCCAGCCTTTGGTGAAAGCCAGCAGGGAGAGTCTTCTCAGGTGGGACCCTGGACCCTGCCTGTGGGTGGTGAGGCACGGCGGGGGAGGCTCAGTTGCTCTTATTCCTGCTGGGTGCCCGCTCACACACCTCTCAGCAGCAGCACCGTGGGAGCTGTGGGATGCGAGAGCGTTTGCCGGTAGAGCCCATCCTCATCAGTTTCCCCACTCCCACGGCTGGCTGGAGCCACAGCCCACCCTGCACCTTTTGAGGGTGTCAGCAGGGGGAAGCAAAGGACCCCACACATCTGTGACTGGAGGGAAGAAAAAAGAAATTTATTTCACAGAGTCTTTTATTTCAGAAAAAAAAAAAAAAAAAAGATAAATTCCTTTGTTCAGAAATCAGTAGTGAGTGGTAAGTACTTGGTTTATTCTTTGTGTAATTCCCCCCCCCCCTTGTATCTGTGCAGTTCTTAGAGCTCTTTGCAAACTGCCACATACATAACCTTAACTGCTGGCTAGTTGCTATGTCTTGTGTCACTCTGGCAAAGGTCTATTTGTTAGGTTGTTACTCACTAGGTCGCCTTCCCATCAGCAGGTGACAACTTGGTATCTTGGCTCTAATTATAGGTGCTGCATCATTTTCTGGAAACCTCTTTTTTTTTGTATGAGAGTAAGTGAGTTTGAGAGGGAGCACCTCTGCAGGAGGAGTGACAGCATTAATAAAGATTGACCTGCATTTGGAATCCTTTCGGAAAGGTCCCACAAAGAAAGAAAAGGTTATTTGCTGTGTTAGTCATCAGCAGGGAGCTGACAAAGTCACTGCTCTGGCTCAGGAGGAAAGATTCTGCCATCAGCTGTCAGATTTGCACAGTTCGTCACCAATGGGTGATGACAGAGATCATAGCACTAAAGGTCTTGCATTAAGAAAAGGGCATCCACACTGGGGTCAGCCAAGGGAAGGAAAATGATGATGTTTGATGGCTAACTTTGCATGCCGCTGGGTCAGCAAAATATACGTGCATGTACACAAAAACACAAGTACATGCTAGTTTCTGTACTCTCTATACTTTTCTCTGCTACATGGCCACATGTGCTGGAAAAAGCACTGACCATATATTTATGGGACTGCCTGTTTTCCATCGCCTACCAGCACAACAGAGGTGAAACACTGAGCTCTTCCTCAATGCTTCTTCCCCTGGATGCTCCTATTCTTCACGGAAGGAGTGGTCAGACACTGGAACAGACTGCCTAGGGAGGTGGTTGAGTCGCCATCCCTGGATGTGTTGAAGTGTCGCTTAGATGTGGTGTTGGGTGATATGGTTTAGGGGTGAACTTGTAGTGTAGTGTTAATGGTTGGACTAGATGATCCCAAGGGTCTTTTCCAACATGAACAGTTCTATGATTCTATGATTCTGAGCACAGGTAACACCGGTGTCATGGTTCAAGCCTACCGCCCAGGCCAACAAAGAACCATGTGGTCATTTACTCACTCCTCCCCCCACCCCAATCCCCACAGAGATGTGGAGGGAGAAAATTAGCTAAAAAGACTCAAGGACTGAGATTAAGACAGGCTGGGTTCACTCACCACTTACCGTCACGGGTAAAAACCAGGGCAGATTTGGGGAGAGCACATACATTTAATTCACCACCACCTTTTACCAGCTGTATCAGAGTAGGATAGTGAGGGGAATACATAAATAAATACAATCCAATCTTAAATACACTCTCCCCCCACCCCTCCCATCTTCCTAGCTACCTCCTCCCTGCCATTGGTGCAAGCAGGGCCAGGGGATGAGGAGGTGCAATCCATCTGGCCATTACTCATTGTCCATGGCAATCCTTCCTTCTTGGAGAAGAAGGCTCCTCACAGTCTCCCCTGGTGTCATGGGACATCCAGCTCACAGGAGGCAACCCTCTCCTTCCTCATGAGTTCCTCCCATCCAGGGTCACAGGTCGCTACGGGCGTGTCTTCTGCTCCTGCGCAGTCTCTCTGCCCCCTGGCATGGGGTCCTCCATGTCCCACCACATCCTGGACGTTCTCGCTGCCATCAATCCCTTCAGCTGGCAGGCTCTCCCTGCCATCTCACTCCCCACAGGACTCTGTGGAAATGCTCTGCTCAGGTGCCTTTCTCCCCTGCTTTCCTCACCAAGCTCATTGCTTTGCTTTCTTCTCACCTCTCCTCCTCCAAACAGAAGAACTCCCCAACATAAAAGACAAGACAGACAAAGAGAGAGAACCAAAGAGAAAGATGCCATGGTTCAACAGGTTCCCCTCTTAAATACACTGATCACAGAGATGCTGACTGGCCTGGCCTTGGCTAGAGGCGGGTCCAGCTTTTACTTGAGGCTGGGGGAAGCTCTCAAAGTTTTGCAAGACTATGCAAGCCTTGCCTCTGCCTCCAGGAACCCTGACAGACTCAAACTCGTGACAACCAGGCAGCAGAGAAACTTGTACCATGCGTGCTCAGTCCAAACTAAGGTTTTTAGTATGTAAGATGTAGTGCATTTAAAGCCTTTGTTTTTCTGGTTTGGCTTTTTAAGTCATGGTTTTTACACACAATATGAGGCTTCAGAGGGGGCTGTGTGGCTCAAGGAGACCCACTGCAGGGCATGGTGCTGTGGGAAGACCACCAAATATTTTTAGACCTTTTTGATAAAATGGTGAGGTATATCAGCACTCAATGCAATGGATCAAAAAAGAGATCCAGCCCCCCACACCAACAGCTTGGCACTTCCATGAGCCATTTCCACATGAAAATATGAGAGCAACTCCTTGGGAAGGTGGAGCAGCAAACGCAGAACAGGGTAAAATCCCATCTAGAGCTGACTCTGAAGCTATAAAGCAAGTTAATTTCCAAGAGAAAAAGAATTGTGCTAGTGTGTCTTCAGGTCCAAGCCTAAAAACCTGAAAAGTTTTGATCAAGGAAGTTCAGCAGCAAAGCAAAAGGTGGGACTAAGGGTTTTATTCATTGCGCTTAAGCAGGGATTTCTTGGAACACTTAAACAGGGAACCCAGCTCTGTATAGTCAGTGGAGGTGAGAGACACTTCTGGAAGACTCTGATGCTCTTCACTGGTGCTGGAAGAGACACAGCAGTAAGAGACTGAGACACGCCAGCCAAGTGGCCGAATTGGACAACTTGGCTTCATGTGGCCCTAGTTCAGTGTGATAAAGCTCCTTCCAGCAGAGAAAACCACTCTTCCTGTAGTTGTTCCTAGGGACCTGTAAAAATGCTGTCTTTCCTTTTCAGTTTATTTTCACCCTCCATACAGGATGAGTACTTTTGCCACAGGGCTTTCTCCTAACTTGATGACTCAAAAGCCAAAATCAACATTAAAATAGTCTTCTATGTTATTTTGTTCTTTTCAAATTGTAAGAGTCTAGTTTCTTAAATGCTGCATGCAATCAGCAAAGTTACATTTCCTTGTATAAATTATCCTTCTGTATTGAAACATAAACAGCCCATAGGAAAGAAATTCAGTGTACGTTTAATTTCTTCCATTGTTCAAGGCAAAAAACAGTGTACTTATCTGCTGAGAAATACTCACGCAGGGGAAAGCAATCAGCAATACCGACTCACCAGCATTTTAATGATCGCCTGTAGGGATCCCAGGAATTGTAACATTCAATCATTGCGAGAAGATGCTGGCAAAAAATAACGGGCTCCAAGATTCCCTGTGACAAGTACAGCTGGTGTTGGCAGTGACACTCTGGAGTGCCGTTAAACTGCTTGAATCCGGTGCTTCTAAAGGAAAATGTTAGGCAGCCTTAGGAAGATACTGGGACTAGAAGTACTGTCAGTGCAGCAAAACCACTGCGTGCCCAGTCCAAAGTCCCCTGGGCCATGAGAGCGAGGAGGTGACCATCTCCATCTCCTGGGATGGTCTGGAAGCCACAGAACTCGGCTCAGGGCAGATGCTGTGAAATGCTTTACCCCACCGACGCATACAAGATCAGACCAGGTACTTTCTTCTCACTCACATCAGCGGGGAGAACGTTTTTGCACAGCTGTCACAATAAATTACAGAGCACATGAAGCCTGCCACTGTGGATGTTTCAGATCCTCAGCTTCTTCCTACAAGGCTGTCTCGCGGAAGGAAGGTTTATGTGCTGGCCTCCACAGCAGTTTAATTGGCCAATGCCCAAGAGGTAAGGCAGAAAATGAGAAAATATCAGGCTGCTTCACAGTTCTCCTTACTCAGGGCAATTTATCATAATGTAATCTAGGCCTAAGGAATAGAGAGATAAAGGGCAAAATGCACTGGATAACCTATGGGGAGAACAATGTTATTAAAGTCTAGTAAGGGATAACTGTTCATGTTGCAGCTTTCCCTCAGTCAGGTTACTTAGAAGGTCTCTTTTCTACTTCATGTCTGAAACATGCAAGTAGAGCAGGATGGGATTTGCCTCAGTTCTGTAGGAAAGAGGGTTATGAGACATGAGGGTACCAGCTATGGCTGAGGGCATCTGTGAGTCTCCAGCCCCAGATGCTGGTGGATAATCCTGGGAAAGTAACAGGAGATGTTCCCCGGGTTGCAGCCAATGTCCAAAGGCAGGGTAACAGACCAGTTGTCTTCATCTCATTTTCTTGTATCGCTGAGTCTTCAATTACTCTGTCAAATTTAATCAAAACCAGCAAATAGATTCACAAGTTGTTAGAGGGAAGAAACAGACAGCAAGACCCAAGGTAACAAATGCACACTGTGTGTTTCCATAGGAAGCCAGACAAAAACAAAACGCTGGTGTTTGAAAAAGTGACTAATGAAATGACTTCCTTAGAAGTATTTGCTGCTTTCCTACAGAGGAAAAAAAAAGTTTTATTTCATTTTTATTGAATGGCATTCATCAGAGATTGTCTCCCACTGCTAATTCAGCAGGTGAACTGTGCATTGCTTTACACTGTGTGTTGCTCCATGTAAAGAAATTTTTCCTTGAAATAATAAATATGTTTATTTAAAAAATAAAACACGGTCCTCTGTTGCCCTGCTTACCCACCCAAGCAATTAATTACCCAAATTAATGGCAGCAAAATTTATCTATAAGCCCAGCATATTAACGAGAAAATTCCAGTGCTCTTGAAACTTGCAATAAGAGAAAGTGGAATTAGTAAAAGTATAGAAGACAAAGCCTCCACTGAGGTCCATTAATTCTTTATTTATGCTACTACAGAATGTGCTAGACAAATGTGTAGAGTTTGTAAAATCCTTTGGGAATCCCTGAAAAATTAAGTGGGGGAAAAATTATTAGCTCCTCACACAAAACCATAATAAAACTATTGAACATTTCTGTCTTAATTGTACTTCATGCTAGAGTATCAGGGAATGTTATCACAGCTGAATAAAATGCTAAACTCTGCAGGAGCAAAATGCCTCCTTTAATGTAATAGCAGGAATAAACCTCTTGCTTCTAAAATATGATTGACAAAAAAAAGGCTAGTAACTCAAAAGGTTTTACATACGATGAGAAAAAGTGAAAGTCTGTAAAGTTCCCATGCATGAAATATAATAATCTAAATCAGCAGTTTAATTTGCACTTATGCAGATCAGAGCTAATATTCTCATTGCATACAGCCACAATAAAATGTACTGTTCCACTAACAACACCAAAAAATGTTGTATGTTTTCATTTGGTTTATTTTATTTTCTCACTCATAAAATATCTGTTTTGCCACCTGTCAGTGCATTAATCCTCCTCAACTGGAGGACAGCAAGCTGTATTTGATATGGTGTCTGTACAACAGAACTGAAAATACTAATCCTTCGAAAGTGAGAAGGACCATAGTCCCTACTTATAGTCTTAACTCATGGGAAATAGAACCATGTATTTAGTGTAGAGTAATTGTAGTGAATGATAGTGAGAAAATTTGCTGATGGGTTTCCAAAGCAGAAATACCGCAGAACAGTTAAGTGACTGCAAATGAGCTAGGATGGAGTTAAGTGCTGTACTGAGATGTGTGGAGCTAGGAGTCTCCAGTAGAGTTGTCTACTCATGAACTTCCATTACAGTCTGCAGTCAGTGGTGGCTTGATTTAGTTCCCTGTATACATCCCACCTGGGATGCTCTAAATATTCTCTCTGGCCAGCAGACTTGTGGGATGCTTGTGAGGAAGGCGCTTCAACGGCAGCCAGCCTGTGGCCTCTTGAAGCCACATGATCCCATGCACAGAGCTTTGTCTCATGGCTAGAGAAGAAGGCATCTAGTGCTGGCCCTAGGCCCTTCATAAAGAAAACGCCTTCTTCCACAGAGACATTTACTTCCAGACCACTTTCTATTTGCGGGGACCCTGAGATCTTCCTCCACAAAGAGGAGGTGATAGCAGCATTCCAGGCAGCTCATGCGGTACTGTCATGGCATAACAAACCTAATATTTTGGGCTCCCTTTGGGTCTGTTCAAAAACTTTCTGTATCCTGGGCTTCAAGTGCCAAAAGATGCAGTTTTAGACATAGCTGCAGTGGATGGGTTAGAAGCCAACTCAGCTTGGAGCTACAGTAAATCCGGCCTCTGGCTGATACCTGAGCAGGCAGACTCACTCATGCAAATGACCCATTTTCAGTGAAATGCTAAGACTCTTGTTGCTTAGCATTTCAAATCCCTTTCAGAGGTGGGCTGGCATTTAGGCCCAGTTTTGCATTTTGTTGTCCCAGGAGATTTGTGAATGAGAGGTGACATTTTTTGTTTGGGCTGCAGGAGTATCTCAAGTCTCAGCAGATGGCACTGTGCTCAAAGGTTGACTCTGGACGGTGCAGAGGAGGACAAGGTGTCCAAGCAAGTGCAGAGGTGTTCATATGGAATGTAGATACACAAACAAGTTCCTTGTATCTGGCTGCAAGCCACAGATCCTGGTGCAAAACCTTAGCATGTCCCAAATGAGACTCCACTCAGGAAGTAAGGAAGATGTTGAAACTAAATCATGTTCCCTTGCATGTGGGGTGGCCTCCAAGTCCTTCCAGCACAGCCCCTGGGGGAAGAACCACGTCCCATGTGTCAAGCACACCAGAGAGCAACCCCATCCACAAAGTGTCTTGTGTTTTCATACTATCTCATTGGGGCAGCACTTCCAAAAGTTCTTCTCTTCAGCTGGAATGAGCAATAAGGCTCACACAGGTTTGCACGTGAGGAGCAGTGGCTTGGTGCTGTCAGAGCAGGGCCTCTGCCACAAAGCTCCACTATTCTGTAATGATTCCAAAGGGAGAAGGAGTAGAAGAGATGGAGACATGAAGCAGAGGTGTTGGATGTGTTGCTGTTACACTGCTCTATATCTGCTGGTGATTTGCTTTTTGTTTTGGTTTGAGAGTAAGTAGAAGACTGAAAAACTAAGGTGCCCATGTATCTTGGTCTCTTCTTATTCACAGGTGGAAAAGAGAAGAGCAGCAAAGAGGAAAATATTTGAAATATATGCTGGTGACTGCAAGCAGCACAGTAAAAGCTGGTTTTAAGGGATACCAGATTTGATATAGGCTTCAAGTAAAGGCCCCAACAGGAATCCCAGTACAGAAATATGATTTCAATGTGGTTTTGCTCTGAAGCAGAACAGAACCAGATTAGTCAGTATTTTCCACTAGCCTTCAAAAAGAGCATACATGTGAGGCCTGAAGTGATGATTTGCAGTAAATTCTATGTCCCATGCCATTTCTTTGAATAACAGTTGAGGTCACAGGATTCTCAGTTCAGTTAAGACCAGGACTTAGTGAACAGTGAGAATTAGCTAAGAATAGTTTAGGACTAGAGCTGCCATCACCTGTAGCCAAATTAGCTAAGAAATCATGTCACAATATGGTCTTAGTATCTCTGGGAGGTGAGAAAGGTGCACTGAATACAGAGTGTGACACTTTTGTTGGTTGTACTTAGCTCTGTAGAGTAGAGAGATGTGAGCAGTAATTGAAAGAAAAGGTCTTTGTCCCTTTCGGAGGCTGCTCAGCTCAAAACCTACCTGTGTGTAGCAGGTACCTGTCTGACCTCAGCCTAAAGCATCACAGAAAACTGATATTTGAGGTTTTTTTAAATCTTGCCATTCTGTGTGTTCACCTTTGAGGTGTTACAGTGAAACAACTGCTCTGGAAGATGTTCACAAGGACAGTCCTTTCTGATGGGTCACTATCTGCAGCCTGAGGTCATTTTAGTGATCTCTTCCCTCAGTTCACTGATTATTCCAGGTTACTTTACAGCCTAACAGTTAATAATTTGATATTGCCAGGAAAGTGCACTTATGTTTAACTTGACCTTTTAGCCATTAATTTCTTCCACAGGAGATATTGATTGCCGATGCTGTTCTTTCATGTGTGCCCAGTTCATTAAGTCATGAAAGGTGCCACTTGCTGCCAGATGCAGAAGAGGTAGAGACAGAGCTCTGTGTAGAGACATCAGCCCTGTGCTGAGCAGAAGACAAAAGCTCTCTCCACTTAGCATCTTGTCTTCCACACATATTTAGCACTTGCCAGTAGAAGAGAGCATAATGATAACATTTGAAAACACTCATCACTTTTGAAGACTACTTGGAACAAGTCAAGGGCTTTACAATGGCAAGGAAGAATGCAAAGAGCCTTCTTGCCTTTGCTTCGCTAGACAATGCATCAGGCTCCAAGTTTTCCATTATGAGTGTGGCAAATCTGTTATTCAATAACATCACGTTCGCGTGAATTGTAATATATACTTTTCCTTAATGAACCTAAGTCTTTGCCAGTCAATATTGCATGAGGACGTTTTGGTCATTTAGTATCTGTGAAGGCTCTTCTTATCTGATCTTTGCTTCTGAGCTGTGAAATAGAGGTGATGAAACACCTTTTTCCCTCTGGCAGGGGAGTTAGACTAGATGATCCTTCAAGATCCCTTCCAACCCCTAACATTCTGTGATTCTGTGATTCTGTGAATGTCTATTCAGTCTGTTTTGGCTAAATTCTCCACCCTCCTGTTTTGTACAAGCAACAAGCAGTCTGAGCGCCAAGGCTGGTGGGACCCCTGTGGGTTACTGTCATGAATAATAGTAATAATAACATATGGTAAGTCTTAATCAACACTGCTGATTTGAATTTGTATAGTATTAGGAAAATAGCAGTAGTGATATTTGCTAGAAATTGTAACAGATTTTGCTAAAAATTATAGCAACAGTAGAGAAGAAAAAAAACTTTGAAAGAGAGAAAAGCCATTAGATAAGAGAGGTGTGTGGAATCTGTTTTTTTGGATGAATCTACAGGATTCAGCTAGTTTAGCCTACCAAGACAAAGGCTAAGGGCCTATACGTAATCTCAGTAAATATACCAGGGATAAAGAGAATAATTGCTTATACAAAATAATAATAAAAAATATTTATAACAAATGAGTATAAATGGAGCATGCTGATTTCTAAATATCAGAACAGCAAGGATTAGGAACAGCTTCTTGCTGCCTATAGGAAATGTTTCTTATTAGGCTGAGAAGACTATGATGCACAAGCTCCTCATCGGTCTGAAAAAAACTCATCTGAAGCTTCAGGCCATCTACATTTGCTCTGAGTTAAATTCACTAAACCAGCTGAAGGCATTGTTTGGGGAGGGGTTGTTTGGTTTGCTGCCAATGATTGTGTCTGTGATGGGTTTGTTAAGATAATTTCTCCTTATTTCTGGAGGTGCATGGCCATACTGCATACGCAAGGTTGTGTGTAGCGGTCAGAAGGCTGCCATGGAAAGGCCCCTCTACATCATATTACAGCTTTTGTAAGGTGATGATGTGGTGGAGCATCCATCTGTGAGAGGACACTGAACCTGAGGACTCCAGAGGGTTGTTGTTTTTTTTTGCTAAAGTTGAGTCTTACAAAAAAAAAGGATTGTAACCAAAACTTGGCTTGATTCACCACTAGAAGGTACCAAGAGTTCCTTTCACAAAATATATGGCTTATATGATATATACAGGGCTTTGCTTAAAGTTGATTAAGATACTTTGTGATTCTGTAACTCCTGTCATCTCATTTTCTCTCTAAAAATACCTGCTTCCCAAGTCCAAAGATACTTGAGCACTTGCAGCAACAACAGATGGTCCCTCCTGTTCGTGATAACAATCCCATTAACACAGATGCTCCCTTGAAAAATTTAGCTCCACATGGGCAGAAATTAAAACCTTTGAACAGGTGAGAAAACCTGACCAGACAGCTACAAACATTGGTCAGAAAGTGATGGCTGCTATATTAGTGGTGGATGAAGAATCCTTGAGACAGAGAAGTCACCCACCCACTTTGAAGATGCTGCCCATTGGTACATCATGAAAATGGCAGTGTCACCAAACTGTTTGCTCTGGGAGACTAGCGAATGAGTGGATACACACACACACATATGTGCACATGCAAATGTAACCATTGCCATGTAATGGGTGCCATCTAATTATCTGGGTAGGGAACGTATTCAAGTTCCACCTCTATGGAACTCCTTGGCTGGGAATCAGGCCCAAATTGCAGACACCAAAATGATGTTGCTGAGATGTCCCAGATCTCATTAAGAACAATGAATAGCTGCTCAGTACAGCCAGTGGGTCTGTGGTGAGATTCAAGTCACCGTGAGGTAGAACATGCCTTTGGCCGGCTGAATTACTCACTGGACACTGCTTGCACGTGGAAACCAATAACTGGACACCTACATGCAGTCTGGACCTGAACTGCACCCCCATCTCAGGACTTTGGATGGGTATCATGCTAACGTGCAGTAACATGTGCCCTGTGGGTGTCTCTTCATGAAACGTGTGTGATCCCCAGAGTGGAGGCTTCCTCTACTCCCGCATCACCTGCCCTCTGGCAACACTGGGGCCACAATCTGAACTGGGACCTGGGTGCGCCTCTGTGGGATAACCCAGGAGATCCAGGAGGTACCAGGACTGTATGAGGCTTTAGGCAAAGTTGCTGAATGGATCTTTGCCTCCTAGAACCTCTTTCTTTTTCAGATATAGCTGCTGTGGCAGCAACCACCTGTCAATATCACGCAAGGCAGTCCGGAGATAAAAAGAGTCCTGGAACTCCTCGTCCATACATAGAATCCATCCAAATGTCCAAGTCCCAAGAATCTCTCATGCTTTCCTCCCAAAGAAGGGGCATGGAGAACTTCCCACTCCTCATCGTTCGAAGGAAAAACATGAGGTGTTTTTTTGCTGACATGCCAGAGAGCAAGGTTTTAGCCATCTATTCCTTTCAAGGAATGTTGTTACTGGTAACAGTGATGTTGAAAGCACTTTTGAGTGGAATCCACCTCCATGTTTTACCAGGAAATTTGTGTTGATATGGCAAAGGACAAGGATTTGAAAGACCCTCTTTGGCAGCAGAATTTACTTTGTAAGGAGGAAAGAACCTATTGAAGAAAATCAGAAGAGAAAGAAATAATATAATCTGCTGCAACTCCGTGGACTAATGGCAAGAGCTGGAATGTCCAGAATTTACACCCAAGGGTTTCACTACATCACTACCACACACAGTGTTTATTGTGCTGCACTTGCATCACTAAAACTTCTTGTCTAGAAAAAAATTGTTTTCCTTAAAGTTCAGAAGGTATTTGACTGAATAATATTCTTTCCATCATCAGTGTTTTCTAGCTATAGTGTTAAACAGGAAGCTACAGCAGCAACATACAGCCCGTGAAAACATTCTGGAAAAAAAGAAGCAGCCCCTGGAGGAAGGGATGAAGCAAACTGTGAAAAGAATGAAAAACCTTTCCACAGCCCAAGGCAATCCATTTGCCAAAAGGGGAATATCTCATCTATGAAGAAGAATAACAAGAGGTTTGCCTGGTCAGCAAGATTTTCTTAATGAACAGGATTGTATCCATCTGAACTATTCTCATATCAAAAAAAAAATCTGAACTTGAGAGAAGGAACATCTCAGCCAGCCCAGAAGAAAAAGTATTTTTGTAGAAACCGCTTCTAGCTGAAGTACCAAGACCTTTGAAGGTCTGAAACAGAAAAAGCTGGTTATCTCCTAGCAATCACAACACCTCTTAATCTTGGTTTCTCCTACAGTCCTCTTGAAGCATCTCATGCTTTCTGCCTGTGCTCATTTACTAGCTGGATATACTTGTTCTCATCAAACAAGCTGGATTACTGACATGAGTTTGGCTTGAGTTTTCACAACCAGGGAGATCATGCAGTGGAGCACTCTACAACCAAACAGAAACTGAACAGACTGCTCTAAAACTTAATACGATTTCAACAGAAAAATAGAGACAATTTTTTTTTTTGTCAGTAAAGTGCCTCTTTCACATTCTGCAGTATCAAGGGCTGAGTTGCACTACATGAATTTACGGTGTATATATTTAAAACGTTGCACGCTTTCACAGAGAAGTTCAACCGACCAAAATTTCAAAGACTAGGAACATAAATCCAGGCTAAAATATCTACTATAAAGACAGGCCTGATTTTCAAATCCATTCATCCACCACTTCTTCCCAATGAGTTTAGTAGGAGCAACCCATTTAAAAGTTAGTTTACTCTTCTAAACCAAGCTTTCAGGTAGATTTAGGATCACAGATTTACTTTTTAAAACCGTATGGTCTTGGCTGTATCTGTGCTCAGCTTTAACTCCGTCCCTTGCTTTTTATTGAAGTAACATAAGATACAGTAGCACTTACATTGGGTGATGAATCTAAACATATAACCACAATGGCATAATCTGTGTCTAACATTTGGCATTAAGTGTTGTTCATGTCTTCTAGACAGTTTCTCTAGATCAGGAGGGGAGTTAGGGAGGGTAATATAGCCCATGGATGGGTGTTCTTCAGAAACAACCAGCATGAAAATGAAGAAAAGCATCAGTTGTGGCTCATACTATGACAGGACCTCAGTGATTCCTTCCATCCAGCGTCAATTGACCTTCAATCAACAGTTTCAAACTTTGAGAAACTACATCACTGTAGGTCAACAATGGACCAGAGCCACCAGTGGGCCTCAGAGACCCAGCTGCCATAAAGATTGCGCTTCTCTAAGTATTGCATCTCTGTTATAGAGTTTTACAAACACTTAAGTTTTCCAGCAGCAATGCCACAATCACTAAATCCCCTTGGGGCTTTATTTTTTTGCTGGTAAGAGCAAGAAGAATAACATGAGTCATACCAAGTAAAGACATTTTTTTTTTCAATTTTATTTTACATCTATCTGTAAGACCTCACTGTAGTAAGAGAACAGATCTAAACTAACATCAGACTTAGCCATTAGTTCTGTGCTCTGCAGGTGTCTGCAGAAACCCAATGACTATTGTTTTGATGACCATTGAAAGAGTCTTTGCAGACTTGTGGAAGAAAATTATATAATTTAGTAATTTTCTGTGAGATAATGTGATGTTCTAACTGAAAAATGTACTCTGATATAATTATCCTACATCTTTATAGGCCTGCCTCAGGAGAACAGTATAAGAAATCAGAATATTTTTTCAGCACCATATGAGAAAAGGCTCTCAAAGTTTTTTTTGTATCACTTGATGCATGTTCAGAAGATTAAAGCCTCGTAAAAGCAATATTATTCCTGATTTGGTCTGGTAACCTCTGGGAGCAGGATCCAAAGGACGTCCTAGTCACAGAAATTAAAGACAAACTTTGAGGTGAGACTTGCAGATGCACACGGGTGCCCCATGCCCTGGTACCTGTTGGGATATCCCCCGCACCTTCCACCTGTAGTTCCCAAGGGATCTATAGCTCCTGTGTGTTGTCTTCTGCCAGACCATCTGCAGATAGGTTATATAGTGTCTGAAACAACATTGGATGCTTCTGTTTAGGCACCTGAGTTGCTTCCTCCATGTCAGAATCAAATTTGTTTTCCTGTCTTAGAAGGGCAGAAAAAAACAGCTCCTTGTTTCTCTCTGACCTGGGCTGCTGCTTCTCCTCTGCCACTTGTTTTCAAGATCAAATCTTCTTTTGCATGGAAACCAGTCTGAAATCACCGTGCAGGGCACTCTGCCCTCAGGATAGGCTCAGGCTCTGGATCCGTGGGGCAGAACAGGACATGACCACCTCTGCTTTTCTTGGGGGTTAGCTGGAGGGGGACTGTTTACAAGGGTGTGTAGCAATAGGACAAGGGACAACGGTTTTAAACTAGAGCACGGCAGATGTAGATTAGGTGTTAGGAAGACATTCTTTACAATGAGGGTGGTAAAACACTGGCACAGGTTGCCCAGAGAGGCAGTGAAGGCCCCATCCCTGGAGATATTCAAGTTCAGGCTTGATGGGCCTCTGAGCAACTTGATCGAGCTAAAGATATCCCTGTTCACTGAAGGGGGTTTGGACTAGACTAGCCCAACACATTTTATGATTCTATGATTGATTCTATGATTCTATGATTCTGTGGTTATATGAAATGTCAGGTCAAGCAGTGGCGTGCTGGGTAGTGCACAGTTTACCCAGGCTACTCACCTAAAATATTAGTGATATGTTCTAGGCTAAGAAGCATGGTGAAATGAGCTGCACAGAAGCAACAACACCTTTGTTTCAGAGACAGTGTATTTGAGGCTTTTAATGGGCTGGCAGCCATTGCTGGGTCTTACAGGGGTGGCTGGAACTGCCCTAATTGCCTCCGACTGCAATCCCAGGGAACAGAAAATCAGCACAGCCTATTTACTGACATTTCTGCTGTGAATGAAGAAGTACTGCCAATGCAGGAGCCCCACAGAAAGTGCAGGGAGAGTGGGGTCCAGGTTGGGAACACCTTTGACGGAGGAGAAATGATTGCTGCTTCAGCAGCTGCTCTGAAAGTTAAGGAATAAAAAAGGTACCTGGCAATTAGCTTTTGGCACGTTTACTAACCTGATTTTTCTGGCCTTGTAGGCACGTGGTGTGTTATCACTAACCCCCCCACCCCCGGAGATGAGACAGACCACCTGGGAGTGCACACACTTCTTGTTGGGATTCTTATCACAGTGAGCAGGGACAAACTGGTGGGCCCACAACTCTGGCTGCCTTCCAGGGAAACCCCATCTCAATCCATGGAAGCCCCAGCTGCTGGACGAAGATTCAAGAGTCAGGGAGCGGCATGAGGAGGAAATAGCAGAATCAAAATTTTCCTATATTAGCCTAAAGTTCCCCAGCAGGTCCCCCTCCTATCTTGTCATACTTCATAGAAATCATTGGAATTTTAATCCTCATAGAATGGCCTAAGTTAGAAGGGACCTTAGAGATCATCTAATCCAACCTCCCTGCCATGGGCAGGGACGCCTCTCAACTAGATCAAGCTACTCAAGGCCTCATCCAACCTGGCCTTGAACACCTCCAGGGAGGGGGCAGCCACAACTTCTCTGGACAATTTATTCCAAAGTCTTGCCACCCTCGTACTGAAGAACTTCTTTCCAAGATCTAATCTGAATCTATTCTCCTTCCACTTAAACCCATTTCCTCATGTCCTATCAGTGGACACTCTTGTAAAAAGTCCCTCCCCAGCCTTCCTGTAGGTTCCCTTCAGGTATTAAAAGGCAGATAATCCATGAGAGCTCATCCCATTTACTGTGAAAGAGCCATCCACCCTCTGGCCAGTTCAGTGATTGCGGCATTGGGAAGAGGCAGGACTTGGACAGCTGTCACTAGAAGATTCCTTGGCCATACCCAAAGCACTGGAGAAGAGGGTAGAGCCCTGCCAGTACTCGGACCAGCTTTTGCAGGAGGAAGAAATTCTTCACAGAAAGAGTGATAAGAGACTGGAACAGACTGCCTAGGGAGGTGGTTGAGTCACCATTCCTGGATGTGTTTAAGTGTCGCTTAGATGTGGTGTTGGGTGATATAGTTTAAGGGTGAACTTGTAGTGTAGGGTTAATGGTTGTAGTGTAGGGTTAATGGTCGTACTTGATGATGCCAAGGGTCTTTTCCAACCTGAACTGTTCTATGATTCTATGATTCTAAGGAAGCCTGGGATGAGGAGGGTCTATGCCTCCAGCATAGCAAAGTTATGATGGTGGTGTCACACATTGGTCGGTGCAGGAGCTTGAGGAGAGGTATGTTTGCCAGGGCACTTGGGGGAGGGTCTTGCAGCTTGGGCTGTCCATCCATCCTGTCATCATGCCCTGGAGCCATCACACAGGCATGGGGCATTGTCCATCTTCTCATTCCTCACACAGAGGAGATGCATATTGCCATTAGCTGCATTGCATCTGGAAAGGCCCCCAGGGCCTTTCCTGGCTACAGTGAGGGATAGGCAGGTTCATAATGTATTAATATATAATCAAGAGCTTTTTATTTGTAAGGCAACCTGCTCCCTGCTACAGAGCTGGAGGCACTATGCAATAAGTCATAATAAATCTAATGAAATAGTGTAAATAAGTAACCAGCTTTAATCCTAAGTGTAGAGTTATTGGGTAGATTAGTGAACAAAAAAATAGGTTTTTTTCTCTTTGTTGTTCAAGTTTTGCATGATTCTGGAAGCTGTAAATTTTTGGGAGGAGTCTGAGAAGGTACAGGAGACATAACGAAGGGTCAGAGAGGTTAGAGTACCTCAAGCACTAGAGGGAAAAGGACAGAGGTGTTTGTCCTTCAGTTTGGGACCTTCTGATCAGGGTTGGGGGGAGAAACACAGTGCCAAAGGCTGGTCCTGACACAGCCCTTCACCTGTCTCCAAACCCGCAGCACCTGGAGTCATGGTGGAAAATGATATAGAGAAATTGTGGACAGAGTTTCAGGTGCCTGCAGTTGCCTCAGCTGGCTGAGTCCTGGGCAGGAATTTCTGGTTTTTTTCATGATAAACATCTTCACTTGTGGTATAACATGGTTTCATGCCAGCTATGACAAAGATTTGGGTGATACCCATCACTCCGCAACCTGTTGAGCAACAAGACGAGAAGCAGGGGACCCACCTGGGTCCCTGCACAATCCATCAGTGGTGAGCAGCAAAATGTTCTGCTCTCCTTATCACACCTCCCACCAGCAGAAGCTCATCAAGAAGCTGCAGGCTGAGGAAGACTTTCAGGAGGACATTTAGAGTTTTCAGAATATAATGAAGAGCTTTTGGGAGAAGATCAAGGCCTTTCAGGAAAAAAATCAGAGATTTCAAGGTGGCCATCCAAGCCTTCTGGAAAGAGGAAAAGCCCATCTAGGAGAAAGCTGCCTTTCAGGGGGAAGAAAAAGCTATTCAGGACGAAGCAGAAGCCTTCTGAAGGGTGTATCATGACTTCTGGAATGGCTTCTGGAAGAAGGATAAGGATTTCGAGACTTCTGGAATGGCTTCTGGAAGAAGGATAAGGATTTCGAGAAAGAAGATCAGCTCCTCTAGGAGAAACACTAGATCCTTCTGGATGAGGACTGAGTCCTATACACAGAAGAAGCAACTCTGTGGTCAGATGAAACAGCTCTCCTGGAAAAAGAGAGAACTCCCTGGAAAGATGAGAAAGCCCTCCAGGAAGACGAAAAAATACTCAAGGCATATGAAACATTGATCTGGAAGGAGGCCTTTGGTCCCAAGAGAGACAGTTTCTCCAGGGATGCCACTCTGCACAGGGGAGAAGCATAAATTGTTCTGCTAGGCTCAGAGACATGAGGAAAGACACTTACTGGTGTGGATACTTAAGGAGTTCTGTGCTTCAGCCAATCGTCTGAAATAACACCTCTAGTTCTTGGACTAAATCAGAGTAGGTGTTTTTAATGCAATTTGCTCTAAAGTCTTTGTGCTTACATTTTCAGGACGTTATTTATTCTTCTGAGGCCCTGTAGCCTGAGGAATGGGGCAATCCTCTGGTTTCCTGGCCTGTCACCAGGAGGTATGTGGGTGAGTAAAGCCACAAGAGGGTGAGGACTTAATGCCTGAGATAATCTTTTGGAGCTCAGAACAGCTCAGTGCAGTTTATATTAGCTGAGTCAGCGCCAAAAAATAAGGAACTGATAAATGAGAGCCTTCGGATTCCCCAGATTTGAAGTCACAGTTAACACTTCTGAGTCTTAGTGAGACAACTCATGCTGCTCCACCAGCTTTGGGCTTGGGCTTCCCATTTAATTTTCTGCTGCTCTTGGGAGCGTGGTGGGAACATTTACCCGCTCGAGTGAGCTCCAGCACCTGCTGTCTGGCTGAGAGCAGCTTCGGCATCCGCCTCGCTGACATGGGCAGAGGACAGAGAGAGGAGTGAGAGGGATAACAGAAACCAGCAGTATGTGAGAAAAGATGCAAGCTGGGGGAAAAATTGGCAGCAAGTCCCTCAGCAAGAGGGAAAATAAATTCAGCAGCGCAAGTATGTAGGCGTATGTGTGTAAGAGCAGGAGAAGGTGCATACAGGGACTGGGATTGTTATTCACCTGCTGAGCTCCTATTGCTAGCTCAGGTACAGCAGCCTCTAGCAGAAAATCCTTGATAATAGAAGGGCAACACGTGCTCAATATTTAGCAATATTTTATGTGGTGTGAGTACAGAGCCAGAGCTTTCTGCTGAGCTGTGGCATAGGAATTGCAGTTTCCCTTTCCCCTTGAGGAACTGAGGTCAGATGCTTCCTGTTTTCAAAGGCTGAGCTGTAAAGGCTGGTCTGGATGCAAATCTGCATTTGACCCTCTGTGCTTCCAGGAGCGTAGGGGACAAGAGAAACTGTGAGAAAAATTCATCTGAGTCAAACCAGGCATTGAATTTTTCTCTGGTGTGGTAGCATTATTAACTCATTCTTCCTCCGATACAGGATTTTAACACTGAAAAGGCTCAAGGACACAATGTAAGAAGCTTTTACAATTGCTGTTGAAGAATCTGATGACTTCTGCAACTGTCAGGCATACTTAGGCTGTCACTCAGCCTGTCACTCAAGTTCAGTCCTTTGTGATCTGCTGTAGAATAAGGCTGCCTGTCCTCTTTAATTTTGCTCAAGACAAATTATGCACTATGTCTTTCCTAAAAAATCCATGAATATTTATTGCTCAATGAATAACCAGGCCATAAAAAAAAAAAAGGCCAGCTGATTCAACCAGGGGAGGCATGTTTTGCAACCTTTGTTATTGTTATTCTATTATTACCATGTAAGCCAGAGATGAAAAGGACCTATTAGACCATTCAGTGCAATTTCCTGCAAATTCAGGACTCTTACGCATTAGAGCTTTATCATTAGATGCTATAGAGAGAAAAAACTTTTCAGAAAATAACAGTATGCAAAAAGCACTTGTCACTTAATATGTTTTAATGTCAAAAAGCCAGGAATTTATCTCAGTTATTCAAATCCACACGTCAAATTAACATTCATTTAAACTAAAATTAGGTATGCTTTCTCTTACAAAGAACTTAAAGCACATAAAATGCTCTTAGGAGAGCTCCTAGTCACTTTTTCTTTCACATGAGAGCGGAACAGTGTTTCTCTGGTGGGAATGTTGTCAGTATAACACAACAGTTGTGAAATTTAAGGCATTGCACAGTGCAGCACAGAGGAGCCAGAAGTTTAGCCAGAGAAATGCATGTGCCAATATGGTTTTAGGCTGCTGGTAGCTCCTCTGAAAATACTCCACCTGGTAGCTTCAGACTGGCCCTTGCTTGGGTGGCATTGCTGGAGAGAGGCCAGATGCACAAGGGCTGGGTATTTGAAGTGAGAAGTTGGAGGGCACCTGCTCTGCATCCAGCAGCTCTGGGCTGAGGAGGAATTTCAGTCCTGATGCCAGTCTCTGCCAGCTCTCTGGAGTGATAAAATAATGAGGGGAACAAATAAAGAAACTGCTACAAGGAAAAGCTCAGTTGTATTTACCACCTCTGCAACACGCAACACAGAGGAACATGAAATTCAGAGTGAAAAATTACCTAACTGAACCTCTCTTGGAAGAGCAGATCTGCTGATCTGGCATAGGTGGGCTCTAGGGAAAGAACTGTGCATACCTGAAGAACTGAAGATGTTTGAAGCACGAACTTACCTAAAATTGAGTGGAAGGAGCCAATACACAGTGGACACAGGGAACAGACCTGTATTTTTCTGAAGCCAGATACTGTATTCTCTACCCCAATCTCCCTAGACTAACCCACCCCATCTCCTAACCTTCTTCACTGACCAAATGCTTTAGTTATCTGGAAAGCTTCTGTCCTTCCTTTTGGCCCTCCCTCCAAAAGACTGAAAAATGGAGATGATTTGCAGCATCCAGATACAATCCCTGAAGATGCCAGTAGTCCAGGTCGCAGTGGTTGTTTTGCAAAAGTTCAGGGAGGAGTGGTGAAGTTGGGCCCCTCAGACACCCAACATCAGTGTCAAACTGCACTGGTGCCCATGGGTCCTTCTTCAGAGAGATGCCACCGCAATGAGCCCTGTCCTGTGACCTGGGGTGTCTCAGCCTCTTGTGAACAGAGAGAAAACCTAGGACTTAGCAGCAGAACAGGCATTGATGTAACTTTAGACCTTAATCAAACTTCCTGTGATTACTGTTCAAATAAAGAGGAGTTAAAGATAAAAGCAGAACAAACAATGTAATTTCAGAGTAAACACACATAAAACCTAAATACAGGGAAACGTGGTGAATCTCAACAAGTATTGTATGTTGGTAGTGCAATTAATTTAAAGTAAATGAGCTGTGTGCACTCAGAAAAGTTTTGAAGGCTTATCAAGTCCTGCACAGAGTGATCTGACAGCAGGATGCAGAAGTTTGACAGAGTCGCTGAGCTGCACACATGTGGAACTCAACTGCTTTCTGGTGCAGGAAATGCACTTCATGCTCTTCTTTTGTAAAAAATGTGGAAATACTATGAAATTTGTTACAGAAAATATATGTCAAGGCAGAAGGGTTCCACTTTATTCCCACTGAAAGGCAGCCCTGGCCTTAGTCACAAACCAGTGAAGATGCTGATATATCTAATATTCACGTATAAGAGATTTTTCTGTCAAAGTTTCTGCTCAAGTGACTCACAGAAGGCTATTTTCTACTCAAGGCCACAACAAAAGTGAAGATTATGTACTGCTGCTTTGTGCCTCTGCAAGCACAGAACATCCCAAAGCCCAAAGTGTCTTACAGAGGGGGGACGAAAACTCTCACGCAGAGCAATAAAGAGATTGAGTCACTAGTGCCAAATCAGCATAAATATTTGAATGGGAGAAAGAAATAGCTCCTGAGCTCACCTCTTGTGAGCTCATTTTTAAAATGCAGCATTGTCATCAGAAAGTATTCCTGACGCAGCTGTGGAACTAACTTGTGGGAGAGGCAGAACATGAAAAACATAGAAGAGTCATTTAAGTCAACTGACATGTCTCTGTGTGTCATAAACTGGAATGGTAAGTGACAGAAGAAAATTAAATTTATTCAGTATGTGTATGTCTGTGTGTGTATATAGCTATAATTTCCAACTCTGTGTGTCAGTCATTGCGTAGGAGGAATGTAAAAAATCTGTGAGGCAAGGCTGTGATTTGTGGGGAACTAGAGGTATGGAGAGCATCCAGCCACAAATATAAATCCTGCTGCTGTTCTGCCAGGAAGTCTGGCTGAATTGTTGAAAAGTCAGTGCAGAGGATGCAGCAGAATTTGAAGGAGGAGATAGAATGCTGTGGCTGAAAATATCAGATGGGGAAAAAATGCCCACACTTTAATCCTTCGGAAATTAACATCTAATGCGGGTTAAAGGAGAGGGGAATCACAAAGAAACTCACTTTTAAAATAATTCTTTAATTCTGAAAATCTCCCTGTTCCTCCCTTTCTCTTTCTCCTCTTTTTTTTTTTTTTTTCCTTTATTTATTGATTCAACTAGGAGCATGTTCTGCAGAAAGGGAGGGAATTCCAGATTCTTGACATTTGGGGATTTTGGGAAAGGTTTTGGTCCTGATCCAGCAATTCACTCAGTCTGTGTGATCCCTCCGAGTACCTGAGAGGTTCCAAAGCCCCATATAATTCTGTATTTAGAAATAAAACTGGGATTCTGCTATCATCATTTCACAGGTGGTAGAAGAAGCAGGCAAGGAGAGCACTCAGAGGAGGAGGTGGTGAATTTGAGCACAAGCATACATGCTTGATGATGTGGGTTTTTATTAAAATAAAAGACTGTTCAGATTTGTACATGGGATCTTCAGAAACCATGGCGGCAGCCCTGGAGTTGTAAAGATAAATGCAACTTGTATCTTGGCTCTTCAGGTTTGCAAGACACAAAACAGAACCCGCAAGCAAGGAACCAGCTTCCCTTGGCTGCAGATTGACCTCTTCTGATTTGTGATTTTTGTGTGTGTATATGCAGACAAATCATAGAATCATTAAAGTTGGAAAAGACCTCTAAGATCCTCTAGTCCAATCAAGAGAGGAAAAGTGTCCGAGAACCAGTCAGTGTGTGCAGCACAGGCAAAACACTGTGCCTCTGTCCCAGTCATCCCCTGGCATGGCCTCTGCTATGAGAATCATAGAATCACAGAATGTTCGGGGTTGGAAGGGACATCTAGGGAACATCTAATACAACCCCCCTGCCAGAGCAGGATCCCCTAGGACAGGTCACACAGTAACACATCCAGGTGGGTTTTGAAAGTCTCCAGAGAAGGAGACTCCACAACCTCTCTGGGCAGCCTGTTCCAGTGCTCTGTCACCCTCACAGTAGAGAAATTTCTCCTCATGTTGAGGTGGAACTTCCTGTGTTCTAACTTAAACCCATTATTTCTTGTTCTATTGCTGAGTACCACTGAAAAGAGATTGTCTCCTTCTTCTTGACACCCATCCCTCAGATATTTACATACGTTAATAAGGTCCCCTCTCAGCCATCTCCTTTCAAGGCTAAACAGCCCCAGTTCTCTCAGTCTCTTTTCATAGGAGAGATGTTCAAGTCCCTTAATCATTGTCATAGGTCTCTGTTGGACTCTCTCCAGTAGGTCCCTGTCTCTCTTGAATTGGGGAGCCCACAACTGGACACAGGATTCCAGGTGTGGTCTCACCAGGGCAGAGTAGAGGGGAAGGAGAACTTCCCTAGACCTGCTGGACACACTTTTCTTAATGCACCCCATTGGCCCTCTTGGCCACAAGGGCACATTGCTGTCCCATGGACAACTTACTGTCCACTAGGACTCCAAGGTCAAGAAGTGTTGCTTCAACTACTGACAGCAGGAGCTGTGTAGCTACTGACTTAGCAAATCCCAGCACTGATGCTGTTGAAAGCAGGTGACCTCAGCGCGGGACTGTGACAACATAACTTTCATGCCATCACCTTCATTAGCACCCCATGCCTTGCCATGCTGCTGAAGAGCTGCATGCAGAAATTAATTAAGGGTCATATTTCTTCAGTCTGAGTGGAAACATGACTGTCCACGTGAGTTACAGCGTCATGATTTTATCTCACGGCACAGTTTTCTGAGATTTTGTTGTGAGAGATGTTTCAAGTGGAATTACTGTTATTATTAGTCTTCTTCATGTGAAAACCACATTTCCAGAGGTCTGCTTAACTACCCTCAGAACACCAAAATAGAAATTGCGTTGAAAAGCTGTTATTTGGCTGCTCACCTGCCAGTAAATTTTCAATTCACATGTGGGTTTTCTTCCCCGTTCTTCAAGATTGTTCCATGCATTTCTGGATTGACAGCTGTTCTACAGGTGGGAGGAAAGAAACATGAACCAGAGTAAAGTCTCTCTGGGTGCAGCGTGGGTTCTTATTTTGTAAATTTGCCCTCTCTTTGCCAATTCACAAAAAAAAAAACGAAACAGCTTTCCTTGCAGAGTCCATTGCAATTTCAAACTGCAGTCCAAACACACTGAGTCCCACAAAAGAGGAAGCTGCACATCCCCTGGTTGTGTCAAACCTGCCATATATGCACTTAATTTTTATAGTGACCTGCACTGGCTTTACATCCTACTGTCACACCCTGCCCAGGAGAGGTGAACAAGTGACTTAGATTCATAATTCCCCAACAGAGTGGACAACGGTGAGACAAGCCTCAAAGTCCATACACAAACATTTATTAATTTCTCACAACGTATAGATCAGACTCAAGATAATCTGCTTTAGTTACTTGACACATTAGGGAAGGCAATATACTATGACTTAATGATAAACAGGAAAAGGCTAGGTACAACAAACTACAACAAACTGCATATTACTTAACGACAACAATGAAAAAGAACATATAGCAACTTCTAACAGGCATTATTATTCTTAATTACAACGAGGGTTCAAGGATGCCATCCTCTTTACTTCTCCTGCACTACTACTACTCCTTCTTCTTTCTTCTTCTTTCTTCTTTCTTCTTTTTCTGTGTCCTGTCGTCTTCTGTTTCTTATCTCTAAGTTTTTGCTTTTTACCACCTCAGTTTATACACACTTTTTCTATATGCCGATGTACTGTATATCCAGTAGAGAAGCAGGGCACTTCATTGTTTATGACCACATGCAATTGCCTTATCTCCTTAGGAGATATGTTCTGAGATAAGGCCACAAGATTCCTAATCTCATGCATATTCAAGTCAAGGCTGTTTGAGGCATCTGTTTCCTGCTTCCCTCTACCACATTCCATTTGGCACGTCTCAGTTTGCTACACAGAACCAGAAACTGGCCTTCTTCTTGACCAAGCTGGGGGTTTGTAAAATTCCAAGAAATGTTTAAGGCAAATGTCCACCCATCTGTCCACTACACACACCGAGATACACAATATTTTCTTCTTCTCGGCAGCACTCAGGTTTGCACCTCTGCGAATTTTAATTAAGTAATTATAAAACTGTGCATCATTGCCCTCTCAATATGAAGACCACCATGTTCCAAGTCACGCATTCTTTAACAATGAAGTAATAAAATTAACAGTATTTAAAAATAATCATATGTAACACTGCAGAGACCTTAAGTGCTAAACTAGTGGCATCTGTGACCAGAGAATTGGCATTTTCTACAGTGGTTAACAAAACAATTACCAATGCCCTTTTTACGTATTTTTTTTTAATAAGGAATAATATGCATGTAGAAAAGACCTACTTAAAGGCTTCATTTGTATTCTTTTAAATCAGATCATTATTTAATAACTTATATACATTGTTGTTGGAATGGTATACGTTTTTGCAGCTCTTTGTATTTTGTGGTAGATTGAATTGTATCACTTCTAAAATGTTTAATAAAAATTTTTATTAATTAAAAATGTTTAATTAAAAAAGCCATCCCAAGCAGCAGCTTGGTGGAAAGTTATTAATATCGTTAAATAATTGAGAGATGTAGAAACAATTCTGTGACCTGACCTTTCGTGCTGATCAACTGAGGAGAGCAGATGCAATCAAGGGCTGGTAGAGGTGGAGCTGATTAGTAGGGTGGATATTTCTTGAAGCATCCCTCCTTCCCAAGGACGGGGAGAGGGAATTAGTGTAAACTGATCATCTTTCTAATTAAGGTATAAATAACAAAACCTGCAAGGAAAACTCTGCAGGGAACCATCAGCCCTGCACCAGCCTGCTGAAAAGCAGCAGCAGGGTACTTTGCACTTATAAGGTACTTACACAGTGTATGGTATATACCTATGCAGTGTTTGGTACTTCCCATTCAGAGGTCTCAAAGCGTGTCACACCATTTGTGCATTTACCTCTCATCTGTCTCTCAAGAGGTGCAGAGAATATTATTGCCATCCTGAGAGGTTAAGGCTGAAAAAGGACTTTGTGGTACACCCAGGAAATATAACTCGCTCCTTGCAGATCTCCATCCCATCTGTGACACCAACCTGCCAGCAGCGCTTAAAGCACCCACAGATAATATCTTTCAGAAAGCGTGGTGAAAGCTGGGCATCCTAATCCATACCACTCTCTCTTACAGCTCCTGGCACACATATGTCTGTGATAGATAGAAATCTGGCGCTTCTCTACTTTTCACCCACCCTGTTAGCAGATATTTATCAATTGGGAGCTCATGGTATATCACAGTTCAATATGTTCCACCTCCTTAGTCTCATGTTTAGACCACTAATTACATTATTTTCCATTTAAACATGCCAGTTTCTAGCCACAGATCCAAGATGCAGCTTTTTCACAAGACTGAATCAATTTTTCAACACCTGGAGTTTTCTCTTGCCAGCCCAATGGTGACAGCTGACTGCAGCCCACACCACAGTCATGGTCCGTGGCTTTCCCTGAAGGATTCCTCTGAAGAACCCTGCTTTCCAGGGCATGGCTCTCTTGATCCCAAGTAAGTAGAGATACTTTCCTCCTGCAGCCCCAGCTCTAGAGAGAACTGTGGGGCTTAGTGTGCATCCTTGGTTGGGTGGGGTTTGGGCTGGCAGGAAGAAGCCCCTAGTGCTTCATCTCAGGTCCCTACCCCTAATTAGCCCCACAGAATGTACAAGGAATTTATTACCCACCTTTTGAGTTGTCTTTCAGGTGATCTTAATTGTTATTTCAAGATCTTAACACTTACATTGAATCTGCCCCCAACTATGTGCTAGCTGGAAATGTTCTGTGTTTGCCCACACTGAACACGGTCATCTCAGGATCCCACATCCCTATGCAACTGCCAGCTTCCAGTCCTGTGATTAATTAAGCCTTATCACCTCTCTGTGGGTGCAACATGTATCACCATACATGGGATGTCAGCACCTCTGGCAGGCACAGGTCTACGGCCCTGGTGCACTCATTGGGGACGGTGGAGGACCTCATAGAACAGCATTTACAGTCTACTACAAACAGAAAGTACCTTGTAGAAGGGGAAACAGATTTGGCCTCAGGACTGCAGGCGAGTGCATACCTACATCTCAACAGCATGTCCCCATAGGCTGCTCTCTTTGCATTGCCTCTCTAAAAAACATCTATGATTCAGCTCCCACCACAAGCACTTTCTACTGTGAACTTCTGACATCTTCCAACAGTCTTATGCTACAGCTCTTGTTGGGTCTGGTTGTCAGGGGTAGGACTGAAGTCATGCCATAAACCTTAGGTCTGGGCTCAGGTCCAGAGCTTTAAGTGTTGATATTCAGGCAAAAAAATATTATTAACATCACTGTGCATGGAAGTCCTGCACACCTCCAAGGACCTGGGCCAGAGAGACCTGTGTGACAGCAGAAAGATGGCTCTTAGAGGGCCCACCCTGAGGCTTTTGTGGCATCTCACAGTGCACTGATCACAGTTGCCTTCTCCACTCCTTGGCTGCAGCCACAGTGGAGGGCCCAGAAACAACAGTAAGAAGAAGTCAGTGCTGTACAAAACTACTAAACACAACAGAGTGATCTCCAGACTTGTGTTTGACCACGTGATAGGATAACCCCTGACTTCAGGCACTTACATATCATTGAACCATATACTTAACACCTCTGCAGCTCGTTCACCCCTTGCGTGCTCACAGTCTTAGTGCCAGCAACGGGGCCAATGTCTCTCATGACAGCTGTAACAAGAGGAATGTTATTTTTAACCCAATTACTGTTGATAGCACACTGCAGACATTATGGAAAACCTGTGGGCTAAATTTCCTAAAGAACAGCTCAGTCATCAGACAGAGAGCCAGCCCCTGGTGGCAGGCAGTGCCACCCTCACCCCTCTGAGACCCAGCTCAGCAGCAGGAACCGCCAACTTCACCCTCCCACACCCCCTGCTACACTTCGTCTCCTGTCTCTGCTCCATCTTCTCTCCTCACTGGAATAGCCCCAGCCCAGCTCAATCCCAGCCCTTCTTCCTCCAAATGGGATTACTTGATGCACAACAGCCTGCCTGAGGGCAGGTAGCTAGTCATATAACTTACAGCTAGATGCCTTGAGAAATAGATGGAAAAAAACCACAAAAAAACAACAAATAAAGCAGGCAGAAGTGCTGGCTGGAAAGAGAGGACATGGCCAGGAAAACCCAAATGGATGATGGCTATGGCTGGCACAACGCTCTTTGTGATGTGCCCATTTCCCACTTAACAGCAAACCACAGTGACAAATATACATAATGTTTCATTGCTCAAATGATATATATTTTCAGTACAGAGGCTGGACTCCTCAGTTTAATGCCAGCATGTTAAATTATCAGTTTGCAACTTTAAGCACAGAGACAATAACTGGTGCAGCACACGTTGTTAATGCTGTGTATTTTTAGACTCTTGTAGGCGTTTGTAGTCATTTCAAAGAGCCTTGATGATTTTTCTTGCGTTTTTCCAGCAGGAATGAAGATAGCTTCCTGAGCTGTGATATAATGACCGATGTGCAAAAAAAAATGACCAAGTGACTGTGTTTTCCTGTCAGATCAGGGCAGATTTGGGGGGAACGAGGAATTCTGAGGCTGCACAGCCATTCCTTCTGCTTTCTCTCTGAAGGTCTTTGCAATGTCAGCCACAAACATTTTTCATAACTGTACCCATTTTACCATGCTCTCAAGCAGGGACATGCTCCTGAGGTGTTGCTTGCAGGAAGATTTCACTCACAGATGTTTAAGCAGGGGTTACTTTTCTCCCTTGCACTCCCTGAGGACATGCTGTCCTTGGATAATGCCAGTTAAACCCAGATGTTTTAATTTCATTACAAAAGTAAACCTGTGAAAAATTGATTTTAGTGGGTAATGGGCTCACCGTTCCTATGAGATCGGTGCCGAGTGATTCAGGAAAGTGCCGAGTGGCTCAGGAGACAATGCTGGTTTTCCACAAGACTCTGTCAGGGCTGAACTGAACCCTGAAAGGAGCTGGGATCAAGGAGCGGTGGGAGAGCTGGAGAGCAGCACCCATCTCCTTGTAGCTCACCCATTGCGAGGATGCTCAGAACCAACCGCTTTCTTGGGGCTGGGGACGGATTTCTAAGATGATGCTCACACTGTGGTTTGTCTGTGATGATCATCTTCTTGGAAGTGTTCAAGGCCAGGTTGGACAGAGCTTTGATTAATCTGATCTAGTGGAAGGTGTCCCTGCCAGTGGCAGGGAGTTTGGAACATGATCTTCAGGGTCTCTTGCTAACC
Organism: Trogon surrucura; assembly: GCA_020746105.1. Lineage (NCBI taxonomy): Eukaryota > Metazoa > Chordata > Aves > Trogoniformes > Trogonidae > Trogon > Trogon surrucura. The sequence continues at coordinate 30,314,392 of CM036617.1, read as the reverse complement.
AAATCATCCTGTAATTTCATAATCAGGGTTTGTTGGGAGAGGGAGGCAGTGAGAGCAAGAGGTCACTCCGTTATACATGGTACATTCGCCATTGTAGAGAAGTTCTTCAGCAGCTTCCACCAAAAATCCAGGTGCTGGAAGACAGTACAGAAAGATTTCAGGTCTCTGAAGTGATCTGTACAGAGCAGCTAGCACCAACAAGATGGAAACATGGATGTGTGCAGGGTTACAAGCATTGCAGTTTCACTGCATTGTGGCTCAAGGGGTCCAAAAGGTGTGGTAGGATCATTAAACTTGAACATACCCTGCCAGTTGGTCCATCTCATCCTTGGATGTCTTGGGAGAGCATGCTGCCAGCAGTATGATTCTGCTCACTTTTCTCAAGGATGTTTTTACTGATATGAGGGAAATGTGCCCTGTGATGTCTGGAAAAGGCTTGAACTATTTTCTTGAAAATAATACCTTGTCCCTGTTGGATCGGTTCCAGGATAAGTTGCTGGTTTTCCATTTGAGAGTCATGATAATTATTCACATGCCACATTCATATTCACATAATCAGTTTGCTGTGATTTAACAACAAGGAATGTAAAAGGCAGAGTCGTGCAGTCATACTCGAGAAACAATGGGTTTGCATGAGCTTAATGTCAGGGTGTTCTGCACATGAGGTGCTGGTGATATTTTTGGATGCCTATTCCTTTTTTTGAAATGGATCCCTGAAAGAAGAAGGTGAGGGCAGTGGGCAATGAATGCTGGGGGCAGCCAGGACAGGGAGAGGGGTTGGGGTGGATGGTGGGGACAAGAAGGGGTGGGAAGGCCCCAGCCAGGGAAATGGAGGGGTCACGGGTGGGAAGAGCAGGAATGCTCAGGCCATCCAGCTCCACACATGCAGCTCCTTCCCTGTACCGTGCTGCTGGGGAAGATATCAGTCCTTCTTCCCTGTCACCTGTCCCAGGGGCTGACTTCTCTGGCCAGGAGTGCAACTGGTGGGCTGCAATATGTAGAGCAACTCAAACATCAACACAGGGATCAAAGGGGATCAAAGAAGCAAAGCAAATGCTGGGAATTAACTGGAAAGAACCAGAGTAGAGCAGAAAATGTAAATACGCCACTGTAGAAATCAATAGTGTGGGGCCTTTTGGGCAGTGTGTGTGGGTCTGGTAGCTCTGTCTGCAGAAGCAGAAAGGATGAAGTGAAGGGAGGCTGGGAAGTGGGAAATGTGGGACAGGTCTTGTACTACTCAGCCTGGAAAAGAGGTGAGTGAACACAGCATATTAAAAGGTCTGTAAAGTTCTGAGGGGCACAGATGAAGCTACTAGTCTCCACTGCTAGAAAATTCAGGAAGCATTGAAAGAAGCCAGTTATGTTGGCATGAACAGTACTCTCCAGTTTAAGTGGTCAGCATTTCTTTGTTTCCAGAAATTTAGTTTTAATTGCTAGCTCTTTCCAAATTATCAGAGGTTTGAAGCTTGTGGCCATAAATGCAATGTACCAGAGGCAACCTTAATTTCCCTTTATCCAAGTTCTGCTGCAGTGTTTTGCACTGAGTGTCAGCCAGCCAGGCATTTCCAAGAGTCTGGAAGTCTTTTAGCACCATCAGAGATGTCCCACATGATTTTTAGGTCCCTGTACTGGGAAAAACCTTCCACACCAAAGGATAATTTCTGTAACCCTGAGGGGCATCAAACATTACAACCAACTCCACTGTATGTCCACGAAAAGAAAAGCCAATGCAGAGCAGGTGAATCACAGAATCACAGAATGGTAGGGGTTGGAAGGGACCTCTGAATATCATCTACAGTCCAACTGCCCTGTCACAGCAGGATCACCTAGAGTAGGTCACACAGAAACACATCCAGATGGATTTTGAGTGTCTTCAGAGACAGAGACTCCACAACCTCTCTGGGCAGCCTGTTCCAGTGCTCTGTCACCCTCACAGTAAAGAATTGTTTCCTTATGCTTAGGTTGAAACTTCTGTTTTCCAGTTTGTGACCATTGCCCCTTGCCTTGTCACTGGACACTGATAAAAGTCTGGGCCCGTCTTCCTGACACCCAACCTTTAGATATTTTGAAGCATTGATGAGATCCCCCCTGAGCCTCCTCTTCTCCAAGGTGAACAGACACAGCTCTCTCAGCCTTTCCTCATATGGTAGATGCTCCAGTTCTCTAATCATCTTAGTGGCCCTGTACTGGACTCTCTCCAGTAGTTTCTTGTCCTTCTTGAACTGGAGAGCCCAGAACTGGGCACGGTGCTCCAGGTGAGGCCTCAGGTGAAGAAGGGAGCGTCCGTGTGATGTCACTGCTGCTGTGCCACACCATGTCCCTGCTCCTGACAGCTCTGACTAACCTTGCCAAATCACTTCCAGGGCTGCCATGAGGCAAAGGACATGGCCACGCAAGGACAGTGAGTGCAAGAAACGTGAAAAATCTCAGCAGCCTGCTAGGAGCTGCCCCGGGGGCTTCCCGTGCACCTCAGGTATGCAGCAGTCTGAATTTCTTACTGCTTCACTGCTAGACAAGCTTTTATTAAAGCCTGGTAGGTGTTTAGGTAAACCCACTGGTTATTTTTATTACTGCCTCAGCAAAAGCATTCTCACTCTCAGCAATATCAGCAAAGTTTAATGGGTTCATGCAGAAGAGACAGACCCTGGAATCAGTAAATTCTCATTGTTTGGATTATTATTTGTCCTAAACCACCTCTTTGGTGTCAGTGGTTTTTGTCTTGGATGCTATGAGTAATTCTGTCCCCCTCGTTCATCAGTGAGTGTTCATAATGAAAATCTACCCAGCCAGTTTATCTCACTAAGCAATTCTGCTGCATTTGTCATCAAGGCATCTGAAAGTCCAGTACTGCAATTGTAATCAAAGAGAGAGATCATCCACTATATGACTTTGTTCTCATTCCCCAGAGCTAGCCAGAAGAAAACAGCAGTGAGAGACAAAATGACCCCTTGTGATTTTAAATGTCAGCCACGGCCTCTGAGGAGCTGAAGAAACAAACTTGTCTTATTAAACTGTAAATTGCTGGTGTCATATCCAAAGGATATTACGTTGGACTGTGTACATTTTACTACATTAGTTCAGCATTGTCCTTTTTTTTTTTTTTTTAACCTGGCCTGACTAAAGAGCTGGATTCTGAGTGCTTGTGTCAGTTACACTCCTCAGGACATGAGAAGCACACTCAACCTGTTGTGTCCACCTCTCTTTCTACATTAAGGAAGAGTTGCAGTGGTGGGATCCCTTCCCTACCTCAAAGCACTTGCAAGGAGCCAGGCTGGAAGCTGGTTATGTGCCGTAACTAAAGCTGGTTTCTTCTGCAGTTATTAAAGAGCCCATAGATGTTTTGCCTGAAGCGAGCGGAGAAGGAAAGTACTTACAAGTACTTATTGTGTGGGAAGGTACAGATGGAAAAAATATGACAGTAGCAATAAAGCCACACCAGTAGTCCATCTGCAACATAGCTGTCCCATAACACAGTTAAAAATACAGTTGAACTGTGAACTTATTATGTTTTATGCGTTTTCTCAAATGCCTGAGAGTAGTAACTATGAGCACATATAAAGAGAGATTCTATAAGGATTTAGACATGACCTTAAAAGACTATTTTTTTCCTCTCATCATTATTTTCATTCTTTAAAAAGACTTTTAAATGATTTCAAGCTTAGTGTTTTCAACATATACTCCATCTGCCTGAGGAGGATGCCCTGAAGGCCTGCAGCAGCCATCCTCCAGATCTGGCCATACCATCTGGAGATGATGTTGTCCTAGACTTATACCAGTGGGAAAGACCAGGGGAGCACATCATTCAAGAAAGAAATAGCTGTGTAAATACTTTCTAAAGCAAAGCATGTGGTTGCCCATAAAAGCAATTTCTTCGCTGTGCTGGTGAGAAAGAAAACCTGCAGCACTCATCATGGCAGTGTCACCTCGTGCTTCTCCACGTGGTGGTGAGCAAACCCCAAGTCCTTCCGTGCTGCAGCTGGGCTCTTAAACATGGTTGCAACCAAGTGATGGGCAGAGAGTGGGCTGAACTGCACCATTTAAACCAGCAGATTCAAGCAACTCTCAGATCAAGTAATGCCTGGGATTGGAATGAAGACACACTCCTTTTTGTGGGAGAAGCACAGCTAAGGTCCAGAATCACCAAGCTTTCAGGAAGTGGGTGTCTGTGCTAGAAGAGGGACACCTTTGGGTGTGCTGGAAAGATGAGAGAGGATCAAGTCTCTGTATCACTGATCAATTTCCATATCACTGAATTGCCATTGCAAAGGGTTATTCTGGAGTTAATCAGGTTAAAGCGTTAATCAGAGTGCACCCTCAGCGAGTTTGCAAATGCCACAAAACTGGGCACAACAGCTGCTGTGCCAGAGGGTTGTGCTGCCATCCAGAGGTACCATAAGAGGATGGAGAAATGGAATGACAGGAACTTCATTAAGTTCAACGAGGAGAAGTGCAAAATCCTGCACCTGGGGAGGAACAACCCCAGGCACCAGCACATGCTAGGGACACACAACTGGAAAGCGGCCTGGCAGAAAAGGACCTAAAGAGGCTTGGGGGACACTGAGATGACCATGAACCAACAATGTGCCCTTAGAGCAAAGAAGGCAAATGGGGTCATGGGCTGCATTAGGAGGAGTGTTGCCAGCAAGTTGAGAGAGGTGATCCTTCACTTCTACTCAGCACTGGTGAGGTCACATCTGGAGTGCTGTGTCCAGTCCTGGGCTCCCCAGTGCAAGAGAGACAGGGACATACTAGAGAGAGTCCAACAAAGGCCCACAAAGATGATTATGGGACTGAAACATCTCTTCTAAGAGGAAAGGCTGAGAGAGCTAAGTCTGCTCAGCCTGGAGAAGTGAAGGCTTGGAGGGATCTCATCAGTGTATGTAAGTACCTGAAGGGACGGTGCAGAGAGGACAGAACCAGGCTTTTTCCAGTGGTGCCCAGTGGCAGGACCAGTAGTAATGGGCACAAACTGAAACTCAGGAGGTTCCCTCTGACCACCAAGAAACACCTTTTCACTGTGAGGGTGATGAGCACTGGCACGGGTTGCCCAGGTAGGCTGTGGAGTGTCCACCCTTGGAGATACTCAAAAGCCATCTCGACATGGTCATGGATAACTGTCTCTAGGTGGCCCTGCTTGAACATAGGGGAGTTGGACCAAATGACCTCCAGAGGTCCCTTCCAACCTCAAGCATTCTGTGATTCTGAGATTCTAACTACTCCCACCAGTATGTGCTCTTAACACATTATTCTTTTGTGTTAAAACTTCCTTAGCAATGAAGTGACATGGAGAAAAGCTGGTAAATATTAGTTGACGTTCATGACCTCTTCCCAATTCTCAGCTTCTGGAGGCAGGGACAAGCCGCACATTTCCACACGGTGACAAGACTGGCTCTGGGAAATGTGTGTCCCCAACATAGTGCCGTGTGATCCTTGGCAGTGGATCAGCAATGGTCAGAACAGCACATCTGACATGGATGAAGAGACAGGATGTCCACATGGTCTTTTGTGGCTGAAACACATTCCCCAGCTTTCTGAGGCCATGGGAAATGCTGGTTCCTGGCTCCTCCTGTAGTCAAACCAATCTTTTTGAGTAGGAAAGCCACCTCCCAGCTTCCCGGTAATTGCTTTTGTGGTAAATACAGTTGGGGTTGAGTAACACTAATAAGAATAGCTTTTCTACAGTTAATTATTTTCAAAAGGAACTGGAATCCAGCCAAACACTAATGAAGTTGGAGGGAAATGGGAGATGGGCCATGACTGAAGCAACAAAAAACTTTACTAGCAGTTTAAGAGCTGTATCATTCTCTTCACAAATCCAGATAGATATTATCTTTCTGCAGCCCTTTGCAGTCACTTTTCACATTTGAGCTCTCCATTCCTTCTGCATGTAGTATCACAAATCCTGCACAAGTATTTTAAAAGTGAAACTAATATAAGATGAAAGACTGCCATACAGTGGAAAAGCCTGAGCCAGAACTTCAACATATTAGTAGAGCGAATGAGAAATAGCTTGTTTAGTCCAAAATAAATTGCTTAGTGTGAAAAATAGAATCAGGGGAATGGCAAAATGGAAAGAAACCCATAAAAGAGGGACTGCCTAATATTTTTAAAGCATCAGATAGAAAATAATATGAAAGGATAGAGGCTTGCAGGGTTGTAAGTTGTTCTGTCATGATTTGCCTTAGGATAAATAAATCAGAGGGCATGGTGATTTAGACTTTATACTCACCTGCAAGAGTAGCACTGAGTCAAGGCCATGAGAATAGCTTGATCACACAGAGATACTGGGGAACATGGGAGTGAGTGGTGGATGAAATCCCCGTGCTGACACACTGTTAGTGACTGAGATGACCGCCAGTCTGTATATTTAAAATGAGACCAAGTGGATTGTAGGCCATTTTTCCCCAAGGACTTACAGTCTTATTTTGGATTGACAGCCAAAACATATGGCTCACCCAACACATGGATATTTACTATCTGGCAGGCCAGACTCTTGAGATTTTGCTGTATAGAAATACACCCACCTCATCCTTATGATCCAGATGAATTTATGCATCCTCTGCTAGGCATGAATAACACCTTCCCTTAAATCTTCCCATTCATATGCAAGCAAACCACACAGAGGTCTTGCTGATGTCTCCTCCATGTTTCGAGAAAGCTCAGCTATCCTCCTGTTTTCCAAATCATCCAGGATCTATTAGAAACTTCATTTATTTTTAAATCATTTGTGTGGAATTACTGGGTTTCAGAGTCCAGGGGAGTGTAAGGCAGACAAGCTTGTTGGCAACAAACAGAATAGAGCTATAAAGACCAGAAAAGGGAAATGTGTAAGTCCCTCCTCAGCCTTCTTGCATTCTCCTTTCAGGTACTGGAAGGCTGCTATAAGGTCTCCCCGGAGGCTTCTCTTTTACAGGTTGAACAAGCCTAACTCTCTCAGCCTGTCCTCATAGGAGAGGTGTTCTAGCCCTCTGACCATCTTGGTAGCCCTCCTCTGGGCTCGCTCCAACAGCTCCATGTCTTTCTTTGTTGGGGATTCCAGAGCAGGACACAGTATTCCAGGTGGAGTCTCGCAAGGGCAGAGTAGAGGGACAGAATCACTCTCGACCTGCTGGTCACATATCTCTTGATGCATTCCTTAATATACCTGAGTCCTGCGCTGCTGAGCAAGGAACCCTACTACATTTCCACCTTACAATGTGGAGAAAGGGGAGTTGGAGCTGAAGTTAGTGCATGATGACCCAGGCCAACAGTACCAGCACTGCTTCAGTCTGTCCGTCACATGGGACTGAAAAAATAAAGATGACACTAGAATCTGCTAAAACTGATCATCACCCACTGGTGGTGGTGGAAGTCACTCGCAAAAGCAGCAAAGAGGCTTTTGCCTCAGTTAGTAAAACAAGAGAGGTGACACAACTTCCTGGCAGCTTGGGCTTGGATTCTCCAGACTCAGGATCCTTGAGCTGTCGTGCATGTGCAGCCTCTGTTGCATTTCCATACACAAATCCCGAAGCATATTACATGCAGGACACCAGCTAAACAAACCTATGGGGAAGATGAGAAACAGGGAAGTAAAGCATCATCACAAATTTAACTGACGTATGTGAATCCTCTCGCCAGGCCAATGGCTTAAGCTTGGTCTTATTAAGGAAATGGAAAGATAGTTTTCTTTCTGAGGCAGTAGGAGACCCTCAGCAGAGAAGAAAACGTGGTCATCTAAGCACCAAACTCCAAAGAGGAACCTTGAGATCAATAGAAAACTGAGAAGAAAAAAGAAGGGCTAATGTTCTTTTAGAATAGAAGAGTGTAAAATGGGATAGCATCAGGAGGAGCACCCTTTGGGGGAAACGTGCCAGTGCTTTCTAGTTACTGCTTTGGTACTGCCCCATGTGCAAGCAATGGTGTCAAGAGCTGGAGTCCCTTGGAGCGTCATGCCTTGCTCTGTGCCTCAGCACCTGTCTGAACACCTCACCAAAATAAAGAGGATATATCATTTGCTGTGGTTTACCATTTCTGTTTCTGTATTTTTAATCCTTGGCTGTTAAAAGTGCTTTTTTTGCTGAAGCCAGGTTGTGCATTGCAAAAACACTGTGGTCATTCACAGCACCAGATGTATATCTGTACAGCACAGCAAATTAAATGGGGAAAATATTAATACTGGTATAGGTGCAGTCACTCTCATTACACCTACTGCCATCTCTAAACGTGTTTTAATTAATAAAGGAATAAGCAGAAGACGACTATTCAGAGGAGGTTCTGTCATCAGCACACATGAGTAAATGTGATGCACAGGTAATACACACACCTTGGCAGAACTTGTCATTTCCTCATTTCGTTACTCCTCAGGTCTCTTATTACAGGTTTTTCCAATGTGTTGCTTTTCTGACTTACTCATACAAGCCACTGGAAGGCATGGAAGAGCTGGTGAGAATGGAGAGGGGGAAGAAGTTGTTGGGGAAACAATCATATACGTCTGAATCAGAGACTAATAACCTGAATGCTGATGAGTTATGGTTTTGTTTGTTTGTTTTTACAAATCTGAGAGTGAGCTATTTTAAATGGAATTTTTATTTTAACTGTTTTTTTTACAAACAGGCCAAGCAATTGGGAGAACAAGACTAGATGTTGAAGAGGCAGGGATGAAACACGAAACGTCCTGGTCCCTCCCGGGGTCAGATACTGGTCAGGTATCTGACCGATGCCTCAGCTCAGCCTGTGCTGGATGGAAGCGACACCTTCCTTGTGGGAGTGGCTTGATATTTTATTGCTGTAAAGCACCTTTTTCTCAGGACTTACATTCAACAAATGTGCAAGGAGTTAAACAACAGCAGCAATGATAATGTTACCAAATCAGCGATGTGCTTTTCCATAGAATTTAACACTTTTTAAAGGAGGAAAACAGCAAGTTTGCTTTGGGCTCAGCTTTGTTGTCGCCTCTCACCGTAGAACCCTCCCTCTCTGCAGTGCTGCAGAGGCCCTGCCCTCCCTGGGTCAAGATCCTGGGACAAAGCTCTCCGAGCAAAGCTGCTTTTGTTGTTACTTTAAAGATTTCTCAAGAAGAAGCCTATTTTTCTGCTGCCTTGTATTTGTCCCACCTACTAATTATTTGAGCGAGAGGATCTTTTCCTACAGCCTGGTGTGTTTAGAAAGGAAAGCTCTCTCTCGAGTTCCCATTTCCTCCCTTCTCTCTAAGCACGCAGAGTTGTTGCTGTAGCCATTAATAACTGGTTAATGGCCTCTACAGGGAAAAGGACTTGATCTGCTGCCTCTTTCACTGTAGAGGTGCTGTGTGAAACCTGCCTTGGACTTGCAGATTTCGGGGTAGTCCCAGCTCCAGCTGTAGGCTGCTGTGGGTGGTGGTCAGAACCCAATGACCTTCTGAATGGCTGAGGCTTTCCACCCTCTGGGATTCCCCAGCAAACTGTCCCGGTGGCCTAAAAAATCCATGTGCTCCCTCACTACAAAAACAACCATCACACCCTGGTTTCTCTCTGGTAATCGCAGGTCATGGTAAGTAGCTCCTACCCCCTGTAAGATACCTGTGTGCCTTCCAAATATTTATCCTCCTTGTAGTTTCCCTTTCCCACCTTACCCAGTACTATCATACAAGCCTGTATTTTATGGTCCATAGGTTGTATGCGTAATAGTTCCCTGCACAGCTGTCATCTGTCACAGCAGTCATGCTACCCAAAGGTCTTGTCTACCTCCCCTTCATCCCAATGATGATGATACACTTAATGAGCTCCATGGTCTATGAGGAGAATGATCAAACAACAGCTTCTGAGTAAGTTACCTGTGGCACGAATACACTGGCAGGTGTATGTAATTTTTTTTTAATCCTCCTGCTGTAGCGAGAGGATAAAATTTCCAACACAAATGGCAGCTCTGCAGCAAGCATCTGACATAATTACAGTAATTATATTGCCTCCGCACTCGTTTATAAATCAGTGACAGTATGCATTTAATGAGCTCTTTCCTGTTCAGCAGGTTGCTCCCAGCCGCTTGGATTTGCAACTGCAATGCAGAGGTATCTCAAAATAACATTAACCCTTGGAAGCGATGTCCCTTTCTGTGGGGACACAGATGAGTCTCAGAGCAGGACTCGACTCTGCACGCCCTTCCCAGTGACAATGGAAAGCAAGACAAGCCTTCAGAGCAAGTCTCCTTGCTCTGATTTGAGTCTGATTTGCCCCAGTGAGTAAAAATTAGCCAGTTCTGACTGTGTGAGCTGGATGCAGCAGATGTGAGCACTGTTGGGATGTAACCTCTCTCAGCCTGCACACAGGTTACAAGCCGCTCAGCCCGCAGTGGTTTCTGTTGCATAGTCTGAAGCTGTGTCCTCTGGGTAAGCCAAAGGTTTTCTTGTCTTTACACAAAAATCAAATATTTTTGCAACCCCTGGACTAGTAGGTGCCCAGGAAACAGTCCATTGGCTTTGTCCATGCAGAGGCACCTCTGGAGGCACAGCTGGACACATGTGGTAGTGCCAATGCTCTCTGTGCACGGGGCATGCAGCCGGTCCAGCCTGCTCAGCACATCCCGTGCATCCTAGTCAATGGGGAGGTAACACGGCCTTCTCTGGGGACGTGCCACATCCTGGCCATCTAAAATCCGGAAGCCTGTTATATTTTCACTCTGGGGACAAACACAAAGTTTATCATGCTTGTCGCCTTGAGCACGTGATGAAGCAATTGCCCACCTGATAGGAAAGCCAGCACCCATGCACTAAAACACCTACACCTGTTCTTCACTGCCAGTTCAGAAGTCCTCTTCCCTCCCTGCATGAGACCCTTAGCTGTGCCCCTTGCTTCAGACCCATAAACCAGTCCACTGACACGAGGGAAATTTAAAAGTCAGCTCTAAAAACTGGAAATAAGTGCAACAAGAGGACTACAGACAACTCCCTGGTGCCTGGTGCCCCCCGTGATGCCCTCCAGCCTGTCCTGACAGCAAATTTGGCACCAGCTCCTCCTCATGCCCCCCACAGCCAGATGGCACTGGGTCCACCAAGGGGCCTGATTAAATCCACAGTCTTGAGTGTGAATGATCAATCCCTTCCCCAAATACAATTAAAATCAGCACAGAGTGGCCATTCTTCCTCACTCCTTGCTGTCAGTCTGTGCCACATGTGTGCATTGCAAATTGACCCCCTGTGCTCCCTGCTGCCCACCAGGCAGGGAAAAGTGCTGCAGAGCTGCAGGATAGCTGGAAAGAACCAGGTTTGCTGTGTGGTCCCCTTGTGTCTGTCTGGAGGAGACTCCTCATGCCACCCATCCTAGAGGACCACCTCCAGCCCTCACCCTGTGAGGGCAGGAGAGAGGTGAAGACCTCAGGGGACATGGACTCCCAGCCAGATGTTCTCAGAGAACAGAAATGTCTAAAAGAATAAAAAAGTGGGGCAGTAAATGCTGATTTTAAAGCAACTTGCCTTAAGTAAAACAGCTACAAACCACCTTCTACCAAAATAGTGGTCTGGGTGATCCCATTGATCTTGTGTGTCCCCAAGAGCACCTTTGGCAAGCTTCACCTGATGAGTGCCTCAAGGCCCTGCATTGCCTGGGGACTGCTCTTCTTCCCCTTCAGCAGCCAGTATCACCATCCAGGAGCTTCTCACCTGCCAGAGGCTGGGCAGGGTTACAGGGATTTAAATAATAATACAGAGCTACAGTGCTTTGTGACAGCAGCACTGCTGCTTTTTACAAAAGCACTGTGCCACTTAAAAAGAAGCGGCAGCGGAGAAAAAAAAAGAAGTTTGGCAAACTTCTTTCAAACCGAGTCAATTTATTAAAGATAGTCATATGGACTTGGGGTAGCTCCTTAAGTGTTTGGAGGCTTCAAATATTGAGATATATGCCTAAAAAAATTTTTGTATCTGTCACGAGACGCATGTAGCTGTAGCTCAGGGGAGCACTGAGCACATCTTATTTTCATTGACTAAAAAAGGATTTACCCTTGTGCTTTAGTTCTCCCCTGAACAGATGCACATTCTTGGAGCCTTATGGTGGGTCTACAAGGTGATTTCTCCTAAGGTAAGAGTCTGCTTAAAACAAAAAACAACGAAACAAGCCATTTTACACCCTCAACTGCCAGGTGGAGGTTTGTTCTGAGGGTGCAGGCACCATGCTTTGCCTTCCTGCAGCACTGGTTTTCTTCTTGAATCTCAGCTTGTGGAAGGAAAAAGGAGGCAAATTGTCATTTCAGCAGACAGCGTATGTGGAGCTCAGGATTTACTTCAGTGCCAGATAATACAAGTGAAGTATCAACTCAGAGCTCAAGGCAAATAAACCCTAGTCTAAAATCTGTTCCCGGGCTATATAATGTCAATTCAGCCCAAGATATTAGACATGCTATATTACTTGACTTAAAGTGCCCCTTCTGCGTTTTTTTCCCCTCGCTGCTAAACGGCAGGGAATGCATTGGACCTTTAAATTCTTTACATATGAAAGGTATTCTCTGGCTTGGGCTGGATCTGCAGTGACATCTCGTGGTCTCCCTTCAGGTGAGATGCTGGTTGCCAGGAGGCACAGCCCCCCGACCCAAACCTTGCACTGACTCCTCTGGACCCCAGCACTGAGCAGCACAGATCTCACAGGGGACTTACCTTCACCTGGGGCACTTGGATGCCCAAGGAGGGAAACAAACACACACCTCCTCCTGTGACACCCCTTTCCCTTCACCTGCAGCACCAGAGGAAATGTCAGAAATCATCCTTTTGTGCACAAAGATGAACAAATGAAAATTGGGTAGTTGCACAGACGGCCTGTGGATGGGCCATGCTCGCCTGCAAAGCCTGGGTGCTTTTAACTCGTGACAAGGAGAGGAATTAATCTACCTCTTTCAATATCTGTGCCTGGCTGAGACTCACGTGTGAGCTGGATGCTTTGCGCTTCACAGAATCACAGAATCACAGGATGTCAGGGGTTGGAAGGGACCTCGAAAGATCATCTAGTCCAGCCCCCCTGACAGAGCAGGATCACATAGAGCGGGTCACACAGGAACGCGTCACGACTTCTTTTGTCATGAGTCTCAAATGATTTCCCCCTGAAAACCAATATGCTTGCTGTTGGCATCTTAGCTGAGGAAATTGAATCTGACATTTTGGTGTTATCTGATTTCACATTCTTGTACACCATTGTATAATTTCAGCACCCACTCATACGTTTTCGTTATACACAAGTGCATTTAGAGAAAATACAATCCTTGGAAGAATATTTAGTCAGAGAAATGTTTTAACTGGCTTGGATAGAAATCAGACATTTAGTTTGCTTGAAAAAGGGAGAAGGGAGGAGAAAAGTAAATGGAATAATTTCTTCCCTGCGAACTTAAGGAACAAAAAAATTTTATGGCAAAACTATAGAACAAGAAGGAAAATATTTGAAAAACTTCATGGTAAACATTGCTCCTGAGCTACTAAAAATAACATGAAAGGCAAAGTAAAACATCTGATTCATTAGATGTTCACAAAAAAAAAATAAATAAAAATTACAGGAAAAGAGTCACAAATTTTCTCAGGGAAAAATAAATAGAGGTCCCATGTAAATAATCAGATATATTCATATTTAGGGTCAGATAGGCAGTAACTGAGTCATGCCAGGAAAACATACAGAATGTGGACATCTAAGACCAAAACTGGAATATTTAAAAAGCTCCTCAACACTGTCTAAACTATCAAAATACTCAGGCCTGGGAGAAAGGAGAAGCATGGTGCTCTGGTGAGCAGCTGGAACACAGAGCTTAGGGATTACCCCAAAAGCCTGTCCCCTTGGGCATCTTCCTCTAGCCCTTTTGCTGGACCTGGCTCATAGCACAGAGAAACACCAGTTCCAGGCAGCACCTTGCTCTGCCGGGGGCTCAGATGGTCCCAGTGAAGGCAAGGAAAGCTCATAATTATGTTATGCAGAAATGCAGGTGCTGTCCTCCTCCTCTCATACACCCCTCCAGTGAGTCACCTCGAGTTCAACAGGAGAACATGATCACAAGCATCAGGTCTAGTGCTCAGATTTCTTCTTCTTAACTACGTGTATCTCTTCTAACTTCCTTGTAGGCATTTATGCAAGTTTCACAGCAGTTCACAATCTAAAGCATTACGGAAATATACTTATGAAACCTTAATGTATTTTCCAGTTCAAGTTATTAAATAAAGTCAAAGCCAATCTTTATTCCAGTCCTTTGGTACCTCATGAGAGCAGGATAGTGTGATCAGTCCACTATTCCAGTAATTTTCCAGTTCATATTATGTTCACAGAAATAAGGGAAAGGCCAGCTGGAGAGAAGGTCAGGAGATTATCCAAAGCAGTTACTGCCCCAAGGCAGGATTCACCTCTAGCTAATGCATTTTCATCAGATATGTGCCTGATTGCTATGCACATCGAAGAGTCCCCCTTGGCGATCTCTTCCAGTGCTCCATAATCTTTCCTGCTACATGGTTCCTCCCGAGTGGCTAATCGAAATCCTGTTTGATTCAGTAAGTCTATTATTTCTTGCTCTAGCTACCACCTACATGAAAGACGCTGAAAAGATGAAAGGAATAAATTGTTCTCTTTGTTTGGAGACTTGTATTTCGTTTGAGTATTCTGTAGGCAAACTTACTCTTAAGTCCTTCGATCTTCTTATATTTCTCATTCTCATGTACTTATGTTCTCGTGTTCCCTAGATTTCTGTTAAAACTCATTGCTCTTCTCTGAACCCTGTTTTTTCCTAACAAGCATGACACATAAAACTAGATCTGATACATCAGCTGATGCCTTTCAGAAAGAGGTATTTTATGTGACATGGATGATGTAGTCTTTACACATCTCAATTTTCCTGTTCATTTTCAAGCATCACTGTGTTAGAATGAGTCACGAAATGAATTCCAGCCAACTACCTCCCCTTTTCCTGTGAATCTAACCTGTGATCCCTCTCTTCCCTGTAAAGTTTGTCAGTTGTGTCCAATTTCTCAAGATGGTTTCGAATGCTAATTCCATCCTTCAACATGCTTGCAACCTCACCTGCCTTAACATACAGTGCAACACCGTTTAATTTTTCCCTGCTATACATCCTGTGTGAAACAGATTCAGAAGGCAGTAACAAATCTCCGTTGTGCATATGTATCCTGCAATCCAACAATCACTGCTTGTGCCCCATTTTTTGTCTGTGCCTCTCCAAAAAAATGAAAAACAAAGACATAAATTTATTCGGGTTTGTTTGTTTTTATTTAAAAAACAAACAAACAACACACTATTTTTGCTGAAAGCACTCGTAAGAACATACAAAACAGTGAAACAGTAGACCATCTTCCTCACAGGGACGTTTGAAAAGTGTGTTGTGAAAGTAATCTCTACACATGTAAAGAGATTTTACAGCTTAAAAACTGATTTGTAACTATATTTAAGACAGTGCTGTCTTAAACATGTTTGCTAAAGACTGATCAAATGTAATATTAAGAGGAAGAAAGAATAGGAAGACCTGTCCCTTGCTTTAAGCACAATTCGTTTCCTCTCTGACTTGCTTTTCATTTTTGCATTAGGAGGAGCAGGGTGTGAATCCATGTTGAAAACAGCTCTTATTTAAGTCAATGAAAATAAGAGGTTCTTATTTCTCTTTCTTCACTTTTTACATTACACTATAAAACTCTGGTCTTATTTCAGAGTCCCACAGCTGAGCAACACAGCACCCTGGGGCCAGATTCAGTGCCCCAAAGCTGTTGATTCCTACTGTTCTGACTCTAAAATGTGTTAAAGGATAAATCTGGCCTTCCTAGGGATAAAGTTACTGCAAGATTTGGTAAAGATATTCAACTGAAAAAGGGATTGTTCAGTACCTTGATGTCCCATTAAAATAGAGCAAAGAGGGAAATTAAAAAACAATTCAAAATACGAATCCAAATTCACATTAAAATTCAAGCTATTACAGATCTTCTAAGTTCCTTCTGTCATCACATAGAGTTATTTATATGACAGCAAATAGCAGCCCCACATTTTAAGGCCATTTTCCCACCTTCACCATTTAAACTTTTTGCTTAATTTTAAGCCACCAGCAAGCAGGGATTACCTTATGCAATAAACTCACTCCCTTCAGCCGTGCTGGAGTCACACCAGTGTTAGTCCTGCTCATAATCACGCTGTGGTAAATATCGCTTTCACTCACACTGGTGTAAATTCTCTCCTCTGTCAGAGGGAACAGACAGGCAGCTGCCCATCTGTCAGGATCTTCGTGGGCTCTTGCAAGGTACTCGCAAGAAAATGATATGCTGGCTTCGACCACGAATTTCTCTGCCTTTGTGGACTTCAAGAGGAACGGAAAAGTTCCTGGTGATTTAAAGGAGTTTGTCCTAAATAGGAATATCTGCAAACATAATAATAACTCATAGAAGACATCTTGTGCAAAGAAAGGGGGTGAAGAGCTCATATGGAGCAAAAGAGAAACTCTAGGAGAGCAGTGGGAATGACAGAACAAAGTTTAGCAGTGGAAATGCTCATCAAAAGGATGTGATACATGAAAGCAAATGAAAATCTCTGAAAGACATCTTTCAGAAAGTTTTAGTCAGTGAAACACCAAAGAATTTTTGTTCCAAGGACATGCACATGAACCTTAAATGTAAAATGCTCTCACAGTGATGTGACTAATTAGAATTTTGTGTAAAAATATAACTACTGCCATGGCTGTTTTCATTTAGACATGGCAACTAATATTTGGCACCTTCATGTGCTCCCGGAAGAATAAATTTAGAAAGAGTGAAAACTATGAAATTTGGTGCCCAGCAAGCAGTCCAGAAGAGAGAAACTTCTAGACTCTGAAAATTATGGTTTTACATTATTTGACTAATTGCTGTGTGCAAAGAAGCCAGTTCATTATAGATTCTTCCCATGACTAAAAATAACTGGTGACCTGAAAAAAATCCAAACTCCGTACAACCCAACATCAAGCTGAGCTGCAATTGCTTCATGAGCTGAAGAAATTACTTCACTTACAGCCTTGGAGCTCTTGATGAAATAAGCTGGTCCCTCCCATCACTGGTGAGGAGGAATGTTTCCTCCTCTACTAAAAATACAGAGCTTCAAATGTACTGTTCTTCATCTCCTCCATTCATGAGCAATGACCACTTGTCCCCTTCCTCCTTGACAAAACCGTTACGTCTCGGCAGCTTGTCTGAACTCAAGGAAGAGAGAGATACTTGGCTAATCTGATCCCAAGGAGCCGGTCTGGATGAATCCCTCCTCCTATCGTCCATTCCAATATGAACACTGATTTGGGAAGGAGTAAGTGGCTTCATGCTGCCTTGAGCTTGTGCTTCATAAGTTTCTGTGTCTGGCTTCTTATAACTGAGAAAAGAAAGAGGAAAGATGTTTAGTACCAAGAAGTTAATGTGTAAAAGTGTCTTTGGTGTTAGAACAAATCAGAAACTTCTGATAACATAAATATTAACACAGACACAATGTAAGTGGCTAAGAGTTTGCTCACAATGCTATTAAATACAAGTCCACTATAAGTGCACCTTTTTGGCACCCAGAAAATGTAGGATAAAAAAATTGATAGAACTTGAAAATGGAAAAGGTCTTGTTGTAGGTCAGAAATTGGCTTGCTTATAAAAAGAATCAAGAAAAATACTTTATCTGTAGCAAGATGCAAAAGGATAAATACACTGCTTCTCTACTTCTCTCTGACTAAATTAAATAGACAAAAAAAAATAAAACCAGGTACAAATCTTTTAGAAAACATCTACCACTGCATTACAGAGAGCTACCTTTTGAGTTATTTGTTCACTTGATATTCACAACAAAACCAGACTTGATCATTATCTCACTTGATATTGAAGTAGATCTCCAACCCAGGTGCCCAAGTAGCATCCAGTCACACTTTTAGATGCTGGTTAAAGAATGCTCAGTACTGTCTTAGGCCAGGTACATTCATAATAGTGACATCTGTCTGTTTTGGAGCCAAGGATTAGACAGAACAACCCCAAGTCAAAGGACTGTGGGGTACTTTTATGTACACACAGCCCAGTAACGTCTCACTTGGGTCCCAGCAGCAGCGCTGCCTATGGTTCACCAAGTGATAGTGTAAGACAACTTGCCATTTCAGCTGCAGGGAAGACAGCACGACAGACACAGAAGAAGCTGCCATTGCAGCTGATCCCATCCAAGGCTGGAGCACGAGGCCAACAGGCATGAACACACCTAGCAAGAAAACACACCAACATGAGCCAGGGCAACCTGTCCCAACGCATGCATTTCTGTCCCTGCCTATCATAGAGCATGTTCTACATCATGACTTACTGATACCTCCATAAACACAACCGGATTGATATATATTTACTCACCTTTGCACCAATTCAGCTACAAGATTGCGGCCACAAGGTAAGACTGTTTGTTCCTCCCAGCTATTCTACACGTGTGAAACAAAGCAAAAGTAACCGAAAGACAAGGCAATAGTCCAGGCAAAGGCAGAAGAAGTTACTCCCTTGAAAGAGAGAAATGCTTGAAATAAGTTTTAAGGAAGAATTTGGAGCATGAGAAGATGTCCGACAGAAGCAGAGAGGATACAAGTAGTAGGATGGAAAATGTGTGATTTGGGACGAATAAAAGAGAGAGCACAAAGAAGTGGGATGGTGTTTGATTGGAGCTGGGTTTGAACATATAGAAACTAATCTCCAAGTAGTGCTATGTGAAATAAGAGCATGGTTTTAATGTCATCATGTAAGAATTTATTTCTAAGACTTTAAAATTTGGAGAACAAAAATTTTTTCTACAACATGGAAAAAGAAAAGGATGCGTTTATTTTGTCCTCCTTCTGCCACGCTTTAAATACTCTAAGAAACTCTAGTTCCTTGAGCCGGAAATCCTGTGAGATGCACCACAGAGTTCAACTGTGCTGCTGTCTTTAACAAGCTGAGCTCTGGCAGTCACGTACCTGCAGCTATGGGTATTCCAAGCAGATTATAAATTAAGGCAAGGATCAGATTTATTCGTATTCTTCGAACTGTTCTCTTTGATAAGTGAATACTGGCAACGACATCCAGCAAGTCATTCTGCAAGACAGAAGAGCATTGAAAGTTTTCCACATGCAGTCTCAGGACACCAAACAAAAAAGAGGAGTGTCAGTGACAAAAGAGGACAGGTCAAAACTGTAGTGCTCACTCGGATAAGAACAACATCTGCTGCTTCAATGGCAACATCAGTGCCCGTTCCAATTGCAATTCCAACGTCAGCCCTGGCTAGTGCAGGGGAATCATTGACTCCATCGCCAACCATCGCAACCTTCCTCCTCCCACTTTGGAGCTCCTGGACCTTTGCAACCTTGTGAGAAGGAAGAACCTCAGCAAAGACTTTTTTGATCCCAACCTACATACAAAGAAAGAAACACACCCAGTTAGTGATACGCTTCATGCTGAAAGGAAGAGCCATTTGCTGTGCTGGGTGAAGGGGAAACAAAGGAATGTCAACCAAATTGATTCCAGTGGAGGCAAGGCTTGCAAGTCACACAGAAAGCTGAAGAGCAACATGCCTTTGGCATAAGAAAGGGACTGACTAAAGACCTCTCCGTCTGTACTGCTAAGATGCTGGCAAATGAAGCTCTGCCCTTAAGGTCATGCCCTACAGGGCTGTTGAAAGCTCTGATGACTTGAAAGAAAAGCCAGTTTTCAGCTAATCATGTTGCTTGATGGACCAGTGAAGATTTCAGTGAAATGCAACACAGGAACCACATACAATCAGGGAGTGACACCAGGGGAAACACAGAAATGCCAAGTACGTGCAAGTCTCCAGGAAACTATGAAAATAAAGAGATGGCTTGCTAAACACTTGTACTCATCCACATCTCAGCTAATATGGAGTTGCTACCAACGGCTTTGTGCTGTATTTGAAGAACAGGTGCATGTACTGAAGAGGGCTGGGATAACGACCCTGGTTTAGCTGCTTCACCAGGCAGAGATCAGCTTTTCACTACACAAGGTAGATGCTCTCTTTTAACCTTTCAAAAAGTAACCTTTTTTAAAAAAAATATGACTAGCTTACCATTTTTCCATCGAAAAGGAAGTAAGCACCAAAAATTCAACGTACTAAGCTTATTTGAAAACTTCACTTGAGTGCCTGGAACTATAAACCGCAGCTTGTTTCTGAAAGACTTCTTAATAAAGAAAGGTAGGGTGGGAAAGTGCTTTAACACAACTGAACACAAAAACCAAAGCATTACTCAAAATAGCAGAAGGATTAAAGCATCACACTGAGAAAAAAAAACAAACTTCACAACATACAAGAACGTGCCTAGCCCAGTGCTGGCTGAGTTAGCTGTGTGATGGGATAGCTGAGGAAAGCAAGGTGGCACAGGGCAGATCAGAGGTAGACTGATCCAAAAAGGAAAGAGGGAAACGAAGATGGAGAGGGTGGAAATGCAAAAAAATTAGAGTGAGAATAATAAACATTTATAGTCTGAGATGAAGGAAATGTCACATAAACCCAACCTCTTTTAGACTGCTATGCTTCTTAACAATAATTGTTATCGTTAGTACTCTGTTACCCCTAAAGATAATGACAAATCCCCACTTCACGTGTTGGGAACAGGACTAGACCTTGAAGGAACCTTTCCTTGTCATTAATCAAAGACGGCTGCCCTTCAGTGAAGGGAAGCTGGAGGCTTCAATTCAGACTATATACTGGAAGAAAGTATTTCTGGAGAAGTACTGACTGCTTGCCTTCAGCAGGATCGTAGTGCAGCCACTGGCCATAGGACCTGACCTAATTTTCAGTCCAATTTGAGAAAAGTTCGTCTTTATTTAATGTACCCAGGGAAATTCTGATTTTCTGCTCTGGATTCACCGGTGTAAGCAGAGTTTTAGAACCTCATTGTATATTTTATGGAAACACCGAAACAGC
This sequence comes from Trogon surrucura, assembly GCA_020746105.1. Classification (NCBI taxonomy): domain Eukaryota; kingdom Metazoa; phylum Chordata; class Aves; order Trogoniformes; family Trogonidae; genus Trogon; species Trogon surrucura. The sequence goes on along the minus strand of CM036617.1, from coordinate 30,293,543 downwards.
AGATACCTGAGTAGCGATGGCTTTTGCTGTCTTTCTGTTGTCCCCCGTTATCAGCACCACATCTATTCCCATGTTTTTCAGCGTGTGCACAGCAAGGGCTGCCTCCTGCTTGACAGTGTCTGCTATTGCAATCATTCCACACAACATACCTGCATGAAGAAACACCATCTGTAAGAGAGAGCTGCGGGAGGCGAAGTGGCAACGAGAGTACAGGACTTTCCCTTCAGCACACTGTGGAGGCTTTAGAAATAACACATTCTGGGCAATATGGACACTCATAACCCTGAACAACTGTCTTCAGTTTTCTAAGTTATGGTCTCTTTCTTATACACACACACACACACACACACACACACACACTTTTCTCATTTACCTGTTTCAGATCAAGCAACAAACACCTTTGATATTTATGGATCAAGAGGAAGGGGAGAAGAAGAGGGTATTTTTTAAACTTGCCTAGATTTTATGATATGGACAAGTACAATAGTGGGCCAGAGAACGTTTTGGTATTTTTATCCAGGTCAGATGTTGAAGCCATTCCTTCAGGAGGAAGCACATAGAATATCTGGTTTTATGTGATTCTATGATTCTATGTCCCCTATTTTTTCAGGGTTTGATTGCTGTTATAATTAATTACTTTCATACAGAAGTGTTGTACCTGCCTTCCAACACATTGACTCAAAGGTGCGTCCGTGTTTTCTTCACATGACTTCCAAAATCTGACATTGGTTTATCATTGCCTGTTACCTTTCAAAATTAAGGACTTAAATAGATTTTGCATCCCTGTATGTCTGTTTGCTGTCACTATTAGGGACAGGAACACCACCTGTACATCAGGGCCCTTATCTCCGTGCTAAGAGCACTTGATCTTGCCGGACTCTTGATGGAGCCTAGGCTGAGACATCCAAATGCCTCTCAAAATTGCTCTCTCGGAACAACAAGAATATTTATTCAGTAACTGAATCAGAGGCTCCATTTCAAGATCACAGATGCACTGGCAATCCATCACCATTACAACAGTTTCTCATAGTAATGTGTTGCCTGGGATTTCCTTCTGCATATCACAGAATGGAACCCCTCTAGCAAAACTCATTTAGTGTAATCTATTATATTTGAATGATCTAATGAATCATCATGTTTATTCATGAAACATTTGGAAATCAGTGATGCCTGTGATCCTTAAGTGATGTAAAGTCAGGAGGAGAAATGCTCTGCATTGGCATTGCTTTTCTGAACAACAGTCCTAGACAAGAGGAGGTTCAGAAATTAATGCTTAAATTAAAAGGTACCCAACAAAATCTTATAAACACTGTTCTGAGGTGAAAGCTTCTTTTAAGAGCAACTTGATACTTTGCAGTTCACAAGCAGTTCTGCACTTAAAATACAGTAGTGTCTTGATGCTAGGCCACTGATCAATTACTCCAGAATTTGCTTTTATCCATTCTATGGTAGGATCAACTGATATTTATTAAGTCACTCGAAAGAAGAGCAGTTACCATCTATAGCCACTAGTACGGCTGTCTGTCCTTTCATTTCATGGTCTGTCATTGCATCATTTACATCATTTGCAATATGCAAGCCATTGCGTCGCATCCACTCACGATTTCCAATCAACACCGAGTATGTGTGAGAAGCTGATGAACCTTTGTGCACAAATGAAAAAGAAAGAAGAGAAACTCAGAAACAGTGAAGACAAGCTGGGGATGTCTGAGGATGACAATGTCAGGCTGCATTAGCTATAGTAAGATATTTGGAAGAGCTTTTCCTAATTTCATTGTTTGCGTGTGTGCTCTGGACTGGCAATGGTCACACCCAAGACATAAATAGAATTAGTCTTGTTGACATGCTGCTGCCATGGCCTAACACAAATGCATAGGCACTACTTGAAGACAGCCTCATAAAACTTTTCAGCTTCAAGACTCATTCTGTGCCTGTTTACACACAGAATTGCGTCATGAACTTAATGGAAGTATTCACCTTTGCCGGTTGGCGTTGTTTTTCTGAATAAGTGCAATATGCACATTTCATAAATGCCGTGCTGCTTTGTTCTCACAACTAATGGCTTCTTTCAAATATAAAGGCTATTTCTGGTAAGAAAAAAAGTAGTCTTGCTCTAACAAATAATGAAACAGTATGTAGAACATCCCATTATTAATTCAAGCCAACTCACAAGAGATATATGAAGCAGGTGAGAAAATGTTACACTAACACCATTCACAAATGGCATAGTTCTGATTATTAAAGTTCTTGTTTAATTCTTCTAATAGCTTTCTCAAAAAGGCCAGGAGAGCCACAGCCTTCTAAAGAGAACTTATGAGCTTCTAAGGAAGGTTTTAGATACTTTTTCTTTCTTTCCAAAAAACACTACAAAAGAGCAAAGTGACTTCCATAGAGCCTGAAACAAAAACAAATGTAACACCCTAATCAAAAACATCAGGCACTGAAATTCAGATTGCAGCTTCTGCTGAACAGACTATAATTATTTTTTTTTTAATTTTGTACCTTGAGAGATATATAATCAGAAAACAAAAGGTCCGAGTTAATATGGGACTAAAGGGTAGGATATAAAAAGTTGCAGTAAGATAATATATGTTAAAGGCAACTGCTTTAAATGTGAGGATAATGTTAACTGGCAAACTTTGCTCTCTGCTGGGCCACTATTTTATCCAAATCTCTATATTGTATGGGCTTTTTGAGTCATCTATCACTGCAGCATCTAAATTCTGATTTAGGTTTCTGAATTGCAGAGAGATTGAGAGTAGGGGAAAGAGAGAGCTTCCGTTTTTCCTAAAGCTGCATTTTTGTCCCTCATGTTCTTTGCCTCGCTCTACCATAAATCCACCCTTCTGTTGTTCCTCGTCTGATAGGATTCCTTTACGGTGGTCAGCACTGCTCATTCATTAGCTCTCGCATCGCAGCTGGTGGTCACTTTGGGGGTAGACCTACCCTGTGATTCCGGGAGCGTGATCAGCGCGTTATCTCCCAGAGGAGCAGTGCTGTCCCCGCTCCTGTTAGCATCCAGCTTATCGAGATCCTCCTCGGCTCTGTCCAGGACGGCCTCAACACCTCCAACCTTGCAGCTGATGCCACAGCCTGGGACTGCCTGGAAGTCAGTGCAGTATCCCAGGCTCTGAGTGCCAAGCTCCTGTGGATGTAAGAGAGCTCATCATCAGTCTCTGCTGACCATGTGGGGGACAAATATTAGACAACTCCTGCCAAAAAGAGGCCTCATTCCTCCTCTTAACAATAAACAACTGACTGAAAATCAGCATGGAATATCAGTAGTGCAGAACTCAAAACAAGGATGTTCTGGATATGCTGTGGTTTTAGACTTCTAGAAATGCGCAGCCATACAGATCATACCCAAGTGTCAGCCCTAGCATGAGCAAACCATAAAGGACAGCATTTTCTGGTAGTTCAAGCACGAAGCAGTTACAACCATGAGGTGGTTCATGACCTCAGCCATGATTAAGAACTAAAGACATATACTATAACAGTAGGGCTCTGGGGAGACCTTATAGCGGCCTTTCAGTACCTGAAGGGGGCTACAGGAAAGCTGGGGAGGGACTGCTTACAAGGGTGTGCAGTGATAGGACGAGGGGCAATGGTTTTAAACTAGAGCAGTATAGATTTAGATTAGACATTAGGAAGAAGTTCTTTATGATGAGGGTGGTGAAGCACTGGCACAGGTTGCCCATAGAGGTGATAGAAGCTCCATCCCTGGAGGCATTCAAGGCCAGGCTTGAAGGGGCTCTGAGCAACCTGATCTAGTGAAAGATCACTGCAGGAGGACTAGGCTAGATGAACTCTAAAAGTCCCTTCCAATCCAATGCATTCTAGGATTCTAAGCCATACAGCTTCTGAAAAGATGTGACTTCTAATTAATCTCACAGACAACTGGTAGGGGAGGATCAGGTCTTTTGTATGTGTGTAGAAGATCAGTGAAAAGCTATTTAATTCCTGCAGTGACCTGTCTGGATGATAAGGAAACTGGGTCTTTCTGTTGAGATAAAGAAGCCAGTGAGTACCTTCAAGATGAAAAAACAGATTACCGGGACCCTGATTACAAAAAGAATGGAGAAAATACTCATCTATAAACAAGTTATTCTGGGTTGTCCCTGGAAGTTGGAGTTCCATGTACCTTTCAGTGACCTTCTTACACAGGGGTGATATGGCAGGTGGTAAGAATATGAACAAACAGTATAGCATTGCAATTCATATAAGCCATGATCCAGTAATAATTGGGGCATGGCATGAATGCAGATGTGTTGGAGTACTAAGACAAATCTGAAAACTGAAAATGTAAAATATGAGAGAGGCTACTGACTTATTACCCGTACACTCTTTTTTCCTTCTAAATTTATAGCTTAATTTATGGATTTTACCACTAAAAGGTCTATCACTAATAAGTTTGATATATTCTTGCCAACTAATTTTTTCATAAATCAATTAAAGACTTGTCTTAGCAGAAAGAAATTTATTTAAACCATGCTTCCTATTTTGATTATTATTTGTACTTTCATTCTTCCTGAAACATTTCATGAACACAAGCAATATATAAATTACCTTTGAGGATTTGCAAAATTTGCAAAGACTTGAGTAATCTATTAATGTGTTTGTGAAACTCACAAATACCACAGTTTAATATTCAGGTTTTAGAGATTTTGCCTAATCTATTCAGATAAGCAAGTGACTAATAGAAGTGACTACAGGCAGGCCTGTCCCTCTGGAACTTACTCTTTTTATAAAACATTTCTTCGTTTGCACAAATCCCTTCAGGTCTTAGATGAAACAGGAGGGTTAAGTACCTCTTTGCAATATTTAGTGACTGCCACTGCTAAAGGATGCTCACTGCTGGCTTCTGCTGTGCCAACCACCACCAGGACCTTCTTCAGAGAGAGCACGGCCGTGTCCCCCAGCAAAAGCACCCTCATGACTTTAGGAGCTCCACAGGTGATGGTCCCAGTTTTATCAAACATCACAGTCTTGATCTGCAAGAAATAAACCTGGGTTACTGCCTAAGCCCAAGAGTGTTAGGGATGCTCATATGCTTTAGGCACATAAATACAGACAAAACCTTAATCATCAGTTGACTGTATCCACACCAAGACAGAATAAACCTACGAAAGCAGGAATTCCTGTATGCACCTTGAAATATCTTTACAACAGGCCTCCTTATGTGTTCTTATTCATTCCCCATGCAGTGATTTAACTGAAGCTACAACATCATCCCGTACCTGTATCAGGATCTCAGACAACAGAGTCACTGCAGGATTGTACTGTCCTTTGTGTGTGTGTGTATATACTCACCTGCAGGATCCACCTAATCATAGAATCATAGAATGGCCTAGGCTGGAAGGGACCTTACAGATCATCTAATCCAACCTCCCTGTCATGGGCAGGGACACCTCTCAACTAGATCAGGCAACACATGGGGGACCCAATGGGGATCAAATCCGCAACCTTGGTGTTATCAGCACCACGCTCTAACCGAGTGATGACACCTTAACCACTTTTACCACAGGTATAAGATGCAAGGAGGGCTTTTACAAATGCCATTCTAAACAGGCCCCAACAGCACTGAGAAAAGAGGATTCAGGAAATGGTGATAGAGCAGGTGGGAAGTGTGCAAGAAGCTGCAACAAGTTTCAGAAGCAAGAACCTAACCAAACCCAGCCTCATGCTATACACCAAATTCAGCAATCACTTGTTAGCCAGCCCAATGGGTCTTCAGGAATCAGGAATGAACCAAAAACCGCTGCCTCACACATGGTGAAACTCAAAGCTAAAGTCAGTTCTAGCCCTGAAAATAAAACACAGCACAATGAGCATAAGAACCAAAAACTCAACAAAGTAGGCACTATTTCCATTCCCTGTTATTCCTACACACCAACCTTGCAGAATCCAACAGGTCACCTAATTTTCCAAGCCCTCACTTGTATTTGAAAGATTAAAAGTCCTGACACTAATTAGCAGGGGTTTTTTTTGGTCTTTTGCAGAGCCTTGGAAAAACTTCTGATATGTGCTTTATAAAGCCCAGCAAGAACAAGAATTATTGGTCTGATTAACTTACTCTTTCCGTCCTTTTCTCTTAAAAGGTTCTGCATATGTCTAATCCAGTCTACCATAGCATGGTTTAAACTCATATTCTTTTTACTGGCTGTGGACATGTCAAGCCTCTTTCTCTTTCAATCTCCTCCTCCTCTTTTCATCAGTTTTCTGTCTTCGAAGGACTTTTTCGATCACCTTCTGTATTTTTTCCTAGACACTAAAACAACTTTAAATCATTCTGTCTTTCTCTTACATCCTACGTTTTAAACTACTGATCATGAACAATATATATTTCACAACAGCTCTCAGAGGAAAGAAGGAAATCACTGTATTATTGGGCTCATTTGCGGAAGAAGTAAAGAGAGCACAAAAGTCAGAAACCTCTGAGGTCATGGAGAATATTAGCAGCCTCACTGGCGTGAGACTGCAGGAACGGTTCAGTCTCAACACCTTGCTGTGACTGCTTGGAAGAAGGTCAGACCTGTCTTCTTTACCTTAATGAGCAGCAACCAATAGGAAAAAAAAAAAAAAAGATTCTGCAGTCTTTCCCTGGATCAGCAGGATTTCCCAGGAAATTATATTTCACGTAGCGGCAGCTGGGTAAGCTACAAAAGCACAGAATGAACTACCAACCTTGTGTGCCATTTCCAGGGGTTTTCCACCTTTGATAAGAATACCATTCTGGGCAGCAACTCCTGTGCCCACCATCACAGCTGTGGGAGTAGCCAAGCCTAAAGAACAGGGGCATGCGATGCTCAGCACAGTGATTGAGGTTTGAAATGCAAACCTCAGTATTAATTCAACTTTTGAAACATGCTTGTTGTGATTCTGCAAAAAGAGGAAAGAGAGGCAGAAAAAAAAGAAATAAATAAAGAAAGAGATGTGTTGCTGATAGAACGTAACATCGATGCACCATCAGTCATAGTCATTTCAAAAAATACATTTTCCAGGAGACCTCCAGTAAAGGAAAGTAATCTATTATTGTTACTGTAATAGCAGAGAACGGTCAAGGTTACAAATTGTTTATGACAATATTTTCTGGGTTTTTTGGCTGTTCAAGCACAAAATTGCTTGACTCTGCTCTCAGGCTCCTGGATGACAATACGTCTTGTTAGCATTTCCTTTACACTTAGCGAAGGAGAAACCTATTTCCAAGTACACAGAACCTACAGCTGCTGAGCAGCGCAAATAGACATCCTAAAAAATAACAGAAGTTCATCTCCTTTGTAAAGAAAAAATGACTATTTGCTGTGAGGAATAAGGATGTCCAGAAAAAATTCAGGCATGATAGGAATGGCTCAGCTCCCTGCAATGCAGCTATAGATCACGTTTTGGCCAGAAAGACTGTCAATAATTTCAGTTTGTAGGAATCCCATGCAGAACTAAGGGGTAAATGCAAAGGTATATTTATACCTGCGGATAGATTTTAATTAGTGCAATTATCTGCCCTGTGTAGAAAACTCCTCATTGTACAAAAATATTTGCCGGGTTGCAACATCAAACTCTACACACAGAAGGTATGTTAATTATACTGGAAGATATCCTAACACTGCAATTGAGCTCTTAGTGAAATTACTTACAGGAAAATATTTCTGAATAACATCAAAATCTATAAAACCAATTGTGATCCATACTAGCAACGTCACTGTTGAAATGATGATGATAAATGGAACAAAGTATCCACTAAACTTATCTGCCAGTTGCTGGATAGGCGCCTATAAAAAAGAACAGGTATTTTCATGTTGATGGTCAAAACACAAAAATACACAGAGTTCATGAAAATATCTAACAGTCTTTATCTGATTCTTTACTGAGGTCTGGAAAAACAGTTTGCTGAAAAAGTAATTATATCAAAATATTGAATATTTTTCTTGTTTAATCAAAATCTGTCAATAAGGTTTTCTTTTCTATTATTTTTACCTTTGACATTTGAGCTTCCTCCACCAATTTCACAATCTGTGCCAGAGTGGTATCATTACCAACATGAGTTGCATTAACCAGAACTGAGCCATGTGCATTTATAGAACCAGCAATCACTGTGCTGCCAGGTTTTTTAGTGACTGGCATAGCTTCCCCTGGAAAGAAAAAGTAAGAGTATTAACAGTGAACGTAGTCCATTAACATACAGCTCATCGTATGCTAGCAAAATAAGTATGCTAAGCCATAATGACCAGAAAGCACGTATTATATATCTCTGACTAGTGAAGACGTGTAAGTGGTGTCATACCTCTGTAAACTTTTTTCTAGGTTTAGTTTCAAAGTAAATGCTGTTTCTTTGGTCCTGACTCTCCAGTATGCCATCACTCAAAAGGGTCAGGAGCAAATTGGTTGTGAAAGGAACTTCTAGGAATTTCTCAGATTAACACTTTGCATAGCCATGAGAGTTTGAGCAACCTGTCTTTATTTCCACCACCCTCAGTTTTCAAAGACTAGGCAAAGCTTCTGTTCCCACATTCATGTATTCTTCTCCAAGAATGTTAGCTCTATAAAAATCTTGATTTTCTGTTTGTAAGGTTAGTGCTCTTGTAAGGTTGGTTCTCTTAAATTAAGGGTAGCCCTGTTCCCCAAGCAAAGTAAATACATAACTAAAACAAGTAAGCCAATGCCAATGTAAAGTTTTTATATCCTTTACCTTATTTAGGAGAATTGCACAATGCAGTAAATCCTTATTCTATTTACAAAATAAAATTAAGATTTCAGAAGCTGTGAAAAAATCTCCAGAACCCTTAATGAGCATCAAGTTGCGAGGCTTTTTTTTCCCTTGCTCACTGGATGACCCCTGTGAAAAGCCCTGTTTGGTGCCCATGCATACACACCCCAACATCTCAGCAATATTTCCTTATCACCCTTCGGAAGTTATTTCTGCGAAGATATCATCTCTACAAATACGTTCCAGGGGAAGCTCCCACCAGCTCTCTGGAATAATGACAACTGTGTTTAGGATTTACCCATCCCATCAGTACATAAAAGTGACCAAACTAAATGGAAATTCGTCATCTTTTTAGGGCGTGTGCAGTCATGGGATTTGGATTCAAGCTCACGAAGGTTAGGCACAGCATCCATGAGGGTAGCAGTTTGTTCAAACAGCAGGTTTTGGGTTGGGTCTGCTCTCTTGTCTTGTAAGAAAGAGTTCTAGAAGATTTCCGCTTCTTTGCATAAGCATAAGGGAAGTTACCAGTAATGAGAGACTCATCTGCCATAGAACTGCCTTCGATGACCTTCCCATCCACTGGGAACTTTCCACCAGGAACAACCTTTACAATATCGCCCCTTTGAACCAATTCAACAGCTACCTGCTCCTCCCTGCAAAAGACACAAATAGAACAGACAGGTTATTTACGCCATCAGTTCAAAATAATCATACTAATAATAATAATAAGGGGGTTTGGTTCATAAATATATACCTGATGATAGAGTGGTCAGGTCCAAGAGTCACCACAGTGGCTTCTGTGGCTTGAAGAGATATAAGTTTAGCAAGAGCTTCTGAGGTCTTACTCTAAGAAACAGAAGATGAACGTTTAAGATATATTGAGATAAATGCTGATGTGTACTTAACACAATGAACTCTAAATGACCCTGCATAATACAGCCTACATCAGAAATATCTGGCTCAAAATCCCTCTGAATAATTTAATTCTACTCTCATCATAAATGTACAAGAATTGGCATGAAGATGAGTTACCTTCGCTATGTGTTCGAGCCACCTCCCAAGGGCAATGAACACGAACAGCATCGGAGGAGTGTCAAAGAAAGTGACGGGGCTTTTCTCTGCCTTTTCAATTATCGCTACCAACAGGATCACACAGGAATACACATAAGCAATCGTCGTGGCCAGGACGATGAGCACATCCATGTTGGCTGTCTTGTGCTTCAGCGATTTGTAAGCTTGTACGTAAAAATACCATCCACCCAGAAACTGTCGGTGGAAGCATGGGCAGACTCATATTAAGATCACAGCAGTGAAAGCAAAGAGTACATAATACTGCCTGTGGCAGAATTACAAACACGTAGTAGATAAGGGAAAGCATTTCTGTCCCGTGCAAATTTCATACTGATATAACTTCAGTGGAGTGGTCTACCAGGAGGCTGACTCCACTGTCATCCTCTCACTTGTCCTTCCTTGTCCTCAGAACAAGTCTGACAGCTAAATATCATCCTTTTCCTCAGCAATGAACAAGTGAACAAGGCACAGAAATTGAAAGGGTTTACCCACAGCTATCCAATTAGCTTACAGCTGATCAGGTATTTCTTCATTTTAACACTAGCTGCCCCACTTTGAAAACTATCTGATGTAGCTTTGGCAGGAGTAAGTTGTGTGAGGAATTACAGGGTGGGCAACTTGCAGAAAAGTGCCACTTCATTCTGTGTAGGTGGTACAGACAAGAGGGCAGGCCAAATTCACTACAACTATCCAGTCTCCTCTCTTTACCACATCAGATTACATAAATGGGAGATGAATAGAAAGCAAATCCCGAGGAAGTACTGTGAACATACCTGAACAAAAGTGCACAGGACAAAGAAGAGCAGATTTAAAATAGATAATCCAGGAATGAGGTTCTGTTCCAGCACCATAGACCCGTGGTGCCCGCCGTCGGGTATTAGCATATAAATCATTAGGATTAAGACAGGGATACCAAACAGTAGGCTGCACAAGAAAGATTTCCTCCACCTGCAAAGCAGAAGCTGTAAATACCTGGTTGTTGTACACTCTGCAGTACCCAGGGCAAAAGCGCGGGGCTTGGGGTATTAGTACTGTGCTTGCACACAGCTTCGGGATATTTGGGAAAGATCCAACACTTTGGGACAGTCTCAGTGTCTCATACATGTTTAACTGTATAGGCATGTATCAGTTAAAAATCAAAACTAATGAAAGCAATAAAAGTACTCAAACCAAGTGGCAAATCATAAAATTAAATATGCTTTGTGCAGGAATAAACTAATTTAACTGGGAAGACGAGAGGAGGGGAGGTAACCTATACACATTTATTAGTGAGAGAGAAGGAGAAATACTTACTGCTGTATTTCCTTTTTTATGATCCAGGTTATGTGCATTTGGAACTCTTCTGGCCACCGAAGCACGAAAGCCAATTTCCTTTTTATTGAAAGGGGAGGGAAGATGAGTTGGTTTTGATTAAACTAACAGTATTACTCATATTTAAATGACACTACTTTTAGAAGAAATGTCAGGAAAGGAGATTGTTCCATATATAATAAATGCCAAGTTCTTATTTATTTTCAGATCCTGCCAACATGAGAGGATATTTCAGTCAGTACTTAGTGTGTGGACTGTAAAGGATTTCTGCTACCTATACATGGACACAGTATATAGATGCAATAGGTGTCCCAGGTTTCTTAAGCACAGGAATCTCACATTGACAGCTGGAGTTCTGTTGCCCTACTCCTCAAGGGAAGTTTTTGCCCTTTATCTCCACTAGAATAAGTATGAGAGATGGGAAATCCCAAAAAGTAGATAAAAATGTACAAGCCATTGGGCTAGTTAACCTCTCGAGCATCTCCTTTACACCACAGTTGAGTAGATGCACCTGAAGTTGAAAATCAAAGTGACTAGAATCAGTTTAAACCTGTAAACTACCACGCTGCAGGGCAAAGCACCCCAGAAACAAATGCAGCAAAAATCCAATTTTGACTGGTGCTTCAGTGAGTTACTGCAGTAGAACCATGCCACCACAAAACCCCACAAAAAAACCCAAAGCACACTTGCAAGCACAACACACTTAAACTTCGTATCTGCATCATGAGATGTTCCTCTGGGATGATAACACTTTACAGAACTGCTCTGCCAGCCTGAACATTCTACTAGTTAACTCGTTAACCATTGCTGTTGCGTCAAATCAGCAGTCCCAGAGCTTCTTTCTGAGTAAACATTCTAGAACACAAAAGGCAAAGTCTCCACTGCCCTCCTGACTACTCACTGTGCACACCTCACACAGTAAGTTCTCTTCCCTTCTGCTGGGCAGAGAAGGAAAAACTTTTGCCTGCACCTGGGACATGACAGTGGCAGATTTCATTATGTGTGTGGTTATTGGTAACCTAGAATTCTTTTTTTTTCTTTTAGTGGTTGCATCACAGGCTCTTTCAGATTCAAACATTTGTCTCTGAATTGATGTGGGAATAAATGCCAGCATATACAGAGATTGTGTAATTCTTGTGGTATGCACTTTTGCAAAACTTCTTTTGCAAACTCTTTCACAGGCAAGAGAAAGTGATTTTTTTTCTTACGTATCGACACTTCACTGAAATGACTGGAAATCAGAGATATGTGATTCTATGCACAGAACTGTAAAGAAAGAATATATAACATTTCTACCAGACATATATTAAAAAAAAATGTTTCTTTTTGTATTTTATATGGTGTTTTTAGAGTAATAACCTGCGAGACTATGCACTGCTGGAGGGCACAGCAGCTTCACCGTGTGGGAAAAAAAGAAATGCGGCAACAACTATGTCATCTGCAAAAGTCAGTGAAACCCCTCAAACACCAGCTGCTTGGTGTCCTTTTAAACTTCACTTTATAATTGTTCATACAGAAAAAAAATCTAAAGCCTACCTCAATTATTTTTATAATATCTCGAGGTCCAGTAATTTCAGGATCAAACTGGATGTGAGCCTTGCAAGTAGCAAGTGCAACCGAGGCATAGAATATACCATTTGTTCTCATGAGTTTGGATTCAATATTGTGAACACAAGAAGCACAAGTCATCCCTGTAATCTAAAGAAAAGACAAGTTTAGGTACAGTTAGCAGTCCCTCACATTCACCCAGTATTTGTATTTGAGGATGAGTTTCAGACAAGGCTTCCTCATGTCTCAAAGGTACTAGTGACTATTCAAGCTCTGCTGATACTGACCCAAGGCTTCAGTGTGAAGATTTTATAGAGCTGTCTTAAATGAAACAAAGCTGAGAGCATAACTATCCTTTTTTTTTTTAAATAAAATTCTGCAATCAGCAGTTATAGTTGCTGCTATAACAACCCCGTGTGCCAGTATAGGTTGAGGACTGACCTGCTGGAGAGCAGTGTAGGAGAAAGGGACCTGGGGGTTCTAGTGGGCAGCAGGATGACCATGAGCCAGCAGTGTGCCCTCGTGGCCAGAAAGGCCAATGGTATCCTGGGGTGTATTAGAAGGGGAGTAGCAAGTAGGTCAAGAGAGGTCCTCCTGCCCCTCTACTCTGCCCTGGTGAGGCCACATCAGGAATATTGTGTCCAGTTCTGGGCCCCTCAGCTCAAGAAGGACAGGGAACTGCTTGAGAGGGTCAAGTGCAGAGCCACAAAGATGATGAAGGGAGTGGAACATCTCCCTTCTAAGGGAAGGCTGAAGGAGCTGGGTCTCTTTAGCTTGGAGAAGAGGAGGCTGAGGGGTGACCTCATTAATGTTTATAAATATGTCAAGGGGGAGTGTCAGGAGGACGGAGCCAGGCTCTTTTCAGTGACGTCCATTGATAGGACAAGGGGCAATGGATATAAGCTGGAACATAAGAGGTTCCACAAAAACATTAGAAAAAACCTTTCCACTGTGAGGGTGACAGAGCACTGGCACAGGCTGCCCAGAGAGGTTGTGGAGTCTCCTTCTCTGCACACATTCAAAACCTGCCTGGACACATTCCTGTGTGACCTACTGTAGGTGATCCTGCTCTGGCAGGGAGGGCTGGACTAGATGATCTTTCGAGATCCCTTCCAACCCCTGACATTCTGTGATTTTGTGTGATTCTGTGATATGTAGTTGTATAGCAACACTCATACATCTTATTAACTGCAATAGTATAGCTAATATAGTTCTACCAGCAGCTATATTAATACTGCCAAAGTAAAACTCTGCACATGCAACTTCTCGCTTAGTTAAATTCTCCTGTGGCTTTGGTAAGGCATGTTCCCATTTTCTGCTCTGTTAGAACAACTGCAGACTATTATTATCTATCTTGTATTAGACATATGTCAGAGAATAAAAACAGAGTTTTGAAGAATTTGTCCTTCACATGAATGATTTACTAATTTTACTCAATGTTCTCAGACCTTTGTACAAAGCCCCAGGCAATACGTATTTGGTGATACTCTCTTGTTGCTTGGAGTCTGTACTGTTGGCTGAAGTGCCTTCACAGGAAAGTTCGGTTTCATTTCTCCTTGCTAAGGAAAGTCTATTCTGCACATACAACTATCACTTTTTATTTCAGTGCCTTTGGACAAGTTCTTCTAAGACAAATTGATATTGTCTTGTCAGTAATTTAGGAAAAAAATGTCTCCAGACAGAACTGACCTGCTGATGCCACAACTCCTTAAACAAAAGGATTTGCAAGAAAATGATTCTTGCAGACCTCACTTTTCCAAAAGCAACATGTAATTTCAAATACATATGACTTACAAGAAGCTCCACATTTCCTTCTGTTTCTGCATGATCTTCTATGACTGTAGCTTCAAAACCCAAGTTCTGGATCAGCCGTGCGATTTCAAGAGGCTGTATGAGTTCTGGCTTGTATTTTATCTCAGCTTTACCTGCCATCAGTGCTACCAACACTGAAACAATTCCTGAGGTGACAATAATAAAAAATATTAGATAGTGTAGCTCCATTGAGGAGAAGAAATCTGAACTATTACAAGTGATTGTCAATGAATACTGTAACAGATTGGAGAGATTATAAATCAAACGATTTCTCTCTGCCTCCTTCTAGTGTTGCTCTCCAGTCACAACAGCGAAGTTTTTACTGAGATCCAGTCACATGGAATCTCCCTTTAGCAATGGAACAGAATGTCCAGAAACAATATTTTCACTCATTGCTGCAAACTCTAAATTTGAAAGACCTAAACAAACCTCACAGCATAATGCTAGGTCTTTTCCTATTTCTCATTTTCTCCTTTGTTTTCGCTTTTTCTTCTTTTTTAAAATAAATAAACCCAGAGAAATCTACACTGAGAATTAAAAAGCAAAATATAAAAGTACAGGCAAAAAAACTGTTCTAAACTGCTAATGGTTTATTGGATTTTTAAATCAAGGCAGCGAGACCATCACTGGGGAACTGGAGGTGCAGAAATCAATAAGCAAACCCCTCCAAAGGCATGCCTACACAAATTAAATCAGCCATTGCTGAGGCTCATCTGGTCATCTTCTATACAGCCAGAGGAAAGGCAGCTCCAGTCTGCAGACTTCTAAGCCAATAATCTTTGCTGTGCCCAAGCTAATGTAGTTACCCAGGCACTGGGGCCACGCATTTGTTTGTACTTGCTTGTGCAAATGTGCCCTGAAGGACAAGTTTCACATCACAAACATGTCAGAGGTCTCAACAGATTTGGAAGAGATGGATTGCTCTGTAAAGCAATAAGGCCCTGGAAACTAAATGAGAACCATTTCTCTGTTCTTCTTGTCTTGAGCCTTATTTGAAATTTTGATCGCACTACGACAACATACTGTTACACTGGGTTTGCCTAGCAGTGCAGTAGGATAGTTAAACAGGGATGTAGTTACATGAGCACTAAGAAAGAGCATTGTCTATTTAATCTCCAGATGTTGTACTGCAGCCTCTACTGTTAACTGCATAGAATACCTTTTCCACCCATGGTCCCTCACAAACTCGTTAGAGGAATCTTAAATTTATTACCGTCTTCTTTCTGCAAATTTCTCTCAATGGTAGACACACACGAGGCACAGGTCATGCCTGTGATTTGTAAGAAACACTTTTCAGCTGTCGCTCCGCTGGGCTGGTTTGGCCCATCAAGGTGAGGACTGTCTGGACGAGGATCTGAGGCACAGCCTTGGCGAGGAGGCTCTGGAGCTCGAGGCCGCATGGCAGCATCGCTGGCATCAGGCTGGTGCCTACGTCCTCCAGCAGCAGCGGTATCTTGAATAAACGCACAATAAACTGAACAAACCCTATTTACAGTGCGACTGGATGAGGTAAAACTACAAGCAGGTCACATTTATCAATCATTCAAAGTCTCTTAGTTGTTTGAAAGGTGACAAGGTAATCTTGGTTGCTTAATGCAAATAATACAGATTGTTACTATGCGTATAACAATAGACATTCACCAGTACCACTTGCATATCCATTTAACTCTACAGAACTGGTTTTCCACTGTCAGATGGTAAATGATCTCCTCCAATTTCAATGCCTGGACCTGACAGCTACCTCCATTAAATAAAGATATATTGGTCCTTATCCAGGACAGAGAACACAGCCCAGGGCATATCCATTCTGTCCCTGTAATCTGTGCAGGACTCGGCACTTTGTCTCAAACAAGATAAAAAACCAAGTTCCTCAACAGGTTTCCCTTCACAATGCAATATTTATGCTGCACGTAATGCAAAACAAGTACTGGAAGGATTTGCAGTGCCCAGAAGACCTCCACATACACGCGCATTGCAATCATTTTTGTTCTTTACTAGATACTGAACAGACATCCAACAGCTCCAGCTGCACTCCAAAACTCCTTTCCTTGGGCAGAGGTTTGTGTAAAAGAGCAAGATTTGCTTCTGAACATGTTAAACACAAGGGCTCCGCTCATTTTCCACAGATGGATCGAGATGTCTCCCATCGACAAATTATAAACTACATAAATCATAATTAAACACCACTTACAGGCTCCTCCTCATCTGTAACAGTTCCACAGATTCAGAGAGATTAGACTCATGAGAAAAGTTAATAAAATGTGGTCTACTGAAATCAAACTAGCTCATTCCACATAAAATATATCAGTACCTCAAAGCAAATCTGTTAAGTTTAAGCAGATAAGTATCGCTGCATTTGAAATTCGCTAGAGAGAAGATTGTGCACCACAGCAACTTCTTAAACATTGAGCACATGTACAAAACATACAAACTGTGCTGCACCTGCTCCCACCAAAGAATATTTGCATCTTGCCACTTACCTCATTTAAAATGAGGCTTAATAAACTAGGGTTAGTAAAAATACTCAAGAAATAAATGTCAAAGGATTAGTACACTAAAAAGAGATTTTAACCAGTTAAAAGGGGGTTTTAAATGAAAGAGATTTCACTAAGTTTGTGCAGTTTAGTATTTTGAACCGTGAATGAAAATACTTGGTTTGATAGATCTACTTACAGCAGCCTGTAGACATAGGAGGAAACCTACTTCAGTGAGTAAGGAGACTGACTGTTTGAAAGACCTTGTACCAACTTCTAAGCCTTTTGGCGTTATAATGTAACTCAACTCTTCCACCCACTAGTGCAGTTATTAAGGGCTAAAATAAGGTGCTTCACAGCTGGAATCTCTCTCCCTTGCTAAGCGGGATCAGGCCAGCCCCTTAGAAAAGACAATGCCAATGTGATGTTTTAAGAGTTTCCCGCCAGAAAAGAGTCTTCATGCAGGCGTCTCATGGCCCAGTTTGGCACACTCCAGAGGAAAAAACACTGTTACCTGTCAGCACAGAAGCATCAAACCCCATGTCTTCTATAGCAGCTTTTAACTCTTCTCCATTAGTAACAGCTGGATCATAATGTATGGTCCCAGTTCCACCAGCCAGAGAAACTGCTACACGTTGCACTCCTTGTCTCTGCGATATGGTCCCTTCGATGGACTGTACACAAGAATTGCAGGTCATGCCATCAATCCTAATAACAGTTGTGCGTGTCGTGACTTGCAGTGGCTCTCTGAAGGGATCGCACAGCAAAGTAGGTGATGGAGATGCTCCTCTATTTGCTTCTGAACCATTAGGGAGGTATACTTTAAAGTTTCCAGGTGGAAGGGATTCAATAGCTTGCTGCAAAGCTGACAGGGTAATTAAATTTGGGCTATACTGTACCACAGCACGTTTATGCTCCAAAGACACTCTAATACTTTGTATGCCAGCAAGATCTGATATATTTCCTTCAATGTTTCTGACACAGGACTTGCAGTGCATGCCTTCTATCCGTACAGTCACCGTAGCTGTGCTACTCATCTTGGCGACGAGCAGATCTACCCCATCACTTTCAAGACTTGCTGGTGTCTCCTTGGGGTTTGCATTTTGCAAGCGCTCGACGTCGAGGACACTCAACTTTAACGGGGCTGATTTACTTTTAACGGTGCAATCATAGCCCAGGTTACTGATATGGCTCTTGAGGTCATCAAGCTGAATGAGGTAAGGATAATACGCAATAATTGCTTCCTGGTTACCAAGCGACACCTTGATTTTTGCCACGCCGTGCAGTTTCCTAATCTTTCCTTCAATGTTGGTGGCACAGGACTGGCATGTCATGCCTTCTACACGAAGCTTAACTACTGCTTCTCTCAAGCACGACAGATTTACAGTTGCAGTTGTTAACCTCTCTTCTGCTATGTTGGCATCAAAGCCCATATCCTGAATTTCCTGGCAAATCTGTTCAGGACTTATTTCAGACTGCAAGTACTTTATTACGGCGTTGTTCTGTTCAAGGGAGACTTTAATACTCACAATGCCCTTCACCTTAGAAATTCGGCCTTCTATCGACTGCACACACGACTGGCAAGTCATTCCCATGACATTGACTGCCACAGTGTGTTCCTGGGAAGGTGGAGAGGGCACAGCTTCAAAGCTCTCCTCATAGCCCAGGTTGTCAAAAGCAAAACTGTGTTTCATTGTAGGCTCCAGCTCGCAGCCAGGAGGAGAATCAGTGTTAGACAAAGCCTAAGAAGTAAGAAGAAAAAATAAAATAAAATGCATATATTTTTAGCCCTGTAAAGGTAGCAATATTCTGCATGTGTTTTCAAGCATGAGAACTGCTCTTAAATCAGTCTATACCACTGAAACACTTCACGATGCTAACTTACACTTTGAATATATTACCAAGTGAGCTATTCCCACGATGATGAATCAGGCTTTTGACACTTCTCTTGAGCAGCAATTAAAAAAAAAAAAATACTCACTAGGGATATAAAAGCAAAATTGCCTCAATATTTCCAACCCAATTCAATCATTTCAAACATGAGCTCTCTGCAGCCACGGAGCACTTGCACCACGCAGCCCCAGCCCTGCTCTTCAGAGCACACTGGCACAGGCACAAGGGGTCACAGCAGAGCGTGCTGAATGCCTCTCCAAAAATGTCAGAAGCTGTCTCAGTTTGGCCAACCTACTACTGCTCAGCAGAAGTTCAAGCCAAAAGCCCACAGAAAATGGAATCAGGAATTTCACAAGAGCATGAAAAAAGCTGACACGGGGAGGACAAGTTACATGATATCTGAAGAGATATAGGCATGCTCGTAAAGGTCTGGGCGGTCTGCATATATACAGATCTTTTAAGTTAAAACCTCTGTCTAACAAATATTTTAAAATATATAGAACTATATGCAGATATTTCCACTGTGGTTTAGCTTTGTCTGCCTCCTTGTGAGGCACCTAAGAAAGACCATATATTGAGCTACAAGAATTCACTAGTTTGATTCAAAGACAACTTTCAGGATGCAATAGTCAGTATTGAAGTAGATTGGCAAGAAGTGGACTATCTCTCAGTCATGGTCCAGGCTCTGCAGAACTGGGGCTCCTCAGTTTAATGTCAATTCAATTGACAATGAAATATTTTTTAAAAATAAATAAAGGCAATGCTTCTCACAGAACAGGTAATTGGAGCACAGAGTCTGTTGCTAAAGGAAATTGCTGACATCAAGTCATGAAGGAGATTGAGAAGGGGAAGGACAAGTCCTAGATTGTGAGATTTCATGGAAGGATTATGAAAAATAACCTACCAAAGATCTAGATGCAAGCTACTGCCACAAATCTATTGCCTGCAAAGCCATGGGCTCTCCAGCATCCAATAAATCACCTGATACTGGGCATTACTGTGGGGAGGGACTGGAGAAGGGGTCACTGGATCAGGCTCAGTGTCGCGAATCTTGTTCCCACCACCACCAAGAAAACTCCCTCCTTGGTACCACGGTGTGGATGAGAAGCATTTAGGCTGCTTATTAACACTAGACTGCATCCACTTCATTTGATGCAGTATTCAAAATTCATTAACTTGATTTTGTTTCACGCTTAGACAGTTTGGGAATAATGAGGTCTGGGGTCATGACCAAACCGGCAAAAAATTAGCACAAGAAATTTGCTTACAGCCTTCTCCATACTGTATTTAATAGAACAGGAGGAGGAATGAGAAACTCCAAAATCTTCAGCATTACAGTGCAGCCCCTCACTATCCTGACCATGAACTCTCCCCATGTGTCCACTCCTTCTCTGCCTGGTCTCAAGGCTGTGCTCTGGGGATGCTGGGGAAGAGGAGTCACAGGAGTATTTTAGCCCTGACATCCCCCTTTAGCTTTAGCTCCCACAAGTCTGGCAGCACCTGGGGCACGTATCCCCCTCCCTTGCACTTCCCTTCCCAGCAGCTACTGAAATCCCCAGCATACACGAAAACGCGCAGCCAGCACCTCCTTTCAAAAGAAAGCATAGACAGTTAATCCCTGCAAAGGTGTTTCCCTGCTTAAGTGCACACAGAGACAATCACGTGCTTATTTCCTTCTATTTGTGCCTTTCCACAGTTTAAAATAATAATATTGCCTTATGTATGGCAAAGAAACCCATCTGAATATGAAACCAGTCCTTCATCTGGCATATTTCAAATGCCTCTTAAATTCAAACTTGCATTTATTGTAAAGTCCACCTGGAGAAATATTATTGGAGTATTGTCCCTCATCATCTCTTCCCTATCCCCTGTCCCCAGGCCCCCCAAGGACATTTTGCTCATGGTGGCCAGCTCTTCTTACTGCAAACACCTGGTAAAGTGAAAACCCACGTACAAGTCACAGGAGCTCACCCTGTGTGTTTTACTGTGGCTCATACGACAAAGGCATTTGCCTTCTGCATCCTTTGGAGAAACAGAGCATGAGAGACGGGTGAGACAAATATCCTCTGCTCCCCTGCTGCCCTTCACTGTGTTTCTGGCAGCCGCTTGCAGATGAAACCCAGGAACCATCACAGGCCTTATGTCCTCCTCTGTGTTCCCTCCACCCCCACATTCACCAACCGTCTCAGTTTTCTTATGTGCCCAGCGACATAAAAGCAATTCAAATTAAATGTATAAAGAGATTAAAGGGTATTTGTCATCCTCCAGTCTTTTGAAGAACATAAAAGCAAGGGCTGATTCTACTATTTCAATGCATTGCAAGCCACAGAAGCATCAAAACTTGGCCACTGCTTTCTATTTTGGATAAAAAGCTATCCCAACATCCAGGAGAATTGGCAAAAATATTTTGTTTGTCACTTCATGAAACCAGATGTTTATGCTCCGTAGGAGAAAAATCCTTGCACCCAAATTTTTAAACTACAAGGGAAAAATCTGGAGAGGGCACATGGATATAAAAGTATTAAAAAAGTTTATTTCACTAAAAAAACCCCCACAAAACCCTCCACAAAATACAAGCCAAATCATTGAAGAATGTCCCCCCACAAACCCAGAAATGTGCACAATATTTACAAAGCCTTTAGCACTGTTTAACAGCTTCAAAAAAAAAAAAAAAAGGAGGGAGACAAATAAGACAAATACATCTATATGTGTATTTGCAAGAAGGGATGTTTCAACACTAGATCAGAGGAAAACATCAGGTTCATGTAAGGACACCAAAATGAGGCTTGCAGAAATGTGCCTCGAGCTTTCCTCAGGCACACTCCAGGTCTCAGAAGAGGATTTCCTGATACCGGCTAACATCCACACATAAAATGGCATTTATGAGCTTATATAGTAATTCAGAGCCACCACTTGCAAGAGGATCAGAGAAGCATTCACCACCAAAATACCCCAAAAAAGTGCCCGGGATCACCAGGCATCTCCCCTCCTGCTTGTTTCTGCCTGGAGAGAAGTCCCAATGAAATAATAAAAATGCATCTGGCCCTACATTCACAAAGAAGTGTGAAAGAATTGGCCATGCTTATTGAGTATTTTGTCTCTCACACCAAGGGCAGGTGTACATCAAGTCTGTTTGCTCTATATCTTCCACATATTTTTACAGTGACTATGTAAAAAAAATATATAGAATCATAGAAACATCAAGGTTGGAAAGGACCTTAAGATCATCAAGTTCAACCTACACCCCTGCACGACCCTAACACTAAACCGTCTCCTGAAGTGCCACATCCAACCGTTTTTTAAATACGTCCAGGGATGATGACTCTATATGAATATACATCATATATAAACAATGAAATGTGAAATTATTACAATTCTTTCCTCATCCTGCACGTAAAAGTTGCCACTTAAAATGCAAATCAACGCTCTAGTATGGAAGTTAAGAATCCTCACAGAAAGCAGTGTTATGAAGCTTATTTAAACAATATAGAAAAAAAAATAGAAGAAAAGTAAGAAGAAACCCATTGATACAGAAACAGGAGTAGTTGGAGAGAGCTTCAAAGGAAAAACCAGAGCTGGATGGAAAACATTTCCATCTACAGAAGACAGCTCTGAACCAGACCCAAGATGAGTGGCAACTGAAACTGCTGATGTGCATGAGCGTGGCACCTGAAGCCCAGCTCCCAGTACAAGGATTTCAGAGGAAACCCACTGATGCGAAAAGCAACCCTTGATGTCCCAGGCAGAGGCTGGAGCACTCATGCCTGCCCTGAGGCAAAGCAGGGCTTGGGGGCAGCAGGAAGAGGCAGAGGCTCCTGCTCCCCATGATGACTCTGGCCGGCAGGAAGGACATGATCCAACAGGAACATGCCCTAGGGCTGGACTGGCAGATGTGGAGATGGCAGAGGGCAGGGAGACACTGCTGGATTGGGAGCACCAATTCTCTAGCCACTGCTTGGCATGCAGCTCTTGGCGTTACAGCACCCAGAGGTCTGGCGGGAAAGGTGGACACTGTCCATGGCCTGTGCAGCTGGTGGGGCAACATGACCCTGTCAAGGGCTGCCCTCAGAGTCCTAGTGTCACCGTCCTCAAAATGGGCTCTTTCTTTTGGGTACTCTCATTCAGAAGTTTAACAAAAGCAGTAAAGAGTAGAGGATAAATGTGAGAAAACAAACCAAACTGAGGAAAAAGAAAACAAAAACAAAGATGAAGAAACCACAGTACTGAGTGAGACTCTCATATACGCACACATGGTGACTGGTATCCTGACAATGGATGCAACCCCATAGCTGTGAACTCAACAAGGTTTGTGTCCTCCTGCCCCAGCCATCAGCCGCCTCCCACTGGGTCCCCATGCTGCCTCCAACACCTGTGCTCCACGGTCACCTCATGGGATGGCTTGTCATCCTTCACCTCCCCTTCATGAGAGGTGCAGCCATCTCCAAAACACCAGCAGAATGTTCTTTACCTCTGCAGCATGAGCATGAGGCACCAGCATGCTGGGTGCATCCCACAGCTCCCCGAGCATCACCCACACCGAGATCCCACACGGCTGCTGCTCCTCTCTGGTACTTCAGCAAGGCTGTCTCCCTCAGCCTGGCACAGCTTTCCCACCCTCCCTCCCCTAGCCTGCAAGAATGCCAGTTTTCATTCCTGAAATTCAAGCACCAGACTCCTCACCATGATGCCAGGCAGGCAGCCAGCGAGGAGATGGGGCCAGGCCCATTCATCACCTTCCACATCTGCTCATCCATGAATGCTGGATCCCACTGAACCTCTCACCCAGTATCTCCAGAGGTTTTGGGCTGCTCTTCTCTCTGTACCTTCACGTGCTGAAGCCAGCTATTGTCCTCCCTCCTTTGAGCCCACAGCTGCAGAAGAATTATCATATCTGTGTTGTTCCTTTACCTTTCCTGCCTCTCTCTTTCACAACCCGCTGATTCATGGCTTCGGATTCAGGCAGGCGGTAACACACTACTGAAAAAGCCACATACTATTAATTAAATGCTTCAGATGCTTTCCCAGTTTGTTACAGACAGCCAGTGAATAACAAAATGAGGACAGAGCAGCCTCAGGAACATCAAAGGTCCCAACTCTTGAATTTCTGCCTACTCAAAAGTGCTGCTGGTTATAGGCACAAAACTGAACCCTCATCCTCCTTAACAAATTGCAGTGCAACTTATCCTTCCGTCTTGTTAGTGCATATTATTTAAGTGTATTAGATCTTGGCTGGTTGTTCTTCCTTCCCTCTTCCCCCAAGCTTAGTAAAGATTAACGAATTTCAGCAGCTACTATTTTCAGCAACTACTTGTAACACAACTTGTCATTTTTCAAACAGTTCCTAAGTCTTAAGCAAGGGAAAAGCAACTCTGTCCACTTGGATGTCAAGATTCAGTGAAAATATTACTTCAAAGCTGCCCTTATGGTGCTTTCATTTTCAAAATGCTAAGTTAGTTGCCCTAATGCTTCTGCCAAGGGACTGCCGTTCCCCATCCTGGAATGGGTTTCTCCAGCAGTACAGATGATGGGAAAAGATTTAGGCAGTTGCAGCTACTCTTACTGAAATGATACCTATATACACCATAGTTAGCAAACTTTAGAGACCTGAACGGGTACTTTAAAATTAAAGGGAGCTACGTAAACCACGCTTGGTTTACTGGGAAGGGGAAAGCCTTGTTGTAAACAGATTGTTTCTAATTTAGAATTAAAACAAAGCAAGACACCTTGTGATATTCTTCATGGTTCACCACAAGCAACGTGCATATCCCAGTGAACTGAACACAGAAAAAAAGATTCTTTGGTAGAACAAAGTTATTTATGTCATGATTGTTTCCTAGCAAACATTTGTGATATAAGAAGTAACTCAAGACAGAAAAAGCCTTCAGGTATATTCGGTCTATCCTGGCTGTTATTAAATTCCAGTCTGACACTAATTATCTAAGTTATTCTAAGTATACACAGTTTCAAAGGGCCCAAAATTTGCTGTGAGAATTTCTTTTTCTTAAATATTCCAACATTCACTGATCCAAACTACATTACTTTATTTTACATACCTTTTAAACAACGAAAACTCTTTTTAAAAGACCTCCTCATGCTTATATCAGCATTGATCTTTCTAAGCCACTTCTCCACAACGGTTAATATCTCCAAAACCACCATAGCTATACAAAACACTGAGTAAAAAAAACCAAGTGAAATAATGTTGTCACAGATGTATTATCAAGAACTTTCACTACCATCCACTTAGTAGCTATAAATAAACTACTTACCTACAATTAGGACCTTTTAATGTTTCTGCAGTTTCTATTATTCCAGAGAATAACTTGGTATGAGCTGCAGTCAGACTGCTCAAACAATTGCAGTTCAAAAGGAGAAATATTAATATGTTTCCTTACTAAGAATCACCACTCTATGTTATTAGAGGCGGAGCTGAGAAAATGCTCATTAGTTCCTACAGTGTAACACATCATTAACATCAGCTTTCAAAGATTACTTTCAGATGAGCTCCAGAGGACTTTGCATTTGGGTACTGCTCATTCTGGGGCAGGGATCCATGCTGGGAACTGATAAAATTTAGATGAAGAGGACTCAACCTTTTTTTAATATACAACACAGGTCAAATATGCTTTGTTTTAAATTCTCCAGTTCAGAAACACCTCTTCCCTCCCAACACACACACACAGCAGCTCACTAACCTGTCTTTCAACTGTATTGACTTCTTTCATGCCCATGGAGTAACTCTGCAAAAGTTTCTCTTCTTTCTGCAAGTTACTGCTTGTTTTTAACGGAGATCCCGCCTTGGATTTCTCACCAATAATCAGTAGTTCAGGCACATCATGAGCTGCCTGCTGCTTACGAATAGACACCAGGGTTATGTTTTTGTTGTTTAAAGTAGCTAAGCAGGACAGTTCCCTTTTCATTTTATTGTCCAGCTTTCTCTCCATTATCTTTCTGGGCTTTAAATATCGCAACGCCAAAGGAAAGCTTTACAAGAGCGGTTATTCAGCGCCTTATCAGCCACGCTCCTTTCAGCTACATTTACAACGGCTTAAAGAGCCCTGCCCACCTCATCAGTGTGCTCATTAGGCATTCGTCGCAAAATCTCGGATGTAACCTGCTGATCCTCGTGTACACTGCTTCGCTGCACTCAGCTACCTGCTCCTCCTGCCAGTTTGAACGCTTTCCCACCAATTGGCATCCCTCGAGCTCACCGATCCGCATTCGGCGCTGCTAATCTTTGCGCACGGCATCGCGGCGAGCTCAGCCAAGGCTGCCTTTCACAAGCTAGGCAAACATGACCTGTGTGCAGCAAGCCAGTGCATAATTAACTCGGCCAGCCAGGCATTAGCTCCTTGTGGCCATGTGCATCATCACAGCTCCCACAAAAGGGCAACGCTATTACATTTCCTTCTCCTGTGAAGTTACCCAGGGATTTCTTGGAAAAGAAATGTGTGGTCCCACATTGAAAACGCGCCCGTGATTAAATCATTAGGTAGGTTATAGATTATATCACTAGGTTCCTAGACTGAAGGTCTTTCACTCATTTAGGGCACAAGTACATTCATTCTTTGTTTACAGAGGGGGAAAAAAAAAAGAGCACAATATTTATACTTTTAAAAATGTGACTCTTTACCATCAGCAAGCTTTACTAAAAAAAAAAACAACAAAAAAAAATTAAACCAGCAATTAGTGCCAGAAAGTAAAGAGTGGAGGGGGGAAAAAAAAGGAAGGAAAAAAAAGATATTCCCTTTGGCAAACTCAGTTCCTCTTAAATCCTCTGGGCAACTACAGGAGCATCTCCTTTAGACAGCCACACACAAGACAGGTAACACCACTAGGAAGAAGTGCCTTAAGCCAAGTCTGAACAGATTTCACAGGAATTGCCCACAGCAAATTCCCAGCAGTGTGTTAACTTGGTGAGTAGAATCTCTAGTTCCCGAAACCCACAGCAGCACAGTCCGCTTCTGAAGAAAACCCTGAACAGGGACACCCAAAGAATGGTCATGCAGGGAATTTATATAATAGAATCATAAAATCATGGAATCACAGAATTGTCAGGGTTAGAAGGGACCTTAAAGATCATCTAGTTCCAACCCCTCTGACATGGGCAGGGACATTCCCCACTAGATCAGGCTGCTCAGAGCCCCATCCAGCCTGGCCTTAAAAACTTCCAGGGATGGGGCTTCCACCACCTCTCTGGGCAACCTCTGCCAGTGTCTCACCACCCTCATGGGGAAGAACTTCTTCCTAACGTCCGATCTGAACTGATGCATCTCTAGCTTCAATCCATTCCCTCTAGTCCTATCACTACCCGACATCCTAAAAAGCCCCTCACCAGCTCTCTTGTAGGCCCCCTTGAGATACTGGAAGGCCACAATAAGGTCTCCTCGGAGCCTTCTTTTCTCCAGACTGAACAACCCCAACTCTCTCAGTCTGTCTTCATAGGAGAGGTGCAGCCATCTAATACAGTTGATGTGTCATTCACACCCTCTCTGGTTATGCCATGATCTCACTTCACAGGCGAGCCTTAAAATAATCGTTTTACACTTAATCAGAATCTCTTAATGGGAAAATTCACCAAGTTTACTCCTATGCAGAGGTTCACACACAAGGTCCAAATCTCAGCATATCTCTCTCACATCATGAAAACCAGAGGAAATAGATGACAGACACTCCACCTGCCTGGCGGGACAAATTTGGCTTCTTTTCACTTCCAAAAGCAGAGGTACATCCCTCACATCCCTGCTACAAAGATGGTCATCCAGAAAGTCAGTGTGCAGGACATTAGCATCTTGACTTGTCTTCCTATCATAACTTCCACACAAAGACAAACCCTCTACTCTGCACACACCATCCAGTTCTTGATTCCACTTCATGCTTGTCTTTGGAAAAAGAAGGTGCTCTGCCAATGAAGTGAATAATATAAGATTGGTGATGATGTTCAATGTAAAAAAAGAGTTCTCTTGAAAGCATTTTGTGAAATAGCCCTTTTAAAGAGTATTACTACAAAGAGTAAAGCATCTGTGTTTATTCTGTATTTATCAATGAAATTGATTTAAAACACACCTGAATCAGATGGAACACTTTTCTAAAAAAGAAAATCATGCGAAAGGTGAAATACTTTCAGGATTTACTGATTTTAATTGGTTTTGAAAGAAGCAACTGAAAATCATACAGTTTGACTTGTGTGAAAACATTTCATTACAATGTCTTTAAATACTAATGCTACATCTACTGAAGATACATATATATTTAAAAATCTGCTTGTCTTTCTAAAACAAAACAAATCTAATCCCAAATTAAAGCTATTCGGAAATTCAACTCTGTGTCCTAATGTCAAATAATGAAAATTTCAAATTCTAGAATGTCTTAGGGAACAGAAATCTTATTTTCTAGCCAGCTCTAAAGTATATA
This sequence comes from Trogon surrucura, assembly GCA_020746105.1. NCBI lineage: Eukaryota > Metazoa > Chordata > Aves > Trogoniformes > Trogonidae > Trogon > Trogon surrucura. Next base: position 30,265,319 of record CM036617.1, on the reverse strand, counting down.
TTTGGTACACTAATCTCAGATAGTATCTTAGCTATTGAAAGTATCCGAACCCCACCTATCATGTTTCTACAAGTAACTAAAATTCATGAAACTATTAAATGATGAAACATACTGTAAAAACGAGTTGGATTTTTTGTTTCTTCATTTCATATTCACCAGCAAAGCTCAACTGAGGCTGACAGATGTTTAGTAAGTATCTTCTCTTTGATTCCCCTCACCTTTCCTTTTTTTTTTTCCTCACCTTCTGAGCAACCCCAAGGTAAAAATCTGTTTATTCCTAAAAGCAGGGGAGAGAAGTTCTTACTTAGTGCCCCCATAGTACTTTGCCTTTGGCGAAGTCCTGGATACTGATCTGGAGGTAGTTAAGAAACACATGATGTTGTGCTTTGAACACATTCAGTTTACAATGTTATTTACCCACATTAAAAAGAATTATTTGGCTGGAAAAAAGAGTTTGCTCTAGTTCTTCAGGTGAAAGGGCCCTAAGATATATTTCAACCAGTCTGGCTGATTTAAAACACCTGGTTCAGCTACAGGCTCGAGCAGAGCTATGTGCCAATGGCAACCACAACCTGTGCGGCCAGCCGAGTTGTGAGCACCAGCTCTTGGAGAAGAGGTACCATTCGCAAAGCAGAAACCGCTTGGCATCTTGTAACACATAAAACAACTTATATTTACCTCAATACACCAGCCTAAAAGCTCAGAGGTCCTGCCTCATCCCAACCACTCCACAACTGTCGCATGGTTTGGGGAGGAATCCAACGTGGGTGCCTCAAGCAGGGCAGCATCTGCCAGGGGAGCAAGGCAGCTGCTTGGGGTGAACAGCTGTGATTGCCTCCTGCTGAACTCTGACAGACAGCTTCCAAATTGTGTTCCCTGTTCTGGCTTAATTAATTGCCCCTTCAGAGTTGATGCTAATTGTGTTGGCTACAAGCTGGGGGTGAGCAGTTAGGCTGACATATGCAAGGCAATGTTGCCCATATCATCCGATAAAAGTATCATGACCCAATTCAAGGCTAGATTTTGCAAAGCTCAGGAATTTTGCCAGGAAGTCACTCAGGTTTGGTGATACGAGGTTTAGATGGCAAATAGAGAACATGCCTAATGCCTTCGCAGCTCTCTGCTTGTGTCAGGCAGAGATGTTTTTATTTTCGTGTCAGAAAATGCAGAACATGACAAGAAAATTAAATCCCTTTGACTTAAAGACTTGAGAGCTGATAAAACACCAGCATTCCCCTTTATATTACCCACTACTATCAGAGAATATGATAAACACACAAGAACTAAGGTGTCTTCAGGTAAATTATATTCCCTGGGAGCATTCAACCCTGGCTATATGGGATGTTCTGGCCTGCGTCTAATTGCTCTGGCTCCTTGTCCAAAGAAAGCGCCTCAAAATAGTCTTAACCATGCCTTGAAAGATGAGAAGCTTGAGTTCAAGGATAAAAGTGGGGGCCTGAAGGTAAAGGGGTCATACTGCCTTAATCTGACAGGCAGCCAAGAGGAACCAGATACGTGCACATCATGTCAGTGCAAAGAGGGATGTATTAGTATTAATACATCACTCTAGAAATCCAGTGTGCCTTTGAATGTTAATTGCTTTCCTACCCTCCTCCACAGACATCATTTTTAACTACTGAAACAAAATACATCCAGAGGCTAAAACCCAAGCAGTTTCATATTTGACAGTATTTGAGTGTTTTTTAATTTGTCTTCGGGATGCAGACAGCTAAAACTTTTGAATTTTCCCCATCATAACTCGTTAGATCGACTTTGGTTTTTACACATACAATGCAAATACAGGAAATTCGAGTTGCCTCCCCCCCAAAAAAAGGAAAAAAGCAAAATATTGCAAAGCTTTTAGTAACATCACAAAAAAACAGTGCTGGTAACTCAACAGTTATCGACAAGTTGTTAACAACATTGCTTGGGCGGGGAACACATGAAGCGCCCAGCCCTTGTGTGAAACAACAATTTCTCTTCTGTCATTATCCTCTTTAAGCCAAAAGAGTAGTTAGTAAACATATGCACTGTTTCCTCAAGCAAATCCCTGTACTTGCCCAGCAGTCCTTTTTCATTTCCCCCATGAAGTCAACCAACTGCAGCTGAAAGTTCAGGGGAAGTTTGATCAGATTCACGGTCCGTAACTATGTCCTTGAGTTCTCTAAATTAACTGACATTACAGAAAACAAAACAAAAAAAGGCCGTAACTTTTTAGGATTGCAGAGGCAACAAAACACCCTCTTTACCTACATACACTCCTAGCTTTGAGCCATGAAATCAGAAAGATAACTCTTTGGCTACAGTCCTAAGAAAACCAGCAGCCGTCAGACACACGAGTGTTTCAATAGCATGAATCATATACATTCTTCTTTCAACAGATGAAGAAGCATAATCGTAAGTAATATTCTGTCTTACACTACAAGGAAAAAGGAAAGTATACATAACTCTGAAATACAAGGAATTGAATTCCTACCTTCCATGAATAAAATTGCTTAAGAGTTGATGACCTCATTTCAAACCAAATCAGCTCAGACTTTGGTTTCAGCTTTTCAGGAAGCAGACTCAATCTTCTCTAAATATTTAAAAAGGCTTTGTTTGCTCTAAACCAGCAAAACTCAGCAGAGTATCTCTTTTGTAACAGGGCCCCAAAATGCATACTAATTTTTTTCGTTCTGTGGCTTCCAATATGATTGCAAATTGTGTGGACTTGGTACTTTGTCTGCTTTTAGCAGTGTCGTTTTCGTTATGATAATTTCTGTTATCTGTCTATTTACACTGCAGGAATATGTTTTCGAGTGCCTGGAAACTACCAAGCTGATCATGTTACCAGAGGAAAAGGCACGCCTTTTGGGTCAGGGTTTAAGTGCAAAGAACAATTGCAATCTGCATGAATTCATTTGAGTCCAGGTTTCCACTAACGTTCATTCACCTAGCAGGTGAGGAAGGCTGCCAGAACTCGTGAGGTAGTACCACAACGAAACCAGTGTTCTCGCTTCTGTGTTTCAAACTTACATTTTCTGGTGTTGTCCACGCTTTGCTCTTGCTCAGAGCTCATTTTGGCTTGCAGAGTTTGAGCAAAAGCTTTTTGGAATTCCGTACAGAGAAAAAGGACCTCCATTTTATTCAAATTTCAGATATAACCTGGGAATGAGTAATATTACCAAAGTGACTATTTTTAAAGGCTAATTTGAGAAGACAAAAAGATGTATACCAGTGAACTATATCAGTCATTGCTAAAGATCACAGCTTTTGTCTCCTACATTTGCTATCCACATTTAGAATAAGTTTCAAGTTCTTAATTCTAGTTTTGCTTTATAAATTCTTCAGTATTTGTTGTGGACTTTAAAAAATATCTTTCACACTTGTTTTGAACGACTAAAATGTTAAGAATCTGAATTGTGATTTAAGCAAATGGAACGAACGATTTTTTTTTTCCAAAGTAGGCTGCTGTTTACCCTGTAGAAGGCAAACCATAAGCAGACCCTTGCCAAATCTGTAATTATTATTTTCCTGTACAGATCGGGAATGTAAGTCTGTTTATTAATTGACATTCATATATAATATATATTCTCTAAATTATCCCTGTGTAGAGTCCGCAGCTCCTTGACAGCACTTACTGCAAATCATTCTTATTTGACAGCCGGAAAGTTATTTCATTTTGATGAGACATGTGACATTATGTAAATAACAAAAAGCACATCATATTTGTAAAGCAAGGTAACTCTGATTTAATTTTGTATTTCTGGTTCTATGGCCAGTGTTGAATCCCAGTTCAAACTGCTCAGCCTCTGAATAAAAGGTTATTTCATTCCATTTCACTTATATACACCACAATCTCTTCTCAAGAGAAAAAGACAAAACAGCGTTTTATGTTTGCATTACAGATGTCATGCCTAACATACATACTGCCTCTGTTAGGGTAGGCTACATAGGTAAAGGCAAGCCCAAATTCAGTTTCTCTTAACAATTGTTTCTGGCTCTCATCCTGGCAGAAACCACCTGTATACAGAAAAAGGGGAGGTTCCAGCAATCCCTAAGAAAGCTTTTCTTCATGATTTGGAGATGGGTGAAGATCTGCCAGCTCTTTGGCTGACTCCCTCTGCCACAGCAGGCAAGAAGTGGAGAGGGAAACCTCTGATGAGGAGGACACTAGAGGCACTCAGGCTCTAGGCTTTGCTGCTCCTGGTTGTCAGAGATCCAAACTGTAACCTGTGTGAGCTGCTGTTTAGCTAACATTTTCTTTTTTTCCTACAAAAATCCTGTTAATTATTTTCTCTTTAGGGCTAGGAACTATTACAGCACTGCCCTGTCCAGGTCTAATGTATTACACGACCTTACAGTCAACTCCCAGGCAAAAGCCACAGGCAGGCAGATGCCAGTTTCTATCAGCAAACAAAACATACTTCCAAGTGACCATGAAAATACATGGATAGAGTCATACTAATTCACTGCAGAGGCTTATAGAAACTGAGCGGAGAAATAAAAAATAAAGATGTTATACTGTTATGTTTTTCTGCTGGAATACCTGATAATAATTCCCTGTTACATCAAATAGCACCAGCAATCTACAAGTAGGAGGGAAGAATTCAGGTGGAAATGTCAGAACTGAAGTGACAGTCAGGGAGGAAAGCATCAACACAGCAAACCCTGCCACTAATATTATGCAATCTCTTCCATACAAACGGATGCTTCAAGAAACATCCAAGGGAAGTGCCAATAAACCTCTTCCTCTTTACAAGTATTCTTATCTGAAACATTTAACACCTGCATTGAAAAATGCAGTTAAAATCCCGCTTTCAAATGCAGACGGGATTTCTCAAGTTGTTTTCTGTGGCGTGGTACTGGCTCATCATGACTCAAACTCACTGTAAAAACGTGTTTGTTTATTGCCTGAGCACACAGAGGAAACTGGAGACATTTGGCTGTGAGTGAGTTCCTGGGAGCCTGCAGTTGTGAGAAAAGGAAAATACAAAAAAAGCTTTCCAACAGAAAAATGGAGGTTTTTTTCCCAGCTCTTGGCAATCCTGTCATTTCCAGAGTTCACCGCAGTCTGTTCTGCAGACAAAGAATGTTTCTTCCAAGAACACATTTAGTCAAAACTGTGCGATCTGCAGCTCAGTATAAAAGAAGGTAACCATCCTGTGAGTTGCTGAGCAACCTTCTGAGATTTATTAACTGCCCTCAGTTCCTGGGAAGCAGAAATGCTAATCCATGGAAATTTAGGCTCAATCCATTTATCATTCCCTTCTGGTACCTCTGCTTGTTGAAAGGAAAGGTATTGTGGCAGGGAACTACTTTTAAGTGGCCATAGTTCACCCTGCAGAAGAGCATAATTTGATTGAATCCGCCCCATGTGAAAATCACCAACCTTTCAAGCTTTCTTCATCCCTAGAATAGAAAAAAGTCATAGGAGGTGACGAGGCACAGTGCCTGCATCTCTCATGTCTGGACTAGCCAAACAGCCTCCTCTGATAATTCTCCCTTCTGTCCTGCTCCGCAGCCAGCTTCTGGCTCCTTTCTCTTTCTTGAGCCGAGCCAAGGAGCCAGACGTGAGCACAAAACGCAAATCCTGCCTCGTCCTGGCTCCATGTGAAACAATTTGGATTTTCATCCAAATAGCACTCTCCCTTGCTTCCCAACACAGGCAAAAAGAAGCACGCACAAGCACGTGCACAAACGCACCCTGAATACGTTGGTGCAAGGTGTTTCTTTTTCAATGCGTGAAACCTTTAAAGTCTGATGATGGAGGTAGGTATCTTAATGAAAATTTTGCACCGTGAAGTTTTGCTGCCTCCTGAGCAGTTTCATAGTTGATTTAAACAGTTGTTAAGGTAATACTGTGAAAGAGGTAGTCCCCTTCATGTCCTGATTGGGTGCAGATGGCCGCAGAGGCACTAGTATCTGCATAAAGGAGAAGAACAAGCAAGAACTCAAAAAACAGTTCCCAGCCCCTCACGAATTCCAAAATTCCAGATGAAAAAGCTGGGACTTAATGTGAGTCTACATGTTATTTTGCAAACTCAGTGATGTTACCAGTAGGGCTACATCATTTGCCATGTCATTTCCACCTGTGCTCTGAGTTGCTTGAATATATTTGCTTAACCCACCCTAAAAAATGACAGACATTTTGCTTTCTTCTGCCAGTAACTGTTTAGGAGAACTGACAGAAGAATCCACAGGAGGCTAAACCAATGGCATAACATGTAGGATTAAACTCCAACAGTGGAACTGAGTTGTTTTCCTACATGGTCCTTGCCCAGCCAGGACATCTTGTGTGAAAATAATCTTCTGTTAATCGAAAGTTAAGGGTTCAACCTGCTTAAGTTGCCTGGTGATACAAATAAATGTGGTTTATAGGAGCTCTTGCAAAAATTCTGTGTAGATATAAGCTGCTTAATTCTTCATTGCTTCTGCCAAGAAAAAAAAAGCAGCTTTTGCTCATAGATACATGATGTGAGCACCCATGCCCTAGAACATCTAGCTCAAAAGTAAAAATGACTGTGGACTATATGATCTTAGAGGTCTTTCCCAATCCAAAAGATTCTATGATTCTATGACAGTTAAAAAAAAATTAGTAGAATTGCTTGTATTTAGCAACTTGAATATTATAACATACCAGTAAAAACATCTCCTTAGTGTCTTACCCTAGATATATTCATGCCATAATTTATTTCCAATACTTGTTTTTTGCTTCACAAATATTCAGTACACAACTGGGGCAACTTTATTCCTGCCTTCTGTTGCTATGCAATGAGGAAAAAATGTACCATAACACTTAATTGCCTATCACAAGACACGTGCAAAAAAAGTAAGAACTTACTGTGTATATGAATGATTTAAGGTTCCTTCTGCTAAAAACAGTCCCAGGCATTTTGGTAGCTAAGACAGCAGCCCTACATTAGAGACTCAGTGCTACACAGCACGTGTTTCTGAAAGAAAGTAACCAACTGTACAAGTATAAAAGACCACATGATGGTCATATGAATATCCTTACACAATATCAATCCAGATTTTTTGTGTTATTACTTGCCAGTGGTTTTTATCTTAGCAAGTTACTTGTACACGGAGTGCTCAGCAAGACTGACAGTGACAAAAATATACTTAAAAACTGCCTCAAATTCCTTGCAGGCTTGTGAAGAATGCACTGTGAGTGGATTTTGCTATTTGGTCTGAATACCTTTTACTTCAGAAGGTGTTTTTGCATGGATTTTCCTTCAGAGTGAGGACCTTAATAAGGAAAGCAATTAAAACAGGACAAAAATGCTTACAGAGGCAGCAAAAAATTAAAAACTTGGTACGTGCTTGGGAAGGTGAAACCAAAGCCAACTTCATGACAAGGCTAGTTTAATTTCACTGGCACGTCAGCCACACAGAATTCCTACAGACAAGGTTTTTAACAGTGTTCTCTCTGCCACTGAGAACTCAGCACTGCTCTTGCTGAAGTTATTGCCAATAACCTAAACACTTACATACAATATCTTGTGCTGCATATGCATTGAGGTGGGGAGGTTGTTAAGGGGTGACATCTCAATTAGTTTGTGTTGGACATTCACACATCAAAGGCATCCCTTGCAGTCTCTCAGGCTCTCAGCAACACAGTTTTCATACTGCTCATGTCAGAAGCTGAATAGCCTGTGATTAAAGAAAAACTAACAAAAGAACTTTGAAAGTATCAATACATCTTTTTCTTTTTCTTAATTGCCACCAGATGGACTACAGAAAAAATAAAATAACTAAGATGATTAAGAGATGGGAGCACCTCTCTTACCAGAAAGGGCTGAGAGAGCAGAGACAATTAGGAAGAAATTCTTTACAATGAGGGTGGTGAAACACTGGAACAGGTTGCCCAGAGAGGTGGTGGAGGCCCCATCCCTGGAGGCATTCAAGGTCAGGTCTGATGAGGCTCTGAGCAACCTGATGTAGTTAAAGATGTCCCCGCTCACTGCAGAGAAGTTGGGCTAGATGACCTTTACAGGTTCCTTCCAGCCCAAGACATTCTGTGATTCTGGAGAAAACTCAATAATGTACATACATACCTGGAAGGAGGGTGACAGAGTGGGCTCTTTGCAGTGGAGCCCAGTGGCAGGACCAGAGGCAATGGACACAAACTGAAGCACAGGAGGGTACCTCTGAACATCAGGAAACACTTTCTCACTGTGAGGGTGACCAAGCACTGCACAGGTTGCCCAGAGAGGGTGTGGAGTCTCTGCTGTTGGAGTACTCAAGAGCTGACTGGACATGGTCCTGGGTAACCAGCTGGAGGTGGCCCAGCTTGGGCAGGGATGTTAGACAAGATGACTTCCAGAAGTCCCAGCCAACTTTAACCATTCTGTGAACTATAAATTATTAAAACTGAGAAAACTGCTTGATTCTCCCACCAGAATGCAGATTTCTCCCTACAACAAGCAAGCGAACACTGCTTCCAAAATAAAAATAGCCTCCCACGGAAAGAAGACCATCTGAGGTGACTACAAAACACACAGGAAGAACTGCAGAATAAACAGGAGCCATCAAACAGAACATCTGACTGCAAATTCAGGCCTGAGGAATTTGTGCCAGCACTGGCAAAGCTTTCAATATTATCACCTGAACTTGTGTGACAGTTTGTGTCTGTAGCAACTCATGCAGTTTTTGAAAGAAAAAAAAAAAAGTAAAAAAAAAGACAAGTCTAAACCAGGCAGAGAGTACAAGCAGATGCACTGCGGGTTTTCTTCACATCCCTTTCTATCTAGTCTAACTGTCTCAGGAAGAACTCTTCTCTTCCCCTTTTCAGCACTGGTAAGGTTCTGAAAAAGTTACCGAGATCCAGAATATCTATTTGTTTATGCAGATGCTTTGTTACAATGTGCAGGCTACAACTTAGAGGCCATACACAGTGTGTAGGGACATCGTGTTTCCTGGCACAGTCCACCAAAAAGTACTCATCAAGAAGTGGGTGCACATGGTAAGCCATGAAGCTTAAGAAAAAAGGGAATATAAATCAGAGAGGGCTGTTCATGCCAAAACAATTCATCTGGCCTCTCTGTTGTTTGTCCTGGGAGAGAACAAGCGTCTATGAATTGTTCTCCCAAGACTGTATACGCTGTGCAGCATGAATGCTGGACAGTCAATCTGCATTCATGCCAAAATGCCATCATTTCAGGGAAGTGCCAGATCTATGTCTCACACTGGCTATGCTGTGCATGCAGAGGACGCCTGGCTGTGCAGGCAGCTAAATAAAGTCTGAGACTCACCCTGCTGGGAAGTTCAGATGCTGCAAATACAGTAACACTGTCAATGTGACTGTGCAAATCAGTCCTTTTTTTTTTTTTTTTTTCTTGCCAGTTGTCAAATGCACAGACATGCACACTCATTAATAGGAGATTTGGGAAATTTGCAAGAAATTGATTAGGTGGTTTCAGGACAAGCAATATTTTTTGCTGGGCTCAAGCTAAAATGTAGTTCTGAAACATGGGACTGAAAGCCTGAATAAAGCATAGGACTTATGCTGGAAGTTTCATAGGTTAAATACTGACTTCAGTACAACTAACCTTGCAATGAGCCATGACAGGAAAGAATAAATTATCCTCTTAGCCACATGAAGATGAGTACTTTCGCTATATGATTTACTGAACAGGGAGCTGAATCTAAACCCAAAAACTGCATCTGCCATTTATGGCCCAGGAAACCTAAAAACCAGCTGTGTAGGTGTCCCATTAATTATTCTTCTTTCTTCCTGGAAATCTTCAGCATTACTTAAGTCTCATCTGAATTAAGCAATTGCTAACCTCTGATTGTTCAGCTTCATTAAGATACTAAGATTCATGCCTTCCAAGGGACTGGTCATAAGGTCCTTTTCAAGTCAGTGGAGAGACACAAAAATTTCATCATATGAAACAGACCAAACTTCTCATTCTCTAGAAGACTGTGCCTCTTTTCTGAACTCAGGCAATTTTTCTTCAAATGTTGCCATTACAAGTGTCTAGACTTGAGAGATGTTAACCATTGCTTAAGTTGAACTCTCCTCACTCCCACTACAGTTAAGACTTTGTCTCTCTGCTTTGGGCTATAGCAATGACCAAATAAACTAGTGATTCAGTATTTTAAAACCAGCTCTTCTGACAAAGGAGACACAGGATGACCTTCATAAACATCCCTAACAGCTTCAAGACCTCAAAATGTACAGGCAACTATGATGTGAAAAAGATCACACTGACCTCTAAGAGGCTGAGAGATCACAGGTTCTGGAAACTTCCTGTTCAGAGAAACAGGGTTTGAAATTCCCTCAAGTTTTGGACAACCTCAACCCTGTGAGAGACTGGAGACTCAGTTATCTGGATCAAATTTCATAGAATCATAGAATTGTCAGGGTTGAAAGGGACCTTAAAGATCACCTAGTCCCAACCCCCCTGCCATGGGCAGGGACACCTCTCAACTAGATCAGGCTACTCAAGGCTCTGTCCAACCTGGCCTTGAACACCTCCAGGGAGGGGCCAGCCACAACTTCTCTGGGCAATTTATTCCGAAGCCTTGACATCCTCATACTGAAGAATTTCTTCCTAAAATCTAATCTAAACCTATTCACCTACAACTTAAACCCATTTCCCCTTGTTCTGTCGGTGGATGCTCTTGTAAAAAGTCCCTCTCCAGCTTTCCTGTAGGTTCCCTTCAGGTATTGGAAGGCAGCTATTAGGTCCCCCTGAAGTCTTCCAGCTCCCGCAGCCTGTCCTCGTAGCAGAGGTGCACCAGCCCCTGGATCATCTTTGCGGCCCTCCTCTGAACATGTTCCAATAGATCTCTATCCCTCTTATGGTGGGGATGCCAGAACTGGACGCAGTTCCAAGGGAAGACAGTTTAGAAATACAAAGTCTTGCCATTTACTGACACATCATTAGAAGCATTTTAAAAGATGGCACGGTTGGGTCTTCTCCACACTGATCCTCTGGTCTATGCGTATAATCCCCAAACAGGACAAAATAGGAGACAAGGTGTATGGCTCAGAGGCAGTCTGGACATCCTCCAGCAGAAATTTTCTCCAGTGAGTGTGTTCATGGGATGACAAGTTGGTGTCGACTTTGGATATATAATTATGGAATCCTGGTCAAACCTTTATATGAGCTTACGAAAAGCAACACTGCCTGCCTAGTTTGAACCCCTGACACTTGTAAAGCATTTAAAGAACTTAAGAAGGAACTTATGCATTCCCCAGTGTTGGGACTGCCTGATATATCCAAGCCATTCTGGCTATTCTCCCATGAGATGTAGGGCATAGCACTGGAAGTTCTGGCCCAGCCTTTGGGACCATGCGAAAGGGCAGTGGCATACTTTGAAGAAGAGAAGGCTGAGGGAAGACCTCATCACTCTCTCATCATCGTCATCATCATGGCTAGGCTTCGCGAACGAAGATATGGGAAAGGCTCTACCCACACTAGCTACAAGCACGCTAAAAAGGCCGATGCATAATCTAGGCGTTCCTGCTCTGGTAGGGGGATTGGACTTGATGATCTTTCGAGGTCCCTTCCAATCCCTAACATTCTGTGATTCTGTGAAGTCCGGTTGCAAAAGGCAGAGCAGAAAGTCTCCTTAGGCAGTATTGGTGAGGCACGGTTCTTCCTGTGTTGTCTTTTCTCCTGGAGACTAATTCTATGTGCATTCTCAAAGGAGGCAGCAGCGTTATGGATGGTGTGTCTCCATGTCTCCGGATTGGAGGCCAGAGTGGACCACTGGTCGTAGTCAATATGGCCAAGATCGAGGTATTGTTTCAGAGAGTCCTTGTATCTCCTCTTTGGGGCTCCTCTGTTGCGGCAGCCGGTGGCAAGTTCACCACAGAGCACAACCTTAGGGAGGCGGTGATCCTCCGTCCTGGAGACGTGCCCTGCCCAGCGCAGCTGCGTCCTCAGCAGCACGGCCTCAGTACTGGTGACCCCTGCCTGTTCAAGGACAGTGACATCAGTCACGCAGTCACTCTATATCATCGCTCTCTACAACTACCTGGAAGGACACTGTAGAGAGGTTGGTGCTGGTCTCTTCTCACAGGTAATTAGCAGTAGAACTAGAGGGAATGGCCACAAGTTGCAACAGGGTAGATTTAGGCCGGATGTTAGGAAAAAAAATTTCACACAAAGATACTCAGGCACTGGAACAGGCTGCCCGGGGAGGTGGTGGAGTCACCTTCCCTGGAGGCGTTTAAAGGTCGTTTAGATGTGGTATTGGGGTAGTGGGTTTAGGTGTGGACTCTGTAGAGTGGGGTTTTGGGTTGGACTTGATGATCCCAAGGGTCTTTTCCAACCTGAATGTTTCTATGATTCTATGGTCCTTGGAGAGATCTGGGCACGCTGTCCTCCACCTCACGGAGTTAAGGCACGCTGGCAGGGACCAGGCAGGTTCCTCTCCGAGGGAGACTCACTTACAAGCAGGAGATTAAGGCAGGGCTGGGAGACGGGGTGTCGAACGCCACCCTCTGCTGGCCACAGCGAGGGGCCGCTGCTCACAGAGACGGATTTTGCACGCGGTGGAGGCAGAAGAAACTCCATATCCCGAGGTGAAGGAGGAGGAAGGACGAGGAGGAAGGAGAAGAAGAGGAGCAAGGAGCAGGAGGGGGAGGAGGAGGAGCTGTGACAACGCTCCCCTGAAGGGGCGGGGCCAGCTCAGGCATGACCAAGCCCCCTCAGACAAGACCACGCCGCTCGGGTACAGCCACGCCCCCTCGGGCATGGCCACGCCGCCTCAGACCCGGCCACGTCCCACTCCGGTGCGGCCACGCCCCCTCAGGCATGGCCACGCCCCTCTCCGGTCCCACCCTCTCCCCTCCCTCTGTCTCCCGGCGCGAACCAATGAGGAAGAGGCAATGCCTGGCTGGTCCCGCCCCCGCCGGGCCAGCAACGGCCCCTTCCGGAGGAAAGGCGTTGATGCGGGACCCAAGATGGTGGCGGGGGGGCTGTGTCTGTGCGGGCTGATCAGGTACCGGGAGGAGGCCGGGGGGTGCGTAGGGGCGGCGCGGCCTGGCAGCCGGGCGGGAGGGGAGAGGGAGACCCCGCGTCTCCACGGCCCCTTGCTGAACTGCGGCCGCGCCCCCCATCCGCTTCCCCGGGCGTCCGGCCCCGCCTTTCCCCCTCGCCCCCCCGGGAGAGGAGAGGAGAGGAGAGGAGGGGAGGGGAGGGGAGGCCGCCGGGCAGGGCGAGGTGGGCTGGGTCCCTGCCCGGCTTCTCGCCCTGCCGCCGGGCTCGGAGGGGTGAACGTGCTTTTTCCGTTTTTTCGTCCGGAGAACTGAGAGCGTTCCCTGACCTGACGTGTCGGTGCGAGGCGCAGCGTTGCCGGGGGCAACCCCTTGGCGGCCGGTAAATGGCCTCGGTCAAAACGCGCAGCATCGGAGTCCGGGCTGAGGCTCCTGTGAAGCTCTGTGAGCCGGGGAGAGACTCCTGTGAGAAACCTCCCGCCCCTGGGTCAGGAGAGCCGTGCAGGGAGGGGGTGGTGAGCGAAGGGGATGCCCCCGTCCAGGAGTGCTGCAGAGGTCTGAGGAAACGGGTCTCTCTACAGAAAAACTGCTCAGAGCTTTTTGAGGGTGTTGACATAGCTCTTCGAATCTCAGGGGAATGGAAAATACAAGTTCTGGGTCGTGCACTTCAGGCCGGACCAAGCAACTCGGTGCTAAAGCAGTTCACACTAAGGTTAAATAGGAGCCTGGACTGGACAGAACTTGTACAAATCTACTTAGAAATCGATTCACTGGTTGTGTTAAGCGACTTGAACATCTCTCCTTTGAAAAGAGACTGAGAGAACTGGGGCTGTTTAGCGCTGAAAGGAGACGGCTGAGAGGGGACCTTGTTAATGTATGTGTATATCTGAGGGGTGGGTGTCAAGAGGAAGGAGACAATCTCTTTTCAGTGATACCCAGCATTAGAACAAGAAATAACAGATTTAAGTTAGAACCTAGGAAGTTCCACCTCAACATGAGGAGAAACTTCTTTGCTGTGAGGGTGACAGAGCACTGGCACAGGCTGCCCAGAGAGGTTGTGGAGTCTCCTTCTCTGGAGACTTTCAAAACCCACCTGGACGTGTTCCTGTGTGGCTGCCCTAGGGGATCCTGCTCTGGCAGGGAGGTTGGACTAGATGATCTTTCGAGGTCCCTTCTAACCCCTGACATTCTGTGATTCTATAACACCTGGAGATAGATACAGATATATGGCATGAATAAACAATAAATGATTGAAGTAACAGTATGAAAAAATCTTAGGCTAAACGATGTGCAACAGTGATTATTTTTTCAGTAATTCACAGAATCACAGAATGTTAGAGGTTGGAAGCGACCTTAAAGATCATCTAGTCCAACCCCCCTGCCAGAGCAGGATCACCTACACTAGAGCGCACAGGAACATGTCCAGGCGGGTCTTGAATGTCTCCAGAGAAGGAGACTCCACAGCCTCCCTGGGCAGCCTGTTCACAGATACTGATAATTCCTGAGCTTAAAACTCAAGAAAATGTTGAACTCCCTGTAGATCTATCTGTAAGCCCTTCTCGCTCAATTTCAAACTTGGTCCTTTCAAGCAATTTCATATTTTAAAAATTTTGGCTTGTTTCAGATTGCTGTGCTCATTGTTAATCCCTGCATTATTTCTAAGTGGAATTTTGTGTGTCTGCTTGGTGGTACTACTGTGGGGGATACGTCTCTGGATACAACAAAGGAAAAAACAGCTGACCTCAGCAGGAAGCGATGAGAAGCGACCGTTGCTGGTTGCCTTTTTTCACCCATATTGCAACGCAGGTGGTGGAGGGGAGAGAGTCTTGTGGTGTGCTATAAGAACGCTCCAGAAAAAGTAAGCATATGTGCATTATCAAAATCTGTATTCTGTTCTCAGCTACTGATTATTTATACACGTTGGCATTTTACATATTTAAATAGGTATCGTTGATCAGCCCATCCTGCATTTGTGGGGTTTTTACATCTGAGTTTCACCTGGTTGCAGCATTGTATTTCATCCCCTTACCCAGATTTTGATCTTTCCTACTGTAGCATCTCTTACTTCCTTCACTCCTTGAGAACCTCTGCCCACCCCCTCCTCCATCAGTTTTCCACTACTGGTCTGGAGCTTTTTATGCACATAACTCATCAGCAGATAACTGATAATCTTGATACTTGCCCCTTGATGCAGAAGGCAGAACAAGATAATATCTGAAGTGGATAAGTGGGTTTAATATTGGCACATCTGTTGGTTTGTACAGTCTTCTGCATTTTGCTCGTGCTGTGCAGTAGGTGGACATCTAATGTAAAGCAGGATAGTACTGAGGCCCTTTTATGTTTTACTCACAAAAAATACTCCCCAGGTCCTGAGCCATACGTTTTCCTGCAGATCATAAAAAACTGTCAAAATACAAGGAAAAGTATAATTCAGTTAAAATAATTTCAGAGCTAGGCCAGATGTTTGTTCTCACATGCTTTTAAAGTAATTTTGAATGGGTAATATTTTAGTTACACTCTTTGAATTTTCCATGTGAATGAAATTCTTTTTCTTTACTCTTGCAGGTACAGAAATGTAACGTGTGTTGTGTACACAGGTGATAGAGATGCCACTGGAGAAGAAATAGTAGAAGGCGCTTTCAGAAGATTCAATATTAGGTTAACTCATCCTGTGAAGTTTGTATTTCTCGAAAAACGCTACCTCGTGGAAGCGTCTCTTTACCCTCACTTCACTTTGCTGGGACAAAGTTTAGGATCAGTGTTTCTCAGCTGGGAAGCTCTTCTAAAGTGCGTTCCCGATGTTTATATTGACTCAATGGGTTATGCCTTCACACTTCCGATCTTTAAATATTTAGGGGGCTGTCGCGTTGGATGCTACGTCCATTATCCCACTATCAGCACTGACATGCTTTCTGTTGTTAGGAATCAGGATACCAGGTTTAACAATGCAGCATTCATTACAAACAGTCCTCTTTTCAGCAAGTTTAAACTTGCCTACTACTACTTCTTCGCTTTCATGTATGGGTTGGTTGGTTCATGCAGTGATGTGATTATGGTTAATTCTTCCTGGACATTAAATCACATCCTTTCCCTCTGGAGAGCTGGGGCTTGCACGAGTGTTGTGTATCCACCCTGTGACGTTCAGACCTTCCTGGATATTCCACTGGAAGAGGAAAAGAGCACTACTGAGTATTCCATTGTTTCTGTGAGCCAGTTCAGGCCTGAAAAAGATCATCCTTTGCAGATCAAAGCCTTTGCTAAGTTGCTGAAAGAGAAGAGACTGGGGCAGCAGCCGTCATTGAAGCTTATTTTGATTGGAGGCTGTCGTAACCAGCAAGATGAGGAGCGGGTGAAGAACCTTAAACGCCTTTGTGAAGAGCTGGGAGTCAGTAAAGATGTCATGTTCAGAATAAATATTCCCTTTGAGGAGCTAAAGAGACACCTGGCTGAGGCCACCATCGGCCTGCATACGATGTGGAATGAGCACTTTGGGATCGGTCAGTATTTTTCCTCAGTGTTCAGCCATTTGTCCCAGCTGAGGATGTGGTTGGGGAGGGCTTCAGTTCCCGATAAAGGCTGCTCAGTGTAGGTGTCTTAAGCACAGAGGTCTGCCATTCGCATTGGAGGCAATCTGAGGTAGAGCCTAAAGATGACTAACCACTAGGTGCTGCTGTAAGATGAAGCACTGTAGGCATCGTAGAGTCCTACTTATGGGCATCTTCTAGTCACCTAGACAGGCAGAGAGTCCCATCTGTGCTGCCCATGGTGTCCTGCCTGACCTCCAGCTATTGCTCTGCAAGGTCATGGGTCACCATAAAGTTGTGTGTTAGGTTTGGCAGCCTTACACGGATGCCTTCCATACCCAGTGGAGCCTCAAAGGACAGCAGATTCTTCTCTTTAAATGTTTGAGATTGTTCCTTCTTGGCTTCACTGACTACAGGGGCAGCTTAGACCTAGTTCATGCATAGAAACATTTTGATTTGTGTTTCACCTTCCATTTGAAGTGTCTTGCACATGTCATGGGGCTCCAGCTGTTGTTTCAGAGGTGTGAGTCTCCCACAGATCCTGTCTTTTATTTGTAAGCTCAACATAGATGCCATCAGGTACCCTTGGTAATATCATTGCACCAGGCACCTGTGACAAAGCAATTAGTTGGGAGGCTCTGCAGCGGGATCTAGACAGGCTGGATCGCTGGGCCAAGGGCAGTTACCTGAGTTTCAAGAAGGCCAAATGCCGGGTCCTGCATTTTGGCCACAACAACCCCCAGCAGTGCCACAGCCTGGGGAGAAGTGGCTGGAGAGCTGCCAGGCAGAGAGGGACCTGGAGCTGAACACGAGCCAGCAGTGTGCCCAGGTGGCCAAGAAGGCCAACAGCATCCTGGCCTGTATCAGAAATAGTGTAGTGAGCAGGAGCAGGGACGTGATCATGCCCCTCTGCTCAGCTTTGGTGAGGCCTCACCTCAAGTACTGTGTCCAGTTTTGGGCCCCTCACTACAAGAGGGACACTGAGGTGCTGGAGAGCGTACAGAGGTGGCTACGAAGCTGGTAAAGGGCTTAGAACACAAGTTGTATGAGGAAAGGCTGAGGGATCAGAGAATCACAGAGTCACAGAGTGTTAAAGGTTGGAAGGGACCTCAAAGATCATCTAGTCCAACCCCCCTGCCAGAGCAGGATCACCTACAGTAGGTCACACAGGAACACATCCAGGCGGGTCTTGAATGTCTCCAGAGAAGGAGACTCCACAACCTCCCTGGGTAGCCTGTTCCAGTGCT
The DNA here is from genome assembly GCA_020746105.1 of Trogon surrucura. Lineage (NCBI taxonomy): Eukaryota > Metazoa > Chordata > Aves > Trogoniformes > Trogonidae > Trogon > Trogon surrucura. Next base: position 30,247,611 of record CM036617.1, on the reverse strand, counting down.
CTGTCACCCTCACAGTGAAAAGGTTTTTTCTCATATTTTTATGGAACCTCCTATGTTCCAGCTTATATCCATTGCCCCTTGTCCTGTCAATGGACGCCGCTGAAAAGAGCCTGGCTCCGTCCTCCTGACACTCTCCCTTGACATATTTATAAACATCAATGAGGTCACCCCTCAGCCTCCTCTTCTCCAAGCTAAAGAGACCCAGCTCCTTCAGCCTTTCCTCATAAGGGAGATGTTCCACTCCCTTCATCTTTGTGGCTCTGCGCTGGACTCTCTCAAGCAGCTCCCTGTCCTTCTTGAGCTGAGGGGCCCAGAACTGGACACAATATTCCAGATGCGGCCTCACCAGGGCAGAGTAGAGGGGCAGGAGGGACCTCTCTTGACCTACTTGCTACTCCCCTTCTAATACACCCCAGGATGCCATTGGCCTTCTTGGCCACGAGGGCACATTGCTGGGATCTGGGGCTGTTCAGCCTCGAGAAGAGGAGGTTGAGGGGAGACCTCATCACTCTCTACAACTACGTGAAGGGAGGTTGTAGAGATGCGGGGGTTGGTCTGTTCTCCCTAGTGGAGAGTGACAGGATGAGGCGAAAGGGATTTAAATTGCGCCAGGGGAGGTTCAGGTTAGATATTGGGAAGAATTTCTTTACTGAGGGGGTTGTCAGCCATTGGAACAGGCTGCCCAGGGAGGTGGTTGAGTCACCATCCCTGGAGGTGTTTAAGAGGTGGGTGGATGTTGTGCTGAGGGACATGGTTTAGTGGCGTTTATAGGGCTAGGAAAAGGTTGGTCTTGATGATCTTGAAGGTCTCTTCCAGCTGAAACTGTTCTATGATTCTAAATCAAGTCTTTAAATCAGTCACCCTAAGCATGGAGCAGGAGGGCAAAGAGGAGCTGGCACCTGGTTTGCGTGTGCTACGGATGCAGCGTGATGTTTCCTGGTGATACAGTGAAGGTGTTTGGCTCAGTTTGTTGGGATTAGTTGAGAGCTGACCTTGAAAGGGAATGTCAGGTTGCCCATCTGCTGTAAATCTACAACAAGGTAAGTTAGCACCAAGCAGATGGATTCTGAACTTGGCTCTGATGTGGCCAGACTGCACTTAATGTCATCACACTTTATTAGAATACAAATTAAGTATCAGGAGTAGCGTTTTATAGTCTGTAGGAACTTGATATGAGTCTCCCAGAAGCAACTGCCACAAAATGGAAGTAATGATTTCTCATATTATTTTCCCCTACAAAAGAGCTTAAGTAAATTTTAAAAATGTATATGTAATTATACAATCACAGTATGATTGTGAATTTCAGCATGATTTCACCTTCATCTCCAATGGCATATTACCTGTAAAAAAAAAAGTTCTAAAACCTTGGAGCATTATCTATAGTTGGCAATTTTTGAGCTGAGGAGATTTTTAAAAATTGAATCAGAACTGAGAAGAATCGGCAAATAAAGTGATTTCTGATGCCTGTTCTGGAATGATGGAGGAGGATTGAAGCTGACATATAACATGCTATTCCTCGCTCACTGCTTTTGGCTGAGGAACGCTTATTGTTGGATTCTGATTTCATTAAAGCTTCTTCCATCAAAAATACAGATGCAGTAACAATTCTTACTAGTTTGTCTTGCTGAGCTGTCAAAAGCCATAAAGGTTTGTTAATCTGCAAAATACTGAACTTCTGAGTATCGGCTGATTGAAATGCGCATGGTCAGCTTTTCTCTCAGTATTTTTCTAAATGTTAAAATTCTTCAGTGTGAACAAGGAAATTAATGCAGTTATGTTCAGCTCTAATCTTTAATTATTTTTTGCAGCTGCCACCATACCATAAAGCCAGTGTTCTGTCACAGAGCAGAACAGAACGATGCTTCCTTCCATTCTTACTTCTTTTTTCAATGCTTAGCTTTTTCTTTTACTATACATGTTGGTGATAGAATCTGTCTCAGTTAAACCAGATACAAGAACAACAACTTAACCAATTCGATCTGATCTGATTTCTAATTTCAGTTTTATGTGTTTAAGAGAAACTATCATTTCAATCCTTACAACTGAGTAACTTCAGTTTGTTTTCTTACGCATTTTTCAGGCTGATCTAGAACAGCAGTCTATAGTAACTTACAATTCTGGGTGAATTTTACTCCAGTTCTAACTTTCCAGTGCCTTATAGAAAGCCAAAGTATGTGATGTGCACGTTTCTCATTGGCATGTTTTGTGTCTTTTACAGGAGTAGTTGAATGTATGGCAGCTGGCACAGTTATCCTGGCTCACAACTCTGGAGGCCCCAAATTAGATATCGTGTTACCCTACGAAGGACACATCACGGGCTTCCTAGCAGAAAACGAGGACAGTTACGCTGAGACGATGGCTTACATCCTCTCTTTGTCTCCTGAGAAACGGTTAGAGATCAGAGAAAACGCTCGTCGCTCTGTGCACAGGTTTTCTGACCAGCACTTTGCAGAGACATTCCTGTTAGCTGTGGAGCCCTTATTTAAATAAATGTATGTGAATAAAAATGTGTATGAATAAAATTAACTTTTTATATTTGACTGTGTGTCACCTGTACATATATCTAATCTATGATCCTTCGGTCCCATTCAATAAAGAGTTGGTTTTTTTCTCATTCTGTCAGGGTGTGTGCTTTATGCAATAGAGATTTTCTTTTTTTCTGCCAAAGAAATGCTCCTGAAATTTTCTGTGTTGACTGTATGACAGTGTGGTGCAAGGCAAAACCCTCTGGATTCACGGAGCTGTCATATTTCCTTGGTAACAGAGCTACATCTAGCAGTTATTTTGTACTTTCAATCTCCACCTATTTCATGACTTCACCCAGTCATACTTTTTGAAGTTAACACTTTGATTTATTAGCTTTTATACCCTGAGCCTTTTTTTTTTCCCCCAAGAATCTGTAGCACATTATCAATCTGCTGTCCCCCATTCTATGGCAAAATTCTATTATGTGGGATTTTAATTGTGGTTCATTACCTGCAGTGATTACTTTAGGTTAATCATATGGTGGTTTTGCTAGTTTGCTTTTTCATAAGTGTAATAATTGCGCTTGTCTATGATCCTTGTATTAGCTATTTCCTCATGCCCTTTCACCGTATGACAACTTAATGGTATTTTTCCAACCGTACTCTATTAAAAGGTTTTCAGTTCCTAGGGAATGGAAGGGTCTAGGTTAGAGGACATAATTAAATGTTATAGAAATGTGAACGTCAAAACCTTAAACTACTGCTTATTATAAAACTGAGAACAGAATGAACAAAATGTTCAAAAATGACGTCTGCTTTTGTATCAAAAGTGGAAAAAACATTTTCTGAGCCATCAAAGCAGAATTTAATATTTTAGCAAACAAAGTGCAAAAAGCCCTGAAATCAGACTTTAGAATGTGGTTTTTCCCTCTTATTTATATAATCTCCACCTGGATTATGTGAAATTTTGTGCATGCAAAAATAGCGGTTGTGAGAACATACTGTCCCATATTATATTAGGAATCAGGGAATGCACAATATTGCTGGCGCTAATAAACCCTTCTGCTATATGAAACTACCGGGCGGTTGGTGATACCTTGTAGGGTCAGTACCATGTAAATCCAACTATGGATTGTAAAGTTGGAGAGTATGAATGTGAAGAGTATGAAAAGCTGGAAGAGCTGCTTAAAACAAGGAGCTGACTGAGCTATAGGGAAATACCCTGACTTGGAGACTTTCTTACGTGATACAAAAGCAGTTAGCACGCGATCAGAAATTTGCTCCAGCGAGTATTTTCAGAAACGTCCCACACAGTTTAGGATAATAAAGATGAAAAGTGCATTTCAGTCTGGATGAGGATTTTTTTCAACATTTAGACATCGGAAAAGTAGCCTGATTTTTTTTCCTTTTAAACAAAATAGTAATGACCTATTAATTTGAATTGAGCGTTTAGCACTGTTGAGAAGTGGCTGATTTATTTGGCATTTAATTTCCTCTATTCTTAAATTTTGTTACCCTTGTGGCTGAAGTTTCAAGCACGTTTAAGTTTTGGAACAGTACCTCTCCTGGTGTTCTAGTTAGCTCTTGCTTCCTGCTTGCCTTTTTCATTATGTATGTCAACACTACATGACCCATGGTTCTTTTCTAAATCATCGTCAGATTTTCCAAGTAGTTTGGAAGGTAAACTCATATTTTCTTCGTCTGTTTGACCTTTATTTATTAAAAGGATGGGATGCTCCATGGTTTTCTCTGCTGGAGAAGTTGACAGTTTTTCCAGAGATTCCTCCAGCTCACACCCGAGTTCTTCAGAATTGTCAGGATTTCCGTAATGGAAAACAAGATAATTATATTAATTAAACATATCTTTGTTACAAGTCTTTCTCCTTTCAAGGTCTTTGAGGGGTTTTTTTAAACACTTTATAAATAATATAAAAGCGACACACAATGTGAACTGTTTCTTCTTTCTCCATGAGATTGTTTACCTGTATGTATGAGGTAAAAGAACAGAAGCCATGTTAATACTTCTGCATAACATTTTTAATGACAGTGTTGGCATGAGCCATTAAGTTACAGAATTAAAAGTTAAATAAATAGACTCTGTAAAACAAGTAAGTTAAGTTTTTATTCATTTATGAATTTAAAAGAACAGAAGAAAAGCTTTAGGCACTGTAACCTGTCATTTCATGAAAACTGTTCAGTTGTATAAATTTTTCTTCTGATGTGCCTGACTTACGTGTCTTCATCATCATGTCTTGGCTCAAGCCTGCCTTCAGCAACAGCAGAGTATGTTTCTGAATCACCTTTGTTTTCTTTTGGAGGCAACATGGTTAATCTCCCATCTGGAAAGGAAGCCAAACGTTCCTTTGTTTATTAGCCAACTCTGAAAGTACATGTAAAGTAATAAAAAATAAGCAAATGCTTGGGGTTTGGTTGTTCAGATTACAACAATGTAAGTGCCATGCTTCTGTTATTCTTGGTCACGTGTTTTAGTGAGTGGTTTGAAACTTCTGCTTAGTGGAACCTCATGTGTTTGTAGACCATAATCAAAGGACTAAAAAGTTAAGTAAGAAAGGCAATTTGATGTTAGTAAGCTTAATTTCTCAATATGGGTATCTGCATTTCCAGTGGAAAACTTAGGAGCGTACTGTTTGGTAAAGACTGGAAATTATTACTTGGATGTAGCTATTACCTAAAAATGCTTGCTTTCCAAGACTGAAGGGCAACCCTAGCCTGAAGGTGGGAGAAAAAATGCTAGGAGTTTTTCTGGTATGAAGACTAAATTCTGCACGTGATCCAACAGAAATCTGGCAGTTTGGGTAACACCATACTCCACGATGCCAGCTTGAATAGCAGGGCAGAACTGGATTTGAGAGAGTGCCGTATTTTAATAAATGTAACTGATAAAAGCAACAGCAATTAGAATACCTGGTTGACTTATTCTTGCTTTAGCCCTAAGAACTGCTTACGTAAGTGAAAAGTAGTTTTTTTGGTTTTAATATGTAAGCAATAAAGCTAGTCTTAGGAGAGGAGTTTAGCTGGTACCTTTAGCTGGCTTAACCCTCAGAATGGGCAATTTTTAAAAGAGCTTGTTATGCTATGAGAAAACATGTATGTGAGGCATAATTAACAAGAGAGTGCTGACTGCAGAGTTGCAAGTGAAAAGTATTTCTCACGATCCATTAAAATTCTTGAAACTTGGCATGTACAATTTAGGCGGTTTTAAAGTCCTGTCATTGAATTATACATGCAGTAGGTTGGCAATTATGCATAAACGCACCATGCCCAGTTATATTTACAGCATCTTTCTCCAGAGCACAACCCGGCTTTTTAGCAAACAACTTTGGTGCGAAGTAAACGTAATTTTTAAAACACTCTGTTACTTTAGGAAAGCGCGCTGCAGTGTAAGTGAGTTCCAAATGTTCTCAGTGTCAGCTGTATCAGCATGGGCCTGTAGTTTCAGTCACCGTGTATTACGATCTGCAGCCGTTCCACAGAAATACATCTATTTGTATAAACGCTTTTTACAGGGTTCTTCAATCTCAGCAGTTGCCGGGGCTAGATCTGGGTTTGTGGTACCTGCCCACTTGCTGGCAGGAGTAGCTTACATCTGTCTACCCAGTCAAATGAAAGAGCTGTGTATGAAAGTAATTGCTGGTAAGCAGGGCTTGCCTTTTTCCCTATGAAAAAAGCAACGGCCCGAAAGAGGCCTTTCGCTGCTATAGGACAGAGCAGTGGCTGCTGGGACAGGCTGCCCATGTTTTTCTGGTTTGCCAAGTGCTTCAGAATGCTGTTTTTCATTGCAGACTCTCTGCCAACGGTAGAAGAAATAAGGCACTAAAGAAAAACTTGCAGAGTTTACAGTAACAAACATCCTACCCCCTTCTTCAAGATGTATGAAGGAATCGTTAGAGAGCTCTGCTTTTGTTAAGGTGTTCAGGAGTGTTCCTGGCGGTGTTTGTTTCCCCTGCTTTCTGTTTTCCAGGATGTCTTCAGGCAGAACAGCACAGTCAGCTGAAGAACAGCAGAAAACCAGATTATTCTCTGCTTCCCATCAGCAGGTGATATTCGGCCGCTTCCCGGGAAGCAGGGCTTCGACACGCTTAGTGGTTTCTCGGGAGGACAAACACAAGTAAAGAATGCCCTTCACTTCTACTTTCTTTCTCTTAGATTTTATATCTGAGCTGACGTCATATGGTATGGGATACCCCTTTGGTCAGTTTGGGTCAGCTGTCCTGGCTGTGTTCCCTCGCAAGATCGTGCCCGTCCTCAGCCCACTGTTGGGGGGCATGTTGGAGAAACAGCTCCCTTCTAGCTACCACTGCAAAGCACAGCACTATGGAAGATGCTACAAGGAAAATTAACTTCATCTCAGCCAAAGCCAATACACTGGTGCAAGCACTAGATGAGATTTAAGCTTTAGTGTTTTTCAGATTTGTCACAGAGAGTGAATCAAAGATGCCATGAGACTTGTATAAAAAGTTCTGTTTAGACTAGGAGATGGTACCAAGAGCTGAAGTAACCCTTCTCTTGTTCTAGCTACATCCTCAGTTTCAGACTGACCTTCAGCTTTCCCCTGCCTCACAAGATGGGCTTTACCTTGTATTTTTTGATTCTCCTAAGGAACATTTTTTTTAAAAAAAATGTTCATTTCAATTACTAATTAAGTATATTTAATTTAACCAGTTTATGTAAGATGGAACCAGACAAAATCAGCTTATATTTTCCTAGTGGTCAGATGGCAAAGAATCATCTGTTATGCAAAGAATACTGCTGTCAAGGCATGTAAGAACACAGCTTTAAGCAGCTAAGGAAGATATTTCATTTACCCATGCTTCCATTTCATTCTTCCTAGACATGTCCCGCTGATGTTTTTTGAGACAGTCTACTTTTATTTTCTGCTGTTGTATTTGGTCACGATATGGGTCAGCAGAGGATGGTCATAGTCCCTATGGATGAACAAATAAATCCCAGAGCAAAGGAATTTTCCTTCAGTCCTTTAGAGTCCTTCAGTGCTCATTCAACTCTTTCTTCCTGTTTCACTGGAGAGTGCAGTAAGGTGAGTACATATTTTGGAGGAAAAAGTTATAGTAGAATTTCACAGACATCTTCATTCATGAATTTTCATTGTTTCTTCTACAGAAAGAGTCTTTATATCTGAAAGCAGAATATAAGGTCTGAAGGAAGAGAACATTTTCATAGCCTCCCTCCCACTCTCTTCCGTCAAGTGGAGAGCTGTTTTTGATCTTCATATCGTTCTGCTCCTGATGGGAAGGAAAGACAGTGTTTATCCTTGATACAATCACAAAATCTACAAAAAAACTTGTGTTTTACTTCTCACCTGATAAAATGCTGAGATTTGGGAGACATTTTGGCAATGAAGTTTTAAACATCATGACAGTACGTTCAGAAGAAATTTCTAGATAGACAGGAACAGGAGTTATGCTGTTGTGCAATAAACTTATGTAAAAAAATTCCCAAAGACCAAGCAGAGAAGGAGTTGTACCAAATGAGGCTGCCCAGTGTTACCTTGTCAGGAGGGCTGATAACTCAAAATATGGATGACATGTTTTCTCTACTAATAAATAGAGTGAGAAAGGTTTACCTTTGGTGGAGGTGGAGATACACTTGACCTTTTAGTTTATAGTACTCCTCAACTATTCTGCTGTTGTGAGAAAGGTCACAAACATGCATTAGCTGCAAATTGCCAAGCTTATCATAGTAATGACCACAATGGTCATGTTCTCTAATACTTTCTGGCCTTTCTGCCATTTAAATCCGGATCTCTGAGGCCGAAAATGTAGTAGAGGATGTTAATTTATTTGCTCCTATTTGTATCAGTACAAGTTTGAATTAATTTCCTGTCCTTCTCCCCAGTCCAATCTGAATGGCAATATAGGCAAGATTATAGTTTGTATAAATTTCCCAAATCCTTTCACACAGAACTCCTAAGTTTTCAGGGCACATGCCATCTTACCATTGTCTTTTCCTTTTCCCACGTTCCATCAGCTCCTGTCATAAAGGAGCGGCCCATGTTGCTCTGCGAGTCAATCAGCATGGGGCTTTGTACACTGTAGTGTTGTTGCCCGAGAGACCCTTCATTGTTCTGAAGCCTAAAGCACTGAATTAATTCCGGAATCTTATTTTGACATGTGAGAGCAAGGGGAATCTGGGATGTAGTTTTGGGCAGTATAAGGCACTGACTGCTGCTTTCAGGGGAGCACTGTGCTGCTTCATGTCACCATCTCTTTGATTATGTGCCTGTGGGAGATTGCCTCCTGTTTCTTTCTCTTAATTTATTCTTTCATTTCACTTTCATTCTGCAGTCCTTACCATGATGAAACATCCCTGTATTTCTTCTTTATGACAAGACTGTCTTTTCCATTTCTTCTAAGAACAATGGAGAAAAGGTGATCATCTAGCTGCCACTGCATGATATAAAAATAGTGTGGTAAGACATTCACAAACTTTCCATGGTGTGATACTAAAAAACCACTACATTGTGTATAAGAAAAGAAGCCCTGACAGTAGGTCTATGCTTCACAAAGGTACGAGAGCGGGCAGAGACTGCAGTTAGAACAGCAACGGGGCATATCCCTGGAGGTGAGCAGGCTTGGACCAAGGTACTATCCAAACACGCTCATCCAATATAATCCAGCCCTCAGCAAGACTTCCTAGCACTGGTGCACCACTGAATTTGCAAGGTTATGCAGGCCTAAATCCAAAGCCAATCTGATGGGGCCTGGACAGAAGTTACACGGGCTGTATGTGCATGTGAAGAATGCACAAAGGTACCCAACACATGTGCACAGTTAAATACATCTGAAGAGAATGAACAAGTTGTCTACATTCGTTAAAGTTATCTCTTCTCTTTACTGGTGCTGTGTAGACAGAAATGTGATTAAACATACACTGACTTAATTTAGTACAGGAAAGAGGGCTGGGTGGGGAGAAATCTTACGAAATTCAACAAGGGCAAGTGTAGAGTTTTGCATCCAGGAAAGAACAACCCCATGTGCCAGTATACGTTGGGGACTGCCCTGCTGGAGAGCAATGCAGGGGAAAGGGACCTGGGGGTTCTAGTGGACAGCAGGATGGCCATGAGCCAGCACTGTGCCCTCGTGGCCAAGAAGGCCAATGGCATCCTGGGGTGTATTAGCAGGGGAGTAGCAAGTAGGTCGAGTGAGGTTCTCCTGCCCCTCTATTCTGCTCTGGTGAGGCCACCTCTGGAATATTGTGTCCAGTTCTGGGCTTCTTTGTTTACAAGAATTGATGGTCACAAAACACATTCAGATAATAATCTTCTATTTAGTAATACTTCACATTAAGCAGATGATTTCCTGAAGAGGGCTGATGCCACAAATAAAGACTTTCTTAACCATACATTTGAAAATATATTTTAACAATGTTATGTTAAATCAGGCATTTGTTTTCCTTTCATGGTTGGCAGATATATCTTCTGTTTCTGTAATTCATTCTTCTGTCTTCCTTTGCCTTTCTTTGGATATGTATAACTCTGTCTCATTGTCAAGGGGTTTGTCTATGTTGGTTCTCTCTCGTGTTTTCATGATCTGTGATTTTGTCCTCTCTTTATTTGCTCTCATGTTTTCTCTGTCTTTAATATGACTCCCAGTAGGATCTTAAAATTCATTATTACTGAAACTTCCAATCAGTTTCTACCCTAAGGAGTTTCTTTTCTACTACTAGAACAAAAAGTTACTTTTTTTTTTTCACTTTTATGCTTTAGAGTGTATTCCCACTAACAGGTTGAATACTAATTATCTAGTTTGTAGGTAAATTGTCATTATACCTGCAAAAATACAAGACTATGTGTGACCAAATACCCTCAGAATTCAGTACACTAAATCCAATATGTAAGAAGAATTACGCTTCAGAAATCTAAGAGTTAGTAGAAAAACAAAGGAGTAAGTAAGGAATAGTTCAGAATTCTGTTCCTGTGAATAGCAATACCCATCATACTCACCTATTTAGAAAATAAAACGTATGCGAATATGGTCCAAAGGCAGTCAGACATCTAGGTTTGTTTTTCTGTGCTGGTTTAACAATTCGAATAGCATCAGAGAAGACTTGACCCAAATTAAATGAATGAGAGATTTACCCTTGACTTCAGTACAAAGCAGGATTATGCCATGATGCAAACAGCATGAACAAATGAAGAATTTGCATCTAATATATCCCCCCATAATTCTAAAACATAAAAAAAAAAAGAGGTTAGTATATACTACTAATATAAAGCGCAACCACAACGGAGGGAGTAATGGGAGGAAAGAGGGATAAAAATGGCATCAAATTACTTCTAATGAATCAATTCAAAATCTTAAAGCAACGTAAAAAGCAAACTCTAAACTCCCATTAAAATTACCAAAGTTTCTTTAAAACATTCAGTTTTAACAGACCAGTAAAGAAACAATAGCTAGTACCAGATAATTCAAACCAAGTGTTATACACAATATCTAAAGATAACTTCTTTCACCTGCTCATGGTCAAACAGCTCTCCGTGCTGCATATTTATCTGCTTCATTAAATCTCCACCATCACGGTCTTCCATCACAGTGTATAGATTGTTCTTTTCTGAAACACCTTCTACTGGTGTTACGAGTTCTTGTAACGCTTCAGGCAAACTCTTTGCCCTGTTACGTTCAATGGAAAACTTCTATTCGGACCACTGTGATCACACTTTCATCAGTATAACTTCTTAAAAATTCAAGTATCTGAGTATCCATCCCACTAGTCTGCCCTTGACCTGTGGTACACCTGAAGGTTGACCTTACCACTACCTGCAACTACCTCAGTGGAGGTTGTAGCAAGGTGGGGATTGGTCTCTTCTCCCTTGTAACAAGCAACAATCTTGCAGTCATTTGCTGTTGTTCTCATGGGGGACTTCCAACTTCCCAAGTATCTGCTGGAAATACAACACAGCAGAAAGGGAACAATCCGGGAGGTTCCTGGAATGTGTGGAGGATAACTTCCTCACACAGCTGGGAAGTGAACCGACCAGGGAAGGTGCCCTGCTGGACCTCCTGTTTGTGAGGACAGAAGGTCTTTGTGGAGGATGTGACAGTTGGAGGCCATCTAGGGAGCAGTGACCTTGAAATGACTAAGTTCTCTATTCTTAGAGATGTTAGGAGGGGGGACAGCAAAACTGCCACTTTGGACTTCTAAAGGGTGGACTTTGACTTGTTTAGGAGGTTACTTGATAGAAAAATTTGTCCTTATTTATGAACAAATGAACTTACTTCCACACATGCAATGATATATATAAAAACCTTTTCACTGAAGTAATTAAAGCAAAAGCTCAGCCTCTGGAGTTTTCAGAGGATTTAATAATTGGATGAATTAAAGGCTCAAACATTTAGCATAGCTAAATGTTTTCCAGAACATGCCCTTCAGACAAGATCAGTTATTTCTATTATGTAGTATTTCAGTATGCAGTCCGGAAACTGCACATTCGCATAGTGTGACACCAACTCTTTGAAATAACGTCAAAGGGGCAATCTGAACAAGGTTACTAGCAATAATGTTTTGGATTGAACATTTCTGCAAAGCTATTACCAACTCTGAATGCAAATAGTTGTACAAATCTATATATTAAATATAAGTGTACCAGCTAAAAAAGTTTGTTATGCATTTTCCACCCTCAGTTTTATGATACAGAAAACGTGCCCAGTCAGGACTTTCTGACTGAAATAATTTTATTAATGACTACAACTGTTAACAACAATGATTTGGGTTATAAATACTGGCAAGCCTAACTGCAGCAATTGCAGGTAGATTCAAGTTTTCAGTCACCGTGTTTCAATACCATTTTCAGTTCTGACACCCAGTCTGGGTCATCTTCCTCGAAGTCCCTAAAAACAGATTTCGAAACATTATTTTGCAAAGGAAAACACAACTTCATAAATCTTTGCTTTTCTCCCCCTAAAATTACCCTACAACTAAGAGAAATTACATTAAAAATATCAATGACAGACTTATTTCCTTATTTACCACTGTGATTAAGGAACCAATAGATGCTCCCTTTGGAACTTACTCAAGTAAGTTTTAGCAAAAGCAAAACCAAACGCATATACTAAGAGACAGAAAATGTGTTGGTATCGGCATCTTGCAGCTCAACTGCAGCAATATATGCCCAAGTAGTTGTTCTCCAAGTGCCACAAAAATTAGCAGTAACATAAACTGAAATTCTGAGAATCCAAGAAACCTCCCTAAAGCATGCACAAATCTGTAAAATACAGTATTTCTGTTCAGAAAGTATTGATGTACACTCTGCTTTCAAAACCACGTTCTGCAAACATGTCTCAGTAGGTAGGTACCAAAGTGATTTTATAACACTATGCATTAAAGAGTAGGAAGAATAATGAACAAATACAGCAAATATATCACTAGGCAAGTGGTTTGCAACTGGTTATCCAATTTCAGAGTTCAAAGATGTTTTGTGCAAAAAGGTTTTGCCCTTTACTCTGGATCTAATTTCACCTCATGCTTTCATTTTCAAAGTCATCAGCAAATTACTAGCATATCTGCCAATCACAAGCAGCCTACTTCATCTCAAAGTTATCAATAACTATAAATATAGCAAAGAAAGCTGTAAGATATCAAATACTACTAAATTTTAGTATTACATAAAAGAAGGATGGATTTAGATGCTGAGAAAAACACTATTTTTTTTTTTTTCAGGGGAATGTCTTTTTCAAAAGATCACTTTGAGGAATGAAAGAAAACAAAAATACAAGGAAGTCATTTGGACATACGTGTCATCTTCATCAGATCTAGGCTCAAGTCTCTCCGAATCTGTAAGAAGAGCTTCATGTTCACCATCTACTTCATCAGATGCTTCAGTTTCATCAGAAAGTGGACCTCTAAACATATTTTCAGAAGCTTGGAAAGCATCAAAATGAAAACATCACCAAAATTCTTTAGTTTAAAGAAAAAATATTAAGAATAAAATACAATACAGTTTGATTTGTTCGTAGGTCTTAGCAGATTCCAGGATGGAGTCTGCACAGCTCTGAGGTTGCTGCATTTTTGCCACAAGCTTATTCAGCTACTGAGCTGCAAGAGTCTGTCATAAAGAAATGTAGCAGAGACGTAACATCACTTGTGAATTCTCAAGCTGGCTTCTTGCGAGTCCACCTTTCATTTGGTAAACTTTAAAAAAAGCAAACCAGCCTGTTGTGACACGGTTTCAAGTGCACAATCTCTATACATAAGGGCTATGTATGGAAGAAAAAAACGTTTCTATCAAAACACCCGTTGGCAAAAATGTTTGCCCACGAACTGTGCACTTACCTGGTTTATAAATTGTGTAGGTTTTAAATGCTAAGCTGACATCTGCGTTACTGAGAATGTTCATCAGGGTCTGAGGAGTTTCCTTGGTCCACTGCTTACGTGGCTTCTTTTCAGTGTAGTTTATAACACGGCCACCTAGGTATAAAACCATTAATAAATACCACTTAGACAAAATTGCATTAGCAGTGTGGATTACAAACATCACACTCCGGAGAGAAACACAGGAAGAAAAGAGTCCAGGTGTTTCCACCTGTAGCTCTGCTGACCTCTCAACATGCTGAGGTGGACACTCAGCATTAAGAGCAAAGAAAACTAACGAAGGCCACAGTCGAAACTGGCTGAGGGGCGGCAAGGAGTCAGACTCTCTGCAAGTTTATTTTGGTGGCTCTATAAATCTCGCAAAACGGAGCCTGTGGCCATTTTTGTGCCTTTTAATACCAGAACACTTATAGACACACACATTCTTCTGTCTTCTTCCCTTGTGCTGTAGGTAACTACCAGGTAACATTCCTATTACAGCTTGGGAATTTCCTCACTACTTGTATCTTGATTATTTATTTCAACAGCATCTATTCACATTTACTTAGAATACACATCCCTGATCACATGAAATAACTAAAACGATCACACACAGTGTGGGGCATTTTAAAATGGAAACATTTTATAGCTGAAGCGTTCTGATTAAAAGCTGTTGATGTGGAAGAATCTCGGCCTCACATCTGAGGTACATTATTATAGTCCTTGCCATTAGCATTATCCATGTGTGATGTTATAGGATGTCACATGCTCCTGATGGGCAGCGCATTCCGTACCAAATAAATTCCTCAGCGTTACCCTCACAAACGGCAAATTAAGAGGAGGGTTGGTAGGAAAAATTCTTAGCCATGACTGTAACATTCTAGATGCTAATGTTATCCGCGGCTTCCATCACTCTCTGCAATCCTCCTGTCACACAAGACCGCTAAAATTCTCTTTAGCACGTTGGACTTTTTGAGTGTTCGTTAATAAAATATTTTAAAATTATTTTTATGTCATTTTGAATACTGTAAAGTTTTTGCTTTCAAAATCTGTAAAGAAGCACTGATATTCCTTGAATTAAAACCCGCATTTCATTAAATCTTACTTTTAGCCTCTTCAGATGTAAAACTAGATGAAAGCAAGGATGCATTTTCCAGGACATCCACTACAGTACCGGGTATCCTCTTTTCCCATTGCCTCCTCTGGGGATGCGACAAATCCGTAATTCCTGCGAGGATGTCAGAAGCTTCTACTGTAATTGCAACAACAATCAAAAAAAAAGATAATAATGAGCATCTAACCTGGTTCTCTGCCCATGCAAACGAGTTCTAAGCATACAGTACTCCACTAACAGTGCCATTTGATTCTGTAAATACAAGTTTGAGTTTGTATTTGCTCCATCCCAAATGGCTTCAAATAGTAATTTTTTAGCACTTTGGCCAAGATTTCTTTTTTTTTTAAAAAAAATAACTCTCAGAAGAGCAGTAAGTATCAATATAATTGCAGAAGTAACAGACAGTGCCATGGCTTTCTACCTGTCTGGATTATTGACACTGAGATATCTCTACACAGAAGGATATGTATCAGCCTTAAAACTATAGAACTTACCCTCTTCATCAGATTTCTTTTGTTCCTCCTTTGTGTTTTCCATCAAATCCTTAGTAATATTTTTCCCTTCTAAGGGGCTGTGCTTGCTTTCATCTTTACTTCGCTTTAAAAGAATAAAGACTGTATTAATCATCATCCTTGTTGTCAAGAAAAACAAAGCAGTAATATTAACATGGCATTAATTATTTTAGTATTAAATGTCTGGCCCAAAGATCTGAAAACTAAACCACCTACACCGTGAAGCCAAGTGCAATTGCACTGTATCTATCATGGCACTACATTTCACACTGTGTGCCCATTTTTGACAGATAATCTCAGTTTTTGAAGCTAAGCAGATATGTAGCGTCTTGATGCAATTTGTGAGTTGTTTTTTTAACATATAAGAACAGTGGCAATATAAACATAAAGGAGTCATATTCCCAGGGAAAACAAGACACATCCAAATATTAAGATTCTCAGATTGACAAGTCTATTACAATAAAAAAACCCCATGCCCTACCGGCAACTAACTTAACTCTGTTCACCCGAAATCTCACATCGGCCCTAAAACCTAGTGAAAATTAAGACCATTTCCCCAGCAGCCGGTTCAAAATGTGTCCCTAAAGCAAAGAAAATGCATCAATTTTTGCAGTACCCCAAAACTTAGAAAAACAGGAGACGGTTTTTACGGTCAGGTGGGCTTTTTTTTTGACGGGGCTATAAGGAAATCCACTTTGGAACTAAACTAAGTGTGGGAAGCATCAAAAAGTTACAGTGGTGGGAAATGCACAGGAAAACTCTGCAATCTGAACACAGATGACAGCTGATCTAATAGGCTCATCTATGGCTTAGCATACTAATCATTTTCCATATAAGCTTTTCTACAATAGAGAGCATTCCATATTACCAAAATGAAAATAGTATACTTGTATTTGAATACTCACCCTATTTTCTTCCTTATTATTTGAGCTTCCACCAGCCATGGCATTACCTGATACATTAAAGAAACGTGTTCAAGAGTTAATACCTTTAGCAAACATTGGTGCTAAAGTGGTATTCCAGAAGTGTGACAGCAAAACCCATGAATGAAGTAATGAAAATTATGTGAAAGCTTCTTCACAACTCTGTCAACATAGCTCGTTCTTAACAGGGAGTCCCTCAACTATTCAGTTCCAAAAGTGTACAAATCTTGTTGTAGCTAAATTTAAGCAGAAGAAGAAAATCCAACATTCTCTCTAAAAATTAAATAACAAAAATGACTCGCTTCACCATATCTGGGAAAGAAAGCACTGTCATATTTAAAATACATGCAACAGCTAAAAGTTTTGCTTATTTTAAACTAGAAAAGTTTAATTCTATCACAAGTCTTGAGACTCACAATGTATGTATTGCAGCTCTGCATTCCTCATGCTGAAACATAGTTTATACCCTTGAAGCTTTTTTCCATGCAATTTCAATAACATTAGACTTTGAAATAATTAAAAAGTAGATTTGAACACAGTAATGTTTTATAGCTGTATTAACGATCTTACAATTCCTAGTCATTTTGTCATTTCTTATGTCAAAAAATAATTGCTGATTTACCCTTTGGTCTTGCTGCATTGCCTTCAGGTTTCTTGGTTTCCTTTAACAACTGCTCGAACTCGTTTGTCATCTGGAATGTGTATGAAGAGATGTAAGTATGTACCATTTTAAACTTTCTCAAATTGTTGTACATGCTATTTGTTAAAAAGAGACTTACCACGCAAAAGCACTGTTACAACTGACAGATAACAATATCTAATTTTAGCAGCATGGTGTCAATATTCAACTCTTATTTTCAAAACAAACCCTTTCTAAAACTCGTAGTTTTCTGTACATATGGCTTTTTAGAGTAGAACCTACACAACACGACATTTCATATCGCTATACACTAACAAACTACAAAAGAAACTGATTTAGTATCTAAAATGTATATAGTATTGTTTAAATCTAGACACAAAGAATATACTGTACCTCGGAAGGCAAACAATTTTTGATGAGTTTGGTTAAGTAGCCTCTTGCAAGAATAGTACTGGCTGATGGACGATCCTTGGGATTTCTCTTAAACATCTGTTTTATTAAGTAATGAAGTTCATAGCAATAGTGAGATGGTAGTGGATTGTAGGACCCTTTGCATATCTTAAGGATGAGATGTTTCCAACTATTGGCTTGAAACTGCATTAAAAATAAGTGAACAATAGAGCACAGAGTTTAAGCACAAGGTAAAAAGCAGCTGACATAATTAAGAGCAACTTTAACATTTATTATACAAAAACACATGGTATGTATCTGCATAGGCTCCCTATTACCATAGTGACTTGGCTCCCAGTTTGACAGTTCCAGGGCTCTAATTCAGAGGTGTGGAATGACCCTGCATGAAGACATCAGTAACTTTCCTTTACATTTTGTAGGGCTATTACCTGGGCATTTGTTTAACAAGGACAGAAATATAATTTGCTGAGAATTAAAACATCACAGTTTGCATAAACAGTTTGACTAAAACTAGATCATAACGGACACTGCAAACAATAACCTGTACAACTGGAAACCAGCTGGGAGTTACTTCTATAAAATTAGGATTGTTCGCATTTTTGTAGGAATACAGCATTGAGAAAATTTGGATCATCTTAGTGTCCTTTACTTCATACAGAATCAAACTGCAAGAGTGAAACTGTAAGCCAGGAAAGATGCAGACTTCAATTTAGAAGAAAATAATAATTTTAAAAAAATAATCATCTTTCACAGCACAAGTACCCTCTTGCAAATCTACATGAAATGGCTGAAGTTGCTACTTTCCTCAGCTGACTGTTAACCAGTCTTCAGTCAGGAATTACTGCTTTCAGGTACAAGCCTTTGGAAGAGCTCGATTCCAGCAGGGACAGCCTGAGCAAAAACGCCCGAGAACTTCCACCTCCTTGCAGAAAATCTGCTTATGTTGTACTTCTGAACTCTCATACTGCTAGCAGCTATAGAGAATCTTTTGCTGAGATACAGGATTTCAAGGTATAGTACTAGTCCAATGAAAGGCATATGCTGCTTATTAAAAAAAAAACCCTAAGATCAAATGATCTTAAATTAGGATGCTCTCATTTTCTTGAAAAACAAACGTATCCCGCTAAGGGCTCTCGTGTTAGCCAAGCACCTCTATATGGGAGCCAGGGGAAGTTATCACCTAAGAAGCACAGAATCAACACTGTCAGAGAGCGTCCCAGAAACGACAGAGAGGCAGAACCATCCATCAAGGTTCCCACTGTCCCAACCTGAGGACAAAGCTTGCACTTTGATTTGAAGAATAAGCAAAGAGGTGTATCACTGCTGTGAGGCACAAAATTGCTCATCGCTTACTCTCTTTTGCTATGCTTGCACATATGCTTGCTCTTCAGCAAAGAGTGTCCTCGACTCCACTTTTAGTGAACATCTCGGACCATGTAAAATGCAAATGCTCGTTGCGAAATCCCTGCAGCTATCTGGAACCAGACTGGCACCTGCTGGATTCCTTAGTAAACCTCAGATCACCTCACACATATTGAGGAAAACTAACTGAGAAATTAAAAAAAAAGAAAGAAAAAAAGGTTTTTTCCTAACAATTTAGAAAATTGAGTGTTTTGCAAAAGGGTCTGACAGGTCCAAGAGCTCCTGAAAAAAACAGAAGGCATGAAGTAGAGGAGGGTTGGGAAGGGTGGAGCAATACTTTCCTCTTTCAGATGCAGCAGCAAACATGTTTGTCAAATAACTCACTGTGAATCCATCACACGACATCTAACTGCTAATTAAATTCTAAGGAATTCCGAAACTTTTCTCATAGCCATAAAGCTATACTTACTGGATGTCTAAGAGTGCACAGCTCATACAGAATACATCCCAGAGACCATATATCACTGTAGGTATAAAGAAAGATGAGAAATTTTGAATGAAAAATCAAAAATTAACATCCTGCCTAGAAAAAGTGAAATTCATTTTGTGTACATAACTGAATGGAATATACTAAAAATAAATGTACGCAACCATAAAAGACAATACAATGATGCATTTAACCTCTTTAGTGGGAATGATATTACTTATTTTATCCCACCTTGAAGGAAAATAGATGACTGTCATACAGTTGTAGTTAGTGTTTTACTCTCAGAGTGTCTCCTAAGCAATTTAATGCAACAAGATTTATCCTTCCACTCTTCAAAGCCTTTGTACTCCACAGCCCTTAACATCAGATGGCAGACACACGATCCTAATTTTGAGAGTTGGAATTCTGGCTTTGCCAATGAGAATTCTCCTACCAAGAATTCCACCCAAAGTGAGTACTGTCTCCCGCACCAGAAGCAGTTGATGCCTTTCTTGAAAGAGAAGCATAAAAAACTTAAGCACTAGAAGGCTTCTCCCCTCCTCCGGAAACTGAGTCACTTGGTTGAGGCACAACTGGGGTCACGGGACAGATCTAGGGGAGGGGATATAAAATGACTTCGTATTTTGGAGTCTGGGAGGAAGCTGTAAATGACATACTATCAAGATGCTCTCAGAAGTTCTTGTATAGGGGACTAGAACAACCAGGCTCTGGAAATTTAAGTCATCAGTTCTGTAGCCACTATCCCCACATTATCAGGACTGGCAAGAAGATGTTAAAAAGTAAGACCAGCCAAAATAAGCCGACCAGCCAAAAGACAAACACACATACATGTGTTCATATTTGTATATACTTACCCACCCAAATGAACAGAGAGTTCTGCACAGCAGTTTTCAAACTTTTAAGAATAAAGATATTACATACTCAGTTACCTATGTAAAGGGGGATTTAGGCCTTCTAATCTTAAAAAAACCCACCCTGTAATTACCTCTTCCTAAATATTCCTCAGCTCAGTATCCTCTCCGAATCAAATATAAATAAGACACAAAGCCAGACTGAGATAACAACAAAAGACGTACATCAGTCAGGCATTATTTGTGACCACTGAAAACACGAGTACCTTTTGTTGTTGTACGGCATGCTTTCCCATATTTCTGGAGGTACGTAATAAGGAGTTCCCACATACGTGCAAGCATATGATGCCGGACTATTGAAACGACAAAGAAAAAATACCAGATGAAAAATAATTATTAAGAGACCTGTACTATTTATCAATGGTAAAAATTAAGCTTTACTCTACTGAGAGCAGTGGAGATATCCACATACTGTGCAAGAAGGCGCGCAGATCCAAAATCTCCCAATTTGACTTTTCCATTTTGAGTGAGGAAGACGTTCTGTTACAAGAGGAGAGATTTGCATACTTAAATATTCTAGGAAAAAAATCTGTAGCTTGTGTATACAGAAAACGCAATGACAATCACTTCTGATATTTTCTCTTTATATTTCACAGAATCATAGAATGTCAGGGGTTGGAAGAGGTCTTGAAAGATCATCTAGTCCAGCTCCCCCGCCAGAGCAGGATCACCTACAGTAGAGCGCACAGGAATGCGTCCAGGCGGTTTCTGAATGTCTCCAGAGAAGGAGACTCCACAACCTCCCTGGGCAGCCTGTTCCAGGGCTCTGTCACCCTCACAGTGGAAAGGTTTTTCCTCATATTTTTATGGAATCTCCTATGTTCCAGCTTGCACCCATTGCCCCTTGTCCTGTCAATGGACGCCGCGGAAAAGAGCCTGGCTCCGTCCTGCTGACACTCGCCCTTGACATATTTATAAACATGAATGAGGTCACCCCTCAGCCTCCTCTTCTCCAAGCTAAAGAGACCCAGCTCCTTCAGCCTTTCCTCACAAGGGAGATGTTCCACTCCCTTCATCATCTTTGTGGCTCTGCGTTGGACTCTCTCAAGCAGCTCCCTGTCCTTCTTGAGCTGAGGGGCCCAGAACTGGACACAATATTCCAGATGTGGCCTCACTGGGGCAGAGTAGAGGGGCAGGAGGACCTCTCTTGACCTACTTGCTACTCCCCTTCTAATACACCCCAGGATGCCATTGGCCTTCTTGGCCACGAGGGCACATTGCTGGCTCATGGTCATCCTGCTGTCCAGTAGAACCCCCAGGTCCCTTTCCCCTGCGCTGCTCTCCAGCAGGGCAGTCCCCAACCTATACTGGCACATGGGGTTATTCTTTCCCAAGTGCAAAACTCTACACTTGCCCTTGTTGAACTTCATAAGATTTCTCCCCGCCCAACTCTCCAGCCTGTCCAGGTCTCTCTGAATGGCAGCACAGCCTTCTGGTGTGTCAACCACTCCTCCCAGTTTTGTGTCATCAGCAAACTTGTTGACAACACTCTCTAATTCTTTGTCCAGACCATTGATAAATATATTAAACAGCACCGGCCCGAGCACTGACCCCTGAGGGACCCCATTAGACACAGGTATCCAGCCAGACTCTGTCCCATTGACCAAATAAATGCCTAAATAAAATAAATGCCTAAATAAAAAATACAGCAGGTGGCAGTAACAGGAAATCACAAAAAACACTGTGTATGTAGCACAGTAACAGGAAATCATGAAAGAGGGAACTGAACTTTTGCACACAGAGAGAGTTTATTAAGGGCAAAAAGACCTGCTCTGTTCACCTTGGATTTGATATCTCTGTGCAACACACGTTTATCATGAATGTGCTTCACACCCAGGCACATCTGCACAAACCAGTGAAGGATCTGAAAAGAGCAACCAAGAGTTACAACAGCTCAATGTTGTATATAATGAATACTTAATCAATAGATAGATAACACTAAGACATTAAAAAACAGACAACAAATCACATTCAGAATATCTGGAAGCTGAAAGTAACTTCTGCATAACAGCCTCCAGTCAGCATGGAAGACTGAATTCCTTATGGTAAAATATATTTTAACCTGGCAGAAGAAATTTTTGCTACTTGTGTCTAGAAAACCCTAACAATATATAACAATAACAAAGCTCCGGAGTCACTATACAGCACTTTGCAAGCACACAAATTACATTCTCATAATAAATTAGCAAATTACAAAACAAAAAGAATCCATACTCAGATAACATACTGTTTCTAAAAGGAAAGGTATACTTTTTAAAAGTAGGAAATAAAGTTCGTAGAGATGCTTGGCCAATCTAAATATTAGACTAGGTGTGGATTCCAGTCTTCTCGTTCTAACTAAGATGTTTCTAACCATGGCACGAAGTAGCCTTCAATCACTACAACGCCACTTTGGACCTTCTCCCAAGTAATTTTATAGCCTCTGTGACAAAAGGAGTTAATGCCCGCTGAAGGATGTAAACAATGAATTGCTACATAATGTGCAGGCGTTTATAGTCTCCTGGCTAGTTTCATTTATCTTACCAGACTGCTTTATTTACTCGTCATTTGCAGTGCCTCTTACTGTGCTATAAACTCTGAAGGCTGAAGTTTGTGTTAAATTCTTACTTAGTTGCGTAAATTCAAGCATGCAAACCTGCCTGTATCTTTTGCATTGCTGGTGCATTTCTCAGGTATAGACAGCAATTTCTTTCTTATTCCTTTCAGTCCAATTTCCATCTTGTTCTGCTGGATATTATCAAAGAAACGATGGTTCTATTCCATGTATAAGTGACTTTGTTTCACCTAAGGTACTTTAAGGTATTTGTATACCACCATTTTATATGGTGTAGGATGCTTCAGTGTACATGAAAAAGGATTCCCAGGTCCTTGGTTCAAAACAATGTCTTTTTCTTACCGTATCTTCAGGGAACAACTTTCCTCTTTGGTTTTTAATCTTTTGCATTAGATCTCCATCATCACAATATTCCATCACTATATACAGATGTCCATCAGCTAAATTTTAGGTAATTTAAGAATAATTAGTAATTTCATTAGCAGGGAAAGTATATCGGAGCTATAAAGCTCTGACTACATACTATATATTACATATTATAAAAACCATGTATTTGTTTATAACGTACTATAAACCAACACAAAAAGTAATCTTGATCCTTCAGGAGTATGCAATTTAAAACAAAATAAAGATATTCTAAATTTTTATATTTACCTTCAAATGATTCTTTGTAGGCAACAATATTTGGATGTTTCATTTTACCCAAAAGAACTGCTTCCTTCCTAGAGTTCTCTACATCAGATGAAGACTGAAAATATAAGTACATTTATATAAATGTCACACTAACAAATTTCATATATACATGATGCACCTCACTTTCCCAAAGGAAAATATTTCTAAGAATTGTTCTTCAGTTTCATTAAAATAAATCATTTAGAAACTTGAAAAACCCACCATTCTTGAATCTATAGTTTATTACTAGCTGAAGACTTCTTCAGTTTTTTTGGGGGGTGGTCTGCATTTGCTTTTTTTTAATTTGAGAGGCTTTTTTCCTACTTCAGTTAATGACTTTTTTTTTTTTTTCTATTTTAACAATGCAGAACTATGCAACAAAGCAGCACTCACTGACTTTGGAACTGACAGTCTACACTTGGTATAAAGCCAAGTGCTCAGGTATTAACTGATCTTCAGCCTCAATAAAGCCAGTGCATCCCATTTTGTGATATTTTTCAGTTGGCCAAGCGCTGAGAAGGTAGCCTGAATAACATTACCAGCAGTAACATGAGGATAATTTCCTCACTAGGTATTGCAGATGTAATCTCTGTTCTAGTGAAAACAAAGGGAATCCAGCCAAGGCCATCAGGGAAACAGAGGTTTCATTAAGTGTCTTCCCCTGTGGTACGCTTCCCAAAAGTTAACCACACACCTTCTGAAACAGATCAGATTTTGCTACTTTACTTATTATCAATAACATTGACTCTGACATAGCTATCTAGTAGCCATATCATGCAACTGTATAATACACAAAACTCTCAGTGAAAGTGTTTAGCATCTCAAAAACACATCCAGGATTACGATTCATTTTAAATTACTTTTTTTTAAGCTTGGGTGAAGTGACGTACATGTCACCCTTACCATAGGAAGTCTTATTTCCTTCATTGCATACTTCTGGTCATTGATTCTATGATGAACTAGGAGAGCTCTGCCAAAGGATCCCTCTCCTAGTACTTTCAACACTTTGTATTCTTCCATTGTTTGTAAGCCTAGGTGTAACACTTAAAACACTCTTTCACAGAATGAACTTCTAAACTTTGTGATGACCTTGATTCACTCTTTGAAATTTGTTGTTAACGTAATCTGCATGAGAAAAAAAAACCAAACCAAACACAAAATAGTAAGAATGAGTGATAAACGTGGGCACCTACAATTGTTCAGCATTGCCATAAATACAATTCCAACCAGATATCATGGTTTTACTGAAAAGGCCTTCAGAAAGTTAATTCAACATATCATCCACTGTATCTCCACATATTTAAATTCTGAATGCTAGAGCTCTTTGAAAATATAAAGACCTGCAGCTTCACACCTTCTTTTCATTACCTGCACTTCTACAAGTGGTTTCATAACACTAAACAAAACTCAGCAGCACAAAAATATAAACACCAAGCTTTACGCTTCCAGTGACAATTCTCACCTAAAGCAGGATAAGCAGGATCAAACTGGAAAAAGTTGCCAGTGTTCTTGCACAAAGACCTCAATGACTGACAGATTTAAAATAGAACAGTTCATCTGGAAGGGACCTACAACAATCATCTCATCCAACTGCCTGACCACTTCAGGGCTGACCAAAAGTTAAAGCATGTTATTAACAAGGGCATTGTCCTAATGCTTCTTAAATACAGGACAGGCTTAGGGCATTCCTCAGGAAGCTTGTTCCAGTGTTTGACTACCTTCTCGGTAAAGAAATGCTTTCTAATGTCACAGAATCACAGATGTCGGGGGTTGGAAGGGACCTTGAAAGATCATCTAGTCCAACCCCTGTACCAGAGCAGGATCACCTACAGTAGGTCACACGGGAATGCGTCCAGACGAGTTTTGAATGTCTCCAAAGAAGGAGACTCCACAATCTTCCTGGGCAGCCTGTGCCAGTGCTCTGTCACCCTCACAGTGAAAAAGTTTTTTCTAACATTTTTATGGAATCTCCTATGTTCCAGATTGCACCCACTGCCCCTTGTCCTGTCATTGGACATCACTGAAAAGAGCCTGGCTCCATCCTCCTGACACTCCCCCTTGACATATTTATAAACATTAATGAGGTCACCCCTCAGCCTCCTCTTCTCCAGACTAAAGAGACCCAGCTCCTTCAGCCTTTCCTCAGAAGGGAGATGTTCCACTCCCTTCATCATCTTTGTGGCTCTGCACTGGACTCTCTCCAGCAGTTCCCTGTCTCTCTTGAGCTGAGGGGCGCAGAACTGGACACAATATTCCAGATGTGACCTCACCAGGGCAGGGTAGAGTGATCTGAACCTCTCCTGAGGTAACTCTGAACCACTCCCATCACTAGACTTACACTTACATACTTGCTTCAAAACACTGCTACTCCAGTTACACATAATTCAAACATCACTTTATATATACACCTGCACACACAGCGTTTTAATGGGCTGAGGAGTTGAGTTTAGAAGGCATCTCGGCGCTTGTTTCCGAAAGGATAAACCTTTGATTTACTTGGAAACGAAAAAACACTGATTGACTGAATTGAAAGCACCAACAGCACCTAAGTGAGGAATACGGAGAATGTTTCTCTGGGAAACAGGAATCCTTGTATGCTTCCTTTATAGCAATCACACCGGGTAGCTACAGCTTCTTTACCCCGAGAAGGGGGAAACTTAATCCCCCCCCCTTCCCAGCCCCCCTCAAGCCCCGCCGGGGCCTTAAGGCGGGAGGCGGTACTCACCTCGGCGGGCCGCGCAAACCACCGGGGCCTCCGCCCGGCGTGGCCCTCACCCAGGCCCGGTGCTTGCTCCACAAGGCGGCCGAGCAGATCCACCCCCTTCCCCGGGGTGGGTTAAAGTGCGGAGGGTGGGGAAGAAAGACCGCGCTGCCTCAGAAGGCGGGTGGGAGCGGGGGAAGCGGGCGGGGCCCTCGCCCCGCCCGCTTCTCCCGCTCCCACCCGGCCTCTGAGGCAGCGCCGAGTGCGGCCATGGCGGAAAGGCCTCAAGGGTGGTCGCGTAGCAGAACGATTTACAGGATTTTGGTTTCAGTGCTGGGAAAAACAAAACAGCGTTCCCGCTTCACGCTTCCCATGTTAAAAAAAAAAAAAAAAAAAAATACTCGCAGGGGCCACACAGCCCATCACAGAGCAAAACCTGCCCCCATCTGATGAACAAAACGCAGCATTTAAATCTGGGTTACTCGGGGTATCCTGAGTTACCCGGGGTTAACTCCTTGTCAGGAGGACAAGGTTAGTCCTTGTCATACATGGTTATCCGTGGGATACTCCAAGGGTTACTCCTTGTCATGCATGGGGATGGTTGAATGTGCTTGTCAGGGATCAAGAAAATTCTCTGAATAAAGTGGGGTGTAATAGTACAGAGTTTAGTTTCTCATTAGATGCAAAGAATGTGTTCCTGCTGCAAACAAAAGTTTCTAGGTTAGGCATAAGGACCAAGGTCATTTTAACAGTGATACCTGCATCACAGAATTGTTGAGGCTGGAAGAGACCTCTGAGATCATCAAGTCCAGCCTATGTCCCAACACCATCACACCGACTAGACCAGGGCATTAAGTGCCACATCCAGTCTCTCCTTAAACACCTCCAGGGACGGTGACTCCACCACTTCCGTAGGCAGTGCATTCCAGTGCCTGATCACCCTCTCCTAAGGAAGCGTTTTCCGAGATCCCAGGAATGCTCAGCTAAGATTGAAGTTACACCTCATGGAATCATAGAATCATTAAAGTTGGAAAAGACCTCTAAAATAAGTCCATCCATCAACCCAACACTCCCATGACTACTAAACCATGTCCTGAAATGCCACATCTACGTGTTTTTTTAATGCCTCCGAGGATGGTGACTCCACCACTTTCCTAGGCAGCCTGTTAACGCTTCCCCACTCTTTCAGTAATGTTTCCTAATATCCAACCTAAATCTCTCCTGATGCAACTGGTGCCCATTTCCTCTCATCCTATCACTTGTTTCTTGGGAGACCAACGCCCACCTCACTACAATGTCCTTTCAGGCAATTATAGCCAACAATAAGGTCTCCCTTCAGCCTCCTCATCTCCAGACTAAACAATCCCAGTTCATGTAAACTCTGCATACTGAAGATACAGAAACACTTGGCTTCTGCTGAATGTGAAAAATCACAATATTCTGCTTTGATAGTTCACTTCCAAGAACAGACTAAAATAATTTTCAGAGTTTCAGCCTATAGCCATGTTCTACAATTAATTCCCAGCCAAAAGCTCATAAATAAAGAACAAACACAACTCAGTTAATTAGTTTAATAAGTCTACCATGTCACAGATTAATGTAAACCAACATTAGAACAGTCAAATAGTTATTAGTGTATCAGACCTCATGCAAGACCTCATCTGACTTGCTCATGAATAATCCTGGTAACTAAAGGGAATAAACTCAGTTTTGTTGAAGTACCCCCTAAAAATGGATACAACAGTTTAAACCTAGTGTACATCTTACTAACTAGTTTTAGTTCTCAAAATTAAATGTTGCTGTAGTAGACAGTGCTCTGCTGGAACACCTACATTATTTGTTTTTTAAACTACAAGTTAAATTGTGCAACTCTAAAGAAGTTATAGGAATTGCAACAAGAAAACAGTAGATATTAGCAATATACAAGCAAATTGTAACATGAAGTGCTAAACCTAGTCCTTAATTCAGTATTTAATGAATCACTTAGCATGAAGACACTGATGTTTATAAGGTACTAAACCAGACCAGATTTACCACAATTTTGAAAAGGCAGGAACTAATAAAATCAAGTTTAGTGACTCAGGCAGTCAAATTTAATCTTAAGCAATCCATGTAAGCTTTAGATAGCTACTCTCTCAAAGCTGCTAAAAACAAACACTCCCTCAATTCCCCTTAAAATGATCCAATCTTTAACCCCCATGTAGCAGTAGTGTTGCTTTTTTACTCTTCTACTTCAACACTTGTTTCTTGGGGCACATTGCTCTGTTTGTGGATAGACGCAGTGGCTTTTAATTCTAATTCTCCCAGCTGGTCAAATGAAGAGATACATGGATCTTGAACAGTATCCGACAGCTTGCACATCTTCTCCCGAAGGCGTTGAGAATATCGCAAAGGGGTTACAATTTTAGCACTGGAGTCATTCACCTCATGGTTCATCTTCACACTTAGGGAAAAACAAATTAAAAAAAAATCACTAAACACAGACACATCATCATACAAATTACATCTGTAGCATCTAGCAGAAACAGCAAGTTATGATTTCTATTCAACTCTTTCCCATTCCCATAGCCAAAGGAAACTGGAAGCAAGCCCTTTCCCATTCATACAGTTAAAACCAGATGTACAATTCTTTTCTTGGGCAAAATGTTTTAATCTGGAAAACCTGAAATGTTTCCAAAGGAAAATTCACCCTATTCCATCAGGGACAAGCTGATCCTCCTGCTCTGAGCAATAGCAGACAGCTGCAAGGAGACCAGCTTCATCAGATGCCAAAACTGAGCACAACTTTCCTAAGTCTGCTATCTTAGAAAAAACTTTGTGGCAAAAAAGAATTTACATGTCACCTACTTTGTCCTGAAATTACTACCCAGACTTCTGCCTCAAGATGCAACTAGGATAAATCTTGACAGGACAGTTACACCATGTTCATTTCTTTGGGTATGACTTACAACCACATCTGGATTTGAAAGGGAGAGGACTGGAGATGCCTGCCTTCTCTTTACCTAGCTCAGTGTAGAACTGCTACATGGGCTGTGGGAGGGCATCCTAAACCTGGAGTTTGTGTCTCTGTCACAAAGAGGTTTGATCACTTGGTAGCAAGACATTCAAAAATCCAAACAATTTGAGAAAATAGAGGAATTTTTTTTTTAAACAGTCTTTGTTCTGAAGGAAGAGGAAGCAATCCCAAAAAGCTAAGTTCTCAAGAGCTTTTAACTAGGGGTTTGCAAATGCAGTCCCTCCCTGTTTCAACAGGACACAAACATTGCTCTTGCACCAGGTGCTGCAAACCTTTCATAGTTACCTGAAGTAATCTTGCCTTTCCAAGTACGGTGTGGTAGATGAATTGTATTTCATTAAATAAGGTGTGTCGTTCTCCTTCTCAGGAGAGTTAACTGCTCTGGCCATATCTTTTATCTCATCCTCTTTCTGCTCTTCTGTTTCACATTTTCCTTTCTTTCTTGTACGTTCTTTAGTCTTGTGCTTTTTATTCTTTTTTGGCAAGATCTCTTCTTTTTTGCTCACTTCACTGATAGTCTCTGCCGTCTTGTCATCGCTCTCTGTTTTTTGCTCATCGTCATAGCTGAGATCCTTAAAAGCTTCCTGAATCTGTTCTACAGGTGAATGTGGTTCCTTGCTGTCTTCCACTACCTCACTTAAATGAGCTTCTATCACAGTTCCCCCTAAAATTGAAATATTGAAGAAAGTACAGCTGTGATTAGTTACAACTAAAGAGGAGTTAATATTTTAGAGGTCTTCAAAGTCTTAAAAGTTTAACGTGAGACTGAAAATTACATGTTGAGGCCGAGCAACTTAAGTTACTAATAATTTTAGTCACCTTCAAGAACCTACAACCTGAAAACTCAGGCTGAGTACACCCTGAGAAGTCATTCTCTTCCTTCCCAAGTGCAGCAGCCCTGAACAAGTATTTCAGTCAGTTTCTGGGAACAAATACTTCTCAGGTTATGTTATATTGAATGGGAATGTATATGGCTACTTCGCTTTCAAGGTTGGAAAATTTACCACCTCTAATTAGCACTATGCCCTAACAACCATGCACCTGCTAGTGAAGGAATTAATATGTCAGAGGCAACTGATTTTCTAGCTCACAAGAATGTTTTTATTTACACTTTGATTATCAGGATAAAATAGCTGAACAACATTCCTCTGATAGAGTTTAAGTAAAAAGCCTGAATATTAAAGCATTTCCACTACTTATTTTAACATGCCTACAATTGAAAAGTATTAGTTTAGTCAAGGCTGTTTTCAAAGACAATTGAGTACAAAATTATCACAGAGAAGTTACTATGAAATATAATTTAATATAGGCACAAATAATTTAAACAGCTTGTGTTGCCTGTCAGCCAGACATTTAGAGTAGTCAGACTTACCATCCTCAGACTTAAAAAGTCTTTCAGCGTTTTTCATAGTATCTATTAGTGTGTGTCGTAGTTCATCCCTAGGCTGCAAAAAAAGTTGTATCATTTCAGAAAAACAATTCCAAAATAAATCATCATTTCAACTTATTTGGTATAGCAGTTACAGGGAACGTGGTACAAAGCACATGACATTTATGTTACAAATCTTTTATTAAATCCTGTTCAGATATAAGTCAAGACAATCCTCTATATTCTGTATTTGATGCCCTGAAATCTTGCTGATATTAAAGCACAGAAATTAACTCCATCAATAAATATAAGTTCTCTTCTGAGGTTCTAGCAATACTAGAAGTCTCAGTCCTTAACTTCTTTAGGCAGAAAATCCTAAGGTATTTTGATAATCCTAAACTTCTGCACAGTAGTATGTACAGCAATTACAGAGCAATTTTTTTTTTATGTTCAGGTAGATCACATGGCTTCCTTGCTCTGAAAGAATTCATTAAAATCAGAAGGAGTTGTATTTTATACACGATACTTTCATGCTTTTATATTTGTTCATCTCAATCTTCAAGACAAGATGCTCACCATCGCTCCCGCCAGAATCGCCTCCTCATAGACCGCAATAATCTTTTCAAGAGGGCTCGTCTGTTCCAGACGCATACAACAGATCCAGTATTTTGGAAGCTTCTTAGCCCCGGGAATGCTCCGTGTCAGATCTTCCAACATGGCACGTACGTCATCGCCTTGACACCCCTAAAGTCAACACAACAGCAGAGATTTAAATGCAGTGAACATTTTGAGATGCTGTCCTCTATCTGGTTTCAAACTAGAAAGCAAGTAGCTTCTCTTTCTTTGGAGAACAACCCAGAAGGTTGAAGATGGCAAGTATTTCCAAGACTGATCTATGAACTTGAGGCAGAAGAACTGCCATTCACCTATTCTTCCAAATTAGATTTATATTGTAGGTAGAAGGGATAGTAGAATGCAGACCTCCTCAGAACTACTTAAAACAGACTTTTTCAGAAGTCCAGGCAAGTTTCTACAAAAGCAAACTTGTTTTAGATTAATTGCTTTATGGCTACTCTTGTTACATTATAGCTTTTCTACTTGCTGTGTTACCACTATTGCCTAATCTTATCAGGTAGTTCAGTGAGTTAGTAAAGCTTAAGTGATAACTAATTTCTTCAAGTGTCAGGAAAAAGCTATGATATTGCTTTACTAGGAGAGCAGTTAGTCTCCTGCATCTGATTCATAGGTCCAGCAGAGCCCTAGGATTTGTATGTTGTAGGGACCTCTACAATTAGAGCTAGGTAGGCAAGGGGCTGAATACCTGTTTGGTTAACTGCAGACATTCTGCGAGAGTCTTGTTGACCTTTTCGCTGTGTAACACATGCTCTAAAGAATCACCAGAAGAAAATTCTTGTTCTTCATTTTTAGACTGGGGTCCCAGAAGCACAGATATAGGAGGTCTCCTCATCACTTTCCCTCTAGATGCCCTCCATTCATCCAGGCGAGCTCTGCATTTAAAATTGATTAGCTGAAGTGAGAGATGGTTTATCTATTTTATTTTTTTTTACATTGACTGACACTAACTCGGGGAAGTCATACAAAGGTGTACTTTCCAGATAGTCCTCAAGTCCTCTCCCTTTAATCCTAAAAGGAATACAGCTGCCATTTAGACCTGCATGGAAGTTTCAGAACCGTGGATATCCCTATCTGCTTTGGTTATCGATGTGGTCGGAACATTTTAATCTCTCCTTTTTCATCAGCAAAGAGATATTTAGGCTATAGATCAGTTGTGGTTTTTCTTTCCAAGGGAGGGTAAAAAATGCTTCTGATTTATTCATCTGTGCCTTCATCTGTACCTTCTCTTCCGTAATCCTACTTCAAACCAGAAAACAATCTCTATGGACACAAAGTATGAAGAGCAGCTTTTAAAATCTGAAACCGATGCATAAGTGTAATTTAGCCTTCATATACATTTCATTTCAACCCTATTCCCCTAGACCATCAATTTTTAGTAAAGGTGACATTCTACAAGGAGCACTACTAAGAATACTAAGTAACTTTTAGATTATGAACCTTCATCCCATCATTTTAAACTGCATTCACCAAGCTGAAAAACATCACTGACAAGTGCTCTCCTTCAATCCGTAAACATGCTCACTTATACATCCTGTATCAGTCTTTCTTTTTGTAAACAGAGGCATACATGTGCAATTCACTTACAGAATTACCTGTTATAGTTAAGGCCATCACAACATTTAGCCTAAAAAACAGAAAGCTCAGAAAATATATGTATTTTCTATTTATAACCACACAGGACAAGTTGTAAACCTGAAGAGCTCCAGCAACTAGTCTGAGTCCTGATTTCTCATTATTAAGTCTACAGTTTTAGTCTGTTGCCCTTTGGGCATCAAATTTAAACACTCAGTTCTCTTATTTTTCAGTGGACCTACAGCAAGAAATAGATGAATATAGGAAAGATCAATTTGGAAAGAAGGTCTAAATACTTTCCAGGATCAAACTGTGACAGTAATTCCGTTACCTTCTCTCTTCTGCTGACTCTTTTGGCAGAAGAGATTTTCTGTTCCCATCAGTTTTAGAATGCTGTCCTGACTTGATAGGAACAACAGGAATTCGTTTTGCTGGAGCTTCTGATCGTGCATCTTGACAAAAATCTACACTTCTCTTCACTCCTGGTACTCTGCGGTCAGAATTGTTAGAAGTAGCCTTCGGTGGCTGTGGTCCCCTCCCACCTCTTGTTTTCTGCACTGCTGCTTTCTTCGGTGCTACAGCAGATGTCGGTTGCTGTTTCTTCAGGCCAGACTGAGAGTTGATAGCAGCTTTGTCAGATGGCTTGTTCTGGAATGGAAGAACACAATATGTTTTTTCAGAATTAGGGTAGTTTGTGACTTTGATACTGCAGCTGCTTGTGGGCAAAAAACTTACTGCTGGTTTGGTGGTAGAAAGAAGAATCTTCTTGTCTGGCAAAGAACTCTTTTCACCCTCACTGTTGGGTGCTTTTCGGAAGGAGTTTATCTTGGACTGGATAACTTTGCCACGATATGTACCAAGCACTGGTTTCTTTGGTAGGCTGACGCTTGAATTTTGTTTTTCTGCCATCAATTTCTTCTCTTTTATGCTTTTTAGAAGCAGGAAGGACTTGCTAAGTGACACATGCTGAGACTTTATTTCAATGACTTCATCCTTGAAAGTACAATCTTCAGGATTATAGTTTGTACCTGATACGGAATTTGTCAGTGTGATGGTAGAAGAGTTTAAAATAACATTTTTTTCTGAGGTTCCATTTGATGGGTCGCATGACAGTTTATTAGCATTTTCTTTGTTCACCTGAAATCAAAAGCATATCCATGGAGATGTTAGAAGTATGTTCATGCTGCATGTCACTTGTATCCAAAGTGAGTTTCACTCATTTACACACATCACTAAAGTGATTTACACTAAATGCTACTTTAAAAATATCTACAAAGTCCTGTATATATACAGAGTGGAATATTTGACATAAAACACCCCCACAAGTAATGATTGTTTAAACTGTCATGGAAGGCTCAATGTCCAGATGGAGATGGGTGTCAAGTGGTGTCCCTCAGGGGTCCCTACTGGGACAAGTGCTGTTTCATGTTTTCATTACTCATATAGACAGTGGGATCGAGCCAGGCTCTTCTCGGTGACAACCACTGATAGGACAAGAGGTAATGGGCTGAAACTGGAACATAAGAGGTTCCGCTTAAACTCAAGAAGAAACTTCTTCTCAGTGAGGGTGACGGAGCCCTGGAACAGGCTGCCCAGGGAGGTTGTGGAGTCTCCTTCTCTGGAGACATTCAAGACCCGCCTGGACACGTTCCTGTGTAGCATAATCTAGGCATTCCTGCTCTGGCAGGGGGATTGGACTTGATGATCTTTCGAGGTCCCTTCCAATCCCTGCCATTCTGTGATTCTATGATTCTATGACCAAATGCACCCTCAGCTAGTTTGCAGGTGACACAAAGCTGAGTGGTGCAGTTGACGTGCCGCAGTGATGAGATGTCCTCTAAAGGGACCTGGACAAGCTAGAGAAGTGTGCCCAGGAGGCCCTCGTGAGGTTCAACAAGGCCAAGTGCAAGGTCCTACACCTGGGTCAGGGCAATCCTCATTACCAGTATAGACTGGAGGATGATAACCTAGAGAGCAGCCCTGCAGAAAAAGACTTGAGGGTACTGGTGGACAAAAAGCAGCACGTGAGCCATCAATACATGCTTACAGCCCAGAAGGCAAATCGCATCCCCGGCTGCATCAAAAGAAGGGTGGCCAGCAGGTCAAGAGGTGATTCTGCCCCTCTGCTCTGGTCAGACCTCAATTGGAGTAGTGTCCAGCTGGGGAGCCCTCAACACAAGAAGGACATGGACCTGTTGGAGCAGATCCAGAGGAGGGCCACAAAAATGATCAAAGGGCTGGAGCACCTCTCCTACAAAACCAGGCTGAGTTGGGGTTGTTCAGCCTGGGAAAGAGAAGGCTCTGGGGTGACCTTATAGAGGCCTTCTGACTATAGGAACACTGGGGAGGGACTGCTTACAACGGCATGTAGCAATAGGACAAGGGGCAATAGTTTTAA
Organism: Trogon surrucura; assembly: GCA_020746105.1. Taxonomy (NCBI): domain Eukaryota; kingdom Metazoa; phylum Chordata; class Aves; order Trogoniformes; family Trogonidae; genus Trogon; species Trogon surrucura. The sequence continues at coordinate 30,212,543 of CM036617.1, read as the reverse complement.
ACTAGAGCAGGATAAATTTAGATTAGATATTAGAGAAAAGTTCTTTACAATGAGGGCGGTGAAACACTGGAACAGGTCGCCCAGAGAAGTGGTTGAGGCCCCATCCCTGGAGATATTCAAGGTCAGGCTTGATGGGGCTCTGAGCAACCTGATGTAGTTAAAGATGTCCCTTTTTGCTGCAGGGGGGGTTGGACTAGATGACATTTAGAGGTTCCTTCCAACCCAAGGCATTCTGTGATTCTAAGTAAGAAGGCCTAACATGAAGGCTACCCTCTTCTTACAGAAGGAAAATGCCCCAAGCAGCTGCTGGATTTTAACTACCAAAACCACCTTTTAAGAAGAGTCATAAAGTAGAAGCTTGCTTTGGGCTGTATATAGCCAAAAGCAGGATCTCAGTTTCATATCCCACCACTTAATGGCAGCACCATTCCTCTGCTTAGGATATGTAGCCTACAAACACAAGGTAGTGAGTAAAGCCTTTAATTAGGGCATTAAGATATGTAGCCAGAAGAGGGAAAATTTTTCTTACTAATGACCTGCAGGATGTTGTAGTTAAGAATAGACACATGAGTTTTATATGGCCTTACTACTCCCTGAAGCTCTCAACCATATGTTCTCAGCATAACCCTAGCCCAGAGGCCATGAGAAGGGGGACTTAGTCTTTGCCTCCAAAAAGTGGCTCTACAGCAACTAATTCAACACTGTCCAAGCAGCAGCTTAGGGAAAAGTGAAAGATCCAAAGGTAAAAAAACCCCACAAAACAACCAAACATGAATGACACATGAAAGTCTGCAGAAGCTGATAGTCTTCTCCTTTAAGGAAGATGCCCTTGAACTGTAAGAAATCTCACTTCCTTGTCTGTCATTCAGGCTTCAAAATTAGATTTGACCAAGCCAATAACTAGAACTTGAGTATAAAAGCTGTTATTTCAGGAAGTTATGTAGTTTAACTCTACTTTAAAGTCACAAAAGGCATTAACACAGACCAAAATATCTCCCCTTCAGGACATTTATAGAAAGTCACTTTGTTCTCACTTTTGGAGTTTTTCTCCTCAAAATTCAGTTTTGAAGTTGTAAGATTTTTGTTTTCCTCCTCAGTTAACCCCAAGGTCTCTCAAACCTTTCAGAACCCAAACTCAAAACCATCTAACACAAGTACAGGATTTGCGTCTAGTTTTATCCTCGCCTTTCCCTGAGAACAGGCCTGGAGAAGAATCTGTATTTTGCTATTTGCACAAGCATGTGTGTCTTAATTCTAGAAACATGACACTAAATGATATAGGGAAAGCATTCCCTTGACCTCTGATTAGGTATTAGCATCTGCTTCCGATTATGTTATATTTGCATGAATCACAACTGAAAAATCAGACATATTCAACAATTAGTTTTGTTAGTTGTTTTTTTATCCTGAGTAACAGAATTCTCCACTCTGACAGAAGACCTTGCTCAGATTTTAAATAGCTTCCCTGAAGACTGAAAACATACCCCAAAAGTTCTGAGAGTCTCAAGAAAATTTTTAAAAATTTAACCATTATTTCAGCAATAATGGTATCCTCTAATCCCCTCTCCAGTCAGGTACAAACTGAATATCAATATAATTCATTACATACAGTAATGCGACAGCTTTCCAAAAAGCATATGATAAGCAGTGACTGAAAAAAGTTTTGACGATCTGCACCCTGCACCTGCAAATTTCTCATGCTCTGGAAGTTTTATAACTTAATTACAGTTTGAGTGAAATGCTGTAGCCACAGAAATAGTGCCGTGAGTATTTGAAGAGCGGTCAAAAACTTACCATTTCTGGCTTTGGAGATGTTGAGAGCTGCATTTTGTCCTGCAGTTTAGTGCTGGTTGCTCTCCTAGTTCTGCTACTGCTTTGAAACAAAAACAAACAAGCAAAAGACATATCATCCTGCAACATAACAAAGGAATGTATTTTCAGAGTAAGTTCACATGGTCCAGTTGACAGTCTGCATTCACACTGAAGCTTTTCTGTTCAGCCTGTACTCTGCATCCAGAAAAAATAAATGGCTAGGCAACCACTGATCAGGGTCCCGATGGCAAAACGTCCCTTTTTACACCGTGAAGAGCTGGCTAAGAGAGCAGAAGAAAAGAGAACAAACCCTAGTTACTGCAGGTACCATTCTCATGTTTAAGGATGGGCATCAACCTGTCTGGCCTGATGCATCTGCTACAGGTGAAATTTCTAAATGCTGCAGTTGAAACGGAAGAGGGAGCAGCACAAAGAGGCGAGGTTCAGCTACTGCAACCAGAAACAAGTTTGAACAAGGGTACATAATTTCTGCCACACTGACAGGTTCCAACACCTGCAGTCAGGCACCAGAGCTGGCAGACTACCCAGTGAGTAATAAAACCACCAAGACCAGTATTGTCTCCTAGCAACTATGAAAATATATTGACAGCACAGAAGAAAAACCATCTCAGTTTGAAGTTACAAATTCAAATTCTTCCTCAAACGCTTCATGATGCATAATATGAAACATGTGGCACTATTGCACGCGACTGAAAAGTAACTGCCCTGTTCACAACAGGACATCAGATGATCTTCTGGAAGCCGAGTGGAAAATGAAGGTACATTAGTGGAAAAAAAAATATACTTTGACTTTGAAATGCTGCAGGACATCTGTCTGCATCATGCTATCACCTCTGTGTCACCTATTATAAAGAATATAGGTTAAAATCATTTAGGTTGGAAAAGACCTTTAAGATCAAGTCCAACTGCTAATTTAGCAATGTGAGGTCTCCCAAGAAACTATGGCCCTGAGCACCACCTCTACACATCTTTTAAAAATCCCTAGTGATGGTAACTCAAGCACTTCCTTGGGCAGCCTGTTCCAGTGCTTGACAACCCTTTCAGTGAATTTTTCCTAATATCCAACCTAAACCTTCCCTGGTGCAACTCGAGGGCACTTCCTCTGTCTTGTCACTTGTTAATTGTGAAAAGAGACTAACCTCCATCTTGCTACAACTTTCTTTCAGGTAGTCAACAGTGTTGAACAGCAATAGCTTCAGGGAAGGGAAATAACTGTAAAATAAAAGCATTAATCATGCCCACATATATGATGGCTCAAAATAATGAGTTAACTGAAGGCTATGAAAAACCCTGAAACTTAAAACCAGATAAGAAGCTGAAAGCAAGTAGAACAAATGCTAAATGAAGAGTATTGCTACAATGAAAGTAGTTGGCATTGATTTTCTAACACGAAGTAGCTTTCTACAACATGAAAGCTCTTGCCTTTTCCTGCTACACAGAGCAAATTTTTGACAGTTTATATTTAATCCTCATCATTTATGGGTATTTGATATTCAAAGGTCATTGTTCAATTAGATTTATACTACCACATAGGTCTGTGCTACTGAACATGGGACCATGCCACCCCAAGTACAGAAAATGACAAACTGAAATCTACCATTTATTCGCAAAAACTTTGCTACACCAGGAATGATAGAGCTAGAACCTTCTGTACTCCTTCACACCACTGTCTTCTCTAGAGAAACTTCTGTTGCTTATTTAAAGGTTTTATACTAAATGTCCAGGCTTTAGAAAACAGCAGGAAGATTTAAATGTAAGTCAATAAAAAGAAACGCTACTAATTGGTTATAGGTGCCCACATTGTTTACAGAACATTACACCTACCTGCTGACCATCACACAGACTGGGTTTTCCTACAGTATATTTGCTTTTAGCAGAAAGTAGTGAATTAGTAACTATGAAAATACAATGAAGCTAGATTGTGAAAACATACAGCATAGCCTGAGTAAAAAGAGAGGAAAAAATGCTGTTTGCAGAAGGACGGTTATAGAGGAAAAGGGCAAAGTGGCATCTGAAATAAAAGCTCTGCCATGAGGGTATCCAGTCTTGTCTCACTCTGAAGGAGCAGATAATAACCTCAGAATTGCATCTATTATGCATTTGGTTTACAAAACTTTCTTAGTATTTGCTGACAATAAAAGGACTTCAAGAAATCCACATGATCACCAGTCTAGTTGCGTGGTCTCACCTTTTGGTTAAGATTCTCTACAAGAACTGTTATTTACATCTTTGCCATCAACCATGGACCTTTTTAAAAGAACGTAAACCATAGCAGAAATACTACCTGACTGAAGTCTGGTTTTCTTGAATGGGCACGCCAGAAAAGGTCTTTTTTCTTGATAAATATTCTTCAACTTTTTGCCGTCTTTGTTCTAAAAAAAAAATAAAAATAGACATATTACATTTTCAGCTAAACTGATACTGCCAAGCTTTTTCTCTTAGGAAAAAACCCAAAGCAAACTGATTACAAAAGTATCAAGACATTGTGAAACAGACACTGTAGATTCAGAAAGTCTTTAGTTTAATATTCACATCTTATGATGTCTTACACATTCTCTAATTTCTTGAGAAAGGCTATAATCTAGGGGCAGTTGAATCTAATTTCACAGCTATGCAAGATAGCTGTTTTGCTGCATTAAGCTAAAAGAAACATGGTTTTGCGATGGGAAGAAGTCAGACCTGCTCTTTTACCTTCTGGATGCCTGTCCCGTATTTGACATACTGCTGGTTCAGCAAGCACACTTTTCGCTTGTGACGGTAGTAAGGTAAGTATAGCACACGTGAAAAACACCACGCACATGAACGCAGCTGGCCATCTGACCATTTGCTTCTCTGCCATTGTCACCTGGGCATCTGCACAAACGTTGAATCAACGGGAGTGGTAATAACAGCACGAAATGATCCTGAAAAGTTCTTAAGCCAGTTGTCACTATCTTAACACAGAAAGTCATTCCAGAACAGACTGCTATTTTCCATGTTTTCACTGGCTGATTGCACAGCAGAGACTTAAATCCTTCATAGGACTACATCATTGATCTTTTTCAGAGACCTTTCATTATTCCTGTGGGGATCTAGTGGCCTTGGCTTCCTGAAAGAAGCTGGGATAAGGTGATCTTGTCACCTGAAACAGGCTCAAGCATCCACACAGCGGCCTAGACACTTAAGATTCCAAGTCTTAAAACTGTTCCACACGTTGTGGGTCACGAGAGCAAAAAGTTAAAGCATTAAACTTGACTCGGAGCAGTTCCTTTATGGTATTCAGGAACTCACGGCATTTCACCATCCTCCGTTGTTCAACAGTGGAAGTCTTCAATGAACTTGCATATAAAATCCAACTTCTGCCCCTCCTAGACAGGCTGACTCCCTTTTGAATCCCTTTGCACATGCTCTTTATCTTTCATATTTTGTCTTCACACTTCAGAAATCTCTGCAAGGCCTATCAACAATGTTCCCTCAATGCTGAGATATTTCTGTATTACTGAAGTTCAGAGTGTAGGAATTGCTAAAACATTATTGTCTTCAAGGACTTGAATGTTAATTCTGAAGAGAATTAAGCATTTGGTTGCACACTCTCTGTGGTAAAAAAGTTGCCATGGGATAATTACTCTCTGAAACTTCTAGTGTCAGAGAGCTGGGAAAGGCAAATTCTTTCTGATGCATTGACACGCCAAAGCCTGAAACACACAGCCATGAGAGTGGACTGAGACTTAGGCTTGCTGCAATGCAGTGTATCATTTAAGATACAGTGCTTCCTCAGCATAGCTGTCCAACCCCACGCAGAATGAAGTCCAAGAGGCAGTGTACATCACCTGTCTCCGAAGAGTTAGCTCACCTGAGGCGTACCCGCCAAGAGAAGCTGCACAGCAGCAAACTCAGCATGTGCCCTTGCGTGTCCCAGGCACCTTCTGCTTCAGAAGCTCAGCTCTCACCGGCTCCAGACAGTAAAGCCCCATTAAAGCAACTCGGTTCGTTTAACTCAGAGAAGGTAATAAACGGAAGAGCGCAGGTGTAGGCCAGAGCGTTTGCTTGTTTCAGAAAGATGCTCTGAAATTAAGGCGTCTTTTATGGAGAGGAAAAGTTTCCCCTGCAGAAACCCTGCCTGGGCGGGGGGGGGGGGGGGGGAAGGACGGGAGGGACACGGAGAGGGGAGAATAGACGGGGAGCACCGGCCCCAGCCCTGCCAGGGGAGCGTTAAGTCTCACAGACCCACTCACACCTCCCAGAAGCTCTAAGGCCGCGCTGCCTCCAAGATCTGCCCGGTCTCCGACCCGGCCAGAGGCGCTTGCCCTCAGCTCCCGCTCCCGGAGGACGGCGACCAGCGCCCCTCTCCCACCGCCACCGCCCTCACCCGCCGCAGCGACGACAGCGCAACCGCCGCGGCAGCGGGCTCTGCGGCTCCGGGAGCCGAGGTCGGTTCAGCTCTCGGGGCTTCGCCTGCCGGTGCCCTCCCCGCGGCCTTACCTCGGTACGCCGGCTCGGACCTGCGGCTGGCCGGGAGCTGAGGCGGGGAACGAGCCGCCATGACCGCCCGCGCTATAAGGGGGAGGGTCGCTAAGGCCGTTTGAATCACGCGCCGCGCAGCGTCTCCCTTATTGGGCCGGGCGCGGGGCTTGAACTGACCAATGGCTGAGCGGGAGGGCCGTGCCCCCCTTCACCCTCCCCGCGGCGGGAAGATGGCGGCCGCTTCTCGCGCCCGCCGGTAGAGGGCGCGGTGCGGCCGGGGATGGGGCCCGCGAGCGGGCGGGGAGCGGCGGCCGCGGCCTGGTCTGGAGGCGGCGGCGGCGGCAGCAGCGAGGGAGGAGAAGGGGCTGCGCGCCCGCTATGGACAGGTTCTCGTGGACCAGCGGGTTGCTGGAGCTGGGGGAGACGCTGGTGATCCAGCAGCGCGGGGTGCGCCTCTGCGACGGGGAGGAGAAGGTGACGGCAGCGGCCCTGCGCGAGGCCTGGCGGCGCGGCCGGGACCGGGGAGGGAGGAAAGGGCCCGGCGGGGGGGGGGGGCCGGCCGGGGACAGGACGGTGGGTGGCGTCGGGCGAGGGGTGTAAAGGGGCCTGGTGTGCCGGCGGAGGCGTGAGAGGGCGGGTGCGTCCGCTCCGCGGTCCGGCGGGGTTTGGCTCTGCGGGGAGGGAGGAGGTCGCCGGGCGGTGGGTGCCGCAGGGAGGGAGGGAGGGAGGGAGGGTTGGCGCCCCCGTCGGGCGTGTGTGGCTGCTGTCACCGGGCTCAGGCTTGACGTCCCCGCTCGGGCTGCGGCTGCCCGTGTGAGGGGCTGAGCGCCCCCCCAGCACCTGGGGCTCCGCCCCGCGGGCTCTGCTCCGCGGCCGTGGTGTGAGGGCCAGGGCGGTGCCGCGCCTCGGCCCTGAGCCCCCCCGGTGGCTCTGGGATGCGCCTTAGCTCTGGTCGTGAAGGGTGCTCCCTTGCTCTCATCTGAGCCCAGAGTATTGTTTAGGATCACGGCTGGAGCGAGTCTTGATCTCTCCTCATTTCCTCACTGGACCAAGTTCATACCCTCATTAAAAGGTGTAAAAACGTGCCTCCAGTTATACAAGTGGGAGTCAATTTGCTAAAACTTCTTTTTCCAAATACTGATGACTGATAATGAACTTCTCAACAGTAGAACAGATAGATGCAAAGTTGCATGTGATAGGCCAGAATCACAGAATGTTCAGGGTTGGAAGGGGCCTCAAAGATCATCTAGTCCAACCTCCCTGCCAGAGCAGGATCCCCTAGGGCAGGCCACACAGGAACACATCCAGGTGGGTTTTGAAAGTCTCCAGAGAAGGAGACTCCACAGCCTCTCTGGGCAGCCTGTTCCAGTGCTCTGTCACCCTCACAGTAAAGAAGTTTCTCCTCATGTTGAGGTGGAGTTTCACAGAATCACAGAATCCTGTGTTCTAACTTAAACCCATTATTTCTTGTTCTATTGCTGGGTACCACTGACAAGAGATTGTCACCTTCCTCTTGACACTCACCCCTCAGATATTTGTGTACGTTAATAAGATCCCCTCTCAGCCGTCTCCTTTCGAGGCTAAACAGCCCCATTCTCTCAGTCTCTCTTCATACGAGAGATGTTCAAGTTCCTTAATCATCCTTGTAGCTCTCCGTTGGACTCCCTCCAGTAGGTCCCTGTCTCTCTTGAATTGGGGAGCCCAAAACTGGACACAGTATTCCAGGTGTGGTCTCACCAGGGCAGAGTAGAGGGGGAGGAGAACCTCCCTGGACCCACTGGACACACTTTTCTTAATGCACCCCAGGATCCCATTGGCCCTCTTGGCCACAAGGGCACATTGCTGTCCCATGGACAACTCTCTGTCCACTAGGACTCCAGGGTCTTTCCCCACAGGACTCCTTTCCAGCAGGACATCCCCTGGTACCTGGTGTTATTCCTCCCCAGACGCAGGACTTTAAACTTGTCCTTACTGAACATCATGAGGTTCCCCTTCGCCCAGCTCTCCAGCCTGTCCAGATCTCACTGAATGGCAGCACAGCCTTCAGACTGTGTGTAGCATCTTTTTGTTAGTTTGCTTTGGTTTTTTGCATAATTTTTACTTTCTTTGTCAGTAAATAGTGTTCCAAAGCCAACAGCCCTGTTCAAAACATGATATTTGACAATGTTTATGTATCTTGCACAGCATATGGAGGGAGGAGCCTTCAGGATTTCCTGGGGGAAAGTTTACACAGTTGAAAAGGAAGTTTGTGTGTATCCATCTAATCCTTTTGTATGAATTTTCTCCGTTGTTTCATAAACTTCATTTACTACTGTGTTTTCTGAAAAAAAGAAAGTGTTCTCAAAATATTGGCTGTTGAATGTGATTGATGTGTTATGGCAGTGCATGATCTTTCCAAGATCAGTATCTAAGCATCTGACTGGTTAAATTTGTTGAGGGTCTCTTTTATTTTTCCTCTTTAGGTGAAATTTGATAGTGGAGTGTTACTGCTTAGCACACACAGACTAATCTGGAGAGATCAGAAGAATCATGTAAGTCCCACTTTTTTTGTCTCTTTTATGTCATTCATTTGTAAATTCCGTAATAAACAACATGTAGCTTGCAGTGAAAAGACTGCACACAGAGAGGAGTTTTTTTCTCTCCTTCATGTGTGGTTTTTTATTTACAAATATAGAATCATAGAATGTTAAGGGTCGGAAGGGACCCTTAGAGATCGTCTAGTCCAGCTCCCCCCTGCCAGAGCAGGATCACCTAGGACAGGCCACACAGGAAAAGAAAGAAAATTGTATTCAGGAATATCCTTTCACCCAGTTCTGCCTTAGTAAAATAACCGTGCAGAGATGAGGAAGGATGGGAATAAATGATACAAATTTTCCTTTTCTACGGTACAAAAATAGAGGAGAAAAGAGTCTGGTGTCATGCGCTAAAAAACATTGGTATTGAGACTGGAGATGAACGTGTCAGGCAAATCATAATGTGAACTCCTCTCCTGTGCTCCTTGTCTAGTAAGACCTTTTCTTCCTCACTGTTTCTGAGTCCAAAGTTTCCTGTCTTCTGCTGCCAGCAGATAGTCCCAGACCATGATTTGATCCTAGGAGGTGTTTGGTGGCAGTGGTGTCTGAGTCTTACCTTCCCACCTGCATGTTCTTGCTCTGAACCGTCCCTTCAATAAACCAGAACATTCGTCTCTACTGCTGTGGAGAATAACCTAACAGGTGAAGTTGCAGTGTCAGAACCACAATGTAATACTGCTGCTTCATGCTTTGTATCATCAAGCCACAGCCTAAGATCTCAGGCTAGAAGGGGGTGAAAAAGACTTCAAAACACTCAGAGAGCTCTAAGCGTACAGGCTGTGACAATGTGCACCACTTTGCAGCTGCAGTTGGAGAAGTCCTCTGCAGAACCGAGTTGGATTGTGCTCGCTTTGGACACAGTCTTTTAGAAATGTAGCCCTAAAAGCCAGAGGTTAGACTGAGCATATTCAGATGGCAACTTTTCAAAGGCCAGTTATATTCCACATTCCACTGAACTAGTTTTGCGCAAGGGTAGTTAAAGCAACTCTCATGGCCGAAGGTCATTCCCCACCAAACATCACGTCCTTGTTCTGAAGTAGAGAGCTACTAAGAGACTTCAGAAAAGTAAGGTCACGGAGGATGTTCTTAATTTGGCAAAGCAATCTATTTTTTTTCCTTATGGATTTTTTGCAGGAACAGCAGAACTATTTTTAGTATAAATTTTTCAAAATGTTTTGAGAGCTGGTTCCCAGGGTGCAATTACTGCTGAAAAAGTCAAAGGTTGATTGTCCAGATCCTGAACTATTCTGTATAAATTAACTTCTTTTTTTTTTTTTTTTTGGCACAGCCAGATAGATTAGTTATGCTAAACCGTCTGTGTAATTCTTCTCTTACTTTTTCATCACGTCTTCTTGACAAGTGGGCATTTACTGCAACACGCGCTGCTTCTAATCTTCTCACTTGGACATTTTACTTGCTTGGAGTAACATTAAGTGTTACAGCTTCAGCAATTCTCAGGACTGTCCATAGCCCCATTCTCTCCTTCCCAACAAAAGGATGACATTCATCTCTTACCTCTGACTTTCCGTGCCGCTAGCCAAGTGATTCCTTATATCAAGATCATTGAATTTGCTAAATCAGCAGAGAAGAAACTTGGAGAATAAGAAAAATAGTTTTCTCTCAGCGAATTGAACTCAGCAAAGATTCTGACAAGCTGCAAGCTTGCCCAGAGAAGGCGTGGAAACATACGGCCTGGAGATGGGCAAAAATTACGCAGTTCTGATCTAATACAGACCAATTCTGTCTCAGTGGAGCTAGGATTGATTTTTAGTTTTAAATCTATGGTACGCAAATAACTTTGCTGGTGTGGTAAGAGAAGCTGGTTCTTTCTCAACCTGTTAGGATTGAAACATGAGGAGCACAATGCCTTTTAATTTTCATGGTGAGTTGTTGGCTAAGCTCAGCTGTGACACAACATGAGCCTTAGAAGTCTTACCTAGTTCACCTTGAATAAACTTGTAGAGAGAATCCTCTTTTATTGTGTTAGCGAATTTTACTAATGAATGGGACACTTATCACTAGATAGACATAGCAAACCTTGTCACAAAACCAGACAGCGGTGGTTTTTAGCTACTGTTGTTCCTTACCGTCTGTAGTTGAATGTTACAGAAAATACAGTAATTTCCAAAGGAAAATGTATGTAATTTTTTTGTTTGTTGCATAGACAGCCTTATACAGTGTTTTAAATCAGAAAATCATGCATAATGCGAGCATGAGACATTAGAAAAAATATCCAAATAAATTCACAGCATTTTTAATACTGCTCTCTTTTGGTGTCCCTTCCTCTTGCTTCTGTCACTAGGAAGGGCTGATTCTAAGTCTTTGTCCTTACAATAAGTTCATAACATTCTAACTGTGACCTAAATGAATCAATTGTTTTGACAGTGTACATACTATAAATAGTTGGACTTTTTTGTCATTTTCAGAAACTTATTTTTCTTATTTGTTACAGAATTGCCTGTATTTAAAGTGTCCAGAGCTATGTGGGTGTTTTACAACAGTAACCTGCTCTGTGTAACAGCTGTACAACCTGAAGCCATAGAAAAATCTAAGTAGGTTGTATTAAGAGTTTTTAGAACAGGAGGCACAACCCATGTTTTTTCCCAGTGAGAAGTTTACTCATTAGCCGGTGTTCCTGCATGTGTACCTCTCTCATCTGCAATAAATATTCAACTATTCCACACAAAGGGGAACAATTTTGGCAGTAGGGAATGAGAGGGCTGCGTAACAGCATTCGTGGTAACCTGGTGTCAGGCACACCCTCGTGGCAGACGGAGGAGAGAGGTTCAAGGAGGGCAGGTAACCCCTGCTGCCTGGATTCCTGGGGGACTGCATCAGTCCCTGAGCTGTTGTGCTGAAGAAGACGGTGTTCACCAAAACAAGACCAGGCACCTGGTTAGATGCTTTTGATCGCTCCCTTGAGCAGTTTCCGTCTCAAAGGGATATATAATGAATTTAGCTCTGCTTTGTTTTGGCTAAGGCACGGTCCAGTAAATGTGTGTTGAGAGGCATCAGTCCTTGTGCGTGGGATAGATGAAGAAATTCCTGCTCCCTCAGAGTGCAGCCTAGTATTTTAGACATTCAACACTTAAAAGACTGGTGTTTTTAGGTATTGTTTCAGTTCCCAAAGTGCCATCACTGCAAAAATGTTAAGAACCTGTGAGTATTGTGCACTTACAAGAGTAAGCTGCAGTAACGTGGAAATTTTAGTGTTTAAAGTTTGAACTTAGGTACTAAAGTTTTGTTAGTTTCTCGAGTCCTTCTATGAATCTAGCTTGAGGTATCTAAAGTTGGCACATTGATACTTAAATTTGGTTTTTTTGGTTAAGCAGAACTCAGGTTTTCTACTCATATTTCTCTTTATTAACTTGTTTTCATTGTTACCATCATATTTCATACAGAGTGCCTCAGGCAGCACCTGTGGAAATCTGTACAGTTTGTGAGCTCGGGAAAGAGAACACTTGGTTTTAAAGAATTAATAGTCAGAACATGGCTCTAATTTCACTTGTGTTTGCATTGATTATTCCAGGAGTGCTGCATTGCTGTACCTCTCTCTCAGATTGTCTTTATTGAAGAGCAAGCAGCTGGGATAGGAAAAAGGTAAGGGGGCAGTCATTTTTTTCAGCTGGATAGTTTGCACATGCATGTTATATGAGGTACCCAAGATTATATATTAATTCATTGTAGGTTCCATTCTCAGTCTTAAATTCCCACATTGGCAATCACAAGGACCTGCTTTGCTCACTTGAGGGCAAATGTGTAGGAGAGTCGTGGCAAAGCGGTGTTTGATGTGACCTGTTAAATAACTGTCTGGTAATCAGTAAACAAGTACGCATTCGAGCTTGCCATTTTCATTTCATTAGTCCTAAACGACAACACTGATTTTGCCAGATCTAAATTTAAAAGCTAATTTTAGTCTTTTGTGCCACAGAACTGGTTGCGGATAGAAACTCTGCCAGATCCTGTATTATATAACTTTTCATGACTGTATGATTGATTTTGAGCACGCAAATGCTAGTTCCTAGAAGGAACTCCAGTGTTTCCACTCACTTGAATAACTAATTCATTATGGAATGTGTATAAACAAGTTTCACAAGAAAGAAAGCAAAAAATATGAACTGGAGAAATATATACCTAGTTGACATCTGCTTGCAGCCTACAGTCAGGTGAGTAAGGTAATGTATGCTGAGGGTTTCCAGAGATCAGGTAATTCACTAATTAGTGCTGGAGAAGTCAAGCAAGTAAAGACCCATGAAAAAAGTATCAGTAAAATGAAACAGGAATGACAGACTTGCCATCCTGCTGTCATAGCAGGCTGTTATGTTCCTGAAATAATGCTATCTCAGGGTTTGTTTTGGTGGTCAGTGTCATTTTAGACTGTTATTTCCACGCATGTTACCTTTGAATGTTGTTTTTGGACAAATTCACGTACAGTGTTCAAAAGTGACATGTACTAGTGGGACAGATTAAACATAATACTGAGACCTTTTGTTTTCCTGTGACAAAGACAGTGTATTTTGGCAGTAGTTACTGCAAGTCAAAAGCCAAATCAAATGACTACCTGATGATTAGTTTTTATCTTAACTAAAAGATTTTTCAGAAACTGTTGCTTGAAATGTTAGAAATTTTGTTTATTTCTTACGAGGTGATAGTGGGTACATTTTAAATTCATGAGATGTTGCTCTTTTAGAGGTTATAGTACTTTTTATGCAAGATCTACTATAGTATTGAGTCAAAATACTTAAATGTTGATGCACGAACATAAAGCATTATTTGATGTTCTTTAGTTCTTATGTGAGATAAAGTTAATAGAGGTTTTGATTGGTTAACTTGGATTGTAAAACTGTATTTTTTTAGATGTTACAGAAGGCTGCCTCTTCTCTTTCCTTTAACTTTTTCTTAGTGCCAAAATAGTAGTTCATCTTCATCCTGCATCTTCAAACAAAGAGCCTGGTCCATTCCAAAGCAGCAAATACTCCTACATCAAACTTTCCTTCAAAGAGCATGGGCAGATTGAGGTAAGTTTCGTACCCTGCAAGTCCAGCACATCCAGTCTTCAATCTTTGGACACGCTTTTCTCCTCTCACTGTGTTAATGATAATTTTCCATGATCTCTCCATGTTTACTTTGGAAGTGGAGCTTTTTCAGTACATCCTTTTCTTGAAGACAAACATTGTGGGCCTTCAGGGTTCTATACTTTGATTAAATAATGCAAACAGAGTTCCAAAAGTGCCAAGAGGCATTTTTAAATTTTGTCCTTAGTTTAGTGGTTTTAATATAATCTTATACTTCCTCTCTTAATCTTTTAAATTGAACACAGGATTTCCCAAAATCATATTTCTGAAATCTGTTAAATGTTTAACAGAGTAAAAGACATTTCTTTGTAGCTAACCCCCTACTGAACAGGAATTAAGCAACTTGCTTGTAATTATTTCTCTAATTTTATTCCTAAACACTTTTTGTTGCCTCAGAGCTTTGTTTCATTTTATGTTTTACAAATCATTATTTTTTTACCTATACCAAATCTCAAAGGCTTTGAGCATTCTAAAAAAAAAATGTATTTTTAGAAGAAGGCTTATCCTAAAAACCAAAGAAATTGCAGTCTGTAAAGAAATTTCACAGTATAAGATCCTCACTTGAAAAGACTGAGAACTTTAACTTTGAACGATGAAAAAAGACGTACCTGTTCACTGCAGAAAATCAGATTTTCAACATGAATTAGTTATAGATGTGTTATAAATGCATGTGCTTGATCAGACTCACTTTCATTTCTTGGTGAGCATTTTCAGCTGTGTAGATTTTTGTTTAGTCATAATTGTGTAAGTGTTTTGCGTGGTCATAACCTCATTTATTTTGCTGTTTGTGTACGAAAATCAAACTTAATACGCTTACTGGTTACCTAGCATATCAATTACCCTCTAGATCTTGTCCTCATGACTTCAGAATTCTTTCCTTTGAATTCTGAAGAACTGTAAGAATGGAATAAATTTTCTTTCTGGATTTTGGTCAGTGGGATACACTTGCCCTTAACTAATTAACTAATGCCACCTTTTGGTATTAGCAATAAACAAATAAGTGTAACTGATCTGTGTGGTTGTCTTTGTATTGTTGAATTAACAGATCAGTAGTTAATTAGATTGTTCAACTTTCCTTCCTTTTAAAAGCATACCTTTGAGCAAACCTTGACATTTTTAACTTTAGTATGTCTGGAACCATTTTGAATGTCTGGATATTTTACAACAGAAGTAGTCATGTGAGTTTAACTAGTAACTACATGGCTCCTCCTTTAGTGTGTATATTTTTGAAGATTGAACATGAAGAATTTCCAGATGACAAATGATGTTGTGCTGTGGATGTGTAGGTGTTACCGTGCTGTGTCTTACAGTGAAGTTTATTTCTTCTGCCACCACGATGCTAAATATAACCAGAGGTCCTCTGCACAGTTTATGAAACGTCTGTTGTGACTGTTTAATGTTTGCAGTTCTATAGACGATTATCAGAAGAAATGACACAGCGGAGATGGGAGAACGTGCCTACTGGCCAGGCCATTCCAGTTAATAAGGATCCACGGGTAAGTGCAGAGCTTCTGAGCAGAATCCATGCGTGATCTCTCATTTCTGCTTCTTGCTGTCCCCACAGACTGCATGTGGCATGCCTCTCTAGCCAGCACCATGGGCCCATGGGGGAATTCAGCTTTACTTTGCCTACTCCTTCACTGGTGTAAATTAGTTTCCCCTTCACAGTTTCCACCTGATGAAGAACACAGTGACCTCTCTTCCTTGAGTGTGTTCAGACTGGAATAGTTGGTAATGAGCTCAAGTTTATGTAGGCAGACATACACACTCATAGCTATGCAAATATTTTTCATATATATATATATAAGTATTCATATGATTTTATGCAGCATGAGAGATCTAATGAAGCTGAAAGATTGTCAGTCTTAATTATGTGGCCAGAAGTCAGATACGTAACATGTAACTTAGATAAAACTCTTTGGAACCTGTATATGTTTCATGTAAATGTATATTCTAAACAGGCAGTTGTTACAGGGAATCTCTTTGTCATACATCTGATTGTCATCTTTATCTGTCTGCCTGCTTCTAGGATATAAACGCTGATAAACATGTAGATGTTTCTGTATATGAATATTTTTAAATATATTGAACATATACTACTATATGAACGAAGTAGAATGATTTAAAGATTATTCAACATCAGATTGCTTGTCCTCCTTTGTAAATGTAGTACCTCTAAACATAGTTGCATTTGGACTAAGTGAGAAGGCTGTACCCTGCGTCAAGAATCACTGACTATTGCTGTTCTTGAGTCTTAGCCAATCATTAACACCAGAGTTAAACTTTGCAGTTGAGAGATTTGGGGGCTGGCACCACTGCCACTGCAGTGCTGGCCTTTTGAAAGCACATTTGGCATCAAATGAAAGGTTTAGCTTCGCCTCCAGTCTGATACTTCTCAGCAAGGTAAATTAGGCCACGTTTGGCATTGTATTCTCGTGGCTGTGTTTCTTCGGGCTAGATTCTCCAGGTAATCATGTTTCCACAGCTCTGGTATAGAAGTTCGTGTGGACTTGGGAGGCTTTAACTGAGATGAGCTGAAATGCTCACCCCCAATCAGGCTGTTAAGCATCTTCATATTAATAGCTTTAATATAATAATCTTACTATCTGTCTACTTCGGCAAATGCAAGTATGCTTTACACATATTGTTTATTTTTTTACACTGATTTAAAAGACACTTTCAAGAAATATATGAAACATTACATGCATGATAACAGCTTGTTGCAGGAACATTTCCTGTCTTCTAATGTAAGGTTTTTCACAGTGAGGCGGATGAGAAAACTTAGTATTTCCTATTTTGATTCCTTTCATTATTTTCTTTTGCAGGCAGGAAGAGTAAGGGCTGTAGGAATCGTAGGGATCGAAAGGAAATTGGAGGAAAAAAGAAAAGAGACTGACAAAAACATTTCCGAGGTAAATACTATTGAAGTTTCAAGGTTGACCACCTGCCTGAGCCATGTACATTCATTCACACTTTCTTTTAGGGGCAGTTGAGACCATTTATTGGTTTTGTTGAGGAGTCTGAATCGATTTATGTAAATTTAATGTATATTAAGAATACGCTGATCCAAGTGTCTGCACGTAACTGTGGTCAAGTTAGGTTTTCATTTTAAAAATATTAAATTTTTAAATGTTAGTTTAAAATTTGTAATCCCAGTAAAATGTTCTGCAGTCCAGGCATCAACAAAATGTTACAAGTATGTTTGAGAAATATCTGGTCTCATCGTAGGCCATACTTTTCCCCAGAAAAACAGCACAGTAGTTGAATTCCAGATATCAATAATGATGGAGAACAGAAGCAATTAATGTTGTCATATATACCTGCAAACAGTATCCTCAAAAATAGCCTGGTTCTGTCTTGGTAGCAGAGATTATTACAGAAGTACTTATAAACTGCATATAACAGATTTGTTCTTGTGGCAAAGCTTTGTGGGATTCAGTGTTTTGGAGTAAAAAAGGCATTCACTGCTCCGATACCTAAGGAAATTATAGTACCTTTGCAGGCTGCATGCTGGTCCGGATACTGGTAGTGTTAAACTTTTTCTTTGTTGCTTATGAGGAACGTAGTGAATGAAGTTCTGTGTGTAGTTCAAAAGGTATTGTGGTTACATGCATGCGTATACAGTTCAAAAGGCATTGTCTGGTTATTTTTTCCTTCAGTAGCTTTGTCTGAGAGTAAAAGAAACCCACTTATGCATGTTGTAGGAACGGAGGAAGACCGTGACTTGTAAAATCCTGCCTTCCTCCAGCTTTAAAGGTTATAAACGACTTAATTTAAAAAATGGTGCCCTGGCTTCCAGGAAAAGGCTTCCTGCATCTACTGTTCGCTGCTGATAAGAATCCAGTTCTTTAGGCTTTTGTTTATCTGAGGAAGTTCCTGTTAGGTGTGTGCACATTCCCCTTTGTTTCCAGGCCTGCCCTCCATGAGTCAGGCAGAGGAGGAGTTCGACACAGGCTGCTGTTTGTTTCACTAAATTAAGGGCTCTTTTGATGAGCGGTGTTTTCATCCAGGTTATAGAGATTAGAAAGAAGCTGAGAAGAGCCTTGTAAGAAAACTTTGTATTGATACCATATACAAGTACAGCAGAAGGGCTTTGATTTACACTAGAGTTTGGGAAAGCTGTTGTAAATTACTGAATTATACTCTGCCCTCCTGCTCTGTTCTGCCCTGGTGAGACCACACCTGGAGTACTGTGTCCAGTTTTCGGCTTCTCAATTCAGAGGAGACAGGGACCTACTGGAGAGAGTCCAAAGGAGAGCTATGAGGATAATGAAGTGACTTGAACATCTCTCCTATGAAGAGAGACTGAGAGAACTGGGGCTGTTTAGCCTTGAAAGGAGATGGCTGAGAGGGGATCTTATTCACGTACACAAATATCTGAGGGGTGAGTGTCAAGAGGAAGGGGACAATTTCTTTTCAGTGGTACCCAGCAATAGAACAAGAAATAATGGGTTTAAGTTAAAACACAGGAAGTTCCACCTCAACATGAGGAGAAACTTCTTTACTGTGAGGGTGACAGAGCACTGGAACAGGCTACCCAGAGAGGTTGTGGAGTCTCCTTCTCTGGAGACTTTCAAAACCCA
Source organism: Trogon surrucura (assembly GCA_020746105.1). Taxonomy (NCBI): domain Eukaryota; kingdom Metazoa; phylum Chordata; class Aves; order Trogoniformes; family Trogonidae; genus Trogon; species Trogon surrucura. Next base: position 30,194,036 of record CM036617.1, on the reverse strand, counting down.
CCTGGATGTGTTCCTGTGTGGCTGCCCTAGGGGATCCTGCTCTGTCAGGGAGGTTGGACTAGATGATCTTTGAGGCCCCTTCCAACCCCGAACATTCTATGATCCTAATTTGGCCCATAGGAAGTAAGAAGGAATATTCCAAAGAGAACCTTTTGTTCCAATGGAAATGGATTATTGTTACACAGAGGTGTCTTGTCTTTTCTCCCCTTGGACCTAGCTTTGTGCCACTTAGTTTTGGATACCTACTATCGGTACCAAGCATTAAGAGGCTAGACTTCTCCAGGCAGTGGAGAAATACTGGCACGATTAGGAGGAATTCAGATGAAAAGCAAACCCTGTCCCTTCCTGGAGGCATCTCTTTCTCTTCGTGTGTTGAGTCTTAGACCAGTAAGCTCCGAAGTAGGGTGCCTAAATGTAGATGGGAACAACTGGGTCTTTCTGAGCAAATTCTGCCAAAACACGTCTTTTTAGTGGGGGATTAGTCAGAATAAGATAGTCAGAATAAGATGGGAATCACATAGAGGCTGTAGGCAAGATGTATTTTGGGTCATTTGACACACACTGAACAACCTTCTTTCCTTGTGGCTGGAGAGGTTGGGTGCTGCTGTCTGGCAAGCTTTAGCTGAAAAGGTTCAGGAATTTTTCTCTCAGCAGTTGTTCAGAAAAGGTTGTTTGAAGAGGTTGACCCCCAGGGCATGTCGTCATGTGTTTGAGAGAAGCCAGTGAGAAGGCTGAGAATGGAAGAAACAAGAGCTGCTTTTTAGTACAGTTGCATTAAGATAGTTGCTAACTCTTTTTATTTTTTTTTACATTATTTTATTTTTTTTTAGTTGGTTATCTTTATAAAACTTTTGAAGTTCAGTATACCTTCAGCTTTTTAAGCCTATAAATGCCCTTTGTGGGTTGTTGTAGAATTGTCTAAGCTTTATAGACTTGATATAAGTGTGGCCCTGTGATGGATATCCAGTTTATTACCTATTTTTTTGTGGAAGCAAAATAAAATTTTCTTAGACTAGAAAAAGAATATTTTGTACAACTATCTTTTTCTGTTGCTCTGGCAGGTACTTTGATTTTTAGGTCCAACAATGAGAGCTTTCAGAGGATGCTTTTTCTCTAGTTTTTAATCTTAATTTATTTAAATCTGATAATTTGTCTCATAGACCTTATCTTACGCATTTTTTTAACTTTTACTTCTTTATTAAGATAGCACCACTGTTCCAATGTATGCGATATTTAAATAAAGAGATGTTGCCACACATTTTTGGATGTTTTGTCTCTTCAGTTAAGCAGCCGTGTGAAAGCATTTACCTTCTTCTTGACTGTTTCTTTCTTAGTAACTTGCGCTGATTAAAATTGTCTTGTCAGCTACTTCTGTAGCTTTACAGCTGGCTGGAAACAATAGATTTCCTTGAGTGAGGGTTAACTGTTGGGGAGAAAAACCTACCATCACCAAGAAACCTTCCCAACTCTAAGGAGAACATCATTAAACTTGGGCAGTTTAATCTTTTCTAGACCTCACTGTCTCATTGTTTCTTCTTATCATGTGCACTTCATAAATCATATTGAAGTAGTGTTCACATGCCAGAAAGGTGTGTGCTTGATTCTTCATTTTTCGTTATTTATGGATTATATAATTTTAAGACCTGATATAAAACAGATATATCGATCAATTCATATGTAATGCCTTACATTGTAACATACTAATCTAAAGGGATAACAGCTCTTATGAATAGCTTGGATAGGTGGATGAAGATCAATGAAGCCAAATGCCCTAATTGTACTGATCTACAGTTTCTGGTTTGTTTTCTTTTTATTTCAGGCCTTTGAGGATCTTAGCAAACTGATGGAGAAGGTATGGCATGTGTCACTTATCCAAGTAGACTTATGCTCGTTTTCTCAGTTTTAAGCATGCTTTTTTCTGCTGAGCTGAAAGTTAGCTTACCTACATGTCTTTCTTGATAGGCTAAGGAAATGGTGGAGCTATCCAAGTCAATAGCTAATAAGATTAAAGAAAAACAAGGTGACATCACTGAGGATGAGGTAAATGAATTTTGGTTTTCAGGTCAACAGACATGTTCTATGCCAAGCAAAAAGCTATTTGTGTAATACATGTAATGTTAATAAAGAACACTTCATGGTTGAGGTTTTTTCTGTTTTAATTCTACATGATGTAAAAATTACTTAATTGTTTAGTAGTAACTTTTCTTTTTATCTTTCTTAAAAGACAGTATTTTACTGCCTTTGTGTAAATTCTTGCATTTTTAACCTCTGCTGGTCAAAAATCAGTTGTAGTAGGCCTTGCCTTCCCTTTACTAGTAATCAGCTTTATTGATAGTAAACTGAACGGATTTATTCACAAAAACTGCCTTACAGTAATATAATCAAAGACTTTTAAAACGCAGAGTCATTCAGCAGCTGATGTACTTTTTTATTTATTTGTTTAGACTATCAGGTTCAAATCCTATCTGCTGAGCATGGGTATAGCTAATCCAGTAACGAGAGAAACACATGGATCTGGTACCCACTACCACATGCAGCTGGCGAAGCAACTCGCTGGAATACTGCAGACACCGTTGGAGGTAAAGGACCTAATTTTGCACTGGCATTTTCCACACGTTGTCAAATTTTGATGTAAATGTGTTTTGTGCCTCGTCAGAGTTTCGGATTTAGCAGCACGGCCTCATTTTCAGTGCTCACAGAAAGAATGTATATCATCTTTCTGAATCAGAAAGTTGAAATATAAGAGATTTTTCTTTGGAGGAATGGCATCTCAACTTCTAATTTGCAAAATTTCAGTGGTATTCAGAAAATCATACTAGAAGTCTCTCTTCTATTTGAACAGTCTCATATTCATCCCTTGCTGCAGAATATTTTTTTTAAAAAACAGGAGTGGAACAACAGTGACTTTGCAAATATAATTAGTCCTTAAATGGCTTAAAAAATACGCATTTTGCAAGTTATTATATAAATTACCTCCCACCTTAGTAATATCTCATATTTTAATTTATCTGAATTTAGGAATCTCACTGAAAAGTTAGATTTCATTTTGCGACTTATAAGGCTTTGTGTCTGCTAAAAAGCATGCGTTACAGTATTTTTGTGAAAGCTGTGTGCTACCTACTCTGATCAGAATGAAAAACCGAGTGTGTGTGTCTGAAAAGTAAAAATGCTAAACTGATCAATAGATTTAATATATTGAAATTTCTTATTCCTGTGATTTTTTTCCTCGGCTTTAAAATCAAAGTAATTCAGTCTTTGGATGTAGTATCTGTGTTGCATTTTAAAATGATTAGAGAAAGATGTAACGCAACAACTTACCTCTCATGCTAGAAATACGTGGTATTACCTTTGGGTTTTATTTTCATTAAGACCTATCATTTAGCCTCTCTGTTTTATTAGTCAAATGCAAGTTGAAGTCACTGTGTTTGCTAGATTAATGCCGTTTCTCTGACCAGTCTTGTTCTTCACACAGGAGCGAGGAGGGATCATGTCGCTCACAGAAGTGTACTGTCTGGTGAATCGCGCACGAGGATTAGAGGTGAGAAATTGGTTTTACTAAATATTTTATAAACTCTGCTTGAGTGATAAAGCAATTAAAGAGTAAAAACGTTCCTTATTAATTGCTCATTCTGCCTGTCTGGCAGTGTGAAATGATGAGCCCTTTATTAAAATTAGGGGGTTTTACCTCTTTCATTTTTCTTCTTCAATAGTTTATGTAGCTTCTGTAAGTTTTCCTCATGTATGTTGCTCTTTATGATACCATATAAAAAGGATAATCCAGCCTTATCTAGAAAGAAAACTGAAAGGACAGAAAATAATAAAGAATAGTGAATGGTGGTTTTTCTGTTTGTTTGTTTTACGAAATACATCAATTCTTTTTGCAAACAGGAGAAGAAGGATTATTATAGAACACATAGTAAGGCAACAAAAAGGAATGTGGAAGCCAAGAAAACAGACTGCACAATAGAAAGGAAGAAAATTAACAATGTTGTGTAGCTGTTGTTACTGAAACTGTTTGGTTTGGTGTTATGCTGTATACTTGAAATACAAGCTGTGAATAAATGTTTTACTATTTTAATAGTTGCTGTCACCAGAAGATTTAGTAAATGCTTGTAAGATGCTGGAGTCACTGAAATTACCGCTGAGGTAAGAGTTTTACAGAGGTATTTATAAAACACTGCACTCACAAGTCAGACCATGGTGCTTGGAGGACTCAATATTTTACCTGCAGTACATTTTTTCTTGTTTTGGGATTATTTTTTTTTAAAATGTAACCATCATTTGCTTAAAAGGTGCTACTGTATGCACCAGCATTAAGAGTATGAATTTTTAACCATGGTTCACCCTACTAGGAAGACTATATTCTTTTCACTTTGAATATTTTTTGTCGGACAGGAAACTGTTAAAAGTAAGCCCAGACACATGCCTTCCTCTTCATTCTCTTCAGATTTTGAAGACGTTAATTTTACAGGGTTGTTGTGGGTTTTTTTTTTTCCTTGTTGTTGGGTTTTTTTTTCCCATTTGTAATGTGGTTGTAGGTGTGAATGCATTAGAAACGTGACCATAGGTGATGTGCGCAGGGTTTTTAGTTACTTTGATTCTTCCTTTTGATTTTAGGCTTCGCATATTTGACAGTGGTGTGATGGTGATTGAACTCCAGTCTCATAATGAAGAGGAAATGGTAGCTTCTGCTTTAGAGACAGTAAGTGTGCTTCATTTCCTGCGCTATTTGGACTGCACTGGGGAAATTTAAACACGTTAGGTATAAAAACTCGAGGTACAGGTCCTTTTGAAGTTTTGAAATACAAAATATTCTGCTTCCAAATCTTCTGACAGTAATATTTAAATAGCACTTTTCATCTTCACAGTGCTGTGCAGGCAATAATCTTAGTCATTGCTTTCTCCTTAAGGAATAAATCACTTTTCCATCTCCTTTCGAACTTCATTAACCTTCAGTCTTCCTCCAAATCTTTTGCGCTGTAGGATGAAATTCATGGCATGTATTAAGCACTTAATTTAACAGAAGTGGACTTCAGACACTCTCCACAATGTGCTTGAAGCGGTGAAAGTATCTTAAGTGTTGATAGAGACACTTGTTTGGTCTTGGTTTATTTTGTACTTGTAACATCTTGTACTGAATTTGCTGCTGTGAAGAGCACTTGGAGAGTAGTGCGTATAGAATTAAGCTTGCTTCATTGGGGAAAAAAAATACATATATATTGCTCAGTGTGGTAAACTTTCGTGATCTTGCTACCTCTGGACTCTTTGAAGTCCTGCTATATCAACGTTTGATACATTTTCCTGCATCTTTTTCAGTAGGATGTAATTTTTTGTTTCTCAAAGTTGCATAAAGTCTGATTCAGCGTATCCAAAGTTGAACACCAAAGTCAAAGAGGATTCTGACTTGGGCAGCCACAAAAAATAGAGCTATCACAGACGCCGCACATGAGGTAGACTCTCCATAGAATCGTAGAATTGTATCAACTGGAAGAGACTAGACGATCATCGAGTCCAGCCTTTGTCCTAGCCCTGTGAACACCACTAACCCATGTCCCTCAGCACAACATCCACCCGTCTCCTAAACACCTCCAGGGACAGTGACTCAACCACCTCCCTGGGCAGCCTGTTCCAATGGCTGACAACCCCTTCAGTACAGAAATTCTTTCTAATATCTAACCTAATATCCTAACCTAATATTCTCCCTAATATCTAACCTATCTTCAGTGCATTGTGCTTGATTAGTGCCATCTAGCTTTCTCTCATGAAGATTTTTAGATATGAGAAATGTATATAGGCTACTAAAAAAATTCCATGCTAAACTATTGAAACTAAAAGATATAAATCTTTCAATATATGTTAGTCCTTTCAGCTTGTTTTCTTGTATATACAGAAGAATACCTAGTCCATTGTAGGAATTTTTTCTGATTATTTTTGGTTTCAAAGTATTTTGTTGCCTTCAGTAAAAGTGCTTATCTCTTTGAAAGGAAAGGAAAAACCTTTTGTTGATAACAAATGAGGTCAACTGCAAAAAGCAACAGATGGTGGATTTATTACTGAAGTGCCTGTTTTATTTTCATGAAATGAGACTTTGAATCTATAGGAAAATATAAGGGAGAGGCCTTGAATGAGGAAGGTTAGCCCATGAGGGAAAGGGAAGATGAGATCACACTTGCGGCCAAAAGCACCCCGTATTCTGTGTGTAATGCACAGTAACGTGAAACTTCTGAGAAGGAGTGAGAGGAAGTCACAGGGATTCAGACAGGAGAACAGTGGGATTTTGAATGGCTGGTGAAGAAAGGAGATGACATGGAAGTCAAAGGAACCCAAAGTCACCCTTGATGAGAGTAATGGTTTGCGAAGGAAAGACAATTAATCATCCATACGCATTTTAGATTGTATAACTGACTTCCATTACTCGGATTTGATCACTTAGTTTCATAAAATCTCAAGTTAGGGCTAATTTAATCTGAGTTTCTGTAAAAAGACTACTGCTGAGTATGATGCAGAATAGACCTTTCCCTACCTCATTATGTGGGAAGCGGGAAACATCAACTGCATCTGAATTTACAAGTTTGCTTGCATCTGAAGCAATGGAGAAATGGAAGAATTACTAATTTTTAGGCTAATAAAATATATTTCTAGTATTTTAAGCATCCACATGTCCAACCTCTGTGAGACGGTTTCATTTCAGCATGAATTAGGTAGTGTGGTTGAGACAACGGGGTCAAAGTTTTGAGTCCCTGGACTGAACCTGTCTTTCGTGTCAACTGAACGTGATGGTGGCTTTTCCGGGTTCCTCTAGTACACAGTAGCACAGGGTGGAATATTAAGGTTTGGGGATTTTTCTACAGGCAGTGGGGATTCTTTAAATCCCATTAAAATCAAATTCTCTCCTTCCACCTGAAATGGCTTAAATTCCTAAATCAGTGACCTGCCCTGAACAGATCTTTTATTTCTTCATTTCTTCACTGTTTGCAAAATCAGTTAATATAGTTGGGCTGTATAAATACTGTTTGTGACAGTGTACTGAACTATTGTACTTCTTCCGCTCATTTTGTCCCAAGGCATCTTCTAAAAAAATCCAAAGGAAAGGGTACCATGTGATTTTTCTTTTACGGGTTTAACTCTTTTCTACATTCCTTTTTTTATACTTGGCAATTTTCCCATAACACAGAAGAGGTATTTTTTAAGAGGAAATACTCAAATTATTTTTGCTTTTTTTTTTTTTAATGCAAACAAACTAGTTGTCTTTACAAGTGATTTCCCACCAATTTATCACATCACAAACCTAGCTCTGGTTCAGTACCTGAGAAAACTTCATTGTTCTCTTAATGCCAGTTTGTTTATTTGTTTTTTTGACAGGTATCTGAAAAGGGTTCTCTCACAGCTGATGAGTTCGCTAAGTTAGTGGGGATGTCTGTACTCTTAGCCAAAGAAAGGTGAGTGATAATTGCTGTGTTTAATGCCTTCGTTATCATGTTGTCCTCCAGTAATACAGCACAACTTCTTTTGCTTTCTCCAGGCTGCTTCTTGCTGAGAAGATGGGCCATCTTTGCAGAGATGATTCAGTGGAAGGGTTGAGATTCTACCCAAATTTATTTCTGACACAAAGCTAATATAGCTGGTGTACAATTTGTTATGTGACATTTGAAGAAGAGAGCGGAGGACAGAACCCTTCCAACAACTGACTTCAAGAGTTTTTATTTTGTTAGTCAACCGCAACAGAGTTAAACATGGCAACGCTTTACAGCTCTCAGGTATTTCAAGCGCTGAATCCTCTTGCGTGGAACTGGAAGGAAACAGAAAGCACCAAGTCAGAAGCGTGTTAATTGTCTCACGCCGGCTCGCTCACGTTTCACATTTCGTTTGATGCTCTCTGTAGCTTCTCGTTTCCAGAGAAGTCTCGTGAAGATTCCACACAAGTGAAAGTGAAGAGAGTATCCCTGTAGTCTGCCCTGAGGGTCAGCAGCCAGAAGACAGGTTACTGCGGATTCCGATTTCAGTTTGTTTATGTCTAGAGCAGCAAAGCAGACAGATGTATCCGTAGTGATAAATGACTTTAGGGTGTACTGAGGTATAAGGAACAAACCAGTGCAGAATGACCCCTTCTCCCTGAAATGATGAAATTTTCTGAGAGGACCTCGGAGTTCTTGTAGTCTGAGACAGAAAGAACTCGCTGCAGGAGAGATTAACATAGGTTATGTGAATCTGGAAAACACGGTCTTTATTTTGTCGTGTCTTATGCTACTATGTTAGATAGAAGCATTGTTAACACAGACTTCCTCCCTTCTCTTTCCTTGTCATCTTCCTTCCTGTCTCATTATGTTGCACTTCGGGTGCCCTTTTTCTGTCCTCTCTTTACGTGGCAGAGTGTCGTAGCCTCCTGTCAGTCTACCAGACTCTGCTCTAGTGGGCTTGTGGTTTTTTTTCTTGCACTTCTTACAAAAGCTCATTTGTTTGTTTCGTGAGCCTGTTATCTGGTTTGGAGAGACAGTACATTTGCTTGTATCTCATATGCAAAAATGAATATGCTTTCAGTATTGAAGGGAGGAGGAAGACTATCACCCCGTGTTTAATAGTCACGAGGTATCATATTGTTTGGTGTTCCTCACCCCGTGTTCACACTGAATGCAATTTGATAGTCTCAGTTTTCATAACTCCAGTGGAGTTGTTACATTACTTGATGATCTGCTGTCATGGTAATAACAGTTAAGTGGATGTTTACAATCCACATCACTTAAATTTTTGGCATTTTGGAGTGATTGGTTTTAATAAATAATAAAATTCACTCAAGGTATGGGCAAGGACAACGTATAGGTATCTGCATTATGGTTTTAATAGCCAAATTAAAAGGAGAAAAAGGCTTTAAGAACCTGAAAATATTTTCAGGACTATCTCAGTGCTACCATAGCTTAGACAAGGGTTAAGAGCCTGCCAGTAAGGAGTTCAGTGCAGAGGTCCCTGCAGTGATGAGACTTTTGCTCCCCAGGATGCTCGTTTAGATCCAGGGAATCGTGTCCTCTTACCCTCATTCAGGAGCAAACTTCTATGCAGTGCTTTCTTTAGGGCAGTTTTCCTCTCTTTCATGAAGGTGCTAAAACTAAGGTATTTGACACAGCTGAAGGAACCGTTTCCACACTCTTCTCACTGTGTTTACCATCTAGTATCACCTCTTCAGGAGCCTTACGGCTTGCTGCTTTTCTTCATCCACGACCCACAGAAGAGGTCTATGCGAGGTACGCCAAGCTTCACACGTTTAAGGAGGGGGGACTGAAAAGTGAAAAATTTAGAAGGAAAAAGCTGGCTCGTGACAGCTGTTTCTTTTGCCTGATATCTAAACCTGACAAGGAGAGACCGGTGGTTTGTGGGCCTGAACCTCTCCCCACAAGGGGGCATGTCTTCTGCAGAAAAAACAAAACCAGAAAGGAAATGCCAAGTGTAAACTCCCAGCCTCCGTTGCTCCAACCTTGAATATTTCGTTATCTTAGTTAAGCAATAACAATACAGCCTATTTAGAATGATGGTACCTTCTCAAGCTTTTCTTTCCCAAGACTTTTCCTTGACTCTTCCTTTTTTTCCTACGGAGAAGAAATCTATAGGGTAAATTGTATTGCTGGTTTAGAATTTAAACGTACCCATGAGAAAATGACTACTAGGATGTAATAAAAATTAAAAGATTTTCTTAAATAGACTGTTCCGTTGGTTTTTTTCTTCTTAACTGTTCTGGGCAGGTTTAAAATCTTCGCTCATCAAAACCTTGTAGTTCCATGGGGTAGGTTTTTAAAGCATGTCTTATTTTTGCCATTTCCTCTTGTACCTAAAAGGGTAGAAGAGAGGAAAGTGTAGGAGTTGCCATTCTCATGGATCATTCTAGTTCAATACACAAAGTACCTATATGAACCTTTCATGTTTTGATTATTCCTGGAATATTTGTATCATGACACGTGAGCATTATCTCGTTTTGCCAGGGCTGCCCAGTTATAGAGTCCTTTGAACAAAGGTTTGTAACTGAGGTCTGTTCAAAAAGTGCTTTGTTTTCTTTGGGGAGCAGTCTTAAAATGATGATTATGTTTTTCATCTGAGAACACAAGTCTTTTTATACCTCTGACAGGAAGAGAACACTGCTCAGGAATCTGTTCATCTTTTCCATTTCTCCTTTGCCTTTGTTTTCAGGGAAGTTATATGCAGCCTATGGAAACGGGGATCTAATTTGAACCCTATTTCTGAAGTGCAAACTTTTTTTCTCTGAAAGATGTATACGTGTGTATGTGTATTTGGAAGTCTTCAGAAGTGTGTCTTTGTAACAATCACTGCTGGCTCGCTATTGATTAGCTAAGCTCCTCAATGCTCAGTTCTTCTGACAGAACTCTTATCGTTTGTCCAAAGGGCCTGACTGTGCTTCTGATAAAATTAGTGGACATGTTGTCACAGAATTCATGTGGACAGTAGTGGGAGACAGCAGGAGCCTGTTGCTGAGAGAAGTTCCTGCTTCCTCAAGCGTGGGCAGCTCTCATTTTCAATTGGACAGTTCTGTCAAAATACACGCTGAAAAGGCAGGAATGACTGATTCAAAGTTATATGTGGATTTGATGTGAAATCATTGTTTTCTTTGGGAGGAACCCCCGCTCAAGTGGTTTGTTGTTTTATTTTCTGAGCTAGGTTCACAAATCTGACGATATTAGTCTAGCAGTTCCCATTTCATCCTAATTCTCAGTGCTTCAGGCATTCACATGAAAATTCAAGGCACTCCAGTTCCAGGTCATAGAATCATAGAATCGTAGAATGGCCTAGGCTGGAAGGGACCTTAGAGATCATCTAATCCAACCTGCCTGTCCTGGGCAGGGACGCCTCTCAACTAGATCAGGCTACTCAAGGCTCTGTCCAACCTGGCCTTGAACACCTCCACGGAGGGGGCAGCCACAACGTCTCTGGGCAATTTATTCCAAAGCCTTGCCACCCTCATACTGAAGAATTTCTTCCTAAGATCTAATCTAAATCTATTCTGCTCTAACTTAAACCCATTTCCCCTTGTCCTATCAGTTAATGCTCTTGTAAAAACTCCCTCTCCAGCTTTCCTGTAGGATCCCTTCAGGTATTGGAAGGCAGCTATTAGGTCCCTCTGGAGTCTTCTCTTTTCAAGACTGAACAATCCCAGCTCCCACAGCCTGTCCTCCTAGCAGAGGTGCTCCAGCCCCTGGATCATCTTTGTGGTCCTCCTCTGAACGCGCTCCAATAGATCTATATCCCTCTTATGGTGGAGACACCAGAACTGGACACAGCATTCGAGGTGGGGTCTCACAAGAGCAGAGTAAAGGGGGAGAATCCCCTCTCTTGACCTGCTGGCTACGCTTCTCCTGATACATCCCAGGATGGGGTTGGCCTTCTGGGCTGCATGAGCACCCTGCCGGCTCATGTTGAGCTTCTCATCTATCAACACCCCCAAATCCTTCTTTTCAGGGCTACTCTCAACCCACTCTGTGCCCAGTTTGTATTTGTGCCTAGGACTGGCCTGACCCAGGTGAAAGACCTTGCATTTTGACTTGTTGAAGCTCATGCAGTTCATCTGCTTATGCAGGTCATCTTCTGCTTCAACCATCATTCTGTTCTCCCAAGAAGGAGCTGCAAGTCCTCATGCTAAGCGGATGTTCTGGGCATGTCTGATGGCAGCATTCATTTGTATTTTAAAGAAACAGTTCAATACTTTTTGGAGCAGAGGCTCGAGTGTTACACTTCTCACATACTTGTCCTGGCCAGGAGGCCAGAGAATCATTTTTCTGTGTTTTAGAATGGAGTTGTTATTAAAATACTAAAAAAAACCCACCAAACCACAAAAACTTCAAGAGTGGTTGAGCAAACCTCTGTTTCAGAAAACCCCATAGGCTGCTAGTTGGCACACACTCATGAGAGGGGTCTGACAAACCACCCTGCTTCATCACCCTGCTCCAAACCAAAGACCAGGTGGGATTTTTAGTCTCCTGCTTTCCCACTGAACTGTGAGTACTTTGATTTCAAATTCCCACTTAGGGCAGAGCGCATATAAACGCTCTGTGCCATGCTCACAGCGATGATGGGATGGCAAGTTTGAGGTAAAAGGGGCTGGTGCTGTTTTATTCACAACACTTCCGTGAATCTAGTCCTGCTTTGAGCACGAGGCTCAAATTATTTAGATGGTTTGCATTGTTTCGTTCAATGTATTTTATGTGCTTAGAGGGTTTTACTTAGCTGCTGCTGAATTATCACCAAAGTGATCTCAGGGAGTAAGTAAAGGAGGGGGATAATAGAATCTACATGCTGTTTCACTGTATTTTTGAAGTCAATTGTCAAATTGGTGCTCCTGTGTCCCTTGCTTCATACATGCAGAACACTCCCAGAAACTCAAAGAAAGGACTTGTTATTTCCTTTTAACCAAAAAAATTTGCAGGAGGATGCGTGCTGTGCGAAGTACTCTCTTTTTGCAAAGAACAATAAAGGCAGCACAGTTGCACAGAATAAATGTGTGTCTGTTGCTGGTGTGGCATTTGTACGGTGGCTATTTAATGATTTATTTCATGTTGATAGAATTCTTCCCAAACGTTGCCTAAATATAACAGTATTTGACATGCTATATGAGAATCGTCTGTTCTTTCAACCAGGCGCAGCAGTTTGTGTGTGTGTGTGTGGCATAATTCCCCTGAGTTTCGCCTCGCATCGGATGGAGAATTCGAGGTGTGTCCTTAAATTGCAAAGATACTCTGGTTTGATCCACCCATTAAATGAGAATGGCAAAACTCCCACCAGCTTCAAACCCAACCTTTGTTATAATTATCAAATGTTGGCTAGTTAACAGCTCTGAAAATGGGTGTATTGGGTATGGCTGAACTCTGACAGCGAGAAGGAAGAGCTTAACAGCCGTTCTGGAATAAAATCACAAAATGTTTAGGTCTCTTCAGTAGAAATACCAAACTAAGCACAACTGCTGCAAAGTGACTACTTCTGATCTTTCTGCATTCCTATTGTTTTTTTCCACAATGTTTTGGGAAAGCCCAAGATAAGGATTTTTTATTTTTTTTTCCACTGGGACTCTATTTATAGGTTACAAGGCCAAAAGAGCCTATTATGACCATCTTGCTTGACCTCTTGGGTACCAGAAGCTGTAGGACTTCCCTTACTTAGTTTGTGTTTGAAGTAGAACTCCTCTTTTAGGAACAACGAGATCACAACTTCTGGGAAATCCAAATGCAGCTCTTGACAAATTATTCCAAGGACTATTACCTGTTGTAAAAATGTTTTCCGTTTGTTTAGCTTGGGTTTCTAGCCCCTGGTCCTTATACATGGAAAGTCCTCTATTAAGGGTGAGTTCCCTTCGTGCCAGGTGTCCTGGAATGTAGCCGTTTCTTGAACAGGTAAATCATGGGGAGTCCTTCTGCACACCACGTTGTCCTACTTTCTGCTCTTCCCAAGGTTTTACATAGTTCCCTAATAACTACCTCAAATTGTGAACACCAGCTCTGGACCAAGAAGAGCAATTGCAGAAGTACTAATTGCAGAGGCAGTTTGTCTCCCTGGTGTTCTTAGGCACAGCCATCACATGTAGGCTGCACACGCGTGCAATCAAACATGGGCTTGAACTGACATTCGTGCTCAGATCACTCTCCCTCCACATAGATCAGATGCGAATGGGGCTTAGATGTCAAGGTTCTGCTGAATTTGTTCCTGTGAGTGTCTTAAGTAAGGGGGAGAGTGGGGTTCAAAGCTGGTCTCCTATAAAACTGCACTAGGCTAAGTGCACCGCAGCCTGGTTTCCCGGTGGGTGTCCAGAGCTAGACCTCTCCTAAGCCCAGTATAAAAACGACGAGCCTGAACAACAGTGGGGTTATTAACCAAAAGTGTAGATGGAAAAACTCAGGGCTTCATCAGATTTAAGCCTGCCCTGCAGCTTCCCCAGCAGCTTACAGATGCTTTCCTGCAGATTTGCTTCCTCAAGGGATTGTCCTTTGTGCTGTGGTTGTGTCATTATTTCTTGTAGTGACAGATGAATTTCACTTGATCATCTGTTTTGACAAGATATCAATGGTAATTACTTTCCACCCAGTTTTCTGCAAAGTTTTTTGTTTCCTCATAGGAATTCAATTGAGATCATATTTCATAACACTTTCAGGTAGGATAGTGACAGAGGACTTGTAAGGGTAAGGTGACTCAGTTCTCTCCTCAAAACCTGTGGGCAGCAGCAAGAACTAACTGATGTGACAGCAGCAGCTCAAGAGTAGCTAACGACTCAGTATGTTCTCCACGTCTTTGTAAAGTCACGAGTACACAGGAGGGAGCTGCACATCCTGTAAAGCATGTCCTGCAGTCTTTGTTCCTAGATAATGTAATTTTATGGGAGCTATATTAAAATACATATTATTTGCTAAAGCCCAGCTTGCCCAGAGATTGCTCAGTGGTAGCGAACTGTCTTCAGGACATACCATTCTCCCAAGCTGTGCGTTACCTGAAAACTTGAGCAGTGACGATGTTGCATTCTCTTTTAGGTCTCTGATAACAATTTTCAATTGCTACAGCCTAATCCATGCTTAAATCTTTAGGTAAATACATCCTGCATGCAGATGACACATTAAAAGGACATTTTGAGACCAGTTAGACAACAACTAATCCACTTAAAGCATGCTGTGTTTATGTTGCAGAAGTGTCCCTGGTGGCCATGTCACAGGGGTTACCAAATCAACTGTTCCATGGAAATGTAAAGTATTTTTACATTATAACATTGCTACCTTTACTCACCAGTCTTGGAACTTTATCTAAAATACATTTTCTACCAAGCTTTCTCAAGCCACATTGGTGACGGTCCTCTCCCTTTTTCAGTATCAGCTTTTCCATCCCTGTGTCTGGAACCAGAGTGAGGCTGACAGGTCTGTGTCAGCCAGGGCTGCTCTGATTTTTTGATCCAACCAAACCAACAAAACATCACACGTGAGTATTCATCTGGTGGTCTGAAACCTCTGCAACATCTCCAGATGAACTGACTGGAAAAATAATGTTACAAATTGTCAGATGGGAGTTTATCCAGAGCTCCTGATTTTAAGTTGTTTAACTGGAGCTGCTCTTATTTTACATCCTCAGGCTTGCATTGGAACAGAAGGTATTTTGTTACCGTCCTGGAATATGGCTTTATCATCTCTTTTCCACCCCAAACCACAATAGAAATATTTATTGAGCATCTGTGGGTTCTTGCATTCAAATTGACAGGTCAATTTTTTCACGTAGCAGTACATCAGTAGAATAGCTACCATTCCTTTGTTTCAAATACATGTTAAAGTCCCAAAAACCTTTTACCACTCAACACCGCTGGCTCCAGATCTCAACTTCTTTACCAGTTTTGTGCTTCTCAGTTCCTGACAATTTTCTTTCTATTTATTTTTACTCATTTAAATGCCTTAAATTGTTAATATTCATGCTATTCCTCCAGTCAAGACTGTAGTTTTTTCAGCCAGTGCAACTTTTTTTTTTTTTGATGGCTTGAGAAATTTTCTTGAGGAACACAGAGCCATCATTTCCAGAAGGATGTGTTTCAGTTTCTCCCTGTTTCCAGATTTCTGAGTTTCTTCCTAAGCCACCACATTTTTATATTACTGTTTTGGCCCTTACCTTGTTCATCCAAAACAGATGACGAGCTTGTATCCCAGCCAGCACTCCTTTTGGGGCTTCAAAATTAATTCTTCTTTCCCGCTGCGGATGAGGGCAAATAGAGATTTCTCTTCCTCTTGCGCTTCTCCTTCTGAGTCAAGATATTATTACTGCTCCCGTTAGGAAGCTTGAGGTCATTTTAATATCAGCAAGAGGAGACTTTTAGCACATTTGTCACAGATAGAAATCACACACAATGTTGCATCTCTGCCCCCTACGCAGAGCAGAGAGAGGATTCGGTAGCCAGCCATTCTGCTTTCACACCTGGTGGTCTGTAGACAATATGTGCTACTACATGATCTTGGTTTCATGCCAACGGAGAAAAAAAGAAAAGAAAAAAAAGACATTTTCTTCCCAATCCAACTGTGCTGGCAGGGGGAAGAAAGCCACAAACCAACACACCACCTTATGCCCACTGAAAACCACCAGCATAGCCAATCTGGTTTGTGGTGTCCTCATACAAATACCCTTAATTTTGTTCGAGTGAAAGCAGGTAGATCAGTTTCAGCTTGTGGCTGGAATCAATGTGGCTGCTCTGGCCTGGCTAAACTGGGGGTGAGCGCCCGTAGCCTCTGACACAGCCCGTCACTACACGTGCCAAGTGTTTTCTGCACAGCTGCCAGCAGCTAGGAAACAGGTAATCCCGTTTTTACAGGCCAGGATGCTTTTCCCTGCCTGACCTCCCCGTCACGGCTGCCTTTAATGTTTCAGCCAGGCGGGCCACCTCAGCACAGCGGCTTGCTGTGGTCTGCTCTCAGGTGGACTTCATCTGGATGCTCCCCGCCTGTTTATCACACGAGGAGCTGGTGCTGCAGGTCAGGAGTTAAAGGTCACTCTCTCTCTGTACCCTTCGGTGTCTGAACTCATTTTGTTCTCCATGTTACAGCTGCAGGCTAAGAGTATTCATAAGTCTGCTCCCTCTTTCTCCTGTCCCTTCTGTTATTAGTTTCTCACTCTCCAGGGAGACCAACTTTAATGGCAAGGAACCCAGCAATTCATCTGCCGCTAGCCAGATGCCTCGGCGACCAGCTCCGACGAAGTATTTTAATGAAAAATATGTTCTGATGAAATTTCGACAGCACGTTAACAAAGACAGATCTTAGTCCTTAGCATCACAGCAGGTGTGTTATGTGCAAACATAATCCAGTGTGCTTCAAAGGGTTTAATAATGCAGCCTGTGTATTTATCCTGTGCTCGTCCTCCTGTTATCTGGGGTCTTTACAATTTCAGTCATGTAATCATAGGGGTGACTTGTGTTTTTTAATTATTGTTTTTTTGGACTCTGTCCCCTTTTGGAAATGTTGGCACAAAGGCGAGGTGGATCTAAAAGAAGGCACGGAAGGGGAGCGCAGTGACCTGAGCTGCAGTCTTGGGTTTGTTTCTGACTTTACAATTTGAGCATAATCCCAGCAAATCAGTTTATTCTGGCAGAAAGATGAAGACAAAGCCTTTTTCATCAGGAGTGAGAAACAAAAAGACCAAAGATCACTCACAGCTCATAAAATACTCTACAGCCATTGGATCAAAGGGACTATAATAAGTGCAAACTACTGTGATACCAGTAAAACATCTTGGCACGTGTTCCAGGCTCCTTCCTGCTGTGTGGATTTCTTTACATTCTCCTCTGCAGTACAGAAGAGGAATGACATTTTTTTCTTAGTCGTTAAATCTTTAAAAAGTAAAAAGCCTGGCAACACACTCACTTATACAAGATTTTACAGATATTAAATGTAGGCAGCGAGATGGGAGTTTCAGTCCTGGGACTTCAGCAGACATTTCAGAGCAGGGAGCCGTTCGCGACACGCTTCCCCTCCTCTGAACATCCCCATCATCTGTAATCTCCTCGCAGTATTTTTACTCTCATGCGTGATTTTTTTTACCTGTTTCATTCAAACTGAACCCAACGCCACAATGCATCCCCTTGTGTCAGCTGGTACCTTATGAGATCAATGTGAAAGAAGGTCCCAGCATGACTGTGCTCCTGTGTGCCTCAGCACTTCCACGGCAGCACTGCCTGGAGCCAAATCCTTGCTGCCAGACGAGCAACATGGACCAGGACCGGGTGTGGGAAGCTCTCTACACGAGACATGGAACAGGTCCTGTAGCCACGAGTATCTGATGATGAAATGGGGATCTTTGCTTATTAGACTGGATGCACACGTGTGTGCATCCCTTCTTCTCTGAAACAACAGACAAATCTTACAGTTACCAAAAAGAGAGCAGAGTTAAAAAAACCCCCAACTTTACACACCTCTAATAAAACAAAGCAGGAGAACATTAGGAGTTGAGACTGTTCAGACTGAAATGTTCAAAACCAGCCTGGAAAGATCTTTATGACACATGAATATTTCCCTTTTTGCCATCCAGAATACAGTCCGAGTTTCTCAGCGTTTATCAAAAGCCTCCTCAAAGGTTTCTGAAGGTGTTCCAGATGGCAGCATGCCCGCGAAGTGTTAACCGCTGCAGAGCCAGGCTCCAACATGGAAAAGGGTTTTAGTGCAGGGTGGTCAGAGCTGAGTGGTAGCAGGAAGGCTGGGAATGAAGACAGGAGCTAGAGCAGGTGGCAACCCAAATCAGCTGCTCGGATTTAGCTCTCATGTGGGGCAGGGATACTTGTGTGGAAGTTTTATTCGCTTGGTCGGGTAGATGATACAAGTTATCTAGAAGCAACGGTTTTGGTTTGGTTTTAATTTTGGACACCAAAAGTTGACAGTTCCTCTCGGGCTTTTATGTCACGCCCACAATTACTGTGAACGGATTAGGGAAAGCAGGAAGATTCATTACACATAACACTGGCCAATTTAATGCCCCTTGAAATCCTTTCACAGCATTGTGGGTGTGTGGGTGTCCATCGGTCTGTAGTTAAATCACAGACTCCATGTCGGGGAAATAAATTTAACTGCGGTCTGAGGTAAATGGATGAGTCTGCTGCACAAAAAGAGACAGGAAGGTTCTTCTTATTAAAGAAGTCTCTCTGCAAGAGGATAGTTTTTTCCTGTTACAGTAGTCCCTGAATATTTATCCATAAACATCGGGCATGACAAATACCCCTGCACAGATGAACTTTGGCTGCAGATGGGTACATTAAGGAGCTGGGGCTGCTCTTTGCTGTCGACCAGATCATTTGATGCCCCGTCTTCACCATGGTGAGTTGACTTAGATCTCGTAACTTCCTTCTAATACCTGAAAGGAACCTACAGGAAAGCTGGAGAGGGACTTTTTGCAGAAGTATCCAGCAACAGGACAAGGGGAAATGGATTTAAATTGAAAAACAGGTTTAGATTGGACCTTAAGAAAAAATTCTTCAATACGAGGGTGGCAAGACTCTGGAACAGATTGCCCAGAGAGGCTGTGGATGCCCCTTCCCTGGAGATGTTCAAGGCCAGGTTGGATGAGGGCTTGAGCTGAGGGTATCCCTGCCCACGGCAGGGAGGTTGGATTAGATGATCTCTAAGGTGCCTTCTAACGCAAGACGTTCTATGATTCTACGACTCTGGAAAGCAGTCTGCCAGCTGCTCCCTCGCCAGACACCACCCCTGACGCCTGGCTCCATCGTGCGAGCTCATGCACCCACGGACGCCTTTAGCGACGCCCAGCAGGACCGCACTGATTCCGTGGCTGGTGAGGACTCGACCAACGAGCGAGGAAGCTGCACAGAGGTGCAAGAGGTGGAGGCGGCTGTAGAGAAGCAGCGGCTCGGGCAGGTCTGATGGCCTCGCCTGACCCCCAAGCGTCGCTTCGACTCAGACGGCGGCTCTCCGGCTTCTTCGTGACCGAAGGTAAGTGACCGCGCACGCCGGGGCCGTACAAACCACGGCGAAGAGAACCGCCGCGGATCGAGCCCTCAGCGGGGCCGGTTCGGCGCCTCCCTCCACGGCCGCCTCCCGCCCGCAGGCCGCTCTCCCACAGGGGCCGCCACACCCCGGCGGGCGGGCGGGCGGGCGGGCGTGTGAGGGCGGCGCGGCCCCGGCGGGGCAGGGCTGGGCAGGGCAGCGCCCGGCCTCGCCGCGCCTCGCCGCCAGGGGCGCGGGCTCCCCTCGCACGGCGCCCGCCGCCGCCCCGCGTCCCGCTGACAGCCGCCCTGACAGCCGCGCCGCCATTCAGCCCTCCCTCCCTCCCTCCCTCCCCCGCCGCCGCCGCCGGAGGTGAGTGAGAGCCCGCCCGGCCGACGGGCAGTCCCGGCGGCGTTTCCTCGGCGGGAAGAACCGCGTCCCTGTCCCGCCGGTGCGACGGCCGCGGAGGTGAGCGCGGAGCGGGAACCGAACTTCCCCTGGCGGCGGCGGGGCGGGGGGTGACCCGGCCTGGCCACGGGGGAACGGGGGGTCGGAGCCGCGGGGGAGCCTCGGGCGGGCGGGGGGACAGCCCGTGGGTCGCCTTGCGAGGGGTTCCGGCAGGACTGTGCCGTTAAACGCGTGGTTGTTACAGGTTAGTTTTTTCAAGAATACCCGTGTGACTTCGGCTTCTGTCCTCTGCCTCGGTTTGCCCTCCGGTCGCGTCTCCCTCCCGTCCCGTCGCGGTGTTTGAGCGCTCCCGAAGCGCAGGTAGCGCTGACACTAAACAGGAGTTGTCGGTGTTTTTGTCGTGTTCTTGATTTTAGTGGGTTTGGTTTTTTTTTTTTTTCCAGTGCGTTTTGCGATCTCTACTTTGTATGGGTCGCTAGACCGCGGAAAAACCCCACGCGGGTGTACGGCAAAATGAGAGTTAAGGCGGCAGCTTCCCAGTTCTCTCTTTAAATACCGATACTTCATGGTGTTTCAGACCTGCCTCTCAAAAATATTTCTCCTTATTTCAGCTGTGCAATAGGTAGTCCCCATACATCTTTACGATAAACTCCACTAAAAGGGGGATTCCAGAAATGGTGAACAATATGCCTATGTTTTTATTCTTTATTTAAATCTAGAGGGGAAGGGAAAGAACGGATGACTACATTCCATCCCTTATGCCATAAGGGGTGATCTGATGTATTTAATTCTTTGCATTCATTATTTATTACTGCTTGGACACCTTCCCAAATCTCCTTAACGCATAATGAACTTATTTTCACTGTACATTCTCCAAAGTAAATCTCATCCGTATATTCAGTCTGCTGTAGCCCTTAGGTTTCGAAGGACAGATGTTGCTGGCCAGCTAGCTCTTGAATTGCTGAGCTGATATCAAAAGGAGCTGAGAAATCCCAGGATTTTGTGAAATCAGACCCCGAATGTTGATGAAAATACGCTTTACCAGTTAATTTTTTTTTTTTCCTTGCATACAGATAATTTGGTGCTGTCAGTTGCAGGCTGGTGAATTTAGATGCAAAATTTTAATAAAACCATTATCTGATAACAATGTAAAATTGTCTGATGTGTAAATAAGAATGAAAGATGCCTTTGAGGATGTCAGCTCTAGCCCCCTGCTGTGGCAGACATCACATACCTACTTTTCTTGTTAAACTCAATATATTCTGAGAAGTGGCATGTTTTTTGGCCCTGACCACTCTGACTGGTCAGCAGTGATTCGATTTTGATAAAATGTGGTGCACACCTAAGGCGCCCCCTCTTCATGTCGGAGGGGGAGGATTATATGGCAACTTCTGAAATTCACAGCAGGTGGTAACACTTCAATAGCTGCCTAATCCCATTGCAATAAGCGTATGCTGGTGGAAAATAATTAATCTCTTTCCTGACGTGTAGATAAAGTATCTTAAATTTGCGGAAATATTGCAGCTGAACATTTCTTTTTGCTGTCTGTGCTGCTTGGTGTCCCTCAAGTGAAATGTGGGGAGGATTTAGGGACTTTCAGGCTTTTCCATCTCTAGCCTATTTTACTGTTGGCCTCTCATGCATAACCAGAATTGTGCAAATTTCAGGTTGCAAATACGACTGAAAAATGTTTACTAATGGACAGCTATTAGGGAAATTATTTTTCATGTGGGATTTTTTTTTTTCTTTATATTCTGGCAACATTTTTCTTGCTTTAAATTTAAATAACTTTATTTTTCTGACAGCATCACTCCAGACCCTAACTGGTTACTGGGGTGGCTGGAATAGGTGTTTGAGGGGTGGAGAGGGGGAAACAGGCTGGCTTGGAGAGGATCAGTCCCCAACCTGACCGCCCCCACTTACTCCTTCCCCGAACCCTTCTCCCACCTTGTTCTCACGTGTGCCCTGAATTGAGGAGGGGGGTCCCCGTGCTGTGGCAGGGTCCACCTTCGTGTGGTGCTGTGTGTCCTGGGGGACGGGGAGGGAACAGGGCTGTGCTCAGAGGAGACATGAGTGAGAACAGGGCCTCTTCCCGATTCCTGGAGGAGAAGGAAAAGGTGACTGGTTTCTGAAATGTCACGTCTGCTCTGTGGCCTGGAGTACTGCTGCAAAGAAGTACCGGGAGTCATAAATTCAATTGGCTTGTGGTTTGTTGTTGGCTTGAGTTTGTGGGCTTTTTGTTTTGCTTGTTTTGCTTTGTTTGTAAAACCAGCTGATCACAAAATACGATTGTAATGACACAGAGAAGTAGGGACATTATTTGAATAGATTAATATATGTGGCTCACATAGTAAGTATATATAACCTGTTCTGTTGCTTCTTTATTTACAAAAAAATACTGTAACTAAAATAGTAAATTTCATGTTTGGTTCCTACACCCTGGCACTGTGGTGCTTGTAAACTTTGCAATTCATGGTGAGTTTATTCTTGTAATACCCATGTCAGATGGCGAGGTACCGTTTCCAGTGGAGGGCTATGACACAGGGAAACCAAGTGATGTGACCAAGATCACACAGTAACTCTGCTGCAGAGCGTGGACTTGAAGTTTTCCTGTGTCATCTGCATTGCACACGAGCCTTTTGGTCTTCACTTCCAAGGCGCTTTGTGGTTTTATACCCTCCTCATCTGTCATTTCCAATTCCCTTTGGAGAGGAAGTCTTCCACTTCCAATCAGCCCATTACACCGTCTCTTGGAAGAAGAAAGCATCTTTTTATGTTGCTGTGCTTCTGCTGCATCTCACACAATAAAGCCTTAGTCTGTGCTTGTCCACGAGAGCAATAAATTAAAAAAGCCAATTATTCAAAGTCCGATAGCCTTCTCTGTTCGATCATTTTTCATCTCATTAAGTTAATGAACTTGAGGTAGAAGATCTGAATAGAGTGGAAGCCGTTTCTGCCTTTAAAAGCAAAATTCTATGCGAGTATGAAAAAGTGGAAAAATGATAGAGCGAGGGACAGGAAGCAGGAATGTGGAGAGGCTTGAAGAAGACCTAAAAATGAGAAGAAATCTAGGAAAACGTTGGCTTAGGGAAGACTGAGAGGAGAGGGGGGAAGTCAGAACTGAGCTTAGAGGTCAAGGTAAGGCCCATCCAAAATGGAGGCGACGCAAAAGGAGAGAAAACTGAAGGAGGGGAGAGAAAGAAATCTGTGGGGAAAGAGAGGAGAAGGAGAAGGGCAATCCTATGGCAGAAACGGGCCAGCAGTTCTTGACTTCAAAGCTTCTGTTAGAATCAAGCTGGCAAAAACTGCGGGAGGCTTCATGGAGGTGATTTAATCGGAGTTGTGTCCGAAGGTAGGGCTGTGTTTCAGCTGGGAGCCTGAGGTAGCTGTGTGTGAGGCGGGAGGGCTCCCTCCGCACCTCAGTGACACTTGCAGAGGGTGACGTAGCCCCGGGCTAGGCTTCCAGAGGTACCTGATCTCGCTAATTGGGAGTTAGTTTTGGTACCGTTTCAAAGACTCCGGTTCTAGCCTGGGTGTTGCCCGCCCTGCACGCCAGAGTCTTTTCCCAAGCGAACTGAGATAACACAGAGGAAAGGGTGAGAGGGAAGGAGGCTTTGGCCCGACGAGTGGTCGGTGTTACCGAAACACCCGAGTGCTGGCTCTGTCTGTGGGCTTGGTTGGAAAGAGTATCTGTCCTGAAGAGTCAGTGCTAAAATACAGACTGGGAGCAATGGGGTGGGAAGGAGAGGAGCAGATTAATGCTGCAGTTTGCTGACAGCATACGCCTGGCGATGGCAGGATGAGGAGCAGAAGTCGCGTCTCCCGTGCCTCCTGCCAGCTCCCTGTCTCGTCAGCCACGCTGCTTTTCCCTCGGTCGGGCTGATGTGCAAATCAAGGTGTAAGGCAGGTCTCTCCCGAGTGCTCTCCTGCACAGGCTTTTTTCTTTCTTCCCGAAGATGTATTCTCTCTAACATAGCTTCGTTTCCTCTCTGCAGTGTGTTGCTCATTAGGCTGGGATTAGGATTATTTGCATTTCACCTGTCAGTGTGTGACTCTCCAAGGGAAGTATTTGTAAAAGGTGTCTGAAAAATACACAGCTAGGAAAGCTAAAAGTGGAAAGGACCCATTAAATCATCAAGTTCAATTGCAGTTGGGGCCCACAAAGTGGTTTTTCCCCTCTTTATTTCAAAGCAGTTTGCAGCAATGCCACATGACTTCTCTTGTCTTCCTTGAGCAGTTAATGCTAGAGGCCAAGGCATCTTGGCCTGTAGCATTAGCCTCTAGAATACTGCATCCAGGTCTGGTGTCTGCACTATAAGAGGGACATAGAACTGTTGGAGCGTGTTCAGAGGAGGGCCACAAAGATGATCCAGGGGCTGGAGCACCTCTGCTACGAGGACAGGCTGCGGGAGCTGGGATTGTTCAGCTTGGCAAAGGGCGGACTCCGGGGAGACCTAATAGCTGCCTTCCAATACCTGAAGGGATCCTACAGGAAGGCTGGGGAGGGACTCTTTGCAAGAGTGTCCACTGACAGGACGAGGGGAAGTGGGTTTAAGTTGAAGGAGAATAGGTTTGGATTAGATCTTAGAAAGAAATTCTTCAGTACAAGGGTGGCAAGACTTTGGAATAAATTGCTCAGAGACGTTGTGGCTGCCCCCTCCCTGGAGGTGTTCAAGGCCAAGTTGGACAGAGCCTTGAGCAGCCTGATCTAGTTGAGAGGCGTCCCTGCCCGTGACAGGGAGGTTGGATTAGATGATCTCTAAGGTCCCTTCCAGCCTAGGCCATTCTGTGATTCTATGATCCATCGTGATCTTTTTTTTTTTATTATTTAAATTAAATCTGTTTCTTCTTTCTTTGACCACTTTGATTCTTTGTGTCGATTAATGGTCAGTAATGATGCGGGAAAGGAATGACATCCCCGACGTGATGCCGTGCCGGCTGCCGGTGGCAGGGGACGGTTTTGGAGCGGCTGCCCCGGGAGGCAGACAGGCTCTCCACCACCCTTGGCAAGCAACCCGCCCCTGTCCTGCGGCGTAAGGTTTGTCTTCCTGTAATTTACGGCGTATCAAGTGAAATTGTGGGTGGTGGCAGTATCACTGTCCCTATCTAATTCTTTCTGGAACCTTGTCAAGTTCACGGGCCGGATGATGATTATTCCCTTCAGATATGCACAGCTATTATTGTAATGGGCTTTTGCTGAGCAAAGGCATGCTGTTAGTTCTTTCTCAGAAATTATTGTCTCCAGCCACTTGGCACAGGGAACAGTTTAAAAAACTTTCAAGTAACGCGTCTGCCATCTCTTAGTTCAACAAGTCTAGCAATGTAACTGTTGAATACCTCATTTGTAGTTCCTAAAGACAGACCCCATTTTTGCTGTACCTAGTTCCTACATTTTACCTTCGTGCTCTGCAGTTTTCTTTGCTTCTAACTTCTGCCTGCTCCAGTGCCAGATTTCTCTCATAGAATTAGGTTGTAAATTATCTGGAATGAGAACTTTCTTGCACGTTTGTGTGATGGTGAGCACAGTTACACTGACTTACCGTGCTCCTGTGCAATACAGAAGAACAATTCTTGCATTTTGAGAATGGTTCCCTTGAGCTAGATCTTCTCTTTTTAGATTCTCCCCTACTTGTTTCCAAAGTGAACTGTTGGTTTTGCTGCTATCATTGTGCTTCCAACCTGTTCTATGTGATTGTTATGAGACTCACAAAGACTAGTTTAAAGCACATGGACGTAAAATTGTGAGACTCGCCAAGAGGTATTTTATTTTTTGTTGGTTTAATCAAGGCTGGGGAGAACTTAAAAAAAGATGGAGGAAAGAGTGGAAGTTAGCACCTTCTCCATCTGATCAGTCTGAATGACATAAAAGGCAGTTACAGATCTTTTATAAATCTAGTAAGATAGCTAAATATAATAGTAGACCTGAATAATGGCAGTTTGAGGACCAAAATGGTAGTTTTCTGACGAGTCTCTTTCATTCTTGAAAGCAGTTGACAGCGATATGAATTGTGTAGCAGTTGTCAATCTCCAGTATTGATATGTGCTGAGATCAGAGTTACATCTTGTGGAAAATACTTGTTATTTCACTATCGCGAGCCTTGATGTTAATGTAAGACACGCACAGCAGCGGTTACTGCAGTGCAAAGGTAAATCTTTGTGACCTGTCTTTGTTGTTCTGGCTCAGGAGGGAAAATTTATTGTACAGTGAACTGTAGTTGTGCTTGTTCAGATCCATTGATACAGTATTAGAAATTTTTAAGTAAATGGGAGAAAAGTGTTGATTAATAGTGTATCTTTTTTGCTTATTAGTGGGATGTCTTCCTCCTTGTATTTTATGAAGCAGAATCAACCCAGCTGTAATTTTTTATCTTTCAGGTTTTCTTGGAAAAAAGTGCCTGCACTTTGGACTTGAATAAGGACATGAGGAGTAAAAGGACCTGGGATCTCACTGGTCAGAATGAAACAGATGCTGAAAGACTTTTCAAATCTGTTGTTAGTAGTGCTCTGTGACTATGGTGAGTATTAGAGCTATCAAGGGAAAACGGTGAGATGTGTGTTGCTAAGGTGGTTTTGGATGGCGCTGTTTCCAGGTGATGTGTTGAAATCAGATGCCGCAGAGGCTACCACCGATATGCACAGAATACAGTCAGACCTTATGCAATATTCAGGAGGAAAATACAACTTGCGTAAACTGTCCCATTAGATAAGAGTGGCAGGAACCTTCCCTGCTGTAAATTTGCCCAGAAAAATAAACAAGATAAATGAAGATATTTCCGTGGGTATCGAGGGGTAATGTTCGAAGCAAAAACTGGAACTCTGTTCTCTTGTAAGACTCATATTTCATAATATTTAATGAACGCCATGGAAGATAGACCTGGTTTAGGTATCTGTACTAGGATGGGTGGAACTGCACCGTGCAGCTACCTGTGCCTCTCCATTGACTGTGAAAGGAACATCTGATGATTGGCTGAGATGGAAGCATCTGCAGTACAGGCAACCTCCTCTGATTGAGTGAGCCCCCGTCTGATGGACCTAAGCTGCAGCTCAGAGAACTTTTGAGGACAACAGAGGTGTTCTTTCCTCAGATCGTGTAAGAAGCCAGAAGAACGTGTTCATACTCATTCAATTTTAGTTAAGGAAAATTAGGCAGCTAGGCAAAGGCAATCAGTCTCATTTGAGTAGTCCACACACAAATCAGCACACATCGAAAGCAGCTCCAGCCCGTCTGCAGTCTGAGATGTGTGGAATGAAAAAGCACTTCCTTCTCACTGCCAGCTGCCAAGGAGGAAGGTTAGACACCATAAGTTCAAGTTAGACAACCGTAAGATGTCTACAAGCTGAGGGGCATCCTGTGCACAGTGTCTTATCTTTTCCAAGAATGTACTAAGCAGGAAATAGATTTGCGAAGGGAATGAATTCCTTATGGCACAGTGAATTAGAAGTGTTGAAAACAGGACTCAATTCCTAAATAATACATATGTTTTTGAAAATTGAGTTCCTAATTTAAAAGCAGGTGTTATTCTGACAGCTGAAGTACGTTGCCAAACCGTGCTAAAGGATAAAGCCATGCACTGCTGAAATGTCTACAGCGTGGAAAAAAATGGACAAAGGTTTGTTTAGTCTCCACTCATGAAAGGAGTGGTGGTAGCAGCTAGCTTGCACACCAAACAGCCAAAGATGTCTTAAAAGGGAGAGAACTGGACCAAAAACGTGCGCAGTTTGCTCTCCTCATATGAGTGAGAACAATCTGATTATAGGTAATAACTGAATACTAAGTACGCTCAACTGCTCGTGCCTCTGTGCTTGCTCCATGTCATCTCTAGAGCAAAGGATCACTGGAAGGTATAAAGAACAGAATTGCCATCTTTTAGATGAACTTAATTCCATTAGAAGTGGAGATGCTTGTCTATGGCTTTTAGTACCATGCCTTCAAAATTAACTTAGCTAAGTTAGGGACACCGCACTGAGTGGGGAGCACAGAGGAGGTAAGTATTAAGTTTGCAAAACCTAAAAGTGAGGTGAATGGTTGCAATATCCACTGGCTGTTGATGAGCTGGTCCTTTAGGCATTCACAACTAGTCGATTCAAGAGGTAAAAACTATTATTCCTGAACTTTATGAAGTGTGGCACCTTAAGTAACTACGAGGTGTCATTGAAGAACTAACTCTCTGCTGCAGACTTCAGGTGCATCATCTTTTGCCTTATTTCCAGTTAAATGGTGGTCCATAATTCAGAAAATGTCTTCCAAACAGTTCTGTGTATACACATCTTTGAGTATCACATATGTACAGAACTTTTTGGTAACTATTACACTCATGTACTTCTCTGTTTCAGACCAAGACTATTTTTTAAATGATTCAGTATGCTCTGGAAAATTACTGTCTTTCTAAAAAAAGCCCTAACATACAACAAAACAGTATTCTCATTTCTTACCAGTGTTTCTGATGTGTTTGTTCTTCTTAGCTCTGTGATAGTGGTGACTGACAAGCCAACAGCACAACCTAAGTTGGCTTAAACACAATTAAAAATAAATGAATATCGGAATAGCACCCTCAAATAATTCTTCTCACTCTTCATGGAAAACAAGGATTTTCCTTTTGATCTTTCTAAGGGTGAGTTCTTGCAAAGACTCCTCTGGCAGGTTGTTGGCGCCACGGCCAGGCTCCATTCAGTGGGAGACCATTGTAATGACAGCAAAAAGTAAACAAATGCATTGATAGCTGCCCCTGACTGGCCATGCAAACATCCAGGACCACATTTTGGCGTGTAATACGGTCGCGTGTGCCCAGTAGGCTGGAGGGCAGCTGAGGGGACTTGCAGTGGAAGCTGGGTTGTTCTGGCTGGCCCCTTTTGGAGCATCGTAAAAAACCAGCGGTAGGTGGGGTGTCTGTGAATGCAAAGTTCTTGTGTTATTAACTAAAGGTTGGGGAAAGGGAGCTGTGCAATGCTGTAACAGCATTGTCCTGTAATCCTCACTTTCCTCACTTCCCACGTGCTCTGCATTAGGGTTGGTGGGAGCTGCATGGCAGTGCTCTGGCCTCTCTCCAGTCCTCCCACACAGGTACACAGTGGTGTTACCGCTCCTCGTCTGAGCCCTTCCAAGGAAAAAATAGTGCAAGAGAGTCAAGATGGTCGTAAAAGAGACCAGGGACGGTGGAAGAGTAGTTACAAACATCAACGCTTTTCATTACTAGCACTTTAATGTTTTTGCTGCAAGTCTAAAGCCTGAAGTTTAAAATGTTCACGCTGGATTTTTGCCACGGTCTGATTTCTTTTTCCCTTGTAATGTTTCAGCTAAGTTGAATCCAGCCAATGCTTTGTAGAGAAAAGCAGCCCGTGTTCAAAGAAACAAAACCCCAACAACTTACAACTGTTTCACTGGGAAACTCCAAGACAACTCTGGGAACTTCATATTTGTTCATGAGTTTCAGGAGCTGTGGTAGCAGTAATGGAGTTGAGATATTGACAGTAGGTGGCGGTGGGAACAGGACTGGAAGATTCAAGCAGGCACAGATGACAGAACCAAAACATGAAGAGCAAGGAGAATGTGTTGCTGCGCAGTTCACAGAGAACCATTTTTCACAGGCATTCAGGGTCTCTTTCCTACTCTCTGAGTGTCCAAGTTGAGAACAAGGTTGCTGGGATCCTGCTTTGGGCATTTGAATTTAAATTCAGGTCCTGGGTTTTCTCAGGGCATCCACAATTAGTTGATAATTGACTGTTTTTACCTTTGTGCCTGTGCCTTGGTTCCTAACACACTAAATAAGAATAGTGATATCCTCTCATCTTTCAGGGATATTGGAAGGATAAGCTCATTAATATTTGTAGTGCAGTAATATACTATAATAAGAACACAATAGAAGAGTTCACGGGGGAAGTGACTAATTCTGTGTTATCAGGATGGGTTTTGGGTGGTGTTCAGTCAAAAATACATGGGACCGCCCATGGAAGAATGAGAACAAAAGAGCCCTGTGGTAACGAGCACCATCCATCTGCCAAATGAAGCAGCGTCTCATGGAAATGCAAACTGAAAAGTCAGTTACAGTGCATGTGTGTAAGAGTATGTGCATGATTTATATGTGTAAGGCTGTGCCACCTTCATTCAGCCTCTATGGATGTGGTTGGAGATGGTTATTTTAAGGGCGTGCTGCAGCTGGTGGAGAGTAACAGGCTCGTCTTGTGCAAACTGCCCCTCACCCTGATGTAAATGTCTGTAGCTGGTCAGATGAATTTCTTCCTGAAAATCTTCCCTGCTGACAAGAAAGTGAATCCAAGGTGACTAACTGAAATTGAAGCTTAGAGTGGTAGGCGTCTAACATTATATGAGATGAGTCCTGCTACTCCTGACTGCTGAGTGCTTGCCTTGGCAGTTGCAGTGTTTTTCCAGCAAAGCTTTCTTTGAGGGAATCTTAAGACATGTGCAACAGATTTAACAAGTCGAAGTATTGTTACTTGATACTACTTATGAAAGAATTGCTTTAACTGAAGTCTTACACTTCCGTAGCACCTTCCATCCAAGACTCAGAAGCCTTTTCCCAGACAATTAATTAAAGATGTCTCTCAGCGCATTCTATATCTGGAAGAGATATATGCATTCTCATTTTTCAGATAACCTTTCTGTGTCTGAAATTCTGAAGTTTCAGGCAAATGCAGAAAAGCTAGCTGAGCTGAGAGTGGAAATGTGATCTTCCCAATCCATTGCTTTAGATATCATCTATCCCCACTAGTTACAGCATGT
The DNA here is from genome assembly GCA_020746105.1 of Trogon surrucura. NCBI lineage: Eukaryota > Metazoa > Chordata > Aves > Trogoniformes > Trogonidae > Trogon > Trogon surrucura. Next base: position 30,163,454 of record CM036617.1, on the reverse strand, counting down.
CTCAGGATGATTTGGCAACGTGCACAAACGTGGTCATGCAAGAAGTGCATTTAAAAAAGACTGCGCCATTTATAATGAAATGATGTCATTTAGACATGTTGCACCACATCTGAGACAAGAAAAGTGCTGCAGTCACCATCACTGTTATTTTCTGCTCTTTCACTCAACTGTCTCTGCGATGCAAATGAGCAAAATGAAAGATTCATAAGACAGAGCAAGAGAAGAGGCTTCAAAAAGCATCACGCAGACTTCCTATTTTATTTAATTTGGGGGACATTTTTCATGTTTCTGTATTAAGAAACTACTGTCCTTTTCTTGCTAAGGTAAGTGGAACAGCTGCTGTCCACTGTAAAGTGGACTTTAAGAACCTGTAAGCAAAAGAAGTTGAGAAGTTTGAGAATCTATCCTGATAAACAAAGTTTTCTGTGAGTCTTTCAACTTGTTTTGTTTGTTTGGTTTTTTTTAAAAAAACTCTTCATTTTTAACCTTTCTGAACATGTTACTGCAATGGACTTCAGGATGCTCCAGACCACATCCCTGCACAACAGGGAGGTGGTGAGCTTTAATTGTTATAGCTAGGATCCTTCTTTTCTTTTTTGGTGAACTGATTTGCTTAAAAAAGTTTGATAACCACTTCTTCAATATCCACTTTATATATTTATTTTTTTCTTCCATAAGGTAGGTAGATAAACAATCAGTTGTCTCTTTGGTTGTTAATACCGTTGTGAAACTGCTTTCCCTTTCAGTTCTTGGCGAAGTGGAGTATCTCCTGTTGGAGCGCCCGGGTCACGTAGCCTTCAGCAATGACACGGTGTCTGTGGAATATCAGTTCTTTACCGGTGGTAATGTGACAGCAGAGCATCTGTCCGTCCTGTTGCTGGATGCCAGCACCAATGAGATAATTGCAAGAAAACAGCTTCCAGCAAATCAGTCCCAGGGGAGAGTAGAGTTTGAGTGTTTCCATTTCAAGAGTGCTGGGGACTTCTTGTTCACAATGGTCTCTCCCAGCGATAACAGCAGTGCTGTCCAGTGGAGCAGAAGAAGCCTGTCCACCCTCCACGTGGAGTGGCCTGTATTCCACATTGATTTGAACAGGAGTTCAGAGGTGCTTGGGAGCTCCCTTCAGGTTGGACTTTTTACAAATGTGCAGTTGTGTGCCGTGAGTGAGACAGTGGTTTCGCTGGATGTGATATTCACCAGCACCCTTTACGAATTCGGAAGAGTAAGCTCTGATGAGACTCTGGGCATTAGAACCAGCAAAGGAATCCCGCTCTCCAGGTCCCAGTGGGTAGAGATTGACTGCCCGCCTCTTGGTCAAGAAACATACATCACTGTGTTACTGAAATCATTAGAAACACATTCCATCATTGCCTCCATAGGACCCATAGATCTCCTCCACAAATTTGGATACAGGCTGGTTGTGGCACCAGAAGCCACATGCAAAACTTTGGTTCAGGTCTTCGTCATGTCTCCACCGTGCACTTCTATCAGCGGAAAAATTGTCGTCTATAAAGAGGCTCTCAAGCATCCTAGTCAGAGAACAACTTGGCTCTACGAAAACACCCTTCACCCAGGAGACAACAGGACAGAATTTAACTGCACTTTGTTTGATGTGGGGAAGAACAAGTACTGCTTTGACCTCATTAACTTCTCAAACCGAAGCCATTTCCCAACCAGAGTTAAGGAGTGTATGATGATCCAAAGGAACATAGGTTTGTACTCATGTTTGTCCTTTTTTAGCCAAAAATTGTCACTCTTCACAGCCAACACAGGCAATGATAAATGGCTTTGATTGTGGTGTCCCCTGTTGGATAGCTACTTCTTGGGTCTCCTGCACCAGGCAAAATAGTTGTCATGTCACATGCAGATGGGAACAAGATGGAGTGGACTGTTGTGTAGAGCCATACACAAGGACATCTGGTAACAAATGCCACTGTGGTAGCTTAAAACTGTGCTAAGCTAACACTAAGTACCAACCAAAACCATTTGGGGCCTGCTGAGTGATGTATCTATCTAGTCAGGGTAGAACTGAAACTTGGCCCTCTCAGTGAGGTAGGAAGCTACTGCAATAGATTTGGCCTATTGGAGACACTAAAGGTAGAATTAGTCTTAACATGTGAGTGTCTAAAAGCCAAGGGTCCAACATTAAGTAGTTGTCTAGACCTTTAGTCAAGAGAGACAGGTATCTCACAAGAGTGATTCATGGGTATAGAAGATACATGGGCTGAATCCTCACCTGGGTGTCTTTTTCTCTAGCCCATTTGCTGTACGAGTTTAGAGTCCTACCTGTTACATCACAAATTTTGATGAGGTGAATCAGGAATTAGCCACAGTGAAAGACATTTGGACAGTTTGCGGGTTTTTCAGGCGGCCTTTCAAGACATGTCTCTACTCCTTTAAACAGAGAAGGGTATATTTTCTGACCTATGAGGTCACCTGGCAAATCCTGGGCACATTCGTATAGCTAAACTTTTCCTCATAGGAAAGATTAGAGTCATACAGGCTGCCAACTAGGGACAGTCTGTGGTCCTCATAGGCCTTTGGGCCATGACCAACCCAAAAAGGGCAGGAAGAATGGCCCGCGTAACTACAGACTGGTCAGCCTCACCTCCATCCCTGGAAAGGTGATGGAAAAACTTACTCTTGGTGCTGTCTCTAGGCATATCAAGGATAAGAAGGTTATTTGGAGCAGTCAGCATGGCTTTGCCAAGGGGAAGTCATGTTTGACCAACCTGATAGCCTTTTACGAAGACATAACCAGGTGGATGGATGGTGGCCGTGCAGTGGATGTGGTCTATCTGGATATCAGCAAGGCTTTGACACCGTCTCCCACAGCATCCTCATAGGTAAACTGAGGAAGTGTGGTCTGGATGACCTAGTAGTGAGGTGGATTGTGAGCTGGTTGAAGGGAAGAAGTCAGAGAGCTGTGGTCAACGGGGCAGAGTCCAGCTGGTGGCCTGTGTGTAGTGGGGTCCCTCAGGGGTCAGTGCTGCAGCCAGTGCTGTTCAGTATATTCATCAATGACCTGGACGAGGGACTAGAGAGTGCTGTCAGCCAGTTTGCTGACGACACAAAGCTGGGAGGAGTGGTTGACACGCCAGAAGGCTGTGCTGCCATTCAGAGAGACCTGGTCAGGCTGGAGGGCTGGGTGGGGAGAAATCTAACGAAGTTCAACAAGGGCAAGTGTAGAATTTTGCACCTGGGAAAGAATAACCCCATGTGCCAGTATAGGTTGGGGACTGCCCTGCTGGAGAGCAGTGTAGGAGAAAGGGACCTGGGGTTTCTAGTGGACAGCAGGATGACCATGAGCCAGCAATGTGCCCTCGTGGCCAAGAAGGCCAATGGCATCCTGGGGTGTATTAGAAGGGGAGTAGCAAGTAGGTCAAGAGAGGTCCTCCTGCCCCTCTACTCTGCCCTGGTGAGGCCACATCTGGAATATTGTGTCCAGTTCTGGGCCCCTCAGTTCAAGAAGGACAGGGAACTGCTTGAGAGAGTCCAGCACAGAGCCGCAAAGATGATGAAGGGAGTGGAACATCTCCCTTGTGAGGAAAGGCTGAAGGAGCTGGGTCTCTTTAGCTTGGAGAAGAGGAGGCTGAGGGGTGACCTCATTAGTGTTTATAGATATCTAAAGGGTGAGTGTCAGGAGGACGGAGCCAGGCTCTTTTCAGTGATGTCCAATGACAGGACAAGGGGCAATGGATACAAGCTGGAACATAGGAGATTCCATAAAAATACTAGGAAAAACCTTTTCACTGTAGGGGTGACAGAGCACTGGCACAGGCTGCCCAGAGAGGTTATGGAGTCTCCTTCTCTGGAGACATTCAAAACCCATCTGGACGCGTTCCTGTGTGACCTGCTGTAGGTGATCCTGCTCTGGCAGGGGGCTGGACTAGATGATCTTTTGAGGTCCCTTCCAACCCCTGACATTCTATGATTCCGTGATGACCAGGCATGGTCTGGGAGAGTGCTTGTTGGCAGAAGCCAAAACCATGTCCAGGAGTAGGAATGGTCATGGTTAAGGAGTTAAGTATGATCACAAGATAGAACTTGAGTCCGTTCTTCAGCACTGTAGCTTTACGTTCTATTTATATCTATACATCGTATGCAGCTGTAGCTTCGGACGTGGCAGCCCTTGGTTTGGCAGAGTCTACAAATCACAGCAGCATGTCAGAGGAGGCAGATGAGCCAAATGAACCTCTCATCCCTCGTTTGTGGAAGGGGACTGCAGTGAGAGATGAGCTGTATGTGCACGAGGGGATTGGATTTGAGTAGGTTTAGGCTGTGTTGCCTACACCCTGGAATGGAAAAGTAAACATTCTCATCAGGAGCAGCCTTGTGTCCATAGGTAGTGAAGTAGTCTTTCCTGTCTGCATACTTTGAAGAGTTTGGGTTGAAAGGTGGGAGATAGACACCATTTTCTATACCTCTCCACCCTGGTCTCCCTGAAAAGGAAGTGCAAGAACTCAAGACGAAAACCAGACATTGCATTTTGTGGGCAGGTATCTGGGCAGTATCATCAGGAGACCAGGAGTGTAGGACATGCTCCACAGCACACAGTGCGGACACGGCCTACCGTAATTAGGTTCTTGGTATCGTGTGGTCTTACTTTTGTACTATTTAATAGATTCTAAAACTGTTAGCTGTTTAATTAACACTCTGTACTAAAAATGACCTCTATTTTCACCACATGCCAAACTCGCTACGTAGTTCTTCATCTTAACTTCCCATCTGCGTTCTCTGTTGGCACTCTCTCTCTTCCTTTGGCATAAGGAAGTCTATCTAAAAATGAAAGCATATTATTTTCTTAATGGAGATAATTCTCCAGGAAAAAAGGAAGAGAGAATTCCAATTCTTTCTCTGTGCTTGGGTGGTATGTTACACTGATATGATTTACATAATTACCCTGACAGATGAATACCTAGGATATGACATAGATATGCTTCTGTGCTCAAGAATTGACTTTTAATTGATGAGATCCACCTTAAGCAATGACTCCCTGCAACCTGCTTTGTTTCCTCGGCTCCCCGACATCCTTACAACCACAACCGAAGAAATCAGGCTACGCCTGTGCAGAATGGAGTGAAGTCAATAGCTGCCAAGTGAGAAGTGTCAAATCTACAAAGCCGATGAAAGCGAAACCACACTGCGTAGCAGTAAATAAAATGTCAGCCTGAAATTAATTAGACTGCAGCACATCTGACTTTGTGCCTGGTATCTGCAAGACTTCAAAGCCCGCAGGCAGCTTTTGAAAAGAGCAGGGCGTTCTACCAGAACGGGGTGCATCACCCTGAAGACATGACAGGCAGAAGGAAGGAACCTGCACTGCCTGCAATGGCCACCTGCCCCGGGCTGCTCTGGAAAGCCCCCTCCTCAGCCCTCTTACCCTGCTCTGAGGTGGACCCAGACCCCCGGTAGCTGCTCGTGCAAAATGTGTGGCTGCTGCACAGCAGGTGCCTCTCCTCAAGTCGCTTATTGTCTGCTTTGGACTTCCTGAAATCACTCAGGTTAAAACGAGGAGAGGTGATACATCCTTGAGCCTGGGCTCCCGTGCAGCATGGGCCGTCGCTTTTCATCCAGTTCCCCTGGTGCTGAGCCCCACGGCTGGTCTTTGCATTCGACTGCTGCTTATCCTCCAGAGAGTTATCCAGCCTTTTGTTGAAAGCACCAGAAAACAGAGACCCTTCTGGTAATTTCTCTGAATACTGTGCTCTGATTTTTTTTTTGTTTTAAAAAAAGGAAAATCTGTGTGTTTCATAACTAAGATTTATCTAGCTTCATCCCCTAGAGACTGGGTCTTACTTTACTGCTCTCTGCTAGAGGAGACAGCTGTTTCCTATCCACTGTCTTCCCCTCGTGAAGTCATTTGCACATCCAGATCATCTCAGTCCTTCCAGATTATCTCAGTGTTCTTTTTAATAAGCTGAAAAGATTGAGTCTTTAATTGGAAGGCATTTTCTTCAGGGTTTGATTAATTCTCCAGCTCAGTTTCTCTTCAGCTCAGTTTCTGTTATTTTAAATACTCCTTGTTATTTGACAACGGGACTACCGGCTTTGAGTGCTGCGTTCAAACATCCTACTCGGCAATGCTGCTTGAGCTCCTTACCACTGCTTCTGCTTTCATTCCACTGATGGCTTTAGCTAATTTTGCCATAACTTTTGCCGCATAAACTGTTTTTGTGTATGACCTCTCAGTATGTGGTCTGCCATCCTGCAGGCACGATTTATATTCATTCTTCCTACATTTTTTATTTTGCCTATTTATGGCCTACTTCACTTAAGTTATCCTAACTTAGCAAGTACCCTACATTGCTCCTTACAACTGCACTATCTACTTATGACACCACAGGAATGACATGTTTTCTCAGTAATGGTTTTATATTTATTTTTGTGTCAACTAGGCAAGCATTGTACAGCACTGAGCCTTACACTAATCCCTTTGGAATCTCGCCAAATGCATTCTCACTTGGGGATGGTTTTCTGTTGACAATTGCATATCAAATCTGTCACTCAGCCAGTTCTTACCTCATTTAGCATATGCTCTATTATTATGAAGCAGAGATATTGTCTTGTAAAAGATCAAAGCTCCTAAATCATTAAAATTATCTTCATCCGAACCACAGAGGATGAGATAAAAGAAGATTATTTTGCCACACCCGCTTTCTGTAGATCAGACATCAGTTGTATTCCTGACCCTTTGTCAGCCCTGTCCTTTGCTTCTCAACCTGGCCAGGTTTAGTACAGCCTGTGGAACAGGAATCTGGCTTGTGTCTGGAGTAGGAAGGAGAAGGTTCCCGGTGGCTGTGAGCAGGCCAGGGCATCAGCTTTTCCAGCCTGTGCTATCTTAGACTGTGAATATGTCTATTAAAGGTAGGGAGTACATCTATTAAATGTGAGCCAGCGCTTGTGCAGCTTTCTGTGGACGCCAGCTGGAGAAACTCTGCAAAAATAACAGTGAGATATTAGTCACTTCGTTCATCTCAGTGGGGTGTTAACTTTTCACACAGGTGATTTAGAGTCATGCAGCTATTTTATTTCCCTGCATTTGAACGGATTATTTGAATGTCTGAGGTAGGAAACTCCTTTAGATCATCTTGCCCGGCAACAGACACATTGCGGGCTCATTCTTTTCAGTGCTTTATCCTGTGCTTTGCTCGGTGAGGATCTAAGTGCCCCAGCATCGAGACTTCTGTTCTCCTTAGGAGGATGTTCCATGTCCTAGCCTCTATCCCACTTGAAGCATTTGGGATGAGACTGATAAAATTAATCAGTAATGCTACAGCATTAAAACGGGCATGTTTTCTTCATATCTGTGATGTTAATTAACTTTCTTTTACAGTTCTTAGTTACACTCCAGAGACCAGTTTCAACTTTGATGTGACTCCCCATGAAGTCTCTTGCACTTGCCGAGAGCAGAGATCAGTTTTGTTCATCTGACTTTTGCTAACTGTCAAAAAGAAAGCTGTTGGGAGGTCAGCGTGGCGTAAGAAGGGCAGCTGTTGCCAGCAAAGGGAAGGAAGGAAAGTAGGGAAAGACCTTCTGAAGGAAAAAGCGGTCAATAAGGGAGGAGTGGAGTAGGTGGAATATCTAGGGGTCACACAGGGATATGCAACTTCCATCAAACCCTTGTTCCCTGAATAAGGCTGTGTGAATTAGGCCTGCCTATTATCTGTAGGAAGGTCTGGGAACCAGTTAGCTCTATTGCCTGAATCTGCACCTGGCATGCATTTGTTTAGAAACAGGGAGATGCAAGGGATCTAGTTATACCAGAGCTGGTTTGTACCCCATCCACTTCTCCTGTGTCAGTGAATGCTTCATCTCCACATCCCCTGCACTTTAGGAATAAATCAGGTGTAACGGACACACTGGGATAGCTCTTAGCTTCTGAAAAAAAAACACAACACCTTAGGTTGTGCCTCCACAATTCTTCAAGATGCATGTTTGTAAGGAGTAGACTGTAATTTGCCCAGGCGGAGTCTAGTTTTTTTTTCTTTAAAGGGATCCTAGTCCTTTTGTTGTCCAACTGGGTAACCTGTTGGAGCATGCCACCATTTCAGTGCACCCAGACTTCATTTCCATGGAAATAGAGAAACATGAAACCAGTGAGAAGGGCGTTTTCTCACATCTTACCCAAACTCCAATCCAGTGTATGTACACCCAGTCTTGGGACCTCAAAACTGATCTCAGCTTCCACAAATACCCTGCAATCCCTCAGGCTAGTGTAGGCATTTACACGACCCTGTAAGTAGAATCATAGAATCTAGAAATAATTAGTGATTTTATCCTGTATCACTGGTCTTGAAGTGCTGAGGACTATGACGTGTGTCAGGCTGGAAGGATGGTGCTGAGCATCCCTCTCTGACTGCGCCATTGGATAGTGCTGCACAGAATCATGGAGTCGTTTTGGTTGGAAAAGACCTTTAAGATCATCAAGGCCAGCCATTAACTTAGCAATGACAAGCTGACTTCTAAACCATGTCCCTGAGCACCGTATCTAGACAGCTTTTAAACATATCCAAGGATGACGATTCAGCCACTTCCCTGGGCAGCCTGTTCTGGTCTGTGATAACCCTTTCAGTGTAGAAGTTTTTCCCTAATGCTCAAAGTCTTACGAACGCAGAAATTTGAGGGGAGATATTTATGCAGAGCAGCAATTAACACAGTTAATTGCATTTATCTTTCATGTTGGCAGATCTGCCAACTGTCAGCAATTTCAGACTAACGCATCGGTTAGATGTCTTCACGTTGATAATTGATTCCTCAATTGCATGTGAAAAAATTCACACTTATTAGAGCTAGTTTGCAGTGCATACCGTCTGGTTTTTCCCCTGGCACTTTGGATCTGGTTTGTCTTAAATGGAGGTTAATCATTTTGTTTCCTTGGGGGAGAATAAATTACGTTTCATTTTCTGTTACATTCTGGTAATTGCAGGATGTTGCAGAGCAAGTTGCAGGAGTTTAAATCTCACATCTTTCGTGGGAGCTGGAGCATTTCCTGCTCTCCTGCTGCTTAGGGCGCATATTCTGAGCCCCAAAGCTATGGATGCCAAGTGTTTTTGCTAAGGAACTCTGAGCCCTCAGCTGAAGCCAAAGTTAGTCAAAAGTGCCCCGGAGCAATGGGCATATCATAGGTTTGACGTCAAAGTTCGAAAATTACTCATCCTAAATGTTCCTGTACGTTGAAGCCCACAGGCATCAATGCGGAGACTGCCAAGCACCCTCCACCATCACCAGTATTAGCACTGGAGGCAACTGTAACCTTTCTGGGTCTAGCTCTATATCTGACTGTAATTAACAGAAGTTTAAATGAGCAGGGAATGTGGAGAGAGGGAAATGTGTTAGATCACGCACTGGAAATTATGTCAGGACTCACCAAGCTGCCTACATAAAAGTAGTCTGTGAGGAGGTGGTGCTTTTCCAGTAGCCTGCCTTGCTCTGCCAGTGATGAGGGACACTGCTGGAGACTTTCATGGTAGTGGTATGGAGAAAAGTGTCTTGAGAACCCCAAATTCTGTGATGCCGTGAAGTCTTTTGGAGGAGGGATCAGTGAGCCCTTGACTGACTGTTGATTATGGCCACTTTTTCTTGCTGCTCTCACTAGTAGCTCTGCTCGCTACTTGATGTGGTTTTGCGACTGTCCAGGATCTGTACCTTTGAGGGATTCCTTACCCCAACAAACTTCCTCAGTTCCCTGCTCCTTGGCATCCTCTGACTCCCTTTCCTCCTGACACCACGCACCACCCAGTCTTGCTCCATTTCGCACTTCACTGGGAACTGACGGGGCTGCAAACTGGAGGAGGAGTGCGAAAGCTCAACCTGCCTCTGGGCTCCTCTCCCCCGCTGTAGCAGCTCTCCAGCTCCAGAGAAAGAAGGATGAAAACAGAAAGGTGCACAAAGAGCACAAAGTGAAAGAGCCTGGGATCACAGATCTTGCAATATCGTGGTAGAGTCGGTAGCAAATAGCCGGGGAGGTCACTGGGTTTTGTGTGGGCTTAAACCTGCATCACCATCATTGGGTTGTCTCGCCATGCCCGTCTCTACTACCTGCACCTCAAATGCTGAGTTCAGTTTTGGGCCCCTCATTACAAGAAAGACATTGAGGTGCTGGAGTGTGTCCAAAGAAGGGTAACGAAGCTGGTGAAGGGTCTAGAGAACAGGTCTTATGAGCAGCAGCTGAGGGAACTGGGGCTGTTTAGCCTGGAGAAAAGGAGGCTGAGGGGAGATGTTACTGCTCTCTGCAACTACCTGAAAGGGGTTGAGAGAGGGGTGGGCGTTGGTCTCTTCCCACATGTAACAAGTGACAGGGCAAGAGGAAATGGCTTCAAGTTGCGCGGGGACGGGGGTTCGGGTAAGATGTTGGGAAAACTTCACCGAGAGGGTTGTCAAGCATTGAAACAAGCTGCCCAGGGAACTGGTGGAGTCCCCATCTCTAGAGGTATTTAAAAGACGTGTAGATGTCGTGCTTAGGGACATGATTTAATGGTGGACTTAGCATTGCTAAGTTAATGGTTGGACTCGATGATCTTAAAGGTCTTTTCCAACCTAAATGATTCTCTGATTTTGCTCTGCATTAGGTGAGGCAGACGTTCTCGAACACGCATGCACACAGCTGTGCATGAGTATATGCCCAGACACGCTTTGCAGCCTTGGCTGACAGCGCAAGTGGAAGCTCAAAACCTCTGGGCCCCATCCTGCCGCGCAGGTGAGTGCCTGCACGCGGGAGAGCGGCCCCGCTGGTTCTGTTACCCGTCTCACATTAACGTTACTCATACTAGTGTGTTCACAAAAATTTGCAGGCCAGGGCCCAAAGCAGTTAAAATTTCGTATTTATTAAAATGCAGCTGTATTTGTCTTTGTTAGAGACTTGTAAAAATAATAACTCGCGGTGAGCAGTACAGCAACCAACGTAACATGAAGTCATGAAGCCATTTCCAGTCTTGCAACCCTGTCTAGTCCTTTAGTGTTGGAACTTGGTCACAGATCGGGAGCTTCGGGGCGTGCGAGCAGCAAAACAGCTCTGTAATGAAGTTACAGATCATGACCTGTGTTGGCAGCAGCAACACTGTAAATTATTTAGAAGAGCAAACTTTAACAAACCTAATCTACCTTTTTTTTTCCTTTTTTTTTTTTTTCCTGGATTTTCCGCTTTATCTGTGAGCAGCGAAATGGATTTAAGTGGTCTGTTGTTTTTCTTCCTGGCAGATTTCAAAATTAGGCCACCAAGTCAACTGACTTATGGGAGTCTCCCCAGGGTTTTTGTCCTTTAAGGTTGCACCTGGACTTTTGCATTAGTTTGGAATTTCAAGTTGTGCTCCTGCATCAGTAGTAGAGCTGTCAGATATGGGCAGGAAAAGTCTCTTTCTCTCTTCGTGTTCTTGCTGCTGTAAAGTTTGAGTGTTGAACACCAGACGATGATGTTGTCTGAGCAAAAGAGGGATTTCATTACGCATTAAAAAAATATGTTTACGGTAGAACCGGAGTTTACTTCCACTTAAATAAATGAACCTGCAAAATTTCACCTTGAGCTGATTGCCTAGCCATAAGCTGTAGAACAGTAGGGGTCTGTAAGCTATCACATGAATGATTCAGTAACACATTTGTGTGCTGAGAAGATAATAAAAAGAAAAAAAACAATATTGCTGTTTCATTAGGCTTGTAGGCTTATCCGCCTTTCATAATCACATAAATCAGGAGTAGCTACACTTAAGTCAATGAAGTTATCCTCCTGTAAAAGCATTATTTGTCAGGCAGGGATTGGATTAATATATAAATTACAAACCCTTTTCAAAGATTTGTGGATGGATTTGCATTTGCTGTTGTTCCAGGCAGGTCCTGCCAACCTCAGTTAACTGACCACTGTGTCACTGGGTGGCACTGGAGTGAAAAAAGGAAAAAAAAAAAAAAAGTGGGAGCATTTCCCCAGACTTCGATGGGAACTGGAGCAGGTCCCTGATTGCTGCTTGCTCTTCTGGTGTTGCCGTTTGCATTGTTTGGTTACTTATTGGTGGTTTTCTTAAATAAAAGACAAACGGCTGTGTCTTTAAAGATAGGGAGGTAGATGTGTTCCTCATTGCTGTGAGCTTGTGCATTTGCAGAAACGTGGAGCCCGTGGCAGCCGTGGAGCCCCTGCAGCGTCACCTGTGGGGACGGTGTCCGGGAGCGCTTCCGAGAGTGCCTCACCTCCTCACCGGCAAAGCCAGGCTGCGCTGGATCCCCGAGGGAGACTTCCTTGTGCTCGCTGGAGGAATGTTTGTGTACGTAGCTTTGCTGTCCTCTTCCCCATGGTTGCGTGTCTGCCCTGGCAAAAGTCGAGGGCCTGTTATTATAAAGGCTTTGTAAAGTAGAAGCATCTGATCTCTGCTTCGGTCATGTTGGTTTTGGGAGGGTGTCACCTTCCTGCGGTTGATGGAGTAGGGAGTACTGGAAAGTAAAAATCACTAAACAGGACTGGGTTTTTAGTGAAACCCAGGACAGGTGGGAGCCTACATGCGTTTGTGGGACAGCTGGAGGTAGGGCTCCAAGGCATGAGGTAGATTTCTGAGTGCTGTGGGTGCCATGGAAGGGGTTTAAAATCTTCAGCATGGCCAGGGAGTGGTGAAGGGCTGAAGGAGAGATCTTGGGGCTAGCAGAATGTGTTCATTACCAAAGGCCAAAGATTCCAGGCAGTGGAAACCTGTTAAAAAGTGAAAACCTGTTAAAAGACATCTGGTTCCAGCTGGGACCTGCAGTGTGGGGTTCCAATTCTTGGAGTTTTTTGAGGTAGAGCCAGATCTCTCCCTGCTCCAGCCTGCCACTGCTGCTGGCCAGTGACAAGGCAGGCTGGCTGCTGCTGGTGGGTGGCAAGTGGGTGCAGATACCAGAGACCTGAGCCTCCTGTAAGGTGACAGAGGATTATAGCAGCCGCACCACTCCAGTGAGGCTGGATGGGGTTGTGTCAGCACCATAGTCAGGTGCCTGCAGTCAGCGTGAGGGGCAGGAGAACTGGCCCCTTTTTAATGGGGTGCTGCTGCTCAGTCCATGCAAAACTTTTGCTTCTTGCAAACTCCCTGCTGAAAAGGAGAGTGCTGACACCAAGGGGTCCCAGAGGACCAGGGAAGTGATTTTACTCCTGTACTTGGCACCAATGAGGCTGCATCTTGAGTACTGTGTTCAGTTTTGGGCCTCTCACTACAAGAAGGATATTGAGGTGCTGGAGCTTGTCCAATGAAGGGCAACGAAGCTGTTGAAGGATCTAGAGCATGTGTCTTATGAGGAGTGGTTGAGAGAACTGTGGTTGTTTAGCCTGGAGAAAAAGAGGCGAAAAGGAGACCTTATTGCTCTCTACAACTATGTGAAAGGTTTTAGAGAGGTGGGGACTGGTCTGTTCAACCAAGTAAAAAGTGATAAGAAAAGAGGAAACGGCTTCAAGTTGAGCCAATGGAAGTTTAGATTGGATATTAGGAAGAATTTATTTACTGATAAGGTTATCAGGCATTGGAATAGTTTGGCCAGGGCAGTGGTGGAGTCCCAATCCCTGGAGGTATATAAGAGTTGGGTAGACATAGTGCTTAGGGATACGGTTTAGTCAAGGACTTGTCAGTGTTAGGTTAATGGTTGGACTCAATGATCTTAAAGGTCTTTTCCAGTCTAGGTGATTTTGTGATTCGGAGATCCATCTGCTCAGAAACTGATCTACAAGCTCCAATGCCTTTGTGTCCCACAAGTGCAACGGGGCAGGGATGGGGAAGGAAAGGTGCCCAGGGGCGATGCAGGCTCCTGGGCTCTCAGGCTATGATTCAACAGGACAATTTAAGCCGGTACAAAGTGAGCAGGGCCTTACCCCTTACTTTGGCTGCTTCTGTGCACTTATTTGTGCTGGCCAAAGTGAAATGTGGAGAACTGCAATGGAGACAGCTAAAAAAATGGACGGTTTGGGGATGTGGGGGAGTTGTTTTTCACATGGCTGCTGTAATGTTTGTGCCACTGGAATGGGAAGGGCAGTGGATGGGGGGAATGTGTAGCTGGAGCAGGAAAAGGGCGGGACTGCTTTTTTTTTCACCCCACTCCTCTGAAGCATAGAGAGCAGTCCTGGTGCACAGAACTCCCTGGAGGAGGGTCTCTGTGCACAGAACATGTGCTGGATGTGTCATTTGGGTGTGCACCTTGCCTTACATGCACAGAAGTGACTCAGAAGGACCTCTCTGGTGCTTCTCAGAGGTGTCCCTCTTTCCATGCAGGTGTGCAACTGTATAAGGCTTATGATGGATTCCAGAGGGGTCAGCTGTCTCGTGCCTACGTGGTGCACTTGCCCGTGGCAGTCTGGTTGGAGTTACTGTCTGGCAACACTCAGCAGGCCAGGACAATCCTCAAATGCCAGCGGGGTCTCTGGGTTAATAAAGAGGGTTTATATAGGAAAAATCCAGACACGCAGGAGGCCTACATCTGCACCCATTGCTGTGGGATCATCTGGAGGAACTACCTCACTTCTCTCCTGCATATGGTTTCTAATCCTTCTTTTCTCGTGCCAGGAAGTTTCTTTTACAGGATCACCTACATGATTACATCTCATTGAATCTTAGGTTGCTTGCGAAGTGACATGACACTGTGATGATACGGTGTTCATCTGCTGTCTGATCTCAGGCTGGGAGTGTTATTCCTCCCCACCGCCTGACTGTCCGCGCCTTTCCGAAGCAGGAAAACTTTTTTCCGGCATAACTATGTTTGCAGTCATTAGTCCAGCAGATGGAGCAAATGGCTGAATAAACGAAACCAGCCCGCAGTCTGAGGACAGAGGTAGATCAAGTGGAGAGAAGCAATCCTGATTGACTAAGTCTTGTTTCAAGCCTCGCTATTTGCTAGCTGTTAGCTTTCACCTCCAAGCAATACAGCACAGTGTGCATTACAGATAGAAAAGTGAGTCTTTAGAAGACAACTGTGAGACTGAGAGAAGATGAGGAAGGAATGGGTTGCTCTGCTGTGGTGGTATTGAACCAGGCAAATGCTGGTCCTGCCTTCTCCCTGGGGGTCAGTGTGTTTGCTTCCTGGTCAGGGCCTCAGAACAGCAGCACTCCATGCACCAGGCGTGATAGCATTAGACTGAATGCAAGTTTTAGGGATCCTCCAGAAAAGATTCATTGGGCAACGGTCTTGTTCTTTGTGCTGATGTTGAGCTCTCAGAGTAATGCGAAGATCCACGGCAGGATTTTCCAGTGGTCTTGTGCTGTCAAGTAGCTCTGAGTCAAAGAAATGAGTCTCCTGCCCTTCTCTCACCTGGATATCTGTTACCACGGCAGCCTGAGACCTTCTCGCCTGTGCTGTCAGCGCATTTGTGCATCCTGCACACCCACTAGCTGTACTACCAGCTTGCTGTTGAATGGGTGTTCTTCTGGATCATGTGAAGTACATGGTGTCTGCTTCTCGTTCTTCTGCAGATGCATTTCCTGTGGCTGGATAGTCACTGTGGTGCAGGCAGGATTCACTGTCACCCTGATGGAAGGCTCTGGGTTCTGGATCAAACTAGAGACTGGAAGAAAATTAAAGGGATCAGTTTGAGCTCACAGCTTCGTGGTCAGCTCTTGTCACTGAATCACAGTAATATGATCATTAATGTCAGGGGTTGGAAGGAACCTCTGAAGACCACCTAGTCCAAACCCCTGCCAGAGTAGGATCACCTAGAGCAGATCACACAAGAAATGTCTAGGTGAATTTTGAAAGTCTTCAGAGTCAGAGACTCCACAACCTCTCTAGGCAGCCTGTTCCAGTGCTCCATTACCTTAAAAATAAAAAGTATTTCCTTATGTTTAAGTTGAATCTCCTGCTTTTTGTGACCATTGCCCTTCATCCTGTTACTGGATGCCACTGAGAAGAGTCTGGACCCATCCACCTGACACCCATCCTTTTGATATTTATAAGCATTGTTGACATCTGCCCTCAGTCTCCTAGTCTCCTCTTCTCCAAGATGAACAGATCCAGCTCTCTCAGCCTTTCCTCGTATGGGAGATTCTTCAGCCCCCTCATCATCTTAGTGGCCCTGCACTGGACTCTCTCCAGTAGTTCTTTGTCCTTCTTGAACTGGGGAGCCCAGGACTGAGTTGACCACAACTGAGCAGCCTTGTCTTCTGACAGCAATTTCATAGCCTGAAGTCGGGAAATGAGTGCTACCTGATGCTAAAATTATCCGCTAGACCAATTAATCCATCAACCGTGCTGTTTTCTGCTCAGGACTGCCACAGAAATGCTGGAGACCTCATCCAAGAAAAGAATTATCAATCTCTTGTTGCTTCAGCTGTCTGTAGTGCGGTGGTGTGTACAGAGAGAGGTTTAAATAGGGCTGTGCAAAGCTCTGAGTTGTTCACATTACAGGTTTGCAGCATATTCTTTTCCGTTTGAAGGCCCATCTCCAGCCCACGACAGAGAGTGTCAATACTACAATGCCAGGGACACCAGAGCAGTGGCTTCTTCTCAGATAAGAGCTTGCTGTGGTTGGGAAGGTTTTGTCCTTGGGGCTGCGATGCTGGACGGTGGTGGAAGAAGCGTCCTTGGAGGACTGCTTAGAAAAGTTATATTGCCTCTGCCAGTGCTGCCTCTCTGCTCTTCAAACTCACTGTGATTCTCACACCCACTTAAGCTACTCTAAAAATAATTTTAAAGTGATACCTGAAGTACTAGCCACGGTTAAGTTATTTTTACCCCTTTTGTGGCACTTTTCACCAGGGGATCTTAATGTACTTCATAAAGGAGGGCAAATGCTCTTATCCGATTTTACACATGTTTAGGAGTGCCTTATGGAAATGGCAGAACAGGCAAAAGTAATGATTACATTTAAAATGTCCGTGGCAGCCATGGTTTAAGTAAGTAGATCTGTTCCTGCCAGTTTGAAGTCATTAATAGCAAGCCACCTGAAATAAGAAAATTTTAACTCCCTGTACTGTTTTAATTAGTTACTTTTCCTTTGTAGTAAATTATCCATCCTGAAATAGCAAAAGGCTGATGACAGTGCAATTCTGACAGACGTGTGTGCTCTTTTTACAGCTCTCAAGCCGCCCACCCCACCCTCTGTCCAGCCAGGAGAGGACCAGAAAGCAAATAATATAGTTACCATCACAGGTATCTCCTTATGCTTGTTCATCATCTTTGCCACCGTCCTCATCACCCTCTGGAGGAAGCTCTGCAGAACTCAGAAGTGCAACGCTGCTGTCCGACGGAACTCCGTCCATTCCCCTGGCTTCCGCAAAAACTCGGATGAAGAGAACATTTGCCAAGGAAACAAGCAGCGGGACAGCTTTGCCGAAGGAGGGGATGCCCCTGTTAACATTCCTCTGACCTACAGGCGAAGCCTCCAGTTTGCCCAAGAAGACGATGCCTCTGGAAGTGAGAACTTCCAGCCAAACGCTCAAAAAATAATCCCTCCGATTTTCAGCTACCGCCTGGCACAGCAGCAGCTGAAAGAGATGAAGAAGAAAGGCCTGACTGAGACCACCAAGGTGTACCACGTCTCTCAGAATCCCCTCACGGACACGGTTGTTGGTGCCACCACGATGCTTCCCCTCAGCGGGGAAAACCAAGAGGAGGCAGCGGCAAACAAATTTAGGATCAAATCTCCATTTCTGGACCAGCCAGGCAGTCAGCCCAAATTCCTGGCGGAAAGCTCTCACTCTAGACTGGATTTTCCATTCTCACAGGCCAATCCTGCAGTGAGCCCTACCCAAACCTTGGTAAGAAGAGCTCATTTCAAGCACCAGGACAACAGAGGGGACTTGCCTGAGAGGGGCTGTCACAGAAACCCGCACTTTAGAAGAACAGCCAGTTTCCATGAAACTAAAAAGGCCAGGCCCTTCAGGGAGAGAAGCATGTCCACCCTCACCCCCCGACAGACTCCTCTCTACAACTCCAGGACCAGAACTTGGGACCAGAGTTTAGAGGACAGAACACGGCCAAAATCGAGAAACGCTAATCCAACATGTGAAAAGCTGGACCAGCCCCACGGCCCTGCGCCAGCCTGCGAACCACAGGGCCATGCCGCAAAGTGCCACCACAGGGCAGGTGCCCCAGTGAAGAAGCTGGACCTAATCACTGACCGCCAGCCGGGTCAGGAGAAAACAGCTGATAAGCCTGAGCCCAGTCGGAGTAAGAGAGGCCCTTCACCCAACCCCAGAGGCACGTGGCGGAAAGAAACAGGCTCAGCTGGCAGAGATAGTTCCCAGAGAGGCCTGAGCGTAAGCCCTGCCCAGTACCGAAGGGACAAGTGCCAGAGCTTCCCGTTGGACCCTGAGTTTGCCTTCTATGACAATACTACTTTTGGGTTAACGGAGGCAGAGCAGCAGATGATCGACCTTCCAGGATATTTTGGCTCAAACGAAGAGGACGAAACAAGTACTTTAAGCATTGAGAAGCTGGTGATCTGAGCAGCTCGTTGCGGCCCAGCAGGAGGGGCGTGTGTGGGAGAGGATCTGCAGGATCTGTTGGCTTCTGATGGAAGGAGCAGCAGGAATTGCATTACCTCCGCGAGGAGCAGGAGGAAATAATGTCCCAAGGCTGGCTTGTGGGAACGCATTCCTTTCTGATTACTGGGAAGTGCTTCCAGACCATTATTTTTTTGTACTTATGTGTGGAAAATACACACAAAATACCCTGAGAAAGCACGCGTTAGTGAAGGTGTGGTGCAGGAATAGCCAACAGATTTCACTGCATAAAGCAGTGACTTTTCGTGCATCGTACATGATGAATGCAACTGCTCTAGCCTTTCTCACCTCGTGGACCGTGTACTAGTACATTATGGTGTTCTAAAGCGTCCGTTGTCCAGTTTCCTCAGCCATCTGTCGTAATTAGTGAATCATTTCCCATTTAGGAAACATGAACCTCAAGCTATAAGCAGTTTTCATCCTTTTGTTCATAGTCATTATTGAACTGCATTTCATTCACCATACGTGCTCCAAGAAGTCATGTAGTGGTGTTTCTTTTAACTGGCTGCATGAAAAGTGCAAACAATTGATGCTGAATATTTGGAGCGAATGTAAAATTGAGGGGACATTTTTCAGCATTCAGGACTTCGATATTTTCTTTCTGCCAATATTTATAACAAGAAAACTATAATGTACAAATATTTGCAGGAAATGAGTAGAAAAGGGCATGTGACCGGGAGGGCAAAGAAAATGGATGATCAAATTTTAGTCCTCCCAGAAATGTTACTGAAGCATTTAAGCAGCTGTAAAAGGCAGGGAGAAGACTGTTGAATCACCCATCCTTTCCAAAATAATCTTTGCCTTTATTAAACTTTTTAAAGGTAAATAAATTGGCAATGGCACTACTGCAGCAAGCTCAAGATAGATTATGAACACAGCCAGCAAACAAGAAATATGTTCGATGAATACCTGTTTTGCGAACAAAAAGAAAAAATAAAATGGCTTGACAACGTTTGGTGATTCACGAAGAATCTTATGGTGAAGTAAAAAAGTTATGTTGTTGGGTTTTTTTCGTCGTGCTTTAAAACCAGAGATCACAAATTGGCAATTACACACTGCTGCAAGTATTCAGAGCTGGGTTGAAACCCCACTTAACAACAAAGGCAGAGCTTTGGCCAGTGGGAATGAGTCAGAGGGTTTGCTTGGTGTTTGTTAGGATAAGTGTCTGTTCAGGGAGTTCGCCAAGGCTGGGGGAATGCGGTTGGGCAGCAATGAGAGAAGAGGAGATGCTGCCCATGGAGGATGGAGTGAGAGGGGGTAGGTTCATGCAGAGGAACTCTCGGCCTTAAAACAACTCTCCCATAAGGAGAAACAACCCTACATCCCCTTTAACGCACCTTGTGGGCGTGAAGGAAAAATTTGCTCAGTTCTCTGGCAGTAGGCTGCTGTCTTTCTCAAAAACTGGCACTTTTTTCTTTTTTTTCCTTTTTTTTCCCTCCAAACGAAGGACAATTTTAAAGGAAGAGAGGCACTGCTGTGCATTAGCTGGTTACCGATGGCACCCCACTGAAGTGCCCAAAGCGTGTGCAGGTGACTTGACGGACACACAGCGGGAGGGCTTGCTGTGGCAGCCTAGGAGGAGCCAGACACCCAGCATTTGGCTGCCAGAGACAAACTCCACCTTCAGAACAGCCTTTTTGATGGGTAACATTTTGCAGCTGCTGCTGGAGCACTGGATCCCACTCACAGGGTGATGTGAGCTCCCTCTTTCCCTGCAGCCACCTTGTCCATGTTCAGCACTTTGTCCCAGTGTGGCATTGGTACTACTATGTGTTCCCATAAGCTGTCAGCTTGAAACGCTGTTTAAAGCCCTTGAGAACGTGTTCACACTTGAGAAGGGATCCAGGGCTAAGCAAATGTAATAAGCCTTTAAATTGACTTAAATGAGCTGGAAATCAGATCTCAGAAGCAATTCCTGCTCAGATTTCTTACCACCCCCGTGCTAAGGTAAACTCCGCCACGTGAAGCACGTTCGCTGCGAAGCAGCGGTCTGTCAGCGTTAACCCTGCAGCGCTACAATATTTATTTAGAGCTTTGGTGAGCCTCTCAGCACAGGAGACCCTGGGAAAATGAGGGATCAAACGTACAGCACAGCAACATTCTGCAGGCATCTCCCTAACTTTCAGCGGGAGTGATTTGAGCACAGTGGTAGCCCTCAGATCAAATAAGTACTGCACTAGTGGCATTTTACCCTGTTTATTAGGATAAGGAAGGTTCTGAAATGCTTCCTAGGGCTTGCTGTGGGAGCTGCAGGGTCCTGCACAAAGCCCTCTGACCCCTACATCTCCAGGGGGGATCCCTGCATTGCAGGAGGGTCGAGATGGGGGGGCCTTGCTCTCAGCTGCTTCCCGCAACCTTGTCTCAGGGTTGGGCTGCATTCAGAGCAGCTACTGTAATGCATTCGTTAGATGGGCTTAGGTACATCTTACATCTAAGACAGCGAGGCAGAGCCCTTCTCTCCCAGCTTGTCAGATCTTGGCCTCTCTTTGTCACAGAGAGAGAGAAAAAACTCAGTTAACATAGTGATTTTGGCTAAAGGCAGTCCAGCTGCAACTCCTGCCCCTTTGTATTGACACAGTCTCCATACTCTGGACGTTCTGTTGCTCACTGCTTGCTCGCTGGGGGAACAGGAATGGGTAGCTGTTGCCTGACTAAGTCCTGTTGATTTTATCTCTAGCTTGATACTCACATTATCAGATGGGTTATCGGCTGCTGAATGAACTGTCAAACTCACTAATGCCATCGCTTTGTTGCTGTAGTTGATTTCCAGCGTGCGGCGCTGAGCAACGAGTCTGTAATCTTCACCTGCTTCCCTCATCCTCTGCTGTGGAGTGGGTTCGAGCATCATCTGCCAGAAGGCATTAACTTATGTCCCTCACATTTCCGTGTGTCTTCGGCCCAGTTGCAAATTGTCCTCAGGGCTGCCCTCAGCGCTGCAGCAGTGGCCGCGTGGTTATAGCATGCGCAAACCAATTCCTTACGGTCCCAACACACAGTTACGACATTTCCTGTTGTAAAATACTGAAGTAGTGACTGGAAAGGAAATAGTAAGCGTTGGCCATTCACAGCCCTTTCTTCCCAAGGACAACCTCATTTCAGAGATGGAGGTGCAAGTCCCGTTCCAGGTGGGTGTGTGTCAACGCTCGGGGACAGGGCAGTGGTGCGGTGTTGCCGGGGCACAGGCTTTAGGAGCACGGCTCTTGGAGTGCTGTCCCGTCATGCTCCTGTGTTCACGTTTGCAGTGACTGGGTGTCTGGGAAGAACTGAGAACAGGGTTTGCCTCTTGACGGAGCAGAGGAACTGAGCCAAGTTTTACACTGAACCTTGCCTCCAGGGCAGCTTGAGTCCTGGGAGTTAACCTTACCTTGCAGACCCTCTCAACTACCTGGGACAGCAGGTGCAAAAGCACCAAAGCCAACACCAGAAGAATGCACTTCTTTTATTATGATCTTTCTCAAGATTTTAATCCAAATTTCTGTTCAAGTTCCTCCTGTTGAAAACCAGATACAAAGTGTTATGTCCTACTCAGGTGGTTTTATTTCACCCTTCATGGATATGTAATACAAATTACAATATGTGTAGATCTAAAAGCAAGTAAATGGGAGAGAGCTACTGGTTAAAAAAATTGTAATTCAGGAAAAAAACATTCGTTCTGTGACATGGTAATTAAGTTATTTGCATCAAGCTGATATTACTGCTCGTTTTTGACTGTTGTTATTAACAACTTGTGGAAAATAAATTTTCAGTATTCCATTTCTCGTGGTCATTTGTGTTGCTCTTTCGTTTCGCTCCGATGAGACAGTGAGAGTGGTGTGCCAAATGGTTCAATCACTTCCCACCTTCTGACTCCACTAACTCAAAAAGTCAAAACCGTACAAGTGAATCATGACTGCATTTTAGGAACTTCTACTTGTGCTCATCTTAAATTTAGTAAAATCTACCTGATTTTAATCTGGGGCTCAAGTCTGGTTGGCAGCATTGTCTTTTCCTGTGTTAAGGTGTTGTGGTGTGCCGTAGGAGTGGGGCTGCAGTGGGAAGCTGTTGGCAGTGAAACCCAGTGTCCACCTTGTCCGTGCTGTGGGAGTTTACTTTGGCGTTGCCTTGGTCTGGATGCATGTTGGCAGCTGGAGCACGTCCGTCCACTGGTTTGGTTTCACACGCTCCAGAGGTGTTCTGCAACTGAAGTGTGGCGACTGGGGACCATAGGGAGTTGCTTACAAGTATTCTCCTGATCCAGAACAGAGCACTTACAAAGGCATGCCAGAAGAAGTCCAATTCCTCATCACCTTGTTGTTTCTAGTCTTACGTTCTCATAACTGACAGGTAAAATCCAGGTGAAAAAAGATTCTCGCCCTTGAAGAGTACAGATAGCTGAAAGAGCAGGTTTGAGCATTCAAGGTCCAGAGCTTTTAAGTCCTGAAAACTGCTGAAAAAGTAAACTGTGTTAGTTCCATGACTGTTGGCTGGCTGTGCTCAAACAACTCACGACATTAGCTTCAGCTAGTAGAAGCAGGTGCAGCTCCGGTTATCACAGCACAGGTTTGGCGGCTGGCAGCAGCAGACGGCTGACTATTAACTTGCACAATTCTTTTTAGCCTGTGCTTCTTTTCTTTCCACAGCAGCAGGTTTCAGCTGCCCTGGCTGTTCTCGCCATCTCCGCTCTCGCTGTCAACAAAGGACGGAGGCCTGATTTTCATGGCCGAGTATTTTAGCGAGTACCACATCCCGTGCCACGTAGACCAAACCACACCATTGTCATGGGATCCATTGTACCTTCCTGTTCTGTAGTATCGTCCGTTGAGGTTTACAGCATGGCACCTTGGAATGGTGTAGGAGAGGGGAAAAAAGGAGGTAGTAGGTTTAGCATGGGAAGACATCTCATTACAATGAAGTAAAATTTGCACACAACATACATTTAGAAATGCCAGGGCGGGATTCGCTGGCACATTCAGGCACCTAGATACATCTGTCTGTGCTGAACTGGTTATCTAAAGTCCTCCAGTAGCTGGTGGAGATCTGGTTAATGCATTTAGTGGAACCTGAAGCAGACACCTACGCTGGTCAGATAATTCAACCTATTGACTCTTTCAAGTGTATTAACTAGCGACATGAATCAGCTGCCCAAACAGAGGAGTGTAGTGCCATTTGGTAGGTTCTAGCTCAAGTAAAGTCTTTTTCAACCTTAATGATTCTATGATACTGTGCACCAGGGGAGGTTTAGATTGGGTATTAGGAAAAATTTCTTTGCTGAAAGAGTGATGAAACATTGGAACGGGCTACCCAGGGAAGTGGTGGAGTCGCCATCCCTGGAGGTTTTTAAAAGATGTGTAGGTGTAGCACTTAGGCACATGATTTAATGGTCATGGTGGTGTTGGGTTGACGGTTGGACAGGATGATCTCAGAGGTCTTTTCCAACCTTAATGATTCTGTGATTTTATTCTATAGTTCTAAGCGTAGGCAGCTATGTGTTGACACCTAAAAAGGCAGATGTCTTTCTATCAAGGCAAATCAAGGTAAATCCCACTACTGATGTACAGTGTTGTAGCTCCACTGATTTCAATTTGTGTGTGACAAGGGCATGGTCAAAGAAGAGGCTCATCCCACACTAATGCAGAGAAAAAAACAAGGGTGGTGCATCTGTGCTCCCAGGGCTGGTGAACCTGAGTGCCTATCTGTTGATGTGTGGATTACGCCCAACTGGCAAACGTACCTCCTGTTAAGGGGTAGCTCACCGCCCAGACATGCTCCACACTAGAGAAATGTCCTTTGTACACACTTCACTTCTCGGTGGCTACAGTTGTTTTATTTCCTGGGATATGATCCAAAGTACTTTAAAGAATTTTAATTTGGCCCTTTTCCTTCCAGGTCTATGTCCACTATGCATTTATTTTGACCCGTTTATTTAAAGCAAATGCAATTTACCTGTGGCCCGATTTCTTAAAATGAATGCAACTTACCTGCTTCGTTTCACAATGAAAGAAGCAGATTGCTTCCCTTTGAGGTGGAAACACCTTAGAACATCTGTGTGAGGTGGCAAGCACGCACAGTAGCCTCCAGCTGCTGTAAGGCAGGCAAGTCCTCTCAGCACAGCAGCTGGCCACAGGGTCGGCCACCCACACCGAGAGGAATCCGAGAGGAATCGACTGGTTTCTGTACCTGTTAAACCACCAGCCGCCCTCGTTCTCTGATGCGCAGTTGCCTGCCAGGAATCGATCGTGGTCCTTGTCAGATGTGGTGAACTGCATCCCTCTGTGAGAGGCTGACCACTGATCTTCAAAATTGCTCCCACCAGACAGAGCGTCGCCAGCATTACCAGAGTAGGTGCCAAACCATAACCTGTAATTGTCCTGCAAGAATGTGTGAAACTTGTCTTTGATACCATCTCTTTCAGCCTTTGCTTCCATTTTTGAGATCAAATTTGCTCTGGCCATTGTATCCATTGCCAAAGTCATGACTGTTGAAATCAAAGATGACTTTTGGCCCCATGCTTTAATGGTCCTAGTGTATATCAATATGGGATTTAAACTTCCATAAGGGATTTCTAATTCCTGTTGCTGCTACAAAGGGCTTCAGACTTATTGTCATACAATAACCATTCAATACATTATACAACAAGCCCTTCCTAGCTCATTAAGAACAACTTGGCAGAAAATTGCCAAGCAGTTGCCTTCATAACTTCTGTCGTTCAGCTAGAATAACTTCTTCAGAATTTTGCTCCACCAAGAACTAAAACCTTCTGGCTTCCAGCTAAATGATCTGGTCCTGGTAGGAATACTTAGAAGAATAGTTCCATTGAGCACAGCTAACAGATATAAGGGACATTTCATAGGAGACGGATGCTTACTTTTGTGGTGTGGGCTTTTTCCACTTTTTCTTATGGAAAATAGCAGTAAGGTACCAACAAGAAACTGGTCAAAGTTGTCCTAAGAAAACTAATTGTAAGATAATTATAATGCTTGCATTTATGGAGCAGTGATGGAGATGGAACTAGGACTGGTTCATGCAATGGAACTCTCTGGAGACATTCAAAACCCGCCTGGACACGTACCTGTGTGATCTACTGTAGGTGATCCTGCTCTGGCAGGGGGTTTGGACTAGATGATCTTTGAGGTCCTTTCCAACCTCTAACACTCTGTGACTGTGACTCTGTGACTCTGTGACTCATGTCCTTGGGTATCTGGGCTACTTACGTGTGGTGTTCAGAAAGGCAAGCTTACAAAGAACAGCACCTGCATTGAGCAGGACGCTGTCTAAAGCTAGAAAACAAACATGAAAATACAGAGGTGTGTCTGTCTTTGGGCTTTCTGTGTCTGTAGCATTAAATGTACTGCTACAGGTACATGTTCAAGATGAGAGCTTAAAACTGCGCTTTCAAAGCTTTGATTAAAATTCACCATTTATTTTAAAACAAAGTGAAGGATTTGTTCTGATGATTGCCTTTTATGTCACAGCTTGAAACACTCTCCTAGGACGTAGGAGAATGGGGTTCAGTTTCCTTGCAGAGGTTAAAACCCTTATCTCCTCTCTCACAGAAGACTCGAGGAAAGAGGCAAATGCATGTGGGAATCCCTGTGCCCTGTGGCAGAGTTGCCCTTGGTGCAGCAGCAAAGCTAGTGAGAGAGCGCGCACACACGATCCTGTCGCCCGGTGTCATGGGCACTCGATGGTTATAAGGATGAGGTCCCAGACTCACATTCCTGCTCCCAGTTCATCAGTCAGCCAAAGCAGGAATCCCAGGGAACCAGAGCAGGTAAGTTTTGCAGAGCTGTAATTATGACCCTGGTACTGAAGTCTGACCCTGCATTTGCAGATGCCTCCACACTTACAGAAAAAACCCCAAGCAAATCGCCATTTTCTTAATTTCTCACCTGCTCATTTGCAAGCTGGAAATTCTCATAGATGGCGTAACGACTTTCCCCATGCCAGTCCATCAGGTCAATCTTTAGGGAGCATTCTCCTAAACACAAAGTGGTGTCTTTTTAGATGAAGCAGCTCATGCAAATTGGAAAGAAACTTTTGCAGGGAAAGTACTTGCACCTCTAGCGAGCAGGTCATAAATGTGGTCGTTGCCCAGCCAGTATTCATCATTCTTGCCCTGGAATTTCCCAAATCCTAGTTTGTAATCATCCCATTTCCTGCAGTGAGATACAAATATCAATTTCAGCATGTGAGGGAATTAGATGAGTCATGACGCTGGGCTATGGCAACAAGTAAAATTTCACCTGTATCTCCAGACACTGTTTTCTAAAAGCATCTGATTCATCGCAAGCTGAGCTGAGATTTGTCACTCTGCCTTAGAAGTAAACACAACTCACAGCTTACTTCTTCCCCTGCTAAGCCTGTGCATACATATACTGGGATCAAACTTTCAAGGTGTCAGATGCAGGGCTCGCAGGATGAGGTTGCAAGTTAGATGGAAAGGGGAAGCAGCAGCTGTCATATTGGTCTTCAGCAAAGCATGTGATATTGTTCTTCAGCAAGTCATAATTAAAATGCCTCCCTGACTGAAAAGGAATGTTGCCACCTAAAACATGCTGCAATCCTGGATGTATGATGTGGTATTGTGAAGAATTAGAAACTGCAAACAAAAGCCTCCAGATGAACTTAAGATGAAAATATCTGGGTTGGCTTTGTGCTCCTGTTCCATTTAAATCTATTTTTGATTCATCGACCACTCTCACCTCTGCTTTTTTTTTGCATGATCACTGTTTGGATGTGGCAACTTGTCCTTCAAAGACATATACTTACTTTTCATCAGCATTTTCTGGCTCTTTCTAAGAGAAATTTGCTGTTACTTTTTTTCTTATAATTTCATTCTCTTAAAACTCCTCTATTATTTAGGTATTACCTTTCATATTCACATATATGTCTTGTGTATCACCATTTCCAGTTTTACTAACCCCATGTTTATTCCCTCTCTCATTAAGGATCTTAATTCTACTTATTATTCAATGTTCCTCTTCAGGCTGTTTTTCATTCACCTGTGCTCTCAGCTGAATCCCCATGGCTAGATAGCTGCCACTCCCTGGGCAAGCCAGCTTAGAGCCATTTGAGGTAGCTTTGCAATGGACTTCATTCACTGCAGGAGAAACTTCATATACCCTGAAGTTGTGTGTGCTGTGGTAGTGAATTAATCTGAGTGGGGTTGTTTCTCCTTCACTGTGCTGTGAGAGCATCTCTCCTCCTGGAGGTTTCCAGGTGAAAGTCACCTCTCCGGGATTTTGCACAGGCAAAGAACAATCTGGACCAGTGGCCTGGTATCTTTTAGAATGATCTGAATGAGGAAATTAATGTTATACCACGCTGAATGTAATTCCTGACAGGAGAACAGATATGTTCAAGAGGACTCAGTCCATGCGCTGGCAGCAGATACCTCCCGATTTGGAGCCTTTGACAGTCTCCAGTGATGATAAAAACAAATGCATACATGTGTACACACTTTCTTAAATGCAGAGAAGCCACGGAAAAGGCATTATAGAACCCTTTTGAAAATGGCCTCCTGTGCTAACGCAAAGAGTTATCATCGCTAAAGTATAATTCTGCATACTCTGGTTCTCAAACGTAGGGTTTTGCCAGGCAGGAGGATGAGGGGTGGGCACAGGAGGCCTGACTGCGAGCCCTGTCAATGCACAGACCTATTGAAATTCTCCTTGCCGTTACTCCGTCGCTGAATGACGGTCCATCCGCCGCCGTCAGACATGTCACAGTATGCCAGGAAAGGCTCTCGGTCTGCTCTGGGCCTGATCCGGTAGTAGCCATTTTTGGTCTTCTTCCGATTATACACCGCAGAGCAATCTAGGTAGAATGGTATTGGTTTATTAAATGGGATAGGGGGAAAGCAAAGGGGTATGTGCCGGCAAGAGAAGACGTTGATGAGAGGCTCTGTGGGACAAGGACACTTAGCCGGTCTGTTTTGAGGTCTGCAAGCCCCGCAGAGCCAAAGCAAATGGTTCAGTAAAGTAGTAGCAACGGTTTGCAGGCTGCTGGGTTTAACACGGAGCCGGAAGGCTCGAGAGCCGTTAGAGCCATGGTCTCTGAGGGCGTCGTTCCCAAATCTTTGGTGACATACAGGAGGGCTGCAGCTCATGCTTGGGATAGGGTACAGTATGGGAGAGACACAGGACCGGGACTGTCTATGTCAGCAAGATCAGTTTCCCTTTTCCATGTGGAAGTTAACCTCAGCCGTACTTCACATTGGATCGGGGCCCAGAATTTCTAAAATAATGTTCCTCAGACCATCTCTACCAGGGCAGTATTGGGAAAGTGTCTCTCAAGACATCAAAGCTTCACACTTTCAATGTAATGCCCATGAAGGATAAAATTTTGGCCACAGGCCATGATTCCAGTTATGACCATGTTCTCAAAGTGACAGCAAGGAACAGAGCATGCAGGCCTGCTACTGCACCACGGAAGTGATGGAGGAGCTGAGGAACAAGGAGGCTGAGCTCCCCCAAACAGGTTTCAGTGCCTGCAGCTGAGCCAGGCACTCTGGGCTCCCGTAAGTCACCCAGGGAAAACGGGGTCTTCAGGAGCAAGACCCGTCTCTTCCTAAAGCAGATACCTAAAGTAGGTCCTATGGAAAACATTTGAGAGATGCCTGTTCCTCTCTGTACCAGAGTCCCAGGTGAGAAGACCAGCTGCAGGTGTCTGTGTTGTATTTGGGTAGCGGCTGCCTAAAGCTGGGCCAGCTGACTCTGGCTCCAGGGGATGTCTGCTGGAATCAGGGCCACCAGTCTGACCTCCTCCTTCCTGTGTCTCTGACTGCATTTTAAAACACAATCCACTTTAAAGCTTTTGGTAGAAATAAAATATGACACATGGGACACTGCAGGGAGAAATAAGCATTGTGGTAAGCTGAAATTTCCACACACACTATTGCAAACTGTACCTTGGTCATAGACTATCAAATTTCCACTGGTTGTGGGTAAAAGCACCTCACGCTGCAAGCTCCTGTTGCCTGAGAACAGCCCACTTTCTGTTCTGTGATAAGTGTTCTCCAGGATGTCCTTCAGTTGCAATTCATATAAGTAAAGTGAGTCTTGAAGCTGTTTTAATCTTTGCCTTAATTTATTGTTGTCTAGGAGGCAGATATCTTTTTCCTATGGAGAAAACAAAGCAAAACGCCCCATGCTTCAGTCGGTGGCAGGAGCAGAGGCAGAGAGAGAAGTATCTGTCTTCTCTTGACCCCAACATGTCACTCTGCCTCTGTGGATCAAGATGGTTTGATGATGGTCTCTTCCTAAAATACATAAATCTTGCACAGCATGGGCTGTTGAGTTGAACCCAGCGGAAAAGGGTTTTCTGCAACGACCTTGCCACTGCTCAAAGCATCCCAGATTATGATCAGATACACAGAAAATTACTCTGGGCAAAACCCACTCACCTCGACTCCCATTTAATGAACTCAGAGTGAGTGTTTGCAGACTATGAAGCTGCTCAGGGTAATAAGAAGGGAAAAACTTAGCTCTTGCACTGTCGCCAGGCCAAACTAATGAGGTTTCAGGAACATCTTCCTGTAAAACTGGAAGATGAAAGAGCTGATATTTGGTGCAAATCAGCTGAAAGCAGTGAGACTACAGCAGTATAACTTCAGAGCTGCACTACTGAAACCAAGCCCAGAATCTGACCCACACTGGCTGGGATAAATATTGTCATCAACAGTCTAGTCTATGGCTGGTGTTACTCCATTAAAAACATAACAAAACAGAGCAAAATTTCTTCCCAGATGAGAAAGCAGACCCATGCAGTAAGAATCATTGGCTATTTTTGCTCTGAGCAAGACTGCTGGAGTGACAACAGGTCAGGACCAGTTCTAGGCAAAAGCAAAAGCAGCAGCTGCCCATGACAACAGGGTGCTGAGCGTGTTCAGATGTGGCCTCACAGCTGCTTCTTCCTTATCCTAGGCCTGCTGGTTTTCCTCCGTGGAGGAGGATTTCCAGGCTGGAGGCACACAGGGACCTGCTGGGAGACAGCTCCAAGCTCACCAAACTCTCCTTGCTGAGCTCTGTATCTCGTTGGGATCGCCCAAGAGAAATCTGCTCATCAGAAGAGTGCAGATTGCCTCAGACTATGCCTTCCTCTTCCCGCTTATTAAATCACAAGGGATAAATGCAATTTTCCCTGGCCATGATATTATTTTTTTTTTTAAAAAAAAAGGTTTTATTGTTTTTGTTATTAATTCTTGGGGATGTCAGTCCAGCCATCCAGAGAGCTGCACAGCCCCTAATGTTGTGAAAACCCTGTGTGATCAGGACAGGAGTGACCTTCCTTTAGCTGCAGGGGGGTGCCTTTTTGCTCTGCTCTTGCAGATCTCCATCCTTTTGTTGGGGAGCGCCTGTCTCTACGTGACCGAGAAGATAAACCATTAAGAGGCTGTACATATGCTAGCTAGAAGATACGCACCAAAAACCTGGGCGCAGGTGAACTGAAGCTGACCAGGAGAATGAGCAGCACCAACCAGGGCATCATCGCACTCATATCGTATCACCTGAAAAGAAGTATTGACAGGCTGCACTGGAGGTTTCTTTAGTTCCTCTGTAGTGTTTTGACCCTGGCTGGAGGCTGGGTGCCCACAACAGCTGCTCTATCATTCCCCCTTCTCAGCTAGACCGGGGCAGAAAATACAGTGAAGGGCTCCTGGGCTGAGATAAGGACAGGGAGATCACTCAAAATTACTGTCCCTGGCAGAACATGCCTGATTTGGGGAAATTAATTGATTAAATTAATTAGCAATCAAATTAAAGCAATGAGAAATAAACCCAGATCTTAAAAGTAAGACCTTCCCCCACGTGTCCTTTCTTCCTGGGCTTAACTTTACTCCTGATTTATTCACCACGTCTCCCTGAGCGGTGCAGGGGGACAGGGAATGGGCGTTGAGGTCAGTTTATCAGATGTTGTCTCTACGGCTCCTTCTTCCACAGGGAAGGAGGAAGTTAAGTTTAAGTCAGGCCTAAAGTTAGGCAGCACCTAAAGTTAGCCAGACCTAAATTTAAGCTGGGCCTAATGTTAGGCAGAACTTAAAGTTAAGCCAGGCCTAAATTTAAGCCAGGCATATCATTAAGACAGACCTAACTTTATGTTTGGCTTAACTTTCAGGCCAGCCTAATTTTACGCCCTTCCTCCTTCCCTGAGGAATGACTCCTCACGCTTCCCCTGCTCTAGTGTGGGGTCCCTCTCACAGGAGACTGTTCTTCACAAACTTTCTCCAATGTGAGTCCTCTCATGAGAGACAGTTCTTTACAAGCTGCCCCAATGTGAGTCCTTTCCATGGGGTGCAGCTCTTCAGGAGGAAACTGCTCCAGCACGGGTCTCCCACAGGGTGACAAGTCCTGCCAGGAGCCTGCTCCAGCGTGGATTTCCCATGGGGTCACAGGTGGACATCTATACCCCTGTCACCTCCATGGACAGCAGGGGGACATCTTGCCTCACCCTAGTCTTCATCACAACTTGGGAATCTTTGCTCTGGTGCCTGGAGAACATCCTCCCCTCCGCTGCTTCTTCATGGACCTTGGTGTCTTCACACATTCTTACTCCTCTCTCTCTCTTTCTCTCTGAGCTGTTGTGGTGCAGTTCTTTTTCCTCTCACTTCTTAAATATGTTTTCACAGAGGTGTTCCCATCATGACTGATAACCTTGGCCTTGGCCAGCAGTGGGTCCGTCTTTGGAGCCAGCTGGAATTGGCTCTCTTGGACCTAGGGGAAGCTTCTAGCAGCTTCTCAGTCACCCCTACAGCGCCCCCGCCCCCCCCCCCCCCCCCCCCACTGAAACACAGCCAGGCAAACCCAGTACATCCTCTCACAACTTAATACCCCCTCATTATCCCCAGAAAATGCTGTAGGATTGTTAAGGAGGTTGCTTGAAACTACAAGGGCAAAATTGGGGAAAAGATGCGTGTTAGGCAGAAGCTGAAGCACCAGTGTAGTTTGCTGACTGGGGGGATAGAG
This sequence comes from Trogon surrucura, assembly GCA_020746105.1. Classification (NCBI taxonomy): domain Eukaryota; kingdom Metazoa; phylum Chordata; class Aves; order Trogoniformes; family Trogonidae; genus Trogon; species Trogon surrucura. Next base: position 30,131,074 of record CM036617.1, on the reverse strand, counting down.
GCTTAACTCCAAGCTCCTGCTTCTCTGGAGAAATAAATACTGAGTGTGACTTCCCAGCAGCCTCTGCCCCTTCTCCCGAGTGCCCACACAGACGGGAAGTTACTCGGCAGTAACGCCTCCTTGGAGCACTCCTTGTCAAACTGGTTGGCCAAAATCACACAGTCCTTATTCAGTCCAAACTCCCCAAAGGTGAGAGGGATTTTGCCTCCTGCTTGAGTGAGCATAGGCATTGCCCCTCCTTGGCTCATAGAGCAGTCTCTCGGGACGGGATTACCTTGGAGGCTGAGGGCGGAAGTCACATGTGGGACAGGATGGGCATGGGATAGTTTTGTGAAATAGATCCTCTGCTGCCTCTCAGCTAGAAAAAAAGCTAAGCAATTGCCACCAGGAACATGCAGCTGAATGCGAGTGAACAGTACAAATTGTTCACAGTGTGCTTGCATCGTGCTTTCAAGAAAAAGTTAATCAGAAAGAATTAAAAGAATGTGAAAAATAGGCTAAAACCAACTCCCCCGCTTCACATCTGGAAGTGCTGCAGAAACTTGGCTGTGTAGCTCTGTGCTCTGAGCAACGCGCTTTGTTTCAGCCATGGCTCTATCAGCATCCCCTCAGTGGCTGATGTGAGAGCTGCTTCCAGAGCCCGCAAAGTTGCTGCGACAGCGGAGCCATCTGCCAAGCCGGGCAGGCAAGATCCAAAGCAAGCTGAGAGATGAAGTGCCCCATAGAAGTCACCCGTAAAAGATGTCACACAGGTGGGTGCCCCAGCCACAGCATTTTCTCAGCTCATAGAGAGAAGAGTTCAGCATCACCCCCCCGCTCCCCAGCCCGTGACCACCGGTGCTTTTCATTCATGTTGGTGGTTGCAGGATTGGCACTGAGGCCAGAATCAGACCCGGTGCATGTGGGTGGAGGCAAAAAGCTAACAGGAAGGATGAATTTGAGTGATGGCTCCTGAAAACCAGACAGTGCAGACTGGAGGGAAAGCAAGAAATCTAATCCACGCCTTTATCAATACATATGAAATGCACGTACCTGTAATTTGCCTTTCCTTCAGATCTCCTCCTGGTATGATTATCTCCCTTAAAAGTCAACTGCAAAAGAAAGTGATCATAAACCTGGCTGCGTTTCTAGAGGTTGAGATTTTCCTTTCCAGATGGGCCACATCAAGTGCACAGGCGAAGAACGTTTCACAGCACTAGGCAGTTCCACAGAAAAGACAATTGCAGTTCCTTGTGTGAAAGTTACACAAACTCTGGGTTATCTCTTGTTACCCAATACTCATCCTGTTGCTTCCTAGTGAGGATAAAAGGAAATTAGTTTTCTATCAAAGGAGAAGTTTTCTCTCCAAAGGAGATGGGCTCTGCCAGTCGCGTACCATTACCCACCTCATTTGACTAGTAAGCTCAACCAAGTCTGACTTCTTTAAGTGTTTACATGAATCACTCAGATTAATGCTCCCTGTGGGAGTTTTATCTCATATTTAATACAGCCAGGCTCATTTCAAGTAAGTCCTGTAAGGTGGAAATAACACAGCTTTTCTGCTCAGCATTCCTTTTGCTGTTTAATCTGGTTTATATGTAAAAGCACAGCACAGCTGTAACGCCAAAGGAGCTGCAAATCTGAAGCAAGAAGTGAACATGGAGCTATTAAGCAAGATTTGCTATTTGACTGAAATCTCAGGAGATCTGCAGTTGTGTAACTCTCCTCTGAGTTGGATGATTAGATTCACTAGTTAACACAAACAAGGACATTTGCAGAAGAGAGAAAAAAAAAACCCAAACAAACAGATGGTTGCCTCCCTTTGCTTTACGGCCAAGGAATTACAGGTTATTTTAAAGAAAACAGCAGGGATGTTCTGTTTTACAGAGGTGTATTCAGAGGAAAGACTGTGGAGCCGAAAGACAAGGCATATAAACCCACCATAACCTTCCATGTTGCTCTCCAGGAAAGCAGGACCGTCAAGCTATTACCAAGTATGACGATGCTGTTTATTTCTTAAAAGCTGCATTCCTCCTCTCCCGCAAGAACTGCTGACCCATTTCACTGCCAAAGGATTATGCAAACAGCGCTTTTCTTCTCACTTGCTCTCTACCCTCAGTTTTAGGTTGTTTTTGGAAGCTGTGAAACTAAATGAGTGAAATGTCTTCTCTCCTCCTTAGTGGTTACTCGGTCCTTTCTTCTGCCCCCTTGGTCAGCAGCTGCAGCCAAGAGCAGAGTGCTTGGGTACCACGCTCTCACGCACAGGGGGGCCACCTGCCAGCCCCCAGAGCTGTCATCTGCAGCAGCAACTCTTTCTCAGCTGGAGCCAGCCAGCTGCTGTTTGAGACGCTGCGCACTGATTTTTGCTCTTGCCTAAATGGCCAACATCCTCCTTTTAGGAGCAGGCGGTGGAGCTGCAGTCCTGGTGGGACTAATGTATGGATGTTATATGACTGCAACTTTGCAGGGGCAGGACTCCATCAGGGACCCCTAAAGCACCTCTCAGAGCCAAGACACCTGGAGCACTCCCCTGCTTTCTTGAGGGCTTCACTAATGTTAACCTCACCAGTGTTTGCTTGTGAAAGAGTCAGCTGGAACATGTTTCTTGCATATTGGCTTCATGATGAATTTATTTTCCCAGGTTACATGAACACTTAGGAATATCTAAAGCAGAAGAGAGGGGTTGCCAGGAGTTTGAGTTCATCTCATGTGAAGTGGGTCTAGCAGGAGGGTGTGTTCATGTGCTGCTCCACTGGACCAGAGCTAAAATAATCAAGACATCACAAAGAACGTGGATACTGTGTGATCACTGATGTTTTTTCCGCACAGATGTTGAAGTCCCTAGGCAGTGGGACTGTAAATGCTCTTTTTTTTTTTTTTTCTGTCCTGGAATACACATGCAGCACACATATTCTGCAGAGCAAATTCCTGTTTAGTTACTTGGAAGGAGATCAAATTCCCTCTTCTGAAGGTATTCAGTGATCTTGTCAGCAAATAATAACAGTTTCATTAACTAAAAACCTCCCCACCCTGCTCTTCTCCACCCTCCTTCCAGCAAAAGTACATAGGTGCCGAGTAACAGTCATAGAAAATGATTATTCACACACTAAATGCCCAGCCAGCACAGCAAGAATGCAAACTGGTAAATAAAAATGAATGAAGAGAGTGGCTCTGTGGCAGCTCTTGATACTGCTGCAGGAACGGGGTGCTGGGCTCCCCCAGAAAGAATGGTTTGGGATGAAGACATGAAGATGACACCTGATGGACATTCCCCCCCTCAGAGCTCAATGGAACATCACTGCAGCTGGAAGACAGTGGTGGCATCTCAAAACCCTCCCAAGACAAGTTCGTCACTATTTGTTTGTAAAGGAGGAAAGGAAGAAATGAGACCGACTGCTTCAGGCTCTGAAGGAGGTACAGAAACCTGAGGTTTTCACAGCAGGAGTCTGCCTCCTACCCGTGCTCTAGGAAAATTCAGAGCAGCCTAGAGCCAGCTCCAAGCAAAACAGCTCAATTGCAGTGAATCCAGGTGCTTTAGCATTTGCCATTATTTTTATACTTCTTATCACATCTCACCTTCCACGAATAGCCTGCTCACTGGGAAAGACTGAGGACCTGGCTCCTTTGCAGGCGCTGCAGGTGTGGAGGCACCAGGGGCCTGCAGGCTCTCGATGCGTGAGCTACCACACATCTTCTGTAGGAATCTGGGCTGTCAGGTTTTAAAAATCAAGTTAATGTATGAGATCTGAAACAAATATTTATTTATTTTAAACCTAGCACTAAAGGGTTCCATGAAAAGTAAGACAAATTTAAAAGATCAGAATGACATCAGCCACCACAGTTTCAATCTACGAAACAACCGAAACCAGCATATGCACATTAAAAGTCTGTGGTTTGTAAGCAAGGATTAACCACAGAAATCTCTGTACAAAAAAGGAGCAATGGTGGCAGGCCATGAAACACGCTAGATCTGAATATTTTGATAATGTTCAAAGAGCAAAGACATAATTCAGTCTAACTAATGAGTCTGCGTGCAAGCCTATGAGTATCTAATGGGTTGACACAACAAACATAATTAGTTTATAAGTTCCTGAGGGCAAGCACAGGTCCAGGTGATCTCACATCAGGAATAGCTGTACCAAAGGGAATTAGTCACAAGGGGAGAGGGAGTATGTAGATTATCTGCATGATCTTCTACCTACCTCAGGTCAGAGAACTCCCCTGACCTAATTCATTCCCATTACAACAAGAACATCTCTTTGAGAAAAAGGCATTTTGGTGTAAAATACTCAGGGCTGAAGAACGAGCCACAGAACTCAGCATACTCTTCCACTGCCTTTAATTACCCACATTGTTAATTATTATTGGGTTTTGCCCTGAGCCTGAATCTGCCAAGTTTCATCCTCCAGACTTTTCATCTCACAAATGCGTTACGAAGGGGAAGAGCCCTCTGCTGCCAAATCTCTTTTCCCCTGCTTCAGGCTAGGTCCAGGTACATGCAAGCTGTGTCCCTGCCCGGGGGTGGGAACCCAAACCCGGTTGCCAACTCCAGCTGTGGGTGTACACGCTGGGGGAAAGCCAGGAGGGTCATGGAGTGAGGGGCTGCAGGGAGCTTGTCCTGGGCAAGGCTGGGCACCATGGCACAAGCCCATCCCGAGGGAAGAGCACTGGTGGGTAGGACACTTGGCTGGCACGGGGAAGAAGGAAGAACAAGTTCTGCTTCTGAGGTGATTTTCCTCAGGGTTGTTCAATGCAGAACATGTACACAGAGGTGAGAAGAGCTGTGGGTGGTGTGTGGCAGTGCGTGGTGGAGATGGTCTCCCTGAGCTTGTTGAGAGGGCTCCAGGGACTGCAGTACTCCTCTGCTTGGATTCAGGATCCTCATGCACCCTAGGCAGGGACAAGCAGCAGGCACATGTGGCCAGGACAGTCCAGGGCATGGACAGGAGCAGAACTGCAGGTTCTGAGAGGATCTCTGCAGCCCTACAGAGAGGTGGCCCATCAATTTAATCGCCTCTAGGGTTAGGCAGCTGCTGAAAAAGTATCTTTCTAGGACTATATTTTGAAGCCGTAAGTCAGCTTACACCTCTTTTTGGACATCTAGACCTTTTTCCAGATCCAGCCCTGACTGACTATGGTTAAGTTACTCCATATCTTTTCTTTCAGGAGATGGACAGCTTTGAGCTCCTCAACCCACGTGTGATGAGGTGCATTTCACAGCCTTTTACTCACATCACGTATGTTCCCTCTTTCTTCTGGAGTGGTGGTTACCAGGACTGGAGACCTGAGAGCACACAGGAACCAAGACCTCAAGCAATATTCCAACCTAACATCTTTCCTGATGTTTGTGGATCCAAGGATCCTGTTATTCCTTTTGCCACGGAGCCACATGCTGTAGTCACCTGTGGCTCACTATTCCCTACTGCTGCCTCAGGACTTTTCAGAGATACCTGTTTTCATAATACAGTCACTGATGCTCCAAGCCTGACCTGCCACAGTGTTACTCCCTGCAGCCAGGATGGCCAGGATTTGCAACACGAGAACTTCCTCACAAAATGTTTGCCAGCTTTTTTGACATGTACACAAATACCCCATGCAGGCAGCGAGTGCCTCTTAGTCAGAGTCAGTAAGACTGTAAGTAGACCAAGGTTTTCTTTTAAAGATGGTCCTTCAGCTGTCGAAGGCTAAAAAGCATCATCCTGATGTCCTTTGTTCTGAGATTGACAGTGTATACCAGATGTTACAATTTACTCAGTGCCAGGCAGATGTTCTTCTTCTATCTGACCACTTTTCCAACTTGTGCATCAGCTACAAATATCATCACTTGGGATTTTATCTGGAGTGATGACGACACAATACAACATTAAGCAGCATAAGGTAACACCCAATCCCTGCAAAACCTCTTTGGAAAGGAATTGCTTAAGGGTAGTTCTTGTAGTTATCTTAAGACTAGTGTGCTGAGTTTTCACAAGCATGAATCAAATTGAGTTTATATTCTTCTGCTTTTTTATAATCGTGTTTTTCTAGCCAGACAGTTGCTTATAGAAGCAACAACCTATTTTTATCAGTAAAACTTGTAATCTTGTCTTAGAAAAATAAATTAGTTTGACAGGAATTATTTTCCCTAATCCTATGTTGATTGGAATTTTCATTTTACTTTTTTTATTATTATTACTATTGTTACTATCATTACTATTGTTGTATTACTAATATGTGATTATTATTATTACTAATTACCAGCACTATTTAACATCTTTGTCGGGGACATGGACAGTGGCATTGAGTGCTCCCTCAGCAAGTTTGCTGACAACACAAAGTTGTGTGGTGCAGTCGACATGCTGGAGGGAAGGGATGCCATCCAGAGGGACCTTGACAGGCTTGAGAGGTGGGCCCAGGCCAACCTCATGGAGTTCAACAAGGCCAAGTGTAAGGTCCTGCACCTGGGTCAAGGCAATCCCAAGCACGGAAACAGGCTGGGCAATGAGTGGATTGAGACCAGTCCTGGGGAGAAGGATTTGGGTGTGTTGGTGGGTAAGATCAACATGAGCCAACGGTGTGCACTTGTGCCCCAGAAGGCCAACTGTATCTTAGGATGCATCAAGAGATGTGTGACCAGCAGGTAGAGAGAGGTGATTCTGCCCCTCTACTTTGCCCTTGTGAGACCCCACCTGGAATTCTGTGTCCAGCTCTGGAACCCCCAACACAAGAAAGACATGGAGCTGCTGGAGCAAGCCCAGAGGAGGGCTACCAAGATGGTCAGAGGGCTGGAGCACCTTTCCTACAAGGACAGGCTGAGAGAGTTGGGCTTGTTCAGCCTGGGGAAGAGAAGGCTCCAGTAAGACCTTATAGTGGCCTTCCAGTACCTGAAGGGGGCCTACAAGAAGGCTGGGAAGCGGCTTTTTACAAGGGCCTGTAGTGACAGGATGAGGGGTAATGAGTGGAAGCTGGTAGAGGGTAGGTTTAGATGAGATCTAAGGAAGAAGTTCTTTACCCCGAGGGTGGTGAGGCACTGGAAGAGGTTGCCCAGGGAAGCTGTGGATGTTCCATCTCTGGAAGTGTTGAAGGCCAGGCTGGATGGAGCCTTGGTCTAGTGGGAGATGTCGCTGCCATGGCAGAGGTTGGAAACAGATGATCTTTGAGGTCCCTTCCCTATGATTCTATGATTCTAATCTTCTTTAGTATTTTGTTAGTTGGAGCTTCTATCTGCTCTGCTCTCATTTCGTCTGGGAGCAAAGCCAAGCTGACAGATCTGTCATCATTGGGTCATCTGATTTACCTGTTTTTAATATTGGTAGAGAATTGATTTTTCCCCCACTTATCTCCATATTTCTGCTATCTAAAGACTTCATTAAAAAAAAATTGTTTTTCTTTGCCGTCTCTCTTAAGAGTGTCAGATAAAACCAAGCCATACCTACCAATTTCAAATTCCACCAAGTTAAGAGATTCTGTTTATCACCCTCTCTGTTATTTTTGGAATGTAAAGTATGTCATCACCCCTGTGAGATATGCATACTTCATCCTTCTCTCTACCTAGTATATAACTGGATTATTTACTGAACACTTCAATCTCTTCTGCATTTTGTTGACAATTCTGCTGTTTTATACTGATGAATAATCACCAAGGGATCTGAAGGGGTCTGAGGGGGTTTTAAATGTCGGTATCATGAGTTAACCAGCAAAATATAATGAAAATTATTTACAAGTCTTGAATTTTAAAAATATTATTTTCAATGTCTCCTTTTTATTTTTAGCTTTATGAACCTTGGGTCTTGCTCCTATGCTTTTCTCCACTAGCTGAGAGCTAGAAATCTGATTTTATTAAAAAAAAAAAGTGGTGTTTTTATTTTAGTCATCTGACTCCAGAAGTTAGGGCTCTAAGAAAATAGATCAACCACCAGGAAACTCATGATGACGCATGAGAGCTGGCAAATCTTCTACCGCATCACCAGTGCTGTAAGATTAGCAACACTGAAAGGAAGAGTTTCAGTATTACCATGGGCAATGCTGCGCCTCCTATTCAAAGAAAAATGGGAAGAACTGGGTTTCCTTTCCAAACTTGTAACCTCTAGCAAGCTGGTTTATGGCCCTGGCACTTTGCCTGAGGGCCAAACTGGAAGCTTTCCAGCTTCAGCCCCTCCTTTGACTGGCTGTTACAGGTTGTTCTTTGAAAAGTCCACTTCAGTACCCAAATCGTCTTCACACCTTGGTTCTTTCAGAGTCCAGGAGAGAGGAGAACTGACTTCTGTATTTCTACACTGTTCTCTGATATGGTCCTCCACAGGCATAAGCTCCTGCTGAGAGTAACTCACAGGATACCCACCTGACCCACTGGATCAAGCCTGTGCCAAATAACCTGCACACGTAAACTTTTTTTTTTCCCCCGAACTAAGAGTTAATCAATGGAATGTTTCTTCTCATCATCCAGCTTAGTTCCCATCCATGTTTAGCTGCTTCTTGAATACATAATTATCTGACTATGCCAAACATATTTAGCTCACTACTTGCTACCACTCTCTGTATTAGCTACTTACCCATATGCTTATATATATGACAGACTTGAAAGGGAAACTTTCTATTTAGTCTGCTGCCCAGAAATGCTCCCTGTTCTCCGCATTCATCTTAAAGATTTGATTTCTTTTGGGGCAAGGGGCATCCAGAAGGGCTCTTGCTGTCAGTTAACCGCACCTACCCCTGACCAAGCTCCAGGAGCCCTGCGAGCAGCCTCCAAAAGCTCGCCTTGAGCACCCTCTGCTGCCGAAAGTCCTGCCGAAAGTTTTTCTTCCCAGCGCAGTCCCGGTCTCACCACCAGCAGTATTCCACCCCGAGACAGTCAGGGGCTGTTCTTTGACTGATGCTCAGCGATTAGGTAGGTGTGAAGCCTCTGCAGAGCATAAGGGTCATAAATCTGCCCTGCAGACTCCGATTCTGAAGAAAAAACCCAAACCAAACCAAAAAAATACCAAACCAAACAAACCCGTAAGTGCTCGATCACAGAATCATAGAACTGTCAGGGTTTGAAGGGACCTTAAAGATCATCTAGTTCCAACCCCCCTGCCATGGGCAGGGACATGTCCCACTAGATCAGGCTGCTCAGAGCCCCATCCAGTCTGGCCTTAAAAACTTCCAGGGATGGGGCTTCCACCACCTCTCTGGGCAACCTCTGCCAGTGTCTCACCACTGTCAGGGGGAAGCACTTCTTCCTAATGTCCAATCTGAACTGATCCATTTCTAGCTTCAATCCATTCCCTCTAGTCCTATCACCTGACATCCTAAAAAGCCCCTCACCAGCTTTCTTGTAGGCCCCCTTGAGATACTGGAAGGCCACAATAAAGCCTCCTCGGAGCCTTCTTTTCTCCAGACTGAACAATCCCAACTCTCTCAGTCTGTCCATGTTACATGAAAAACACTAGCGCTTCATGACTCTGCATGAGCTTGCACCCAGGTAATTCTTTGCTGCCCTGGATGGAGGCAGCGGCTGTCACAGGCCGTGGGGGCCTGGCCAACCTGCAGCCTGTGGTCTACCTAGAATCACAGAATCATTAAGGTTGGAAAAGACCTCTAAAGTCGTCAAGTTCAACTACGAACCCAACACCACCATGACTACTAAACCATGTCCGGAACTGCCACATCTACACATTTTCTGAACACTTCCAGGGATGGTGACTCCACCACTTCCCCAGGCAGCCTGTTCCAGTGCCTCTCCGCTCTTTCAGTACAGAAACTGTTCCTAACATTCAATCTAAACCTCCCCTGGTGCACATTTCCTCTTGTCCTATCACTTGTTAGTTGGGAGAAGAGACCAACCCCCACCTCACTGCAACCTCCTTTCAGGCAGTTGTAGAGAGCGATAAGGTCTCCCCTCAGCCTCCTTTTCTCCAGGCTAAACAACTCCAGCTCACTCAGCTGCTCCTCATAAGACCCGTTTTCCAGACCCTTCACCAGCTTCGTTGCCCTTCTCTGGACTTGCACCGACCCTGTCCCCATCGCAGACCCTGAAAGCCCTAAAAGCCCAGCGGCAACTTCTGCCAGACCCGCACGGCTCGGGACAAGGGTGCAGGCCCTGCTGGGGCTGGCGGCCTCCCTGCTCCTGTGGGTTGAGGGCGGCCGTGACCCCCCCCCGGAGAGGGGGGACGCGCTCGGCGGGACCCGGCAGGCGCCTGGGACAGCCGCGGGCCCGCTGACCCCCTACTGCCCGCCCACCCACGGCCCGCTGCCGCTGCCGCTGCCGCTGCCGCTGCCGCTGCCGCTGCCGCTGCCGCTGCCGCTGCCGCTGCCGCTGCCGCTGCCGCTGCCGCTGCCGCTGCCGCTGCCGGCGGTGCGGGGAGCGGCGGCGGGGCCGTCGCCATGGCAGCGGGCGGTGCCGCCTGGCCCGGCCCCGGCCCAGGTGCAGCCGTGCGGCGCCGCCGCTCCATTTAGCCGCGGCCCCGGCAGAGCAGAGGGTAAGGGACGTTGAGGAGTGTTGATGTTCTGTGGCTCGGCTTCGCTTCAGAGGGTGAGTGGGGCTCTGCGGCCCGGCTGGGACGTGAGGGAAGCCGCGGGAGGGTGGGGAGAACAAGCGCTCAGGAAGTTTAACGCAACTTTCCGCTGAGTCCGCGCAGCGCCGGGGGCGGGTGTCCGGGCTCGACTTTGAGCCCCGTGGGCGGCCGAGCGGAGGTGAGGGAGGTGGGAGAGGAGAGAGACGGAGCTCCCGGGTCGTCCCTGCTGCGGGTGTGGCGGCCCGGCCTGCGAGGCCCGGGCTGGGCCAGGGTGCGGTCCCTCTCCGGGGGAGCCGGGGGGGCTTCGGGCGGGGCCGCGAGGGGACCGGGTTCCCGCCCCGGAGGGGAAGCTCCGAGGTCGGGGGCCTCCCGTCGGTCGGAATTGCTGCTGGGACCTCTCGGAGCGGCTCCCCAAGGGCTTTCCGCCCCAGTTTGCTGGAGCAGCCCTGGGGCTGAGCCCCTCCGGGAGGTGCCGGCTGGGGCTCTTGGGTGTTTCGTAGCTTGTAGCAGGTGAGAATCTTATGGTGCGAGGTGAAGGTGCTGTTTTAAAGTTGTTGCTGCAGCACAACAGGCGTCTTCAGAAAGCCTTCATTGCACCGCCTCTCGCTAGCTTTATAGGTGGCGATTGTGCATTGTCAACTGGGCAGGGACATCACCTGAAAACGAAGCAGAAGCCTTTCTGCTGGTAACGTGTGAGGCTGCTCTGGGATGGTGTTCGCTGCCTCTTGCACTCATCTCTCTTTAACTGTATGTGCTTCTCTTAAGTCTGGCAGGGCAACACCAAGCGAAATGACAACCGTGAGGTACGAGCAAGGGTCAGAGATGACCAATACGTCCAGGTGAGTGAATGAACTGCACCAGTGTTTGGGTTTGGGTTTGAAGCATGCTGTGTGTTGTCCCCTTTCCAGAGTTTCTTAGGACTTTGAATATAACCAAGAGAATAACAGTGGAGTGCTTAAAGTTTATATAGCATATAGTGTTTTTATTTCCGCCCTCCCTGCCCTCAACCTCCTTAAAATGCTGCTGCCTGAGAGGAGCGATATCTCAGAGAGAGATGCGCTGTTGTGATTGCCTTCTTACAGGTAGTTAAGAACTAAGGAAAGTACAGAGCATGTAGTCATGATATAATAAGCTCGTGGCAGGAAATCCTGCTCTCTTCTAGCATTCAAAAATACTGTCAAGGTCTCTTGTAGAGCAAGATGCTCTGTTCTGTTTAAAAGCCTCAAGTGTGGAATTTTCTTTAGCGGTGAGCAGTCAGAAAAGCTTGTGTTTTCTATGGAGAGTGTGTGTGGGAAGGAATAAGTTCTTGTAGTATACTCTGATTTTCTTCTCTTCCACCCCAGTTGTCAAAGATTAGATATAGTAGTTTGTGGCAGAAAGCTTGTTCCAGCATAGACAGCAAGTAGATGAGTGCTCAGCAAAACAAACTCCCTCTGAGGAAAGCATTATCTGGAGATGAATTTTTGTGTGAGAACACAGTGGAAACTGTACTTGAACTTGGCTTCTGTTTTCTTTTTGCCTGAAAGGTTGACTTCCTAGCCCCAAACACTACTGTTTTTCATTCTTATTTTGGCTTATTTTAATCACAGTAGATAATAAAAAGGTGGCATTTGTTGCACTTTGTGTGTCTACAAGTATAAGCAAGTGACCTGCAGCAACTTTTCTGTAGCAGCAGCAATGTGCATTAATGAGTGAAGCATTTCAGCTGTACAGTAAGTGGAAACTCCCAAGTGAATATCCCATAAGAATAGCTGGGAAACAAAGCTGAATGGCTTTGGTACATCACTAGAGCTTTGATTCAGTTCTAGGAACAAAATGAGGATACTGGTGTCTGGAGATACTGGAGCTGGAAAATTAGTGTTAAATAACAAAATTGTGGCGGAGGGAGATGCTATTCCTCTCCAGCCTGATACTGAGTGCAGGTGGTGAACCATCAGTACTGGTTGCTCTTGTGGAGGATGAAGAGTACTTGGATCCTCTGAGTTGTTACACCAATGCTTTAAGCATGCTAAACTCCCTCAGAACAGCACAGAAGCATCTATATGGAATATGTGCACATAGTTGCTCTGGCCCAAGAAGCAAGGGTGCTGGAGCAGACCCAGAGGAAACACTGTGGCTGGGCTATTATGCAGCTCAGTATTTCTATGGAGAAGGCTGAATTAGGAACTCCTGAGTTTGGATGTTGCACTTTATTTTCTCTGAAGTCATCATGTAGTCTTCAAAGCTTCTCAGGTGGCTGAACAAAAACTTAATCTAAAGGGGTCCTTTTAAGGAAGTTATGGCAAGCAGCCACTACCCCAAAAAAATGCTGTTCTAGCACTAGCTCAGCTGCCTGCTGCTCTGGTCTTCCAGTTTCCGGTCTGGTATCCTGCTCTGCACAAAAACATCTCTGTGCTACGGCTTTTGCTGCTGAAAACATTAATTCTCCGAACAAGTAGTTTACTGTAATAGAATTAATGTCACAAAATGGTTTTGCACATGCATGTTTCCAGCACTTTCAGAATCTGGACTGTTAAGTCCTCCTCAGGCTCTTGGATGCATTCCTTTGAAGCCCTTTATCCTGTTGCTGAACACATCTGTTCCCTTCCTCCCCCGGAAAGAGAAACTTGTGAGAGATGGATTGCTAATGGGAACTAGGTCAGTACAAGCCAAGGGCTTCTGCTCTGCCAGCGTTTGGGGAGTCATTCTTGCCCTGGCACTATGCCTGTGCTCTGGCCTAGGGTGCTGCTCACTGCTCAGCTGACAGATAATATTCTTTTTCTCTGGAGCAGCAAGGGGTAGCAATGTATAAAGTTGACACTGTATCGGTATGTGACTTGTGTTATTCCTTTGCCAGCTCTCCGACGGCAGAAGAGCCCACAGTAAAGATTGATGATGGTCGTGATGAGGATAATGAACCGGACAGCTGTTCCAAGTAAGCTAATGACATACTAAAATACCTTGCTTACCCCCAAAAGTGGAGACTGTTGAGCCAAAATAAGAAGGTAGATGGCTTGCTGAAGTAGTGTTAAGCTCAGTAAATCACTTAATGTTGACATTTATTCTAGAACATAGTAAAAACAAGTAAGTTCAGGAAGCTTCTTTATACCTCTAGGGATGAAAGCCCAACACAAGAACTAGCTACAAGTCCATCATGTTACAAAGAATGGATAGTCCAGACTGAATTGATTAAATTTTCCCGAAGAAACCAGTTTGGGAGAGCACAGAATAAAAAAATGCTGGTGAATGAGCATGTGGGGCAAATGATGAGCATAATGGCCTCACTGGGACTAAACTGAACTTGCTAGTGATTAACTCTGTTCTTGAAGTAGTTAGTTTCTAGCTCTGGTCACCAGATCACTACTCTTATGGCATACTTGGTCAAGTCAGTGACAAGTGAATAGACTTGTTTCTCCGTTCCTGCAGCTCAAGAGCAGTAAGACTAAGCCTGTTACTTCAGTTCTTCTAGAATGCAGGAGTTGCTGTTTCAATTACAAATCGTGCATTTCAAAATTTCAATTAGAAGTGCATTTCACAAAGGCTTTAAGCGAAGTATGTAAGCAAATGTGCTATGTTCTCTTCAACTGGTTTAAGATGTTGGCAAGCCAAATTGGAGTGATGTGTATGTATTTCAGTCTTTAGTTCACCTAATAAAGGTGTTTGTTCTTTGACTGCGGAAGCTGAAGTCTTGGTGTACCTACTACATTTGTGTTGTAGAATTGGCTGGGCAAAGATATAGACCAGCAAACTTTTTGTGTAATTATTACAGTGCTTCCTTAGATATTGGACATTGATAAATGTGGGGAGAACCTCCTGTAGGCTAGGTTGCCTTAGAGACAAGATCTGTTATTGCATCCTTGATTTCCATGGGGAAAAGTGGGTAGTACAACTGAAGTACGTCCTTCCTGCTTAAGGATGCACGTATTTGCCGGTTAGACCTTCTTCCTTAGTCTAAAGTATGAACCTAAGAATGTGTGGGTTAATTCAGTAAGCTCAGGAAGATGCTTCCTCATTGCTTCAGAGACACCTAGCCTTGTCTTAAACTGAGTTATTGAGGTGTTAAGGATATGCACTGAGTGAAATGTAATGCTCACGTTTACCCTACAGGAAACAAGTAGCTCAGACAGGATCACTGGGGTGCAATATGCATTATTGAGCTGACAAAGAGTTTCTGTAACAGTGTTATCTCTAATAGTGGTGGGGAGGGGAAGTGTAGCAACTGTATATAACAGGAAAGATAGAGTAGATAGACAAATAGTACAAAAAGAATTTACTGATCCTTTTTGTCAGTATGTCAAAACTTCTGGTAGGTTGTACTGCTAGTGATGTACTTGGAGTTGTTTTCTTTTAAGTGTCTAAGAGAAGACTTGGTGCTTACAGTAGTTAAGTAATCCCAAGATTACTTAAATGACTGACAATCTGTTTTTCACATTGTCAGAACTTGGGTTTTGCAGAAAATTGCTTCCACCTTAGCTCTTGGTGCAGCCTAAAGAAATTTTTGGCTAGTGACACGGCTATACAGAGACCTAGCTTTAAACCAGAAAGCTTAAAGCATGCCAAAGAGGCAGCAAATAGTCTTCCATAATTGAAAACATGAGCTAGAACCCTGCTAGGGTTGGAGATAACTCTTGCAGGTGAAAGAACTTAGCTTCAGTGACTCATTTTCTTAAGAGATACCCAAGTCTTCAATCTGAAAGCCAAACCAGTATTTACTCTTAAAAGTGGGAAAGGAATATGTCTTTTTCTTCCATGAGCTCAGAAGCAGTAGTGGAGTCATTAACAAATGCAGCTTTTTCCAGACCTGGAAAAAAGATTTTCTAATACAATAAGCTGATATCTTGAACAAGATACCTTTAGAGATGTTTATCCTTTAATTTTCCTGTTGACCAATAGCTATTATACAAGCCCACATTTCAAAGCTTATAACTGAGCATTAAGACCGAGTTCTAGTGTTGCTGAAATTGTGACAGTGAACAGTGTTATGTCTAAGTACACACGGCTGTATTTCTAGGGTCTGTAGCTATTGAATACATTGCCTTCAAGTACTGCCTTAACCTATATACCTCAGGAATGCAACTGAATAATCCCTTCTCAAAGAAATCACTGCTATTCATAATTCTAAAACCAAAAGAATGTGAACAAAAGAATGTAACAGTGCTCTTGTGGCTAATGTCAGTAGTGAAATGTCACTTGTCTTATGCCAATTCTCTTCTCTTGCAGTGCAATTAGGAAAAAAATTTCCCCGTTTGTGATGTCATTTGGATTCAGGTAAAAGATCGTGCTTGTGATGATATGGGCAGAGTAGAAATAGTCCTTATTTCTGGTGTAGCAGCTTGGAGAGTTCCTTGAAGAACGGTAACTCCAGCCTGCTCTGTCTGGAAGGTATTGAATCCTCTACCACCCCCAGAAAGGGTGACTTGAGAGAAGTATTTTGATGGGGAAAGAAGTATGAAATGCATATGGAATAGCTGTGGAATTATAGACTAATAACCACAGCTGAGCCCAAGGTAAATCTGCAGTTCCCCATGGATGATGTACTCTGTACAGATAATTTAAAATACACTTTGAATCTTTCACTTGCTTGCACAAGCAAGCCTCCATCTGTGTGTTAGAGAACACACTCTTGCTGGAACAGTTTAAAACAAAAAAATCCAAGCTTGTTCTCTTCAGTCAGTAAGCATCAGCAATTCATGCCTACCTCTCAGGTTGACTTGTGTTTTTTTTCTTTCTGCAGAGTATTTGGAGTTGTACTTATCATTGTGGACATTATAATTGTTATTGCCGATCTGGCTATCGGTGAAAAGAAGAAAGGGGTTAGAGAGATTCTTGAAGGTGTTTCTCTGGCAATAGCGCTCTTCTTTCTCATCGATGTTCTCCTGAGGGTGTTTGTTGAAGGGTAAGATGTGGGCAAAAATTAAGTCAGTGTGGCACGTCCTCAAGCTAGTAAGGAAGGAATACTTCAAGCTTGGACTATGAATGTGGATAACCATGTAGGCTAATCTTCTGCATGTAGACAATGGCTGCATCTATTCTTGCCTGTGTCCATTGGCTGTTTTCCTTCTGCAGAATAATCTGTAAAGTGCTTTTGGTGTAAGTGAGCGCTTGGAACCTGTGTCAGCTTTGCTATGACTTATATGTGTAGACCAGGTGTAATATTTTCTTAGTCCTCAGTACTTAGTGTTAAGAAATACTTCAGGAGAGCTTGTCTCTAGCAGTAGCTCTGTATGGGTGGTTATCTTCCTGAAGATTTATTTCGATATTTGCTATCCATATGACTATCTGTCTAAAACTCTACTTTGCTTCAGCTTCAGGAACTATTTCCGGTCCAAACTGAATATTTTGGATGCAGTCATAGTGGTGGGCACTCTGTTAATTGACATGACATACTCCTTCTCAGAACTTGCTGCAGCAGATCAGATACCAAGGTAAGAACGGTATAGCAGCTCTTAAATGTGAGCTCTCTCTTTTTTTTTTTTCTTGGGCACATCAAAGCTACATGTGTGCCTATTAGATCATGATTGTGGCTGTGATAGTACTTCGTAGTATGGACTAATGATGAATAGGAACACCTGACTTTGGTCTGTAGTTACACTGCAGACTGTCTAAAGGCAGAGATGATCTAAGCATATCATTTGGGGTAACTGAATAGCGAGGCTATCAAATGCTTGGACTCAAACTTTTTTTGGTGGGACGTGTGCTGCAGCTCTGATAGAGGAGAGAGTCCGAAGGCCAGAAAGAAGATTTGAATTGTAATAGCAAATGGAACAGACAACAGAGCAAGTGTCTACATCTAATAACCTTGAAGTAGAAATCACTGCTGTGCTGTTTCATCCATCTTGCTTTCCCAAAAGCCCTATTGTAATATAAGTTGGATTTTTAAGCCATGCCCTGGGGAGGAGAAACATGCTCTTTGTGTGCTTAAGTTTTGACTCGAGTTGTATTTCCATCTGATTTCTGTAGCATGATCAGATTATAAGCTTTGAAAGGGATCCATTCCTGATGGAGACAGAACCACAACTAAGATAAACTAATCTACATTATGCTTGACTTTGTGAAAGTTTCTTGCATCAGCCAGGGAAATAAGTTGAGTGTGGGATTTTTTTTTTGTTTGATTTTTTTTTTTTTTAAAATCACTACCCCAATTCAACTGGCTATGGGGCACAAAGGGGGAAACCTTCTTCTAGAAGGCACTGACTTAAAGTCTAGTTATTGAAGAATTCAAAGCTGGACAAACATCTGGAAATGTTAGTTGTCTCTTCAAATGTCAGCTAAACTCAGGTTTCAAGAAGTAGAACTGTCAACGGAATAGTTTTTGCAGCCTCAGAATCACAAAAGGCTGTTTCTTTCTAGGTCTTTAAACAGTCAGAGTTTAATGATTATTCCATCTCTCCTAGCTGTGTTTGAGGTTTTGTTTTTGTGGGTTTTTTTTTTTTTTTTGTTGCTTTTAAAGCAACTTTCATATTATTGTGGCATCCAGTTAAAGGTAGGAGAAATAGCACAGTGATGGAGTAATTGAAGCTGTCTTTACTATGCTATGTTAGTAGTAGGCCTGATCCTGTGCTGACCCATCCTGTTGTAGACAAGAGCATGCAAGTTCCTTGTAATCTGACTTGCTGAAGTTGATGGGGATTTAGAACAGGCTTTTGGGTCACATAAAATGGAGTTCACACGGATGTGCTCAGAAGATACTCAGCTGGGGTCTGTCATCTCACCCATGCGATTCTTAAGGCCCTCTGAAAAGCTTCCCTTGCTTATGGCTCTTCAGTCCTGTTTGGACTAAAAATATTACTACCTGACACTTGATGATACCTCAGATTTGTCCAAATTCCAAATCTTAAAATGAGATGGTCTTCCCACCTAACACTCCAGTGGTGTCCGCACAATCCAACTAATTCCCGGTAGCCTACCTGGGAAGGGCTTCTTTCCCCCACCTCTCCATAGACCTTTCTCAAGAAGCAAACAGAAGTCTTAAAGCACCTGATATATCTAAGAATAACTAGAATATGAACAGTTTTTCTGTGGATGAGAGCATATATGTGATAAGTGAATTTTTGGTGGCAGTCGTGGTGCCCTGATGGAGTATGGTCTCTGTTTCTAATCTAGTCTAGCTGGGTGTACATTGGATAAGTTACCTGTTTGCTTCAAGTCTGGTGTATGAAAGGACACTGAAAAGAATGAGAGCGGTATATTGGTTGGGGACCTAATGCTTAATTGGCTAACTTCCTAAAGGGTTGAATGTGAACTGCTTTTATCTTGAAGAGCTGCTTCTCACAGTTGTGGTTCAGGCTATGGAGTCTTCACTCCAGTGTTGGTTTGTCTCCTTGGCTGTTAGCTTCAAGGGAGTTCTGTTCTGAAAACAGCAGGATGAACCTGGGTTAGGAAGGAGCTTGGGGAAAAGCTGCAGCTTTCCTTCGGGTGTCCAGGACAACCTTGTCTTGCTGACTTTAAGCACCATATCAGTGGAGAGCAGGCTGTCTTCAGCTGGAGGTGATGAGATAGCTTCCTTAATAGTTGTCCCCCTTACTGTAAGTATTCGCCAGGATTCTTACCATGTTAAACATGGTAAGTGCTCCTTAAAAGTATATTCTTACATACCTCCTTAAGGAATGAATGGTAATTTGCCCTAGTCCCTAAGGGTATTCAAAAGCAGCTGCCCCTACTCACTTGTTTCTGTAGAACCACTCACATAAGCATCTTGCCTGCTTCAAAGTTCAACAGCAGTTCAAAGTTTGCTCAAACCAAGTCATCTGCTCAAGTTGCTGAATGATTAAGCACAAGGTTTATGCTGATATGTTCTCAGGTTTCTTTAATCAAGGCGTGATATATAGAGCCTGTCTAGCTTAGCTTCTCAGTTATTTTTCAGGTGGCTGCTTACACTTAAATATATACTTGAGAACAAGCTTCAAGGAACAAGAAAGTGGGAATAAAATCATGGTGTTCTTCAAGCATAGTATTCTTTTTCCAAAATCAGCCTGAGAAGTCCTAGTTCAGTATATGAAATAAAGCTTTAAACTGTGTCTGAAGTGGCTTTTAAATAGCTTTTAAGCTTTGGATTTATGTTTAATTGTGCTTGCTTTCTTTCATGGTGACTCTGATTCTCATCTAGAATGGTTACTCTCCTCCGAGTTCTGAGAATTGTCATCTTAATAAGAATATTTCGCCTGGCTTCACAGAAGAAGCAACTTGAAGTGGTCACTAGGAGAATGGTGAGTTGGCCTTTTAACATATCCAGGCTACTGTTACGGTTTCCAGCTCTGTCTTTTTCTCCAGGCAGCCACCAGTAGTGAGTAGCAAGACTGGCCACAGCCTATTGTTCTGTGGCTGATCATTACCTGAGCAGTGTGTCTGTTCAGTGTCTCTGGCAGGGTACTGGAGCTTTGACCCCAACTTCAGTATAGCTAATAATTCTTAACTTTGCTTAAGTAAGCAGCAACTTGACCGGATGGGGCAGCATATCAAAGGAATTGTGACACTGCTGTGTCTCAAGTAATAATTTCTAGTTTGTGTGGTACGTAAACTGTTTTCCCTCATGTGAGGGAGAATAGGAATTTCAATGCTCTGCTGCTTATTTTAGGTGAAAACAAAAGAACCTAGCTGTTGAAGACCTATCTATTGTAAATACCTCTTATTTTCCTCAGAGGCACCAAAGTGATTCTTAAAGCTTCAAGTATCTCCTCTTGCTTAAGAATAAGCAGTCTTGGTTATGCTGCCCTTAACTCTCTTCTTCCTTCCCTCAGCCTCCAAACACTCAAATAGCAATGACAGATTAATGCTGCGGTCTGTAAAGTATCTGCAGTGTTCTTTCGACTAGAATAAACTTTGGTACTTCAGGGTAAAAATTCTGTATGGAGCTTCTACCTAAAAGCTAACACAATAAACGTTATTCTTGGCTGGTGTTGTGAACTTTGTTATAGCAAAATGAGACTCTGCTACTCATGACTTCATGTCAGAGTCTAGAAAATTGTTTTTTTCCTAGTAACAGACAACACTTGTTAATCTTTGGCATTCCTTTGGAAGACTAACTCTGTTCTTTTTTTGACAGGTCTCTGAAAACAAAAGGCGTTATATGAAAGATGGCTTTGATCTGGATCTCACTTATGTTACTGGTTTGTGGAAGCAAATGACACTTTACAGCATGTTATGTCCTGCTAACACTAGTTACTCAGTAAATAAGTGCTTGATGTGAAATACAGGCAATGTTTTAGACTAATGAAACTTAAGTATGAAGTCAAACCAGGCCTACTCCTTTTCTGTGGGGTTTTGAAATACAGATTCCTGACTCTAACAATGTTCTCAAGATTTACCTGTCTGAGAGAGAGGTTGTACATGCTGTATGTAATGATGGAAATTCTCCTCGGGCCTAGGGAACCAGAGCTGAGAAATTATTGCCTAAATCGTAGTATTTTTGCCTGCGATTCTATGGAGACTGACACTTATTGGTAGGTGGTCCTTCAGGAAGCATTATTCTCCTGCTCTAGCTATGCTAAATGCAGAAGGAAACCTCTCAGAAATGTGTAGGTGGTTCTTATAATTAGAGTAGGAGTAAGCTATTTCATAATGATGTTGCTCTCAGTCATGTAGTTCCTATGGGTGGGGGGTGTTCCCCCTGTTATTTCTCATTGTTGTTTTTTCCACAGATCGCATTATTGCAATGTCCTTTCCTTCTTCTGGGAAGCAGTCTTTCTATAGGAACCCTATAGAGGTAAAAATATCTGAACTACTAAGTTCAGTATTTCTGAATGCTGTTTCACTTCTGGGCTTGCACTAATTTGCCTGTGGACTAGATTGTCAAGTCAATCCTAGTTGTGTCTTGGCTGGTTGGTGGTCCCTACTGTGTTGTACTGCTTGTGTATCATAGAATGTCTTAGGTTGGACGGGACCTTAGAGATCGTCTAATCCAACCTCCCTGCCATGGGCAGGTGTGCCCTCAACTAGACCAGGTTGCTCAAGGCCTGTTTCTAACGGAAGCAAAGCCTAGTGGGATGTGTCTCATGATGTGCACACACTGGTGCTCTGATGCTCCTGTTCCTTGGAATGCCTCAGAGAACCCAGTCACTTCTATCACAGGCTGGTAATAGTGTGAGCAATGGGAACTGTGTATTGAGAATGAGAACTCCTACCTACCATAGAAGGAAAGGCTGAGAGGGCTGGGTCTGTTTAGCTTGGAGAAGAGGAAGCTGGGGGCATCTCATCAACGCTTCTAAATATCTAAAGGGTGGGTGTCAGGAAGATGGAGCCAGACTCCTCTTAGTGGTGTCCAGATAAGACATGGGACAGTGGTCACAAACTGGAAAACAGGAGGTTCCACCTAAATGTAAGGAAATACTTCTTTACTGGGAGGGTAACAGAGCACTGGAACAGGCTGCCCAGAGAGATTGTGGATTCTCTGTTTCTGGAGACACTCAAAACCTGCCTGGACATGTTCCTGTGTGATCTGCTCTAGCAGGGAGGTTGGATTAGATGATCTTCAGAGGTCCCTTCCAACCCCTACCATTCTGTGGTTGATCTAAATAAAGATGTTGAAAAGGTCTGCATCAATGCCCTTTAGAGCTATGCTGCCTGATTTTGTGGAAACAGAGTATGTAGGGCAGGTAAGATTGGTTGCGGTAGTACTTTTATTCCAGAGAACTGGAGTCGTTGGGATGGAAAGGCCTGCTGTCCAAGGGCTGTTTATGAACGCAGTTGCCTACCCCACTTGGGGGTAGGGGATGAGGTGGCCGTGGAAATAAGAAATAAGGAGTATAGCACTAATTACTTTGAACTTGTATCCTATTGCTTTAGGAAGTTGCAAGATTTTTGGACACCAAACATGCAGACCACTATAAAGTCTACAATCTCTGCAGTAAGTATGTTTAGTTACTGACTGTATGGGAATATTGCTAAACAGAAAAATATCTTGCCAATGGATGATGCTGGCAGTGCTAGGCCTCCAAGAATTTAAGGTCTGTTAAGAGTACACAGCTGTCTCTGCCTTCTGTCCTGAGTGTGACTATTGACTTTGAGCATCTAATGTATTGTACTGATGCTTGTGAAGGAGATACTGGCTGCCTTGCTCATGCTGAACAATTGCTTCAATGTTTCAAAACTTACTAAGGGTTTCAAAACTCTTGCTAAGGAAGTGGCAAACTAAATCTGGGCTAAAACCTGGGGTGGTGTTGGGAGATTTTTCTAATGAAGGATTAGAAGAATGAGATGAATGAATAGTTAAAAGCTTTTCTGTTTAGAGATGGCTAAAGCAATGACAAATACTTCAGGAACTATCCTAGGGTCTCTGCTTTCATAGTGGAGTATCAGAACTGAAAACAGACAAGGTATGATTCAGAAGCATTGATACTTCAAGTCCTGAAGAAGTAAAACTGTCTTTTAGCCAGCAGAAGGATAGCTGAAGGGTCACAGATGAGGAGTGTGATAGTAGCAGATCCTTACCACTTTGTAGCTGATCACTGATGTGGTTGGCCCTCACAGTACATAACATCAGCTTTCAGGTCCCTAAATAACCCTTATGGGAAGGAATAGATGTCTGGGCCTGGAGGTGAATTTTCACTTACTGAGAGTGTGAAACTGGAAGCTAAACAAGTGTGATTTTAGCTAAATTACCTCATAGCTGTGTGTTTTCCACTTTGATATGTCCATTTTTACTACTGGACTTCAAACACTATCTGTATGCTCAGACCAGCAGTTGTGTGTCACAAGCCACTTTGCAAGCGTGCTCCCTTTCCTGGCATGACTCCAGATCTTTCCTTGTAGGTGAAAAAGGCTACGACCCCAAGTACTTCCACTACAGGGTGGAAAGGATTTTTATTGATGACCACAATGTCCCAGCACTACAGTGAGTCTTAATAAGAAATATGCATGTCATGATAGTTCTGTGCGGGCATTTGCTTTGATCCACTAATTTTCCTCTTATCTAGGGACATGCTGAAATTCACTGCCAGCGTTCGTGAATGGATGAGCCAAGATGAAAAGAACATCATAGCAATTCATTGTAAAGGCGGCAAAGGTAAACCTTCTCATGTGTAATCTGCGTATGCTACAAATCACATGGTGTTCTTATAATGGCTTCTTTGATGGTAGTATGGCCTTAAGCCATAGCATGAGATGGGTTTAGAGTGTAACAAATTCTGCAGATGCTCTGATGACTAGCAACAGTATAGTGCTGTGTGTTTAGTATTACACAACCCCATTTCTGGGTAGCCCAAACTGTTTCTTAATCTAAGATGGCATCTGATGTCTTGAATAACTTGCAACTCAATGCAATCTTATGGGGACAGGCTAGTAAAAGCCACTGTGCATGAGAGGACCTGTGGGTGCTGTCTGCAACCTGTAGCAGTGTGGGAGCTGTTGGAGTGCATAGATTGCAGTGAAATCTGGTTTATATGCAGCTAACATCTGCCACATCTTTAGCTGCCTGCTGTTACTACTGCTAATGCTTGGCTTAAACCAGGTGGTTACTTAACATAAAGAAGGCTCTTTTCCCACACTTGAAGCCATAGCTTAAAAGGTTTTGCAAGACTGAATGCTGAAGCTATCTGCAGGCCCAAATCAGCTCGAAGAACATGTTTAGGGAGGGACTATTTGACCTCTGAGATTTTAAATTTCAAACTGAGACTACATTGGAGTCTTTGTGCCAGCAGTCTTGATGCCTTCTTAGTAGGGTTTGGGGTGTGGGGGGAAGTTGGAGCAGAGAAGCAGCTCTTGAGGCTTAGAGCATTGACAAGTGCTAGTCTATAACCTAATGTAGTAGTGTGTACTTAACCCTATCCTCCACTAAATAGAGTGTGCAGATACTGACCAGCTTCCCAAGTGTCTCTAGGAATATGACAAAGAAGTGTGGGGACTGCTTTCCAGGAACAAGTTAAACTGCATTATCTTGTCTAACTCGTTCTTCCCAAAAATACAGGCACTTGACTCCTCTAGTGTCACTTATTCCCTGTTCTCTTCTTTTTTTTTTTTTTCAAAAGTTAACTTCAACTTTGCTAAAATAATCCCAAATACCCTTAAAATGCTGAACTTCAACCTGTGTCTTTCTTCTAATACAGGCAGGACTGGAACAATGGTCTGTACCTGGCTCATAGACAGTGACCAGTTTGAGAGTGCAAAGGTGAAAACTGGTGTTTGTTTTTGATTCTTCTAGTATTTAAAATGCCCCGGAGAACCTACTTAATTGGTGAAATGCACTAATATGCTGCACAAGGCCTATGCTGGGAAAAAGGATACTGTGAGCAATCTGTTTTACAAAGAAGTTCTTGCAAATCTCATCACTACGTAAATTTATTTCTGAAGACTATTCTTGATTAGGAAGAACTGGTAAAGTAGAATTTAACGGGATACCGACTTTGAAGTGTTGTTTTCTTAATTTTTGGAGGTGTAGTAGACCTAGGATCTTCAGCAACAACTTTTTGAAACTGTAGATGGCTTCTGAGCATCTAACGATAGTATCACTTTTAAATGCAGTTTTTTTCCTCAGCCTCCCTCCAAGTAGTGTGAGGCATCAAGTATTGTCTTAACTGTGAGCATTACAGCAAGAAGCCCTTCTGGGGAAAGAGTGAAAGATCAGCAAATCCCAGCCAGGACAGAGGCACGTCCTGCTTTAGTATCCCAGGTGTGGCATGTCAGTGTGGAGATGTGGGTTGCAGAAGGCCAAGGTAGTCTGGCCAGAGTGTGTACCCATTTAATAACTTGTTTTTCTCCAAGTCTGGTGTTATATGAACTGATATTCAGCCTGGGCTGCCACAGACTACTTGAGAAATATAGGTGGTTCTAAAGCAATTCCTTAAAAAGCATTTTCACTCAGTGAGCTTTATTAGGACTCTTTCATGGATGAGAGACTTAGATATATCTGACTTCCTAATTACTGCTTTCTTATTCTAGTTAAAACACTCCTTTTAGAAGGTACCAAACCAACTACTGCGTATTTTCATTTGCATTCCTTTGTTGGAAATAACTGGTGCAGTTTTAGTTTACTTCTCAGGAAGGAGAATGGTGGTGGGATGAATATCTTAACCCTTGCAATTATCTTCCTACATAGGAAAGTTTGGACTACTTTGGGGAGAGAAGAACTGATAGAAGCACAAGTACCAAGTTTCAAGGAGTTGAAACTCCATCCCAGGTAAACTTGAGCAGGTCCAGGAAGAGTAGCCAAACCACCTCTAACCTTGTGAGCACTTATGCTATCCCACCTCTCCTGCCTTGTTTGGGATGTAGGTTTCTCCTAATGCCAAACTCCTGAACTTCCTATACTCCTTCTTTGAGGACTGGAAGACTCTCAGCTAACTTCCCTGCCTTTGTCCAAGCACATTGCTTATGCCTTTCCCTGTGTAATATCATTAAATCTGAATTATGGTATCTAAGGTAACAGAATTGTTGAGACTAGGAGAGCTTTCAGTCCAACCCCACTGTTCAAGCAAGGTGAGCTAGAGCCAGTTGCTGAGGGCTGTGTCCAGTCATGTATAGAATATCTTTACAGATGGATTCCACAGCCTCTCTGGGCAACCTGTTGCAGTGTTTGCCTGTCTTCACGGCACATGACTTGATAAGACAATTGGGCTGTTTATCAAGAGTGTACTGAAGCCTGCAGCTGTGAGGTAGGGCCATGGCACTGCTGTGCTTGGGTGGAGGAATGAATCCTCTAGAGACTGAATTTCAAGAAACTACTGAAGGTACTGCCTCAGACCACAGTTTGGGGCTTTGCTCGTTTTGATTTACTGTGTGCGGTGACGTGAAGAGGTACTTCAGTTGCTGGTATAAAATGGAAGCACAGCAGTCCTTCAGTCCTTCATGAAAATGTCTTGTACATTTGAACATTCTGCCTCTTAATGCTATAATACTACAGCTCCTTGCTGGACTCAAAAGTACAGAATTTCTTAGAAGACAAAGTTTAAATACTACTTAAAAATGTAGATGTTGAATTTGTCTAGAGAATTGTTTGAGCTAGGGAGCAGAAGCAGAACAATTGTCTGCTTTCTTCTTAGCTTTGGAGTTAGAACTATGAACTTGATATAGAAATCTATTTAATGCTACTTCTGCCTAGAATTAGTCTGTGTGGGGTACAGAAACTGCATAATCTGTCTGGGTTTTTTGCATTACAGAGTAGGTATGTTGGGTATTATGAGATCCTGAAAAACAAGTATAACTTGAAACTCCCACCAGAGAGACAACTCAAAATAAAAAACCTCAAAATCCACTCTATACATGGTAAGAACTCTTGAATTTGGGCATTCCTCTATCTGGTAATGATTTCCTAGTACAGGCAGCTGATCTCTGCTGTCTTTCTTGCTAAGCCCATGATAGGTGTGTAGGCTTCCTGGTATCTGACAATTCAAATGACAATTAAAATACAATTAAGAGTATACACTTGGGGGTGCAGTTGCTCCATGTGTTTGGTCACTTTCTGGGTGTGTGGTCAAATGGTGGCTCCCGTGCACCCTCTTCTATTTTGGAAGGGGAATCACTTTTCAAGCAAGGTTAACTCTGTGTGTGGAACTGGATCCACTAATGTCTCCCAACTTGATATACACACCTGTTTCTGTAGGTATGTACTGGTATTTTTGATAAAAGCCTAGAAGTTCAGCACCACTTGTTCAAGGGGACTTCAAAGCACTGTTTTTGATCAGTCAATGGAACTAGACTCTACATTAGCTTCTTCCTGCTCCACTATTAGGATTCACTACTGCTTCAAAATACAGCTTTCAGCCACTGAATCTTGAGCTACCTTTAGGGCTTGAGTTCTCTAAAGTCTTTAGCACGGCAGTCTAGAGCAAATAGGGTTGCACTGTTTTTGTGACTGATGTTTCCAGCTAATGTATGTACTATGGTGTAATGCAACTCTTTCTTCCTAGGAGTTGGGAAAGGCAATGGAACTGATATGAAGGTGCAGATAATAGTGAGGAAGCAAGTTGTGCTAGAATGTGTATGTGCCAGTCAAGGAAACTGCAAGGTGAGAGTACTGTGAAATTGTGTCAGTTGAGTCACAGAAGCTGAAAGCTGACTTACAGGTCAGAAGTGTCTTCCTGTAACAGTTGAATACTGGGCATAAAACTATCTAAATGCATGCTGTAAATTCTGAAAGAATGAAAAAGCTAAGCTTTACTAAATCACAGAAGCAGCAGTGGTAAAACAGTGATTTTCCTACAAGTCAATTAAATTTGATGGCCTGCCCCGATTTGAGTAGCTTAATTCTATTATTCTAGCACTGCTATTGTATTTGTATACCCTGAATGAATAGCTAGGTACTCTCATGAATTGGTCTTTTGTCTCTCTGCAGTAACTTTTTTCATAAAAGCAATACCTTTTTTTCTGTTATGCAGCTCTTTTTTGATTCTGAAAGTGACTCTGTAGTCATTGGCTTGGAAGACAGCCCTGTTCTAAGTGGTGATGTGAAAATCAGATTTGAATCACGTTCTGTAAGTACGACATCATGACTACCTTCACCTGTGTATTAGCAGAGGCTGCAGCACAAACTGCAGCTAGTCTGGCTGTGCTGTGTGGGGCAAAATCTCTGTTCCTCCCCAGTGACTCTGGGTGTGAGGGGTGGCTGGCAGTTGTTATTCCACTCCTGTGCAGTGAATGAGGCTGGAAATGTTGCTCTGTCAGCCTGTGCAGGTGGGGGAGGCATCTGGCTGTTCCTACAGTACAACCAAGACATCTTGGCTGAGTACCTGCTGCTTCTAGCAGAGGTCTCTTGCTTCATTTCATGGAGTTTGACCCAGTCCTGAAATAACTTCCATCAAAATAGTGATGTGGGTGTGATATTGGGTTTGTCAAGTGTACTGACTGTAGCTTTATAAATCAAACTACTGAGGACAGGTGGGTACTCTTGCTCTGCAAAAAAATATTAGTCCTATTGTGTAATGGAGTCCTTAAACAAGGTCTTTGTGTTTAGGATCTTCCAAAAGGCTATGATGACTGCCCGTTTTTCTTCTGGTTCAACACTTCCTTTATTGAAAATAACAGGTAAGAGATCATGATGACTGTCTTCAGATCCTCACTTCTGGTGTCTAAACAGCTGAAGGTTTATAAACAGTCCTGAAAGCTGACATAGCTGGATGATCAAGCCTGTCTTAGCTTCTGTGTCAGTACTGGTCTTTGATTCTCAGCTGTAACTTAGAATCACGCAGTTGGCACGTGCTTGAACTCAGCCAAGTGCTCTAAAAATTGTGAGCTCTTTGTCTTGACTTAATCCACTGGGCTCTTTCCTCATCACTCGGTTAACCAACTTGAATTCAAAAAGGTAGTGCTAACTATTCAAACCTAAGGCAACTCTGCCATCCTCTATAGTACGGCTGAGTGGCTGGAACTCATTCAGCAGCTTAGCAGGCAAACATTAAGACCAGCGTTAGAGGTACTGATGCTTGGGATCTCAGAGAAAGCCTCATTTAGCTTACTGCTTGTCATGTTTTTGTTAGAGTTAGAAATTACTGTAGTTTATTGTTGTTGTACTAAACTCCTGATGGAGCTACAGCAGCAGAAGTTGGGCTTGTGTGTCTTGCATGTGGAAATGGAGAGACTGCTCCATGGCTGATTCAAGATCTGGGGCTATATTTAATATTGCAGGTCTGAGCTTGAAGTTCTCTTGGCTGGCTGAAAGGAAAAGCATGTCTTAGGCTGTAAGATATGCTACTAAATTTTGTCTTTCAGACTCTACCTTCCCAGGAATGAGCTGGATAATCCTCACAAGTCTAAAACGTGGAAAGTCTATAGTGAGACATTTGCTGTGGAGGTGAACTTTACTGAACCATAAGGGAAAGCTGACAGAAGGGAAATATATAAAATTCATCTCTTCCTGGAGAATGTCTTCCTGCTTCAGTATGAAGTGAAGCAGTCTCATTTTGATGTACTTTAATGTATTTCTATGTAGATACAACTTCTCAAATAAACCGACATGAAGTTCTGTTGTGCAGAGCAACAACACTCTGAAGAGTTATTATTGTTAGCTGACTGTCATGTCCTGTTAATGAGCTGTTGGATCCTTTGGAACTTAGATGTCACTATATACAGGTAATCCCTACTTTATTAATCCAAGACAATTGTCTGTCTCTAAGCAAGAGCATTAACCTGCTGGTGAGTGGAGCCCTGCAGACTGTTGGACAAACCTGCCACACTTTCCCCTCAGCATCAGGATTTTCCACAGATAAGTAGCAAACAGGAATTTGGAGGGATGAATAGTCAACTGGCACGTGCAGACTAATAGTTCTTGAACAGAAGTCTTGGTATCAAACCACCGTTTAACCCGTGATGTAGGGTTTTGAGCAATGTGTGGCCTGGGAGCTGACTGAGGAAGACTGGAGACTGCAACAGGTGCTTCTCTGGCACTGCACCTCCCTGCAGAGGGCTGTGGTGGCATAAGAGCTCAGGAGCAAGCTGCCTAGGATCAGCTAGGCGGGCTTGCCTTAATACCAACATGTGGTGGGTTTGATCTGTGCACTTACTCCTCTGAGCTAACACCGCAAATGCTCCCTGACCCCTCTTGAGCTATATCAAGACCTGTTAAGGCACGGACAATGCTGTTCTGATTCTAAATGTTCTCATCAGTGCAGCTCTTCTGTGGAGACTTGTTTAAGCCTTCCTTGATGTGCAGCCGGTGTTGAGGTTAGCTTGGTTCTGTTGCTTCTTTAGTATTTTTGGGTTTGGGAATGAAGAGCAGAAGGGGACTGGCATAGCTTTTTTTTATAGATAAATGAGTAGGTGGAGATCTTGTACTTTTCCTGATTCTTGCTTGAGGGTAGTGGTGCATTGTGAAGTACATGTGTGGACTCAAGTTGTGCTCTTGCTGTATGGAGGCTGAAACCTGTCTTGAATGACCAAGGGTGTTCCACCACTTGTTTGCAGTTCTAGGTGCAGGACAGTGAGCCTGTGTTGCTTAGATACTGCAAGTGGAAGCAGCTGGAGGTCATGTAGTCCTCACTCCCGTGCAAAACAGGCCCAAGAAGAGCAAGCTCACAACCTAGTTCAGTTCTATATATCTTTAAGGATTGGGATTTCACACAAGGCTTAGTCTCAGAATTGCTTTTCCTTCCTGGCTGGAATTACCCATGCATCTTGTCCTACCCCTGGATAGCCATGAAGAGCCCAACTCTGTCCCTTTCCATGAATACGAGGTAACTAGACAGCGGTAGGGTCATAGAACAGTTTTGGTTGGAAGAGACCTTCAAGAATGAGTCCAACTAAGTCCAGTAAGATTTCTCAGCTTTCTGTTATGGGTAAGCAAACCCATTTTTTTTCCACCATCCTGTTCTGGTGGCCCTCTGCTTGACTGACTTCAATATGTCACTGCTTTTCTTGTGCTGGGGAACATGAAACTTGATTTAGTATTCCAGATCCGCTCTGAGGGTGCGATGGCTCACGTTCAATTTCTGCAGTGCTGTGCCCTGAACTGCAGTGTTGCTTCAGAGGCTGCCCGTGTTATTGCACATAACCTTGAGGGGCAGTTTACTAAGTTTAAGAGGTGCTGGCAAAGTTAATGCAACCCTTGCATCTCTGACTGGAGAACTCGAGGAAGAAATACTTGCACAGGAGTGAGATCAAAGCTGCATCACTAGAGGGCGATGGAGCAAGAGGGCAGACGTGGTCCATGAACTGAACGTGTAAGGAGCTGGAGGAGGCCGCTGTCTGTCGCAGCTACAAGTGGCAGTGACCAAGTTCTTTTTGGCTTAGCTCAGGCAATTGGATATCGCTGTCCTAGGATGCCCTTTCTAAGAGCTTGCAGGGCACTTAAGGTGAACCTTCTTCCTGCTTATGGAGTAAGCTAACCTCCTCAGCAACAAAGGTTCTAACAGCAAAAATCGGAATTTCTCTAGCTGAAACATGTAGTTAAGTAAAAACTGTTGTGTAAGCAGGAATCAGTAATGAAATTGCTGTATGTGGGAGATACAACAGTTCCTTTAAGAGACCCATG
The DNA here is from genome assembly GCA_020746105.1 of Trogon surrucura. Classification (NCBI taxonomy): domain Eukaryota; kingdom Metazoa; phylum Chordata; class Aves; order Trogoniformes; family Trogonidae; genus Trogon; species Trogon surrucura. The sequence goes on along the minus strand of CM036617.1, from coordinate 30,099,748 downwards.
AACCACCACTCAGGAGCATAACATGTTTTGGAGCTTTAGAGGTAGTCTAGTTTAATTCCCCTACAGTGTGCAGGGACATCTTTAACTAGATCAGGTTGCTCAGAGCCCCCCATCAAGCCTGACCTTGAATGTTTCCAGAGATGGGTCTTTTACCACCTCTCTGGGCAACCTGTGCCAGTGTTTCACCACCCTCCTTGTAAAAAAATGTTTTCTCTCCAATTTAGAGAGAAGGAGGGTGTGGGAGAAATGTGTCAAAAGGCCTTTACAGTGACCTTCTCTGGCTCTAGGGTAGGACACTCACCCCTTACATTTGTGAAACTGAAGGGACCTGTGCTGGACTTCTGTCATTCTTCTGTCAGAAAACTTAATCTTTCAGCATATCACAGTAATCTTCTAGAAACCTGAGTTGAGCCCTAATATTAGAACTGACTTTGGCACTAACAAAGCAACAGGCCAAGGGCCAATCTATGGGTTTTATTTTCTGTAGCAGATCATTTAAAACTTAGTTGTTACACAGCACCTTGTTAAAGCTGGCACTTTCCCTTTAGTTTTGAGGGGGTTATACATTCATTGATTGTAAAAAGATTTTTCCTTTAATTCTGGAGGTGTGGTGACACTGACTTTAAGCTCTCTTTGCTCCTCAGCTAGACAAGCTTGTTAAGGGTTGCTGCATAAAGAATAGTCAGGTACTCTGTTAATCAAATCAGACTTTATTCCCATGAACAATATGAAGTTCTTAGATGAACAACTGATACATGTCTACAGCTTAAGCAGCTGTGAATGGAAAAAATACTGCTTACATCAACTTCAGAAGGTAAACTCTCAAAATGCACATCTCTTTCAGCCACCAGCTTCTTGCTGTAGCTTCAGTTCTAAATATCCTGCTTCTCTTGAATACTTTTGTATTAAAAACCAAAACCGTGAGCTTTAAAAAATGAAAGCAAAGACAAATCTAAGAAATAGATTGAAGTATTCCACAGCTGTGGAGTCAATCCTCACCTTTTCATAACTATTACAAACATATACAAATATACTATTATCTTGGCTAGACACCTTTGAAAAGAAGGTGAAGTCTAACAATTCTTAAAGCCTCACCCTTCTACCTGAATTATTTAAATATTTGGTATAAATTCCTTGTCAAGTACTGATGCTGCACAGCAATACTGCCCCTGGTGTTCCGGTCATTCAAGGTAAATTGGTGCAATAGACACTGAAGATACTTCAGCCAGGTCCTGCTTTAACTAACTGCCTTTTCTCACAGCTGTATGGAAAGGGCATGAACAGTTTGAAGGCTGGGGAAGCAAGAGGTTGTGGCACTGCAGCAACCACCTTTTGGCAAAGAGGCTGTAACAGTGCCAGGGAGCAGCCAGTTTAAGTGCACCCTGGCTCCAGTGCATGAGGCAGTTAGGCAGTGAGATGCTTTCCCCTACACACACAGCTTTTTCCTGGTTTTGGGAGCTGACAGGGAAGGTATAACGTGCAAAACTGAGCTGTTCCAGTGGCGAATGTTGTCAGTCATGGACAGATTGTGGTTGCTATAAGTTGCTACTCTCTGTGTAGCCCTGATGATCCTGCTGGGTCAAGGAGCTTGTTCTGTGCCTTCCATAGAGTGGGCTGTCACTTACAGGATGCAGGTGACATCCCTCTGGACAATTTCAGGCCTGAGGCATGAATTATTAAGCTTGGAGACCTTTTCCCAGGACAGACAGTAGCTGCTGCCTACAACGCAGAGCACACTTGTTAAAAAAACCAAACTATTCTACTTCAAGAATGAAAGCAGCATCTAGAAATAGGTGTTTCTACATCATTTTGGTTAACACTAAATGCATGTTTAATTAAGTAGCTCAAGGAAGCAGGCATGCCCTCTAGGCCTGAAGGTGATACAAACTATCCAGTCATATGAGCTTTTTCCACTGAGCTGAAGAGACACAGTGAGGGGCATGACTCCAGCCCAAGTCCCAGAGACATGGTGTCAGTTGTCATTAAGTTGGTTCTGGCTTTCTGCTCGTCTTCAGCTTCCTGTCCTTCAAGCATATGGGCTAATTCATGGCAAGGTGACCCAAATGGGAGCCTGCAAAAAGTTACAACTGAATGCTCAGTGCTGGCAGCTCTTTCCAGCACTCTGTCTTACATTAAGCGTTTAATTCAGTGGAACTTAGCATACTCCAGCACTTTTTGAAAAGATTTAGAAAATAATAAAATGCTGCATGGACTCCTTAAACTTTGTAACCGTATGTTTTTCTCTCAAATGCAGGAATATCTCAAGCTCCAAGTCATACAAGGTACAGAATGAACACTTCCAACTTTTATAAGCATGGTCACTGGGGCAGAGTACACAAGTCAGACACCAAGTGCCCTGGCCTTGGGAAGTCACAGGGTGGAAGGGAGCTGGAGAAAGGCTGGAATCTAACTGAGGTGTATGCCTAGGTCAGCCATACTCAGCAAGATTAGACAGGACTGCTGTTACTTTGTCAGATGTGCCGGCAACAACCCAGAAAGTTCACCACCACAGCAGAAATTTTAAAACAGTGCTTCTCCTTAAATAAATTACAGCCTACTGCTGCATGTTACATTAAACCCAACAGGTCAACATAAGTCTTTTTAGCACCATCACAGGTGAAGAAAATATATTTATGACATGCAATGTACCTAGTGCAGAATCTGCAAGATGGAGATAGTTCTGCTGGTCCAATTCAAGCAGCATGTACACCTCTCTATAAAATCACCTGAATTTAAAAGATTAAAAATCCTAAACCGGAGTTGAGTTCCTAAAATTAGGTCACTGATTTGGCCCTGCTCAGACCATGCTGTGATCTACAAGTTTTTAATCATTTATTTAAATGATCTTCAGACAACCTTTAGTTCTCCATCTGCGAGAAGGTATCAGTAAGAATCTATTTGTTTCATCATAAGTTTCCGGCTGTACTCGTAGGCAAGGAACAGTGCCCCATTGGCCAGGAATGCACGGATCATAGTTGGCTTAAGTCCAGAATACAAGGCAAGTACACCTGGAAATTAAATCAGAGCCAGTTAGCAATTTACCAAAATTGCCTTGCTGTACGAACCACTCTGCTTTTACCTTCAAAGAACACTGAAGTGATGCTTCTGCTTAGAGGGGCGCGCACACACACACACAGAGCTGAACTTCATGGTGCAGCTGCTAATGGCAGTGTTACTGCATATTGATATAGAATCATAGAATGTTTTAGGATGGAAGGGACCTCTCAAGGTGTGCAGTGAGCAGAGACATCTTTAACTACACCAAGCTGCTCAGAGCCCAGTCAAGCCTGACCTTGAATGTCTCTAGGGATGGGGCCTCCACCACCTCTCTGGGCAACCTGTGCCAGTTTCACCATCCTCATTGTAAAAACCATCATTGTTGTATCTAGTGTAACTCTACACCATTGCCTCTTGTCCTACTGCAATAGGCCCTGCTAAAAACGTCGTTTCTATAGATTGCCTTTAACTACTGAAAGGCTGTAATAAGGTCTCCCTGGAGCCTTCTCATCTCCAGGCTGAACAAGCTCGACTCTCTCAGCCTGTCTTTGTAGGAGAGCCCTCTGACCATTTTTGTGGCCCTCCTCTGGACCTGCTCCAACAGGTCCATGTCTTTCAGTTCAGCCACTTCAGCGCTTATGTTAGAATCTTATCTCAGGTATGACAGGGTCTTCAGAAGGCTCCCTTGGTCACCTGAGGATACAGTTCTGAGCAGCTGTACCCCAGCTGGCCAGGGGACAGAAAGAATAGGAGGACAATGTTGGAGCAGTGCCCCAAGTCAGACTCCTGCTCTGATGAGTACCCTTCCTAGCAACAGGGCCAGGATTCATATGTGCAGGATTCTTCTGAAGTGCCTGGCACAGGCCTCTTTCAGAGGCAGATGGCCCAAGCTGCCAGGCTAGAGAGGACTGATCAAATAACCCTTGGTCAGCCATATATTAACTTCTAGAGGTGAAGAAAAAAATCTGTACTGAACTTAACTGATTCCTTCAATTTTCACATATAGGTTTGGTCATGGGTAATGGAGTTCATTCTTTTATCTGCTTTTAATGCATAATGAGCTTTTATTAGCTTTAAGTGAGTTGTTTCCTGAACCAAGTGCCATGGAAGTTGCAGTATGTCTCGATTTCTAATTTTAAGCTTTCCAGACTATGCAAAGCATCAATAATTCTGTTCTTTAGAAACAGTTATTGTTTGTCTCTAAAACATTATCAGTAGACCAGATTTCTTAGGCAATTTTTGGTATTGGGGTGTATAGATCTCCACCTGCAGCCCTTCAGATTCAGCTGATGTGCCGCATACTCACCTTCAGTTCTCACAACAGTTACAAATGTGCCCATGAAGCCTGTCTGTTTTCCAGCCATCGAAAGAACTTGAATTCTAGATTTGATACAGTCCACAGGATACACAGCAATCCACAGACAGCTGCCTCCAAAACCTCCGCTTAATAGCAAAGGAATGGGACCTAACGTGAAGAAATAAGCTTTTTACACACACCACAAAATATCCACCAACATAAGCATCACATTATTTCATCTATAGAAATTAAACAAAACACAGAGGAATCTACTTATGACAAAAGAGCTTTTTCCGCTCCCTCACAAACCTTTTAAGTTAATTTTAAGCCACTGGTACACTGCATGTCTAACCAGAAGCTCAAAGGTTATAAGGAGTGCCTCTTAGATTACTGGCTATGCTAAAAACCACATTTTCGAATTATGTTTTGACTGTAATAACTAAATTAACTCCTTTCAAACCTGTAATCACTTTCCAAGGCTAATTGTGAAAGAGTAACATCACCAATCGCTTGTATGGAGCTTTACTTGGTATGGTGAAGTTACTTCTTGATCAGTCATTGTTCATGATGCAACCTGTTTCAGATTAAATGTTTTTAAACATTTTCCAACATCAGATACTAGAATGCATGCAGCTGAAATCCTAACTCTCAGCAAGACAAGGTATTACTGTTCAGTCTTTCAGCAGGAGACAAGAAATCTTTACTCTGGCATCTCCTCATTTTTCATGTCCGATTTTCAATCTCCGTGTTCTCTTACTAACTTGGATATTTTCATCTAATGGCCAGCATACATTGCAGCATACACATGAACACACTGTTCAAGAGAATACAGCAAAAAAACTTCAAAATCACTCTAAACCGCTGCTGAAACGAAATGGTTCAGTTGTTTTATGCTGTAGACTCAGGTATTTAAGCAGGTTTGTAGTACTACTGTTAGCTCACCGTTATAATACACCCTGCTCCATTGGAAAGTGGTCACTTCAATAATCCATTGCTATATATACATGAAATGCAGACGTCCATATTTTGTACATCCAGTTTCCACCATTCTACATGTATTTTACAACTGCTTTGTATCGTTATGCAAAGATATGTCCCCCCCTCCCTTGTGTCCCCCGGGGCGACATGCTAAAATTCACCTGGAAAGAGAGGCATCATACCTAATTCATCTTTTGATCTCCCAGAAGCAAAGAATGTCCGGCTCAATTCATAACCTCCAAAGAAGAAGAAATAGCCTGGGACTTCCCGCAGCAAAGTGCTTGACAGGCCACGGTAAAATCCAAGAGGACCATCCTTTTGAATAACACCCTTCACTACTGACCAAACTGTACTGATAGAGAGGTTGATCCAGTTAGTGGTGGTTAATAGCCAGGTAACGGCTGTTACAGCAGAGTACAGAACAACAGGCAACTGCAGCGACAATTTTAAGAGTTAGACCCCTTATGCAGACAACAGAATTTGAGTACGAGTACGACTTAGAACGAGACGTGCTGTGAGCCTTTCACTGACCCCCAGCTTTACTAATACCTGAAAGGTCTCCAGGCTGCAAACCCTCCCAGCCACAACTCGTCTCTGGTTAGCAGCGTACTGAGCCAATACAGAATTAAAGAACAATAAATACACGTAAAAGGAATTCAGAGATACCGGGCAGGCTGTATACTTACTTATGTCCCTGGATTATCTTTCCCGTCAACTGCATTTCGTGCATGGCCTGCAGCCGGCACTTCACCAGCTCTGTGGGGCAGAGGACAAGGGTAGCGAAGGCAGAGGCAAAGGAGCCTGCAGCAGCATTCTGCAGATCGCTGCAAGAGAGAAACTGCAGAAGGTATTTGGGCACTCACCTTCAGCGCAGTGGAGCCACTGCATCAGTGATCAGCTTCCTGAACCGGTGCTCTAAATAGATCAAGAAATGACACACTGTCTCGGGGGACAGAGTTTCAGGGGAAAAGGGGAGTTATCTGAACCAGGGAGATGAAAATCCTGGCTCATCTCGCCTTCATATACAACTCAAATGCATCCTTTTGACATTGAAGAAGATACGTTGCAGCCTTTACCCTTTTTGCTATACCTAAGCAACTGCAGCAGAATAAACACTATATTGGTTGGACCAGATGATCTTCAGAGATCCCTCCCAAGCCCTACTGTTCTGTGATTCTGTGAAATTCCCCCTTTCTTGGCTTTTATAAAGACTTCATAGAAGAATCATAGAATCATTCAGGTTGGAAAAGACCCCTGGGATCACTGAGTCCAACCATCAGCCCTACTCTACAAAGCTCACCCCTAAACCAGAACCCCCAACACCACATCTAAATGATCTTTAAACACATCCAAGGATGGTGACTCAGCCACCTTCCTTTCCACACACTTGTTTACTGTGCCACTTCTGGGTACTAATTATGTCCTCAAAGAGAACAGAAACAATAACCACCTCATACACACGTGTGTTCAAATTCAACTTACTAGTATTAGTATGGGTTTTCAGTGGAAGGTGCTAGAAATCTGAAAGCAAGGTATAATAGACCACTGTAATCTTTGTATGGATGTGCTGCCATGAATGCAACCATGTGAATCAGAGACAGGGCAGATGAACATAAACCACAGTACTGGAAAATAAAACAGTGCTGCCATCTGCAGCGACTCACAGTATTTCAAAACTCTGGCTTACTTTGCAGTGATTTTACACACATCACAAAGTCTGAGCTGCTAAACTGCCAGGACTCAAAAGGCTAGCACTCCAGGATCACACTGCTTTACGATACACTTTAAAGGCTTTCCTACAGACACAGGTGTGTTGGACAAGAGCTGCACAATAGCACAGAGCAAGTGGAGCTTCTCTCTTCAGAACCTCAGGAGTCAGCACAGCTGAGACTGACCTTGCTGCTGCACCGAGATCCTTTCCATACATGGGAGATGTTTGCCCCATGCCCAGCAGTTTTGTGTATCTACAGTACCAGAGATTAAAGCTACAACTTTTCACCTTACAGAAGTGTCATGAAACTAAAGTTGCGACATGAAGCAAAGCTCGTGACACTCAGATACGGCAGTGACAAGAACTGTCAAAGTGGAAAAAATCAGTAACTGCTTGCAGAGCAGCAACTGAACACAAACTGGGCACAGAGTGGGTTGAGAGTAGCCCTGAAGAGAAGGACTTGGGGGTGTTGATAGATGAGAAGCTCAACATGAGCTGGCAGTGCCCTCATGCAGCCCAGAAGGCCAACCGTGTCCTGGGATGCATCAAGAGGAGTGTGGCCAGCAGGTCAAGAGAGGTGATTCTCCCCCTTTACTCTGCTCTTGTGAGACCCCACCTCCAATACTGCGTCCAGTTCTGGTGTCCCCACCATAAGAGAGACATGGATCTGTTGGAGCACGTTCAGAGGAGGGCCACAAAGATGATCCAGGGGCTGGAGCACCTTTGCTACGAGGACAGGCTGTGGGAGCTGGGATTGTTCAGCCTTGAAAAGAGAAGACTCCAGGGGGACCTTAAAACTGCCTTCCAAGGGAACCTAGAGGAAGGCTGGGGAGAGACTTTTTACAGAAGTGTCCACTGATAGGACAAGGGGAAATGCATTTAAGTTAAAGAAAAATAGATTTAGATTGAATCTCAGGAAAAAATTCTTCAGTACAAGTGTGGAAAGACTTTGGAATAAATTGCCCAGAGATGTTGTGGCTGCCCCCTCCCTGGAGGTGTTCAAGGCCAGGTTGGACAGAGCCTTGAGTAGCCTGAGCTAGATGAGAGGCATCCCTGCCCATGGCAGGCAGGTTGGGTTAGATGATCTCTAAGGTCTCTTCCAACCTAAACCATTCTATGATTCTATGAATAATATGCAATAAATAAGAAATGCAACATTGCTCACACAACCCTCTTGCAGCACACAAAGCTATGCATAACAGGGATCTGAAATGGAACCCACTAAGGCTCAAGACAGAGCAAGGAAGAGTTAAAAATACGGTATGTGGCTGAGCCCTGCAGTCATTAAGCTACGAGCTGGAGCAAGGCAATAAGGCTACACATTGAAAAATTAGGATAAGAAAATAAGGAAGAGGTGTCGTCTTCTGTGCACTAAAGCATGCACAGGATCCTTCCTCCTTCAGGAAAATGAAAAAACCGCTGTCTATCAGTCAAAAAGAATTCCGATACATGTACATAAAGGACTACATGAAGCCATAATTCCAATCTTTTCTACTTTTGCCTGCTGATATTTAATTCTACATAGAAAAATTCAAACAGACCCATTGTTTAGGCTTTGGTCCTTAACACAGTGGACCTCACTGCAGAAGTAACAAGCCTTGAATCTTGTTCAAGTTTCCTCTCAACTGAAAATGCCTAATTCAGTATTTTTTCTCAATGGGAGAGTTTTAATCACACATCACAGGAGCAAGAATCCTCCACTGTTACACTGCTGCTGCTTCTATAAAAGGCATTTATCTTGTTTTTTCCAAAGAAAATAACCTGCTGAAGATGACTAGTCACGTACCGAGAAAGTCAAACTGAGGTGAACACGGATTATAGTTCTTAGTTTAGACTTTGGCACGGAACAAGATCAGTTTGGTATGACTAAATAAGACACTGAAAAAACCAAATGAAATATAGCACTTCTCTCTTTTCATTCAGTTGTCTCAGTTTAGGCTTTGTCATGGAATTAAATTACATTTCGTTGGACTAAATGGAGTTAAAAGATAAATGGAATTTAGTACTTTTCTCTCCACTTGTTTTCTTTTTGATTCATGCATCAGTGGCATGTATTCCTTTAACCAGAAAGTGTTGTTTTGTAACTGTCCTTCTAACCAGTTTGCGATGCTTCAACACAGACCAGGGTGTCCCTAAACACAGGCAAGCTAGGCAAGCTTATTTCAAAGTCATTTAAAGGTATGACTGAAAAGGTAGCTCAGAAGCAAACCCAAAATATTATAGCTGATATTGAAAAAGCTCAAGCATTGTAAAATAATGAAGAAGAGAGAAGCAGTTACTTATATACAGGTAAGAAAAATGGCCAGGTTCACCTCAGTTTGTCACTTCACACCATTTTCTTCTGCAGGCTAAAAGAGTATGATAGATTTTAAACAGCAAAAGTAATAAACGTGACTGTAGTTCTCTACTTGTTGTGTCTGGAGGTTAGCCACCTTGTTGGAGTTTCTTCTCCCCTACAGCACACTACAAAGGCTTCTTGACTCTTCCACAATAAGGATGGGTGAAGACATGCCGTTCAGGCCACACGTCCTGAGGGCACCATTGCAGCCCATGTCAATACAGTTCTCACCTCAAAAGATGCCCCCACAAGGATCCAGGTGAGACGATCAAGGGAGGAGCAGCAAAGGAGAAATCTTCCAGGTAAACTTAAATCCTTTAGTCTATTTAGTCAAATCCCTAGCACAGCCCTGCAGTCACACTACTTACTCTTCAATCAAAAATGTATTAAACAGCCATCCCTCACCCAAAAAGTACCATGACCTGACCAAGTAAAGAAGGGTCAGATGTCAGAGGCACTTACTATTGCTACGTATCTAATCTACACTCCTAGTCTGTACCCTACTCCAAAGATGTGGAGTAGTACACCTACATATATTGTTTTAAAGTTTTCTGAGCTACCTTCCCTACATACACTGGAAACATGCTGTTTCAGTCACTTGAAGAGATGAGCCTAAAACCTCTGTAAGTCTGTGATTATCTAAATGAGCCAGCTGCAGTGACAAGTAGATGGCTCTGTTGTAGTTAAACATCTATATTCCAGAACTTACTACACTGCACAATGTCAGAGGGGAGGCTGGGACATCAGTTGCACCCTGACAATACAGTATTAGCAAGTAGCAGTTGCATGGTTATTTATTTATTTTAAAATACGAAACAGTTTTCTATTACTAACCTGAGCTTTGTTTTCCTGTCTACTCCAACAATTCTTCTCACAATTTGCTGGCAAAATCCATAGCACATGAACAGAACGGAGTTCTCTGCGATGTTGGCTACAAGCGCTGGCGTGGTTCCCTTGTAGAAGCCTCGAAACCCCACTTGCTTATAGGTTTTCACAAAACAGTCAACAATTCCTTTGTACATGTCAGGGAATGTCTGCATCTTCACCTTGGCGGTGTCAAAGGGCTGGCCAGTCACCACGCACGCTGTCCCACCTGAACAAGAGGTAGAAGTGAAGAGGATGCCTGAAGGTTATCACAACTGAAACACCTTTACACAAACAGCACTGCTAGGAAAATCATACAGAAAGCAAAGACCATAGCATCAGAGAATGTGTCGGGCTGGAAGGGGCCTTTAAAGTTCATGAATTAATTCTCTGCGGGAAAAGACAAGTCCACTGATTTTAGCTCAAGGACATCAATTGTCAGCAGTGAATTTAGTTACCTGAAGGGGGGAAAAAAAACAACCCAAAAAATAGGCATAAGAGCAGTAACAGCTCGATTCTTATTAAACATTTCTTTACTTTACTAAAAGCAAGCATCTAACTGCAGCGGTTCACTTACATAAATGGGTACTGAATTAGAGGTATCGTTCTGCAGTCAAGTCACTCAATGAGTCAAGCAACATTTTCCCTTGCTTGTTAATGCAGTGGTTCACAAGCCATCTGATTCTACATTCCAGAAACAACAAGAAACTGAAAGATTTTTTTAATCAAAAGAGACAAAGAGCCCCCCAGGACAAGAGGAATACTGCTGAGAGAGTGCTCAAGCTGATGAACCATTATAAAGTGGTAACAGTAGACTCAAACACTTCAAAACTCCAGATGATTCTTATTTACATTTATTCCCACATACTGGAAGAAAGTGTCCAGGATAAGCTGTAAAAGGGCAAAAGGGTAAAGTTTCTCAATGCGTTATCTCTTCCAAACTGAACTGCAAGGTCAATACCCTGAAAACTTGTGAGATATTTCCATCAGTATCATCAATAACCGCTTTGCCCACAGTGCAGTCTTCTTCCACAACGTCTAACTCAACTCAGCAGTCTGCAGAAAGGACTAACACTACACTTTTTCAGTAAGAAACACCAGCACGCACTGAGAGCAATCTGTTAGCGGTCAATACCTAACAGGAAGCATGTGACAGGTGTATCTCTTATAAATCTTACGGTTTTACTCTTTTAGCAAGAGAGAAGAACCATCCTAAAACAGAAGCTGATCTTTAACCAAAGCGCAGATGATACGCATGAAAGGGAAATAATTATCTGTAAATGCAGATAATGTAAAGAAACTGAAACTGAAACAGATGTTGTAGACTGTGAACAGCTGCTCCAAGAAGAGAAAGGGTTCTCCTTATGGTCTTATTGGAGGTGGCATGAGCAGCCCACTAAACTATCACAAGGAACTTTGTAAGCCTTAAAACCCAAATTATTAAAGAAAAACAGTAATTCTTCCAGCCAACAGTAAAGTGCCTAAAAAAAATGACACAAAGCAACACAACCAAAACAAATCAGAAAATCAAGAAAAAGTCAATTCTTCTTGAATGTTTAGACAAATGTGGTCGTAATAACAACACAGGAATAGTGGGTTAAGAGTCATGGTGAAAAAGATCTCAACCCCTTCACCTTATCTGAGGGAAGGAAGAACTATATCAGAGAAGAAAACGGTACAATTAGTTCTAAGGCACTCTAAGCTCTACTGTCAAAAACCAGGCAAACCTCAAGTGCGCACACCCTGTTAGCCTGAATGTTGCCAGGGAATACTATCACCAAGCAATGCTTTTCTAGACTAACACCAGTTTCCAGCTCCTGTAGCAGCAGATGAAACACACTAGGCTTCAAGTCAGAGAGGCAACTTCCTAAGCCTGAGTGCTCCACTGCCCTAGATGTTAACAGCAGCATTTCTGAGCTAAAGCGTCAGGAAGGAAAGCAATTGTACTTCTCATTTAAGCACTTGGGAACATCCACAAAGCCACTAAGGACTGCACAGATACTAAGTTGCCACTTTCAGAAATAGAGCAGATACAGCAGCTGTTCTTTACTGAGGCCCCAAACACCAGGGAGAAAACAGACTAACTGAAACATATTTTTATTAAGGCAGTGAAGGAATAATAGCAAGAACACTCCCCCTCTCCACAAGGGAAGAGGAGTGTTGTCTGGTCAATAACCTATTTTGCAAAGGCTAATAAAGCACTGGGCAAAATGTGGTGACAAACAACATGCTTTACGAAGGTGCCACACTGGACTCATGTTATCTGTCACCCCTTGCTTTTTCACTGCACTAAGGCTCACTCCACTCTGACAAATGACCTCAAATAACTACCCTTGAATGCACTTAACACCACTAATACTGTCATATTCACAGCATCAACACTATCATAAAAGGACTGTAATAGCTATTTCATGGGAAAGAAAGAACATGAAATCATTTAAACTGTTTACAACGGTGTATTAGACAAGTCTTTCCTTCCACCTTTTCTGTATAAACATTGTCAGTTTAGAAATGTCAAGACAACTCCTTTTCCCCGGTAGAGTTAAAAACAGACTCAGCCCTGAGCCATGATGTACCAATAGGGTAATGGCAGCAAGACAACACAACTGTTTCTGCATTTGTGACTGTCACAACTGGTCCAGCAAAACTTAATAGCACAGACTAGAGCAAAATGGAAGTGAATTCATCACTACCAGTCTGAGCTTCGCTGCTTCTAAAGGTTCACACTGGGGTGTTGTCTGAGCCAGTAACCCCTCAAATAGCCTCTTGCCCGTTCCAATTAGAAAGGGTTTCTGTGACAAAAGCAGCACCTCAATCACTAACAGACAGTTTGGGTTCATTTCAAGCCTCTACTTCTGGCTGATTCTTAAGCTCGTGTAAGCGTGAGAACTAACACTGACATTTAAATCTTCTTCTGGAGCCTCAAACAAGCGCTACATCTTCACTGCCTGGCAAGCACTTGTCCAGGAAGGTGTGGTAGTGATGAAGTTACAATGCTGGCTTCGGTTAGCTGCTTCCCCTTCACACCCTTAAAATACAGAAGGCAACAGGAATACTGCTTTTACATTTGTTAACGTCATGTGACACTGTCCCACATGACGTCTTTGTCTCTAAATTGGAGAGACATGGATTTGACAAATGGACCAGTCGGTGGATAAAGAACTGGCTGGATGGTCACACTTAAAGAGTTGTGGTCAATGGCTGAAAGTCCACATGGAGACCAGTGACAAGCGGTGTTCCTCGGGGGTCTGTTCTGGGTCCAGAGCTGTTCAACATCTTTGTCAGCGACATGGACAACGGCACTGAGTGCACCCTCAGCAAGTTTGCCGACAACACCAAGCTGTGTGGTGCCGTGGACTCACTTGAGGGAAGAGATGCCATCCAGAGGGACCTTGATAGGCTGGAGAAACGGGCCAGTGCAAACTGCATGAGCTTCAACAAGTCAAAACGCAAGGTCCTTCACCTGGGTCGGGCCAATCCTAGGCACAAATACAAACTGGGCACAGAGTGGGTTGAGAGTAGCCCTGAAGAGAAGGATTTGGGGGTGTTGATAGACGAGAAGCTCAACATGAGCCGGCAGTGCGCTCCTGCAGCCCAGAAGGCCAACCCCATCCTGGGATGTATCAGGAGAAGCGTAGCCAGCAGGTCAAGAGAGGTGATTCTCCCCCTTTACTCTGCTCTTGTGAGACCCCACCTCGAATACTGCGTCCAGTTCTGGTGTCCCCACCATAAGAGGGACATGGATCTGTTGGAGCACGTTCAGAGGAGGGCCACAAAGATGATCCAGGGGCTGGAGCACCTTTGCTACGAGGACAGGCTGCGGGAGCTGGGATCGTTCAGCCTTGAAAAGAGAAGACTTCGGAGGGACCTAATAGCTGCCTTCCAATACCTGAAGGGAACCTACAGGAAGGCTGGGGAGAGACTTTTTACAAAAGTGTCCACCGATAGGACACGGGGAAATGGGTTTAAGTTGAAGGAGAATAGATTTAGATTAGATCTTAGGAAGAAATTCTTCAGTACGAGGGTGGCAAGACTCTGGGATATATTGTCCAGAAAAGCTGCGGACACCCCCTCCCTGGAGGTGTTCAAGGCCAGGTTGGACAGAGCCTTGAGAAGCCTGATCTAGTTGAGAGGCGTCCCTGCCCATGACAGGGAGGTTGGATTAGATGATCTCTGAGGTCCCTTCCAGCCTAGGCCATTCTACGATTCTATTATTCTATTAAAATTGTCTCTCAGAAGATTTGTGCAATTAAGTTCTCTCCAGCATTACCTGCAGCTCCTGCTGTGAGGTCAATAGCAGCCTGAAGAGCTGAGTTGATCCTCATGCTTCACACCTGTTTATCGGTTACTTCAGAGTGAAGTCTCCCACTTCCTGGCAGATGCTGAGATACTTGTCTCCTGAGTTAAGAGAAAGATGAAGCATACATGATTTACAGAAGCAACAGGCAAAAGCATCACACAAATGCTTCTACTTCCACTCTTCCATTTAGCTTGTTCTAAACTGTCTAGAGACAGAAAATGCTAGTCCCCAGAACCGAGACACAGCATACTTGTATTTTGACTGACTAGTTTGGCCACATTAGGCAAGTCCTCTGAAGTATCACTGCCTAGCTTCAGAGTACTTGGGCTTTCCAGCTTCTAGTCTTCCCGGATCTCTCAAATGAGAGCAAAGAATACCTACAGGCAACAGTGGTGATCATTACCTTGCTATTGATTACAGAAGCATAGTCTCCATCGGGTGTCTAAGGCTAGCTGGCAGGAATATTTCCCTCCCCCTATTTCAACTCCCCACCTATAAAGCAAAACAATTGCTCTCCTCGTGGTGAACAGCACCTAAGAAAATTGTATTCTCAATGATACAGGCACACTACCTATTTATAATTGGCTCTCAGAAGATACGAGTAGAAAGGGAATGAACACGAACACATAGAACTGTGTCTGGTTGTCATGTTCCCAGTTGTAAGTCCAGCCCACATCAGCATATTATAAATAAGAATTACATCTCATCTCTCAGGAAGGCAGCTGGAAAGCAGAAATACAAAGGCGACACTTTCAAATAAAACATTCACATTAATTCAGTTCTCAGGTTTGTAGCGAGGTGCTTTGACTGGGCAAGCAGTTAAACAAGCTCACTTAACTGGAGTAAAACGACTGAGCCGAAGGGCTCCCACTGCTTCAGAACCATGTTGCTAAGAGAGACACTTGGCTGGCAGTGCTGCCAAAAACGTTGCATGAGTCTTAAAAAACCACACAAATACATACAAGGATCAGTCTCTCATTGACATTTAAGACTGGCTTCAAGCACAGTACATCAGTAAACAGAACATTTTTCACTCTTCTATCTGCTGCAGTGCTTCTTTTGAAGCCTGTTGCCTCATAAAATACATTTGGGGAGTAATATGAATGGGAAACATAATTTCCAGTAGGCTACATCGGAATAATAAAAAAAAATAATAAAATCATGCTGTTTGAAGTTTGTGCAACTTTCACACTGTAAGCACAGACACTTGCATACAAGTGAGGCCTTAAGAAAGCCTGTCTCTGAACAGACTTATTATTTCTGAAGCTTAAAAAAAACCCCAATAGTAGGCCAAATACTGTCACTCCGTAACTTCACATGTCCAGTCTGTTTAAGATGCGTGGCATGAACCTGAATGTAATGCGTTAAAAAAAATTAAACTGCTCTTTCTGTAAGAAATGGCACCAACACATGCTACTTCTGAATTGCGGTTACAGATTAAACTGTTTCACTTCCGACAGCATAGTGTGCTGGGGGTTATTTCAAAGTAGAGCCTCTAAGACCAAGTTACGCTTCGTATGCATCTTTAGTGTTCTCACAGCATTTTACAATTTTGCTCCTTGTTTAGAGGCAGAAAAGAATGACAGATCAACAAGACAGCCTCTGAATAAAGAGAATTACTAGAGAGCAACAATTCCTGCATTCAATAAAATGTACGCTGCTTGCATCATGCTGAGTGCTTATCGACTTGTGCCAGTCACCAAAGGGAGCACGTGGCAAATCACCCACCAAAAGCTTGGTGACAGAAGGAAAAAGCCATGCCTGTAAAAACACAGAATTTTTAAAAGCCAAGGAATCATAGAATCATAGAGCTGTCAGGGTTGGAAGGGACCTTAACGATCATGTAGTTCCAACCCCCCTGCCATGGGCAGGGACATCTCCCACTAGATCAGGCTGCTCAGAGCCCCATCCAGCCTGACCTTAAAAACTTCCAGGGATGGGGCTTCCATCCCCTCTCTGGGCAACCTGTGCCAGTGTTTCACCACCCTCATGGTGAAGAATTTCTTCCTAACGTCCAATCTGAACCGATCCATTTTTAGCTTTAATCCATTTCCCCCTAGTCCTATCACTACCCGACACCCTAAAAAGTTTAGTTCCTTGACCCATGAGATCAAAAAGTCAAAACCGTGCCAGTATTACATATGCACATACCTTGTCTTCTTATTTTTTTGTTATTTGTAGCAACACCAGATTAACTGCTTGTCCACAGAGTGAGGCGACGACTGCTCTGGTGCTTCCAAAGTGAATCCAAGCCCCAAACCTGGAGACACAGAAGCATTGGCACAACAGGTCTTGCAGGGCCCTCCACCCGCGGCGCTGGGTGTCAGCTCTCTGAAGGCCAAGCAGATAAACCCCCCAAAAGGCAGCACTGATCCCCGCCAGGTCCCGCCGAGGCAGGCCGCGGCTCCGCTCCCCAAGGTCACGGCGGGAGCCGCGGGGCAGCACCGGGGCGGCCACACGAGGCTCTTCGCCGGCCACGAGGGCGGGTTTCCTTACGGGAGGACGACTCAGGCTGCGATTGCGGCTCCTAAGAACACCCAAGCCCGCTCCGAGCAGCAGAGCCCCCGGCCTGCCTTTGGCGGGCAGGCGGCGGAGGCCTGCCCGGGCCGAGAGGCCACCCAGCCCCGCACCGCTCCCCGAGGGGCCGCGCACCCCGGGCCCGCCCCGCCCGCCTCCCGACCGCCCGGGGACCCCTCCCGCTCCAGCTTCGCGCCAGGCGCGGCCCCATAACGAAGCGAACAAGGCCGCTAACCCCCGCCCAGCGCCAGCACTCACCGCAGCACACCGCCCGGGCGGGCGGCCCCGACACCGCCGCCGCCCCTATATAGGCGGCCGAGGGGAGGCGGCGCGGCCTCCCCGCTCCCGCCGCGCCGGGGAAGACGCGGGCTGGGGAGGCGCTGGGCGGGCGGGGACCTGCGGTGCCCCCGGCGGCGAGAGGTGGCTCCGGGCCGGGCGGGGAACCGCCCAGCGGGCAGCGCGGCTGCGAGGTGGAGGGGCGGGGGGGGAAGGTTTTGGGGTCCCCCTCCCCGGAACGCTGCGGCCTGGCAGCGCCCTGTGGGGCCCGGCGCGGAGGCGGTGGAGCCCCTGCACGGCGCAGGTCACAACCCGCGGGTGAGAGGGTCGAATTATGCTTTTTTTCTTCTCCAAAACTGTCGTTCATGGGCTGTGTTTGACCTTACTGAGAAGGATTTGACTGAATTTATGAGTTGGGACCACTGGATCTTTTTGTCCTGCTTGGGTGGGGGTTTTTTGGGTTGTTATTGGGGGATTTTTTTGTTTGTTTTTGGGTTTTTTTTTTTTTTTTTTTTAAAGAAGGATTCATTTAGAAATGAAGTACCCTAAAATCCATGCATCAGTATAGGGACAGTAAGTTAACCATGAGGCAGCAATGTGCCCTCATGGCTAAGAAGGCCAGTGGCATCCGGGGCTGCATTAAGAAGAGTGGCCAGTAGGTCAAGGCAGGTCCTCCTCCCCCTCTGTTCTGCCCTTGTGAGGCCCTGTCTGGAATGCCGTGGCCAGTTCTGGCCTCTCCCGTTCAAGAAAGATGGGAAACTACTGGAGAAAGTCCAGTGGAGGGCAACAAAAATGACTGGGCAATTCTCTTATGAGGAAAGCTTGAGAGAGCTGGGACTGTTTAGCCTGGAGAAGGGAAGGCTGAGAGGAGACCTTATAAACATCTATAAATATCTAATCCAACCTCCCTGCCATGGGCAGGGACACCTCTCAACTAGATCAGGCTTCTCAAGGCTCTGTCCAACCTGGCCTTGAACACCTCCAGGGAGGGGGTGTCCGCAGCTTTTCTGGACAATTTATCCCAAAGTCTTGCCACCCTCGTAGTGAAGAATTTCTTTCTAAGATCCGATCTAAATCTATTCACCTTCAACATAAACCCATTTCCCCTTGTCCTGTCAGTGGACACTCTTGTAAAAAGGCCCTCCCTAACCTTCCTGTAAGTTCCCTTCAGGTATTGGAAGGCAGCTATTAGGTGCCCCCCAGAGTCTTCCCTTCCAACTTAAGCCATTCTATGATTCTGTGATTCTATGAAATAGCTAAAGAGTAGCTGCAGGGAGGATGGAGCTGGACCCTTTCCAATAGTGCCCAGTGACAGGACAAGGGGCAATGGGCTGTTGGGGGATATGGTTTAGGCATGGACTCTGTAGAGTAGGGTTATAGGCTGGACTTGATGATCCCAAGGGTCTTTGCCAACCTGAATGTTTCTGTGATTCTAAATATGAGGAGAAACTTCTTAACTGTGAGGGTGACAGAGCAATACAACAGATAGCACAGGGAGGTCGTGGAGTCTCCTTCTCCAGACACTTTCAAAACTCATCCTGTGTGATGTGCTCTAGGCAAACCTACTTTAGCCGGAGGGTTGGGCTAAATGATCTCTAGACGTCTGTTCCAACTCCAACGATTCTATGGTTCTGTGAAATAACAACAATTTGCACATACAGGGGAATCACAGTAGAACTGGAGTGACTCCTGAGACAGGCACTCACCCAGCAGCCACAATCAGACTAGAGGGTTTTTTTTTCCTCCTGTTATTTTGCAGTGTTTGACGGGTTTTTTTCAGATGTCATTTGGGCAATGGAGGAAAAGGAAAATTAACCTGTGGCATTTTTTGTGCTATAGTACTAGAGTTATGTAAAAAACCAATAAATATTACTATTCCCCTTTTCCTGAGATACAAAATTCCCTCTTAAGTGTAACATATGTTTTAGAGGACTAAGCCATCCAAGTCTGGAGCGATCTTATACTTAAAAAATAAGGTAATGGCAGTCTACAATCTTCTGTCTAAAATTTTAGAGATATACCTGACATCTTGGATACTGCCTAAAATAAAAAGGATTTTTTTCTGTCTCTTTAGTTGATGGAATAATCTAGTAGTTGTGGAGATACAAATAAAAAAGGTGTTCTTGTTCTGATGTCTGCTAAAACCTCTACTGCATACACTGATGCACAAACAGTGCCCCTTAGCATGTTAAACAGGACATGGACAGCCGTATGTAACCAATTTGCTGCAGATAACAGGTGACTTTGTTGTGGATGCAAAAAAAAAATTTGACCTCTGTGCTGATTTCTTTTTTTTTTTAGCGGGACTGCAGCACTGTTGGAATATCCGGCTGGTGAAAAACACCTACCCCTAATGTGATGAAACTTGTGACTAATTAAACTCTTGCCATTAAACTATGTGCTGCCTGCTGTTGCCATTTTCCGGGTGAAACATCAGGCCGAGTATTTCAGGATGCTTTTTTAATAACCAGTTCCCCTGGACACACCGTGAGACCTGATCTTGCTCTCGTTTGGACCCTGCGAAGGGTGGAGACAGTAGGAGTACTTGAAACGTTTCCTGGGAGGCTTTATAACCCTGAAATGCAGCACTACAATGAGCATATTGCCACCACATGGTCATTTCTGCTACCTGCACCCGTGTCTGCCAAGCCAAACTGCACTCCTTGCCCCCATGCACTGTGCTGGCGTGGAGGTCCTAATGGGAAATTCCTTTGGAGCTTCACTTCAGGCTTCTCCTCAAAAGATTTAGGCAGGATAGAAGTGGGACACGTGTGCAGAGAGCTTGGCTTGCAAGCACTTTGCAGGAACGTGGAAGTGTTTTTGGGACTGAAGAGGACTGCTGAGGTGTAACCCATCCTGAGGGTACAGTAACCCCTCCTGAGCAGTTTTGGGACTGGAGGGCTGGGCAGCTTACGGGAGCTGAAAAGCTGGTAGGGAGGTGCCATGGAAACTTTGATGCAGGAGAGGAAAGGGTTTCCTTGCAACCCGTGTTCCTTTCCGTCCTGCTGGATACCAGCAGTCCAAGCCTATTTCCTGTACCCACCATCCTCCAGCCAGCCACAGGCAAACCATTTGCTCCCTGCAAGCCAGTTTGCCTTTCCCAGTTCCTAGGGAAATCATTGCCCAGGAGGATGAATGTCAGTTCTTTGCAAGTGCTGTTCCAAATAGTGGCCAGAACTGCAGAAACGAGACCATCGAAACTCACCCAGCACCCTGCAGTTGCCCAGACTGTTTGGAGAGGTGAGTCAAACAGTACAGTACCACAGGGGGATTGTACATGGAGGAAAAATAAGATGGCTTCTGCATGTAAGGCCTTACACGGGTGATAGTGATTTGCATACCGATGTACTGCTGTCTGCTACAAGTGAGAGGACAGCGTTGGCCTTTCCAGAGTAGGTTGCACTCAGTTTGGTGGAACCACACTTTTTGCAAGGATGTTTGGCCCTAACCTAATGCAAAATAAACTCCCCAGGTCAGAGGTGAGGAACTTCAGCACTAGACATTTCCATCTGCTGGTTTGTTTTTGCTGCACCAGATGAATTACTAGCGTAGATGGTCCCGCCACCTTGGGAATTCCAGAACTTCCTGGTCTGTGGCGTCTTCCTAGGAAGTGTGGATATTGAAGACCTTACTACAAATTATTTGGAAGCACAGAGATGAGAGGTAGCGCAAGTCTGAGGGGAAAAACATCCTTCATGTTCTTGCTGTGAGAATCATTCTGAGAGACAGAACAGTCTAGCTGCAGCCACCATTTTATCATTTGATATTTATTTGCTCACTGTGACTCTAAACCAAATGAGAACACGCAGGCAAACAGTGCAGCTGGGCAGTGCAGGATGCTTTGTTGTGTGAAAAGGCAGCTGAAGACCACCAAAATAATTTGGAGCAAATTTGATGACACAAACATTACTTTGACTACTGGTTGCAACAGGAGTGAAAACATCAGAGGTGTTCAGCTGTGTTCTAGGGTTGCGTTGATACAGTCCGATTTACAGGGGAGTAAACCACCCACAGAGACAAGTCTTTGGAGGAATGTTTCTTTGCAGAGTAAGAATTGTACTTTCAGGTTCTGTTTTCTATACTTTGACTGCACAATATATTGTTTTTCTAAGTTTGCTTTATATTCATGACGACTACCAGTGGCTACGGAGTTACGGTGCACCATGAGCCTTTTCCGCCAGTGTTTTAGACAGCTGCAAATACTTACCCTTAAAACCCCATGCGAAAACAGCAGCATGCACAGCTAAAAATGGTATGTTTCTCGGACATTTTTGTAAGACTTCTATCCATTTTTTTAATGACTAATGGTTCAGGCATGCAATAGAGTTATGGAGTTACCAAATATCAACCAGACTCTGGGAATTGTTTTGATATGTTGCTCCAGCCAGGGCAATGTGATGTTACCAGGCAGCAACTCACAGGGAAGGAGGGATGTGGTGCAAAAGAGTGTATTTTTGAGAGTAAAGGTAATTTTTTTAGTGAAGTTACCTAGACTAAAAGATCTTGGAGCGTGGGGGTGGGGGAACTATGGGACATTTATGCATCAAAGGTAAAAAAGTCACTTGGAAATTGCTATTTGCATGCAATAGGAAAAAAAAAGTCTTGGAGGACAACAAGCACATGGATAAGTGAGTATTGGCAGAAGTCAGAGTTTGAGAAAACTGGCCAACAGCAGCAGTTCCCAGTTCCTTGGATTTTTGTTTTCAGTTTGGTTTCAGACTGATTTGAACCAGACCCAATATTTGACTTTCATTTCTGGTACATCTGAAGTTCCTCTGATCCTCTTCAGCTAGATCAGGGTTCTCGTTAGTATTTGTGCTCACAGCAGGAAGCCATTTTCCTCAGCAACAGCTAAAGGCCTCAACACAGATCCTTTGTATGTGTTGGTCCCCAGACTGGACCCCCTAAAACCGTCATGGGCATATCCTGGAACAAAGACTGGAAAACCACCAGATTTCATCTCTTGGTATTTGTAAGATCAGTTATTCTTTAGCCGTGGGCAGATTTCATCCAAATAAAAAAGAAAGTTGTCTCCTTTTTCCCTTCCCTTGCTTGCCGGTGCTTCCTACATGATACCTCCTAGCCGTGGTTGACATGCTTTAGTGGTGACCTGGCAGTGCTGGGTTAATAGTTGGACTCAACGATCTTAGAGGTCTCTTCCAACCAAAGAGATTCTGTGATCTAGTACCTGGTTGGAAGGGAAGCACAGGCAAAAAAGTGCTGCAGCTGTGCTGGAGGCCCCATGCTCCTCCTCAGGCACCTGCCCTCCCTCTAAACATCATAGAGTAATAAAATGTGTTGGGTTGGAAGGGACCTTTAAAGGTCATCTAGTCCAAGCCCCTTGCAGTGGCGAGGAGCGAGGCTGCGGACAGGAGCCGAGAGCTGAAACACCGCTGTGGAACCAGCCGTGCACCGGGAGTGTGGTACAGACCGAAACCTGTTGCCCAGTGTTTTATATTTAATATTTGCAGTACCACAAACTGGAAGGAAGTTACTTTTAAATTTCTTAAAGTGACTGATGAAGTACAAGATGGTCTGTCCTTCGGAGGGGTAACTTTGCTCTTCAGGTGCCATCACAGCACAGCTCTGGGCACTGCTACCTGTTCATTTGTCCTCATCTGTACTGCTGACAAGAGTCTAAAAAAAGGTTCTTTTGGGAATTCAAATCTGTTGAATCTATTAAATCTAGTTCTTAAATATGACTCTATTCTATTACATGGTTCTGTTCCATTCGATATCAAAGAAACAGGTACTTAGCGCTTAGGCAAATGGCACGGGCGAGCCATCCTCCATCCGGAGCAGGACTGGTGTCCGTAACGCACAGCCAGTTCAGTGAGTACTCGGTAACAAAAATAATGAGAATCATCTGACTTAGAGATGCGAATTTAATAAACAGATATTTTTGTTCCCTCCACAAAATCATCAGAGTTAACACAAACCCCTTGTGGGTATCTGGTCTTCTCCAGCCAGTAAATCCTTCACAAGGGCCATGCCAAGACTCGGTTTATCTGTGAAAACCTGCAAGAAAAAAGGCTCGGCTGTCCTGGGCGTGGTTCTGGCACAGGACCGGAGCGGAGCCGCTGCTCCCACCCCCCCAACCTCCTCCCAGGCAGGGCCTGGCGGGGCCGGCGGAACGTTGGTGCGCGGAACGCTCGACTGGGCTCCTGCTCCCAGCCGGGGCAGGGGAGGGAAGGGCACAGCGCGGGAGGGACGGGCCGCGCCGCCGGTGGCCGCCCGCGGGCGCGATGTGGAGCCGCGTCCGTGGCTGCCGGGGCGCGGCCGGGGCCTGCGGTCGCTTCGCCGGGCGGTTGCTCCTCGGCGGGCCAGCGAGCGGCCGGGAGGCGGCGGGGGTGGCGCGGCTGGAGGGGAGGACGCGCAGGTACCGTCGCCTCCCGTGAATCCTTCACCTGGGGAGAAAGGGCGCCCGGTGGCGGCGCGGGAGGGGTGTGTGTGGGGGGGTGAATTGCCCGGCCGCGGCCTGTGCTCCGAAAGCCGGTTGCAGCCGTCGGCCTTTGCGTTTACCGGGGCCCTCGTGTTTTAGCGGCTTTCGGCCGTGGCCGTGGGGCCCGGAGCGGGCGGGTGGGCGGGCTGCGGGGCCTGCCCTGGGCGCCGCGCTGTGCCCTCTGCGGCCCGCCCGCCGCCGCCGCCGCCCTGCCTTCGGCTGCTTTCGGAGGTTCAAGCCCGCTCTCGAGTCCCTCCGTCCTGCCGGGGCCGTGTGCTGCTGGCGCCGGTGGGCAGAAGTCCTCGGGAAAGCGAAGTCAGGCAGGGAGGGAGTGGCTCGGGTCGTGTTTCTCGTGTCGCCGTCCTCCTTGTCTTTTGGGTGCTGGGAACCATAGGCCTGTGTGACCTGAGCGTGATTTTAGAGCACGTGTGCCAGCAGAGGTACCTGCCTGAAAGCAGTGTTTGGAAGAGAGGGTTTTTTGGGATTGTTTTGGTTTGGGTTTTTTTTGGGTTTTTTTAGATTTTAACTGCTTTTACTGAAAAGTCGGCTGTGCATTTATTTGTTCTTTTTGTTTCAAAGCTCCTTCACATTTTTGAATAAGCTCCAATACTGTCATACCCTCATAAGACAGCTTGGTATTTTTTCTTTTTCTTCTTTTTCTTCTTCTTCTTTTTCTTCTTCTTCTTTAACAAACTGGAAAACAGGAGTTTCAACCTAAACATAAGGAAATACTTCTTTACCATGAGGGTAATGGAGCACTGGAACAGACTGCCCAGAGAGTTTGTGGGGTCTCTGTCTCTGGAGACTTTCAGACCTGCCTGGATGTGTTCCTCTGTGATCCTGCTTGATGATCCCCAGGTGATCCTGCTCTGTTGCGGGGGTTAGACTAGATGATCTTCAGAGGGCCCTTCCAACTCCTACCATTCTAGGATTTTTTTGTAGCTGTGTTTGCATTCTAAGACCAGGCTTCCAAGTAGAAGACCAGCCTGATGCTAAGTGAAATACAGTAATGCAAACTGCAGTGTAGCTTTAAATGTTTAAGGTTTGCAGTCTTGCTGTTTGGTTTTAAGGTGCATGCAGCTGGAATTAATGAAAAATGTGTTTGGAAAAAATCTATGGAGAAAGCTCTGTACAAAACAGCAGGATTCCTACCATCTTCTCAGTAATGTGGTTCTGAAGCTTTCCTTCATTTTTTTCCTTTTGCTTTTCATCCCTGGTTGTGTTCACGGCCAGGCTGGATGGGGCTTTGACCAACCTGGTCTAGGGAGAGGTGTCCCTGCCCATGGCGGGAGGATTGGAACCAGATCATCTTTAAGGTCCCTTCCAACTCAAGCCATTCTATGATTCAGCATCAAAATTTAGGGTTTAATGCTGACAATTTATTGAGTGCAGAGTAACTGAAGTAGTAGTGTGGTTCTTACTGATACTAGCAGGTTTTCCTTTTTCATCTGTAGAGGTGTGTGTGAGAGGGGGAAGGTAGGTCAAAATTCCTTCAGATTTGTTGGAAATGGTTTAAGATCTGTTGAAGCATTTCATTTTGAATCAAAAATAAATATTTCGTGGTAAGTTTTTTCCTTTATTTTATTAACCTGAAGGTGACTTTTAAACAGAAAAGTAGTTTTGAATTTAAAGATTTAAACATGTCATTTTAGGATGTTAAAAGAGAACAGTTCTTTGAATAGCTCTTGGATAGTTTTTCCGGAGCGTGTCGTTGTATCTGTGTTGCAGCAATATCTTGAGCAGCTCCCTACTCTCCCTAGGTTCACATCCTTGCCTGCACCATCCCAGTTTTAGCTTCTTGATGGTGATGTGATAAATCAGGTAGAGCTGTTCCGGAGGGAAAAACAACCATAGTAACTTTTTTTAGTTTGTTACTGAGTTATCTTGCAGCAGAGTCCTTTACCCCATTTGGGTGCTTGGCTGCTGTCCTGCAGGGCATAGGGTAGGGGAATGTGATCCGTAGTAGTGCCAAAAGTGCGAAACAATGTGTAGAATCTAAATGCATGTGCACAATCTTTTTTTGGGGTGGCTAGGACTGATCACTTTGTTGCCTGATTTTAGGAGTTTTGGTGAGTTACTAGTGAATTAAGTATCAGGTACCAGTAGATTCAGATTTTCAATCTGCTGCCTAATGCAGGGATACTGTAAAGATTTTAAGTTCACAAATTAAGCACAGTTTATTACATGATTTTTGTGATGAAGAAAACATAAATAACTCAGGGTGTTAAACAGTGCCCCCTAGCCCTTCTCAAAAATCGAAAGGTTGTGTTTGACACGTACTTAACGTACTCAGTTTGCGTATAATTAAGCCTAGACAGTTGAAACTATTTTTTTTTTCCATAGACTTATAAAGTTCAGCCTTGGACCCTTTTTGTAACTTCTGATTTTAGTATTTTTTTAAACTTTGTGTCCCATCTAGCAAAATACAGAAATTCTTCAGCACAAGCAGTGTGCTTTCTGCTGAGAAAGATGGATCTGCCACTTCCAAAGACAGCACCGCTGAAATGGCATCGAAGAGCCGGGAGGGTACAGCAGAAACACCAAAGCAGAAGTTGTTGGACCTTATTGGTAATATGAAAGTAGAAGTGAGCTACAGGAAGAAACTCCAAGAGGTAAAAGCACGTGAGGTCAGAAAGCAATCTGTAGACAAGCTGGAAGGCCCAGACAGTGAAGGTGCTGCGCTTCGGAGAACTACAGAAGACATCCAGCGGTAAAGTACAAGAAACTTTTCTTAGTCTGTTTTCTCTTTTTGTTCAATATTTTTTTTCATTATCTAGAACAAAACAAAGCATCAAGTGCCGTTTCTAAGTATGGAAAAGAATCTTGTGAAAAAATGTGGTGTACAGATGTAGGTGGCAGTTGATCACAGGGAAGGATCTGCACAAAAGATGTGTGCTTTCTACCGTACGCTACCTTTTTCTGCACCGAGACTTGAAAAGTAGCGCTAGAATCTGCCTGTGGAAAGGTATTTTAATGGAAGAGGAGCAATACTGCTCAGATAAAATACAATGAAATCAAGGAAAAGGGAAAAAAAAAATATTTACGAATGACGTTGTGATTGTCAAGTCTTGCGAGTAGCTTCCCTCGATGACGTGTTAGATTGTGTTGATAACCCCACGGGTCTCTGCTGCCTGCGGTCCCCAAGCTTGACGCCTGAGCGGCTTTGCATCAGCGTAGGGCTGCCGTTTGCCCAGGTCTGAGAACGAGGGCTTGTCAGTCGCATTTGGCAGTGGATGATCAGTGCAACTTAGGTTAAACCTGGCCACCCCCACTTGGCGTGATGCGTAACTGTAACTTCTGTGTTATCAAGACACAAAGCAACTGTACAGAAATGACATTTAGATATATCAAGGCTTATATTGTTCTTGTTTATTTTGCATTTCACTGTCTTTTGTGTCCCTCACAGAGTCAAGCCTTTAAATCCACAACTGGTGGAGGCTGCTTCTGCAGTTGCATCTTCCCTGCCACTCAACAAGAAACAAACAGAATCAGAGCTACTTGCACAACTAAGAAGACACGAAGAAACTACAGATAAGCAGAAAAAGGGAGGAACTATTAACATACGGTCTGTTTGTTGAATATTATTCTCAATAATGCTTAAAATCCTGACTTTGCAATGTCATCTTGAAGGTGATTGGGTTCTGTGTTTGAAAGGTGGCCCTAAAAGATAATTTGGACAGATTATCCTGGTTATTAGTCAATATTGGGAACATCGTTGGTCTGGTTATAACAAAATCCCTAAATTTTGCCATCCTCGTTCTAAAATGGTTTTGCAGAAATGGGATTGTTTTCCTGCCGATGATCATTACTTTCTCGGACAAGCTAGCAAAATAACAGATTTTTTTTTTTTCCCCCAAGCTTTTGAAACTCTCACACAATGGATGGATTTGTAGACGGTTCAGACGTCCTGTCTGACCTGGTGAATTTTCATGACAGCTCTGCAGAACTGAACTAGAGCAGCTCTGTTTATAGCCCCACCCTTCCTTTCAAAACTTTCCAGTCAACACAAGAAACTCATCTTTTGGCTTAACGCCGTTTCCAGTGTGGCTTTCAAACAGATGAGAAACATTAGCTTGAAAACTGAAACAGTTTTGAATACTGTTCTTTTGGATGATGGCTGAAGACAGATTTTTTCTTTCTTCTTTCCCCACCTCCCCGCCACTAGTATTCAGATAACTACTGAGGAAATAGGGCATTAAACAGAAAATGGGATTTTCAGCAAAATAGGAATGTGAAACCTTTATTTATGGCTGTTTGCAGTGTGAACTGCAAGCCTCCTATCTTAAGTTTTAATTTATTCTATGAAAATGGGTTTGTCCCAATCCAGGATTTAAGTTTGACCCATGTATTAATATTTGTAGGTAGCTCTAGGGGTCAGTAGAGGATCTGCCTTGCATGTATTTCTGCATACTGCAAACAGAGCAGCCAACAAACTGGTACTCGTGGCTCGTGTTTGTCTTTTAAATGAGTGAAAACTAAGGAAGAACGTGACAGATGCTTGCGCATAGGTGCAGTTAGGTGGTTGCAAAGAGGCTCGAATAGACGATGCTCTGTGCATTTTTATTTAACAGAGTTATTCACCTTTTTCAGAGGGTGTGAAGGGAAAAGGGAGAAGCTATGCAAGTTTCCTTCTTAGCCTGTGTTTGTGATTCTCTACCAAGAGTGCTTGTGGTGGTTGTGGAGAGGAGAATGAAATTCTCTCCAAATGTGTGAGGTCTGTGCTATTTGAGGAGGAAGTAGAGCTTTAGGTAGTACATCTCCCAAGGCTGTGTGCTCTGTTTTCATAATGTACTTTCAGCCTGAGCATAGGAGATCTCAAGAACTTGACAGAAGCTCTTGGAGCCAAAATGTATAGCTTTAAAAGTTAGAGAACTGGCTGGTTTATGTAATCTTGATGTCTGTGTATTTTTTTGATTGGTTTTTTTTTGTGTGCAATGTTACCAAAAATTTTTAGAGACGCTTGCTAGTGCACGAAGAAGAAATAAGGACTATTTTACATTAAACATATGTTTGTTAAACTATTAATTATCCCTGGGGTTGTTCAGAAGAGCAGAGTACACAAATTTCTTAACGTGGGATTGGCCGTGGGTGGCCAGCTTAAACATAATTAGAACCTACTTCAGTACTCGATAAGGTGTTGGAGAGCCGTGGTGATACTGAGTGAGCTGAAATGTGCAGTGGCCAGCTTCGTATGTGCCTGCATCTATTCCTTAGGGTATATATACTCTTCTCTAAATGTAGCTGGTCTGCTCACTGGCATTAAGGGCTCACTGTCCTCGCCACTCATTGCCCTTTCCCTCGCAGCACTTACCAGCTGTGGCTGCTGTGGAAGAAAGAAGGCATTTTTAAGGAAGCTGTAGTCTAAGCAAAAAGGCTTTTTTTTTTTTTTTCTCTCTTGAAAAAATTTAAATTCTTCAGACATTTAAAAGCCAGAGTCCCCGCAGCTATATAGTGCCTCTATGTAGTTAATTGGTGAGTTAAGACGTGCTGTTACAATATTTTAGAACATGCTTGTGGATGAATCTCAATGGTTAGAAAAATGCATTTTCCTCAACCAAAACCATCCTTTTTCGGTTGGCTAGGAATGTCATGGCTGGCTTGCTCTGCTTTGAGTTGGCAAGTTCTGCTTCATGAGGCAGGTTTGTGAACTAGCTTGCTTCTATCTGGAAATGCATGTCAAATTTTTTTTTTATTATCTGCTGAAAAGTTGTGTTTTCTTCTTTAATAGTTAAATAACAGTTTGAAACTATTTATTAATGGATGAGTTTTTTAGAAAGACCAGCAACTTCTGCTGGTTTTCATGACTGTAAACTTGGTTAATGGTGACCTTTCGCAGTGAGATTCTGAGATGAATTTGATACTTTCAGTTTTAAGAAGTCCAGCAGAAGGCAGTAAAATGCTTTTAACATATTAGAAAGCAATTACTTTTATGCATACATGATTATTTTGTGTTGATTTTTATTTGATGACAAGATAATATGGGCAATCTTTTTCCTTTTTTCCCATAAAGATTTTGCATTCAGTGTAGTGATGCCTTTTAAAAGACAGTATGTATTCCTCTGTTGTTTAAAAATTAGATACGTTCACAAGGAGTAGAGCCATATAATTCTCAACTGAAAAAAAAATTGGCATACTACTATTGAGATTTATGAGGCTATGAAATAAATTGTGCGTTGTCTGGATCTTTTGGTTTGTATTACTTTTTTTTTCCCCCATGATTGTGGCATGGCCTCCAGAGGTCACTGTTGTTTGCAGTTGTCGCCTTGTTTTCTAGACAGCGTTGAGGACAGCGTGTTCACTAGGAGAGGAAAATATTAACGATACAGGAATTTATTTTTCCCAGTGTGGGATGGAGTTCCACTCAGTGGAAATTACAGCGGCACTATACCAAAATAAAATCTGCAGCGCTACCAGTTGAAATTTCAGCTCCTGTTTTGGATGATGATGAAGAAATCAGGCTAAAACATATCCAAAGCTCCTTGGGTCTTCATTTTTAGTATTGTAATTACTGCTTGGTAATCAGGAAGGAGAGAGAATGCATGGTTTTTACAAAACCCTTACTTCTGTAATGTTGAACTGCTATAGGTACAAGCTTGTAATCTGCTCTTTTTTTGTTACAAAAGGCATTCATCTTTGTAGTTTTATTTTTAGTTAATATAGGGACACTTAAGTGATGGAGTGATGAATGTTGCTGCCAGAAGTGTTTGTATACCCATGATGGGGACATTAAGACATCCTGGTGAGAAATATGATACCATTGACTGCATGTTCTTTTAGCTTGGTAGCATTGTCTGTCCAGACCTGCTGTGCAAAACCACAAATAAATCAAGGTCAGCTGTGAGGAGAGCTGCTCTGAGCAAGCCTGATCCCCCTGAAGTATGGGAACGCTCCAGCCTTTTAGGTCACAGCCGAGTCAAGCAGTTGGGCAGAGCTGTGTGTGACTGACCTTAGGAATTATGTCCCCATGACCCTCAGAAGTGTGTCAAGCCTCTGGCCCAGCACCAGCTCACTAATGCCAGTAGGCACTTTGTACAGAAATTACTGAGATACGCAAGTAACCTGAGTTTGGTTGTTGGTTTTTTTTTTGCTGCAAGATTAAACTGAAATTGTTTAAAGCTTGTTTTCATATGCCTTTCTTTCAGAGTAGGTACTTGAAGAGCTATGCTATTCTTGTTCTTGCATTTGAAACCACATCTAAGACCAAAGTGAAATCCTACTGTGTTGCTCTGGCAATTAGCTTTTACAATTTGACAGAAGTCCTTCTTTCTTGTCGATGAAATCTCTTTTGGCTTAAACTGCCAAAAAAATTAGTTTGAATTTCATTCAGATTTTCATAAAATGGATAAGCAGTATTTTCAGTTTGGCCTACTTTTGCGGGGAGGGGGGGCATATCTAGGTCTTAAAACTTAAGTGCTGCGATTTTGGCTGCCTGTGTGTTACTGACAGCGGCTGGGTGGAGAGGATAGCCGTAAGGAAGAATTACCTGCTCAGTCTTTACCAACCACAGACCTACCAGTTAAGGGGACTAATTGGCGGAGGCAGAAAGGTGGCAAATTTTGCCCTTTTGTGTTGGGAACGAGCTGCGTGCAGCGCTGGAAAAGATCACAGCGTTTGCTCTTCGCGTATGATTTTTGACTACAGAATTACGAAGGAAGATGCGGTCTGTTAATGCC
This sequence comes from Trogon surrucura, assembly GCA_020746105.1. NCBI lineage: Eukaryota > Metazoa > Chordata > Aves > Trogoniformes > Trogonidae > Trogon > Trogon surrucura. Next base: position 30,068,355 of record CM036617.1, on the reverse strand, counting down.
GTAATATGATTACGCAATGCAACAGATTGTGGTGGATCAGGAAAGGTGACCTACTTATTCGGGTGACATGATTGACCCATGTCAGCTGATGTGTGAAGGCAAGCTTCCCTTTGCTCTGCAGCAGCACAGCTCTGTCCCTGGGCAGTGTTTGTTCCTGTCCAAAAAACCTGATGATTTTTACCTCCCTGTTTCAACATGTTCCTTGTATCCAGAGCGATTCCTTCTTTGCTTCAGCAGAACGTAACTACCGCGCTCTGTGAATATTGGTATGCAGCTGGATGAAATTTTTCTTATAGTTGCAAACGAAATAATTTCAGAGAAAGCATTCATCGTGGGTTTACTAGGCTAAAATGGCACTTCTCGTTTAATCTGTGTAGAACGTCACAAGTGAGGTGGTTTAAAAAGTAAGCCTTGACTGTTTGATGACTTAAAAAATGGGTGTATTTGTGAGGACCGTGTAATTCTGTCTCGTCAAGGCTTAGCAAACCAGTCGAGAGTAGAGTTTCTGATTAATACATATGACAAACTTCCTTGCTTTGTCGATTTGTTGAGTTTTTACATTCCCATTTTTAATTTCAGCAACGTTATTTCAGAAATGGCAGTTAAAAAGCAATCCCGAGCTCAGAGAGCCGTGAGGATATCCAATCGCATTTCCTTGGAGTTGGATGAGGATGGTCAGAGAATCAAGCCTCAGTCTTTTGACTCCAGAAGGTACTTCTCTTGCGTTTCCTTCCAACAGGAGTGTGCAATCAATTACTAACGGATAATATTTTCAGCTCAGCTGTACATGTTCTTATTACTGTGATACTTCAGGGATTAAAGAATTTCCTTAAGTATTTTTCGAGACGACACTCAGTGTTGCAATAAACTTCTGTAAGAACACACTAGTTAACTTTAACCAGGTAATCAAATAATGTGCACTTTTTTAATACTAAGTTTTGGTTAACTAAAAATACTTGGTACTGAAATGGAGTTGTGTTTATTTTAACTAGTTGAATTTGTTTTCACTTATGCATAATACGATTTTATATCACTTTCTTAACTTTTTGGGAAATGGAGACTTTGAAGTCCTACTGTCATCAAATTGAAAACTTTGATAAATATTCTATGTTTAGAAAAGTTTCATCTGATCTCTTGGGTCTTTAAAGAGATTTTTTAAAGTTGTTTTTTTAATTTTTACCACCTTGTTGTAATTGATAAGTCATTTCGTAACTGATTATTTTCTGTGACATTATAATTGTCTATGAAATGAACTTCATTATTTACATGATGATTTAAGGGTACTCCTTATATTTATCTTGCTCCTGGTTTATGTGACCAGTCTATTTCTTAATCAATTAAGTAGTGCTCTTAAATTTTTGTTTTACTCCTATAAGCTGTGCTTTCTTGCCTCCAGTCTCTTGATTTTCCCATGCTGCTCATCACCACATTCTTTCTCACTATATTCTTTCTCTAGCAGTTCTGGTTTTAGTTAGATTAACTTCTCTAATCATTAATTTATTTTGCAAATTAATTCCCTTTTCTTGGAGTCGGGGGCTGGAAGTTGAGCCATTTGTGTTTAGGTAGATAATGCTGAAGACAGAATTTGTATAACAGAGAAAAAAAAAAGAAGCCTAAATATATGTGTGAGTAGATGTACAATATTCTGCCCTCTTTGGCTGAGGCATCTATTTCAATATATAATTAACAGCGTGACTTTCTGTAAGGAACAAATCAGAACACATGCATTGAGCCATGGGCATCGTGCAGAAACCTCGAAGAAGTGACTTCTCGCCAGTCATTAGAAGAATGTAACCTGCTTGCTGAAATGTTTCTGAGTAACTTCCTTGTTCTTGAACTACCGAACTGTTAAGGTGTGTTAAGGAAGTATCTCTTGGGCCTCTTCAATGTTTTAAGGCCAGCAAGCAGTGGTTTTCTTTTCCTGATGCAAAGCTTACAGAAAGTGCAAGAGAGGCTTCTTGTCATGGAAGTGGAAGGGAAGAAATTGAACAAGGTTCTTGATTGAGCCCTCCTGACTGAGATATTTGTGTCCTGGGGTTTTCATTCAGCTGTAAGCTGCCAGTTCGAGGAGCAAGGAAACTGACTTAATTATCAGCTGCTGAATAGCTCTATAGTTATTTTTAATATGGGGCTAATTATCAGAGAGAGTTGGTAGTCTTATGAAAGTAATTTTATTATGCTGTGATTCTTGACTGGCTGTGAGAAATACTTTTAAGGTGTTGGATTAAAAGTTTTTTGAAGTTTGAAAGAAGAGAAATAATATCTAGAACTATAAACTGAAAACTTGAGCTACTGCATGCTTGTACAGTGTATATAATTTTGTATTTTTGCTGAACTTTTCATTTGTTAGCATACTGCAAAGTAAAGTGAATTTCACTTATATTTGAGAACACATATTAAATTTATGATATCTGAGGAGCTGCCTTGCCCTCTTCGTGTGATGAAACTGTACTTGGTATACACTTCAGGAACAATACCTTAAAACAGTTTTTAAAATCCCTTAAATGAGCAAACTGTCTTCAGTTTCAGTCCTAAGTTTCCTCCTGCATCCCTGAAAATCTAATGGGTGTATCTATCTCTTGATAATAGGAAAAGACTAGATTAGGAAGAGTATCTAACTTTAAATCAAGTTAGTAGACGTCAATGAGATGAGTGGTGATATTGCTTGGTAGTGATTTGAACTAAACATTTTAAAATAAGTGTTCTTCCAAGTCATGCTTGTATCTTAGACCAGTCTTACTGGGAGTTACACACAGATAGGAAAATATAATCCTAAATCAACATTCTTTTAAGGTTCTATAATTAGATTGCTCTGTGCTGAAATAGATCCAAGGGAGTTACATCAGTAGCACACAATATGACAAGAGCAGGTTTGCAGAAGAAGTTGTGGTCATCAGAAACCTGCACTAAATCCAGAGAGGTGCAGTTTTAAGGTCAGGAAGGGCAGGTACTGGCAGGGTGAGAGTGAATGTGTAGTAACATAAAGCAGAAACTATTGGACTATTTCAGTGGAAGTTTTTATGATGAAAAGAATAATTTGTTTTGAATTTCAGTGTGTTCTACAGTAAAGGCATTGGTTTTACTTTATTTCCATTTATAAGAAAGTTTACTTTCATTACTTGTTGAACTCTGTTGGTTTTTTTTTTTTAATATAGGCTTATGCTAAAGATAAATACGGTTAAAAATAGATGGTCAGAGTGAAATATTTTTATATTCAAAAGAGAGAGCATCAGGGTAATGCTATTTAAAATATATCATACAGATATACTTTGAGTGTTTGCCATATGGCAAAGAAGATGGCTATGTAATCTTCCAAAAAGGCTATTTATGTCATAAAGCAGGAATTGTTTGATTTAGCTGTTGCCTTTTCTCTTCCTGAATTGTGCAATGTTTTTAAAAGGGGAAAAAACCCAAATCACCAGATTCACTTTTTAGCTGCAACTTTGTAAAACTGCTTGAGTGCTGTGATTTAGCTTTGTTCAGATTCCTAAATATTTCAGTAAAAAATGACTGCAAAGATAATGTCTGATTTATGCTCATTCTTTCGCACGAAAATGTTTTGGGAAGCTCTGTTACAGAGGAATAATAAAGTCATAAACACTTTCTCTGGTTAAAAGCCTGAGGATTCAGTAGGAGTCACTATCTTTTTTTTTTTTTTTCTTCCTCCAGAGATCTGTTAGTTCATGAGAATATTTTGTGCTTTTAAATCTGTTATCTGGCAGTGTTGTGAAATGTTGTGAAATACTAAATATCATTTTTCTTTTTTGTTTATAGAAGTCTCAGAGTAGGAAAGAGGCTTAATATATTCACTAAGGCTTCTACAGAAACAGAAACCGCACTGAAAACAGGTTAGTGGAAATTTAATAATGAAAAAAACCCAGTGAAGCCAAGTTCTGAATTTTTAGAATATCAAGAGATTCACTGTTGTGAAGGAGACCTGTTAACTTCCTACTTTCAGAACTATAAGAAAATGAATAATGTAACTCCAATTTTTAGCAAGCAGAACTTCGTTGCAATGTAATAGATTTAATGTTTTTTGTACTAATCAGGACATTCTGTTACTGAACTTAAAGGGTAAAACTAACTTTTGGTCACTAAGGCCGGTCTTTCTCCTGTGAGAGTAAAACCAACCGAGAATGGTTATGTCTGCTCCAGTAGCTTATTTGGTCAAGTTGCAAACTTGCTGCATTCATCTGGACAGGCTGGAGAGCTGGGCAAAGGGGAACCTCATGAAGTTCAGTAAGGACAAATGTAGAGTCCTGCATCTGGGGAGGAATAACACCAGGCACCAGTACAGATTAGGGGACGTCCTGCTGGAAAGCAGCCCCATGGAGAAAGACCTTGGAGTCCTACTGGACAGTGAGTTGTCCATGGGACAGCAATGTGCCCTTGTGGCCAAGAGGGCCAATGGGATCCTGGGGTGCATTAAGAAAAGTGTGTCCAGCAGGTCTGGGGAGATTCTCCTCCCTTTCTACTCTGCCCTGGTGAGACCACACCTGGAATCCTGTGTCCAGTTTTGGGCTCCCCAATTCAAGAGAGACAGGGACCTACTGGAGAGAGTCCAGCGGAGAGCTACGAGGATGATTAAGGGACTTGAACATCTTTTTCTGTGAAGAGAGACTGAGAGAACTGGGGCTGTTTAGCCTTGAAAGGAGATGGCTGAGAGGGGATCTTATTAATGTATATAAATATCTGAGGAGTGGGTGTTAAGAGGAAGGGGACAAGCTCTTTTTGGTGGTGCCCACTAATAGAACAAGGAATAATGGATTTAAGTTAGAACACAGGAAGTTCCACCTCAACATGAGGAGAACTTTGTTACTGTGAAGGTGACGGAGCACTGGAACAGGCTGCCCGGAGAGGTTGTGGAGTCTCCTTCTCTGGAGACTTTCAAAACCCACCTGGACGTGTTCCTGTGTGACCTGCCCTAGGGGATCCTGCTTTGGCAGGGAGTTGGACTAGATGATCTCTAGAGGTCCCTTCCAACTCCTGACATTCTGTAATCGTCTGATTTTGTGGCAAAGGAACACGAGGGTGTGACCCCAGGGAAACAAGTGTGCTCTCCAGGTGGGTAAGTGTAAGCAGGGTAGACAGAAAACAAGACCGTGCATTTGATTGCTTTGTGGCCTTGCTTAGTGTTGTACATGTAGTTTGAAAGATCCCGTAAGTGGTGAATGGACACCTTGTTTTACCTACTGTAAAGCCCTTCATATATGTTTAGAATCATAGAATGCGTTAGGTTGGAAGAGACCTTTAAAGGTCATCTTGTCCCATCCTGCCTGCAATAAGCAGGGACGTCTTTAACTAGATCCAGTTGCTTAGAGCCCTGTCCACCCTGATTTTGAATGTTTTCTGGGGATGGGGCTTCTACCACCTCTCTGGGCAACTTGTTCCAGTGTTTCATCACTGTAAAAAATGTTTCATCATTGTAAAAAGTGTCTTCCTTATATCTAGTATATACCTACCCTCTTTTAGTTTAAAACCATTACCCCGTGTTGTTTCACAACAGGCCCTGCTAAAAAGTCTGCCACCACCTTTCTTATAGGTCCCTTTTAAATACTGAAAGGCCACAGTAAGGTCTCTCTGGAGCCTTCTCCAGGCTGGACAACCCCAGTTCTTTCAGTGTGTCCTCATAGGAGAGGTGCTCCAGCCTTCTGATCGTTTTTGTCGTGCTTTTCTGCACTTGCTCCAACAAGTTGATATCCTTCTTGTGCTGAGGACCCCAAAGATGGACACAGTACCCCAGGTAGGGTGTCACCAGAGCAGATTAGAGGAGGGGTAGACTCACCTCCATTAACCTGCTGACCATGGTTCTTTTTTATGGAGCAGGCTGGGTTTTTGGGCTGCAAGTGCACGTTGCCAGCTCGTGTCCAACTTTTCATCCACTCCCAAGCGCTTGTCAGCAGGGCTGCTCTCAATCCCTTCATCTCCCAGCCTGTATCAACACCGGGGATTGCCTTCACCCAGGTAGTGGACCTTGCACTTGGCCTTGTCGACCCTCATGAGGTTCACGTGGGCCTACTTCTCCATCTTGTCCAGGTGCCTTTGGATGGCATCCCATCCCATCCCATCCCATCCGCCTGTCAACTGCACCACACAGCTTGGTGTCATCTGCAGACTTGCTGAGGGTGCCCTTGATCCCCCTGTCTTCGTCATTGTTGGAGATACTGATCAGCACTGGTCCCAATACGGACCTCTGAGGGACATCACTTGTCCATGATCTCCATCTAGACGTTGAGCTGTTGCCCGCTGCCCTCTGGACGTGACCGTCCAACCAATTCCTTATCCAACAAATACACATGCCAAAACTCACCGAAGATAAAAACCGATGACAAAACAGGTGTGACCCACCTTTGTATTTAGTGAACGGCACAGTGCTGCAATGTCTTAATGCCACGTGATGGAGAGAGCTGTCACACACAAAGACTTGTCTTAACTACAGATAGGGTTTTGGGTAAGAGCATGTGAGTAAGGGCAAGTCATGTAAAGAACTCCCTCCCTCACTTTTTTCTCCAAGCAATGAAAACTCTTCATTGTTAGCAGTGAGCTTTAATAAGCTAATTTCCATAAGCTACACTGAGACCCTTTGGAAAAAATAAATAAATAAATAAAATATTCCTGTATAGTGACTTAGAATTATACATAAAGCCAGCAGCTGCAGAAGAAATAGTATTCGCTCTGATATCTTAGGAAATGATAAATATTTGTTTCTGTTTCGACAGTAGGACTGCCAGATTTCTAGTGGAGTAGTTTTCTTCTTTTTTTACACTTGGAACTGCAGAAAGAAATTAATTTGCTTACTTAATTTCTTTAGTAAAATGTCAGATACTGCAATTTGCGTATTTGCAAGCAGCTGTGAGCTTTCTGAATGCAGCCACCTCTGTAGTGGACTATGAAAGTTGCTTATTAGAGTGCAATTCTATTTGCTATTTAAGACTGCCAATCTCCTTAGAATCAGTCCATTTTGCATATAAAAACATAACAATCGATGCAGTGTTTAACTATTTTGGAAAATGTTATGTTCAAGTAACGGATGTTTGAATTGAATCAAATTTACTCAGGTAAAATAATGAAAATTTAACCTTTTTTTTCATGAACACAGCGCAGGCACAATGACACACAGTAGTCACCCTAGAGAAAAAGTTGAGTTTTTTTTTTTTTTTAACCTAAAACTGGAGTGTGCACAAATTGTGTAAGAGAGCAAGTGGGACTTTACTGGATTTGTAATTAGATATTAGAAAGTAAGCTTCTTTCGGCTTTTTATGTGGTGTTTCCCTGTTTGATTCTAGGAAGCCTTGAAGAAATCTACAGTATGTTCTAAGCCAGGAAGCTTATTACTTGGCTTACTGACTAAGCCTGATGACAAAAGAGAAATTTGCATTAATCTCAGGAAATACCAGTGTGATACATGATACCTTAATTCATTTGCTTTCACTTTCTTGGCTTGTGTTAGTGGAGATAATGAGTTAAAATATTATTTATACGTGACAGAAAAGCAAGTTCTGTGGTATATATTAAATATTTATTTTGAGAACCAGAATGTTAAGTGGAAAGTACATTGGCATCCTGAAAAAATTATTGCTAACTGTTAATGTAAACTATCAGTAACTGTTAATCTCTCAGAGGTGAAAATACAATCATAGAATCATAGAATCATAGAATGTTAGGGATTGGAAGGGACCTCGAAAGATCATCAAGTCCAATCCCCCTGCCAGAGCAGGAATGCCTAGACTATGCTACACAGGAACGTGTCCAGGCAGGTCTTGAATGTCTCCAGAGAAGGAGACTCCACAACCTCTCTGGGCAGCCTGTTCCAGGGCTCCGTCACCCTCACTGAGAAGAAGTTTCTTCTCGAGTTTAAGCGGAACCTCTTATGTTTCAGTTTCAGCCCATTACCCCTTGTCCTATCATTGGTTGTCACCAAGAAGAACCTGGCTCCATCCTTGTGACACTCCCCCTTGATATATTTGTAAACATTAATGAGGTCACCCCTCAGCCTCCTCTTCTCCAAACTAAAGAGCCCCAGCTCCTTCAGTCTTTTCTCATAAGGGAGATGCTCCACTCGCTTAATCATCCTAGTTGCCCTGTGCTGGACTCTCTCCAGCAGTTCCCTGTCTTTCTTGAACTGAGGGGCCCAGAACTGGACACAGTATTCCAGATGGGGTCTCACCAGGGCAGAGTAGAGGGGAAGGAGAACCTCTCTCGACCTACTAACCACCCCCCTTCTAATACACCCCAGGATGCCATTGGCCTTCCTGGCCACAAGGGCACAGTGCTGGCTCATGGTCATCCTGCTGTCCACCAAGACTCCCAGGTCCCTTTCCCCTACACTACTCTCTAATAAGTCATTCCCCAACTTATACTGGAACCTGGGGTTGTTCCTACCCAGATGCAAGACCCTACATTTACCCTTGTTGTATTTCATTAAATTTTTCCCCGCCCAACGCTCCAGCCTGTCCAGGTCTCGCTGGATGGCAGCACAGCCTTCTGGTGTGTCAGCCACTCCTCCCAGCTTGGTGTCATCAGCAAACTTGCTGATAGTACTCTCTAGTCCCTCATCCAAGTCATCGATGAATATATTGAATAATACTGGTCCCAGTACCGACCCTTGAGGCACTCCACTGGATACAGGTCTCCAACCAGACTCCGCCCCATTGACCACAACTCTTTGGCTTCTTCCCCTCAGCCAGTTCACAGTCCACCTCACTACCCGAGAGTCTAGACCACACTTCCTCAGTTTAGCAGCAAGGATGCTGTGGGAGACTGTGTCAAATGCTTTACTGAAGTCAAGGTAGACCACATCGACCGCTCTGCCATCATCTATCCACCTTGTTATATCCTCGTAAAAGGCTATGAGGTTAGTCAAGCACAACTTCCCTTTGGTGAAGCCATGTTGACTGTCTCTAATGACCCTCTTATCCCTGATATGCCTTGAGATGGCACCAAGGATAAGTCGTTCCATCACTTTCCCAGGGATGGTGGTGAGGCTGACCGGTCTATAGTTACCCGGGTCCTCCTTCTTGCCCTTTTTGAAGACTGGAGTGACATTTGCTTCCCTCCAGTCCTCAGGCACCTCTCCCGTCTCCCAAGACTTGGCAAAGATGATGGAGAGTGGTCTAGCAATGACATCAGCCAGCTCCCTCAGCACCCGTGGATGCATCCCGTCTGGACCCATGGATTTATGGATGTCCAGATTGCTTAATTGGTCCCTAACCCAGTCCTCATCGACTAAAGCAAACTCCTCCACTGCCCTGACTTCCTCTGGGGCCTCAGGGGAACAGGGCTCCTCAGGACAGCCTCCGGCAGAGTAGACAGAGGCAAAGAAGGCATTCAGTAACTCTGCCTTCCCTGTATCATGTGTCACCAAGGCACCCACCTCATTCATCAGTGGGCCTACATTGCCTCTGGTGTTAGTTTTATCTGCCACGTATTTGAAAAAGCTCTTCCTGTTGTCCTTGACCCCTCTCGCCAGGTTCAATTCTAGGGAGGCCTTTGCTTTCCTAGTTGCCTCCCTACATCCTTGGACAACAGCCTTATATTCTTCCCAATGTTTATCACTTTTACTGCAGGCATGAAAAGCTGAGTTTCTGCTCCTTTCTATTATAACATTTATTAGTAGTGCATTAATAGAAGGCGTTCTTTAAGATTTGTATAATAATTTCATTCTGGTGTGACTTGTCATGTCTTTTATCTGTATTGTATTCCTGCGTCCAGCCCTCAAATCAAAGTAGGCAGCTAGGGAGCATAGTTCTGGAAATTTTCCTGCTGAGTAAGAAGTTATTTGAAAAAGTATCTGCTAAATTAACACAAAAAATGAAAACACTTTTCAGTATGTAAAAATTCCGTTTGCCCATTGATTTATTTTTTCTTGAAGGGGCGGGGGGGTAAGAATTTGTGGTGGCTTTCTTTTTTTTTTAATACAGTTGAGGTGTAAGCCACTGAGCCAGAGAGGAAATTCTGTCTTTGTTTCAAAAGCTTATGAGGAGTAAAATAATAGCTGATTGGCCACGACCCACTTCAAATGGACTGTAACATTTGAATTCACATCAAGATCTCTGTTCCGAGAGGGGGAGACAAGAAAACAAAGAGGAGTGCGACTGGGGCCAGCTCATGAGACAGCAGCAGCCTGAGGCACTCCCAGCGGTTCCTCCCTGTCCGCTGGTAACAGCTTGTTCCCTTCGCTGCAGCGACAGGGTTCGGTCTGGGCTCATGACCAGTTCTCCTGGGCGGAGGGGCAGGAACTCCTTAAAAGTAACTCTGCTGCCCTCTGAGTAGGCTTTGATTACAAAAAAATAATAATAATTATCTGCATCGGGAATAGACGCGTTCCTAAAGGGACTCTTTGACTTCAGGAGGAGAACGGGAAATTGGGATTTCTCAAGCCTGAGAGGCAAAAACTGGGACACTTAGGAGTGCTGGGGAAAGAATTGAGTTGTTTCACTGAATGAGAGTCTAGTTATGAAGTATCTGAAAACTCCTGTCGCAGGCAAGATTCCTTCAGCAGAATGCACCAGTCAACTTTCGAGTTTGTTGTATGTGCAATTTGCAAAGACAACAAAAAAAAGAAAAAAAAATGTGGAAAAATTATATTCTTGTTCTGTGTGACAGACTTAAAAATGAATAGTCCCCTAGGAGTTCACAATACGATTTTAGCAGACATTTAAGAGTTCAGTGGACTTTCATTTCAACAGATATTTCTCATTTGAGAAAGGTGATGCTGGCATCTGAGATAGAAAAATTTGCTCAGCTGTAAATGTTGGTTTCCATGAAGATTAGTATTAAAGGACTTTGGTTTAGCTAGTGAGAAGTCTTTGGCATGCTGACAGGCCTTTACGAAATTTCTTTTTCAGTATCTTCACCAACAATTTGGGATGTGGAATTTGCGAAGGAGATTGCAGCAGTAAGTGCACAGCCTCCCCGGAACGGTTTTGAGGAGATGATCGAGTGGACAAAAGAAGGAATATTGTGGGAGTTCCCAATTGACAATGAAGCCGGTAGGCGTGCTGTTAACTTTTATTACTTGTCTGTATTTATCTTTTTTGAGAATTAGAGCATCTTATGACCTTTGGCTGTTTTAACGTGGTCTTTCAGCTATGAGTCACGCATTCGATAGTAAACAGATAAAACTTTCCAGCTGTCCCAAACCAGAGATGCTTCAGCTGGACTCGTTCTGGCACTCTTCAGGTGCAGTCCTGCAGGTGGTTTGGCTGATCTGAGACCTGGCTGCTGCTAAAAAGGGGAGGACTCCCTCCCTCTCTCCTTTACTCCCTCAGCCCTGATGCTTTCAATGCCAAAAGGCCATTCGAGTCCGTTACATAATACCTTTTACTATGCAGCTTCTTTGAAGAAGCTTCTAGCAGAGGATGGGGAATCTCAAAACCGCTGTGTTTTATAATGCTGAGCCTGTTCTTTGGTGCGGCTCTCAGGCCGAGTGGCTAGCCGGATCCTCACCAGCTCTCTGCCAGTTCCCGATCTGCCCCGGCTGAGTGTTAAACAGTTGTTTGCTCCCTTTGTTCTATCTGTTTCATAAGAATAAACAGTCACAATATTCACCCTCCCTGGGCATCTATCTTAACTAGACATCTTTGTGCACGGTATTTACTTTTATGACCATTTAAAAAAAGCTCGGTGTGAATTTAAGCCAGCAGAGAGAGAGTGAATGTAAAGGAAGGGAAGAATAACTACACAAACTAAGCGTACGCTTTAGGAAAGGGGACTTGATAACTTCAGGGAGGGCTTGGCTGTGGGTTATGTTTATTTTTTTTCAGAAAGACCTGAAAGACATCAAACAGAACTACTTTAGAATGATTCAGTCACTGAAAGGAAAACAGGTTAGCATCTGAAGCTGGGAGTCTTTGAAAATCTGTCCCGTACTGAGTTGCAAATTGCATAATGTGGTTCATTGTTTCTTAATGTTTATTCTCATCCTTTTTTGGCAGTTTCTTCACAGAATTTAATCACCGCTGCCAGAATTGATCTGTTCCATCATGTAGAAATCCAAGTATACTCTGGTCATGTTTTTGCAAGCTTAAAACCGCTGTGGCCAATGGTTTTTCTGTTGTTGTAATGTGGCTGGAACCCTGCTGTCTGGGGCCGTAAGTGGACCAGGCGTCTTTGGCGGCCAGTGGTTTTTCTGTTGCAGCAACGCGGCCGGAACCGTGCTGTCTGGGATGGGGTGGCGAATGGACAAAGACTCTTTACATATACTTCGACAAGAATCTTTATTGATTTGTCCACAAAGGCTAGTCATGTGGAAAATTCCAGCGGAGCGTTCCAAAATCTATCACCTCTCAGGTTGAAATATCAAGTCAGTAAATTCCATCCTATCAAACTGCCAGCCCACAGGCTGTTAATCAGGTCAGGTATGTCAAAGCACAGTTAGAAGCTTGAGAACCTTGCTCCGATGGCATTAACATACCGTGATTTCAGGGGCTCTGCGAAGGAAAGATGCCCCTTCCTACTGTTAATTTTGCGGTTTTGTAACAGTCATCTCCCTCAGTAAGAGAATATTGTCTCGGCTTGTTCTCTATCAAGAAATGTGTGATTTTTCTTTTTATGCCACAAGCGTGTGGCTTTAAACACCTAAATATAATTACATTTTCAATTGAGGAAGCATGAATTCTCGCCTTTTAGCATTGTGAAAGCCTTCAAGGCTTTAAATAAAATACAAAAAATTAAAAAGGAAGAGGAGCACTTATAATCGTTTTTCTTAGCTCCAGAGTATCTCCAGTGTTCTCATTAGACTGCTTTACCAAGGCATTGTGCTGTGCTTTGAGGCATCAGGGCAAAGTTGTGATTTTTAGAACTTCTGTATCTTTGATGTGAACATCTGAAGGTGTGGCTAGGTGTACTGGTTTGCCACAGTGACCAGTAGCAGGCTTTCCCCACACCCTGCTGCCCTGGTGTCTGCTCCTGCCTGCCTGTCTTTTCCCTTATTTGATGCAGTTAAAGTCACTGTTAGACAGAAAACTACCTTTTTTTTTTCCTCTCCATCTCTCTGACCTCTAATTAATTTTTACCAGATTAGCAAACCAGTAGCATAGCTTGCGTAACATTGTTCTCCCTCCTCTTTTCTGCCTGCCTGGTCTGCTTCTTGTCGCTTTAGTTGTGCTCTGTGGCTTGCCATAACAAAAAGTTGGGAAAAAAGTTGATTTCTACCCCTTTTTTACAATTATTTCTGTGTGTTTATGCCCGGATGACTCAAATCCTGAGGACGGCAGTCATTAAAAAGGACAGTGCAGATTATTGATGCTACTCTGCTTTAGCACCTCATTTCAGGGAGCAAATGGTTCTGGTGGGCCAGAGACTTTATGACAGAAATGATAGGCTTAATGGAAGTCTCAGAAAATTAATGCCTCAGTTGCCTCTTGTGGCTTCTGTAGGTGAAAGTTCACCAAGTCCTGTTCTGGCTGTTGTGCTGAGATATGTTCTCAGCAGAGAAGCTCTGGATCAGTTTGTTAAGACAGGTGGCAAACGTTACACAACCAGATCATGATACTTGGTCACCTTTGTAGCATGTCAGCAATACTCCCTAGAAGGATGGACATCTACATTTGAGCTGTTGTCTTTAAGGCAAGGTTGGTTGTGTCTTGCATGGGTTAGTGTTTTAGCTAAAGAAATCATAGAATCATAGATTGTTTGGTGTTGGAAGGGGCCTCTGAAGATCATCTAGTCCAACCCCACTGCAGGGCAGGCCACACAGGAACACGTCCAGGTGGGTTTTGAAAGTCTCCAGAGAAGGAGACTCCACAACCTCTCTGGGCAGCCTGTGCCAGTGCTCCGTCACCCTCACGGTAAAGAAGTTTCACCTCATGTTGGGGTGGAACTTCCTGTGTTCTAACTTAAACCCGTTATTTCTTGTTCTAATAATGGGCACCACCAAAAAGAGCTTGTCCCCTTACTCTTAACACCCAGTTCTCAAATATTTATAAACATTGATAAGATCCCCTTTCAGCCTTCTCGTTACAAAACTAAACAGCCCCGGTTCTCTCAGTCTCTCTTCATAGGAGCGATGTTCAAGTCCCTTAATCATCCTCGTAGCTCTCCATTGGACTCTCTCCAGTAGGTCCCTGTCTCTCTTGAATTGGGGAGCCCACAACTGGACACACTATTCCAGAGTAGGGCAGAGTAGAGGGGCAGGAGAACTTCCCTGAACCTGCTGGACACACTTTTCTTAATGCACCAGACTTTCTGTTTCATATAGTGTGTAGGGGATTGGAAACAGGATATTGGGAGCGGGTTACTTTTTGCTTTGAGGTTGGTAAAGAAAATCTTCTACTCTGCGTGTTGTTTCAGATGAGGTTTCTGAGGAGAGTGCAAGAGAGGCTGAGGAACAGGCCTGTTCTTCCCATGCCGCGGGAGTCATGGCTTGCTGTGGTGGTGGTGGGGAGTCGCGTGAGCTTATCTCATCTAATCAGTTCCCACCAGAGGTCTCAGCCTCTGATGCTTTGGGCAATTGTGGTCTCTTTGTGTGATGCACACTTTACTTTTTTGAGGGCTTAAATGTGTGGTCTAACTGAAACATTTGGACTTGACACTTCATCCCCAAGCCACGTAGCATGTCTTTGACAAATGGGAGATCAAAATACGTGATGTAATATTTCCTTCTGACCTGCGTTTTTGTGAGACATTAAGTGGTTTAATTTCTTTTAATACTTCTGATTTAATGTTCTCAAATAATATATTATAAGCCAGCTAGTATAGATAACCATGTACACTTATATCTGTTATGTCTACACTTCCCATTTTTGTTATTTGGAAATGACTATATGCAAAATGACAGAATTTTACTTAAAGGTGCAAATGTCATTTACAACTCCTTAGCAAATTGAAAGAAAATAAAGTTTTTCCTGTATCCCTAGCTGAAGAAGAGTCTTCCACTTGCAAATCCCAGTTTGCCTTGTTTGTTTATCTCAGAATTGGGAACTATGAAAACAGCTTTTTTTCTGTGTGTAGTAATTGTTGTCGTGAATCTGTCTTGTGTATGGTAGCATCACGATCCAAACAGCCGCAAACCACAGGTCAGAGAGCAAAAATTTACCGCAGGATCTGAGCTGTGCGAGATTAGAGATCTACAATAATCCCTTGTCCCTTGTTCCTGTGGCTGCTTTTGAACGCATCAGTTTTTGTGCTGGTTCTGACTTAAAAGTAGCAGCTGGGGAGATAGACGCACAACGGTTTTACATCAGCGTACACTCACAGCTTCAGAAAGTGTTAGAAAAATGATTTTCGGTGCCCATTTTATAGCAGTAGGATGCTAAAACCATTGCTTGGAATGAACATGTAAGCACATGTTGGTTGGGCAGTATTAGCTACTTCATGAGGTTGGCTCATTTGTTCAAGACTAGCTTGGGTGTTTTAATCCTCTGCAGAATTTAGGCAATTGGTGTTTTCTTACGGAAGTTACTAAGAAAGCATCCCCGATACAAAAGGTGATACCCATGATGAATCAGGATTTTCACTCACTGAACAAACAGGTTTTTAGCAAGATGTATTAATTTATATTTTTTTGTTATTCCCCCCAGCTCCCGCCTGGCATCAGTTTTCAGTGAGATTGACAGCCAGGAAGTTGATTTAATTATTAGATATTCTTATAAATGAGGCCACAGAATGGAAGTAATACATTAGACAGGAATATGATGTATGCTGACATTTTTTTTGTGTGGAGGGAGAAATGAATGTCTGAAAATTCTGCAGTTTCTTTCATTTACGTGTTATTTGCTTAACTGTGCAAAAGAGGCACAGAACCATTAATATTACTAATTTAAGATTATTTTTAAACTATATTCTTTTCCGTTTTGTTAAATTTGCTGTTATGTTATGATAATAGCTGTGCCTTTTTCTTTTTTTTTTTGACCCTTCTGTTAGGGATGGAGGATGATGCTGAGTTTCACGAACATATATTTCTGGAGAAACACCTTGAAGACTTTCCCAAGCAAGGACCTATTCGCCACTTCATGGAACTAGTCATCTGTGGGCTTTCAAAAAACCCGTACCTCAGTGTTAAACAGAAGATTGAACACATTGAGTGGTTTCACGAGTATTTTGAGAAAAAGAAGGAGTTTCTTCAAGAGATTTGAAACTTGGGAAGGTGCTTAACCTTGAAATGAAGAATCATTACATCAAAATTGATGATGTCTTACAATGGAAGTACTTCCAGTGCATAGTAATCATGTGACCTGACAGTTGTATTTTAAATAATAAACCGAAAAGTCACTGTCATGTGTGTTTGTCCATGTGTATGTAGATGTTTACAACAAAAGGTGGCACTGAAAATGACAGCTTTTATAGAATGTGCATTTAAAATTACGTTTATCAGAATGGTTGTCTTTTATTGAAACTAACCTTTTGGTCATACAAAATATTATGTTTAATTCTACTTCTTACACCCTTCACCCTTGGTGTTTATCTCGACAGGTTTGATAATCTTTCCCATTCTGAAAGCAGTGCTTTCATTTTTAAAAATAACTGTTACTGAGCTAGTAACAGTTCATTTTGCTAATTCTATAGCTGTACAGGTATTTGGATAGTATTAAACCTTTCTACTCTCCTTTCACTAATTATCTTTATTGGCTCACTTTAAAATTTTTGGTAATGAAAAGTCATTTGAGTGGAATGCTTGTTAGTTCATCAGCTCAGTGTAAACCTACTCTGTTTCCAAGGTGCGTGCACAAGGTAATACTGGTGAGTTGCATAAAATAATATGGGAGGTCTCTCCTTACTGTCCACACATCCACTTTGAAGCATTTGACCAGCCCTCTGTCAGTATTTGTTGTTCGGAAATGGGTCTAGTTGTCAACTAATCCATAAAGTTCCGTTTCATTTATTTTGGTTCTTCATTTTAATTCTTACTCTCTCACATTCACTCTCACATCCTCTCAACCACTTCAGCAGCTCTCGGCATTATAAATATGCTCCTGTTGTTTTTCTCACGTTTCCACGAGACTCAGACAGGAGGAAGGAAGTTAGGGAATGAAGGTAAAACTCGCTTCATCTGCAAACTGATTTTTAGATCAGGCTTAGAAGAAAGCAAATGAAAAATGAAGAGTTGGCCTTTCTCCACGAGTTGAAATATTGTTGCTATGTTCTGCTCAACTGCAGGATGGGGGCTTGCCTGGCTGACAAGGGACAAGACTCGAGGCTGTGGAAAGGAAAAGTGGCTTTTTGTCTTTCTAGCTGCAAGAACAGCAAGGTTCAAATTCTGCAGAAATTTTCAGAAGCTTCCTGACTTTCGAATGGAGCCAGTCAGAATTATATTAAAGTATCTCCCAGGGTAGTTCTAATTTTCAGTTCAATGCCCAGATAGATTTTACTTCAAAGATACCATTCTTCCCAAATTTCTACTAACCTGTGCTGCACAGCCTGTATTCTGCTGTGTTTCAGGCCTTTTCTAAAAGAAGGTACAGTCACTTTGAATTCATTGTGGGCTTTTAGAAATAACTCCTCTGCATGTTTGCATTCAGCCTGTGTTTTGGTGTGAAAAACGGGACACTCACAAGCTCGGCTCTTGCTGGCCGAGGTTCAGGAGCATTACCCGTGCACGAGAGCACTGAATTTCACAGCACTGGGAGCGAGGTGAACGCTATCGTTTAAACAGATTCATTAGGAGGTCGGTACTTCGGCGAGCTCTTAACGAGAGCTCTTGGTGCTTAGGATCTTTGGAAAGCTGCAGTAATTCCTACTTAGGTGCTTAAATATAGATTTGAGAGTTAATACTCGGCAACAGGATTTGAATAATCAGACCTAGCTGCACATACGTACAGATGCTAACTGGGACTGCTCAAGGCACACGAAGAGAGCCCAAGTGGCAGGGCTTTTATGCATGTGGGTTTTTTTGGGGTGTGCGCTTCTTGGTAGTCCCAAAGGAGTAGGCTCACAGGAATTTAAAGCATTGTTTACAGATTAGTCACTTAGGAGCATGAAAATCATCCCTTTCTTTTGCAGCCCAAAGGATAAAAGCTGTCCACTGTTGTCCGGAGCGAAGCCAGCGGTGAAGCTAGAAGCTAGTGATTCCCACGCCAGAGTCGTTCAAGCTTTTCTTATGATGGTGTTTTTTTCCCTTCTTACGACTGGTTAAGTGGTTTATTATGCATAACTTAGTGGATTCAACATTAGAATCTGTCCGAGGCAAACCAGTGTCTGTTATGTTCTGTGGTCTTAACATTTCCTTCTTTACGCATGAAGCTGAGGTCTTATTGCACTACTAATGCCATACCTCTGTGACCTCTGTGTTGGAAAGGTCTCTGGCTTTGGGTGTGCTGGGGCAGTTGATGCTACCCTGAGAAGAACAAGAAGATGGAGCAAACTGGCGCGCAGCCTAATTGTGGGGAATGTTGTTCATGGCCCATTTTTAGGTGATGGTTTTTCTTCGGAGATGGCTACAATGGGTACGTAGCAGAAGGAGAACATCTTGTTGAGTGGAGATGGGTGAGCTACTATGAAGTTGCATGCAAAGGTGTTGGTGACAGTTGACAGCACTGTGAATGATGGTCATGACTTCCTCAGGCTGACGGCTACACCGTGAAGAACTCCCAAGCTCCCTTTTGCCCCCCGTTTCCATTTTCCACCTGTGTGGTGCTACCGCAGCAGTTCCGGAGGGTCTCTGGCCATCTCAGAGGGGGTGGAGTCACTGGTACAGATAGAAGCCCTGGCAGAGGGCAGTGACTCTGCATTGGCAGAGTGAGGGAAGAAAACGGGGAATGAAAGGCACCCATATGGTTTGTAAAAGTGCAATAGAGAAGTTCAAGGCATAACATCTATTATCTGCCTGTCTCTGTCCCTGTAACTTCTCTACTTCTGCTTCCCAAGGGCCATCCTTGCCCTGCCCTGCCAGTGGCTGAACTGATTATTGAAGTTAAATTGATCCAAAGCACTTGCTCACAATCCAGCTCCGTGTCTGCCTCCGCCTAACTGGACAGGTCAGAAATTGGGCTGGAAAAAACCAAACTTCTCAAGGATGGCCCCTTGTTGAAAGGGAAGGATAAGAGTGAGTAGAGTGACAACCCCATGAAGGGCTGAGTAATTTATTGTGTTAATGCAGGGAGTGTCAATGAGATGTGTGAGTGCCGGCCCTGTGGGTTGCATGCTAGCCCAAACCTTGTCTCTGACATCTGATGGCACCCTTGGTCTTCTCAAAGCTATTTGATGTGAATGGTTTGCTAGAAATCAAACTCGAAGTACTTTCTTCCCCGCTATGAAGCAAGTGTGAGTGTTTGCTCCCCAGTGTGGTCTTAGAGGCTGGAGGAATGACTGGTCTGGTTGCAAGATTATCTGTGCTGGGATTTCAGCTCTTGGTGTTCGTTCCTACCAAGAAATTACACGGTGGTATTCATGTGGCCTGGGCCCTAACAGAGGAGCTGTACTCCTTGAACACTTGTCTGAGCACTGGGAGAAAGGTGGCTGTGGCTTAATTTAACCCTCCCGACCCAGCAAAGGAGCTAAAATGAATGGGGGAAATAGGGAGGACAATCTTGCGCATGTTCCCTAACCTCAGGCAGTTTTTGCTTAAGCCATGTGTTTTTAGATGAAAAGAAGCACTAAAGGAGTCCTGAAGTGCTGCTCAGGTCCATTTTCTTTCAGTGCTTGTAGAGATAATAAAATTCCAGCATGAAAATAGCTCCTCATCAGAAGCTTGTGCTTTGATGAGAAGCCTGGAGCATCATGACATTTATGCAAGAGGGGCCATGCTATTGCTTTCAGTGAGGATTTAAAAGCAACATGTCTCATTTTAGTTGGGTTTGTGAGGATCGCTTAGCAGAACTATGGTCGTGGACAGAGAATGATGACTTCTGAGGTTGCAGGGCCTGGTTTTCAACACAGACCTGTGTGTGCTTTGTGAAGTCTGGCTGCTGCTGTGATGGTGTCCAGCAGGACATGGTGAAGGTGTAAATCACGCCCTGCCAGGTGGCTGCGGCAATTCTGGTCTCATGATCTCCACAAGATGTCAGTGTAGATTTATTGGATTAGATATGAAATCCTCCTGCTGTTCCCCCCCCCCCCCCACCCCAGCAAATTAAAGCAAAAGAAAATAATGTTTTATAGCTGCACAATAGGTTTAATTGTGCTTTGGCATGTGTTGCCCATAGAGGAGAGACGTGGTGAGCGCTGGCATCCAGGGAGGGACATGAGTGACACCCCGAGATGACAGCAAAGCTCCTGGCAAAAAAGGGCAACGCTTCGCTCATATCAACCTGCCCTTACTCCCTTGGGGACAAGTTGCATATGCGTAATACGCAATATTGCACTTGTGCAATAAAGTGCTCTACATTTTACTCAAAGAAAAGCTGGAAGCCTGAGGAAAAACTAGAAGGGCCAGACTGGGTGACAGGAAGGATCTAAGGGCAATTAGGTCGAGTCATGTATTGGAGAAACTTAATTGCTGGCATGCAGTATCCAAAGCTCGCTTTGTTTCTTTACTTAGAAAACGTGGTCTTGCAGTGTTGAGCAATGAGCTGTGACCCTGCAAAGAAACCAAGACATAGCGTCCAACCCAAGGGTGTTCCCTTTCGCCTTTTAGCTCTTTTGCATAGCAATCTCTGCCTGTCAGAGAAACTTTTTTATGCCTGTCGAGGTGAATTCAGGTAGATGTCAGCCGCAGAGGAGTTTTTCCATGGAAGAAGATTCTCTGAAGCACTGGCAGTGGTGATGGAGATGCCTGTGTGGGAGTAGGTTTCCCCGTATCACTGTGGGCTGGGCTTCTTCATATCACCGTGTTTCCAAGCCTCTCCCAGGACTACCTTGGGCATCGCTGGGCCAGCTGAGGTTCCCCTGGGCTGCCAGCTCCCAGCTGCTGCAGCCATGGTGGGGAAACGAGGCAGCGTGGCCAGCAACCGTAAGGATATTTCATACCCGGCTTCCCTCTCTACTCCCTTGCAACCCCTGGTGTTTACTCCCATTTTCCCCGTAAAAGCAAAACGCAGTGCAGACTCCCCGTCACCTCTCCTTGCAGCGGTGGCCTGGTGTGGGTGGCCCCGCTCCCACCGCCACGCTCGAAAACCGAGGAAGCCGCCGAGTGATGATTCATTTATGGTCCCCAGCACTGCACCCTGTCACCCGCGAGGGAGGGGAGGGAGCAAAAGGTGACGGTATTTGTCAGTGGTGGCAGAAATAGCCACGTTTCGGATTTCACTGGGGAAGTGGGGAGGCAGGGAGGGAGATCAAGACAAATGCAGTGCTCAGCCCGGTTCCCAGGCCTGCCTCGCAGCCGGGAGTGAAAAAGCAGCACCTCGTTTTCCTTATGGGCAAGTATTTGCTCACATAAATTTGCCTGAGAGGATCCCAGCTCCTTCCCAGCCTTTGCATTGTGCAGATCACCTAGAGATGAGAATGCAGATTTTGTCTTGCCTTGGTGCCCTATGTGCCAGCTCACCCTGGGGACGGTTGAGAAAACTTTCTGGGGTCAAGGGGTTCCTGAGGAGGCACTTGCGTTTTCCTGCCCTCCACATGACAGCAGCCACATGGCTCCACTTGACAGGTGGTCACACTGGAGAATTATTCTTATTTTTCTGCTGACAAAGGGGTTTTCCCCGTTCAAAGGCTAAACTCAGCCCACGTGCTTGCCACTGGCATGGGCCAGCAGCTGGGATGTGCTCCTGGGCTGCCCAGGAGAGGGGATGCTCTGCAATCCTGGGTAGTTTTTAAAGATAAGGGATAATCTTATCTTCAGAGCTGATTTTTAAATAGAATGAATCCCAACGCTCAGCACACTGCAGCCACGTTGGATAAGGGAAAAGGTGCAGACAAAACAGCCGCCTGGATTTAAGGGCAAAGCTGGAAGTTTGCTCCTTAGGTTAGTGATTACCCCCAGAAATCAATGGACTTGCTCAAGCAAATTGCCATTTTGGATGTAAGAAGACTTTTCTGTGAACCCGCCCTAAGCCTCCCTCGTGAGGATGTTTGCTTAGTGCTTTCTGAGGGGAAAAAATGGGACTGGAGGCACACATCAACAGCTGCTCCTAAAAACCTCCCAGTCCCTTAGATCAGGGTTTGTTCCATTATTCATACATGTATATGTTAGGTATGATAACCATAACACAGTAGTAAATGCAAAATTGTTTTATAAGCATGGGTTTATAAACCCAGAGGCTATAAGAAAAAAAGAGGGAAAATAAAAGAAAAAAGAGGAAAACAAAATACAATGTAAGGAGGAGTTCAAGTTTAGCCCAATTTTAAGCTGAAGTGTACATTTAAGCATCATTGCTCTCAACACGATCAGTGGCTGCCTTTTGCTCAAATAGGCTCTGTGATCATTGAGTTTAAAACTCTGAGAAGCATGGCTCTAACAAAATTGTTGGAAGTGACTTTTTTTCTTAAAAGCAAGTTAATAGTTTGATTTTTTTGTGAAGGGTTGGTTTAGGACAGTCACAGGATATACGGGCCCAGGTGTGGCAGTGCTCTATGAGGTTGGCAGTGATTCTGAGCTGCAATATCCAGGCCCAGATTGTGTGGTGAGGGTGTAAATTCAAGTTTCTAAATGCTCCAAAATCAGATGCAGCTGCCAGGCATATGAAAGGTTGGTTGCCTGAATTCAAGACTGCAGGCAAATTGGTTCCCCTGTCATTGCAAGTTGCATGATTTACTAACCAGAGCGATGGAGAGGGATGAAGGCTGCCTAGCCCCTCTCTAAGCACCCCTACAGCTGATGGGGCTGCAATGGGTCCTGCTGGGATGCAGAGGAAAGGAAAGAGGCTTCCCAGCTCTCCAGAGAGGCCAACTGTCCCACCGTTATATTTCCCACCTTCCGCTTTCCCAGACCTGAAGCCCACCTGGGTCAGGGCAACCCCTGGTGTTGATATAGGCTGGGGTATGATGTGATAGTGAGCAGCCCTGCGGAAAAGGACTTGGTACTTCTGGACAAAAAGCTGGACATAAACCCACAATGCGCACTCGCAGCCCAGAAGGTCAGTCACATCCTGGGCCGCATCAAAAGAAGCGTGGCCAGCAGATCGAGAGAGGTGATTCTGCCCCTCTGCTCTGCTCTGGTGACACCTCACCCGGAGTATTGTGTCCAGCTCAGGACAGTCTTCAGCACAGGAAAGACATGGACCTGTTGGAGCAGGTCCAGAGGAGGGCCACAAAGATGATCAGAGGGGTGGAGCACCTCTCCATGAGGACAGGATGAGATTGTTCAGCCTGGAGAAGAGAAGGCTCCAGGGAAACTTGATTGTGGCCTTAACGGAGCTTCGCTGTTAGTGTTATTGCTCCCACCATCAATTTCTGTGCGGGACAAGACCCAGCACCCTCATTTAGGAAATGCAGCTGGGACCTCCTGCCCTTGGTTCCTGCTAGAGGAGACAGTGGTTGTGCATTTGCCAAGGAGGGATGTTGAAGGGGATGTACCTTGTTCTGTACTGCATCAACTCCCCGGGTACGTGTGTACTATATAATATGTAGGTTTGGTTTAAGCATAACTGCCACCCGAGGCAGTTTTTCTGCAACTTGATGATAATGGGACTGACCAAAACTGTAGCTAAAACACCCAACCCTGTCATTTTGCTGCTATGAACCAAGGGGCTGGGAATGGCTGCCTTTCTGAAGCCCCATCCTGTGCTGGGTTGCACAGTGGTTTATTTTCTGCATGGAAAAGCGATGGTAAAGAGGGGCGGGAAACAGGCTTAGGCACCTGATGCCCAGCCTGCAGCCCCCTTGTCCCCCTACCCAGCTGCATGACCACTGGCTCAGGGCTATGGCTCCCGCAGCTCCTTGAGCCCTGTGTTTCACAAATTTTTAAAAGAAACCTGGGTTTCTGACTCGGCAGTGGTGTTATCTGGAGGTTGGAAGGGGCCAACGTGAGGCTCATTCCTAATTCTCCACAGCCATTTGCAATATCTTGCTTGTGTCTTCTGCAGCACATCTCCCAAATGGGCTTTTGGTCAGATGCCAATGCAGGAAGCACAGAGCCTTCACGTGTCACCACTGCTGAAGTATTTCAACCACACCGCGATGCGAGGGGGATTCTGCGTCACTCCCTGAGCTGTCCCTGGGTCCCCTTTGGTTGCCAAAGTACTGTGTGGTAACAGGAGCAGGCTTGGGCATGGCCAAAGCTGGAGCTAGTGCCTGGTCAGGGGGCTACAGGGGATATGTCTCTGCTCCTTTCGAGAACTTCCAGTGCCTTGAGGCCCACCAGCACCACCTCTGACCATCAGCCAAGGGGTGAGCACTGCAGTTTTCGCTCTTGCCCAGCCCTAGGAAAAGCACTGAGACCTGTTAATGGGATTTTCTCCCACCACGTGGAAATGGGGAAGGAAAAACCCACTCTTCTCCTGGCTGGGATAGGGAAGAGAAGCTGTATTTACTCTCCACTGCCTCATAGCTGGAAGGAGGACGAAAAAAGAGGATGTGGAAAGGGAGAAAGGAGAGGCTCAGGGCACAGGGGTCCCCACCGATGACCACACTGGGGTCTGCTGGAACCTGAAACGGGCACACAAGGTAAGCAGGCTGCAGTATGATGCCCTCACTCATAGAGAAAATATTTACAGAGTTGTACAGTAACAGTGCAGGGCAAACTGGGAAGGCGACCCAGGGAAAAATCTGTCCCATCTTTGGTTGTGTCAGGGGTGTTGCTGG
Source organism: Trogon surrucura (assembly GCA_020746105.1). Taxonomy (NCBI): domain Eukaryota; kingdom Metazoa; phylum Chordata; class Aves; order Trogoniformes; family Trogonidae; genus Trogon; species Trogon surrucura. Next base: position 30,043,794 of record CM036617.1, on the reverse strand, counting down.
ATGCTATTTATAACATTTAATTATTATTATTTTTACCTGTCCCAGTTCTTCCCAGCCAGAGAAGGTCAGTCAAGCTATTGCTCAGGAAAGAAAAGCTAGTACAAAAGAGTAGAACTCCTGTGTTTTGGGTTTGGTTTTTTTTCATAGTTTTGCCATTTTCACTTTGGCAAGTGCTGAGATTTCCTACATACCTGACCTAAGAGTGAGAGCTGAGCATGGAGGATAAAAAGACGAGGAAGGGAGGAGAGGTACAGAGATACGGAGGTGAGTGTGGGTTAATGTTCACCCAATAATAATAAAATAAATATTTAAAACTCTTTATTGACAATAAGCACCAGGGGTACATACTGGGGCTTCAGGATGGGGCAGGCAGATAGGCAAGGGGTAAACTGGCAGAGAGAGCACAGCCCCTGTCTGCCCCTGCCTATTTCTGTGTGGAGCAAGGTGAGAGCTTCTTGGAGAAGAAAAAACAGCCCTTCCGCCCAGATGGGATAGGTCTGGGCACCAAACGGGATGTGCGGGTCCTGGAGAAGCAGAAGATCTGGAAGCAGCTCTAGGATTATGGCTGTGGCTTGCCTCTGTGGTGTGCAAGAACGGTCTCGGGCATTGAAAGAGCATCTCATATGTCTGACTTTTGTGCGGCCTGAGGTTGCCAGGGTCATGTACCCAAGTTGGGACGATTTGTTACTGCTGCAAGAGAAGGCAGAAATGGGCACAAAATGTGAAACATGGGAAGGAATTAAAATCTTGTGGCAAGTTTCCTCCACTTTTTTTTGCTCTTGGTATTAAAAAAGAGAAGCTGAGAGGCTTGGGGCCTTCCACAAGCATTTACAGTGGGCCGTTGGCTCCAAACCCGTCCTGTTTTGAGCATAAACTCTCTACTTCTCTGTGGCCTGGTGTAACAATGTGGTGCGGGATGAGCAGTGCCTCTTCTGCCCTGGCAGGGTTACCCTGCCCGGCACTGCAGCAGCTGTCAAGTAACTGCAATAAAAATTAAATGTTGCTGTTAACACACCTCTTCTCACTCAGACAGAGCAGCTACTAATTTGAATAGTTTCTGTGGCTCCCGTCAGACAGCCTTTGCAGCAGCAGTCCCTGATTTTGTTTGGACTATGGAAAGAGATTACCTGTTTCTGAACCGTTTGCTAGACCTGCTCACCCCCACAAATGGTGACGCATGGTTTTACTGCACAGAAGCCAAACATAACAAATCAACAAATAACTCGTGGTATCTGATCATCCAGGTGACGTAGGTGAATAATTGCCTAGAAACTTACAGGAAGACGCTTGAATGCTGATTTTTTTTGATGGTGGCACACGAAGTGTGAGTATCATCTTGCGTGCTTCTGCTTTTTGAGGGAGTGGAGATGAAGATTTGAGTCCAGAACATCTAGGGCCCCGTTAGTTCAAAGGTCTCTGACAAGGGCTTGTCTCTGAGAGGAATGTGCTTCACTCCCCATTAAAATGGTCCTACATGGAGATAGCTATGCTGTACCAAGGCACTCTTGCTGAGGGGTAAGGCTGTCCATCCCATGCCCCTCTAGAGCCCCTCAATCCTCCATACGAACAAGACCCATCGTTCATCGATCACGAAATCAATGTGAGGCAACATAACCCTCTAATCCATTACCAAGTGCAGTGCAAGCTAGGTGGCTTAGTAATTCCAACTGAAGAGTACTTTTTTTTTTTTCAGAAAAAAAACAAGCAAACAAGACAAACTTTTGAGACCTAATGATTTCCCACAATGGAGACTCCACAGCATCACTGGGTAAGTTGTCGCAGTGGTTAAGCATGCTGATGAAGTCAATGGAGTTACTGTAAACTCAAGTTACACCAGTGTGACTGAATACAAAATTTGGCCTAGTTACCCAAAAGGAGCATCACTGTGAAGTCTCCGTATGTCTTCAAATAAAATTATTCTCCAGCAGAAGATGCGGAAATGCAAGACTTTTCTGCTAAAGCATGCTGCAGCAGTGAATTTGCCTCCAGTATACTACTGGAATATCAATACCAAATCTGAATTGCACCCATGTTCGTGACAGTTAATAGAATGTACTTTATACATAAGTCTGTCTGTCGTCGTTAGGGCTATATTGCTGCTGGCTGTGATAACGTTTTTATCTGTTAACTTCCAAGCTGCTACGACTAACACCAGCTACTCACAAAATGAGTCAGCTAACTTTCCTTTTAACCGTTTGTTCTGCTCCCTGAAGGTGTTATGAATGTTGTGGTATGACAATCTGGTTGACACTCATTCCTTTAAAGCTTATGTAGCAATTTTATTGTCACAACAGTCTTACTAAAAAACGGGGTCAGAGTTTTGCAGCAGCTGGGCAAGAAACGTTTTCTGCTTCAGTGCGAAGACATGAGTGAAAACAATTGTTTTGATTTATTTTAAAAGCATCTTATCATGAAACTTGTCATTATAATACCCAGGTTTTTTCTCCCACAGGAACATTTCTTACAGGCTAGCTGAATTATCCAGAAACTGCCAAGGTAGATTTATACTTAAACTGGATTATAAGAAAATACACTGCAAACCACTGCAACAAATCATTACTAATCACAACCAATTGGAATGATTAAAGCTCTGAAATCTCTCCTGAAGTCACACTAATGAATGAGAAATTGCATGCAAGTGGCATTGCGATTCTTGGTCCCAGCCAGACATTGTGTCTCTCGTCCCCCCTCACTCAGCATGTTGGGAGGTTTTCTGTGGCTTTCCCATCCAGGTGAAAGTTCCACAGGAGGACTGGAGACATTTATCCCAGAGAAAGAAGGAACACTGTAGCTTGTTACACCCTAAAAAGTTAGTAACCGCTATAGACTAGTCACATCCTTACTCAGGTAAAATATTTTCAGACTAACTAACATCTCTTCACACGTAAAATGTCTGTGGTATTCTTCTTAACTTCCTGTGCCTAACTGCTGGTGCTATGGTTGCTATACATGGCCAAGAAGCTACGCTTTTCTACCCCAGACGTGACCAGAGAGCTCCAGCATGTATATTTCTTTTTCTGCATACTTCACAGAAATATTTTGAAGCTTAAGAAGTTTCTCAGGTTATGTTCGTTAGGTGTTTCAATAACCTCCTGTGAAAATGCTCGTGAAGGGTTATTCTTCTTTCTGGTCTGTGATGATTTACTTATTCCTCCAGCTTGATGCTTGTTTCGTGCTGATTATAAGGGTCATAAAAACATCACACTGAAATACATAATTTCCAGAGGCAGCTTGATCTCTTTTCTGGGAGAAAATGAGGAATCACCACCCAAAGGATGCTTCACAGAAGGAGGATGGAGCCTGATCCCCTGAGGTGACAAGATGCAGTTGTGCCTGAAGCTCCACCATCTCCAGCACTGGCTGAGAGCAGAGGGTGATGGATCCCTCCCGGGGATGTTCATGACTGACAGCATCTGGGGAAGGCCCCATCAAGTGTAATCCTTAATCTGTCTCCTCAGGAGCCCAGAAAGGTTGATGTAGTTGCTGGGACGTGTATGAATTTGAGCCCTTTGAAGACAGAAGAGGATGACAGTTTCTCTGTGCCTACTGCACTGGTGTGAACATGGCCTGTGAGACAGAAACTTTTTATAATGTACCTGTCTTTTATTCTCAACAAATCATTTAAAATAAAAAAAAAAAAAGCAGCCCCGGATTACCCAGTGCCCACCTGCCTGTGCCCCTTGGACACAGACACGAACATCAGTGACCCACTCCAGCCTGAAGGCAGAAAATGTTCCTACAGGCAACGATGCATGTGCCTGGGAGAGCCGCAGAGTAATTGTCAAGTGGTGAAAAACAGTTTATCATGTTCTGGGATCCTTCCCCACGTACACCCACTTTACATGCTTTCGTTTTTAGAGGGGAGATAATTTCAGCCCATAAACACCCCCGTAGCGAGATAGTTTTGTGCAGCTCTCCTCTGTGCGGCAGAGGTAATGGTGAGGATGCCCAAAGGAAGGCAACTTGTGCACCACAGGACCTGTCCTCCAGGATGCTTCACAGCCACTGCGCAGCAATAAATCATGTCCACACCATGTCCCCAGCACTGGGATGGGGTTTCGCAGCCACTGGAAGAAGCCCTGATAGAAAGAGATGTCAACACCTGCTTTCAGATGCTCCCACATCCCAGCACAGCACAGATGTCCCCCAAAGGCTGGGAGAGGTGACCCAGATCCAGTGCATCCTATCTCCCCAAAGGATGTTGCTGCAAAGTGGAGCTTCTTGACGCAATTGCTTCTTAGTGACAGGAATGAGGTAGGTGTGTTTTAATGAAGAGTGGCTTTAGCTTCACCGCCAGTCCCTGCGTGGGAGGATTGCTCTGCTGTAGGTCAGTGCTGTGGGTGGGTTCACCCTGCTTCTCCACATGGCCACTGGCCCCAGGTGCTGCAGGATCACCCCTCTGGCTCTGGCCAAAAGTCACCTGAAATCTTTCTTTGCTGGTGGTGCCGGTGTTGGTGAAGGAGGTGATAAGCTGGACTGATAATCATGTCTTCTGTAGAACAACAGATAAGCAAACATTTGAGGAGGAAGAAATTAGTGAGAGGAGAAAAAGAACCCGTGTTTCTCACAGGATCAGGATACTCACTCTTGGCTAACAGGCTGATACGAGCTGGGACTATTTCAAGCCAGAATGTTTTAACAGGGCAAAAGGGTCAGCTGGTCTTAGAGGCTGACCTTCTTTCTCCTTTTGTAAGGTTGAAGAGCTGCCTCCCCAGTAGGTCTGCTTTGATTTGCTACTCCCCTGAAAGGAATCAGGAGCGCCTCCACCAGCACCTAATGCTTCTGTGGTCTGCGGTTCATCCCTATGAACGTGCACATGGTTTTGCACCTGCCAGAGTTTCAGCTCATGGGGTATTACAGAGCATTTTCTGCTTAATTATTTCCACAGCCTTTGTAAGAATTCCCTGGTTTTATCCTCAGCTGTTACTTACTGAGTTAAGGAGATGCACTCTCAGAGGATATTAACCCCTGGCATTCATCCCAGGTGGCCTGGATGATTGCCTGAGAGCCTTCATGCTTGCTCTTACCTTTACGAGGCCATATCCCATGGTATAACTTCTCTCAGAGAAACCTGGCATCTGACCCTAGCATTGCTCCTCTATTCCTTTGAACAGTTTTATCGTTTGCATGTTTGAAGTTGTGTTCTGCTTTTCTATCTACCTAGTTCGCAAATACCACTAAAATGATCCTCTAAGTCCGAGCTGACCACAAGGTGCTGTGTTTGGCAAAAGCAGGTTTGCTCTTTAAAACTTTTCCTACCACCTCTTGGTCCAGCACCTCTTTGTGAGTCAGCATCTCACTTCTAATGGTGAAGAGTCTCGTTCATAGTCAGGATGATGTTTCTGACACCAAACATAAACTGGCCTCTGAAAAGTATATCCTGCTCCTCTTTAATCTTTCCCTTTTTAACTGTGTAGTTTTTGCATGCTCCACTTCTCCGTAGGTACTAGAAGCTCTTGTCTGAAGACTCTTGCAAAAATGCTTTGCTTCTTCCAAGTGAAACAGATCTTTGGAGAGCCAGATACTGATAGTATCTGTTTTTTTTCCATGCTTTAGGCAGTTTTCCACACCATTTTCTGTAGATCCATTCTCAGTGCTTCTTGATGGTGTCTTCCCAGACCCTCGGTTTGTATCCCCTTTCTGCACATATGGCTTTCAAATATTCTTCCTACCTTCACGAAGAGACAAAAAAATCCTCTCACTGTGGTCGGTGCATTCCTGGGATGCTTTGACATCCTGGAATCCCTGGTCGCTGCCTTAAGGTTCCTGCTCCGCTGGCCGCCCTGTCTTCCCATCGCTCTTTGCTCTGACTCCACTTCTGATACAAAATCAGCATTCTCTGCTGGCAGATAAGGTAAGCCCTGTGGCAAAGGGAATAATGAAGATGAGTCTTTGTTATAATAACAGGTTAACAGGTGAAGGGAGCAATCTGAGAGGGGGAAATCTACCTTACCCTAGAGTACTAGTACCATCTGACTCCACCTGCAGCTCTTCCAAACAAGGATATTCTGGTCTCCTAAAGGCCATTGGTAATTTTGACTGTAATCCATGCAGGTGAATCAGACTTTAAGGCCCTTATCAATCTTCTCTCCCTTTCCACTGACACCAGCCCATTTTCAGGTCAGCATGTTAATTTTTGAGTAAGTTGCTAGTAAGTCACGACACTGGTATGGCGTGTCAAAGTAAATTCAGTAGCAGAAGTTGAACAATGCTCACAGTTTGTTAATTTGTGTTGCTTTCACCAAAGCAAAGTAAAAAGATGCTTTTAAATAATATTCTTTTATTAATACCATCAATACTATTATGACATTATACTATTAAACATGCAATTTTATGTTTAGCTGTGAATTTATTTTACAGAAAAGAAGATGATTTGCAGTTATGACTGTAGGTCTTCCTGGTTAAGAAATGGCATTGCACATAACATGGCTGCTACCTTTGATTTTTTGTCTGGAATGATGCAATTCACCTTTGTATAAAGAAAATATGTGTTTTGTCAGTCTTCACTGAGATGGCACCTGTAAACCATCTCAAAATTTGGCAGTGTGTGTAGATTTTCCATCCAGAATTCAAGTGACAGTGCTAGCCGACACACTGTATTCAAACACAGAAATTGCTTCAAAAGTATTAGTTGATATTTGACGTAGATTGGATCAAGCATTTGACAGGCCTTACAAAAAAAAGGCAGTTGACTGACAACTGTGAAGGCAGATTACTCTTTTTTAATACTGTGTTGAGGGAGGGCTTTCTTGGTCAACGTCCTGTCAGTTGTGTGACTGTAAAGTTTGAGCCAGAGCCAAAGCTTACCAGCTCTTCCTCTCGTTGGCGTGTTCTGATGTCTGATTTTTCTGAGGGTTGGGATTACCCTTGGAGAACTAACAGAGGCTACTGCACGTACCTCTAGGGGTCTGCAGGAAGGGCTGGCTTTGCACCCAGATGCAGAGGTGTGAAGGTAACTTGTGTCCAGGTCAGCTCTAGCAAATCTACCTCAAAGTCAAATCTACATCAGGTCAAAACAGAGGAACGCTCAGCTCTCCTGGTTTCCAGGCCAGGCTTCAGATAAGTGAACTTTCTCTGCCTGCTTTTTCTTCCTCAGCTACAAATGAAGCTGAAGGTGGTTGGCACAGACCTAAACCTTGTTTTGGGTGCCTGAGTCATGGCAGGTGAATCTCACTCACACGTTGAACTGATAAATGAAGCCACACGCAGGCTCTTAAACGCCCATCTCCCCAGAATCCTTGGCCAGCACAAAAACATCTTGAAAGCCGCTCTTCCACCTTATGACTGGGAAGATTGCAGGTACTTTCCCCTTTGCCTGGAGATATTGTTAGACGGCAGCAGAGGCTCGTTTTACCGCCATAACAAGTTAATTAACTTCATTTTCCCCCAACTAAGCTGAGCAAAGGTTTTGTGCAAGCCGCATGCACTATATTGAGAAACAGGGCTTTTCTCCCACGTTCTTGCAGTGCCCGCAGTGATATGGCTAACAAAAGTTGTTGTCTTCTCGAAAGGAAAATCATACTTCTGAATTATTTCCAGTGGCCTGGGTTGCTCTTTTGGTTTCTATCTAAACTCGCTGCATTAGAAGAAATCCCCGCTGCGAATTGCCTACTTCCCTCAACAAGCCCTTGTGAATCACCCACGAGGGAACAACACGGCGCTGCTGCCATGCTAAGCGCAGCAGCTGCCAGGCTGCTCTCCTCGCCTGCTGCACGAGCATTGAACAGCTTTCATGGGTCGTTTAAATGACTTTCAACATTTTTGTACTTTTTCCCCGCCACTCCCCACTCCCCCCGCAACTGATTCAAATAAGAGATGCCACGAAGACTTTGAAAAGAAGCTTCCAGGTATTTTTTTCACAGCCTCTGCGATTCGTGAAACTTATTCTGTGGTGCAGTGGGTACAGGAAAAAAGTTCACTCGTGGATTTTTGTGCTTGGCTCTGCTGGTGCAGTTTCAACATCTTGCAGCTTCGATTCCCGCGAAGCACTCTCAAAATATTTGTCACAGACTGCTTTTGCTCAAAATCTATGGGAGCAGACCAAGCTGTGCAACACAGCATGCCAGCATGCTCATGAAAAATCCCTTCTGGATGCCTGTCACTGCTCTGCTTAGCATTTACCTTTGCACTCACTATAGCCATTTTCTTGACCTCGTGTTTACCTCCATGGCGCTTACCCACTTCCTTGCTCAGCAGCAGATCTTGGCTGGCTCAGACATCGCTGCACACGCAGCAATCTGTCAGCTAGATGGTAACCCCACGGAGGAAGAGATGTGTTGATTTCATCTGACATTGGCACATGAATTTGATTAAAATATCAAGAATCCATTGACGTAGGTGTTTTTTAAGACCTGTTTGCATGACTTCACAAATGTTACACAAATAGATGGCTTTTCTGATCACCATAAGAAAATCTTGGGCTTGGTGATGGAGGAGGATTTGCTACCCGTGCTGTAACAGCGGTGCTTGAGATGAAGAGTTGTATAATCAACGTGCCAGTGCTCCACAGCTGATGTTTTGCAAACCACCCATCTGGCTGCTGAGCTTCTCTGGCTGCTGATTTCACAGCACCAGCAACTGCTGAGTCTCCTTTCTCACCTGCATCTGGATCAAGCTGAAAACCCAGGAGTGGACAAAGGTCATCTGGGTGACTGCTTCTGCAGGTACTTTCATCTGGGCTGTGTTAGGCTACAGAGTATTGTCTTGTCCCTGGACAAACAAGAACTGAGGGGAAAGATTATGATACAAACCCACATTGCTGCAAAACTACAGCAGGGCAAAGACATATTCCTGAAGATCTGTCAGAAAAGCAAACAAAAATGAGAGCTGTTCTGATGAGTCAGAAATATTTGGCCATCGCTGTCGGCAAGCTACAGCCTTTGATAACTAGTCAGCTACTGAAATATTCAATGTACTCAAAGGTGAAATTTTTCATCATTTCCCCTCTCAGCTACCAGATATCGGTAGCTTTTTTAGGAATATAATGACATCTTCTGGGTCTTCTTTGCCCTTGTCCTCTTTGTTGTCTTATCTCAGTAGTTAGGCCATTCATAGCTACCTTTCCACCCTTCACAGAGACCTCCCTCCATAAGATGGTTGAACACCACCTTCTTCACTGTTTCTCCCTCTCTTCAAGTTGCCAGATGTTCAACACTGGTTAAAGTTGGTGCTCTGTGGGGAACCTGAATGATATAAGATAAGAGGAATAAAATGCAGTCATTGTCCAGTCAGTCTCCAGGGTGACAAACCTGGAGGCTGTTGGTGACAAACCAAGTGATCTCCACAGCCTTAGGGCTCTGGAAGTCTTTTCCTGTCCTCTGTGCTTTTTGGCACACTGAGGCCTGCCTGGTTTGGGGAACTGATTTTGAACAGGTTCCGTGCTGCTGTGCTGGGTTTCAAGTGTTGCTCTGGAGAAGGTTGTACATCTGCTTCACACCCTGAATGCTGACACAGGATTGAGGAGGAAGGGTCTAGACAGTCAGACTGGTGCCTGTATTTGCACTCCTGATTTAGCTCCAATATTAAAAAAAAAAGCCCTCATTAAGTTCACATGATGGAGCAGCAAAGAAAGTGCCTATTTATGGAGGCTGAGGAGAATCCACAGAGATGTGGGTTGCTGTTATTTGTCTGAATGGCGCCTCTTTACATCACGAGTGGCTGGAAAGGCTTGTTCAAGAACAACAGAGAAGGCAGCTCTGCCTGGCTGTGTTAAGCCTTAGCACGACACTTTCAGCATCTAGAATTGTACTTCTTGTCTTTCGTGACAGAAGTCTTATTTTGCAGGAAGTGTCATGTGCAGAGAGGGTAATGCTTTCTGAGTCTTGTGAGAAGAGTGTGCTCCTTGCGTGTTTGCAAAGTGACTCTTCAACCACACCACAGCAATGTTACAAAGAGTAAGATTAGGTGTATACATGGAAGAGAAAAAAAAAAGAAAAAAATATGTAAGAAAAGGTTTCATTAAAAAATTGTAGGACGATACGACTTGAAAGAAAGACACATCTGGCAGATCTGGATAAGTAACAAGCAGTGCTGCTTTTCTGCACTGAATTTCCTGCAATGTAAAAATGCAGTTTTGCAACAAAACTATACAAGGTTCAAGTTTTTAACAAACCAGCAAATATTAAAGAAGTTTCTAAAATTAACTTTTGTCCCTTGCCCATTTTATTTTGACTCTCAAGTCCTTCTTCAAGTGTGTGTCGGAACACTCAGTGGCCATCGTTGCTGGATCCTCCTGGGCAGCACCCTAGCAAGAAATGTTGAAGATGCCTTGGCATTTATTCAGATGGGTCAAGGAGAAAGCAGCTGACTGCTTGATATACCTCTTCATCAAGACCTGTCAGCCCCGGGCATCCCTGAGCCCATCAGTCAATATGTTGTGTCTGGCTCTTTGGGATGGACCTCCATCGGGCGTGGGCTCCTTTGCCAACTCCAAATTTTGTCTTTTTGCAGCACAGCCTCACTTTGCTGGAAACACCGCAGGGAAGCACAGCCGGGGTGCTTGCTCTAGACTTGTGGGTGCTGTGGGGTAACATCAGCCATGCCCCAGAATCAAGGAGGAAAGAAATTCTGACAGGCTGATGCATGGCAGAAAGTGAGGAGCAGGGCCAGCTTTGCAGCGCACGCTTGACCAGGTGAGACCCACTGCAGTGTAAACTTTGAAAATGCAGGATTTCTTCTGACTGCATCAAGGGCAGGAGCTTTGGATCCATTCACCCATTAAATCTCCATGGGGCACACTGTGTTGGGGATGTGAATGTGGCCAGTGTGAGCCCTCTGAGACACCTGTGCAGACCTGCCCTCTACTCTGCCCTGGTGAGGCCGCATCTGGAATATTGTGTCCAGTTCTGGGCCCCTCAGCTCAGGAGAGACAGGGAACTGCTTGAGAGAGTCCAGCGCAGAGCCACAAAGATGGTGGAGGGAGGGGAACATCTCCCTTAGGAGGAAAGGCTGAAGGAGCTGGGTCTCTTTAGCTTGGAGAAGAGGAGGCTGAGGGGTGACCTCATCGATGTTTATAAATATGTCAAGGGGGAGTGTCAGGAGGACGGAGCCAGGCTCTTTTCAGTGACGTCCAATGACAGGACAAGGGGCAATGGGTGGAAGCTGGAACATAGGTGGTTCCCCAATAACATTAGAAAAAACTTTTTCACAGTGAGGGTGACAGAGCACTGGAACAGGCTGCCCAGGGAGGTTGTGGAGTCTCCTTCTTTGGAAGGATTCAAAACCTGCCTGGACGCGTTCCTGTGTGACCTACTGTAGGTGATCCTGCTCTGGCAGGGGGCTGGACTAGATGATCTTTTGAGGTCCCTTCTAACCCCTGACATTCTGTGATTCTGTGATTCTGTGTGATACCTGTGGAGGTTGCTCATTGTCCCTTGGAAGCACAGCTCTGGGATGACAGTCCTTCAGTGCCTTATAAGTATTCTTGTGGGTTCCTTATTTTGCAAAAGCTCCGATTTGGGTGTTTTGACACATGTCCTCTTTCTCCGTACACTGGCCAAGTCTCATTTCTCTCTTTTCCTGTTCATTTTCTTCCTTGTTATTTTTTTTCCTTTCTTGCTGTTCTTTTTCCCTTGCTGTGACTTCTTTTTTGTGATCTCCTTATCTCCCCCCACATTTCGTTCTTTTTTTTTTTTTTTCTCTTCTCACTCTTTCCCTTCTCCTCCTTCATTATATTTCCCATTCTCCAGACTTTGGCACCCATCAGAGAGGATGAGATGTCCCCGTGTGTCTGTGCTTCAATGAGTCCATCCTCACTCCACCAAAGAGAGGATGCCAGAGAGTCCAGTTGCTGTCTGAGATTCTACTTTGTTTTTTGTTTGCTTGGGTGTTTGTTGGATTTTGGGGGGTTTTGTTGCAAGCTGCCTCATCAGCCAGTGAAGTTGGTAGCCACAACTGGAGCAAAGAGTGAAAGTGGGTGGCTTCCAGGGAGCCACTGCTGATTTCTTTGCAGCCACAGCAGCATTTCTGTAATGTGGGTGGACGGATCTGAACAGCTCCACCGCTTACCCCTTTGCACCCTATGCTTTTCTCTGCCTGGAGCCCCCTCCTAAATCTCATCAGAGATCCCCATCTCCTTCTTGGGTAGAAGGAGAGGCCACCAAGCAGCTGCCTGCCATGTGCTTTCCTATTACTGATCATGTGGCACATACTCATCTGATTCTGGCTAAGGTTTATTATTTGGAGCTTGACAGATGTGAATGCAAAATTGAAACTACAGGTTGCTCTTCTTATCTGTTTCCAGGCCAGTCCATACGTGGTGTGTCTCTGCCCTCAGGCAGAACCTGCTGCTGGGACCTTGCTGGTTTCAGTTTCATCAGTATATTCTCCTCACAGGCCGGACGTAAGCAAGGTTTGCATCTGCAGCACCAGGTCTCAAAGCACTAAAACTATTAACTAACAGGGTTGCAACAGGCAGACTTTTTTTTTTATACCCATTTTACAAAGAGGTAAAAAAATAAAGCACAGAGTTACTGTGTTTCACAAGAAGAAAAAGAGTGAAGCTGTCTGAGGTTGTCATCCTTCTGCTGTGGGACATTTATGCCATGGACAGTATTTGTACACTACAGACCTTACCTATTGAGCATCCTGCCCAAACACTGATTTTTGTAATGTGTTAGTCACCAGCACCGTAGGAATATATGCATATGTGTCCAAATGCTGTCTTACTATTGCTGTCTAACCATGTTTGCATCTATAAAAATCTAGCGTAAAATGTACATAACGATACAATGCATATGCATTGGTGTAGCATATACATAATGCACTCATTTGTATGCAAACACAGTTGTATACATATCTAAATACGCTTTTCAAGCACGAATTCAACAATGGAAATAAATATTTGTTTTTAAAGTAAGCCTTTATTATGCCGCAGCCTCCGTGCTGATTCTGGCTATAAAATATTTTTCTTGTTGATGACAGTTAGCTATCAGCTTTCCAGTGAAACAAAGGAAAAGAAGATGAAATAGTTGTCAAGCATTGCATTGTACCATGCCATGAATTTTCCTTCCTACAGGCTGAAGAGAAACCGCTGAATTATACCGTAACTGTCAAGCGTCCTGTTTTTAGTTTGTTGCTCAAACACAATAAAATTATTTAATATACAAAAGCTATCATGCGAAGCCAGTCAGTTTTTCCTCCAGCAATATATCAAGGAAAACAAGAAATGAGAAACGCACCTGAAAATGGTGAAACATTGACCGTAGGATGTGGAAGAGTATTGTAATAGATCATATTTACGACAAAACAGAAACCCAACACCCTGGAAAACACACACACCACTTGAACTGTGTTTACTTCCAGGCACATTGGCCTTTGCATAGGGGTGGGCCGGGTGATTCAGCTGAATCTGAAACCTGATAAACCCTTGCCTTCTGTTTTTACATCACAGCCAGTGATTGCACATGACACATTAAAAACAGATACGGCTACGTCGATGCTACCTTTGGTATTTATCGTATCAATCCTGGCAAGGATCACTTCTCAGGCATATTGTACTTCAGTCTTTCGGACAGATGTGTATACGTGGGTGTGAGAGGATGTGTGTTTAAATGGGAGGTCTAGAGCCTAGATTGTGAGCGAGCCCAGAGATGAGTTTGTGTCAAATATTTCCTTCGGTTTACCTTCTTCTTCTGCTTATGTAATGTGACAGCAGACTGTGGTTCCCAGTAACATATGCCTCATTTGAGCTCATTCAGTGAACACGGTTGTGTCCAAATGCTAAGAGCCACACTTAGTAGGAATTTGAGACACATTAATAGCAACAACCAGTGATGTTGTATTTTTATTTCTTTTCTTTGACTGGAAAAACATAGGAGTGCTTCTGACAAGAGCTCTTACACAAGGAAATTTAAAATCAAATTCTGATCCGTTCAAATACTGCAACTTAGAAATGGTTTCCATGAAACCTTGCCCTCAAACCTTAATTGTTTACATTTTTGCAGATGTTGAGAACAAATGAGGTATGAACATCATCAAAGGAAAATATAGAGTAAATATTTTTACTAGCTATTTTTAATCAACAAATATGTTTTAATACTACATTATTTTTTTTTAATTTTTGTAACTAAATATTTATTGCAGCATTTATTTTAAGCCAGGGTGGTCCAAACTCAGCAGACACTAGGTCTGCACCAAAATTTTGGTAGCCTGATCTCAAGCAGCCCCATCTCCCAGTTTGGGGAGCACAACCTTACCGTTGCCCCTCTTGACATCTCCCTTTCACCCCTCTTTCTGGCAGCAGCGCTCAGAGAGTCCTCCAGCTGCTCTTTGCCACTGCAGCTGCTACAGAGAAACGGGGGAAGGAGAAGCAGGTTGGCTGCAAGTTGTTGCTGTCCAGTTTGAAGACTCACTGTTGGTTACTGGCAGTGAAGACGAGAATGAGGAGGACAAGAAGGAGGATGAAGAGGATGCTGCAGCTGTTGTGAGAGCCCTGATCACAGCAGCCCAGTTCCCCGTGGCAGGTGGTGAGGAGGTGAAGGAGGCAGCGTCTGGCTGTTTGGGCAGCTCTCCCATCATCAGCCATGGTTTCCCATCTCCTCTGAGAAGAAGAGGTGAGCTGCCTTGGAGGCTTTGTTGAGGCTAGAGTTAGAATCATAGAATTGTCAGGGTTGGAAGGAACCTTAAAGATCGTTTAGTTCCAAACCCCCCTACCGTGGGCAGGGACATCTCCCACTAGATCAGGCTGCTCAGAGCCCCATCCAGCCTGGCCTTAGAAACTTCCAGGGATGGGGCTTCCACCGCCTCTCTGGGCAACCTGTGCCAGTGTCTCACCACCCTCATGGGGAAGAACTTCTTCCTAATGTCCAATCTGAACCGATCCATCTCTAGATTTAATCCATTCCCCCATGTCCTTATCATTACCTGACATCCTAAAAATCCTCTCCCCAGCTTTCTCGTAGGCCCCCTTGAGATATTGGAAGGCCGCAGTAAGGTCTCCTTGGAGCCTTCTTTTCTGCAGACTGAACAACTCCAACTCTCTCAGTTTATCTTCATAGGAGAGGTGCTCCAGCCCTTTGATCATCCTCATGGCCCTTCTCTGGACACGCTCCAGCACGTCCATATGTCTCTTGTGCTGTGGGCTCCAGAACTGGACACAGTACTCCAGGTGGGGTCTCACAAGAGTGGAGTAGAGGGAGAGAATCACCTCCCTCGACCTGCTGGCCATGCACCTCTTGATGCATTCCAGGATATGATTGGCTTTCTGGGCTGCAAGTTGCACCACACTGTGTGAGGATCTGGCAGTTCCTTACTCAAAGTATGTCCAGTGAGGTGGGCAGTCAGCACAGCCAGCATGCGGCCCTAATTTTAGCCAGACAGATGTAAATCCAAAAGGGCCTTGATGTCTCTACGGGAAACACTCAGGATTTTCCCCTGTGTATGGCAGGACATGGACCCGAAACAAGGTAGCTTCATATCACTCACTAGCAAATACCCCGACAACTCTTTGGTGACATGAATTTTTGTAAGCCTAAGGACTGGGTCTTGGCAGACCTGGCTTCAAAGTCTGTCTCTACCCATGTGAGGTCCTCTGCATGTTATGCAAGTTCACAGTGGCCCCATATCCCCTCTGCAAAATAGGAATAATCATTTTACCTTTCTTTTGCCATCTCTCCACAGTGTCCAGTTAGCCTGCTAGCCCAATGTTGTGCAGCACAGCCTGTTTCTTACTGTTGAGCTCAGGAGGGCTGCAGCCCTCCCAGGGTGCATAGGTGCTGGCGTGCATTGGATAATCAGGAATGACGCAAAAGTTTGTGCCAGGTAAGGATGAGTGCAGCTTGTTTTGCTCGAGCAAGTGGTCCCTTGAGATCAGCTTCACCCTGCCCATCAGTTCTGGCTTGCCCCAAGCCACTGGACACCTCTGGAGCCTCCAAAATCCTGGAGATCTGATGGCAAGGGAATCAGAGATTGTGCATTTTCTACACATTATAGAACAGGTTGGGTGCGATTTGCTGGCTTGAAGGCAGCTGGCAGCAGTGAGAGCTTGGCATCCTTGTGGCCAGTGAGCTCTGCCATCTGGGGTGGTGAGCCACTCACAGTGGGCATATGTTTCCCTCCATCGACCACAGAGTGACCCTAAATGTGACACCCACCTCTCCCTGGGCCAGCTGGACCCTGATGTGACTGTATGCACCACTGTGTAAAGTGGGAGGTGAAGGATGGGATGGAAATGGAACGTGTGCATTAGCATCACCAAACCGTGGTGAGGGATCAGCAGATCCTTAAATTCCCTTTGCAGTTCATGTGGTCGGTGGGGAGAGATGCACACTCCCAGAAGGTAACTCACAGGAGTGAAGTCAAGCTCCCACTCTGAAATACGCTGTGAAGGGACTGCCTTTCTCCAGTGGCTGTGTAAGAAGTCTCAGACTGGGAGAGTTTCAGACATCTTGAACTCCCTTAGCTGGGAAGTACAAATGCCCTGTCCAGCCAGGATGTGTCCAAATCCTGCTGTGTGGGAAGGTCCTCAGTCACCCTGGGCTGGGAGGGGATATGGTTGAAGTGCCAAGCCACCCTCCCCACACTCAGGCTCCTCAGAAAAGAAGACTGCAAACTAAAGTCAGGCCCTTCTGAGAGATGTGGGAGGCAACTGGGGATGATGAACTCCCCTGTCCTTCCTTAGAAAATAAGCTTTCTCCCAGCTCTTATGGGAAACACACGTTGCTGACTGGTATTTCATTGTTGCTTTTTTTTTTCTGTTAAAACCTTTGTACTCTCTCACTGTGCACATACATGTAGAAAAAAAGAGCTGTACATAGGGTATGAGCGCTTTCAACTTCATGTAATCTCCTGCTGAATCTGATCAAAACCTCAGAAGGTGAATTATACAAGCAGTAGTAAAAAGACAGTAAAGATCCTTTATTTTGTCTGCCTCTAACCCAGAATATGAATAGAAGGCTCTGCTTTATTCCAGTGATGATAAAAGGCAATCTTCAGGTCTTTAATTTAAAAAAAAATACAAATTGATGCTAAGGATGATAGGAGATATTGTATTGTAGAGGAGTAGAAAATGGGAGCAGGAGTAGGAGTAGAGAAATGCAAAGGTGGAGTGTAGGAGGAGGATCGTGGGAGTAGAAAATGAATTGTGGTGCATCCATCAGCATTTCGGCATTGTGGGAGATGAGATAAACTTAACACTGTCATTTGTAGATGCAGTAAAATTTCTTGTACTGAGCCATCGCTTTACTGATCTCTTTTAGGAGGAAGAAGCCCCTCTTAAGCAGCCAAATGGGTGGTTTTGTTCATGGCTGCATGTCCTAACGGTGGTCAGTGATGTTGGGGTGCACCAGGAGAGCAGTGCAGGTGGCTCACATGACCCTCATTTTGTGCATGGTATGCATGTCACTTGGTTCCTTTGACTTGAAAATTGGTTCACATGAAAGGATACAACCCCCAAATACTTGGAGAGAAGAAATCCTACGAGGAAAGCAGAGGATTGTGCATGCATGGACTGGAGCCTTACAGAAGGACTCACTCATCCAGGCAGTTCAGCTGAAGTTGAGGCAAACTACCTGGACTACTTACCCCAGGAAAGTGCACAGCATCATCTCATCGGCCTTCATTCATCCTCCAACCCTCGGAGGACCTGGGGCCAGTATGCAACAGCCAAAATCCCCATGGCAGAGCTAAGCTTGTGAGTCATGGGGCCCGACTTACTGAGCAAATGGAGCATTTTGACAGTTCTGCTTCTATTGCTCTCTGCCTCCATGTCCCTCACCTCTCACTGGAAACTGCTATCTGTACTCACTGCTAAGACTTGAGCTGCAAGAAAATTGGTGACACGGGGGACAAATGTGGCAAAGCCCAGCCAGAAAGGTGAGGTGAGTGACTGCAATGCCATGTAGGGCCAAGAGCGAGCAATACAAGCCTTTATCCTGCAGAGCGAGCTGAATTCTGAGCACACCAGGGCTTCCTAAAATCCCCAGCAGCAGCTTCTTTCCCAGTTTTCACAGCTGGCATCTGACAAAGGAAAGTTATTTTCTTCAACATCTGCATATACCAATAGAGGTCAAGTAATAACGTCTCTACTTTTGACAAAATAAGAACGCAAGGACTGTAAGATTTTAAAAAAAAAATCTCTAGAAGAAAGCCTGGGTAATAAATCCATTTCCTTCAGCAGGATGGGTGCCAGCCTGGCTCTTAGATTTTTCTTTTTCAGACACTAAGGAAAGAAAAAGAAAATGTCTCAGTGTTCTCAGGCACTTCTTTTGTTTTTGCTCCCATTTAAACACATCCATTCGCCGCGCGACCCTGGCTGCTTCTCACCATTATATAATCTCTGCTTCTCCAAGGCAGGGTGCTCTCCCTTATTGCAGGGCAACTACTGTTGCCGAGTTGTGTAACGCTGCCGGATAAAGCTGTTCCAAGCTGGAACGTGGCATGCAAGTTATTAGGTTGAACTGGGACTATTTTGCCTTTTTTTTTTTTTTTTAACAGAAAAAAAGAGAGGTTTGTCTAAAATCCATGCGCTAAACACTACAAATTTGTGAGTTGAATCCCTTAAAGGATTTGGAAAACATACAAATGACTTAGAGGTAGAGCAATTCCGAAATCTGACAAGCAGTCAACCTAAAATAAGTTATAATCACCTTTGGCACCTGGGAAAAGAAATACGACAAAAACGGTGCTTTAAAATTTGATCACTTACTATGCACTTAATGCATATGTTTCACTAACTATAGAGTTAGGTGTCACTGCATGTCTTAAAAAGTGTTGTCATAACAGACAGCATGTGTATGTAGATGTGTGATCTGCCACTAAATTATATGCTGTGGGCCTAAATCCAGCCTTTTACTCTCTCACCTTCATTATTGTTACTCATTTTCAGAAAATATTTTAATAGGAACAAGGAACCGCATTTAAATAACACTAACACTGCCTTCAGAGGAGGAAAGAGTAACAGGTTCGCCGGCTCAGCGGTGACAGTTACCCTGCTCCAGCGGTTCTTTGACAAGCAACGTCAAATGCTGGATGTGAATTTTGTGGCTTACTAACCCGTGTCTGAAATATGTTTTTTAAAAGCACTCCTGCTACAGAAAACAAAACAGATTGTCTAAAAAGAAGGGGTTGCCAGTTTGAACGAGGTGTTGAATCATGTCTCATCTCTGCGATCGTTTTTCCAGCTTAAGCAAACGTCTTTTAAACAGAACAACACTTTTGTGTTGCCTCGAACATGCGTCTCTTCATGTGTTTATGGGCTCGGGAGGCAGAGGGGGCATGTCCTGTAACCGCTGCCTCTTCGGAAGGGAAGAAATACAAGCCTTACCAAATTGTGTGGCCTTGGAGTTTGCCAGGAAAAATATAAAGCGTGTTTAACAGTTGACTTAAAATAAGATTATCCCGAACTCCCGTGCCTGCCCACGGAATGAAACACCACCTCACGGTATGAAAACATGCTCAGCCGACGGGGAGGTTTATCACTTCGGGAGGCGCAGACACTTTCTGGCGAGGAGCCGGCCTGGGAAGGAGGAGGGAGGAGGGGAGGGAGGGAGGGCAGCTGGCGCGGGCCCCGGTCCCGTTGCCCCGGAGTGGGGGCTCTCAGGGCCTCCCCGGGGCGGGCAGACAGGCGGCAGCGGCGCCGGTCTGCTGCTGGGAGCCGGGAGCCGCTCGGACTCCTCCCCTGCCCCTCGTGCACCCTCTCAGCCTCCCCGCTGCAGCCGGGGGATGCCCCCAGGTCCCCGCCGAACCCCGGGGGCGGCAGGCACCGGGGCGGTCCGGGCGGGCGCCAGAGACAGAAGCAGAAACACTTCGGGGGGTCTTCTTCAGCGGCCACCCACCCCCCTGCAGCTCGCCGTGCGGGCAGAGTTACTTCCTCGGCACCCCGCGGCCGAAGGGCTCTCACTCCCCGGCGGGGCAGGGCAGCTCCGCCACCTCCCGCGCAGCCTCTCCGCGGCGCCGAGCCCAGGGGCTGCGGGGGCACGGCCGCCCACCCGCCGCTCCTCACGCCCCTCCGCCGCCGGAAAACACAAAAAACCCACCCAGAAACGGCACGGGGGCACCAGCACCCTCCTGCCAAACCGGCCCCGCGGCGGGAGGCGGGCGGGCGGCGCGGCGCTGCCATTGGCGAGGCGCGGGCCGTCCCTCCCCGCCGGGAGGAGGAGGAGGAGGAGGAAGGCTGGAGGCGGGCCCGCGTGGGGCGGTCGTTCCAGTCGGTGCGCGCCGGGCGGCCGGGTCGCTGCTGCTGCTGCTGTCGCCGCGGAGGGCAAGGAGCCGGGAACCGGGCAGGGGCAGGTCGGCGGGGCCGGAGCCGAGAAGGGAGTTGGCGGCCGCGCCGTCGGGGCCGCGCCGGTCCGCGCTCGGAGCCTGCATGGGGCGGCGGCGCTGAGGCCAGCCGCCCCGCCGCCGCCGCCGCGCTCCCGCCCCGGCCCCGCCATGGCCGAGGCACCGCAGCTGGTGGACATCGACCCCGACTTCGAGCCGCTGCCACGGCCCCGCTCCTGCACCTGGCCCTTGCCGCGGCCGGAGTTCAACCCCCCGAGCTCAGCCACCTCCAGCCCGGCGCCGTCGTGCGGCGGGCAGCCCGAGGGGGCAGCCGGGGCAGCGGCCGGAGCCGGTGCCGCCGCCTCGGGAGCGCTGGGCGCCGACTTCATCAGCAACCTCAGCCTGCTTGAGGAGAGCGAGGACTTCGCGCCGCTGCCCCCCGCCGCCGCCGCCCCCCCCGGAGGCGACCGCCTGCCGCTGCGGGGACTTCCCGGCGCCCGAAGCCGGCTGCCGCCTCCACCCGCCGGGGCCGCCGCCGGTGCCGCCGGTACCGCCGGCCGTGACCGGTCTGTCGCCGGGCCCCGTGGCCGGGCAGCCCCGCAAGAGCAGCTCGTCGCGCCGCAACGCCTGGGGCAACCTGTCCTACGCGGACCTCATCACCAAGGCCATCGAGAGCTCCCCCGAGAAGCGGCTCACCCTCTCCCAGATCTACGAGTGGATGGTCAAGAGCGTCCCCTACTTCAAGGATAAGGGCGACAGCAACAGCTCGGCCGGCTGGAAGGTGAGTGAGGGCGGGTTGGTGGGGGACACCCACCTTCCTCATCGGAGCGGGGGTTCCCGGGAGGCTCCGCCGCGGGGCTGCACACGCTGCCGCCCGGGCAGGGAGCCGCGGCTGTGCGAACGCCTGGGCACGCTGCGCCCCCCCGCTGCCCCTCCCGGGGCTGCCCGCCGCGCAGTTTGCAGCGCTCCGGCTCCATGCCTTTTTTTGCCCTTTTCTTGTTTTTCCTTAAAATTTTACTTTTTTCACCCTACCTAAAGGAAAAATCTTAAGGGAGAAAACCTTTTTGTGTCCTCCCCGCGGTGTGGCGCAGAAGGGACTGGCCCTCCTTCCCCCGCCGCTCGCCGTTCTCCGCCTTCCCCCCCTCACACCCCCCGCCTCCCCCCCCCGCCCTGCCCCGCCGAAAGCAAAAGTTCACGCCGTGTCACTGCGCCGTCCCCGGGCAAACTCGGCGGGAGCTCCGCCGCCGCCTTCTCCCCCGGGGCGACCTGTCGGGGCCGGGGTTCAACACCCGTGTCTTGGGGGTGGTCGTCGGGTGCTGCGGAGGGACCGCCGCGTCCCCTCGGGCTGCCGAGCCCAGTCCCGGGACAGGACGGGGTTGGCGGGGGGGGGCGGCGCGGCAGGCTTTGCCATCGGCCGTCGGAGAGGGGGCAGGAGCAAACAGGGATGGGGAAAGAGCGGAGGTAGGACAAGGGTTGCAGAAATACCGTGTGTTTAATGAGTAAGCCGCTGTATTTGCCTTGATGGCTTTGCTAAACTTGGGTTGCGGGAGCGTCTTTCTCTTGTTAAACAGTGGGACAGAGTTTCCTCCTGCGGCAGCCGGCGCTGGAGCCGCGGCAGGCTGGGAGCAGTGACCTGTTGGCGGTGGGGATTTGTGCTCAGCCCCTGAGCAGGCTGGAGCCGAGCGGCCGGTGCTGCTTAGAGCCAGGCCGTAGGGCCACCCACGTCCCCGGGGGAACCCACTTGGCACCTCCTGGGGTGCCCCGTGGCCACGGGCAACCCTCTTGAGCCTGACCATCACTGTGTGGCCACGACGACCCTTGCCCGTGCATCCCCAGGTCTGCATCCCCACGTGTGGTGAAAACTTCATGCTGCTGCAAACGAATCCTCTTCTTCCCAGGCCTCTGTTGGGAAGGTGTCACCCACCTGTGCCCCTGCTCATGGTGGAGGCAGAGCGTGTAGTTTCGTGGCACCATTGCGTGAGAGCATTGTCAGAATAAGCTTTAGCTGAACCCGGAACGGCAGAGCCCCCTCTGCCCCGTGAGAGGTTAAATCGTGGCAATAAATGTGTGAGGTACAACGCACCTAGGATGGTACCGACGGGTTCGGTGTCTTTGTGACTTTGGTACGGTTTGTGGCCAGCCAAACTCTTTGCTTCATTTTCTAGTATTTGTATTATCTGCCTTTTCTAAAACAGAAAGCATCAACTCCAATCCTGTATTTATGTATTTTTAATTGTGTAGCTAGGAATATTTGTTACATCAGATTTTTGTAATTATTTTATTTTTTTTTTACTTTTTTTTAGACTTGAGCAATATCCTGCTAAGGAAATGCAGATTAATCTTAAACTCATTTTCAGCTGATGGCTTTTAAGGCTTTTAAAAGTAATTTGTTAGTTTCTGTCGATCTGTTTGACTAAAAAATTTAAAGGATAATTGTCTGAAGACATCTTTCATGAAAGCCCTTAATAGGAATGAAATGATTGACAGCTGACAACTTTTAAATAAGGTAACTTGTCACTTGAAGATGATGTTTTTTTTTGCAGTGGTATTTCAGTCTTCTTGAAAAAAGCAAGGCACATGAATTTCAGAATGAGCAGAAGAGAGCTGAAAGCCAAGCGAAGCAAAATAAAATCAAAGCAAAGAGCTCCCAAATTCAAGCAAGCAGATAAGAAACCCGAACTGTGTAACTTCATAGGTGCTTCCTATTTTATTGCTTCTCTTCCTGTGGTGCTTCAACAAATAGAAAGTCTTACACCCCTCTTTCTGACCGAGTGAGTTCTTCCTATGCTCACATACCTCCACTATAACAGAGAGAGCCGTTACCACTATGGTTTTTTTGGCTGTAGTACCCTCTGGTAAAGTGCAGTAGGTACCCTGCTACTGCTGGTGGATAAATACACATGTACTGCCCTGCCGTAATTAAGTAGTTACTGTGTTCCGCGTTGGACACATGTTGCCCTAATCCCTTCCTTCGGCTGCGTCACTGCCAGGCTGCTCAGAAAGTTACACGCTTGCAGGTTTTACCACTTTAAGCAGACAAACACGGTGTTTAAAAACACCTTTTGAGGCTTAGTTACTGGCAGCCACGGGGTGTCAATGCTCTAACTGATCTGGTTGAGGCATGCTGCCCGTTTGCCTCGTTTTTCACTATTTATCCACAGTTTGAGTAAGATTTTAATTTTTTTTTTCCAGTTTGGAAATTGATGGGTTTCTAATGCTTTAGGGGCCAGGGACCTGCTGTAGGTGCTGGGAGCGAAGCCTGAGTCAGCCGAGGGCCCCGGCATAGGAGGAGCATCGCTCCCGCGATGAGCGCGGATTAGTGGCGGATTTTTCTGCTGACAGAGGGAGCGCAGGTTCGCATTAGAGCCTGGCACTGATTTAGGGCTGGGTGTACATGCATCGGTGTTTCGCAGTCTGAGAAAGATAATGTTTTTTTTTTTTTTTCCTTTTTTTTTCACTTAAGTAATGCTTCGAGACAATTAATTTTGTTGGATTTTGCATATTTGTAAGGGTGCCTTTCAAATTACACACAAAATCTACAAAATACCCAAGAAATTAAAAAGAATGTGCTCTTTCTGCATAGTGGCACGGTTGTGTTTCTCACCCAGAAGAGGAAGTCTAACTGCTCTAATGCTTGTGAATATGTGCTGCCCTGATTTAATATCTGATGCTAAGCTGCTTTTTCATTTTTCACTGAATAAAGAAGTTCCGTGGTCTCAACATTATCTGTTAGGAGCTCAAAATAGCATCCAAGTTCTTCTGAATAAAACCATTCAAATGAAAAGGCTTTTTAAATGAGACTAGAAGCTAAAGGTATTAACATAAAATTATTAATAGTAGCTTATTAAAGTAGGTAAAATTGTTCTCAGTTATATATATGAAATAATTTATTCCAGACTTTCTCAGCACAAACTCTGCTTTATGAACAAAACATCCCCATTGCACTCCAGGGGAGCAAAGTCTGCGTAACCCCCCGGTGCGGTGGCTGCCTTGAATGAAGCCCTTGGGTTGAGCTCTGCCAGACCTGCTGTATTGTTGAATGCGAACGAGCGCCGATAGCGACCGGTGTTGCTCAGAGAAAAGTGAAGCAAGAACAAGATCTGTCTCAGAGATAGCAAAGAAATTATTGTGAAAGTTGCATGGAAGAATGAAGTGTTTCTCCTAGTAGCAGTCAAGTGAAAGCTGCGTTTTCCCTTACCTGTGCAAGTCGGAGACATGAGGTTTGAGACAGTCTGTAGTCCTCCAGAAGCTTCACTGCAGCTTTAGATAACTCTTGTTTTACTCAAATCTGAAAGCTTTTTGGCTAATCGTCATAAATAAAGCATCTCTGTGATGTGCAGAATTCATGATGTCTTTGCTTTATGACAAGATTGTTGAGATATATCGCGAAGAAGCTAGCACAGTTAAACTTCCTTGAATGATCTCATCCTTTTAGCCTGTTTTTGAAAATAGATTCAAATAAAAACCTGTAATTTTCCTTAAACAGGAAACACAGAGTTTTGGTGGCACTCATCTCAAGGTGGATGGGTTGTTTATTTTTCACCGTGGGAGGTGTTAAGGTCACATGGATATTTACACCTCATCGACTTCTAGTCCCAAGGAAACTTGATCACCTAAACTTATTTAATGCTGTAGGAATTGCTGTAGGAATGAGAATAGATGATATCTAGTTGCAGAAGGAGGAATGGATGTTAAGCCTGAAAGCCTGAGGACAAAATAGATGCTGGATGGGTGCTCTGGGTGGCCTTGCTGTGAGAATACTCTGTGGTCATGACTCTATCCTGTAGCAAATCGGTCTCCATGCGAAATAAATTCTGCATTCTGATGTATTTGATTTGAAAGCCACACGTAGTATGAAGTGTTCGAAAGACTTTGAGAAATCTTCACAGAACTTGTCCAAAGCTTTTGATTCTAGATCAGCGAACAATTTCAATAATGGAAATTTATACAATTTATTTGAAGTGAAACGAATACGTCTTCGTGAGGTTTTTATCACACAGTTCTTTTTTTCTATGTGGAAATGTCACAGCTGAAGACTGCCTTGAAGAATTGTTATATATTCCCTCAATGCTGGTTACATACCTGTAGACATTTACCTCTGTTCCTGTAGATGTTCTGCAGGTGATTTGTGGACTCCCTAGCATCGTGCGTAATACTATACATACAGCACAAGCATATGCATATGTAAGTATTTATTTTTTGTTTTCATTTCTGGATTCTGCCAAGTTAAATGGTCTGGCAGTCATACCTTTTGACATGTGGCACTGGTAATAGCCTCAACAGCTGGAAGCTGCAGTTGCATCTGCTCTGCCATGACGCCTGATCTCAGGTGGGGCACGCTCCGAGGAACCAGTTCCAGCCTCTGCCCACCCTGCTGCGAGTTTTACTATTTAGTGGCTTCCATACTTGCTCACTGCTACTGAAAAGCCCTTTGTAGCAGCCTTCGTTGTCTGTCTGTGAGTCATCAGCTTGCGTTTCACTTAGTTTCAGGTATGGAAGTTCAGCTTAATCTTTGCAGGTGCAAATCACTCACCTGCGTCCCAATAACTCACCGCGAAGCTGCATCGCGGTGCCAGCCCTTAACTGGTTATTCCTTTTAGGCTTATTTATGTTTCTCCTCTTATGTTTGCCCTTTTAACCTCAGCCCTTGCTTGAAGGAAAAAGCCTATTCAGATCTTGATCCTCTACACTGCTGCCCTTTTTGGGGTGGCGTGTGGGCTTCGCTGACCCCGTCCCACAGGCAGGTGGTGGCTGGGAGGGACTGAACCACCTCTCACCATCTGAGATGCTCAAGACCTGCTGCCATCATCTTGTTCTGTGTGGTGTGATGTATCCCAGCATTCAGCTGTGATTTTGAGCTTCTCATCAGGGCCTTGAATTGGAAATACTCTTCTTTTTTTTTTTTTTTTAACCAATTTTCTATTTCCTGTGATGTCTGTTCAGTTATTTGTATGATTATAGGAAAGATTAAATACCAAAACAAAGCTCCTGAGTGGCTTTGTATGCTGACATAATGAACTAAATTTTCGTGAAGTGCTTGACTTTAAAGAACTTCAATACAAAACAGAGGTAACTGTTCTCTTTGCAGTCGTATTCCTTATGACATGTTCA
Organism: Trogon surrucura; assembly: GCA_020746105.1. Taxonomy (NCBI): domain Eukaryota; kingdom Metazoa; phylum Chordata; class Aves; order Trogoniformes; family Trogonidae; genus Trogon; species Trogon surrucura. The sequence continues at coordinate 30,017,487 of CM036617.1, read as the reverse complement.
GCTGCTTCCTTAGTATCATTATTTTTGTGTCACTTAAATGAATTCACAAGTTTTCAGTGAAGCTGGTGGCTTAGGGACCTGAGGCTTTTGCTGCCTGGGATGGAAAGGGGAAGCAGTGATGTACAAAGGGATAAAGATGCTTAGGGGAAGTATCTGAGGGTTTTTTTGTTTGTTTAGTTTTTTTTTTTTTACTGCAATGAGCAAGAATAAAATAGGTGATACTTTTGGTGTTTTAGGGTTTTTATAAAACTCTAGAAATGATGCACTTGAGATGTCTGTTCAGACTTTTTTTCAGTTTCCAAAACATAATGCTACCTAAGTACGTACTCCTCTGTTTACACAACTGGTGAATATTTTATAAAATGAGTGCTTGGCTTTTGGAACAAAAATGCTGATACATTTTGCAGCCACAGATTTATGAAGTAGGGAGGGATGTAGCTGCAGAAATTCAGCCTTTAGATTCTTCTGTTTTGGGAGAAAGTTTGTAAAAGAAACAAGGATTTCTAATGAAAATTATTTTATAAACTTGAGTAATGAATACTGAAGTAAGATACAGTGAAGATACCTGGTAAATATTGTTTCTCTCTTTCAGAAATATGTAAAAGATGGATATATTTACTTTATTGTCAACTCCTATGAAGAAGGAACTTTGAACTCACTGATGCTGGCTGCAGCTAGTCATAGTTAAGCATATGGTAGTGCGTACTAGTATTTTAATGAAATTTGTAGCATTTTGTCCGTGAGTCTGGTTGCCAAAATGGATTTTAAATATTGGGGAAACATTGCTCTTTGTGATGATAGGCTGCACTTCAGAAAAGAAGTGCACTGGGAAGAATCACGTTTTGCAGAACAGCGTTTCTGCTCCACCACAGAGAGCTTCAGCATGAGTTAAATCTGTCTTTGAGGAGAAGTGCTATTCACATTGAAGTATTATTTCTAAACATATTTAATAAATGTTATTCATGTGCGTTAATTGAACAAAGCTCCTTCATTCCTGTACTGTAGTTTGTGGTATGCAGACGTCTTAAGTTAGCCCTGCTGCAGCTCTGTCATGAAGTTTCTTGGTAGATCTCCCTTCCTAATGGAGGAGGTGGAGGAATAAAAAGAATGAAGTCAGCTGCTTTTACTGGTTTAAAAGTCTAGTCTGAAAACCTCCCAGGACTCTGACAGCTGCTCCATCAGACAGAGATTAGAAACTTGCTGGAGGAGCGGAGGGCAGCACGCGATTTGGTCAGACAACTTACTGTTGTTAAAAGCATCTTGCATCACTGCGCGGTATCAATGAAGTTATAGTTCTGTTTGAAAATACGTCTTATTCCTGAGTTAATTAAACTTAAAGGTACAAGTCTGCTCTTGTTCTAGCCTTAGAAACCTAATTTTTGGGAATGCTAGGAATCCATGCAGCTGGAAGTGCATTCAGTCCGATTGCTGCTTCAGGCCAGCGTGCCAGGGATGGCTGCGATTACGTTTCTAAGCTGCCCGTGTTTTCCCGGAGTGTGTTGCTGGCGCGTTAACTGCAGCCCAGGCTCACGTCGGTGTGAGTCTGTGGGGCTCCTTTTTCGTTTTGTCAAGGCTGGTTTTGTTGCCATAGGTCTAAGGGGTGTGCAAGTTCCGGGGCCTTGCGTGTGCATACCTGAGAGAACGTGTTGTGTATATGTGGGACACGGTCTACAAAATAGTACGTATTCACATTTAAATTTGGATTGATTGCCAGAAAAAGTGCTTGCAAGCAGAGGTGCCCTTAATGCATAGTATTTGCCAACCGCATTATATCTCCTAACTATCCTTGGTAATATGTAAGAGTTCTTACTTAATTATCCTCTTCAATTTTATTTTTTTTTTTAATATATGTTGTTCAGAGGCTACCTCATACCAGCCCTCCATGCCTCTCCTGCGTCAGGATGCGAAAGGGTGAAGTGGGCTGCTCTTTGCTTCTTGGGTGCTGACATCTCCCTCTAAAAATATTAGAGACACCCTCCTTTTTAATTTAGTTAGTACTAGAATGAAATTTTCATCATGCGCCGAATTCAGGAAATTAAAAACATTTTTTTTAAAAAATGAAATGAGCAGTGTACGTAGGATGAAGGAGTTGCGCATGAAAGCAGCCCTTGTGCTCTCCATGGAAACTGATTTTGGGGAAAGTTGAAGGTTCATAAAGCCAGGAGACGCAGAGGGCAGCTGCTTGCCCGTGAGGCTGATCTGCAGCTCCGTCGCTCTAGAGCTGAGCAGCCGGGGCAACGCTCTCTTGCGCCGCTGCGACGTCTCGGAGGAGGAGGGTGGCAAGTGAGCAAAAATGCTGTGTCAGGGAGGGCCCTACATCACTGCTCTCCACCTCGAGCTTGCCTTAAATCTCTGGGCTGGAGCTGGCTCTGAGGAGATGGGCAGCAGCCGCTACGTGCAGGCTGGTTCCCCGGCTGCCCCTCTGCCCTTTCCATTGGTGGATCCCCCTTCCGGGAAGTCCCTGTTCTTGCTGATGGCCTCTGCTTTAATGCTGCAGGGATCTGTGCCTCCTGGCATAGGTAGAACGTGTGGCTGTTTTGTTTATATGCTGACCTATTTACGTGTATACAATTTAATTCAAGTTTTATTTGTTTTCTTTTTTTTGCAGCAGAGGGTCTTTGCTTTTGCTTTTTTTTGGGGGGGGGGGAAGGGGAGCACTAGAATACAGACATTCATTTCGTAGGAGAAAATAAAAATACGAAGTGCCTACTTTTTTGCCCTTTGTGAAAAAGGGTTATACACATATTTCAGAATATAGACTCTTAACTGTCAAAATACTGTTGGCAGTCTTGCTTGCAGAGAGAAAGTAGCAACTTCTTCAGTTTTCTTGTGCTTAACTGCAGAAACTGTGACGTGGGTGGAGTTTCACTTACCCGTCACTGACTTTTCAAACTACGCAGCTAGATAAGACTGAAGCAACTTGCTATAAATGTGGTGACTTGTTCGACCGCATTTATTGTGCAAATGAGCTTACATCCTGCAAGATCAGCAGAAATGCTTAATGTTTGCCTGGATGGAAATTAATTAAAATTTGGCGACTGAAATTAAGGGAATGGATTTGTTGCCCGTTGTGTTATATGAAGCTGCCTTCCAGTTCCCACAGTGGGAATTAGTGCAATTGCAAATGTTTTTTTGGCATGTGTGAGTTTCAAGTCCGAGTCGGTGCTAAGTTCTGGCATCTATAACCTTCTTAGGTTTAGACAAAACTTGTTTCACTTTGTCTGCTGCCCTTTAGTATGTGTTAAATATATATAACAAGAGTAAGGAAACTAACAATCCAAAAAATACACTGTGGTGGTGGTGGAGGCTGATTTGCTTGTGCCTTGCATTTCCTTAAAATCGATCCGAGTTAATCTGCTAATTTGAATGTAATTGTTAGAATAAAAATAAAAGTACCTGTGCTGTACGTATCTCTGATATATACCCAGATTTAAATTTTGATTGCCAAAAGCATACTTGCAGACTGAGAGATCTTCAGTGTTTGCCAACTAAATTATATCTTATAGCGATGCTTTGCAATATATAGAGTCTCCTAATTAGATATTCAAAAAATGAAGACACTGTTATTCAGAGATGCTTCATAGCAGGCCTCCGCAGTTCTCCCCTGTCAGGATGTGAAAGGATTATATGCTCTGTGCTCCTGCTCACTGTTAACGTGTTGATTTCTCTTTCCAAAAATATTCTCTTCCAATGTGAACCTTCAAATTAAATCTAATTATTTGCAACCCCCACAACCTCTTCAACCAGAAAACCTGGCTCTGAAGGCATCCTGGTGGCATGCTGAGGGAAGGGGGATTATTCCTGCTGTTACCTCCCCTCTGGAAGTGCATTAATTAGCAGGTGTAATTTGTAACTGTTTGGTTAGTCCCCCTCTTCTTTCCTTCTTTCCTTTGCCCCTGTCTCCTGCAGCACTGCCCTGTGAGGCTCCAGCATCAGGGCTCTGCAGTGCCGAGGGCTGCTCCCAGCTGCCCTTCCCAGCTGTTGTCTCTCATGCAAGCCTTGGAAGAGGTGTGAGCAGGCGGCTTTTTGGGGAAAACCTGGAGCCTGGCTTCTGCCTCGGTGCTGGCCGGATGCTGCTGCGCCCATTTCTTTGGGTGTCGGAGCCGTGACCCGGAGCTGAGCCGACTGGCAGGGTCCTGCCCAAAGTGCTGCCGTCTGTCGGGGCTCGTTTGTTGGGTACATCTCTGGTTTGCTGCTCAGGGATGACGAGTTGGGGATGTCGGTGAGAGGCATCACATTCACTGGTTTTGGTTACAGGGAGAAGTTTGTAGTGATTCGTCTTATAGGTTTCTCCCTACGTAAAGCAGTTCAGGTACTTGGTCTCTCTGGAGGACGTGGTGCTGCTCTGTTTCTTCTGCATTAAGGTGTTTCACCCTTTCTAGAGGTTTGAGGTGAGGAAAGCAATGTTTGTGCTAAAGCAAAAGTTTCACCATTGTTCCAAGATAAATGTTTACTGATTAGATTCTTTCAGATGTATTACTAACTTTTTTTTCCCCTTTTTTAATTTTTTTAATGAGCTTTGTGGTGACGTTAAGGAAGGTTAAGTTGCCAGAGCTGGATCTGGCTCAGGTTTGCCTGTTGCTGTTTGCCTGTTGCCACTGCTGCGCTTGTCCCGCTGTCATGGTTTAACCCCGTCTGGCAAGTGACACCGCACAGCCGCTTTCTCACTCCCCCCTCACCCCAAAGAGGGGTGGAGGAGAGAAAAGGAGAAAAAAAAAAAGGGGAAAGCTCATGGGTTGAGATAAAGACAGTTTAATAGGACAGGAAAAGAAGGGAAAGTAATACTAGTAGTAATACTAATACGCAAACCAAGTGATGCACAATATAGTTGCTCACCACTCACTGACCACTGCCCAGCCAGATCTGCCAGCTGTGGTGTCTTCTGGCCAACTCTCCCCAGTTTATATGCTGGGCATGACATCGTATGGTATGGGATAGCCCTGTGGCCAGTTTGGGTCAGCTGTCCCAGCTGTGTCCCCTCCCAGGTCCCTGTGCAGCCCCAGCCTTTGCAGGCAGGGCAGTGTGAGAAGCTGGAAAGTCCTTGGCTTAGTGTCAGCGCTGCTCAGCAGCAACTAAAATATCAGTGTGTTATCAACATTATTCTCAGCCTAAATCCAAAACATAGCACTGTACCAGCTACTAGGAAGAAAATTAAGTTTATTCCAGCTGAAACCAGGACACCTGCCTCTTTGAGCTGAGCTCTGCTCAGCTGACTGATCTGCAGCTCAAACCAGAAGCTACTTGAAATTCAGGGATAGGATACAGCCTTATGTGTGATCTGATCAAATTGTGTTATATAATTCAAATATAAATCAAAATGCACCTCGTATTTTTATCTATCTAGATATATTTAGAACTTGATTAATATCTAGAAATCTATAGTGAAAGACTAAATACCAAAAAAAGGTGTAATTTTTTTTTAGATATGAAAACCCAGAGTGTGACTGCATGTTTGACTCTCAGCACCTTCACATTTTTGTAGTTGTTACGGTATCCTAACCCTGCCATCCTTGGGATGGCATTAAAGCAGAGCTGGAAGGCACTTTGGTGTTTTCAGTGCAAGTGGCACGATGCTTTGAAATCTCGGACAGAGGGGGCTGAACCGGGAGCTTTCTCCTTTGGCTCAAGTCATAGAATCATAGAATCATAGAATGGTCTAGGCTGGAAGGGACCTTAGAGATCATTTTAATCCAACCTCCCTGCTGTGTTGAGGGGATTAATTTATTTTACCTTATTTCTCCTTTTTCCCTGATAAATATACATAGCCTCTGAATAAAGCTGTGGTGTCAGATCCTTATGGTTGGGGGTTTGCCTTTCCTGCAAAAGCTGAGTGTCTCTCGTAACATTGCGTGAGTGTGTATTCTAGCTCCTGCTCCTGGGTCTGGTCACCAGTGCTGTTGATGTGTTGCACCCTTATCCAGAAATCCAGTAAATGAGGACAGGAGTTTAAAGCAGTATTTTAGAACGCAGCCTGTTGCAATTGATTTTGAGAAAATAAAGAGATGCTATCTTAACGCAGGCTTTTCCATGCTTGTTAGGAAACTTGAGTCACTCTTGAATAATCCAGTTTGTTCAGTCTATGAAAACCTGATACTGCACTCTTGCCTATTTCTTCTGTACAGTTCTGTGGCAATGACATAGTATTAAGTATTAAAAGGAGAAACCATAATCTTCTCTGCTTGCAGTCCAAGCCAACGGTAGTCATTCCCTGATGCTATGAAGTCATCCTTTGCTTTGAGGTTTCTAAGACTTTGCTCTGAACGTCTGCTTTGGGTGAGTGGTAGTAGCATTTGGCAGGGAGTCCTGGTGCCCTCCCACTGCCTCTGACCCCACTTCAGAACATCCTGCTATGGCCGAGGAGACCAATTTTGCAAAGTTCACCCTGTCCTTTGATAGTGATCCCTGCTTTCGCCTTCTGGAGCTCTGGAACAAAAATGAAGATGTAAATGAATTTGCAATGATTGCACAACCCAGTTATGCAATGAGGCTGACGTGGTAGCGTATACATGTGTAGAAAACGCCTTTTTGAAGAGATGACATTAAGCACAGTTTCACCACCTTCTCCCCAAAGATGAGGGCAACTGCGTTACTGGCTTCACCCCCTGGTTGGATAACCTCCATAGTGAAACATATCAAATATCAGCTTCTGTTGACTGAGGATTATTGTTGGTGGAGCAAAAAAAAAAAAAAAAATTCTTGTGGATTGTTTATTTGGGAAGGAGTTTTTTAGCTTGAGATCCAGAGTCTAGCCAATTATCATTACAGTAGTCAGTCCTGGGGCAGTGTCCTGCACTCACTGTAGTGAGTTTTCACAGAATCACAGAATGTTAGAAGTTGGGAGAGACCTCAAAGATCATCTAGTCCAACCCCCCTGCCAGAGCAGGATCACCTACAGCAGAGCGCACAGGAACACGTCCAGGCGGGTTTTGAATGTCTCCAGAGAAGGAGACTCCACAACCTCCCTGGGCAGCCTGTTCCAGTGCTCTGTCACCCTCACTGTGAAAAAACTTTTTCGCATAGTTTTATGGAACCTTCTATGTTCCAGCTTGTACCCATTGCCCCATGTCCTGTCAGTGGACGCCGCTGAAAAGAGCCTGGCTCCATCCTCCTGACACTCCCCCTTGACATATTTATAAACACTAATGAGGTCACCCCTCAGCCTCCTCTTCTCCAAGCTAAAGAGACCCAGTTCCTTCAGCCTTTCCTCATAAGGGAGATGTTCCACTCCCTTTATCATCTTTGTGGCTCTGTGCTGGACTCTCTCCAGCAGTTCCCTGTCCAGTTTTTGTACTGTCAGCATAATCTGAACCATCTAAGTGTGTGTTTTGTTTCTTTTTTTTTCAAATGAGTGATGGAGCTTGATTTGGAGGCATCGCGTGCTAGTCCAACAGACCTGTGTGCGAGTGCTCAGCATTCCTTGCAGCTGGGAACCCAACTCCTTACTTCCTATGGTTTGTAATTTCTTTTGGAAGAAGATGTGCAGCACCACTGACTCCTGTCTTTTGTGTGGGCTTGGGGGACGTTGTTCTCCCAGCTAAGATGTGCAGTCTCTAGAAACTGGATCTTGCCAGTAACGGCTGGTGCTGTCATTCACGTGATGTGCTGCGGCTCTTGGCCTGACTTTGGCTGGTACTTTTTTACTTACATGTGGGGAAAATAAAAATTTTTGTCCCACGGTCCCTTCCCTTCTTGCCTCTGTATTAATTCCTGGTAGATGGAGCATATGAATGATATTTTCATGCATAATGCTTATTGCTGATTGAAAAAAAATCTGCAGACTGAGCAAGTGGACTGACCTGATGACTCCTCTTGACAACTGCCTTGTTTAAGTTAACATTCAGAATATTTTTATCCTAGTTTACTCCTTAGAGGCTAATAGAGTGCTGCTAGAGTAATTTTCAGATGAATCATGCCATCTGCACTGCATGCTTTGCTGTTTCAGCAGTAGGGGAGAAGAGGGAATATATACATGCTGTGGTCTGAAACATTATGTTTGCATTCACTGTAAAACTAATTTAAGTTTCAGAGCTTTTTTTTTTTGGGGGGGAAGGAATTTTGTATTTCTTGATTTGGTTATTAGTTTAACATGTGGCTTCAGCACTGATATTACTCCGTTGGGTGTTTACCGCCAGACTTTGCAGAGACTCATGAGGTATAGGGCACACTCGATCTGGCCTCCTGGTGAGGTGAAGTGGACCATTGCAAAGTCTTCTGTTTGAAAACATGGTTCAAACATTGATCCTTGGGATTGCCAAACTGAGCCAGCTGTATTTTGCACCCTGCTAAAAATAAAAAAAAAATAGTAAAGAAGTTGTAGACAAATGAAACTGGAGTGGGTATATAGAGAAATGTCACTTGTGGCATGAGTCCTGTAGGGCTAATGTTCAAGACTTGTTCTTCCAGGAGCTCTTCTGAGCCAGGGGAGGAGCATCCCCAACACACAGCTGTCTTACCTGTGGGAAAGAGCAAACTGACATTTGAAATGAAAAATTCATAACCACAGTGGAGCATTGGACATGTCGTGTCCTATCTTGTGTTTTGTCCAGAAGCAATTATTTGGGAGGTTAGCCAATCTGTTAGTAAGGTTCATGGGGTTGGATTTGGGCTTGGAGAGGGCTGGAATCATAATCTTGAGGAGTCTGTACTTCATACTCTATCCCATCTTTGAGCACAGACTATGATATCAGATAATGCTTTAATTGTTACCAGGCAGAATAAATTCTTCTGTTCTAATGTATTAAAAAATCTTCCATTGCTGCCTGTCCTAAAGATCTAATTTTCTCATAAAATGATTTGGCTGGTGAACTGTTGCATTGAAAAGTACTAATAGATTTTGTGCTTTGTTCAGATCTTTAAGCTTTTCATAAGAATTTTATCTTGTGCTTGGTTTTAGTGCCCTGACAAACCGTGGTTGAAGAAACTGATAGCAGAATATTGGAGTGTGGAGCAATTAAACTATTTTCCTCCCTTTTCATGCATTTCACTCCTGCCCCTCAAGGGAATGATATGTCTGGTAAACTCCAGAATTAATTATATGAGGTCAGCTGAAGGCCTGAACAATAGCATACTCTTTTTTTTCAGGAAAGAAAGACAATTTTTAAATGCCAGGAATTAAAAGCAAAGATTGCTCGCCTATGGAGAGTAGTTGTTGCACCAGATATCGAGCTGACATGCAGACAGATCTCTGCTACGCTTAGATGAGGATTAGTCTATGCCCTGAAGCAGATGGGTTATTTAACTCTTGTAATTTTATTTTAGCATGTTTAACAACAGATACTGTTGTTTTTAAAACCTATTTAATCCCTTTTTAATCACTGTAAGTTATTTTTCGGTAGTTATCCTGCAGCCATGAGTTCCAATAGTTAGTTATTTACTGAAGAAGACACAGCATTTGTCTGTTTGTCTGTGTATTTTTTAAGCTATTCTTTAATACCTTGGATTACAGTTAAAAAAAAAAAAGTAAAAAAAAAAAGTTGGGCCTCTACTTCTCTTGCTTTAACTTCCCTCTTCATTTCCAAACTCTTCAAATACTTGTAGCAACCCCTTCCTTTTGCTCTTTACTCTTTCACAGAATCATGGAATGCATTGGGCTGGAAGGGACCTTTAAAGGTCATCTACTGCAACCCTCCTGCAGTGAGCAGGGACATCTCTCACTACATCAGGTGTCTCAGAGCCCCATCAAGCCTCTCCTTGAGTGTCTCCAGGGATGGGGATTCTGCCACCTCTCTGGGCAACCTGTTCCAGTGTTTCATCACCTTCATTGTAAAAAATGTCTTCCTTATATCTAGTCTAAATCTACCTTCCTTTAGTTTAAAACCATTCCCCCTTGTCATTTCATAACAGGCCTCGCTAAAAGATCTGCTGCATCCTCATTTCCTTTTACTTTTCCCTCACCACTGCTGTTTTTCATATGAAACACCAACAGCTAATCCTAGTAGATTTTTATTAGCTTGGGCTTCTGCTCTGCACCTCAAGGCATTTATTGATAAATAGGGGCTTTGTATTATGGGATGTATAAACAGGAGCATGTGACCGCCCTTTGCATTGGCTTTGAGAACGTAGGAAGTAGCGGTGGTGTCGGTGGCGTCACGATGCTGTTAAAGGAGGCAGTCGTTTTTCTTAGAGCCAAGAGTCCCGTGGGGAGAAGTCTGGTGAACTTTCAGGTGTGCAGGAGGTTCTTTGTGTGCGAAATAAAAGCTGTCAACTTCAAACCTGTGTAGCTGAGAAGAAATATTTTCAAAGATGATTAGAGCGAGAGCACCATTGGCAGGTGTAGAGAAGGGTCACCAGGGTAGGTAGATGGCTGAGTGGCTCTTCCAAGGGAGGGAGAGATGGAACCTGTTGGAGCTTGGAGAGGTCAGTGAGCAAGGAGGAAGAGAATAACTCACCATAGTTACTGGCATCATTATTTCATCTTTTCCCCATGTTTCCTATCTATTCCTGGAACACGAGCTGGTATTTGCTGGGTTTTTTTCACCGCCAGCCAGCTGCTATGCCGTGCAGTGCAGACACTCAACCGACAAACTGATGCTGCAGCCTGTCCTTTGGAATGCAGGCTAAAGCAAAAGCATACCAGATGTCTTAATTTTCAAGTTATAATCCGCACTGAGACAGAGGTAAGAAATATTTACACCAAGAATCACTTCCAGGTTAGGTGTCTTTAGCTAGGCATGTAGTGGAGGAGTAGCAGCAGCAAATGATGCGTGTGTAAAATACAACTTGTGCCAAGGTCTTCTGGCCTTTTGCATTAGCCCATCTGTCACGCAGGGCAGTGGTGTGGCTGCAGAGATTTCTTCCGATGTACAAGTTTCCAAACTGCTCCAGCTGTTCTGCTGAACAACAGGGTTTGGTAACACACCGGCTGATTTTGCACCTGTGGTCTGCTCTTCGGGGCGGCGTCTGCGCAGTGACCTAGTGGCTGGTGTCTCAGCCCAACACCAGCGCGCAAGGCTGGGGACATGGACATGATGGGGGACTTTGCTGTGCTGCTGTCTCTAAAATTTTGGGGCAACTGATTCGAGTCCTGTCTCCCTCACTGGAGTTCAGGCAATCTGGAAAGGAGAATTTCTCTTTTCTGGGCTTTGAATACATGTGGATGACCCATCTGAAGGTGGAGATCATAGAATCATTCAGGTTGGAAAAGACCCTTGGGATCAAGTCCAACCATTGACCCTGCTGTGCAAAGCTCACCCCCAAATCTGCTCAGAAAGAGGGGTGGGGAGCCCCAAGCCTTTTCAGGTTTGTCGCTCAGTCCCGGAACCAGTGCTGGGATCTTTCAGCATCTTGCAAAAAGCCACTGGGATGCGACGTAGCAATGCTGCCTTGCACTTTGGGGTTAATTTTGTGCTCTGTCAAGTGTATGCCTGAAATGGAGTGCATATCAGCCACTTTCCACCACAGTGTGAAATACTGAGAATTGGAGTGAGATAGTGATAACATTTATGTCTTTCTGACTGTAGGAGCTTTGCCTCTTCACTCTGGTTAATCCAGTATTTAGCCCGTGAACAGTCCTTTCTTTTAACATTGGGAGATCTGCTATTACAAGAGATTTTGCCATTGGGGCTCGATGGCATAAAGCTAATACCTGACTGGCTCGAAATAATTTGATTAGTCTGTCTTTCACTGGGAGAATCCCTTGCTCAGGCCTATCCTAGGGATATATGAATCATGCATAAGAGAAATCGAAATTGCCAACCAAGACTTGAAGTTTCTTGCTTTTGAGTGACTGTTAAATGAGCTTTGCTGTAAGAAATGTGTCTTTTTCTGAGAAATGTCTTTAACATGGTCTGAATTATACTGAAGTGTGAAACTTCCTTCCAAATTTAAGGAAAAAAAAATCAGTGGGCAGAATATGATTCCATCATCAGAAACATCTGATCAGATTTATTACTTGTGCTGCTGATTTGCTAAAGTACCACTTACACTGAATCTTAAATTACATGAGGAATAGAAATAGAGTAGCAAAACGTATCTGTACTGACCTGAATATTCCTTCTGCCCATTAACACCTTTTTCTATCTGCCGTGTAAATTTTGCATTAGTGGTCATATAGGTAGCACCAATACGAAAGTAGCTCTATCTTACCATTTAAGATTTAACTTTTCATCTTGTACTGGCAACCTAAAAATCATGTGCATAACTGCTGATGGGAACTGGTTGTGCGAGAGTCCGATGAGGTTCTGAGGTTCCTCTGCAGCATTGAAGCTTCAGAGTAGGAAACAGAGGTTTCTTCTTTGTCCCTGAACAATTAACTGGTGTGTAGACCACAGTCCTCTTCTGAACTTCGTAAAAGGTTGCCTGAAGTTACAAAGCCTAATAGTTGCCTTTAGTTCAGCTCAGCGGTTCCCTTCTGTATATTGACTTTTGTGATTCAAAGCACCTCTCAGTGTTTCAAGGAAAGCCCTATGGTGACAGGAGAAGGGAAAGAAGACAGCTAGGTATAAAGAGAGTTACTGTGTGCTTTTAGCTTAGGAGTCTGGTCTATTTGGGATCAGTAGCTGGTGAAGGAAAAGAGGTTCCTGCTCTAACTGTTTGCAAGAAGAAACTTCCTGGGGCTTGGTGAATAACTCCCCAGAAAGGACGTAACCCTTGTGAACATTCCCTGAAGTCCTTTTAGGCTCAGATTGTGAGATGTCATCGGTTTAGGGAAAAGGCAAAGGGATGGTTTCAAGTGTTGACAAATTAACTTCATCAAATTCAAGCCTGTATTCTTGAGTGTGTGAGGCTAAAGTGGTGTTTCAGACAATGTTGTTTCCAGCTCATGTGAAGACTTTGTGTTTTGACTCTTTGAGTGATTGGCCCAGTTTGCCCTGATGTTCAGATGTTGAGAGTTTAGGAGCCTCTGGGTTTCTCTCTATATTTTGGCAAACTGATTTAGAAACCAAGCTTTGGGCATCTTCTTGTCCGTACCGCAGTGACCACTAAAGGGCTGTGAAGAAGGATCTCTAAGAAGGATTAAAAGACCCAAGAATCTGCTAGTCTGTAAATAAGTCAATGGGTGTCACATGCAGTACCAAGTGTCTGCTCCTCCACAGAGGTGGAAAGGTGACAGCCTTAAATCCAGCACCTGACTCCCTGCTGGCCAGCACGGGGAAGTCTTAACTCTGGTCCCTTAAAGACTGAGCACAACCACACAATTTGCACAGAGTATAGATGTGGGTTTGGTTTTTTTTTTTTTAAATAAATAACATGTTGCAGTCCAAGAGGGTTCTCCCCCTTTTCCATTTTGAAAGCCAGGGCAGGGGTACAGAGCAGTACCCTGAGAGTCCTGGTTACTTATGACGAAATATGCTCTTTGAGCCAGAGATGGCCGGTGACGTCCGTCAGTCTCAGGCTTGCCCACTCCCGGGACGGACGTAAGAAGCATCAGAACTACAAGTTGTTTTGTGCTTCCTAGAAAGTCTGCAAAGACCGACTGGTTTTGATGCGGGGACAAGGGCTGTAACGTGCTGGTAACCTCAGGGGGTTGCAGAGAAATTTCCTTGTATTTAGGAGTAGTAGAGTTTTGAAAATCAAAGCAAACAAATGTGTTTTGGTTGTGGTGTTTATAAGAAAAGGCGAGAGAGGAAATGACAAGACTTTGAAATGTGAGTTAAATCGTGAGTGCCACGACTTGTGTTTTTCTCATTTTTTTTCTTTGCAAAATCCCGCTTTCTCTTGCTGAGGCTTAGTAAGGAAACTTTTACTTTCTGAAGTGAAATACAGTATGTGTCACAAAGAAAAAGAAGATCTTAAAGGTATGTAAACTGCAATGCAGTGGAAGGGTTTGCTATGGAAAAACACTGCAACAGTAAGAACTTCTAGGACTTCCTATTAGTTCAAAAAACAATCTTTACCTGGAAGCATGAACTCTTCAATAATAATGTAAATGCCAATGAGAATAGAAGAAAAAGACGCAGAATTGAAGTAATGCTATAAAGAAGCTGCAATTAATAAGGAAGGTAACTTGCTGGGAATTTTATTTAAGAAAATGGCTATTCCCATGCAGAAAATTAAAGTAATAAGAGTTAAAGGAAGAGCTTGTGTAATTCAAAGCTTGCGTGCTTTTTTCCACCTTTGTTGTCCAGTACAAGCTATGATGTCTGTCTGCAAGTCTTGTCTTTAGACATATGTATTCTTTTCCATGATCTTAGGGTCAGAAGGAAAACGTTTTGTTGTTTTGGTTTTTTCTCTTGCTGGTGCAGGATAGAAAAGAGCAGACTTTTGCTTTCAGAAGCAGTGCTGTGTAATGTCAATGAACGGATCTGTTTGCATCACAAGCCAAAACGGAAATAAATTTAAAAAATAAATCCAGAAACTTAAAATGAACCATTCTTCCTGCATTTTTAAGGATCGAAATCCAAAGTGTGAAAGGGATTAAGAACTTCTAAATGTTTCTATGGGATATTTATAAATCCTAATTTCTTGCCATTCCAAATGCTGGGTGCTTGCACTTCCCTGTAGTGTTGTCCTCAAAATTGTTTTGATTTGTAATGCTTTTTGAAGTGCAGCTCTGGTGTGAAATGTGGCCCAAAAATTATGGTAACTTTACTCAGTTTATAAAAAACCTTTAATGAGTCACAAAGTAGTAATGAATCCAGCTTCTGTGCTCATCACTGTAATATTCATTATTATGGCTAACTGTCATAAAACACCACTAGAATAAAAAAGAAAAAGAAAAAAGTTTAATTCAAGAGTTAAGTAGCCTTGCTTGGGTTTTTCTCTTTTTCTCCCAGTGGGTAGCAACTTGTTGGCCAGCCTGAGTTCTGATGTGGACCTTCCAAGGGATTTTATTTGGGAGGGTCCAAGGGGTGCTGTGGGGTTTGAGGGCCGTGTACTGGAGACTTGCAGTATGTGGGGGCTGCAAAAGATAAAGGAGTGAAAGTAGCTAAGTTGGAAAGAGGGTGTTGATCATGGGGTTGAGGTTATGCCTGTGGGAAGCTATGTGGGATGTGGTGGTGGGAGGATAAATCTGTAAGAAACCTTGGCATGACTTGCTGTGCTTGCGTAGCTTGGCTGTATCAACTTTTCACATGACAATATTCTCACTTATTTTGACATCTGTTTGTGTTGAGGACCGCTGAGAGGAGCAATTGCAAGCAAAGGCAACCCTGAATATATCAGAAACCTCCACTAAGTAGTCTAAAGCCTCCAGAGGCCCAAGAGGAGAGGAGAGTCAGTGTCCTTGCTGGTGGTGGTGGGACATCTGAGGGGGAGCACGGGGCAAAGGAGAGGGCTGGAGCTGCCATGGGGGCTGCTGATGGGACCTGGAGCTGAATCTGGGACCGTGAGTCAAAGTCCCATGACTGCATTGCAAGACCAACAGTCCTTTTAAGTAGCTGCCTTAAGGGCTGCCAAGAATTGGGGCTGATGGATCACACCAGAACAGAACTCAAATTATTTGGAGTTTTCAGCTAGAAAGCAGCATGGGGTGGAAACCAACACTGCAGTGTGTCTCACAGGGGAACTCTGGCACAATAAAAACGTGCATGGGAAGAAAAAGTCTGGCCTGCTGCAATTGTAGCTCTGAGTCCTAACTACTGTTACCCAAAGGATCTTAAGATTTTAAAGGTCATAATAAATTTGAGTCACTGAAGCATGCACAAGAGTTGCAGAAGGGCTCTGCAAGAAATGGAAGTTGTTCATGCCTACGTTTAAGCTGTGTTTAAAAAAGTTACAGTTGAGACACACCACTTGTAAAAGCAACTTTGTACTCTAACAGTGCACCAAAAATGCAGATAAGACTTTTGGTCATAAATAACTTAGTAGTTATTGATTACCAATTTATTAACAGTAGTACAGTGGGAATTAACATTTCTTTTTCACACTCAGTTTAAAGCATTAGTTTACAATTTTTTATTCTACGTATAATGCAGAAAAAATGCCACTTTTTCTACAATTAAATATTGGAGAAATTCTATATTCTCAGTTATTTTAATTCAAAGAATTTTGCATTCTTTGTATGTCTAATGTCAATTACTGTATATTTCAAATATGCAGAGTCATATTGCTTGCAGTTCTTTGAGCCAGATATTTCCCTTGGAAACAGTCAGAGCTGTCTTTGTGATATTCACCCCATTTTTTTTCCTTTTACATTTTGTGAAAATACTGTACAATGTGCAAATATTGGTCTCTTTGTGTTTTCTGCTACTTACGTATTTTTCTTTTGTATTTAAAAAGTGGATGCTGCTTAAGACTTTTATATATAGTTTGCTTATAGATTTCTCTATATTGTTCTGTGCTAGATTTTTCTACGT
This sequence comes from Trogon surrucura, assembly GCA_020746105.1. NCBI lineage: Eukaryota > Metazoa > Chordata > Aves > Trogoniformes > Trogonidae > Trogon > Trogon surrucura. The sequence continues at coordinate 30,001,252 of CM036617.1, read as the reverse complement.
TCTGTTGTTTTAAGTGTTCTGTGTATGTAGGCCACTCTGTGTGTGTGTGTGTGTGTGTGTATATATAAAAATATGTGTGCTCCAAATTTGAGCTTGAAATAACCATCTTAATATGTCTGTGCTTTTTGTCTAAGTCCATAAAGCAATGATACATGTTTTCCTTCACTTGTTACAGTTCTTTTCATTTGCAAATGGGCAAGGACTGATGGCACCTTGCTTGCCATACCCCTGCTATTATGTCTATCTATGTTAGGAAAAGGATGAGTATTTTTGGGCTGCTGGTGTTTCATCTGTCTCTTAATAATTTTCAGTGGGAGAATTTGTGTGGTTTATATGTAGTATTTGGGCAGACCTGCCAGAAATAGGGTACTACTTGCTTGCTAGCAATACATGAAAGAAGAGAGTCATAGAATCATAGGATGAGTTGGGTTGGAAAGGACCTTTAAAGGTCACCTAGTCCAACCTCCCTGCAGTGAGCAGGGACATCTTTCACCAGATCAGGTGGCTCAGAGCCCCATCAAACCTGACCTTGAATGTCTCCAGGAGTGGGGCCTCCATGACCTCTCTGGGCAACCTGTTCCAGTGTTTCACCACCCTCATTGTAGAGAACTTCTTCATAAAGTCTAATCTAAATCTGTCCTGCTCAAGTTTAAACCGTTGCCCCTTGTCCTGCCACCACACGCCCGTATAAAAAGTCCCTCCCCAGCTTTCCTGTAGCCCCCTCCAGGTACTGGAAGGCTGCTATAAGGTCGACTTGGAGCCTTTTCTTCTCCAGGCTGAACAACCCCAACTCTCTCAGCCTGTCCTTGTAGGAGAGGTGCTCCAGCCCTTTGATCATTTTTGTGGCCCTTCTCTGGACCCACTCCAACTGGTCCTTGTCCTTCCTGTGTTGAGGTCTTCACAGCTGGATGCAGTACTCCAGGGGAGGTCTCACCAGAGCAGAGCAGAGGGGCAGAATCACCTCTCTTGACGTGCCGGCCACGCTCCTTTTGATGCAGCCAGGATGCAACTGGCTTTCTGTGCTGTGAACATGCATTGTTGGCTCATGTTCGGCTTTTCATCCAGCAGTACTCCCAAGTCCTTTTCTGTGGGGCTGCATTCAATCCTTTCATCATCCAGCCTGTATTGATAATGAGGATTGCCCTGACCCAGGTGCAGGACCTTGCACTTGGCCTTGTTGAACCTCATGAAGTTCACATGGGCCTACTTCTCCAGCTTGTCAAGGTCCCTCTGGAGGACTTCCTGCCTCTCTGGCATATTGTTTGCACCACTCAGCTTGGTGTCATTTGCAAACTTGCTGAGGGTGCACTTGACCTCATTGTTTATATCATTGATGAAGATATTAAACAGCATTGTCCCTGAAGGACACCACTTGACACCTGTCTCCATCTGGACATCAAGTTGTTGACCACCACCCTCTGGATATGACCATCCAAACAATTCCTCATCCACCAAACAGTCCACTCATGAAATCCATGTGTCTCCAACTTTGAGAGAAGGATGTTGTGGGGGTTGTGTCAAAGGCCTTGCAGAAGTCTGGATAGGTGACATCCACTGCTCTTCCCTTGTCCACTGATGTAGTCACTCTATTGTAGAAAGCCACTAGGGTGGTCAGGCAGAACCTGTGCTTGGTGAAACCATGCTGGCTGTCTTGAATCACCTCCCTGCATCACATGAAAGAGTAACAATGGACGGTAATCTATGCTCTTAACAAGCTGAGATACCCACTCAGCAACATCCTGAACTTTAGCTCTCGGAAGGCCACACACTTCCCGTGACTCCTGTCAGGCCAACAAATGGGCACCTCAGGCTCTTTTAACAGAGTCACCCACTACGAGCACATGTTGTTTCTTTTTGTGACACCCATTGTGTGCTGTTGGTACAGTTGCTCCTTGTGGATCTTGCTCGGGGATGTCTATAGTTGTTAATGCTTCATATCTGTTACTGGTTGTAATGCTGAAGGATGGAGACTGTGGCAAAGGCCTGGTGGTGTGGTTTACCAAGGTCCAAGGTGGCTCATTCACAGTGTTGTCTGTTACTAGAACTTGATTCTGAAACCATCTGTCTGTCTCAGACTTGGCTTCTTTAATGCTATGGAGCCTTTTAACTGTTTCCTCTAACTTGGCCACCTGATGTAACAGATCATTGAGAGATCAGAGATACCAAGAGATACCACCTTTCCTCTGGAGTTTACAGGCAGAGGTCCTGAGTGTGCAAATGTATGACTGAGCAGTTGTGAACACTGGAAACTGATTAACGACAGCTTTTTGGGAGCGAAAGTACAGGCGAGGTTAGAGCCTAGACCTTTACCTCAGCTCAGGCAAGCTGTTGTTTACAGGAGCAAAGTGGTGGAATCACTTTGGCAAAGAGGCTATTTGTCACAAATTTCATATTCTTTGGCTGTTTGTGCAGTATTTTTTCTTCTGTATTTTTTCCGAAGGTATTGTTTTTGCAAACCATTTTGAAAACATACTTCTTTTTCTGTTCTAATTTGATTGTAATAAGGGCTTTGTTAATCAAAAATAAGTGCAATAAGGCAGAGTGACTTGGTTATTTTTACACTTTCCTGTTTAAAAAAAAAAACACACCTCAGTAAGTGAGCCACAATGAGCCGTGATGTATTTCCTCCATCAGGATGGAAAATAAGCCATTTATTATTTCAGCTCTGACTCACAGTGAACCTGCTGACACCGAGACATTTTATAATCATAAGGAACAGGTTAGGGCAGTAACTTGGACGCCAGGCTGGGGATTACCTACTTATTACAGTGTTTTACAACCTGGATGCTTTAGGTTTTCTGGCAGAATGTCCCAAACCTCACACTAAACACCACGTTGTTATTGTACAATTACTGCTTGCAGGTCTTGCTGTAGGTGGTGCCAGCTAGACAGATGCCTTCATTATAATTATCCTTTTTACTATATATAAAGATTTCATCCCTTTAATCCATGTAAATTTTACTGCTCTTGAAAGTGACACTAATAGATAGACTTCTCGCCCATCCTCCTTGTCTTACGTTGTTCCCAAACCGACGGGGGCTGGGCTTGCTCGATCCAGAAATGGGAGACTTCCAAGGAGAGCCCAGGTCCCGCGAGAAGCGGTGCTGATGACTCAGTAGACAGCACTGGTGGTCATTGCATCGTGCCCTGATACAGCCTTGAAGATCAGTAGCGCTAACGCCAGCGTCCTGGCCAAACTCCAGCTGAATAATTGCTTTCTGCCTGCCTCAGATTCCTCTGCAGCTTCAGCTGGACAAACTGAGCTTCATTTCCCTTCTTGTAAACAATCCCGTAGTGTTCAAGCGGAGCGGCTGCTTCATCACACCTTGGAGGTAACTGTATTTTGACGTCGGGTGACTGATTTTATCCTCGCGCTTGTGTATAGCTCGAGAAATGCTGTGGTGCATTTTTGGATGGTAAGTCCCAGCTTTCATTCTTTGCATTTGTGAAAGCATCTGTCCCATCATGTTTAGTGCTTGTATAAATAACTTCAAAATATATGGCATAGGAATAAAAATAACCAGAGCTTCAGTACTTGATTGGCCAAGCCAATTCCTAAGATTCTGCTTTTACTATGAAGTGTGTGACATCATCTTGTACTCTATTTTTTTCATTAACAGCCTGTGAGTACTATTGCATTTACTGATAAATGAAAGCATCTGTGATATTCATGGCCTTTTGATATCTAAATGTTGAAAGACAACTGGGAAAGGAGTACTAAGACTTCACATATGGCTATTTAAGCATAGGAGATGGTCTCTTGCTCTTTGATAAGCATTGCAGTAGACAACCTGTGACTGGATGTCTCCAGTCTACTCAAACCCACAGCTCCATGCATATATCAGAGAACTGGGAAGGTAGGTCAGAAATTCATTTCTATTTTGAGAGCATCTTCAAAAATAAGTGTCACCAGTACTCTGTGGTAGGCCTTGGTGTTCAGAGAACCTCACTCCACCATGCTGGGAGGAAGGTCAGCTTGCTCAGAGGGACTGGTCCTGCACGCAGGTGGGTACTGTACCCCCTCCCAGATATGGGGACTCTGTCAGTGTTTCATTACTCTTTCTTCTTACAGCAGAGACTTGAGGTCTGGTGCTCCTGAGAGAAGAGGTGGCTGGTGACTCAAGAGATTGTTTTTTGCTGGTCAGTTGGTTTAAACTGGTATCTGGCCTAATACATTCCCTGAACTGCATAGCTGCAAGACTCTTGTGTTGACTTGATTTTTGTCAGTGAGTGACAAATGGAGTGTGATTCAGATGCTTTTGATGTGCAGAAGTTATTTGCAACAGGCAGGCGGCTGCAGGTAGAGGAGCTGGCTGACATGGCTGATAATTTTGGCCCCTTGGTTTTTTGTGGAGGGCTCATGTGCACAAGAGCTTGAATTGCTTTCTTATGAGGAAGATGGAGAAGTTAACTTCAGACTTCAGCTTATGCTGAGACTTGCACTTGAGTTCATCTGACAGAGACTGTATAGTCTTTTGCTTGCCAGATACTGAGTACAAAAACTAAATCCTGTGTGCATAGGAGCTACCTTTTTGCCAATTTTTCTCCTGAAGAGGTTAGGCTTTGCATTATCCACTCTTAAATTGCCCTTTAATTGCTTTGTCCTGTCTTTTCTTGATGAGAATACTCATGTCTTCTTGAAGCCTGCTACTTAACAGCATTCTGTATTTAACCATCAAATCCTTTATTCAACACATATCTTACCACTTTGTCTCTTCACTCCCTGGGTGCTCAGAAAGTACACCAGTTTTGCAGCATTTCTGTCTTACAATATTGGATATATGCAATGTTAGATGTTTGATGGGAGTCAAAATAATTGGTTGCTTAACCAATGCAGGTTGCCCACCTGTCTGTGCAGGGTAATTTGGGTAGGCCATCAAAAAGAGTGCTTGGTAGGTTTGCATAGCAAATTCTGCTTAGTGGTTTATTTTTAAATCATCTGTAGGGAGTATGCAGTACTTCATCTGCTGTCAAATTCAGGATGCAGGAAAGCACTTGAATTAAAACTCAGGTGAGTCTGATAGCTTCTGGCTTCTTAGAAATAACAAAATTGGAGGTACAAGCAGTTCATCATAATATTATGCCCGTGAATTTTCACTAGCTGTGTTGAAGTTCTAGTGTGTGAAAGAATGCTTGACAACTGGAGGCATAGACATTCTGAGAAAAAAATATGATGGTGAACATGGAATTTTCTGAAGAAGTAAACATTAGTGCCAGGCTTATTGTAGGATAGAAGAGGCATCCAAAGTTACTGGCCTCCTTGCTTTCCTACGTTTCTTTTTTTTGGAGGCATGACAGCTCTTCATCTGAAGTCTTTTAAGCTACTTTTTCATAAATGCATAGTCTCTACGTACTTGCTTACAGAAGAAACTAAAACATGCAACCAATGTCGTTCTCCTTAAATTGCCCAAAGATTCAAAATCTCACCTGGTTTTCTGTAGGCTTATCAGGTCCTAGTGCTATGAGCCTGCACAGGTCTTCCAAGATGAAGATAATATACTAGATTCTAGGCTATATCTAATAACAAAAATCGCAGTCTGACTGTGTTATTTGCAGAACCAGAGAACTTCTCCCAGAACGGGATTAACATGTGAATGGCTCTGGAGCTCCTGTGTGAGAGACAGTGACCAGGTTTGGAGATAGGGTTGTAGTCAGTAGGTACCTCCTTTGGATTCATGCGGATGTGTAAGTAGGAAGAGCTGTCTAATTTTAACCTTAGAGTAAGTAATTACCCTTGTATGTGTATCAACAAAGACCGTGTAAGTGTTCCTTGGGAGTTACAAGGTGGGTTTTTTAGTAAGATTGTTCTGTTGTCAAAATACTCTGTATTTGCTCTGCTGTTGTTACTTTATCTGTGGCACTGCATTGCGTGTTTGTTATTACAAGCCCTTTCCTAGGCAAGCCATGGAAAGTTTTCTGCTTGATACTTCCCTTAAAACTTCAACAGGCTGATGTAAATAATTATTTATGAAATAATATGAAATAATATGAAATAATTATTTATGAAATATGTTTTTACATGTTTGGGGAGCAAAAGTGTTGAGATAAAAATGTGAGTTGCAGGACTAAATTCTGGGTACTTGAATCTAGGTTAGTACAGAATACAAGGGTGTTTTAGAAGCTCTTAGATTCACAGTACTGAGCAGCTTTCTAACAATAAAGCAAGAAAGTACTGATGGTTAACTCTACTTTACATATGCCAAGCATCTTTCTGCTGCAGTTATTTGATATTATTGGCTTCTGACTTACTATGAAAGATTGGTTCAAGGCTAAGAATGAATTAAATCCTACCAACCCATGTTCCCATCGACTTATCAAGCTAGATTTGTACATAAGCTCAAGTATGTGGGCCTCTCTCAAGCCATTTGCTTTACAATAAGAATTTTTTGTTGAGAAACTGTAGCTCAATACATATGTATATATTACCACATATTTCTGGGGAAAACCTGGGAGCATTCATTAATAAAAACTTGAGTTCTTCCACTAGGAACAAGTATTTATAATTGGACCACTTCTGCATTTGTCCTACATAGAGACCTAAAATATTTTGTGAGCAGTGTTTTGCTAGAGCCTATCTGTGGTAGTTATCCCAAATATTTAATAGGGTCTTTCTAGGAAGCATATTATTTCATTAAAAAGAGTACAGTGAGAGCTCTAAATTCAGAGTGCAGAGAAAATCCAGAGCATAAGGTGACAGAAACTGTGGTGTGATCCTTATTGCCAGTGGGTCTCCATTTGCCTCATTTCTCTGAGGCATTGCTTGCTCTGTGAACTCACTACTAAGTATCCAGCTAAGAAGCCTCTGCCCCACAAGGTGTGATACCCCTGGAAAATCAGAGAAGGCAGCAAAGAAGTCTTAAACAGTTGCATTGTAGGAAGCATTCAGGTGTGATTTAGAGTCTTCTTTCTTTCTGTGGCATGGAAACAATCCTTTTTTTTTTTAACTGTCTACACACAGTGCTTTTCTTGGGATGAAGAACTCTATTACTTTGTGCAACTATGCCCCATCCCTTTAAAAGGAAAAAAAAAAAAAAAAAAGAATGTTCTTCCTTTCTACAGTATTCCTGTTACCTTCCCTCTGATATAAAATACGCCTCTTGAAAAAGCTGCTGCTGGAAAGAGGTTCTGCATTGCAGTTAGCAGCTTTTCTTTACATCTGTCAGGAAATGGACCTTCTAATGATGTTTTCTACAGAGCTGGGGCAAAAACACCTCCCAGTGTCCTTGAACAGCAGCCCTTGTGCAAGTCATGTGGGGATATTGGGGCATGCTGTGCCATGGGTGAAGCTGGCAGGGTGATGGCTACCAGAGACTGTGAGGACCAGCCGGATGCCCAGATGGTTTATTTTACTGCTCCTCCACACAGCCCTCTGCTGCAATGGGAGGAGCAGCCTGCATTTTTGTGGGAGGAAAGACCTCTTCAGCAGCATCAGTCATCACTCCAGCATTGTAAGACTGCAGTAAAAAGAAGAAAGCTTGACTCTCAGTCTGGGTGCTTTTGCCTCCTCCCACCACGTACTTTCCCCAAGGCAAAGCATCCCCCAGCCTGGTGTTTCCTTTCCCGCTGCAGCAGCCTGAAAGTTGCCTGACCATAATTAAGGATTGCAGCAGGGCAAGGTGGAAGATGAATGACTTTTGCAGAAGGGATGAGGTTTGGACAGATGTGGTTATTTAAGTCTCGGTTTGAGAAGACAGAGGATGGGCATACTGCAGAGGTAAGGTGTGTGAGGTAGATGGATGGAGGATGTCATGCTGCAGGGAATAGGAAACACCTTTTGGGAGCTATTCTCAGCTTCCCACTTCCCAGCCTGGTAATGCCGTCAGATTCAGTTTTGCCTACGTTGTTGAGAAACCTTGAGCTGGTCTTAGGCAAGTATCAGTCACACGTACTTTGTCTGGGTGAGGGTTTGATGCCAGAATTGCTAATCGGATCAGGAAGTCTGGGTATGCTTTTTTTCTCCAGCAATCTGTGGGCAGAATGCTGTGCCTCCCGCACCCGCGGGTGATTGAACTTGCTGGGTTTTATAGCTTTGAGACTTTGGCCTCTATCACATGCATCAGCATGAAAGTGGTGCCAGGCTAGAGCTTCTCAAAGAGGCATTTATATGGGGAGGCTGAGTTCAAAAGCACCCTTGGAGTCACTGGCTGCAGTGACCATGCTAGAGGGGCTGTGAAATGTAAGGGAAGCTCATACCAGAAATATGAGAATATGCACAACCAAAGCCCAGTGTTTCTGCTGTGAATGGCCTGGGCAAATAGGAATTTCAACTGAAATGGGATAGAGGAACACAGGTAAAAGTTGTATTTTTATTCCAGTATATATAGGTAAAAAAATTGGCGACTCTGCTATTGCCAGAATGGGCAGCTTTTAGAAGATTTTAAACTCTCATGTATATTTGAATTTCAAAATGTATAAATAATTGGCATGAAGTTAGATCTGTGGAAAACAGGATAGACACATGACTGAGTGAGTATTTATGAACATCTATCCTGTCCTAGACCTGCAGCGCAGCACGTGATGTTGTTTCTCCTCCAGTAGAAGGTGAGGGGCGAGAGAGCATGGTCACGAGAAAGGAGTGAGAATAACTTAGTTTAGCATAATCTGAAATCCTTCCACAAGGATTTTTTTTTTATTTATTTAGAGCACACAGTACTCTGAATCATCTGAAATCAGTGTATACATTTTCCAAAAATCTTTTTAGTCCATTCTTCATTGCATGATTTCTTCACCGTGAGGGTGGTGAGACTCCGGAACAAGTTGCCCAGAGAAGTGGTGGAAGCCCCATCCCTGGAAACGTTTAAGGCCAGGCTGGATGGGGCTCTGAGCAGCCTGATCTAGTGGGACGTGTCCCTGCCCATGGCAGGGGGGTTGGAACTAGATGATCTTTAGGGTACCTCTCAACCCTGGCAATTCTATGATTCTATGATTTTATGTTGTAGTCCATGTTTAATGGTGTTGGGGCCTGCAGCACCTCTCAAGTGCACCCTGAGTCCCTTGGAAGCCACAAGTCTGTGTTTTGGTTTGGCAGATGCTTTTCTTTAAAGGACTAACTTATTGCCACTGTTGGAAGTCTTCTTGGGAGCCAGAGAAATCCTTCCTCTACAGGAGGTGGTGCTGAAACATTTCCCAACTCCAGCGTTGGAAATGCACGAATTCCTTGCGTGGTGCAAAAATGTGTCGGAGCAGAGCCCTTTGCGAGCCTTGCAGCAGCGTGGGGCCGAGCAAAGTGGACTTCCCTGAGTGCCAGTCCTTGAGATCTTTTGTAAATGCAAATGTCCTGCAGCCTGTGCCGTACGGCAGCCCCACGCCACCTCATACTTCAATTCCTTTAAAACTGGAAAGAACAAATGTATTTCCTCCTCCTCTTCCATCCGCCCCTCGAAACTTGTAGCCCCGAGGGGCCCATTGCCAGCCAGGGCAGGGTCCTGGTCTCTGCATCGTTTCCTGCGTGAACCCCTGCCCTCCCATCTCGGGGCACCATAATTCTGCGGCTGGGCTGTCACAAGCTCTCTTCCTGCCATTGTTATCCTGACATCTCCCCTCCAGTTTGTTTTACAGCACAATGACAGGGAACACAGGGAGGGAGGAGTGGGGAGGAGCTCCCATCGTTAAAAGGATTTCTCCCCCTCCTAGTATCATGATCTGTCTGGGGGAAGCTGTGCCTGGCTTCCTCACTCACTGAGGGAACCGAGGTCCAGGGAGGAGGCGGGTGGTACCCCATGGCGGGATGTGGGTGGTACCCCATGGCGGGAGATCCGTGAGGTGGAGCTGGTGAAAATGGGAGATGTTTGACACATCGGGCCTAACGTCAGGGTTAAAAACAAGTCATCTGAGTGCACGTATTGCTGTCTGCCTGAAGGCTCTGTTTGCTACCTGACCGTAGCCAAACAGAGTTTCAGAATATAAAAATGCCCATTAGTGAATTAGGCCTAAGATCCTTCTACTCCATTTTTTTCTTTGCCTGGGACCTGTTGTATTTAGGGTTCAAGATCAAGCATGCGTCTACCCAGTGAAACACCCTTGCATTCAAGCAAGGGCTTTGTGGAAAGCATGTAATTCTAACTTAAACTAGATGGATAGCTGGAACACACTGAATTTTCAAATTACACATGTATCTTCATAATTTTTTTTAATTTTCTTGATTTTTTGTGTTAGATTAAACGAATAACAGATAATGCTAATGTTGTCACATTAGGCTCCTAAAATATGATGTAGTATTGCTGTAATTCGTGTGCATAAAATGCTTGTTAAATTTTACAAGCTGGGCATCTTCATCAAGTCAATACTTGCCGCTGTTGAAGCTTTCAGTCATATTTCTTGTTAAGAGGAAGAAACCACAAAATTATTAAATGGAAAGTGAATCCTGTTGGCTGTCTCAAAAAGAAAAATACAGTAAGGGTCTCTGGTTGTTTGGAATAACTTTCACTAAAATCATTATAAACTTCTTAAGAAATGATGTCTTGTGTATACTAGCCTCAAGTCCTAGAAGCAAGAAGGCAGAATAAGGCTGACAAGCATGTGCAGACAAGTCTGCAAATAGCAATAAGGACAGAGTTCACTCGTCAGCTGTGAACGGGGCTTGTAAAGGCAAATTAAAACACTACGGGTTACTTGAGTTAAACCTTTGGGTAAATATGGAGTCAGAGCAAATGTGATACACAAAAAGTAATTTAAAACACGTGCCAGGCAAAAATATTCTAGAATTTGTGTATTGGTATGAACCTTAGATGAAAGTACGTTACCTGATCCTGCCCCTTCGGGAGTGGAGAAGGGGGAGAGGAGGTGTTACCAGCTGTTGTGCAATGTAAGTCTGCAGGATGCCTCATTTAGGCAGGATACCTCATTTATAAGGGTATATATACACACACGTATAAGGAAATATGCATAATATTATAAATGTATATATAATATTTATATATAGTATTAATGTTTTGTTGCTATTTTTTGTATATTGTGTTTATATTTTAAAAAAAAACAACAATAAAACCCCAAAGCCATGTAGAATGGCCAATATACAAATAATGGTGCTGCTACGAAGGCAGGTGCTTTAATTGTCTGCAGCCTTTAGGGGACACATAACATTTATGTGCTAAAATCCTGTTTTTGCAGCAGTTTTTTTTCATGTCATGGATGTAAAAGTGGAGCGAATGTGTTGTGTCACTGTCTAAAGATTAAGGTAAATCAGACTTGAAATGTTTCTACTAGGGATGAGGTCTTTAGTTGTCCTAGACTTATTGCAAAATTTCTACACATGCAGTTTAGTCGCTCTCATCTTTTCTCTGTACCACGGGCTCATAGTTATTTTCAATCTCCTGGCACATGGTTTAATAAAGTCCATTTTCACAGGAAGCCACTGAGTAGGAAATACTGTTGTAGAGTAAGACAACTCTGCTATACAGGTGGCTGTTTTCTGTTCTTATGGGCTTGCCACTAGATTTAATGTCCCACGGCCTGGGAGAACAACTTTCAGTAATGTCTACAGAACTAACTTGGCTTTATCAGTGTGAATGGAACAATGGTATCCCAAGACCTGATTTTATGCATAATCCATTTTGTCTATTCACTGTTCACTTAGTTGTTAGGGATAGAAGATACTCTGGAAACAAGTCACATTGGAGGGAGGAAGAGGGTTTTTCGCTGGATCATGCACTGTAAATAAGAGTACATTATGAATTTTACAGGTAGAACAATCTGCAATACCAGAGCAATGTTCACATGCAATGTTCTTAAGGAAACTGTAGGAAATAAAGCTCCAGTGTGTGTCGCTGTTAATAAAGCCACTAGATGTTATGTCTGGTAAACGAATGTCCACTTTGATTTTGCCTTTGAAGTGTGGATTTCCAGTGTGTAAAGAAGAAAACATCTTGAAGACAAGGCAGTCCTCTCCTCCATGAAACTCACTATGGTTTCTCAGCGTGGTGGGAAGTGGGTGCGGAGTAGAACCTTCCAGTTTCTGTCTCTGCATCAATTATGGCTTGTAGAAGCCTTGGTGGGTTGGTGTAGGTGTATTTGGGAGGAGGACTTGTTTCCACTGCAGTACACATAGTACATCCCCTCCCTTTCAGGCTCTTTTCATAGCCTGGTTGTCCTGAGCTGTCAGCTCTTTGGGTCACTGACTTGTTAAGCCTCTGTGCCTGGCACAACGAGGCCCCTTTCTGCTCAAGGTCTCTGGGTGCTCCTGCAGTACAAATATTTAATGATAAAACATGCTTATCTCCTGCCAAAAATCTGGCAACGTCCTTATCGAGATATTATTAAATTGTCAGCCCAACCATATGCCGAGCGTTTTAGGCGAACAAATGTTCACGCTGGCTCTCGCGCAACACGTGAAGACTTGGAGAGAGACAGGTGGCCGTGTTTACACCATCGAGTACTGCCCTGTTCCTTACAAACAAAAAGTGGCATTAAGTGACTCTTGCTTTACAGCAGCTTAAAAATTTATGGACTTGATACGCTTGAAACCATGTTAATTTGATTACACTTGAAGCGTTAAGTGTAGGTTGGTGGAACCTACATAATTTCGGTCTTAAAGATGTCTTTGCATTGCCCATGGAAAAGAAAAGGGAGAAGTAAACTTACAAGACAACCCCCCCCACCCCCCCAAAAAAAAAGCTCTTGGCAATAAAAGTATGGTTTAACGTTTAATAGTACTTTTTCTTTGAGTAATTATTAGAAAAATGCCTTAATCCATAAATTTCATTACTTCTGGTATTTGCCATAGATGAATGCTCAGGAAAATCCTGGTGTGTTTTTAGATGATCTTGTTCTGTATTTTCATCTGCTTTTTCTAGATGACATCACTTACTATCGCACCTTGTTTCTTGGAATACATGAGCTTTGAGATCCACCAAGTAATTGTCAACTCTTTCATTTTATCTTCAGTTTGTCTCTTTTTTAGGAGTGAGAAGTGGGGATGTTGTTCTGTCGCTGTATTAGCATTTTTTCCCACACTTTTATTCTTGGAAGGTAGCCTGTCTGGCAAAAAATCAAAATAGTCTGATTGTGAACATGCTTGAAATTTTCTTTCAGAAATCTGTAGTGATACTGCACAGTCTTAGCTGTGGTTAATCAAAATGATCTTTTTGTTCATTTCTGTGTAGAAGATTTCTTTTTCTCTCCTACAGTCTTGCTTTGAAAATAAATTAATAAACTAGTACATTGTGAAAGTTGTCTACTATGACAGCTATTTGCATTCTTTTCATTAAGAATTGTATTCTGTTCTGGCGGCCTGCTGCAACTTGTGGGATTGGATTCCCCTTCCTTTCTTTTTTCTTTTTTGAAGGATAGACTTTGTACCAAACTTCCGTAATGATAAGTGAAAGAAGAGGGAGACGATATTTCTTCTTTTTTGTCTTTATTTGTTGATGGCATTTGAATGCATCAGGAGGTAATGAGCTGAAAATGAATTAGGATTTATGCTGAACATTTTCTTCAGGAAAAGAAATGCTTTCAGAATGCTTAATGCATATTAATTTGAAGGAAGTTGCTAGTCTGTCTTTGTTGATGGATATTGCTTTGTAATAATTCTGCTTTTTCTGCCTGTGCCGTTTCTTCAGGAGACAGAAGTTCACATGCCAAAAAAGAGCTTATAAGTATAAACATCGAGAGCATTAATACTTCCCTCACTGAAAGCACTAGTTGATGTGCAATGTCTTAGTTATCTTTTTGTCCTGTGTATTACTTTCTCTACAGTCTTTCTTTTGCTGGAATGGGAGCCTGTGACTGCAAAACTGTCCTACGGCTCCAGAGTACCGGGAACAATGTTGCCCAGCCCCGAGATGCCTCCTAACACCTTCCTTGCAGATTGAATCTAGAAGAGCTGGATACCTCATTGGCCAAGCACTCCAGATCCTTTCAAAGGAGGATGATGGACGTCCCTGGGGGCATTGAAGGAACATGGAGAGACCTGCTGCTGTTCTGAGCAGGGCTCCTCAGATGCATGGCCGTAGAGCATATCTGGGCCTATTAGGCGTGATTTAAACTTTATCCATACAGTAGTTGAAATACAGCGTGCTGTGACTGGGTCTGAACACTTGTTTTCCTAAGTGGAGAGATGGTAACATCTTCTCAGCCCATCTGCTCTTCAGTCCATCCTGTGTTCTACGCAGAAGTCATTGTCTGATGACTGTATTTGGCAGAGAAATTCTGTTTTCTCACCGAAACCTGCTCCAGAGCAGTGCAAACCAAAGCTGTACTGTGCCAGCTCTGTTTCAAGGGGTGGATAGAGTACACTGGAGCCGCAGTGACATGGTTTTGGAAGGCTTGGACAGTGATGAGTCAGTGTCCAAGATGGTTTGGGAACATGAAGTCCCTTGTAATTTTCCATTTAAGTGTTTGAAAGTTTTGTGCTTTTCATATAATGGACCAAGTGGTCAAAAGAGCACAAAGGCAGCGTGGATCAAAACGCCGTACAACACAAGGTATATGGCCATCCCTCCTGTGGAAGTGCTAGAATCTCCAGAGTACATAAGAAGACCATGAGTGGAGACAGGCTGAGGGAGACATCGCAGAATCATGGGGTAGTTGAGGCAAGAAAGTACCTCTGGGAGATCTTATAGTCCAGCCCCTTGCTTGCAGCTGGATCTGCTAGGACTGTGTTCAAGACCAGGTCCATTTGGGTTCTGAGTATCTCTGACTACGGAAACTGCACAGCCTCTCCGGGCAGCTTTTACCACTGTTTGATGAGTCACAGTAGAGGTGTTCTTTCTTAAAACAGGGAAAAGGGACGGGATGAAGTGATGTTGTGAAAGCAAATGACCACTTTAAGTTTTCCTAAAGAGTCTGAAGCACATTTCCAACAAATTGGAGATCACTGTCGAGAAGCCAGAAGCTGCTCTGTGTTTGCACTGTGTCTCTAACCACGAGACAAACACCATACTCATGCGCGCTCATAGTGTGGTTGCAAAGATGGCACCCCATATCCCTTAGTGGGCCATGCCGCATCCTGCCTAACCACCTCCTCTCCCCTCCTTTGTCTATTGCATCAGATCTGAGTTTCTCATCTTTACTTTCAGAGCCTCATTTAACTTACTGTTATTTTCCCTTCCACTTTTACTCATTCCTGTGATGTTCGCACCTGCCTCTAGTGTCTGTCTCCATTGTCTACAAATGATGCATCTGCACAAAACCTATATTGGTGGTCCCTTGTTGAAGAGAAACCTTCCATAAAACTACTTTGTTATCCTAATTCAAAAGCCTATTTCAAGTCTTTGTAGTGTTTTAAAGGCCTTAGTAACAGGCTGGCTTACTGGTCTGCTCCTACTACTCCCTTGCATGTTCCCTCATCGATTCAGTGTTATGCAGTTCCCATATCACTGCTGGCTGGTTGCTGTATTCTCCTATCTCAGGCTGTACCCCCCCTGCCTGAGAGGCAACTATTTTTCTCCCTCTGCAGAAGACCAAGTAGAATGGCATGCAATCCCTGTGTTGATGAGGTAACCAATAATACAAGAAAATGATGGTAGATCTAAGATGCAGAGACCTGATTTGTTATCTGAGTGATCTTGGATGAACAGCTCCCTTGTCCAGGGAGCCCTGTGATCCAAAGGGTACGGCCAATTTTAAGGATTAAAGTGCAAACATATGAAAAGGGACAACAGAAAAATCTTAAGCAGTCTGGTAGGGTGACCTCGATTAGATTAAGAGGTCTGAACTCTTAAAAATGCTACAGCCTGGCCTTGGTTTGGGTGGGAGGGGAACAGCTGTGGGGTGGTTTGATCTCTACAAAGCTGCCCTGCATCAGTTTGTGCGGGATTATTGAGGAAGATCATCCAGATGAAGCCCACAGAAAATAAAGTAGAGCACGGCTGTTTGCTGGGAATTTTGGCATAACTCCATGTATCTGTGCTCCAGTGTACTTCATACCTTTTGGGCAATGCACTGCCCAAATCATGCTTGTGCTCGTGGTGGCAAGAACCTGCGTGTGGTTGGGCTGGAGGCAGGGAAAAGTAAGGAAGTTTCTGACCAGTTGATGCCGTCCTGTTAGCCTTGTCATGACCAGCTGAATTTGGGAACCATTGGTGTTACCCTGTCTTGTCTGTGGTTGTGTTGGTAATGCAAAGCATGCACCGATTTGTAAGATTAGGTGGCTGTGAGTCTAGAAGATGTTTTTTCACCTTTCAAGAAGTATGATATAGGTAACATCACTATACAGAGAAAGTGAGTGGTCTTGTTGCCTTAATTTAGAGAATTAATTTTTCTTTCTTCCTTCTTACGATGTATCATCTATCTGTGGCCTAAAGCAAAAGTGTGTTCTTGCCATAATTGAGATACTACAAAAGTAAATGACACTGAAGTTAAATGAGTCAATTTAAAACCAAAGTCACCTTTACAGTTGGATGCAGAAACGTGTCTCATCACAGCTGTGCTTAAGAGTTTTACTAGCAATAAATCAAACTTTGGGATGTATTAGTAGTCGTACAGTCATAGCAACTGTTAAATGTTAGCATTAAGTATCTGAGCTCTTTTTTTAAGAGTTGCTCTCCATTATGAAATAACTTCTGACTGAACTGAGGGTTAGTAGTGCTTTAATGTTAAGATTACTGTTACACTGATGATTCTAAAACACTAGTTTCAATGTACTTAGTATGCTTAAAAGGTTGGAATTTCCAATAAATATATTTGTTCTTGCTATTTTTTATTCTTATTGCAATGTCTGGATGCAAAATTAAGGAAGGTGGTAGAAAGTGAGTCTTTTGCTGCTAGGAGTTAAGCATGTAGGAGCTCACTTGCTTGTCTTCAGCTACTCTATGAACAGGAGGTTTCAGGATGAGTGTGAAGCTGCTGGTGTCCTCCTACAGCTGACACTTGCATGCACATACGTACTTGAGGGGTCTGTCTTTTGCCTTTCCCCATACCAAAGGAAGTCATCTTCAATTTACCAGTTTTATCCTCATCCAGTTTTGCTGAACTTCAGCCCGAGGTGAGGTAGGAAGGGAGCAGTATGCAATAAGGTTGAGGGCAACCTTGGCTGCAGCGACCATGAGATGGTGGAGTTCAGGATCCTGTGCGGTAAAAACAGAATAGCAAGCAGGATCGCAACTCTGGACTTCAGAAGGGCCAACTTTGGCCTCTTCAAGCAATTACTGGGGGATACCCCTTGGGACAGGGAGCTGAAAGGTAAAGGGGCCCAAGACAGTTGGTTGGCATTCAAAGACCACTTCTTTGAAGCTCAGGATCAGTGCATCCCATCAGGTAGGAAATCAAGAAAGAGATCCAGGAGACCTGCTTGGTTAACCAGGGATCTGCTGGGCAGACTCAGGTGGAAGGGGAGGGTGTTTAAATTGTGGAAGGAAGGGCTGACCACTTGGGTGGAGTACAGGGCAGCTGTCAGGGAGTGCAGGGAGGCAATCAGAAAAGCTAAGGCCTCCTTGGAGTTAAAACTTGCAAGGGAGGTCAAAGACAACAGAAAGGGCTTCTTCAAATACATTGCTGACAAAACTAACACTAGAGGCAATGTAGGCCCTCTGTTGAATGAGGTGGGTGCCCTGGAGACAGAGGACAGAAAGAAGGCAGAGTTGCTGAATGCCTTCTTTGCCTCTGTCTACACTGTTGGAGACCGTCCTCAGGAGCCTCAGTCCCCTAAGGCCCCAGAGGAAGTCATGACAAAGGAGGAGTCTGCCCTGATTGATGAGGAGTGGGTTAAGGATCAGTTTGAACACTTGGACATTCATAAATCCATGGGCCCTGATGGGATGCACCCACGGGTGCTGAGGGAGCTGGCGGGAGTCATTGCTAGGCCACTCTCCATCATCTTTGGTAAGTCGTGGGTAACAGGTGAGGTGCCTGAAGACTGGAGGAAAGCTAATGTCACTCCAGTCTATAAGAAGGGCAGGAAGGATGACCCGAGTAACTACAGACCGGTCAGCCTCACCTCCATCCCTGGAAAGGTGATGGAACATCTTATCCTTGACACTGTCTCTAGGCATATCAAGGATAAGAAGGTTATTAGGGGCAGTCAGCATGGCTTTGCCAAGGGGAAGTCATGTTTGACCAACCTGATAGCCTTTTACGAAGACATAACCAGGTGGATGGATGGTGGCCATGCAGTGGACGTGGTCTACCTGGACATCAGCAAGGCCTTTGACACCGTCTCCCACAGCATCCTCATAGGTAAACTGAGGAAGTGTGGTCTGGATGACCAAGTAGTGAGGTGGGTCGAGAACTGGTTGAAGGGAAGAAGCCAGAGGGTTGTGGTCAATGGGGCCGAGTCTGGCTGGATGCCTGTGTCTAGTGGGGTCCCTCAGGGGTCAGTGCTTGGGCCGGTGCTGTTTAATATATTCATCAATGATCTGGATGAGGGATTAGAGAATGTTGTCAGCAAGTTTGCTGATGATACGAAGTTAGGGGGAGTGGTTGACACACCAGAAGGCTGTGCAGCCATTCAGAGAGACCTGGACAGGCTGGAGGGCTGGGCGGGGAGAAATCTTATGAAGTTCAACAAGGGCAAGTGTAGAGTTTTGCACTTGGGAAAAAATAACCCCATGTGCCAATATAGGTTGGGGACTGCCCTGCTGGAGAGCAGTGCAGGGGAAAGGGACCTGGGGGTTCTAGTGGACAGCAGGATGACCATGAGCCAGCAGTGTGCCCTCGTGGCCAAGAAGGCCAATGGCATCCTGGGGTGTATTAGAAGGGGAGTAGCAAGTAGGTCAAGAGAGGTCCTCCTGCCCCTCTACTCTGCCCTGGTGAGGCCGCATCTGGAATATTGTGTCCAGTTCTGGGCCCCTCAGTTCAAGAAGGACAGGGAGCTGCTTGAGAGAGTCCAGCGTAGAGCCACAAAGATGGTGAAGGGAGTGGAGCATCTCCCTTATGAGGAAAGGCTGAAGGAGCTGGATCTCTTTAGCTTGGAGAAGAGGAGGCTGAGGGGTGACCTCATCAATGTTTATAAATATGTCAAGGGGGAATGTCAGGAGGATGGAGCCAGGCTCTTTTCAGCGGCGTCCACTGACAGGACAAGGGGCAATGGGTGGAAGCTGGAACACAGGAGGTTCCAGAAAAATATGAGGAAAAACTTTTTCACTGTGAGGGTGACTGAGCACTGGAACAGGCTGCCTAGGGAGGTTGTGGAATCTCCATCTCTTGAGACATTCAAAACCCGCCTGGACGCGTTCCTGTGCGCTCTAGTGTAGGTGATCCTGCTCTGGCAGGGGGGTTGGACTAGATGATCTCTGAGGTCCCTTCCAACCTTTAACATTCTGTGATTCTGTGATTCTGTGATTTTTAAGTCTTTTATGCAAAGTACATCAAGCCAGTCATTTAATCATCTTAACGGAAAAGTTTGGTCTTGGTTGAGTGCCAAATTTCAAACAATCTGTGCTAGCTTTTTCATCTCAAGCTACAACTGCTAATATGTGCCTATCTCCTACCAAACATCTCTGGTTTTGCGTAGTCTTTATGAACAGTATTTATGTATGTGAACTTGACTACTGCCAAGGAAGAAAAGCTAATGGTGAGAAGTTCATTGAAAGCTCTATATTTGAGAGATTTGGAATGTATTGACTAAACATGTCTTTTAAAACAAGGATCTGTTTTTGTACACTTGTTTTGAAATATGCAGGAATTTTCTGTCAGGACAGTAGCTATTGACAGTAAAAAAAAATATGGCATAAATATGGTTGTCTCACTGAGTAACATTCTCAAAACCAGACTGAGCTTTAAAACAGTGTGTCCCAAAACCAGGGATCATTTGAAAAAAAAGGTCAGTACCATCTGACGAACTTTGTTTCTGATTCTTCTTAAAAAAAGGGGAGGAGGAGAATGAACCTGCGGGTTTTAAATTTCTCCATCCCTGTTTATAAGAGTAGTCTCAGACATCTGTTTGTGCCCTGGTGCAGTCACGCTCCGGTGCTTCCCCCACCAAAGCGTGACATGTCTCTGTACCTCAGTTCACACGGCTCCTACCCCCCTGTTTTGGAGAGGGCGAGCGTTCTGGAGGTGGTTCCACCTGTGCCTCGGCAAGCTGAGAGACCCGACCAGCATCTCCACACCATCTCCAACCGCAGGCAGAGATGTTCCTGGCTCTGCTCGTTGGGATGGTCCCTCCTCTACTGCAGCTCAGAGCCCCTGTAGATGGTGGCTGTGCAATTTTGGGGCTGCCCCGATGCTCAGGGCCGAGTACCTCAACAGCAAAATGAGTGAGCGCACCACAGCGTGCCTTTTACTGGGTTACTCGGCCAGGACATTGGATTTGTTTGCTTTCCCCTGGTCTCGTGTATTCAGCTGAAGCTCAGACTTCAGAGACTTGTGGTTAACAAGTGCCTCGTGTGTGTGTGGCGAGGGTGAGTCCCTGGCGAGGGACTGCAGTGCCCTGCGAAGTGAACATCCAGTTTTTGTTTGAATTTAACTCTTAATTTTGGAACCATGGGTGACTTATTCTTGGAACCCCGTTTTTTCAGAAACCCATCTGCACGCAACGTTGCCAGGATTTTTGGTACAAATATTTTGTCATTTGCTCTTGAGACAATCTGTTGTTTCAGTCCTGGATGAAATTTTGTAATATGTTGCTTGAGATATCATGGAAAAATATCTAAGTGATGGTGTAACCTTCTAGGTGAAAACATGAGATTATAGATTTTTTTTTAGTAGATAATTGATTATTTGGTTTTATTAATGCGCAAATTCTATGCATTTTCTTTAAAACAAACAAACAAAACTCTAGTGCACGTATTCTTTACATTTGTGATTGCAGCAGTTGACTTAGAACTGAGCCACCTTTTTGTTTACCAAGGAATATTTGGAGTTCTCACATTTGGTGCTCATTTTGCTCCATCCTTTCTCACCAATTTCACATGCTCAGAGCATTTATTGTACCTGAAAGCCCATTTGTTTTCATTTACTTTTTTTCCTCTAGAGACAGCTCATTCCCCTCACTAGTACCTCCCTTGGCGTACATCTGAAATCCTGCCTTTGCTGGGCAGTGATACGGAGGAGTTGGTGAGAACTTTTAGAAGCTGGAGGTTTAAAAACAAGGCTCAGTCTTTAATTTGAATGACAGTTCTTATTCTTTGTCAGACTTGTGTGATGCTAGACAAATCTCTCTATTTCCCCCCACATATATGTGCACAGAGGTAAATAGTACTTTGGCATGCTCTTTTAATAACAAATGGCACTATGCCACAAAAAAAATTTCTTGGGAGACCTGGTCTAAATACTCCAAGTTTTACAACGAACAATGTTGGGTTGTTAGTGTTGACCCTTCTGGTGTTGCCAACAGTATGGTCTCCCCTTGGGTGATCATGTAGGGGGGCACAGGAGGATATTGTAGGCTGGTTGCTCATGGTAAGACCATGAGTAGCCATGTAGCTACATCAAGGGGTAACTGCTGAAATTCTGGTACTGGGACTGATTTTTTTTTTCTTTGCTTTTCAGTCTTCAGGTATTTGTATTATCCTTCTTTTTTCCTTCTGACCCCAAAGACTGAAATAGAAAAGTCCCCCCATAAGGAGGATATTAGGAGAACTGCTTGGGGTTTTTTTATCATCAAGTGGAAAAGAAAAGGTAATAAATGCATTTGCCATGATTGATACTGGAGTGTATATACTTACCTGTTTTCGCAGCTCTCCTATTTAATTGGCAGTCTCCGAAAAGTTAAATCTCCAACCTAGCATTTAAGATTTTAAATGAACGGAAGAAGATTCTCAGTCTTCAAAAATGGTCCTCTGCAGGTGAATCTCATGGAGCTTGCAGACAGGCAGGTCCACAACTATAGGAAGCAGCTCCAAGGTGCTATGGAAGAAAACTCTAATTAAGAGTTAGGTCAGCTTTGCGCATCTGGGAAAGCTGTTGCAGATGAGGTTTCAAACCGTAAAGAGAAAATAATCTCCTCCCACTACCAAAGCTGGAGCAGAAGCCAAGTGGTTGCCAGGTTTGTTTTGGCAGAAGCAGCACTGGAGGTGGTGGCTGATGCTAAAGGTGTGCTAAGAAAATCTTTCCACAATGAGCAGCTTTAAGTTTGAGAAGGCTTCGCATACTCACAAAATTCATGCAGAACCCTTACGAATACTGCTCCTTTGGCGCTTGCCCCTTTTCCCATTCCTATAGATGGACCTAGAAGCACGTAAGCAAGGTGCTCCTTGCTTGGCTACTGGCAAGCAATTCTTTCTCCTGGTGTTTCACTTGCTCTTGTTTTGCTCTCTGGATACCATGCGCCTGGCAAGCTTTCAGGCACTGGTAGCTCCTTCGTGCAGGAGAGACGGGCAGGTCTGACAGCACGTAGCTTTGCTGGTGTGCTCAACTTTCACTTGCCTTCTCCCTGCAAAATAAATAAATAATTGGCGCGTGAAGGGGAAAAGCGTGGGAGGAAAAATGTCAGGAAATTCAAAGGTGAAGCTATTTCCTCCCTCAGTAATATTTTTCTTCTGCGTCTTGTTTCTTCTCCTCAAACAATGGGGTGAGTTTGAATCCATTCTTAACTATCAGTCTTGCCATTGTTTATTCATAAATCCTTTCATGTGTGTGACGGACCTCAGGAAAAGCCCACACGTCCATTGTGAGTCCTCTGGGCAGGCTCTCTGTAGTGCAGTGCCAGTACAACAGGGCTCCAGCCCTCCTTTTGGGTCCCAGACTGCCAAGAATTAATATTAATGGTGAAGCATATGATGTGCATGATTTAAAGGTGTAGGCTGTGCAATTTGATAGCTCCGGCAGAGCTTAGGGATTTTTGGAAAGCAAATAAATAGCCCAGATACACAGAATAAGGATTTCTGATGTTAATTACTTACGCGTGACGGTGTTTGTTAACTTTTTGTGTGTGTTTGTGTTCATGCGCACGCTTGCATTTGGGGGAAGGGGTGTTTTGCTTGAAACAGGTGAAAGTTAGTTCTGGAGTATAAAACAGGAAGCAGATGGGTGCTAATTAAAGCCCTGTTGATGATAAAAGGGTGACTGGCTTTTGAAGCAGCTGCTTTCCTAATTTTATATATAGCCGGTACATACTTTATATCAGAGCCGGCCTCCCCACACTTCATTGTTTTTGTGAAGCGGGAGGAAATGCGTGTGCATGTGCGTGCGTGCGTGCTGCTGTGGCTGAGGGATGGCGCTTGCAGCCCTTGCTGTTTGCTTCCCTCTCTGTGCTCGAGAAAATGGTGTTTTCAGAATGACTGACAAAGGTGCCAGACACCTTTTCCCCTCCCTTCTCTTCTCCCTCCATCTTTCCACATGTGAGTAGGCACCGGGCTGGTGGCAGCACCTTTTAGCAGCAATGCTGTGGACAAAGGAGGGCAGCTTACTGTGTGTTGCAGGTTTTCATGTTTCAGCTCATCGGGGAGAGCTGCATATGGGAAAGTTACTCTTCGTGGCTGTTTGTTATTGTTCTGTTAGACTTTTGCAAAGTGGTTAAGAGAGTCAACAACCAAAATACCAGTGAGAGGGTCAGCCTCCTCTGTGTGCAACCTGCGATCATCATTCTGGTCTTTAATCTTCACAAGTACTCCTTATACTGTCTTTGCTGCCTTTTCTCCTGTCTTGGGGCTCATAGGATGGATAATAAACTCCAAAATAAAAAGAAAAAAAAAGAAACCAAAAGATTTGAGCATATTGTATTGAAATGTAGGTAAAGGAAAAATAGCACAAAAGCAGAGCAAATCTTCGTACGGTAGAACCAGGAATGTTAATTGTAGTGTTTCAATGCCCGCAGTAGAAAATGGGTGGCAGACACAGAGAAATAAGTATTTGTTGACTTGAGTAGCCTAAGTTTTGTACATAAATTGAATCATTGAAAGCTGTTTACTGGCAGCTTTTGCTGCTGGGAATTGGTGTGGGGGAATTGGTTTCTTTGTTGGGGAAAGTGCCAGTGTTCAGTCCCGGTGTCAGAGATGTCATCGTTCCGGTAGAAATAAAGTAAACTTGGTGTGGGCAGCAGGAGAAGGGGGAGGAGGAAAATTTTGGTCAGAACAGACTTCAATCCTGTAAAACGCAGATTCAGAGGATGGCAGCTGAGATGTGGAGTATCTTCTGTATGGGGAAACTCTTGTTGCATTGGCTATATTTCTTCGTGAGCAGTGCTTGGGAATCAGAATTGCGTTCAGCTGAAGCTCTCATAGGGATGCTCTCTGAGTGTTTGAAGAAACAGCCTTTCTGTTTTGAAGCTTCTGCTGAGGCCGGAGGTTCCTGATTTCATCTGCAGCAGAGACAGCTTAGCTTCAATGGCAACCTCTGCTCCTACCACCATGTAAGCCCCCAACTGCCTCAGAGGAGCTGGACAACCCAAAGTGCCCAGGGAAGTGTTGCCTGATTCAGCGGCCAGCACTCCTTCCCTCAGTGTGGCCGAGCCACTGGTACCTACTCCAGCTTGTCGAGCAGCTGTGATGAAACTGCTGTGCAACACAATTCATGGTGTTTAAATCCTTCTTTATTAATGCTTTTCGTGGAGATTATTCCAGCCATGTCTTTTCACCCCAAACGGGCAGAGCTTCCTAATCTGGAACCTGCTCTTGTTTGTTCCCTACATGTGAGGGGCTGACAGGTCTTTCTGTAGGAATGATCCCAAAAGCCTCTTGCCCTTCACAGAAGGAATGAGAGGAGGCAGCCAATGACTCCATCTCTTTCCCTGTTCCTTACTGACATTGCTGATGGGTTTGTGGGTGCCCCCTTCTAAATTGTGCACTTCACTCCTGTATCTCTCCCTGGCTCCTGGCAGCTGAAAGGAGAACCAGCAAGTTCCAAAGTCCATGGACCAATGGCAATGTCACTTTCTCCATTGTTCAGCATTTCTCTCAGAGAATTTTCTTACTCCAAAGTCATCTGTGTTGTCTCCATTTCTGATTACGGGCTAAGCGAGTTGTGCTGCATCACTATAACCAAACCTATTTACTGGAGTTTTCCAGGTGCCAGAACGTGGTGTGGGAGAGCTTTCCTTTGAGTACAGACTGCAGGGTTACGGATTCTCCTCTCCAGTATTCGTTTCTTAAATGTTCTGATTTTTACGACCCCTCAGCGTTTGTCAAGAAGCTGTTGCTGGTCGAGTGTACTTTGACATCATACTTGTGTTAATCTTCTTTGGCCTTATTCCTTAAATTGGCCTTTTGACAACGTCTGGGGGCTGGGCATAGTCTTAGATGGTTCTTGCTCTTTTTTCTAGAGTCAGCAATATAAGTTTGTCTATTTTCTTCCTGTCGTGCAGGTGTATTTAAGCCAGGATTGCAGAAAAGCCAGTGCAATCAGAGAGAGGATGTTTGACTGCCACTGCCTCCCCTAGCTGCCTTCTGAAGGATTTTAAAAGTATGTTGGAGGCCCTAAGAGTCCGTGGGCTTCAAGCTGTGAACAGCTACATTAGAAAGGATGTAAATTTGCCAATAGACTTGATTCAAAAAATTAAAAATCTGCATGGTTAAGGCTGTTTGAGAAAGTAGGCAGCCTCTGTGGCAACGCAGAAGAGTCACGCAAACTGATGGAAAAGTTGCAGTGTGCCCTTAGTTGTGCCAGGAAGCTCACTGCTGCTCTCTGACAAATTCTTTCTTAGGGTAAAAGGCTTTTAAGTAAGTCTGCTTTAAACATGTTTGTGGCTTTTATCAGCCAGCCATGCTGCATAGACATTGCTGCAGCTGTGGGATTTGCACGAATCACAGACTTCTTTACAATTCTCCTTAAGCGTGAATGTGTGTCTTAATGCTTTGGTTGATTGTGCTCAATCTAGAATGTTTTCACGTTTGCATACACACTTAACAGAAAAATAGAGGGAAATAGGTGAGTATTGCTAAAAAATGTAATCTTTTCTGTTTAAAGTATCACTTTTTTTAAAAAAAAAAGAGCTGTAGAGCATGGAGATTTGTGGTTTTGTTGTCAGAATTACTCAGCTACTACTCTCCTTGGAAAATCAAATGTGTTGAATGTGTATGTGTGTGAGATGGCTGCTGTTGTTAGGCAAACTTTGAGAAAGATAACTCTGAGCTTCCTTATCAGATGCCCCAGAGATGCCTGGTGTGGAAGGAAGTAGGCAGTAGTGGAGGGGTCCTTGAATAATTGGCAGAGGAGGAAAAAGAAGGATTGAGCCCACAGCTCTTTCGGTAGTTTCCATTATTTGAGCCTGACGCATCCGATGTGTTTTTAAGTGGTATGTCTTGAACTCAGCTGATGCCTTGATCTTTTCATTAAAAAGAATGTCCATGGGGGTACTAGACTTTGTTAAAATAGTAATTAGTGCCTTAAATTTAGTTTAAAATAAAAGTAGAGATTGGCAATGCTTGGTGTCAAGCCTAGCATATATACAGCTGGTGGTGGGAGAGAAAGTGAAGAAAAATTAATTGATGCACAAGGCCTTATCTTTAGGAGAACTATCTTTCCCAAACTGTTGCCCAC
This sequence comes from Trogon surrucura, assembly GCA_020746105.1. Lineage (NCBI taxonomy): Eukaryota > Metazoa > Chordata > Aves > Trogoniformes > Trogonidae > Trogon > Trogon surrucura. The sequence goes on along the minus strand of CM036617.1, from coordinate 29,974,960 downwards.
TTGGCAATAATTTGGCTCAGCCCAGTCCCCAGTTGCTCTGTTTCAGGGGCTGACGTAGCAACTTTGGACATTTGCAGTTTGAAAAGGTCCATGAGCTCTTCTGATTTACATCAGAAGATGTTCTGACTTGCATTCTTGCATGTCTCCTTGTGCTCTTACTTAGTTACATACTTGAAATTAGAGGATGAGGGAAGGAGTTGTTCTGTTGTTGCTGATTTGCCAGAAGTGTTCTTCAGGTAAATTGGTAAATGTGTTCCACCTCCAAAAGAGAGATTTTTCTTGGATGGCTTGTAGTGCAATGAGGTTTGCTTGCGTAGCCTGTGGGGAGAGGGAGTTATCTTGCCAAGCACCTTTATTTTTGAGTCAAAAGTCTGTATTTTCCTAGAAAATCAGGTCTTTCGAAGTTCATGGTATGGAGATCCAAAATACAACGGGTTTAGATGGGGTCATTCACTCTGCCTTTTGAGAACAGTTGAGTTTTTGAGCCTGTGTGCTTGGAGGACTTGAGGCATGAATATGATGTTACGTCAAATCTCAAACTTTTGAATTTTGAACATGTATTTTTCGCAAAGAAGGCCAAAGGAAAATGCACAGTGGAACAATCATGTTTCTTCCCTCTTATTTGTTGAGATTTCTAAGACATCTTTAATGGAAGAGAGGTGGAAATTCTGCATGAGAATCCAGTGCTTGAAAGGTAATGTCCAGCTTAACCCGATAGAAAAACTCCTTGGGAACTTCCTGAAATGTAGTTCCATAATATCTTCTTTGGCATGGATACTCTTTTGTATGAGTTGTATGAATTTGCATGAACATTTGGAATGCTGTCTCTCTTTTTTCTAATTCAGAGGGCATGCTTTTAGGAGTCATGACGGGCTAGTAATCGTGTCCACAGAAGACCATGATCCTGATGAGCAGAGGGGACGACATGTAGTTCAAAGTCTCTTTTCTAACTCTCTGCCTTAGTGTCAGAGTGAACGTAAGCAAACAGTTCCTCGCTAGGGCTCTGCCTCCTCCACCTCTGTTACCTGCAATGCCTGAGTGTGTGTGAGCTGACTCCAGAAGAGCTTTGTTAGTTTTCCTATGATTTCAAAACCAACCTTCAGCAAATATGATTACTTCATATTCCGCTCTTTTTTTTCTTTAAAAAAAAAAAAAGTCCTGTTTCTTACTCCTTTTTGTTTGTGTCCAGCTCTGATCATGCTTGTGAGGCAAATCTTAGCTGTGTTTACAGGTTGCAAAGCTGAGTAAAATTATGGATTATCTTCTTGCGGTTTTAAGTCAGCAGCAGACAGGAAGAAAGTTGAAAATACTGAATAGGCAGCATATTGCTGCGTAGGCACTTAATGTTGTTACAGTGTGATATAAGTTAAAATATTGCTTATTTCCTCTTTGCTGTTCAAAACAACCTGAAACATGTTATGACCAGGATCTAAACAATAATTGAAAAAGTAAAAACAAACGTTTTAACAGAGAAAGGCATGGCCTGCCAAATACTCTATGTAATTTATGACTATATGAATAATCAACAAACAAAATACTTGAAAACACCTGACCTTATGGCAAAAGGCTTCAATTTCTTTTTAAAACAAAATGAAAATGTAGAAACATTCCATGTAATGTCTTCAGAAATGAAAATAATCAAAAAATTAACCTGGGCTGCAGTGTCTGCTGGAGTTTGCCAGCAGTTTAACAAATTTGTGGACGTAAACCTATATATGTATCAATGTCAAATTAATGTAAAACTTCATAAACAAACTTGACTAGATACATAATATTGGAAAACATGCCACAGCAAATATGCTTGCTTTTTTCTGTTTCATCTTTCTTTTTAAAGAGGCCCTTATGTGATCCACAGAATAAATAACTTCCTGTGCCTTCATAGCTATTGCAAATGACAACTTCTACTGCTGACACTCCTGCTATTTTTAATCTGATGTAAGTTTGTGTCCTGCAAATTTATTTTTTAAAATTATTTATTTTTTTCTGAAATGTGTGCCCCATTCTGACCTAGAAAGCCAATTCGCTCAAGAAAAGAGCTTGCGCATCCTTGCAGCTGCACGGGGGCCTGTGTTGCTTCTCTCTCTGAACATCTGCAGGAGGGAAAACTAAACTGCGGCACTTAAAAGAAGCAAAAGCTGTCAGAAGGAGACAAATGCTGAGCAAGTCCCTGTAGAGTGTCTTCAGACTTCCTTGCTGCAGCCTTTTGAATTCGTGAGGGCATTTTAGCTCCCTGTCTCGGCTGTGCTTTTGCCGTAGTGCGTTAGTGCACGTCGGGAGGAAGCTGATGGAGAGCTCCTGCACCTTCCTCGTCTTTGGGCAAGGGCACCAGAGGGATGGGAGGCCCATGGCAGCCTTTGGAATTGCAAAGTTGGATGTTGCAGTCCTTAAATTGAACTAGACAGGCAGGCTCAGGCCGCCCAGTTACCCACGGTCTTTTCACTGAGTGGGGATGAGTGCGATGGTTGTGAAGTTTGCCCCAAGAGAAGACTGTGACCCTTGGGAGGAGGGAGCCTAATCCAGAAGTCGATAAGAGCTTTTTGAGTTTGTGGGATTAGTGAAGGGGGATGGGAGGTTTTTCAAAACCATTGTTTTCTTCTCCGAACTGTTCCTGGGATACCTCCTGTTGCACCTGGTGGTCCCCAGTGGTCCCAGAGCCTCCTTGCCGGGGTCTGTCCAAGGGAACAGGAGAATGCGTGAGGTCTGCTCTGAGCAGCCACAGTGAGGCCAGTCTTCTTGTGTGTATCAAACGGAGAGAAGTAGTAATGAAGGGAGATAATTAGACAGGGTTAGCAGGAAGAAAACAACACCCCGACAGCCTAACAAAGCTCATTTTTGCACAACAGCATCCCAGTCTCAGAGCTGTCCTGTTTGTCTTTGGCATGGTCCTGCACCTCTGTACAGGAGGTGTTTGTGTAAAAGGTACCAAGCCACAACAGGGTGGTGTATCTTCCTTTTTATTGTCCTCATTGCAATATTTTACTGCTTTTTAAAAAAGGGATGCTTGGGTATTGTGATGAATGCTGATGCACCAGAGCTCTTGGGCTTTACTCTGTTAATTCCACTCTTGTCTTTACAAACATGGTTTTTACTTTTCTTGCTTGGGAAGGAGGAAAGCAAGTAAATACAGAGCTGATGGTTTAAGTCACTGTTGCCAGATGACATTCTATGGGAATGTGGACTTGCCAGTATGTAGATTGTAAATAGTCCTTTGATTTAATAAGGGTCTGTTAAGTACAGAGCACAGCCTACAGTAGTGAGAGAATAGGAACGCTTCCAAAACGGGTGTGAGGGAAGAAATTACCCTTTGGCTTTTCCTTTAGCTTTCCCTCCTCTGTGTGCCCAGATTGCTCTGAGAAATAGCACACAATCTCCCATAGCCTACGGAAAGTTGTGAGCGTGTCTGGAGGTAACTTGCTTGGTTCAGGGTTGGCGCTACACATTTTGCCAGATTGGATGGCTGTGGCTTTATAATGCTGCCCAGATGTCACAAAAGACAGTGATGAGCGCCAGCTTTTCTTGAAACTGCAGCCTGGAGAACGTCACGGAAAGCAATGTTTGAGGAAGACGCTGGCATGAACAGTGCAACCACCCGTCAGGAGCCCTCCGCGTCCCAAGACCCTCTTGTGGGAAAATAAACTAAAAAACTTTTAAGTAGAAACCACACCTTATGTAAAAGAGGGTGGCTGCAACTGCCCGGGCAGTAGAGAGGAGCGACGTGCTCTGGAATATAGCTCAAGGCTGTAATGAAATTTGGATGAGGGTTTTTTTGTGGGCATTGTAGTAGTAAATCATGTTATATAAAATCTACTAGGCTATGGGAGCAAGCTTGGATTGGAAGGAGCTCTCCCAAAGAGAGCGTGCTGGTGGTCTGGCATGCTTCTGTGGTGAGGGAAAAAAAGTACCAAAGCAAACTGTATTCAGAGAAGCTGAGTAGAAACAAAATACTTAGTGTATGTGCTGCCTCTTTAGGGTGTGCAAAGAGGAATAACTGGAAATCGGTAATTGCTCCTTATAACTTTGGAGTAAAGGATGAAAAACAGAACACACACTAAAATAAACAAATATTGACTGTGTAAGGCAATATCTTTTCTATATGTATTTGCAGATGATGCAGTAGTTTAAAGAGGATTTAAATCTGATCTCATTTGTACGCTGGACTGTACTCACGTACCAGAGAAACTAAAGGGAAGAGAAATGTCCTGTCTTCTTTCCTCAGTTTCTCTTGGTAACTACAGCAACATCAGGTATTTACAACATTAGGTGAAATCCAGAAGGTGGTTGTTATATTTAAGCTGACTGTCCCCTTACGAATGTGACACTACTAGATGCAGTAAAGAGTCTCTAAAGATGCGCTAAAGCAAACAAAAAATCCTGGTCAACTCTGATTTTTCTTTTTACAGTTTTAGGGACTATACCAAAATTTTGCTAGCCTATCCCTGCACTTGCTGTAGTCAAATTTTAAGATCAAACGCATCAGGAGATGGAGCGTAAGATACTGTTCAGCCTGTAAATGGAAGGCTTTGCCCTTCTTTTTACAAGACTTGCAGTTTCCTTCAGCCAGGGATTTCCTGTGGGGCACAGCTAACCCTGCTGCAAAGGAAGCTTGCTGCTTTCATTGACTCTTTGTTTCTGAAAAACTAGTATTCAGTGACACCCATGTCCGGAGAATTTGAGTCCTTTGCTTGCTAAAGGAAAAGGCTCCCTCTGCTATGCAAGTGCAATAAGGAGAAGGATTTCTTTTTTTTTGATTCCTTCCTTTTTCCAATCCACACAACCAGTCAACCCAAATTTTTATATTATTGCATCTGTACCGTCTGCCTTGGTATATTGTTTCCCAAGGTAAGAAATACAAAGGGGCTTGGTGCCTTTCCTGCCAGCAAGCAAACATCTCTCTGCTGCCCTTGTGAGATGAGTTTGTGCGTTGTAGGAGTTGTGGGTGCAAGTGCTGCAGGGTTTACTTGGCTCTGTCTATGGATCCTCAGCTGCAAACTGGCAGTTGCTTCTTCTCCCTGTCCCTGAGAAGAGGTGTAGGAGAGGTCAGGATGGGAGTTGTTGCAGATGAAATAAGTCCTCAAGCCTCCCCAGCCAGGGTTAGCCCATGGGCAGCACAGCAAATGGGGCAAGTGTCATGGACTTAACCCACATCACCAGTGCATCCCGCTTTGCTTTACCAACCTCAGTTTTAACTTATTGTCCACTGTTGTGGGTAGCTCATCCCTTGCAAATCCATCAGCTCGTGACAATCATTCCAGCCCCTTAGGTTATGAGTGATTTTGAAGCAAACAGTCTTGATCTGTGAAGAGGAAGAGAAGATGTGAGGCTTCCAGATAAAGCATTGAACTCAAACCACCTAGGCAAGTGACAAATGACTGCTTGGGTCATTAGGCAGGGCTTTTAGCAGGTAAAGCTTATGTGACTTCTCAGACATGGATCTTTCCAGTAATTTCATTTATCCTATTAAAGCCTTTGGAGTAGCCATATCTGGAGTGGGGTTTTTTGTATTTTTTTTTTTTGTTTTTTATTTTTTTTTAATTCTTAGAAGTTCTTTGTGTGTCCAGAGAGGCCAATGCACATAATGAGCCATTTTTGGACTGTGATGTTTCTCACCTCTGTGGTTTACACTGAGACTTTGGCCTATTTCTCACGTTATTGCTTATTAGTGAGAATGTGTTTCTGGTGCTCGGTTTAAGATGGTCTGCTGGTCTAATTAGTATTGATGTATTTAGCATGTATACACATTTGTACCTCTTCATTAGAGCCAACAAATGTCAATAAAAGCCAGCTTAGTTTCAGAAAGAAAAAAAAAAAGGGGGAAGCTTTCTATAAACAGTACTGTAGTCTTTGTGATGAATTGGGTGTAACCGTGGAGAGTGGCAGAGGTGAAACAGGCTGTCTGTTAAACAGGAAATGAGTGATTAACATTTTTCGTCCTACTGATGATAATTATTCCCACCAGCTGAAAAAAACACACCACCCCTTAGCCACTCTTTACTACCGTTGTGGAATAAAATTTGAAGCTATTAGTCATTCTGGCATTCTGGCATTGTATGGATGAACTGCTACTTTGTTACTCCGAATTTTAATTTTCTTATTTTAATAATTTTTTTTTTATGGCTGTGATTCATGTTTTGCTTGTGATAACGTGCTTGTGCTCTGGATTCAAGGACAGCTTTACCTCAAACGGTTACTGCTGCCATGGTGCCTGTGTCCCTTGCACTGTTGCATTCCTGGCTGCTGCATTAGAGATGGCACTGAATGATTTGAAGAGGGCCACTAGCCCGTGGTGAAGCGCAGCAGCTTTCCTCATGGCCTACTGCACTACAGATAATTGGAATGGTTTTCATCCCTTTGATGAGCACACGTTAGCAGCAGTGCCTGGTGCTAATCCTGGCAGCGCTGTCATTTGGTGTGGCATTGGCTTATCTGCAGGTTCTCTCTCACCTTTCTAGAGCAAAAGATATATGTTTTTTTTGTATATGTGGTGGCCTATATGCTGTTGGACTGTTTCAAAGATGTTAATTGCATCCCTGTGGATGTAATTAACATCTTTAACTCTGATGGTTTATTAACTGAACCCTTTATCAGCTCTTCTATGACAGCACCTAAGACTGATGTCAGAGCACCCAGGTTACCTACGCGTCCTCCCGCTTTGCTGTTTTTGTGTTACTGACGTAATTCGGCACAGACTGCTTGCGAAGGCCGGAGGTGTGAGAGCGCTTAAAGGGGGAGGAGGAGAAGCCCCAGTTACAAGGGCATTCTGACTTCTCTCTTCTCTCTTCACTGAGGCCTCAGTGTTGGCCTCCTGTGTCACTAGTGAACTTGGGAAGTGTTTCTTCATCATAATAGGGATAGATCTGTATCTGTTCCATATTTCTGGAAAACATAAATGTTTATTTACAAATATGGAACCCTTATATTTGTCGAGCACTTGTTTTCAGTCTGTTGGAACAAAAAGTTTACAGCATCAGTTTTGTATTGGCAATATTAGGATTTTCTGGATAACCAAATGTATAGTTATCCCTTTTATCTTTGAGTTGTTTTCACAGAATCACGGAATGTTAGGGATTGGAAGGGACCTCGAAAGATCATCAAGTCCAATCCCCCTGCCAGAGCAGGAATGCCTAGATTATGCTACACAGGAACGTGTCCAGGCAGGTCTTGAATGTCTCCAGAGAAGGAGACTCCACAACCTCCCTGGGCAGCCTGTTCCAGGGCTCCGTCACCCTCACTGAGAAGAAGTTTCTTCTCGAGTTTAAGCAGAACCTCTTATGTTCCAGTTTCAGCCCGTTACCCCTTGTCCTATCAGTGGTTGTCACCGAGAAGAGCCTGGCTCCATCCTCGTGACACTCACCCTTTATATATTTGTAAACATTAATGAGGTCACCCCTCAGTCTGATATTTATTTTTTCTCTTGTTTTCTACACTTCACAACTTTTGTTTTATCCTGGTGGCTATTCGGTTTGGTTGGTTGGTTTTTTTTTTAATAGTAACACTGTGCTGTCTTCTTATTTTTGCCTTTCTTTCACCCCTGAAAATTGACGGATTTTAGACAAACCTATTGAGTGTCTTGGATTCTCGGATGATTTTTCAGAGAGGGAAGGTAGTTCCAATTGACAAATCCCCTTTAAAGATCTCACAATTTTCGTATGTCTTTGTGTGTTGTTTTTCCTAATCAGTGTCAGTTGGTTTCCTTGACTTTGAAATTCTAGCAATCATTTATGTATTTGGTGTATGCGGTGTTGTTATTATATCATGCTTGTAGTGTGGTTGTAAAAATAAAAGTAGTTACAGAATGGAGAATTGGTACTGACGTAGGTGATCATTAACCTGGTTCTGGCTCTGCCTCTCTCTTAGAGGTACAGAAAATACCAATGTGGTCATGAGAAGTTTTGGTTGGGTTCATCACACGTGGAACAGCATCCAGATGTGTGTTTGCCCTGTGTGTATACTTCTCATACTATGCTTTACCTTGTTCATGATTTTTAGTCATTTTCTCTAAATGCTTGTGTAGGGAAAATAGGCAGGTGTTATCGTGTCATTAGAAATGTCCAAACCTTTAACAGAGGAGTGCTTCAATGGAACCTGCCTAGAATGAAGAGAGGGCTATCTGGGGATAGAAATTGGGAATTACTCAAATACATGTCAGTAGAGTTGCCAGTTTTGACATGTAAGTATGGATAGCCAAGTCCATCTAGCATCAATGTCTGGAGCTGTGCATGTATTCTCTGTTATTACATAGCACATTCCAGATGAGAAGGCTCCAGTGATTGTGAAATCCCATCCAGTCCCTGGTACCATGTGTGGCAGCAGGATGCAACCTGGAGGATGGCCAAGCCCCTTTGGTGTCCAAAGATTTTTAGTCTTGTACAGCTAGGAGAAGGAAGCGTGGGAGAGTATAAATCTGCAGACTTGACTGCAGAGTGGGCAGGACTTAGATTAATGCCACTGGCGTGTGGTCACAGACGACCCCACTCCGTGCAGGAGAGACATGTATAGTGACAGTATAGTGATAACTTACAGTCTGTCCCATTCTTGTACATTCATGCATGGAACAAGGGATGTATTGCTGAAATACTGTCAGGTCAAACAGTCCATGAATGTATCTCCATGTTTGGAGATGGTGTTTCATGGGTGATAGCCTGCAAAAGACTCACTATGCCACCATCTGCAATGAAGAACACAGAGAAACAGTGCAGGGTGCCTCCAGTAAGCTTGAAGTGTTTCTGCAGTTTCTCCAGCTGATACATCTTAACCACGTAACAGCACAGGACAAAAATGAAGTCAAACAAAAGTGCCCCTTCAAGAACAAAGGACCCAAAAAAGCATGACCTGTTTGGGAGGAAATCCTGCCCTTCCACCTTCATGCAGCTGCAGGTGGCAAATTGCCAGCATCTTTGAAATATGCCTCTTTGACTTGAGGCAAAGTAACATGCTTTCTGTCCATCCTCTTACCTGACAACGGAGAAGGTCTCTGAGCTGTAATCCAAGAGTGCTACAGTTGGGTTGCAAAGATAGCTATTTCATCAGCCTTTGATACTGCAGCCAGATGTGTGGTTGTAGTGGTGAACATAGGAGTATCAGAAACCCTTCTGAGTGAGACAGCTAAGGCTGTTTTATAAACAAGTGTACTATCTGTTGACCAAATGCTTTTGGGTGTCCAGCACTATCTCTGAAGCAAACCCAAGCTCTGTGTGCTGCGTCCGAACTTCTTGTATCTCGTGGTCGTTAGGTAAGACAAACAGCATTGCCTTATACCATGCTGTTGTACCAAAGGAAATTCTAGCACATCTGGAGATATCAATGTTCTCTTTTCTCCGTAGCCTCCTAATCCCACCCCTTCAAACTTGGCAGGATGGTTGGAGACCCCAGCAAAGTGGGTGCAGGCAGTGTAATGATTCCAAGCATACCTGCCTCTTTCACCAGGCATGGTCTAGCTTAGCCTTGGATAGATGCTACGTGGTGCCACTTGCCACAGTTAGCCCAAGCTGCTGCTGCTGAAGGAACCCTGAGCAAGTGTGCTGGTGATGTTCCTTTCCTTTTTTTAATGACTTCTTTTTAGAGTGGTGCTTGCCACTGAGGCTCCAAGAGGAGAGTGAGTTGAACATCTGGAACTGCTGTGGAGTCCCCATGCACAGACCTTAAGAGACAGGTCTGATGTCGTCTCTAAGAGCATATGGAAATCCCGGGGTTTTCCCTTCTCTGCTGCAAAGCTTTTGCTTTAGTGTTGTCCCCACAGAGGGACTCTGCGTGTTCTGAATCCTGCTGTAAGCACACACTAACACAGCTGACTCGTGTCAGCCACTACTGATCACAGCCAGCACCTCTCAACAGTGATGGGTGTCTGAACTTCTCTCCTATCGGTCCTCTGAGTCTTTTGCCAGGCATATTCCTATTGTAATATTCTCCGACTATCAGTTAAAATAAATAAATGAGTCATCTCCCCCTTCCCTCTCTCCCTTTTTTTTTTTTTTTTTAATTGTGATTATCTTAGAGGGTCGTGACGGAAAAAGTCTTGAGTGTTGTATTCCCTGAAAGTTTCTCTCCAGCTTCTAAATCCATTTCAGATATTTGTTGGAGAGATCTGAGAACTACAGTCAGGTACTGTACCCCGATCTGCATTTGCAACCATTTCAGCTGATGGTAGTGCAAGTTGACTAGCAACATGTGTGGAGCATCCCCTCAGATCAGGTGTAGGAAGCAGTGGACTGCTGAGATGTCCTCTGAATGAAAAATTAATGGACAGTCATTACACTGTAAATTTTAATAGAAATGTTTGACCTGTGTGTTATGGAAGCAGTCTTGCTCTTATGGCTTGTTATGGCCTCCCGCTTTGTTATGGCTCCATCTGCCTCCAGAAGCCAAATCCTTCTGTCTTTTTTATTAGTTAGTGCTGAATCTTTTTTCCAAGAAGCCACAGTGTACTTTACTGCAATACCATCAGCGTACACACTTTGATAGCAAATATTTGTAAAATCTCTTTGTAATATACATCAGCTGTTGCATCCATTCCTTGCTTTTCCTTTTGGTGGCTGTCACAGCACTGTGGCTGCATGGATGCTGCGTGTGCCCATGTGTGAGGATGTGAGGGTGGGAGAGACCATGGGCGCTTGTAGGTGTTTTTACAAAGTCTGGGTCTTGCAGCTCCCTAGATACTCGAAGATCCAGTTAGATCCTGCTTGGAGAGGTTTCCAGTGGGGTGAAACAGGAGCTCTCCTCTGCTTCCCTTTCCTTTACAAGCTCCACGGGCCAGGATGGAGGAAGGATGGCCAGCATGACACTATGGTCTTGCTTCAGTATATACGGCCTACAATGTTGTCAGGTTTTAGAAAGCAACTGTGTTCTCAGGTATTTCTCTTTAGTAAAACACCAAAACAATTTTACTGAAGAAAAAATCAAATACCTTAACTTTAATTGTAATAGAATTGTGATTTTTTTTTCATCAATTTGTTTGGTTAAACCTAAGTCGCGTGTTTTAGCATGGATGTCTGGCACTTAAATGAAGTATTAGATACCAGCAGAGCTAGCTACACTAAGGGATTAAATGCTGAGACATTTATTTAGTTGTTTTAAAATGTAAAGCAGTTTGAGTTTCTTTGTTACTTAGAATAGCAGCAAGCAGGGCGTTCTCAGGCTGTAGGAAATCTTGGAAATGCAGCTGAATGATATCAATGTGTAGCTTCAAAGGAATCATTTTTTTTGGCTTCATGAGTTTTATTAGCGGGTATGTGCTCATCACATTGCATTTAGTGCTTGCTGGGTTTTGCATATTTTGGCTCTTAAGTCAGTGATAAACGTATCCGCAGTTCCCAGTCCTGATGTTGAAGTACAGCATGAAGTTGGTTCGCGGACTGAACAGGGTTGGAGGGTCTCTGCGCTTTATCTCAAAAGCAGAAATTCAATCCCAGGAAAACACTCCAAAGGTGGCACAGCCGCCCCGACAAGAATTTGATAAAATTCCAGCATGGACACTCTCAGAGCCATCTGGCACATGTCGCTGCTGTGAGGAAGCCTGCCACGAAACATGGCCGCTTGCTTTTCACGTCGTTAGGCCAGGTTTTGGGGAGGTTTTGCTTCGAAGTCCTGCTGAAAACTGAAGCTGAACGCATCCTACAGCGTGCTGGGGCAGACGATGCTGCTGAGCACCCCGGCTGCTGACAGCCCCAACGCTCCTCCCCACTGCTCAAACTATAGTTCGTGGTTTGTTGGAGAGTTCAGATTTTTTGGTTTTTTTTTTTTAATTAGGTCGTGTTTGCATCTGGCAAAGGTTTGTAGACACAACGTCTTTAACAGCAGTGTGTATTTTCACAAGATTTACCTCTTCAACACTTTTTCCAAGTTAGTAAATCATAGCTTCTCTAATGTCCTGCTGGCTGCGTGAAAAACAGGAATTTATGTAACAAGCTCTGGGCCGCAAACCTTTTCCTGTTAGGAAAATTTTTTTTTTTCATTGCTGGCAGAGTTAGGAGACAGCTCTGTTACTCAAAGAGCGACCTCAGATGTCCTCAGTACAATAATACCAGATTATAACATTTTTGATGACTAAGGAATAGCAGTGATTTCTTAAATATTTAACACTTCTGTTGCAGAGAAGAGGGAACTGAGCCTTAGCACGGTATTTTCTCTGCCTGATGTTTTATTTGTTTGATATGCCTATTTTGATAGTAAACAGTAAGCCTGAGCCAACTGGGTATGTTTACAAAATACAGTAAAAAAAAACCCAAAACCTGGCACAGGAGGTTTTTTAATCAACAGACACGGGGAATAACTTTCTTGCAACATTTCTAGAGCTGGACTTGTGTCAGCTGGGGATTCGGCTGTGGCCCTCATGTGAAAACAACGGGCTGCGCCAGGCCGGTCTCATGAGGCTTCTTGGTTGGCCCTCACGGCTGCAGGCAGCCCCAGAGATGGATTTTCGGGCTTGCCCACTTGATGTGTCAGCTGCACCTGGGGAAAATAAAATTTCAAGGCCTTGCCTGATGCCCTGTAGCTAGCTGGAGGGTGAGATTTTGGTTGCAGGGTTACCTGCAGTGAAGAGATACAGTCCTATGTTAATTAGTTAATATGAGAATGGCTTCCTTTCGAAATTGAATAAGGAAATGCTCAAATTGTCACTGGTGTCTGTTTAACCGGGATAATTTGTTGAAGATGGTTCTTTGGAGGGGAGCGACTGGTCAGAAAGGCTTCTGACATTAGGCACACATTTTGACTCCTTGCAGGTTGAACAGCGAGCTGCCGTGCAGCCATGTTCTGCCATCTTCTGCTGTCAAAGAGCACCTCATGCCCCTCTTTGGGGTGACACTGCACTCCTGTATGTCTCAGAACACTGCTGCCTGTAAGATGTTAGAGGACTGTACACCTCCTTGCTGCCTTCATCTGCTGAAGGTCTTGTCTTCAACCCCAGAGTCACCATTCTTGTTGAGCTCTGCAGGTGGCTGAGCCTACTTTGGCTGGTTGGCTTTCCATGGTCCACAACGTGTCATGGCCCTTGCAGGGAATTTGAGCCTGTTGTCTCTGATTTGAGCCAGGCCCCATGAAATGACTCTTTTCACCTGGTGTGCCTCCTTACAGCCTTTGCTCTTTTCTTCTGTCAACTGCTTGGTCTTCTTGTGTGTTTTCTTCTTTATGAGGAATTTGTATTTCAGACTATTTATTTAACTTTTTGTAATAGAATCATAGAGCAGTTTTTGTTGTAGAGGACCTTGAAGATTGTCAAGTCCAACCACTGACCCAGCCCTACCAAGTCAGCCGCTAAACAATGTCCCTAAGCACAACATCTACTCGTCTTTTGAGTCACCATCCTGGGACACCATCCATGGTGACACCATCCAGGGGTGGTGACTCAGCTCCCTCCCTGGGCAGCCTGTTCCAGTGCCTGACAACCCTTTCAGTGAAGAAGAATGTTAGATGTGATGGGGCCACATGACAGACCGATTGACATGGCAACTCTTTGCAAAATTGTTTCAGCTGGTTCCGAGTGCCTAACTGGTAAAAATATGTTTCCAGACTGGCATGTTTTCCCATTTCATGGTTACCCCTATGTTTTGTAACAAAAAGAGAGTATGTTTGCAAAGACAAATATTAGTATGCCATAAAAGAAGCATGTGTTTTCAGTTTCTTACACCTTATTTTGTTTTTCAGAATTCAATCCGTCACAACTTGTCTCTGCACAGCAAGTTCATCAGAGTGCAGAATGAGGGAACAGGGAAGAGTTCCTGGTGGATGCTCAATCCTGAAGGAGGAAAGAGTGGCAAATCTCCTAGGAGGCGAGCAGCATCCATGGATAACAACAGCAAGTTTGCCAAAAGCAGAGGCAGGGCTGCCAAGAAAAAAGCATCCCTTCAGTCTGGTCAAGAGGGAAATGGTGACAGCCCCGGATCGCAGTTCTCAAAGTGGCCTGCAAGCCCCAGCTCTCACAGCAACGATGACTTTGATAACTGGAGTACATTTCGACCTAGAACTAGCTCTAACGCTAGTACGATTAGTGGAAGACTTTCTCCTATTTTGCCAGAGCAAGATGATCTTGGAGATGGGGATGTGCACTCCATGGTATACCCCTCATCAGCCACCAAAATGACTTCTACTCTACCCAGCCTTTCAGAGATGAGTAATTCTGAGAACATGGAAAATCTTTTGGATAACCTTAATCTCCTGTCACCTAATACGTCAATGACTGTGTCAACCCAGTCTTCATCTGCTACCCTGATGCAGCAAACACCAGGTTACTCATTCGCATCCTCGACCACAAGTATAGGTTCACCAAATCCAGACTACAGGAAATTTACGTATGCTCAAGCTAGCATGAACTCGTTGCCCCAGATTCCTATGCAGACTCTTCAAGACAGTAAATCAAGCTATGGATCGATGAACCAATATAACTGTCCTGCAGGACTTCTGAAGGAGTTACTGACTTCCGATTCACCGCCGCACAATGATATCTTGGCCTCAGTAGACACTGGTGTTTCCCAGGCTGGTGGCAGGGCTCTGGGCCAAAGCGTGCTGATGGTCGCTAACACGGTGATGCCAACTTATGGCAGTCAACCGCCCCACAGCAAAATGATGAACCCTAACACCCGCCCTCACCAAGGACATAACCAGCCACCACCTGCAGTTAATGGCCGTGCCTTGTCACACACAGTGAACACGATGTCGCATACATCAGGTCTAAATCGCTTGTCGACGGTGAAGACTTCGTTACAAGTGCCTATGAGTCACCCGATGCAGATGAATGCTATGAACCCTTACGCCCCTGTTAACAGTTGCAATGGCTACGGAAGGGTGGGAATTGTTTCCCTTCACCAGGAGAAGCTTCCCAGTGACTTAGATGACATGTTAATTGAACGGTTGGACTGTGACATGGAGTCGATTATCCGTAATGACCTTATGGATGGAGAAACGTTAGATTTTAACTTTGACAATGTATTGCCTAACCAAAGTTTTCAGCACAGCGTAAAGACAACCACACACAGTTGGGTGTCAGGCTAGGATGTAGTAGGAGGTAAGCTGTGCTTTTTACAATAAGTGTGAAAAACAGCTAAAGGGAAAAAAGATGTCAAAATGCTTAAAATCTGGGTGTTCCTCTGTGTTGGCATGTGAAGCGCCTTTATTCGAGTCAGTCACTTTCTAGGCCTTTGTTAGTAGGAAAATCAGGTTTGCACCAGTGCATTAGGATTGCTGTGTACCAACTTCTGTTACTTCATGTGGAGCACTGATGTTTTGCCATTGATATTTTAAACAAAAAACTTGCCGGTGTCTAGCAATTAATGAATAATGTTTTTCCCCATTTAAGATGTCTTAAAACTAGTGTGAGCATATTTTAAGAGACTTAACCTTTTGGTGTGAATGTTAATTTGTTCTTTTTGTTGTTTCTTTTCTTCTTCTTAGGCTACGGTTAAATTCTCCAGACTTGTCTGACAGCAGGAACTGAGAAAAGCAGTACAAAGATGTCCTTCACCTTCCTTTTTAATTTTTTTGACAAAACCGTGCGCATGCAATAGCTTTTCCTGGGGTCCTTTTTTTTTTTTTTTCTCCTTTTTTTCTTCCTTTCGTCAGAGTTGGCAGCAGACAGAGTATTTTCCTGTACAGGATGTTTGCCCAAGGTTTGCAGGTTATGTGCTGCTGTAGATAAGAACTGTGCCATTGGAAATTTCATTACTCTGAAGTGCCAAATTCACTACACCGTATAATCACAGCAAAGACTCTTACTTACATTATGTTGTGCTTTCGGTTTTGTACAGTATGATATGTAGAAGAAGGATTGTTTTTTAAGACTATCTGTTTTGGTCCAAGAAAAGTTTATAAACTTTTGTAAGAATACTGTGATGATCTCATGCCCTAAGTAAGTTTAACCTTCGTTGATGTTACCTGTGTTTTGATGAATTGAGATAACTGTGGACTTGCCTTGCAGCAGTATGAACTGCATTATTTTACTCAAAATTGCCACACATTTCATATGGGAACAGAACAGCCTGTTAAATATGATCCTACTAAACTCACTGACTATTCAAAGCAGACAGTAGGTTAAATGCCATTTGATAAGTTACTTGTATTCATGTAAATTTATGCAAGAATATATCTGGATTTCATTGTCAGACTGATGACTTTATTGTTGGACTTAAGATAATTTTTTGAATACTTTCCAAGCTATTTTTCTTATAATTAAAGTCTACTTTTGTTACATAGGCAACTTAAAAAAAATAAATCTGAGATCTGGCAGCATTCATAACCTTTTCATTTTGTACAGTATTTTAACTGGATTAAGTACGTTTTTATGAATTTCCCTAGCACTTGGGAGTGCTAATAAAGGAAAAGCTTAATAAGGATCTTGAATACAAAACATTTCTGTCCCTTTTTTTGTTGTGTGATGTATAAATATAGACAACTTTATGTTTAGGAAATATTTAATCAGTTTTATATATGCATTTTTAGAAATATCATCTGCTTCTACTATCGTTTTAACTCTGACTACCACAAAGTGTTAAGTATTCATTGTTAGATGCTTGTACAATGCTTCACATTTATATTTATTTCATGGAGGTCTCATAATGTTTGTGCGCTCAAGAGCAGGACCTTTTGGAGAAAATCCATAATTTTAGTAAAATTAATGAGAAAATTGTCATTTGTCTTAATTAGCACTAGTTTTGGAGTTTGTTGGTGTTTCTGTTATAATTTAGTACGGTTGAGGAGGCAGAAGTGCTACTTTTCAGTGGGAGGCTAAAATTTGTGTGATGCCCTATTGCAGGACAAAACATTACTTTTATTTTTTTGAATTAAGAAAGACAAAGTAAGTGGAAAAGTTATACAAATACATGAACTTTAAGGTAAGGGAGAGCATTAATGACAGAAGCCTTCTTCCTGTGGAAACAGTTGCTCTTGTTGGAGTAGGGACACTGACAGCTACCTGAGCATTTTAAGGATTGAGTCTTGGATAAATGATTTTTGATTTTTCATAGTTGCACGATGCAGTTTCGTGGATGTGTGGATAACAGGCCTCACCTGTCTTTTCACTGGTTGCTACACATCGTTTGTGTTATAGAAATGCTTGGAGTTTTTTATGTGCTGACAAGATGAACAGCTTTTGTGCTAGGGCTGGCTGGTGCGAAGAAGGGGAGAGATAAATATTTTTCCCACTGTTTTTAATTTTGTCTCTGTAGCCCACAACTGGAAAATGCTCTAACTGAAACTTACCTTCCCTGTAGTGATGGTGTGCGGTGGAGAAAGAAAAGAGATGTGCCAAGAAAATGTAACAAGCCATGTGTTTAATGATCCTGTTACTACTTTCCTAGGGCTCTGCAATGTATTTATTGATGTGCTAGCATTTAGCTCCCTGTTGGGCTTAAATCACTACTAATTACAGCTGGTCCTACTTTTTTAGATATCCTATTACGGTTGTCAGCAGTTGCAGGGGCTGATGTTAAGCTGTCCTGTGATACAGGATCTCCCCCAGCGTGAAATCGGTCTTTGAGCAAAAATGAAATGTTCTTAGTGCCGAAGCCTCGATGAAGCTGTCTGTCTGCTTTTACAGGCGAATATCTTTGGTAGCATCTTGATCATGAAATTCATAGTCTCTGAAACGTGGTGGTAAATCCTGGCCGTGGAGCAAGCAGAGGGCTCACATACGGGTTTCTGAAGATCCTTCTTTCTGCTGTGCGTGCAAAAATGTTTGCTCCCAAGTGGGAACTGATATGCATAGGCCAAAGTAGTCATAAAATTCACCTCCACAGGCAAAGAAAACAGTGCTTAGTGCTATACTCCATGGGGATGCAGCTGAACATGCTACATTTAACAATATACCTCCTGTTTATTATTTACTGCTACTGTATAGCTTCCTGCATACAGATGTTGTCTTCATTTCCTTTTATAACTATGAATAACATAAATGTAGCCGTTCTTTAATTACAACAGTCTGTAGGAAACCCGTTTTAATTATTGTGAGAAAGCAGTTGTAGATAATCAGAGGTTTGGGCTGTGTGGTCACATTTACTCTTTTTTTTTTTTTTTTTTTTTTTTTTTTTTTGTGTGTGTGTGTGGTGCCATTCTAATATTTTGCAATTGTAGTTCTGGAATACTGTGAAGTCTGGTGAAGGGGCTTGTTGTCTGCCTTGAAAACAAACATTATGTGACCTCTAGTAATAAATCCTTTTTCAGTAAAAGTACCGAGTTTCTGGAGTAACTTAGTTTGTCAGAATTGTTGTAAATGATTGGTTTGTGAATTGTGCAGATGATCTTACCTATGCAGCCTTGTTTTTGACTTTTCTCTGGTTTGTACTGTTATTAAAAGTTTATTGTATTATAGAGCTGTTCAGATATTTTAAATATAAAGATGTATTGTTTCCATAATATAGCTATATGATATATGTTTAGGTAGTAGATGCATTAATTGGAAAGCTCTGCTTTGATAAACTGACAATTTGCCTACACTTATAAGCAAAAGTCATATTGCTTATTATTGGCTTAAGTCAACAGAGCATCCCTAAGAAGAGAAGTTAAAATTGGACCAATTATAAAACAGTATAAAATTTGCACTTGTTAAACCACTGGATGTATGTTAGTACTTTTTTATTTTTTTACTGATTTGAAATGCCTATTTTCATTATAAAATTGCTAGGGTCCTTAATTTATGTCTGATTTTAAGTAAGGTATTCTCATTATTATTATTAATATTATATTATTTTGGTAATCATAATGTAAAACGCAGCATGGTTTATGCAAGCAAAAAGCAAATTACTCGGCATTAAAACCGGCCTCTTTTTTTTTGAGGGTGTTCCACAAACCAGCAATATCGTGAAAGATTGGCATGTACATACCGCTGGTTCTGCTTGCGAGTGCTGTGACAGCTCTTCAACGCTTCACTGCTCTGACTTAGTCACATTGCAGAATTAAAATTCATACGTGGATATTTTCAGAAAAAGTGCCTGATGTACTTCTACAGACACACAAGAACAATCCCTGACAGTTTGTTGTATAAAGCCATAAATGTATATAAATTATGTTTAAAAGGTTTTGTGTCCTTTCTTGTATACAGAGAATGAGATTTGTACCAGGATTCTACTTGTGATTAGTAATCCTTCTCCTCAGACGCTGTCGTAATCACTTTCCTTAGCGCGTAATCTTTTTAATGATGATGATGATCCCATTTGGACAATCCTGATGGCATTAGCAATTTTATACAGAAAAATACCTCATGGTACCAAGTCTTGCCTGCCAAGATGATACCATATTAACGAGCAAACACTAACTGCGGAATAGTTAACAAATTTTCCATTACTTGGTATAAAAGAATTTCTCTCTCTTGGCATTGCTTTTGGAATTGGAACTGTAGCAGGTACAGGAACCTAATAGGGCTGTGTTACCAGTGTTTTATCACAACAGAGTGTGCTAAAAGTAACTTGTTTACAAGTCTTTGAGACTAAACGCAAGAAGAATCCATGCTTGACTCTTAGGACTCCCTAGAGATCTTTGTGTAGAGACACTTTGTTGCTGGAAGCTGCATTAGGCAGCATCAGACTGTGTTGCCAGTGCTTCAACAAGCCTAGTTCAGAGAAAAATCACAAGAAAGTCCTGAAATCCTTTCAGAATGGGTATTTGTAAGTATAAGCTCTTAATAAAATTGCTATGACATGAGATGGTAATTAGTGTATCAGAATGTTATGTAATACATTGTTAAACAAGAAGAAGGAAAGAAAAACGAAAAAAAAACCAACCTGTGATGCCAACATCCATCAAAACGCAGGAAAGAATTAGTCTTCTAGTCCAAATTACATGTTAGATCTTGATGCTGTTAAATGTAGGAGGGAGCCGTCTCTTTCTTCCCTCGGTTCCCCATGTTAAAGTGAGAAGTTTCACAAAGTCCTCTTGACCCTCTTTTTCCCTCATTTTCACCTCTTGCCTTCCTCTGCCCCTCCTGCCTTCCTGAAGTATGTACCTTTTCGTGGAATAAAAGAGTTTTTCCTTTGCCAAATGTTTGGGCTATATAGGCCAACCCTCACCATGCTGCTCCTTTTGCAGCCGTGCCTTCCGCTGCAGTGGCAGGAGCACTGATGTGAGTAGAAGAAGCAGGAATGTCTTAATTTTTTTTATTATTTTTTATTTTTTACTTTAGATTGTGTTTCAAAACAGAGCTGGAAGAAAGGAAGAGAGACTGCCAAAACAGACAGCCAATAACACCCACGCCACAGTAGTCTTGTGAGGCCCCAGTCCCTGCTTGCCTGCAGGTGGGGAGGGAGAGGGGTGGCAGGGAGCAGGCTTTGAATGAATAGCCGACAAAAATGTCAGTATGATCTTAAAGTGAGCAGAGGTAAACTTAAAGAGCATGGAAGAATGCATTGCACATTGAAAATAGATTATTTTAAAGGTTTTTAAAAATCATTTCCCCTTGTACTTTTCAGTTCTGTTTTTAACTTTGCCCTTTTTTCTTAAGTGTACGTTTTGGAAGAGGTTTTGCGCATTAGGGGAAGCTGAAGGTATCTCCACTGACGTTATGAAAAGCCTGACTTCTGGAATGGGAGGGTTATAAGATGCCAAGATAATCTCTTTGGGTGTTTGTGAAGCCGTTGTTGGAAAGGATGCGCATCTAATTGGTACGTGACTAGTTACTGCTGCTAGGAGACACAGTCAAAGCTTGTCTCTTGGGAAGGGACCGGCTAGCAATTTATGCCAATTTGGCAACAAGGGATTTGAATTTGCTGATCAAGCACAGAAACCTCAAAGCGTCCTTTTGCTCTGAGTCAGTTCTGCATCAACGTAATAAACATGTTTTTGTGCGGAAACATCAGCTATTATGTCACATCAGTTGATAATCCAATTAAAAGTACAAATAGCATTAAATGCTGCGGCGGCTGTGTAAACATGGGTTTTGTGTAGACTTTGAGAAGGGAAAACTTACACTGAGCGGTGCCTGTGGTCATGCCCACTGCTGGAATTGCATGCAAATCCCTCTCCGTACCTGGTGATGTTTTGCCTGGGGTAATGTTCTGGCATGTGCCAAAATGATAGCTAAAATGAGGAGGCAGGGACAGCGCCCCATCTTATTTTATCTTATGTTTTTCTGCTCGCTGTTGGACCCCGGGGCATTCAGAAATTTTGCATGTGTTTTTTTGTGAGTAAACTTCTTGCGTAGGTGTTTTATCACTGAGATGATGGGAAAAGGTATGAGGGCTTCGTGCAGCACAACTCAAAGAGCACTCTAGGAAGCTTCTGGTACATATAATAGGGCTGTGGAATGAAGAATCTGACAAGGAGCTTGTTCATAACTTGGAACCTCAACATTTTACATCCTTGCTGTGTGCTCATCTATAATTTCTCATGCCATCCTCAAATGAAGAGGCTTTTCTAAGCAATTGCATTTCCTTTTCGGTGCCCTAGAGTGACAATACCCAAGCAAGCAACTGCCCAGATCTTGCACAAGAGCTTTTCTGGGTTTCCAGGGAACCGTGGAGTTTGGCAGGAATGTCTAAATTTTTTCAAAAACATTCAATCAACTCAGTTTTGCTAAAGTTAGAGAAGTCAATGAAAAAGCCCATTATAGAAATGCATGCATATGCATTGAAAGTGAGGTGGGGAAAGAGAAATTTTGCTGTTTCTGGGATGATGAAGCAGGGCAAGTGGTTGCTTCAAAAGGCAAAAGAGGCTGGATTTCTCTGGACTAAGGGCTCAATGTAGCAAGAAAAGACCTTCCTTTCTCTTGGTTTTTGAAGTTGTGTCCAGCAGCAGTCACAGATGACGCAACATCTTGGGCTGGTTTGGTGCTTTGGACTTTTTAACCAGGTGAAAATAAGTACCAAGCTGTGAAACCTCATGAGAACTGGAGTCTCATTTCAGGAGTCCAAATAAGTTACCGCTTCCTGCTCCTCCCTTTCTTCCCCCTTCACCCCATGAATTTTACAGCCCTTGAGAAGAGTGTTACTGTTTGGGTTTTTTTTGGTGGTTTTTTTGCTTGTTTGTTTTTTTAAATCTTTCCACCCTGCTCGCAGGAGTTGGGATAGGCAAGGCCTTGTGTCCTTTCAACCTCAATGGTGATTAGTGTGATGTGGAGCTCTTTTCCTCCTCCTCCTTCCTCAGCCCATACAGCAGATCTCCCAAATTAACACCCAAGTGAGCCCCAAAGCCAAAGCTCATTCACTCCATGGATAACTCCAGGAGCTCTTTGAGGTGGAAAGTTTTGTCCGCCTGTGGCTCTCTTGCTGGGAGGACTTCTAAACTGAAAATAGCCTGGGGAGGGCAGAGGAAGTCCTGGGGAAGGGCCTTCTCTTGAAGCCATGCAGCTGCTCCACCCCTGCCCTGGTCCCACCCTGCCTTGGTGTCCTTTAACTCTTGCACTGAGCCTTGTTGGTCTGCAAGTCAAGGCTTTCACAAGAGGAGGTTCTGGGCAGGGTATCTGCAGCCCAGGTATCATTCTGCCGCAGGCAAATTCTGCTGGTGGAAGCCCATGCACCTGGAAGTTTATTTTCAGCATAAAATAAGAAGACTGCCTCAGCAGCTGGCTGTCTTCATCTCAGCGGTCCTGGTGTGGTAGGTACAGCAAGTCAAGAACTTGCTGGTGGCCATGCATCATGCCAAATGGATGGGACTGCTATTCAACTTCAAAAATAACATTAAGTAATAACATTCAATACAATTACATTGGCTCCCAGTATAACTGCTGGGAAACCCGTTGCTTAAGTGGAACAGAGTTCAAGATAAATTAAGTAAAAAAAAAATAATAATGGTGATGCCAGTCAGAGGAGCTGGAAGTCAATCCAGGTGGGGTAACTTCACGGAGTGTGTAACACAGACTTGGTAAGAGTGTGGTGTGATGGGGGCAACAGTGGCCATGTTCCTGCTGGTGGAAGCAAGCATTGGGACAGAGGTGATCAGTGTAACTTCTTTGGATTTTCCGTGGCTTGAGAAATTTTCCTCACTGAAGTTCCTGAGACAACTGGGATGTGATGGGGGCTTTCTCGGTGCCTACACTGCTTTGAGGGGTTGACCACTTGAGTACTACTTGGCTTTTCTGAACTAGGGAAGCTGCTGCTGCCTTGCCTCAAGAACCTGTGCTGTCCAGTGAGTTTGAACAACAATCAACAGAAATGGTTGATGACCTAAATTGCTGAATGCGTCGTTATACAGACTTAGTGAAATGTCAGGCTGTGCCGAAAATTGTAGAAGAGTTTCAGGATATTTTGTGACTAGATGATAAATAAGCAGATATGATTAAGTGTTAAATGTGAAATAATGCACAGAGAAGGGAGAAGTAAGTCTAGCACATATGGATACATAATGAACTCTGGTTGAGGTGTTACTGCCATGAGAAAGATCTTGGAGTCATTGTAAAGTTTTCTTGCAAGTCTCAGCTCACAATTAGCTGTGGATAAAAAGACATAGTAGAAATAAGGTAGGAGAAGAAGATGGAAAACCTTTGTTGTGCTACTGCTTACATGCAAAATGCACCTATATCATAAATACTGCATGCTGTTTGATTTTCAAAGAGGGTGTTGCAGGACTACAAAGAGCCAGGAGCAGAGCTGAAATAGAAGAAGGGCTGAGTGAGGGTGGGTGTAGATGAGTGAGGTGACAGAAGTTTGTAAAATTGAGGATGCTGCGGAGAAGGTGAATAGGAAGCGATTAATCAGTATTTCTCATGACACAATTGGGGACACCCAATGAAATGATCAAGCAGCAGGTTTAAAACAAACAAGAGGAAGTACTTTTTCACACAGTTCATAATTAAAATTTGTAACTCATTGCCATGGGATGTTGTGGAGGCCAAAAATATAATTGGATTCAAAAAAGGATTATACAAACTTGTAGAAAATGGGTCCACCAGTGGCTATTAAAAACAATGGTTCAGGATGCAGCCTCTAGCTCAGGAAGCCTCTAAATGGGCAGTTGCTGGAATCTTGGAGCGTGTACCAGGGAAGGGATTACTTAGTCCATGGCTCTTCTCTCCTACACATTGCAGCTGGCCACTGCCAGGGACCGGACATCTGTGGACCTTTAATCTGACTTTACAACGGTGTTTTCGGATTCTTAATTGTGCCGAGAATAGTAATGGCCAGAAACAGCTGCTCGAGACTTTTCAGCCCAGAGATTTCAAACATCGATGTGTCGTTTTCCAGTTCTCTGTCGCTGGGCATGGACTGTTGGTCTCTGTGTTGGGAGTCTTACTTAATACTTTTCACTGGGAAGCATCAGTGGAGATTACAATAAGGTGTGATGTAACAAATACAAAATACCTGGTTAGATTTGTAAGCTTTTAGGGCAGAAAAAAGTATACAAGGAAGACAGAGCAGGGAGAAACAAAATCTCTGTTCTTCCCAAGCAGCTCTATGGAGGCTTGTGCTCAGGCAGGGATTAGACAGTGTGTTACAAATCCCAGCCTCCCTTCCACACCCATGACTAAAGCACTACTTTTTTTTTTTTTTTGTCTGTGTGTTATTTTATTGGCAGGTGAGTGGTTAAAGTCATTCATGTGGGCATATGAAAGCCCTTTCAAAGATTGTCAACAGTGATACTGGACAGTGAGCCTAGCAGAACCGGTCTAGAAATAATACTGTGTCAGTGGTAGCTGTGCTCACATCTCAGGTCAGCCAGAAGAGAAATGTGTGTGAAGTATGCAGTTTTATCTCTTTCTAAATATTTTAATGATGTAGAATGGAGTCCTAATGGAGGACAGAATCCATAGTTTGAGCTCTTTCCTTTGTGTGTTAACAGAATGACACAAGGCTTGTTAGCTCACTGTAGCTGATTAAGAAATGCTGACCTAGAGATGAAGGCAAGGTAAGGCTTGTTATCCTGCCTGCAGCTGAGACAGCCCATTAGACGACTTCATGTGAAGAGACACTGAGTAGACATCACAACTAAGTCTTGAATGCCAGCAGCTATAAATACTGGGTGAGAGTGAATTTCTGCTGTAGCTCACCAGTCAACATGCAAGAAATCGCAGACTTCACTCAAGTGTTGAAAATGTAATGCTAATGGACTACCATATGCATTGCAAACGTAGCCTTCTTTCCTTAGATCTGTGTCCAAAGCTGCTTCCTCTGTGAAGCTTTGAAATGTGAATTCTGATCAGTGCTGACTCTTCTCAAAACATTCAAAAAGAATTTTTAAGAAAGCTGTCACCTCTGTATGTTCCCCTTCAAGAGCGAGTGGTTATTTTGTCTAAATTTCTACCATTAAAAGAAAATGGAGATATCTAAACTTCCATAAATGCAGACTCTAAGTTGTTTAAATTAGTGTCTGACACCTCAAGTGACTTAAACGTGGACTTTTTAATGTATTTCAAAATGAATAATAGAGAACGATGCATTTTACAGAGTACTGGTTATATTTATTATCAAGCAGATCCATTCCCTCTTTCCTGTCTTTTCTTATCCACCTTCTTGGTGACAGATTTGGCAGTGGCTTAGTAACACCCAAATCATGGGTGCAATGTCAGAGACTGGGCATCCAGAGCTCCTTCCTTTTCCTATTGGCATTTGTTACTATTTAGCAGCTTCTCTTTTGCTCACTTTTGTTAGTAGTGTTTGTAAGGTGTGAAGCACTTTCCAAACGTGAGGAAAATATTCCTATTTCTGAAAAAGCTTGCAACTAACAATTTGTAGTAAGCAATGGTTTTGTCTGACTGGCTTCGAAGCTGCTATGTCTCTTCTCAAAGTTTCCTAGGTTGTTCTGAACCCTGTTTTGATGGCATGAGCCATTAGAAGATGTGTTGAAGTCATTATAAGAACTTCAGGAAGCATTCTGCCACCTACTTCAGAAGCTGTGCAGATACTCTGAAGCTCTTGGAAATGCAAAGTAAAACATGTGGTCCTACTCTCTCTGAATAAACTTAAATAGGAGGTGATTTGTCTCGACTTTTTTTTTTCTTTTGTTTTTTTTTCTCATGTGCAATAGACTGGTGATATTTATAGAGTCAGTTACTACTGCTCTTTGGAGAAGTGGTAACTTCTATCAGGAAAAAGTTAGGACTTGCACCTTCAGCAAGGGAACCCTCAACCCTACGTAAAGGGAACCCTCAACCCAGCTGCCCATGGCGATTCCCTTATTCACTGCAGTTCTGTGCATCTGCGCATCCTCACATGACCGAGGAAGGCCTCACAATTCCCTAACTTAAGGGGCAATTGCATACCAACATTACAGTTGCTTTTTGCGCGTTAGTTAACTGAGTGATGATACAAAGCTGTTTCTGGCAGCCAAGGGGATGAAATCCAGCTGGCAGACCTGCTGGCGCGGGGTCACAGTCAGGCAGCCCTGCTCACACTGCCTTTCTGGTGCTAATTGTTGGAATGTGACTCCTACCCTTAGCGCCAGGGGAGAGCATGAACCCTGACAAACGAAGCCTTGCCTAGCGCACTGCCAAACCCTTGGCTGCCCGCAGCTCTGAAGGCTTCTCCTTCTTGGGTAAGTCGTTGCTGCAACACAAGTGCTTGGGAGCTGCCCACCAAGAGCCCCAAGATGCCACTGCTGATGGTGGCACAAAGGGAGCAGTCCCTGCAGGGTGCACAATGGCATCGATTCTTCTATTTTCTTCTTAAGGATTTAGTATACCCCAGTTGGAAAATGCTCATCAAAGGTAGTAGGTAGGATGGTCTCCCATTCTGCATGTTCAGCTTCTCAGGAGGCCCTAAGAAATTGTGCTCAGCAGCTGCGAGAGCAGCCTCTAACTTCAGTGACACTGGAAACCATGGGAAGACAGCATATGTGTTTACTTGGGGTGCTCTCTATCTGTTGAAAAAATGATCCACTTCTCTGGGGGACCTTTTTTTTTTAAGGAAGTACCATTTTAAAACTTCAGAAGTGTGATTTTTTTGAGGTGAAAATGCATTTACCATGTTTGAAAATAATTTGCTTATTGCTTAGATGAGAATGGATTCTTATGTATTGATAGGATTAGGCTTAATGAGAAAGGAGGGAATTTTTGCCTTATTTTTCTCAAGACAAGACAAAAACATGGCTCTCATCCGTGAGTTTAGATCAAAAAAGAATAATCTGTGTTCCTTCATGCTCTTTTGGGTTGTAGACAACTCTGAAACACATTTTACCTACACATTTGAACACGGCACATCTTCGTTATTCAGTTTGTGTGGAGAAATAGTCGACTTGCTTTCAGTATGACAGAGTCTGAAAGAAATCCAATAATGTGGAGCACAGATATAAACACAGTCTTTGACAGATGATGGAAATCAAGGAGTGCTAGGCTTCTGGGTACCTGTTTTTAATCACGTTCCTATCGTCCTCCCCTCTTTAATGAGATTTATATTGCTACTTATCAGCAGTGTGTAAGGCAGAATGGGACTCCACCGGGCTGGGTGTTGGAAAATCCTGCTCCAGGAAATCATCTCCGATTTGCAGCCTTTATGGGAAGGTATAAAGGTTTGCTGTGAAAAGGGAGGCAGGGTGGGAAAAGGGAAAACAAAGAAATGGACTGAGTAGCATGCTGGCAACCGGTGTTATGATCCAAGTCTTTCATATCTGATTTTGATGCATTTAGCAAGACAGCAGCTAAGGGGAAAGAAACCCGAAAGGACATGAGTTATTGAGGTAAACTGGGGTAAATGAAATGGAATTGGAGAGGAGAAGTAAGGGTGAGGTGGAGAAAGAAATGAGAAAGAGCAAACTCGATTGCTGGTCAGTGCAGAACAGAGAGCAGAGCAGAGTTACCAGGCATTCAAAACACTGGCTGGGCAAGATGTGCTTGGTCTCAGAGTTACTGCTGTGCAGACATCTAGCAAAAATTGCTGGATGAATATGACCTCGGTCACACATCCAGGCTAAGCAGCTTCTCAGGGAGTTTGTCCTGAGTGACAGGGTATGTTCTTCACGTAAAAGCTGATAAAGTAGCCCAAAACAATGAGCTTAATGGAGGCATTCATAGCTGAATGAATAACTGTATAATATTATGGAATGTATTAACAGTCCTGTTAACAGTTAACAGGCCACCAGGCTGCTGAGAACTACGGACTCCCCGCCCCTGGAGGAGTCATTAATGGTGTTTGTGTGGCTGAGTTGTTGTGAACCATGAAAGTGAACACATTGTCAGACACTGGGAGAGTCTGACACCAGGTAGAGCCATTCTCAGTGGAAGCATGGTACCAGTGGAGTTGAAATGAGGCAGATGGCAATGAAAATGGAGATTATTCAGACCTGAAAGCAGTCTCTGAAAGACAAAATGTTGCCTGAATCCCTAGGGCTACAGGCAGGGATATATCTTGGGTTTTGTTTCCAAGACATCAAATCTGTTATCACAATCCGCTAAATACATCTTTGCTTGCTATATCAGCTTTTAATCTGTCATCTATTTGCTCACAGGATCAGGGCAAAGCAGATGAATTTGTGATGTCTAGGCAGACAGTCTCAAGAAGATGGTGGGTGCATGCACACCTCAAAGACCTGTTGTCAAGGCTCTGTGTGGGGCTGGTTTTCTGCCCATCTTTAAGGAAATCGGAAATGGGATTCACGTAGATAAGTGCCGAGTTTTGGGATGGGGCTACTAGTGGTCTGTGCAAACTGGTACTCACCTGCAAAAACAAGCACCTGAGACACATCCTTCATCTCCAGCCAAACCCAACACCATTTGTGGCTCTGCGCATTAGTGACTGCAGAACATTAAGAGACTCCGGCTACTTGCCCCAGCACTTTAGCTGAGCACGCAGGGCAGCTGCTCAGCGAACTGGCTCAGGGAGCTGATTCAGCCAAAAACCAATTTGTCAGAAAAGTGGTCTTGAGAATTATGGAGTCGGAGAAGAGCAGCTGTTGCTAAGAGATGGAGCTATGCTGGGTCAGCGTTTCCTCCAAAGCAAGGCACAGGGAAACCCAGGCATTACTGCCTAGCCTAAAAGGCAGGTGCCAGAACCTACACCAGTGACTGTGCTTGTGAGCACAAGTGACAGAAAGCACTGACCAAAAAAGAAGCTTTCACTTTTGTGAAAACTTCGAATGACCGCGCTTTAAATACTACTTTGCCCATGCTCACTACATTTTTTAACTCTGCAAAGTCAGATCCATTTTATTACGAAAACTCCAAACTGTGCTCCTGATCTAGAAGCTCTGGAGTAATTTCTTCTTTTTTATCCTTTTACCAACCTATTTCAGTTGAGAGTGACATGGCTGGATGCTAAAGAAGTGCTGAAGATGAAACCTCAAAACTGCAACACGGTTATGGATTTAGCAGCTTAATTTTTCCAACAAATGCAGTCAGCCTGCCTGACTTGGGGTCTACACTTACTCCTGGCATGGAAACTCCCCAGTGCTTGTTCCTCCAGTGCTGGTCTGAGAAGTCTAGACCCATTTTATCGTGCTAAACACCAGATTTCCATTTGTTTGAGAGAATTCATGACAATTGACATGCTCTTTCCACCCACTTTCCTACCTTCTGGGCAGCTCTGGTTCACAGTATAACCCACTAGAGAAACTAGTAGAAACCAATATATAGATATTTTAGAGTACAAAAGGATTTCTATGAGGCCCTCTGCTTTTGTACATGGATGGGTATGTGCAAAATAAGACTATCTGTTCATAGTCCAATGCTCAAAGTTACTCCCAGCTCCTCATAATTCTTTTTAAGGAAAAAAGTATGTTTGGAGGAGTAGATTGAGGATTTTTCCTCCTCCTATTCCTTCACCATCCCATCTTTAGACTGTGTAGTGTTGTTAAGTTTTGGAGCCTGTGGTTGGTGTGCAGTGGCTTTCACTTTCAGAGAGTTCAGCTTCTTCTCACAATGGTCAAGCACGTCACAACCAGATGTAACAAGCTGCTGTTTCCAGTCTAACGATCCGTTCAAACAGGACTTTGTGATAAGGCATGAGTATGCCCATAACACATGATACTTGGAATAGGTCACTCTTGAGATATTTTACTGTGCTTTTATTAAACTGGCTGATGTCCTCAGTTTGAACTGTCTGGTTCTAGCAATAAAACTCAGCAGCTGTGAAGTCTATCAGGTGCTGAGGGACCTTTAAGCATAGGTTAAGCCCAATGTCTTTAGGTCTGAGATGTTCAGCTTCAGAGACTTCATGCTATAAAACTGCATTTGTTGGAAAATTTAAGCTGCTAAATCCACAAATGTGTTCCAGTTTTAAGGTCCCAGCTTCAGCATTTATTAGCTTTCAGTCATCTCACTTTCAACTGAAATGACCTGGTAAAAAAGAACAAATTACTTCAGATCTTCTACACCATTAATCCAAAGCCATGGGGCTACTTACCTATTCCACACATTTTAGGAGCCTAGTTAATGACAGTTTCTAAAGATTTTGAGTCTTTTCAGATGAAGATACATAAGTATGCTGATATGTTGCTTCTTCAGAGATCACTTACACAGGCTAGAGCGTCCGTCTCACTTTCGTGCACACAATAGAGAGGTGATGTGTGTACGAGAGCCATAGGAGGGCTGAAGGAGCCTTTTGGCCATTCCCCGGTATTTCCAAGGAGCTGAACTGGTAAATGCAGTAGGTGTTTTAGCTAACTTGGAGATTTGGACTCAGAGCAAACATGGGGAAAAACATGCCTGAAAAACTCCACGGCTTGCGATAAGCTATATTTTTTTTTCACTTGGTACTACAGAAAGCAACCAGACGTCCTCTGTTTTGAGCAACTTTTCTTAGTAACACTATCCTCTCTCCCTGTGGCGGCTCAGCCATTTGTCAATGGATTGGATTCTTGTTAGGCAGCTGTTCTTATTTGGTATAACAGTGACCCAGCAAATCTGAACTATGCACTGTATTGAAGAACAGATTTTACTCGATAGTTTGAAAATAGCCATGTCTCTTTCTTTTCCCATTGCTTTATCTTTGTTCCTAGGGCTGCCAGGACGGTGAGAGTACCAGATCCAAGCTGGCATGGACAGATTAAGGTGACTGTTTGTTTCTTGGTCATGCATGGAACTGTAATAGCTTTTGGCAGGGTTTCAAAAAGCAAAGGTTTGCAATTCTGTGGCAGCTCCACCCCAGCCAGAGATGAGGGAATTATTCTCCCTAATTTACAATAGGGAGAGCAAGCATTCCCTCCCACAAAGTTGCAACACAAGGAGTGAAGTGACCTAGGTAACTCCTGCTTTTCATTTGGCCTCTGCTTCACGCCAGGGCAGAACCTGAAGAGCAGAAAACCAAAAAACTGGTGTGAATGTCATTATTAGAGATGCTAGACTAGTCTTTATAGGTATCTTCTTTCAAATTCTCGGTTTTTGCCAGGAGCATGGACAAGCCAAAAAGAAATGCTGGCAAGACCTTATGTTGTGTTACGGAGCCTAAACTGGTAGTGCTTGCAAAACAATTTAAATGGACTTTTTTTTGGTATGTTTCTGCTGTTGCTTCTGCCTCTCTGGGTTGAGGAAAATGGTCACTGCTTCACAGAGGATCAATAAACAGTATCAACAAACCTTGACTGTTTTTCTTATATGGTATGTTGGCAAACTGGTTAGTCTTCACCACTCCAAGTGTCTAGGTGGAAACTGCTACTGTTCTGAAACAAGGAGCTGCTTGGTGAAGAAAGACACCAACAGCCTAGATCTAAGTGTACTGGAGTGAAAAGGTATCTCTATCTTGCTCATTGTTGCTCAAAGTCCGGGCATAAATGATAAAACTCTGTTTGTGTATGCATATACACATTTTACACATATATTTACACATGTGTACATCAGCACACGTAAGATGTTTATTTAAGCCTGCATAGCATAGCTCTTGTTACATGGCACTAGACAGTGGAGAAAGTCTGATGGTCTAAATAAATGGAATTGCTGATGTGAAGATTCAAGCTGCCTTGCAAGAAATTTAGCCAGGCACAGATTGATGGACAGCCAGAAGGAAGCACAGCAACAGTGCTGCCTGACCACCTGCATAATGCAGGCCATGGGATTGTCACAACAGCAATGTGCCTTCTGACCCTGACTTAGATACCACTGCTGAAGGAAAATCTACTCTGCCTCTTGGTACGTTGTCCTAGTCCTTTCAAAAGTGAATCTGACTCCCAGTTAGGTTAGGTGGGTTCTCTGCCTCCCAACTTCAGACCTCTATGGAGAGGTATCTAGATTCAAGCTTGTTTCCTGCCATCCCACAGACTCTCTCTCTGATCAGTGAAGAGATACAGGCACTACTGGGGTGTGATGTATCTAATCTAAAGCTAGATATCTAAAATGTGTGTAGATGAACTTCATCCTGTAAGACCCTTTTTTTTGTGTCCTTTGGGAGTCTGAAGTAACCAATCCTGCTGAAGATGCTGCATCAGTTGCCTTAGCTCTTCCTTCAGCCTTTGAATCCTGTCATCACATTTTCTGATAGAGTGGGTGAATTTCTGCTGCCTGGTAAAGTGCTGTGGTTTTCTCTCTTAATCTTCTTTGAAGAACAAATAGGACTGATTGGCTGGAATCTTCATAAGGCACATCTTTAAAATCCTTTAGTCATTCTTCACTGATTTCCAGTTTCCCCTCAACATCAGAGCTGTGTACACTGAACCAGCAGTAGTTACATGATTCCCACCATGGATTTAGTACAGGTCTGTTCAAACATCCAAAGACTGCTCTTGTGTTTTGGCCAAAATGCAGCAGCAGTGCAAGTTTTCTAACAGATGATGACCCGTGATCTGTTAGAAT
The DNA here is from genome assembly GCA_020746105.1 of Trogon surrucura. Taxonomy (NCBI): domain Eukaryota; kingdom Metazoa; phylum Chordata; class Aves; order Trogoniformes; family Trogonidae; genus Trogon; species Trogon surrucura. Next base: position 29,942,400 of record CM036617.1, on the reverse strand, counting down.
CATGGATGCCTGAGGGGATTCTCTGCCTATGGAGCATCCCTTAAGACAGTTACTTGATGATTATTGCCTTTGACATTTTGACAATACTGATTTTTGATTAAACTTACAATGCATTTTATTGATTTCTTCATCTTCTGTCTTCCTGGTCCAAATGTTAGGGCTCAACCGAAATACTTTATATATAGTTAAACAGCTCTACCACCCCTATTAATGCTATGAAAAACTGTGTCATGTTAGGACATCAATTTAATTTGATAGGATTTACTTTCTATAAATCCATGTTGATTATCATTAACTATATATAATTCTACATCGTTCTCAATCCTTTTGTCAATCAGTTTGTTATTTTACTAGGGTCAGTATCAGACCAATAGAATGGGGTTGACCTATTTATTTACCCTTTAGCCTAGGGTACTAATATGACATTACAATTTGTCCATGCTCATCCTCTTTTTCCAGTTTTCTTCCATCCTTGAGTATTGAGAGGTTTTGAAGTCCTGATGCACCTCTGCTTTCAGCTTGCCTATTACCTTGTCTAGTACAACACTAATATTTTGAGTGGAGTCGTGCAGAATTATGGCATAAAGGAGACAGAAATAGAAACATTTGGACTGTCTTGATTATCTTACTCCATAAACATAATTGTTGCAATGTGATGTCTTGTGTTACACAGGGAAGATGCTATGACGCTGATGTGCATACTGGGAGTAGCCCACCCTCTTCAGCCCCTTTGAACGGTGACCCTTCACTCCATGACGCACTCTCCCAACACACAAATGATCACAACACAACACTTTCTTCACTGACATACCTCTCAGACCACCAGATATGATGGGCTGTGCTTCTACATTCCTCATGGCTCTGAAATGGTCCATGGGAAAAAGCACCCAGGGAGCTAGACGTGTGGAAGAGCTGCTTGGTGGTTGTCCTAGGATCTGGGGATGACCTCTTGAGAGGAACAAGTTCAGTGTCCTTAGCTGTTTGCAACCGAGAGACTTGTGCAAAACAGGCCTGATTATTACAGAACAGTCATTTAGAGGCACTGAAAGGCATTGCTCTTTGCTGTAAACCAGGGTGTGGACCAAGATATACTGCTAGATTTTTGGAGACATAATTAAGAGGCCATCTACAATGTAAACAGTCCCAATAAAGCCAGCAGAATCACTGCCAGAAGCTAGATAGTGAAAGCCAACCTAGCTTATATTAGCCTACTGACTACATTAGTTTACTGTCTTGAAATTAAATCCTTTGCAAAGGATTAATGATGTCGTAGATATTGGCTTTTTTAGTTGTGCCTTTGGTTTATATCAGGATAAGGAGATTCTGGAGACAAAGGAATAAACCTGTAGACCTGTCTGACTGGTTGATCTTGGAGGCAGCACAAATATCTAATTGAAAAATATCCTTCTAAGGATATTTTATGATGGAAATTGAGTTGTTTAGTGGGAGGAAATGGATATTATCCGGTGGAAGCTATTGCCAAGGTCCTTCCATTATTCACAAAATCAACATATTCCTAGCTCTAGGGAGAGGTACTCCACCAAGCAGGGTTATAATCCAGGAGTTATTTCTCTAGGAACAATAGGAAATTCAGAAACGTTGACAAACCTGTAGTGCGAATGGAATATTTGCTATCCAGGATAGTTGTTTGTGAACAGCTCGAGTACTCTCAGTGGGAGGTGCCAGGCATGTCCCTGCTGGCAGGATCCATGTCACCCTGAATATCTATGCAGCAGGATGCTCTTGCCTGCTGGGGACTCCAAGTCTGGAGGGAAGCCACTGAGGTTGGACCTGTGTTGTGTGCATCGATTGGGTGGACCATTCCCACGGTTTGGTAGAAAGATCAAGGGATAGTAGGGAGAACCTACTCGTTTGGGATAAGGACTTGCATCACTTGGATCACTTCCAGCTCACGACATACAGTGTTGATTGCCACATCAGCATCCCAAAGCAGCAGATTTTAGCTCTGAGGGCGAGATGATGGAAAACGAAAACCAGACAATGGAAAGGGTCATTCACGGGCTCCAAGAATCTGCTTTGAAGAGTGTGACGATGTCTGGCAGCTAATGCTTTGAGAGCCTACCTTCACTCAAAGAGTGGCCTAAGACCACCTTGATGCTGATTTTCAGAGTAGCAGCTAATAGTGCCTCTTGGGAGAGACAAAATGGAAAAAAAATCTAAGCCACACAAACCCTTCAGAATCTGAGGGCTTGCTGGTGCACACGCTGCTCTGCTGTGAATTTTATGTCTGCCTGTAGATCAGAACAGGAAGCAAGACTTTGAGAGTTTTTGTCAGAAAACCTCAAAGATTTTGACAGTGTTATAAATGTCAAGTATATTTTAAAAAGGAGGAAAGTACCAGACTCTGTTCTGTGCAAGACAATAGGGACGTTATAATATTACAGGAAGCTGCATGTGAGAATTACAGAGAAGTTAAGGTCTGTGGTATTCATGCACTATAATAAATGAGCTCTCAACACATTTAATTTATCCTTATTTCACTATATTCCCAGGCACATGCAATTTTATACTGGTTGAACTGTGGAGTGTAGACTTGTTTAAAAAGCACTTAAAAGGAATTTTTCCCCAAGTTCCAGTCCTCCTAAGTGAAAAGGTTAAAATAGAAAAATCAACTCCAAACTCTTATGCCTGATTGCACATCAGATAAGTTGGTCAGTAGAGAGCACTGTCTTTAGCTGCTGGACTTGAAAAAGTGAGAGAAACAGCGATGTAAGGAGGACAGAGAGCGGGAAGGTAGGCTGCTTCTGGACCCTGCTCAAGAGGTGAGCTGGTAGTTGTTCATATCTCAAAGACCTTTGAAATAAGCAGGGAAGTAAAAAACCTCTGCCTTAGACCTGGATATGTGCTGAACATAAAAAGCTAAGATTACAATACGCCTGGACACACTGTAGGAAGCTCAGAGTAAGAAATGACCCTGAAAATACTTCAGCAATCTGCCACTCCTTTGCTGCTGGCCTTGCACCAATCACCTGTGATTCTGTCTTGGCTGAACTGAAGCAGAACCTATTATAATCCACCCAAGACTAAATTGTCTGTACATAACTGGACAGCGAAGAAACTGAGTTATAAAGTACAAATGTATCTGTGGAAGAATATAAAATACACATTAAGGAATCCTGAATGACTGTTCTATATACCTTATTCAGCAACCTTTTAAGAACACTTTTTGTTGTTTGTTTCTTACCATAGATTGTTGTGGGGAAGATTTCTGAACTGATAGCATTCATGGCCTGAAAGCACTGTGTTAAACCTTTCAGGTTTTTTTTTTAATATTTTATACCAGTACGCCAATGTTGACTGTGTGTGAAGAAGGATATGTGAAATATTTTTAAAAATCAAGTTGTCTTTGGAGGCTGAGAGATAATAGGAAGTGGTATGGGCTACTAGAGTCCACTGGAGCTATTTCTAGCCTTTATTTTGTCACTGTGTGATGAGTCTGATGAGTGGTAGGGGGAGAGGTTATCCTGCAAAGTTAAGGAACATCTTGCCATTCTAAAAACTTTCATTTATAAGCTCAAGAATACCCCCCGCTTTGTGAGCTTTTTCAAGATATTTCTTTTCCCACTAGTCTTGCTAGAACGTGCCAACTGTCCCAGACCAATAAATACGAGAACAGTAGGTGTGATGAGGATAAAACTTCCAGAATTACTGGTGAGCACAAGGCTGACCTGTTGCTTACTGTTGTCTTGTGTTCTCACCATGGGAATAAATGCCAGTCTGCATGGCAGGCTCCAGCATGGCTCAGGACCCTCCATGCTCCTTTTCCTTGTATAAAGACTGTTTCTGACTATTGACTATTTTTCTGATCACATCCCTCTTTGGGAAAAAATCACAGGGGAGGTCTTCCAGGTGGACTCAGTTACCTGCTCTGCCCTACTCCTTGGGCACTTGTCTCTCTGTCTTGCTCTCCCCTGCATGAATGAAGCAATGCCCAGAAGGGTACTTGCCAGCCTTTTCTGACAAAGCTTGTTTGTTTCTGCTTGCATTTGTGGTAACTTATTGTAGCAGTTTTCCCAGGTCTAACCCAAAGCCTACTGCAGCCAGTAGCAAGCTTGCGAGCCAATGGATCTGTTCCTGCAGCTAAACTGAAGCATGGTCATGAGGGGTCCAGGAATTGTACATGGACACCTCAGAAGGAATCACAGAATCACAGAATGTTAGAGGTTGGAAGGGACCTCAAAGATCATCTAGTCCAATCTCCCTGCCAGAGCAGGATCACCTACAGCAGAGCACACAGGAACGTGTCCAGGCGGGTTTTGAATGTCTCCAAAGAAGGAGACTCCACAACCTCCCTGGGCAGCCTGTTCCAGTGCTCTGTCACCCTCACTGTGAAAAAGTTTTTCCTCATATTTTTATGGAACCTTCTATGTTCCAGCTTCCACTCATTGCCCCTTGTCCTGTCACTGGATGCCGCTGAAAAGAGCCTGGCTCCGTCCTCCTGACATTCCCCTTTGACATATTTATGAACATTAATGAGATCACCCCTCAGCCTCCTCTTCTCCAAGCTAAAGAGACCCAGCTCCTTCAGCCTTTCCTCATAAGGGAGATGTTCCACTCCCTTAATCATCCTAGTTGCCCTGTGCTGGACTCTCTCCAGCAGCTCCCTGTCCTTCTTGAACTGAGGGGCCCAGAACTGGACACAATATTCCAGATGTGGCCTCACCAGGGCAGAGTAGAGGGGCAGGAGGACCTCCTTCGACCTACTTGCTACTCCCCTTCTAATACACTCCACGATGCCCTTGGCCTTCTTGGCCACGAGGGCACAGTGCTGGCTCATGGTCATCCTGCTGTCCACTAGAACCCCCAGGTCCCTTTCCCCTGCGCTGCTCTCCAGCAGGGCAGTCCCCAACCTGTACTGGCACATGGGGTTATTCTTTCCCAAGAGCAAAACTCTACACTTGCCCTTGTTGAACTTCATAAGATTTCTCCCTGCCCAGCTCTCCAGCCTGTCCAGGTCTCTCTGAATGGCAGCACAGCCAGGTGTGTCAACCACTCCTCCCAATTTTGTATCATCAGCAAACTTGCTAAAAACGTTCTCTAATCCCTCGTCCAGGTCATTGATAAATATATTGAACAGCACCGGCCCGGAAGTTCCTGCAGGTCAGTAAGGATGAGGCTCTGCAAGAGAAGCAGTCAAAAGGGTAATGCAGATTGGTGCAAATCGAAATTCACTTCCCAGGTGATGCCAGTGGGACTTGATGGTGTGCTTATTGTGTGTGCACGTGTGAACGCTTCTCTGAACTGTGTCTTCTGTTGGTAGCGGAGGAGCAAGAGAGAGTAAAAAAAAAAGCAAAACTTCCAGAACATGTTTTGAAGCACTGTAAAACTAGCCTTCTTTTAAGTCCAAGAAGTTATACTTCACAGAGATATTTTGATGTTTTACACTCGCGAGTTGAGATTTATCATGTCAGCAAGTTGCACTTGCTTAGTATTACTTTCCTGACTGTGCTTAATCTCTAAATCTTCAGGTTTTTTTTAGTCAGATCAAATTCCTGGTGCCTGGAGTAGGATTTGTGTAGGCAAAGAATGAGGAAGACTAAAGTCTTGATAATCATTATTATTTCAGCTCTGCTTTCAGGCCTTCAGAGGTCATAAAAATCATCCCTTGCTGCAGATATTATTTTTCACACGCTAAAAGGAAAGATTAGACCGGGTTTTCTTTTTTTTTTTTTTTTTTTGTTCCAGAATTAGCAAAAGGCTTTCAGGAAGTATATTTCCCTTTCTCAAAACAAAACCATGGGGTGACTGAAATGCAGGGAATCATTTTCATATTGTTCACTTCCCACTGCAGCTAAAACAGATCGCACTTTGGAGCTCCCCAGATCATAGAGATTTTGATAATGCTGAAGATATGCTCAAGATCCAGTCTTGGATGCAAACTGTGTCGGGCAAACACGGCATTTCCATAGGAGATTTGAATGGGTTTGCTTTTGTAGTGGTGTTGCAAAACAGGCACACAGAACCACCTCACAAGCAAAACAGAGGCATCAAAAAGACAATATACCTTCCTTCCTGAGGCAGATATTTCAGGAGTTGGGGAAATACAGCTTCCTGTGTTCTCACACGGATTTAGATAATGAAACTCTTGACTGATTCGCAAAGAATAGAGTATTACATGGTTGCTTGAAAATATTACTATGTTATTGTACAATGTGCCATAGCATAAAACCACCAGTTGTAGTGAAATCTTCTGTGTACATGTCGTAGAAAACAATTGTAACCCCAAGGCTGCGACTGGTCTTTCCACAATGTGCTCAGGCTGGGATGGGAGGAGCTGCAGAAGAGTGGCAGATGGGAAAAAAAAAAAACAACGAAGTGTAGCAATAATGAACATAGAGGTTAGAAATGTCTGGTTCATTTCTATTTTTAAATACCTGATTATAGGTGGGGCTGGTAGCTTTGATTATCATTAAAGTCATGGGATATTGGAAGTTCAGTATTCTGTTTCTAATTATTCCTTGCATTCTCAAGGCTCAACCATGTAGGCTGAAATTTTCAACGTGGTGTGCTGCCACGAGGTAAGTGTAATCGGCAAATGAAACCAGAATGGCCTTTTTTTTTCACCCCAAAGGAGAGTTTGAGGTGAAGTAAAAACTAAAGAAAAACATTATCACTGTAACTTTAGTGATTTGTCTTTTTTTTTTTTTTTTAATAGACTCATTTCCATGTTTCCCTCTGCTTCATCGCAAAGATTGAAAATAACAATAGAAAATAGTTGCTTTTCTATCAAAGACAGCTCTTTTCCATCCCTGTGAAAAGTCTTTTCAGGCTTGATCAAGTTATAAGCAATGTGAAATCTGCATTTTGCATGATTTTGAGGTAGAAACTTGCAGGTCTTTTTGGAGATCAAATCTCCTGAAGATATCCTCACTGGCTATCTTCCAAGCCTTGGTAAGGTCTTCATGTGTGTGCTCCATCACTGCAGAGCACCTTAGCCTATCATGGGTTGGAAAGCATCTCCCGTGGTTGTCTTGAACCACTATGCGCTGAGCTGGGAGCAGCTTCTGGAAGTGAGAATGGGGTGAAGAACACCTTTCCAGTTCATGATCTTTTCCTGGTGCCCCAGTGATACGGAGGAGAAAGCTGTCTTATCCAACCATGAGGACCTCAGCAGGTAAAGATGTTGGGAGGTTGCATGAGGGGAAAATTCAGTTTAGATAGATGAAGGAACTACAAAAGATAGAGAAGCCAAGGGAACTGGCATTGTTTAGTTTGGAGAAAAAGAGGCTGACTTCCTACAACTACCTGAGAGGAGGTTGTAGTGGGGTTGAGGTGGGGGTTGGTCTCTTCTTCCAAGTAACTAGCAATAGGACAAGGGGAAACAGGCTCAAGTTGCAGCAGGGGAGATGTAGTTTGGATGTTACAAAAAATTTATTTACTGAAAGAGTGGTGAAGCATTGGAACAAGCTGCCCAGGGAAGTGGTGGAGTCACCATCCCTGGAGGTGTTCAAAAAACATGTGGACATGGCAGTTTGTGGGACATGGTTTAGTGGTCATGGTAGTGCTGGGTTCATGGTTGGACTTGATGATTTTAGAGGTCTTTTCCAACCTTGATGGTTCTACAATTCTATGATTCTATGATTCTACAATTCTATGATTCCCCAATTCTGTGAAGGCATCTGGGGTCAGATATGTGACTGAAGAAAAGGGGAGGCTAGCTGACTGACTGAACAAGGAAAACTGGAAAGAGTGAAAGGAGGGAAATGGTCTGGGATATAGACTAGGATCATTGGGATGCAGAGGAACGAATTAGGTAGAAAAACATGATATAGCTTGAGCCAGGGGTAAGGAAAATAGGGACAGAAACATTTTGGAGGGGTTTGGAGGAAATATTGGCCAATATATTCACACTCCTCTTTAAATCCAGAATCTCTGAATTTTATCATCTCTCTTGCTACTGATACGTCATTTTTGTACTGTCCAGTCTGCATTATTTCCACTCTGTCACCATTCTTTTAAAGCAGGCTTATACTTTTGAAAAGGAAGAAAGGTTCTTCAAAATTTCAGACTTCCTGAATTCTAAATGATAAAGATGTTATCTGAAATCTCATGGTGTGTAACTCTCTACGCAGCACATACTGTACATATAGATGTGTCCATCTCCTAATTTTACTCCTAAAGGAAGGTGGAGTGAAAGGCTAATGCAATAAAAAGGATCAGGAAAATATATGGCAACAGCAACTACATACATGATGATGACAGATGTCGCTCAGGCCAAGACTATTTTCTACCCATAAGGAGATAAGCAAATATCTTTCTATTTCTCTCCCTCCTGAGTTTCTGCAAACCTCCCTGTTCGCATGGTGCAGAGCTGGAAGTAGCAGAGAGCACTTACATGATGGCCATGTAAGTTCTGCTCTTTAAGTCAGAGCAGAACTTAAAACTTGATGTCTGAGTGCCATCTGACACCAGTGAGATAGAAATGTTCAGTGTTCAAAGTTGTATGTAATCTTCCCCATGTGAGTGAGAAAGGCAAGAGCCTGGCCCAGGACATGTTAACTCCTTTCTCAGGGTCCTGATGAAAGATCCATTAAGCAGAGTTGCTGTGCTGCTTCTGCTTCAAAGTATTCACCCTTTTTATTCCCAAATGTGTGAGAACAGGGAGAACCACAAGCACTCATGACTCTGCGGGTTTGTCGGTGTGGTCTCTGAAAGCCTGAATTTCTCAGTACAGGATGACAAGGTTGCAGTACTTTGGGAAGAGAGCTGAGAAGACAGACTCGAACTAGAAATGCGTTCCTAGACCTTTTGAACTTCATTAGATCTATGCAAGAGAAAATGGAATTTTTGTCTTTCTCTTGGTTCATTCCAGAGCCTCTCTGGAAAGCAGAACACAACACGGCTGTTGTAAGGAGACTTGAGTTCATATTATGTTGGCGTCTGTGGTGGTGAGCAGCGCAGAGCAAGAGCCACGTCAGTGACACCTCTTGTCAGGCTTGCCCATTGCCTCTCATCATCAGGCCTGAGACAGCTTTCAGATAAAACAATTTGTCCTGTCTTTGAGGGCATTACCATGTCGTGTTTCCACCTGAACAGAAGCAAAATCTTGCTGAAAAATGGCTGTTGAATTGGGTTAATGGCAAAATCATGGAACTTTAAAGCAGTTACAGACAAAAGGATGCCTCTGAACAAGCCAGCCATGGTGAGGTAAGTCTGCTCTAGTGATTCGCTGGTGTGAGTGTGAGTCTATGGAGCATGGGGCACCTCCAATTTTAATGGGGGTTTCTGCTAGCTAATTCTGCTGTAAAATGAGGATCCCTGTTTAAATTTTCTTTTCCCATTTCCTTTTTTTCAGTTCAACAGAATTAGAACTGATGTGTAAAGTGCTTATATTACTAGGAACAACAGTAGGAAACCCTTTGTTAACCTCAGTTTCCCATCTAATATTTCTCTGCAGCGTCAGCCAGTCTCCAAGGAGATGGGCTTGTTGACAATAACTCCAAATTGCTATGTAACTGTCGGGTTGTGCAGCCTCTAAAGAGCAATTTGTTAATTTTGCCCCTTTGCTCATTTGTTAGTGCTTGCTGTTGTGTTTTTTTTTTTCTTTTCCCCAGAGATCCTGCAATATCCAGATTTTCTCACATCTCTTGAATATTAAGTAAGTGACAGACCTGAGTTATCTACCTAAGGAACAGTGTATTTCTAGCAATGGCTAAATCCAGTAGGTTGCTGAGATCCTACTGTAAAACACTGAGAATCCTAAACCTTTTAGGAACCCAAGAGAAGGCGAGAACACTCAGTACCATAAGAGTTACACAGTTAGTTGCAGGATCTAGAATTTTTCTCTAAAGATGAACTCTTAAGATGTGCAGGAAAACATACTTGCCAGCACAAAAATGTGAACATGTCCAGCATGATACAGAGTCCCATTTCTGGACAGCAGGGAGGTGGGTTTGAGAGTCCACATAGCTCTATGGAATGTACCCAGAAGAAGCACAGGTATTCTGTGTCTGTGGAATTCTCTTGGCACTTACAACACCCTAAAGTGTTTGCTCATTTTTTTGCTATTTTACACAGTCCTGTCAATGGAAGAACTACAACAATTTTTGTATGAAATGTTCGACTCAGCAAAACATTGACTTTTATAAGTGTATTTGGTTCAACAATTGTAACTTTCCACCAAAGAGCCTGTGTTGTTTTCCTCACCACCTTTCTCTTCTACCTATGGTGCCCGCTCTCTAGGGCTGTTGGTGTGACTTTCCTTCTCCTGGCAGGAGGGAGTGTAAAGACTTTGAAACTATCATAGGAACACAGAATGGTTTGAATTGCAGGGGATCTTCAACGATTACCTAGTTCAACTCCTCTGCCATGGGCAAAGGCACCTCTCACCAGACCAGGTTGCTCAAATCCCCAACCAATCTGGCCTGGAATTCTTCCAGGGAGGGGTCTTCTGCAACCTCTCTGGGCAATGTATTCCTGTGCCTCACCACCCACACAGTGAAGAATTTTTCCTAATATCTAATCTAAATCTACCCTTTTTCAGTTTAAAACTCTTACTCCTTGTCCTATCACTACAATTCCTGACTAAGACTCCCTCACATTCTTTCCTGTAGACCTTCTTTAAGTACTGGAAAGCTTCCCCAGAGCCTTCTCTTCTCCAGGATGAACAACCCCAACTCTCTCAGCCTTTCCTCATGAGGGAGGTGCTCCAGCCCTCATATCATCTTTGTGGCCCTCCTCTGGACTTGCTCCAACAGGTCCACATACTTTTTACATCGGGGTCCCAGATATGAACACAGAACTGCAGGTGAGGTCTCTCAAGAGCACAGCAGAGGAGAAGACTTACTTCCCGTTACCTGCTGGCCACTCTGCTTTTGATCCAGCCCAGGATGTGATTGGTTTTCTGGGCTGTGATCTTGCCAGCTCATATTCAATTTTTCCTCAGCCAGCATCCCCAAGTCCTTCTCTTCAGGGCTGCTCCCAATCCATTTATCACCCAGCCTGTATTTGTGCTTGGTTTGCACTGCTCCGACCCACATGCAGGACTTTGCACGTGGTCTTGTTGAACTTCAAGAGGTTTACATGGGCCCACTTCTCAACCCTGTCAAGGGCTCTCTGGATGGCATCCATTCCTCCCAGTGTGTCGAGCACACCACACAGCTCAGTGTCATTGGCAAACCTGCCAAGGGTGCACCTGATCCCACTGTCCATGTCATTGACAAAGATGTTAAACAGCACTGGTCCCAATACCAACCTCTGAGGAAGGCCACTCGTGACTGGTCTCCAATCATATTTATTTTTCATTGAGGAGTCATAAGAAGGTGGCCTGCTCAAGATGCTTCACCCATTGCTAAAGTATGAAAGCAAAGCGGAGGCTCAGAATAAGAACAGACATTATCTGGGTGGTAGAAGAGCTTGACCACCCCCTGGAAAGGTGGCAGGTGAAAGAGAAGTACAGCATGGATATAAATTGTCATTCAAGTTCTGTCCAACTCCATGAAAACAATGTGACTTCTCAAGAATATGGGAATAAAAACGCAATCGGGGTTAGCACTCTCGTATTTTAGCTTCTCTTAACTGTTAAATAGATTTATGAAGGCTGGAAAATTCAAACATATGTTTTGGAACATCAACATAATCTTGACAAGGAGAAATAAAATACATAAGAACATGAAAAGAAAAAGATGGAAAGTAAGGAACAAAACAAGGTTGAACTATTGCTTTGCTTCGTTCCTGAAGGAAAAATGTGAGGCAATTCATAGAAATAGTGACTCAGAGCAGTAATGATTAGTGAAAGAAATAATTAGTTTATGATTAGCCTCTTTTTCCTGTGTGTTCGCATGTTTGGGTAAAGCATATTGTTCTTACAAATGTTGAGCGGACATTTATCACATCCTCTGTCATAATTATTAGTGACAAGTCAAGTCTGAATGAAAACAAATGGAAGAAGTAAGTGTTTATCTCTCTGTGAAATTTTTCTGATAACGTCTCGTGAAATTCTTTCCATCTTGTACTTGCGGGAACTGAAGGAGCATTTTGGCCCTGGGACATACTGGGTGTATTGCCATCATTAACTGCAAAGAGCATCCACTTTAACTCCTCTAACAGTAGAAGAAAGGAGTCAATTTCATTCCCAGGAACTTTGCACTTCTATTATTTTCACACACTTTCAAAAATTTTAATTGCACTTAGCAGAATTGTGCAAGGTACCAATTTAGTCCCTCTGACCTGCTCACAGAGCACCCAAAAGTGTAGCTGAATTTTAGACCAGGAGAGTTAAACCTGGGTGAATTTCCTCCTGATATAAATTGGTTTTCCAGAAGAGAAAAAGAGAGGAGCTAGGATTCCCTCTGATTTGTACTCAACCTGGGAGGTGCGGGACCATGTTTTGAGGAGTATTCCAGTGCTCTAAAAGGTGAGAAGAGATGAAACCTCTGACATTACTGCTTATTCACAACCTTTCCTACTGGTGGTGCATTGATCTGGGAAGTTGTACTGAGTATCAGCAGAGGAAGGAAACCAACCTGTTCAACAGAGAACAGGATTAATGCTATTACCATGTGTTTGCTCCCACAGACTAGACTGGACTAAGACAAAGATGTCTTAAAGGGGGAGACCTTCAGAAGAGCCTTGTTGTGGTGACTCCTTTTGACCCTTGGGGTAAAACACCTGTGGATTTCAGAGACAGCTTTATCCTAAGGATCCTGAACTGATCCTTCATTTATGAAGCCAACTGGCCCTGGGGCAACTGGAATCTCACAAAAGATGGCTCCAAAATTGCCCGAAAGAGAACTACTTGTTTTTCCTGATGTTTAGCTAGCATGCTTGAGGATTTTGTTCAACTTCTTTTTTTTTTTTTTTGATACTCCAAGAAGTTTTACATTAGATACAGCCTGAATCAACATTTTCCTTGGGTTTAAGAAGTGCAGTACATGAGCACTAGGTAGTGTGTCTCATAACAAGGCATGGACTTGTTTGCTCTTCACACGGTTGTGTGAGGACCACTGGAGATCACTGTATAGAGCACTAGGACACTGTAGGTGTTTGACTTTGGGGAGATTAATTGAGTTGAAGCTGATCATACGAGTCCTCCTAGGCTTTCGTTACTAGGCAGGGTTACTCTCCAGAACATACCTGTTTGACTTGGGGAACACAGAGAAGAAGAAATTTCAGAGGATCAGCTCATGGTTTGGGCAATGAAATCCAGCAACTGACTGTTAAGACACTCTCTTTTGGAGGGGGAAGTACAGTTTCACAGACAGGCTCAAGAAAGCTGCTTTTCACTTACAAAATATGCCGAAGAGAGTTATCTTCGTCCGACTTGAAACCTACCAATCAACATGAAACAAATCAACAGATTGCTGCGACGATTGCTCTAAAAGCCTAGTTCCTTAAACTTTCGCAGTTAAAAAAAGTCTCAGGAGCTCGATTTGGGCTCCTAAAATTTGAGTGCAAGGTACAGAAAAGTTTCTTCTCTCTGTAGCATGCTAAGAAACATCCTTGGTGTCCCTTATACTCTAGCAATGCTGACTTCTAGATGCCTTGTTATGAGGTGGAGCTGTTGAGTGGTGGGAATGGAAGAGTTGAGAGCCTGAGTGTAAAGTCTGAATCTTCAGGGAAATCAAATCTGCACTGCAGTGCAGTTTAGGCAAGTTAGGTAGAGATTATATACCCAGAACACGAACATAAAGTCTGAATCCTGTTCGGCACAATGGGCTGTTGTGTAGCAACAGTGTTTGGTAGGTCAGATAGTCTGCGGGTGATTGTGGTTGGACCCCATGACATGTTTGTAGTATAAAGAATCACCTCTGGGACTTGGTTGCTTCTCTTGCTGCCTTGAGACCTTTGTATCATCTCTATTTTGGAGGGGACACTAGTGGCAGAAATTTGGTGCCAGTAGTGCGCAAAGGCAATGGGAACATTGCTGGTTCCAATATTTTTTCTTACATATTTTTTTTTCTTTCTGGCACTTCTTCTTGTGACATTACTTGAGAGCAGCTCACAGATTACTTCCCCTGCATTCATTTGTACTCATATTCAGCATCTTGAAAGTGTATTTATGAGACTGGACATGCAGCTTTGCCAAGCTGAGACCGTCTCTGACCCACACAGAAACTGAGAGGAAACATATGGATGCACCTCTGGCTGCTGGTGTTGAAAGGGACCCTCAGGGCTGGGAGCCAGCAGATGAGCCGAGGTTGAGCATGAACCTGTCATCTTTAAAAGCCAGCTGCTATTTAGTTTTCTTGCTTTTGGAGAGGTTTCCTCAGCAGATGAATTGAATTGGGAAAAGAAAGCAAAGTCCTCGGGTTTTAGGCCACAGCCACTCTTGAAAAAATAGGGGAGGGAGAGCTCTTTGATGGCGAACCATATGAGGCTGAGATTAAAAAAATTTGGGGAGCAATGAATTTGCCAGTAGCAGGGAGTGATCCTTGGTGAGCCTGTGGCATTGCACCAGTTTGAAATGGACAGATTCTTATTTCAGATATTATATTACATAACAGCCCTTACTCAGGCAACGTTCCTGAGGTGAATGAACCGAGATTACTTTCAGGTCACACTGCTTTCTCTTTAAATTTTGAGTCCCCACTGCGCTGAAAATACAGTAAAAAATAGGTTTCTCACATGGTATTTCAGTATTTCCCTCCTGGTCTGAGTAGAGGAAGCAGAGAAGAATGGAAAAATAAATAAAATCAAGTAAGTTTTTCTGGAGGATCAAAAGAGTTTAATTTGAGTTTTGGGGCAGAAGTTTGAATTGCTTTTATTTTCTATGAGTTTATTTTCCTTCCACGCTGGCTCTGAACACTGTGTACTTTCAAGATAACATTGTTCAAAATCTTAAGAAATTTACACATAAACTGTCTTAAATGAAAGGGAATATTTAAGTTTGGAGATAGTTGTAAAGTGTCATGATCTAATTACAATAGCATTTTTGAAGGATAACAAGTGTCAAAAGAAATAAACTGGATGTTATGGAAAATAAAAGTAGGGCCAAGAATCTAAGGCTAGCCAGAGAAATTAAACATTGAGGCTTTTCCTTTGGAAGGTTTTAAATCAATTTAGTGTTGGTGAAAAGTGCCAGATTCATAGCAGAGGAAAATGATGCCTTTTATTTATTTACAGGCGAGGCTGGCATGCGCCAGTGACAGCCTCTCTTCTTTAGGCTATCACCGTACTTTGACACTCAGCTGAACTGACCACCAGGAAACTCAACTGAAAAGTCCTTCTGTCTCTTTTCCCTTCTGTCCTCTGAGCTTGCCAGCAGCCTGACTACACTTTGCTTTTGAAAGTAGTTTTGATCATGTGGATCTATCTGTCAAGAGCTACGCCGAGACAAATGACTCCTTGCATTCAAGTCCAGGAACAGCTGTCAGACGGTTAAAAAAAAAATTCAGCCTTAAAAAAAAAAATTATTTGCACAAAAATATGAATGCCTGTGGATCCAGAGATGGACTGGGGACAGAGTTTCTTTTCTGGGAGCATGCAGCTCATGTCTAGGTTTATTGACGATGTATTTCTACCATGCTTTGAGAGTAGCAGGCAAGGAGACCCTCCACAAATTTTAGCTGCCCTCTGGTAAGGCAACGTGGTGAGGGAGCTAGAGAGAGAAAGTGTTAGTTTTCAGACTGCTTGTGAAGGTTCCAGACTTTTGATGGAAATAAATGCATCTTTTCTTAGTTCTTCAAAGAAGCTTTCTTTCAGGGCTGAGCCTTCAACATTGGCTGATGCAGTAGGATCTGCAAACTTTGTACAGTCACTGTGGCACTCCTTGTGGGGAGTCCTTAGGTGGTAAGTTAAGTTGGAAGATCAGGAACTGTTCCATTAAATACAATTTCTTTTTTTTCATGAGGTTTTACCTCCTACTGAATGTAGAATTGGGGCTGAATGAGAGGATTCAATTTTTGTTGGATATTCAGTGAGTCGCTGAAAAGAGAGGCCTTTCATAGGGCCCTGGTCTTGCTGGTGGGGCTTGATCATACAGCAGGCAATGTCTGGCTGTCTGGAAGCCTCTTTAGAGCCTGTCTCCGAAACACACAGTTCAGAATATCCTATGGCTCATGCAGATGATGTTACAGTATTGAGTACATCTCATTTTGAGGGAGATTCCTCTGCTTTGTAGGCTTACACTCCGTATTGCTGGCTGCTAAGAAATCAGGCCAGGGATGCTTAATTACCCTTCACATCATTCAGATTGTTGACCACAGAGAAGGGAAAAAGGGCAATGCCCGTGTCTGCAGCTGCAAATGACACAGTTTTGAATCACCAGGGCTGATGGGATCCACTGACTAACTGGGTGTTTCCAGGAGGCAGCCACTTGCCAAGGAGGTGAGAGAAGGGAAGGTGTCTGTCAGGATCTTTGCTCATTCTCCCTCTCTCTCTGGCATGTGGAACCACAGATGGTGTGAAATTTGGCCTGTGATAAGGCAGGGCAGTTGCACAGTGGCAGTCTTGTGTCTGGGAGTCTAGGGCCTGGGTATGAAAACAAAGGGTGAAGAGGAAACGGTGACCTGGATTGAAAAAGTAACACAATAATGAAACACACAATTGCGAGGAAAGACCAGAGGGGAAGCTCGTGCTCAGAGGGCTGTTCTCAAACATCAGATTCCTAGGAGAGGGACAAAAATAAACAGCAGGGTGAGTGAGCTCCAGGAGCTGTTTCGGTCCTGGTGTGGGTGAGGGAACAGAGGTTGGGGTCACGCTTTGTGCTGCCTGATGCAGCTGCTGGTGGGGGAATCCCCTCTCCCCATGTGAGCGACCCCTCGAGTCACACCACCTTCCCAGAGAGCTTCTTCACTGCAGCAGCCCTGGCAAACTCCCCATCACTCACAGCTTCAGGGAACAGCTTTACTCTCTTGGGCTGAGATAAAGATCAGGCAGCCCCTGATTCCCGTGGGCACTGTGGATGTCTGGGGATGCTGTCCTGGGGCAGCTGGCTGGTAAGGGATGGTATCGGGAGCAGGAAGGGCCGATGGCCAACAACCTCCCAACAGGGGAAGAGTTTTCATGAAGAAATGTCATCTCGGGGTCTTTCAAGAGAGAGAGATGGGTCCCTGCAGAATTCAAGAGGAAAATGTGAAAGTATTCCCCCCACCTCCGACAATAATCTTGAAATGGGCCAAAGGAAGAAGTACTTAGCACTTGTAAAAATGTTTGGCTTATTGTAAAACCCTGGAGACAACAGCACTTCTCTGGTCTGTGTAATGGCTCTGCACTGGTAAAGGAGTTGCCAGATTTTATGCGCTGCCTCACCAATCTAAATTAATTTGAGATCTTTGGGACTGACTCCAAAGGTGATAAAGTCGGTCAGCTTTCATTTCCTCTCATTCTTTGATCTCTCTCCTGAGGCTGCCTTCAATGGAACATAATGAATTGATTTTATTGTTATTCTTAATGATGAGATGACATGGCTCTAGCGGGAATAGAAGAGAAAACACAAGGGTTTTTTTCCTTTTTCTTTTTCCCTCCAACAAATTCTAATTTATTGGGACTGTGTTTTAGGGAGGCTGCATTGGTCTCTGCTGATCTCTCTTCATTCGTGTGGAAGCGGGGACTTCTTTGTGTGGTCTCTAAAGTTGGGTGGTATGAAAGTGGACTGCTGAAACTCTGCAGCTGCCACTGTGATACATCCCTCTTCTATTGTTGAAATAAAAACACAGAGAGTGGCTGTCAAACTTACATTTGTGTGGTTCTGATGGGCAAAACATATTTTTGTTCAGAAAAGAATATATTTGTGCACTGTCCGTATACACCAAGTAATCAAATAATTTTAAACAATCTTTACATGCATTTTTATGTACCTTATAAAAAACTTACTTTTTTTTAAAATATATTTTATATTATTATGTTTTAAGATTACTTAACAAGTTCTACCTGTAGTTAGCTCTAAATATTTGTTCCTCTGGACACTGAATTTTGTCTGGATGACTTTGGCAATAAAGCACAGCATTATAACCAGTGTCACCGGGCTGAATCTTCTGAGATTGTGACAGTAAAAAGCCTGGCAGTTGTTTAATAGCTGAGGTAAAGTTTTACAGGACTCATCTCAGTCTTTTGAATCAGGCTTGCCATCTCTATGGGCAATTTAGAAAGGAAGACTTGTACTGTTCCTGCCTGCGAGACAGGATTTCTTTGAGCATACGGAAATGCCTCCTCCCAGTTTTCTGACTGCCCAAGAGAAATGAAATAGCTTAAAGTCGCCTTACACTTCTAAGAAATGTGCCTGTGTTATGCCAGTGTACACAATAATACCTTTGACTAATTAACTTTCCAACATGTATCTTCGAGTGTTTGGGTCATATACTGAGTGATAAGGAAAACAGAGCCTGAAGACTTTTGAAGGCTCTTTTTTCCCCCTTTTTTTTTCTTTTTTTTTTCCTTTTTTTTCCTTCTTTTTTTCCTTTTTTCTTTTTCTTTTTTCTTTTTTATTTTTTCTTTTCTTTTTTCCTTTTTCTTTTTTTTATTTTTTTTTTTTCTTTTTTTTTTTTTCTTTTTTTCTCTTTAATATGGTGGCAGTCTGAGGTCTTAAAAATGCTGAAGATGGTGGGAAAAAAAAACCTAGCAAAAAGCCCCTTATCCCAAACAAAACCAGTATATTTGTCCGTCCACTCCCTTTGTCCATTCCACACTCCTGTTATCTGACCTACTATAAGCTCAGGTATTTGCAGTAGTGGTTACTCTGAGATTGTCTACACAAGGAGAAATAAAGGAGGGGATTAGCCAATACATAAATAATTGCTTTGATGATTTAAGTATTTAATAGGTATTAAATTATTTAAATGCTTAAGGATTCTGTAACCAGCTCCTCCCACCACTTTGCTCTGAGGTAGGAAGATTAATGGAGGTTTCCTACTCCTGTGTACCTGCCCAAGCTAATTCTTCATCCAGGAGTGGCTTACAACCCTAACCAAGAGCATCTTGCTTCCTCTGCCTTCACAGTTTTGGGGATGCCTTCGGTACGTCTCTGGATGTCTATGTGCGAAGAAACATACTCTGTACTAAAAGCAAAGGAAGCAACACTGCCCTTGGGAAGGCTTAAATGGAGCTGGTGTGAAGCACCTCATACGTTATTAAGTGCACACCTAGGTGGGGCCTTCCTGTGCGATGAATCTCCCAGTACTGCAGGCAACCGTCTTTTCGCAAGCTGACTGTGCCCCATCTTGGAAGTAATTTAATTTTTTACCTCCTTTCTGTTGAAAGGCTGTTCCAGAGTTAGTCCCCAGCTTTCTTTCTGAATATATCCAAGGCTGATTTACATCCAAACCCAATTTACATCTACATCCTAATACTGCCTTTTATCCTCAATAACTCTGCTCCTTGTCTGGTGCTTTCAGTGATATATACAGAGAGGAACCATAACATTTCTTTTAAACTCAACTTATATGACAAATTCTTCATGTGTCTCATTATCTTAGCCTGATTTTGTACTTCAGTACCTCTTCAAGGTGAAGCTAATATTTCTTGGGCATGGATAACTGAATTAGACATATAAATATCACGTTTTTACCCATCACAAAGTGAAAAAATCCCCATCTACATCAAATGTAAGAACTATTAAGAGCAGAATAAATAAACACAAGAGCTTTATTCTGCTGTTTAAACCTGTGACTTGATCGTGCCCTGAAAGTTTAGTGCAGTCCTATCTTAGAAAGGGTATATTACAGAATCATAGAATCTTGGGGGTTGAAAGGCACCTCTGGAAACCATTTATGCCAACCTCCCTACCAGATCAGATTCACCTAGAGCAGATTGCACAGAGTGGTGTCCAGGTGAGTTTTGAATGTCTCCAGAGATGGAAGGTCCATAGGGCAGCCTGTTCCAGTGCTCTGCCACCTTCAAAATGAAGAACTTCCTTCTCATGTTTAGATGGAAGTTCCTATGTTCAAGTTTGTGCTTGTTATCTCTTGTCTTGTCACTGGGCACCACTGAAAAAAGACTGGCCCCATCCTCTTGACAGCCACCCTTTAAGTATTTATAAGCATTGATAAGATTCCTCTCAGTCTTCTCCAGACTAAAAAGCCCCAAATCTCTCGGCCTTTCTTCATAAGAGACGTTGAAACTGAGAGCAGAGGAGCAGGGATTATCAGGGGTATGGATGGACTGAATACAGGGGGGTCTGTTCAGCCTGAAAGAGACACTGCTTGGGAAGATATGGTAGAGGTCTACAAAATTTGGGAAAAGGTTGGTATGGATTGATTGTTCCTTCTTTCATCTCACACAGGAGTTAAAGTCCACATGACAAAATTATTGGGAACTAGGTTCAAAAAGAAAAAAAAAGGGGATGATTCTTTATGTGATAAGCAGTAAACGTGAGGAAGTCCTTGCTGAAGGACAGTGGATTCAAGAAATTTACACTGGCTACAGGGAGATTAAGAATCATTTGGAAGAAAAATCTGGTGTGAGTTGCTCAATAGTCAAACCGCAGCTAGTGAAGGAAATCCCCTGAGCTGAAAATGTTTCGAGGCTGTGAGACTATCAGAGGGAAGTCTTACATGTCCTATTCTTATTCTTCCTGTTCTTACTCTGGCCACTGCTGAAGAAAGTGTAATGGGCTAGGAGGACCCTTGATCTAAACTAGTATGACCATTTGTATCTTGTTGTCATTCCACGTTGCACCACTGCTTTATACCATGACAACAATTACCTGACTAATATATCCTAGGATCACATTTGCTTTTTCTCATAGTTGCATCACTTGGTAGCTTAAGTCATCCTATAATTAACTAATGCTCCCTGCTTCTTCTCCTCCTCAGTCATCTGCAGTTAATGAGCTTATGGTAGCAGTTCTATTACTCCATGAATATATGACCTTGTGTTGAGTAGTTTTGAATTTCATCCCATTTTTTTTTTTGTGTCTACAGTCACCTTGCTCCTCCAGTTCTAACTTTGCAAGCCTCCTCTAGAAAAATGAGATCTGTGTCATTTATGCTATGAACAAATATCAGCAGCACACTCACTTTGTCTGTCAAGGTCACCTGCAAAAATGTTAAACAAGATGGGGCCAACGCTGCTCCCTAAGTAATTCTGTTAGTAGCTTCTCTATGGACTGATACTTCCCCTTTTGTCAAAACTCAGTGTTGTCTCTTCTTCACCTACTTCCTTCTCACTTCAAAGTTCTGCTATTTGGGCCCTGATTTTGCACAACCTGTGCATGTGGAGGACCTTCTGGGCAGGGTCTTCAAAGGCACTAGGTTAACCTTGTCTACTGAAATCAGTTGCAGTCTCCTCATGCTTTTGGCTTCAGTGCTGGTGGTGATAGGTCAGCATTAATATCACTGAAAAAAGCCACTCAGGTGTTTTTTGAAAGAGCAGACCTACTTTCATGGTCAAATATTTGGTTTATTTCCTGAAAAACATTGAAAACTATGTTTGATTCAGATGGTGTTCGCTTCTCTCACATTTAGAAGTGACACTTATAACCTTTGGTTAAAATTTCATTTGCTTCTGAACTACGTTTGCCTACACAACATTAATTTGTGGGCTGTGGTTAAAGCCAGAAGGCTTTGCTATCTCATTGCTACGATGGCATGCAATGTGAGGTAAATTACAGGGCCACTGCTATATTCTTCAAGTCACAAGAAGTTTTTTCAGTGGGACACGTGACCCCTAAAAAAAAGGTGAATAGAGCCTGTTTATTTTGCAGATGAAGACGAAGAGAGCACTTGCAAAGATGTCATCTCCAGGGACTGAACTTCATTTCAAATCAGAGTTGCAGAAGTATCTGGCACCTGAATGTGCACATGGGTGCTGGAGATGATGGTTTCAGGGACCTGATTTCACTGAGAAAAGTTCTCCTCACACAGAATCACAGAATCACAGATTGTCGGGGGTTGGAAGGGACCTCGAAAGGTCATCTAGACCAACCCCCCTGCCAGAGCAGAACTACTCCCGTGCTTGGATACCCATTCCCTTCCTTCTAGCCTTTTGGGTACTTCTCTATGTTGTGAGACATTTTAAGTTGTCTGATAGATCTGTGTGTAGGTCCAGTGCAGTTATTTGTATGTACATGCAGTAGTGCTGCTCAGGTACTGGCACTTCAAGGATTTGTGTCAGAGGAACATGGCAGCGTAGGCAATTCCAGATGCCAATCCAGGTTTTTCCAGATGCTCATTTCCATGTGCCTCTCCTGTGGGGTTGCTCCTAGCTAAATTGCAACCCATGTTTAAGATGTGTTTTTTTGATCTGCAAAACAGGAAAAATAAGTAGTTTCTATATATAGAAGTCAGCCAATGTCACTCTTCATTTCAGCAGAACGTTCCCTGTTCCTTGAAAAGTAGTGCTTTGAAAGAAGAAAGTTAGGTGGATGTGGGGTCTGCAGCCAGGTGCACCCTGACTCCCCAAATCCTTATTTACAGGAACTGGCCAAAGAAAAACTGACTTTCAGTGGAGCTGCCATGAGAAGTTACATGGGGCGGGACAAGTGCTGCAGCCAGAAAGCAGATAAAGTTCTTCAAAATTTTGTCATGTGTCAGCTCCTTTTTTGGCATGAGCGTGGAACATAATTGTAGCTCTTGTGAGCTCAGTGGAAGTGTGGTTGAGGAGGTGAGTGTTCCAGAAACTCGGTTTACATGCCCGAGAACAGTTGCAGGACGGCTGCCCGCCCTGTCAGCCCCTCACTGCATTGCCTGTCCTGCTCACTGTATGGACTCAACAGTGCGGCTCCAGGGAAAACTAAATTACTCGGAACTTATCAAAAGGTTGCTCGGTTACTTAATCATTATAATGGCTCGCTTGCAATTTCTTCCAACCTGTGGTATGTGTGTTTGCATTTTACAGAGACTCAAACAATGATATTCACAGTGATTATAATTGCATAGACTTTCCATGGGCATAATTGAATGGAACAACACAAGTCTTAGGACATGCACCTTCAAGTAGCAGTGCAGGGTCTGTAGTTTAACATATGCCTGCAGAGAAAGGGAATTTTTCTACTGTGTGCGCTCGGTAATTAATTGCCCTGTGGCTGTTCATTAATTGAATACAAACCCATCCTGTTGAGAACACTTCCATTTAATTTGCAGGAGTGTGATAGAAGCTGTTTAGTTACATTATCTGTCATTGTTGATGTGCATGGCAAGGACTGTAAGTTTACTGTATCCAGTTTAAAAACAACTCTTTGGAGCATTTAGTGCTAGTGACACTGATTTTTAAATAACTTTAGAAACAGTATTTCTTTCTCTCATGCTATCTGGTCAAGCGTGATTTACAATTATGATTTAAGTGAGTGAATGAGAAGAAATTATATTTTCCTCCTCTACTCATGGCAACATCTTTTCCTCATTGCTAAAGGAAGTTTCAGCATGGTGACGATGTCTCTTTGAAGTGTTACAATCCTTCAGCTCATACTTAACACTTATCTCATGCTTTTGTGTTTCTAGATTTCCAAAGAGAGTAAGTATTTTCACCTCTGTAAGCGAGACCGACAGAGACCTAGTTAAATGAAGTGATTCGCGCTGGAAAGAAAACATAGTCTTCCTGATGTTTATGCACTTGCCATCACCTCTAGCCTGTTGTGAATCACAACTCAACTCCTTCCAAGTGAAGTAAATGAGCCTTCCTTCTGAGGTCCTTTATTGGAACAGGCTGCCCAGAGAGGTTGTGGAGTCTCCTTCCCTGGAGACATTCAAAACCCGCCTGGATGTGTTCCTGTGTGCCCTGCCCTAGGGGATCCTGCTCTGGCAGGGCGATTGGACTGGATGATCTCTAGAGGCCCTTTCTAACCCTGAACATTCTGTGATTGATTCCATGATTCTATGATTCTATGATTCTTAATTTTGGTGAAGCAATATTTGACAGAAATAAGCTTTGCAAGCAGGAGCAAAGCTAAATCTTATATGTAGGGTAATATATAAAGTTTATGCATTGAGACAACTAGGAAATAAATGGGGAAATTCAAGAACAGATGCAATCTGCCAACATGCTTGAGCCACAATCAGAGAAACAATGGCTGCACTTGGTGCACTGCCCTGGTTAAGGTGTTCCCAAGGGCTGTCTCAGTGCTTATTCTCTGACTCCTGGAGAAGATGACTCTAAGAGAGACCTTCTGAGTCCCCATGGCAGCCCCTGTAGTGATGTCTGCTGAACTATTAGAGGACATGGGTGGATCTGGGATCATGCTGCTTGTGAAGGTTTAATGGTTAATGGACCTGGCATTGCTAGATTCACACTTGCACTTGATGAACTTAAAGGTCTTTTCCAACCTTAATGATTCTCTGATTCTAAGGGTAGTTCCTTGTATTTATTGCCTGATGCAACTGAGAGGCAGGGATCCTGTTGTTAGTGGTGCTGTGTGGATTTTGCTCTAAGTGTCCTTCAGCATTTTCTTTCATCTAGCGTGGTCTCGTCCTCCCTCTGTACCCCACTGTGACACATGGCTAATCTCTCTGCAACACCGTGGTGGCTGCAAAGAGCCTTCCCAAAACTGTAATCTTATGTATATTTCTATATATCTCTATATAGAGATATATCTATCTATCTCTTCCAGAGGGTATGGGATGTCTTGCAGGGCTATGTGGCTCCAGTAGCTGATGGACTGCCTTGGCAAGGTCTGAACAGCTCACTAAGGGTCTGAAACCAGGGTTGTATGTCATGAGAAATGCCCTAAAAGCACCTGTAGGGGTAAGACTAAAGGAGAGCAGGTGACTCTCACCAGCAGGCTCAGAGCAGGTACATAGTGATGGGAATATATAGGGCAAGTGTGCACTTCATGGGTAAAGTTTTCCCCACATCCAACAGTTACCTCTCTAGGCACTTCCTCAACTGGGAGGAAAGCAAGTTACCTTGTACTTAACAGCAGTCAGTAGGTTATAGCTATTTTCCACAAGTTTTGTGAACTTGTTCAGTTGCTTTTTAAACTGTTTAGCATCCACAGTAGCCTATTGTGAGGACACAGCTGAACTCTGTGTGTGTGTGAAGTGTTTATTTTTGTTTGTTTTGAATTTACCATCTGCTATTTTCATGAAATGCTTCCTAGTTCTTTGCATATGAGGCGAAAAATGAAGAAAAGTTCCCAGCTTTCTCCACGGAACTCAGGATCTGACCTGTCATTATGTATGACGTCATATTCCCTCTCAGACTCTGTTTTACTGCACTCAAGTGTTCTTGTCTCCTTGGCTATTGCTTATACACAAGTTGCTTCATTTTTTTGCTGTTATATCAGTCCCCCACTATGACCTTTCCAATTCTGCTGTACACTTTCTGAGATGGAAGGGCCAAAATATGCCGCAGTATTCAAGATGTAGCTATGCTGTGATCATGTCTTGCCTGTGCTAAATACATTTTTTTTGTCTCTGCCTCCCTGTTGGAGACATCTGTGTGAGGATGGATGAGCAGAGAGCACAAAATAAGACAACAGGGCTTACAAACTTTCCTATTTGATGCAGCAAGGGACATGTTCACTTAGGCTGAAGAGTCTCCAGAGACTGGGTAAGTAGGTGTTGGCCAGGGAATGAGCTCCGGAAGGTGCTGCTGGGAGTTCGTGACAGGAAAGGGCAGCACAACCAGTTTGTAAATCACTGCAGGTGCTGTTCCTTTGCTTCCATTTAATCCATTGGCTAAGACAGATGAAAAGTGTGCTTAGAAGTAGATAAAAAGATTTAATCCTTTCCACTGATCATGACGCAATGATCCTTGCTGTCCCCGGGTGAAATATAGTACCCACTGATGTGTCCCTCTATAGAACAAATTCCTTACTCTTTCAGCTAGGTGGAAGAGTATGCTGGGTTTGCTTTTCTTTTGAAAAAGACAGGATAAGAGGAAGAAAATTTCTCATGCCTATGCATAGTGTTGCCAACTCATCTTGGTAGTTTAGATTCTGTTTAGTAAATCAGACATTACTGTGCTCTGCAGCCCTGGCCTTGGAGATGGGAACCAGACCCACTGTGCCTTGATCTCATTAAAACATCATTTTCATAAATACGTGTAGTAATAACATGAATTAGGCAAAGCACAGTCTTAACTGAGAAAAATAAAAAAAGATTAATGATTAAAAATAAAGAATGAGCTCTGTGGTGAATCAGCTGCAACTGTTTAAGGACACTGTAAGAGTTACTGTTACATATTAGATCTACGGCAAATAGTTGTCCACACTAGGATCATTAATACCTATGGGATCTATGCAGCAAGGAGCCTGTGGTTGCAGAAGAGAATGTCCTTCACATTTCCTAGTTATGCAAAGTAAGTATTTTATAGAAAGCTTCATTTAATCAAGATTTTATTTGATTATTTCAGATCACTTAGCAGAACTCATTTAGTAGAAATTCTACACAGTTTCAGGTACTGAAACATGTACACTCTATGCATTCACCAGAGAACAAGTCCTGGCTGACACTATGAAAATTGATTCTGCTAGTGTATTACCTTGAAGATAAAGTCTTGCATCATAGGAGTGGGCAGAGTGAACTCTTGGATAGTGGATAGTGTGAACTCTTGGCCAATTCAGATGGATGCTAGACCTGATTCCAGGTCAGGTGGATCACAGTCTTTTTCCTTTTCTTTGTTTCTTAATCTCTAAAATGGGACAAATATATTTCTATGCAGGAAAGAGTTAGTGCTTTTGCTCATATCAGCAGGAAATGTCTTTTTTCTTGACAGTTAAATCCACCCAGCTGAGGCCGTTCTTGGGTGATTCTCACAGAGCTGTCGCAGCGAGAAGCTGGCTGGGGTGGAAAACCTCCCTCAACTCCAGCTTCTCTGCTTTCTGTTCACCTGTGACATGCAAAGGTCAATCATGCAAAGGCACTGCAGAGACAGCTTTAAGGGTTGTTCTCATTCGTGTATCACTGCAAGAAGTGTGTTTTTGTAGCTTCAATTGCACTTTGCCTGCCCAAAATAACACTGCACTTCTTTTTCCTACTACCATATGTGTTCTCTAGACTTACATATTTCCATATAAATACAACAAGGCTAGAGGACTTCTTTCACTAAGACAAACCTTGAAAGTCAAATCGTTAACTAGGAATAAGTCTCTGGGAGCTGCACTTTATTTTTCACCCCAGATGATGCTTGCAGGCCATGCCCTTCCTGGGTAAGAGACAGGAAATCTTCATAAGCCAGCACACCAGCTACACACTCGTCATTCTGCTCACTATTAGTGTGACTTTCCTAAAACCATGTTGTATGGTTGTTTGGTACAGTGACGGTGGGAAGGGTCTCACTGTAGGCTGCAAACAGCAGCCATGAGATGGGTTTGTCCGCAGTGTTGAGGTTTGCACTGGTGTGGTTAGCAGTCCTAAGTTACAAAACGTTTTGTACAGTAACTTGTTGTATGAGTTTGCGCCAGAGCTGATATTCACACAGATAGTGTACCACGTGTAGAAGCAGGTCGTTCACCAGACGTACCTCTTTTGTAACAGTCTCATCTCCGCTGCTTTTCCCAAGCATGGGATTGGTGTCTCAAAGTAGTTTTGTTTCAGCATCGTGCTTTTCTCTGATGAGACCTTTTAACTGGGAAGATCAAACAGCTGAGGCCTTAATAGAATCATTTTCTAATTTTCTTTAATTGATGCATCTCTTTGTGCTTCTGACAGCAACAAAGGTGCTTCCCTTGTGTGTTTCCCCTGAGAGAAGTAGCTTATTTGTATGTTTGAGAGGTACAGACCCTCAACAAGTCATGGAAATACACCTTTTAAGAGCCCTTTGTGGTACAAACGCCCTGTATAGGAATTTCTATTTCTACCAGGTGATGAGGGTAGCAACATGTGCAATCACAGGCTGCTGTCATGCCTCCCTTGCCTAAAATCCTGAGGCAGCCACTGGCAATTTGATGGGCTAGGACATAAAACTGGGATCTCCACAAGGCTTCCCCTCTTTCATTATTTCACAGGGATACACAGCAGGAACAATTTATCAGGAGGGTTAGTCTAGCGCTGTCAAAACTGCAAGAGCACAGACTGCTCTGGCAGAAACATTTTGGCCCGTACAATCTCTTTCAGGAGGCTCTTGCATCAGGTGCAGATGCTGGACCACTCTGTTGCGAAGAGGTTGCTCTCCCAGCCCCTCCCAGCCCCGCGGTTTGTGGTTTTTCAGGTCTGCTGGCAGAGAGGGAAGGAAATGTACTTGCTGCTCAGCCTGCCTCCCCAGAGCTTGCAGACCTGCTCCTCAGATGTGAAAAGGAGTGCATGCTCTAGACAGCATGTTAGGGGCTGGGTCCTCCAAAACTTGCCAAAGGATCTCCTCAGTTCCTCCGTAGCTTCTCCTGCTCAGGCAGGGGCTGTGTTTCAGTTGCTTGTTGCTTGTTGCTCTGTATTAAACAGCATATCTGGTTTTCAGAGATATGCCAAGGGGAGTTCATGGTGGCAAGAGGAGAACTTGTCTTGCCAAGTATCTGTCCTGAGATGAGGCTGGTTTTGTTGTTGAGGGAGAGCTGGAAAGTGTGATACAGACCATCCTGGCAGCTGGCAACTGAACTCCTAGGATGCAATGTTAGGAGAGGCAAAAGTGTAATCTTAATGTCAGGACAGTCACCTGCTCCACTGCCCAGCTGCTGGGGGATCTGTATTTACAACACATTTATCCTTTCCTTTTTCAGTTCCCTGAATTTACCTGGAAAGCTTACTGCTGCTGGGGAGACTTTTGCTTTACCTGTGGAGTTGCTGCAAGTTGGGGAGCAGCAGTAAGTGAGATGTTCTGGACAGGGTTATAGGGCTGTGCCCTGAATATTGTTGGGACATAGAACTGCTTGGAGGTAGGGCTTTTCTTCACATGACCATGGCCTCCCACAGGTCCGCAAGCACCACATTTTGACTCAGGCTCCTAGTTTTACAAGTGATAGGATATCTCTTCCTTTTACCAGTCCCTAGCAGAACAAACCCTTCTGTAAGGAAAAATGTGCAAGGTAAGTTTCAGTATATGGGGTTTGGTGCAGATATAGTTTCAGCTGCAATCATTGGGTACCAAAAGCATTTGTTCAGCTATTATTTAATTTTTACTTAATGTCAGTGTTCAGAATCAGACAACAAAGGTCAAGGAAGGGAAGAAAGCGTAGTGAACAGGACTGGAGATCTATTTCATTGCCTGTTCCAATCATACTGAGGAAATCTGTCCTTTTTGCTACAAGTGGTACTCTCAATCTGTCCTAGCAGAAAAATTCAGTAATTAATGTTTATCTAACAGTGTGAGCAGTGCTGTGTTTGGGACAAAATGGGTCTTCAACATGGCCTGCCTCATGGCAGCAAAGAGAGAAAATGTCATAAATGAGAGGCAATAAAGGATGTTTTCCTAAAAACTGTTGATGTGAGGGATGGACTGAGATCTCTCTGAGCTGAGAACAAACACCCATGGCTGATGGGATGGAAGAAAGGGAGAAGGTAGGTCATTTGACTAGCATAGTATTCGGTACTGAGCAGTTTGCTTCCACAGGGGTACTATTTGCCATGATACTAGGCTTTACCATACTCTTGCTGTAAGAATGAGTAGGTATGTTTATGCTAAGATGCTTAGCATATTCTAGCAGCTCTTTATAAAGATCATTATCTATAATTAGGTAAGTGTGCGTAACTGTTATTGCTCTTGTGCTAAAAATTGCTGCAAATGGAGCTGAGGAGGGAGAGGATTATAATTTAGACATCAGATAATTGGATTTAATTTGCTTAAGAGAATTACTAGTTGTGGCCACTTGAAACAGTAGGTCTTAAGCTCAGGAATAAAACACTTTTCTAAAAGTATTTAGTGTTGTTGTTCATATCTGTGTCAATATTTCCACTAGAGATAAGTGGCTTTGTGACTGAAACTTAGCATATGGAAATGTCAGTCAGAGCACTGCTGAACCTAATGGTTCTGATTTTACCCTTTCTCACAGACGTCTAAAATTAGAAACAGGCTGCCATTTTCTAAGCTTTAGTCAGTTCTGCAGAACTGTGGTGAAGTTCATTGGTTCCTTTCACAGTGATCAGATTTCCAGCCAGGGCTAAGAGGTGCATTTGCTGCTCCTGTGGTCACAAGCGTGGTAATAGTGGATTCAGATGTGGCCAATAAAGGCACCTATGAAGTTAGTGCCTGTTTCCTAAAGGCTGAACGTCACTTCTCTGCACAAGCTTGGCCTTAGGTTGAGATTTTAGCAACTGTTTTGTGATAGGCTGTGCTGCCTTTACTTGCTATCGGAAAGCAATCCCCAAGTGGATATAACCATCTACAGTATTGTCTGCTGCATCGCATTGGTACCCAGTTGCTCTTAATTTCTAGAAGCTGCTCTGGAACCAGCTCCTGCATGGTGTGGCTACCACAAATGCAGGGTGCTAATGTTACAACGTGTGTGGTGGACCATGTGGACTGCAGATATCACAAACTTGCTACAGCTGTGTCCATGAGGCTGAATTTTGTCCTTACTTTCTCTTTCCCATGTGTGTAGCCTGTTCAAATGCTTTTTTGAGGATTCTGATGCACCTCTCACTCTCAGAAAGAATGGACTCAGGTCTCATGCTTTCAGAGCAATTATTTTTAAATGCCTGTATGGCATTCTTAGTTTTGTTACTAAAAATGCATCTGGTTCTTTTTTGCTTTCTCTCTTATTCTCACAAGCCTGGAGTTGAAAATGGATGGCTTGTCTTAGCTGAGATGTGAAATAAATAAAAAATTAGTTATGCTACTTCTTACACGGAGCTGACAGTGTGTAATATTTGGGGTTTAGCATTATCCTCTGGGTGTGAGCCAGTGCTGACTAAACAGTTGTCCATTTTCTTGGGTTCCTGTGCCGGACTCTAACTGCTGGAGCATGTGTACAGCACGAGCTGATGGGCTCCGTGGATGAGCCAGTGGCCTGTGGGGATGCTGGCCTGCTGCACGCTGAATCTTCTGCAAGCCTTGTGGCAAGG
This sequence comes from Trogon surrucura, assembly GCA_020746105.1. Classification (NCBI taxonomy): domain Eukaryota; kingdom Metazoa; phylum Chordata; class Aves; order Trogoniformes; family Trogonidae; genus Trogon; species Trogon surrucura. The sequence continues at coordinate 29,911,633 of CM036617.1, read as the reverse complement.
GCGTACTGCTAATACCAGAATAAATGAGAAAATTTGTGAACATGAACCAGAGTTTTCTTGAGAGATTATTCCAAGTAAGGGGCCTATATGGACCAAAGCTCCACCATTGGATAAGCAAGCAAGGCATGGCATGAAAGCTGTGCAGACAAGAGAACAGTACTTTTTATGGTGCCTTTCTCACCATTGATGTAACTATTCATGGGCCTTTGATTCTAAAGGTATTTAAACAAAGTTCTCTTGTTGTCTTGAAAATCTTGGCTGTGAACCCAGAAAATCAACTCCTAAGGATGCACACAGGGTGAGTGCTGAGCTGGCTCCAGTCATAGGGTGGATGCTCTCTAGTCAAACCTTAGACGTGTGCTCAGACTGTGTCTTGGTGAAGGCTACTTGTCCAGCATGCACGAACAATAGAATCCTGGCAATCAAAAGCACCCTCCCTCAGGTTCAAATCCTTCTCTTCAATGTAAGTAACAAGGTAAACTGTTGACTGTGGAGAATTCTAGGGTGAGGCTTTCTTAATTTTACCTGTTGAACACTGTACAAATGGGTTACAAGGAGAATCTGATCCTCAATGTCTTGTATCTCAGATGAAAGTCCTGTTGGTCAGATTACAGAGCAAATCACCAATCAAAATTGAAGAAGGGACAAAGAAGTGAAATGGGTCTAGCTTGAAACCCACCCCAGAAAGTCTGAAAGCTTAAGAAATGTGTTTAGTCTGCTCCAGGACAGGTAGAGGACTCTCCTACAGATCACCAGGTAAGTAACCAAGGAGATTCATGTGCAAACAGTAGTATTAAAACTACTATTTTCTGAGAAAATTATACAAAAGTCTTCTAAGAATGTATTCTGTGTGTATGTTCTTGCTAGACTGTATAGCCTGGAGACCATGTGTGGTTCCTAGAGCCATTTGTTTGCTGCATAAGAACAGGGTGATAAGCTTAGTGGAAGTCACGAGAGAGCAGCTGGACAGCTAGTGAGTGCATGAATACTAACTGTTCAGCAGCCGTGCACTGCTGATCCATTTAGTGTCTTAGGCTACATCTGTCCTGCTACCACCTTGTTCATGTTTTATCTTGTTGAGTTCTACAAAATAGATCCTGGGTGTGAAGTAATATACATTCAGAATGGGTGGCAAGGAGACCAAGATGCAGGAGTAAGCATGGGAGCTAAGCTATTAGATAATGGGAACATCCCTTAGATACCTTAAGTACCGTCTCTTTCCTCTATATCTTTGCTAAATTAGGTGAATCCCAACTTGTCTGGTTTCTAGGACCTCTTTCTTTAGACAATCCATGATCCTTGGGCATCACATGGGTTTAGGGATGAGGATTCTGGCAGAGAGTAGGGTGCTGTGGGGTCAGATATGGCAAAAATAAACACTGAGTACCTCTGAGGATATAGTCTGAAGAGAATGATGGGTGGGGTGAAGGATGGAAGCACAAATATTCAATCTACAAAAGATGCTGTGTAGTCTTTTTTTTTTTTAGCAATGATTTTATAATTAGTATTAGCATCCTGCTGTGGCAGGGAATGCTTCATCAGCCAGCTCGAGCTATTGCAGCCCAGCAGAGAAATGACTGAAGATGTAAGATAACTGTCTACTCTAGAACCACTGTGTGTTACCATCACCTGGGAGAAGGGAGATACAACTGAGTATCCATCTGCAATAGTCATTGTTGGCTTATTGGCTTGATTATTCTCCTTGGATATGTATTCACTCAACAGATCACAGCAACCCCAAAGAGATTAATTACATGTATTTTTAAATTCCCTAAGTGCACATTTGCATAACTAGCATTTTAAAATATTCATAAATACATATTTGCTTGATAGATTGTAGCGGCATCATTTGCAGCTTCAAAAGGGACCTTTACTTAATCAAACCAGAAATGTTAATCATTTCTTGAGGCTCAGACATATGATCACCATATCGTGGCACAATAAACACATTAAGCATCAGCTGGGGCACGGTAATTGAGTGCATGCTCCTACCCTATGGCATTTGGGAGGAAATCTGACCCAGCTTAACCCCCTAACACCGTGGTTTAGCCGGGCCCTCTTTGCATTTACTACAGACGGAAAGCAGACTCCTACGTAACTGCCATGGATCAGCTCATTTGGGTTAAGCTCATCCTGCATTCTTGCTAGCTCCTCTTTCCCAGTGATGAAAGCCTTGCAGGCATGCCACTGTGGACATTCCTGGAGAGGGTATGTGTCCTCACAGCACTCCTCACCCTCAACCTCATAGGTATGCCCATAGTGTTAAATAGAAAAGGCCAGGAAATAAGCCTGGGCAATGAAACTGTGATTGACTCTACTGCATAAATTATTCTCTGGTTTCCTTTGGAACTCCTTCAGTGATCTGTCTCCAAGATATAGTCTCAGCCACCCCGCAGAGTCCTGGGAACTGGAAGGCCACCATGTGTGTGGGCTTTCACCCTACACAGTCATCCAGTGCAATCTCAGAAGGCTCTGTATCTTCAAACATGCCCATGTACCTTCTTGCCACCCCAGGAGTATGCAACATGGACTCTATGACACAGTGCCCCTGTGGGTGAACCAAGTCCTCACTACTTCAGACATTTTCAGTTAAGAAAAGCATGAAAAATAGTAATACTCAGTTGCTGGAACAGGCTCCTTGGGGAAATGATCATGGCACCAAGCCTGTCGTAGTTCACGAAGCATCTAGAGCTCTTAGTCCAATGGTTTAGTTTGAGGCAGTCCTGCAAGGAGCAGTGAGTGGGACTTGGGGATCATTATGGGTCCCTTACAACTTAGGATATTCTATGATTCTATGTTACAGGTATAGGGGACCACAGGGACAGAGAGCCAGCATCACGTGCTGGGTAGTACAGGCATAGTCTGTCTGCCATCAAGGGGCAAGTCCCAATGGATAGTGAGTGTGGGCTGGTCTGTATATCTCTCCACTGCAGCAGTTTTGGAGAGAGCTGTTGAAGCCAATAGAAGCTGAGGGGGCTTGTATCTGAAACGCTGACCAACATCCAGCTTCCCATTCTGTACTCAGCCTGGCTGTGTGCTCTTTTAATTCTGGTTGCAGGCAAGTAGCCCTGATTGTCTTCAGCTCAAGAGAAAGGGAGTGTAATTTTTCATGTGCACAAGCAGATCGTGACCAGGTGTTACAATCAGAAGGGCTTCCCCCCACCTCCCTTTTCCTTTGTGTCACTATATGAAGAGTCTTCACAGTATCAAAGCAGGAAACCTCAAAGCAGTGTGTCAAGGAAGTTAACTCCTCTGTGGCCTGGCTGTGGGGCGGTGAGTCACATGTGAAGGGTGGTCCCTTGGCGAGCAACTGAAAAGAAAGAAGAAAGACGACAGCTGTCCCCACCAGCTGAGTTTTGAGCTCAACTTCAGGAAGAGCAAAGCATGAATTCATTACATACAAGAAGTGCCAAAGTTTGCACTTGTACGTAACAGCTCATGGCTGGGAAATGGGGGCCCCTGGAAAGGATTAAGAAGTGGCACTCATGACATGGGTCTGAGGGGAGCAGGGTGCAGGGGGAAGGCAGTGGTTTTGGAGAAGGGAAGGAATAACCCAGAAAGAGGGAAGGAGGATGATTCACATGCGTCAGCATCCCTGAACTCAGGAAGAGGGTCCCCAGTGTCTGGATGGTTGGTGTCACAGCCAAGGGTGCATTTTGGGGGCAGTAGTGGCTGGGTGCCCTGGATGTAGGCTACGTGGATCCCCGGGGAACTGTCGACTTGTAGAATTTTTGCCTGGGAGAAGCAAGGCCACAAAGAAGGAACCAGTGACCTGAGGGTGATCCTTTCTCACCACACTACATCCCTGTAACCCTCTTCTGCTGAGTCAGTGTGGGACATATGCATTTTCGTTTTCTTTTGGGTGATATTTCATAAACTGTGACATCTACACCAAATCGGATCCTCTCTGCCTTGGCTAGTGGGAAGCAAGGCTTTGAAAGCAAAGCCTGCTTGGCAGGTTGCCCTGAAGCCAACCTTATCTCCCTGGTGTTTTGAAACACTTCATAACATCACATCTTAGCAGAAGTTATCTCCTGACTGTAATCCTTCAGGGCAAATTCATTTGGTGGTCCAAGGTTGAGGCTCAGTAGTTGATAGCTGAATTTCTTGTTGAGAAATCATTGTGGTTTTGTCTATTGCAAATGAGAGCCAAAATGGAATCACAAGTATATAATTTTATTTTAAAATGTATATTCTTTTATGACTAGACAGAAGTCCCCACCCATTAGAGCATCCTCTAATGACTGTAGCCAGTCATTTATTTCGGAAACATGAAAATTCCAGCCAATCCTAAAAATAGTTTTATCACTGAGAAATAAATAAACTTTTCATAGTAGCTAAAAGCCACTCATTCCAGGTATTTGTGTCTGAATACATTTTTGTCAAGAACCTGCCGTCCTTTTGAACCTCACAGCAGAGAATAGTGGAAGATCCTGAGGCATCAAAGTTTCTGTCATTTGTCTTTCATTGCCAATAGTTCCTTTTTAGAAGGATAAAACCATCTCTATTTTTAATTGGAACTGTAAAGAAAACCTACTCCTGCAGTTTGGGGTGAGTCAAGATTGTGGTGGCATTGAATGATTAATATTAATTACTGCTTCAGTGGTACTGAAATAAGCACCTTACCTCAAGTAGGGAAAGCAGCCTCACATGGAACAAGCTTATCTGACCTTCAGTAAGGAACAAAAGAAAAGGGAATACTGAAGCGAATTTTTACTCTGTGCAGGTTTGGTATCTGCAGGAGAAGAATCTGGAGGCTGTGAGTTGCCAGATGCATTAATTCATCTTTGAGTTCCCACTGACTAGCTTCACTTTGGATGTATCTTTTACAATTTTGATATGGCTGAATTCATAGGGGACCAAAATATTAGGCCTGCAGCTGGGCTGGTTTTCACCAAGGATCTAGGAAAATGACTTGGTCTTGGTTGTTCAGCATACCCTTTTGGGAAGTTCTGACTTTTTGGACGCTCTAAAACCTCCTAAATTCATGCCTGAACAGATTCATTTCATCAAGTAATAATTCATCATGTAATCTGGGTGCGAGATGAAAGTGTGCATACTTATGCTTTCTAAAATGAATTATTAACTAGCCCTTATTAGGATAAGGAACTGGGTCTGGATGATTTGATGATGGGAAGAATAAAAGACACAACTTTAGTAATTTCTTTTTCTTCTTTTCAGCTATTAGTGCCAGGGCAATTTTTGCTGTTCAGGGAAAACAGATCAATTAACAGATCTAGACTTAGAATCTTCAGTTATATTTTCAGCCAATAAAATTTAATATCCCTGTCTAACTATAATTTCTAGGTCTGTTTATCATTGAGAACTAAGATCTCATGACAATGTAAGGATTGGTAATATTAAACTTTTCTTAATTAATAGCCATGTCCAAACTAAGATTAAATTTTCTTTTTAATTTTTTTCTTTCGTGCAGACTCAATGGTTAGGACAAAGAGAAATCTACAGAGAGGTGTGGACACTCTGCTTTCCCTACATTCATTATAGAATCGCAGAATAGTTTGGGTTGGAAGGGACCTTAAAGGTCATGTAGTTCCAACCCCAATGCCATGGTCAGGGACACCTTCCACTAGATCAAGTTGCTTGAAGCCCCATCCAGCCTGGCCTTGAACACTTTCAGGGAGGAAGCATCCACTGTTCCAGTGCCTCATCACCCTCACAGTAAAGAATTTCTTCCTAATATTTAATCTAAATCTATTCTCTTTCAATTTGAAACCGTTACCTCTTCCTATCTCTACACTCCCTGATAAAGAGTTCCTCCCCTTCTTTTCTGTAGGCCCCCTTCAGGTACTGGAAGGTCACTATGAAGTCTCCCTACAGACTTCTCCTGGTGAAACAACGCCAGCTCTCTCAGCCTGTCCTCATAGTAGAGATGCTCCAGTCCCCTGACTAGGCCCCAGAGCTGAACACAGCACTGCAGGTGGGGTCTTACAAGAGCAGAGTAGAGGGGGAGAATCACCTCCCTTGACCACACGTCTTTTGATGCAGCCGAGGATGTGACTGGCTTTTTGGACTGTGAGTGCACATTGCTGGGTCATATTCAGTTTTTTGTCCACGAACACCCCCTCATCCTTCTCTGCAGGGCTGCTCTCAATACACTCATCGCTCGACATGTTTTTGTATTTGGGATTGCCTCAACTCGGCTGCAGGACCTTGCACTTGGCCTTCAGTATTAATTGCTGTTTCTTTTGGAGCTTAAAAGTGGTGTCTGGGGTGGGAAGAAGGATGAAGATGATGGGTAAGGTGCTCCAAGACCCCAGGTGCTCCCTCCACAGACAGGGACATCTTCAAGGCCAGGCTGCTGTGGCAGCAGAGCTCTCTCACCCAGAAAGTGACTCTCCTGCACCCAGGGCTGTTCTTCCTTCCAAGCCGTGGTGTCCTGGGCCATGCCAGCAGCTGCTCCCTTGGCAGCCCTCTGCGAGGTAAACACCAGAACCGCTGCAGACTGAAATGTCAAACTCGGGCTGGGGAGAGCAACAAAAGAGGTAGTCTAACATGCAACTGAAAAACCACAGGCTGAACCATACTGATCTTGTGACTGCTTGTCCTTGGTAGCCTGGAAAGGTTGAGTTTAAAGGACTAGGGGACACTGCTACAGTGCTGTAAAATTAATGGGTCTAACAGGGAGTCTTGGCTGCGGCCAACCATAAACTCTTTTTAATGATCACGTCTGCAATGTGTGAACACAACCAGACTGCTGACAAAGCTCCTACTGCCCAAAAATGAGAGGTTCAATCTAAAACCTGGGATGCATTATTTGGGGACAATCTTGACTTTGTTTTTGTAGGTCCTTGGTGAGGAATCCAAGTGCAGACATGCATATATGCACAAACATACACAGGGGCAGTAACTAGACCCTTAGATAAGTATTAGTTCAGTTTTGTTCCAGGATCTACCCTATTGACTTATTCTGCTAAGCTACAGAAATCAACTGATCTCCTGGTCTGCCAAGATGGAGACTACAAGGCCAAAACCAGACGGAGCACCTCTGAATAATGTGGTTACAGCTGTCTTGTAGAAGTGGTCTGAAAAGCCCTCAGGCAGGAGGAAGTCTTGCCCAGGGTTTCTTGTGTTTACAGGGAGTACTCTGGTTGTGGGGCTATTGCACTGCCTTTCTCCAGCTGTGTCTTGAGGAGACAGGATTGCCGTGCTGTAAGAATCTCAAAGGCATGCCCTTTCTGCACTCTGCAGTCAAGCTCTAAACTTTCTTAGAGGTTATATCTTTGAACAGTTTACAGGCAGCCTCATTCTTTCCTTAGGTTCCCATCTCCTCGAGTAGCCATTGTACATTGCACAAGGCATTAGGCTGCCTAGCTAAAAATGCCCTGTTTACATCCCAGTAAGCTCTGATTGCATCCTGTCTAATTCTGAACACTTAGAGGAAACATCTGATTTTGAAGCCTGGATCACACAGAATCACAGAATGTTAGGGGTTGGATGCTTCAAACTTCTCCTGCCAACAGTGGTGGAAGAGCAAGACCTCTGAGAGCAATGCAGGTCCTGGGTGGACTAGAAATATCTGTCTCCCTCTGCTGAATAATGAGGTCATCAAGGGTGAAGAGGCACTTCAGTTACATGTCTGAGTTAGACGAGGTGGATTTAGGCACAAGTGCCCTGGAAGTCCAGTGTGGACTGCTGAAAACCACTGCAGTGTTCATCTGCTCTCACATCTGGCTTATTTCATGTGCCATCTGGTTTGTTCTTGAGGTTGTAGGATTTTCCTGTACACCATAGCCTTGCTGCACGTGTTCGAGCCATCACACAAGTACAGAGCTTGCTGATGTTCTTGCCAGATAACAGGAGCAAAAAAGTAGGTGGCTCAGTGGGATCTCTCAGCAATCATTTGGATGAGGGCCAAGTGAGTGCTAGGATCTGAATAGAAGAAAATTTTAATGGAGAGTTTGTGATTGAGCCTTAAGAGTTTCTGGGTTTGTTTTCTTTCTTTCTTTTTTTTTTTTTCTTTTTTAACTCTCATTATCTGGTTTCCATGGAAAACTTTTTCAGTAGAGTAGAACAGCTTCAGTATTTTTCTTACAAAAGTTAATGAAGAAATAAAATCCATCTCTGTCTCTTTTAAAAGTCAAGAATCCCATGCATGGAATTGAATTAGTGAAAATGGATTGAGTGATCGGTTTCTCCTGGCCTCCATTTTCCTTCTTGAAATGTGCCCACCAAGTAAAAGCTGCTAGTCTGAACACTATTGGAAATGTCTTTAAACCACTGCTCTATTTTTTTTGCATTAGAAGAGCCATGCACGAAATAAGCATGTATTCACGAGGCTGCCTGTCACTGAAGTGATTGATTCTGTTGCAGGGAGTGCCAGTTTAAATTGCAAATTCAGTAGGCCTTCTTGGCAGCTGCTTCTTTTACTTATTGGCAAAAGAACTTGGAATATATATTTGGCCTAATCCAGTCTAATCTGATCTGTTTCACGATGCCATCTGGATCTCATCAGGGGCTGGATGTTTTCAGTATTTGATCCAGGTACTTCGTCCCCCCCCCTTCCCCCCTCCCCCCCCCCCCCCCCCCCCCCCCCCCCCCCCCCCTTAATGGCTATTCTTTACGGATTAAGTATTTTGGAGAAGTGTTGGTCCCAGCTCATTCCTATTCATTGTGTGGAAGATATCCAGGAGCAGTCACTGAGATATTTATTGCCTCTAAGGAGGCAATAGCTAATTGAATCTGAATCGGTTGCTATCAGTTCTTGTCTTGGGAGTGGCTCAAAAACATTTCTATATCTTTCAAGGATGGCATATTCCTGGACAAATGTTAGGCCCCAGTAAGCACCTGGTGGGTTTGGATGACAGCACAGCATTATCTCAAAGCATTTCTCAGTGACTGATATGTCTTACAGTAGATGATCCTACATACTGGGAAAAAGAACTTTCAAATGATAAGGATAGTTATGCTCTGGCACAGGTTGCCTAGGGAGATGATGAAATCTCCATCACTGGAGATTTTTTAAGAACAGGTTAGACAAGCAACTGCCAAGAATTGTTGATGTATAGTCAATTCTGCCTTTGGGCACCACTAGGTGACCTCCTGAAAGCTCCTGGAATATTTTGATAACTCAGCTTAATGCCGAACAATGAACCAATCAGAGAATTAGAAGAACTTTTTGTCAGTGTAAGAATCAGAACTATAAATAGAATAAAAAGCACATTTTATATGTGACACTTCATTTAAAAAGAAAAATCTGAATCGTCAGAGAAAGAGGCATGTACAAAGATATGCACCTAGTAAGTTAAGTACAAATGTGGAGAATCCTCATTCCAGAAAAACAAACTGGGGAATGCCTAATTACTCTCTAGAGATTTCACTTAATAGGGTATGAGGGAGAGATATGCAGTCAGGGAATGTGTTTTAAGATGGCCTGTTAAAATATATTTAAGTTATATGGGGATACCTGCACTTCAGCGCTCAGCCAGAGCTTTCATATGTAGAGGGCTACATGTTTCAGAGCATTAGATTCATCATTTAAGACAGACCATGATGGAGACAGAAATTTATTTCACAGCTTCCTATATAGAAGCCCCTCATTCAAAACACATGAAATAAATAAAACTTTATATTGCATCCCAAGAGGCTCTGACAACTTAGAGGCACCAAAGTGTGATATTGAAATATAGAACTGAGACTGTTTATACGGCAATTGAGACAAAAGTCACCTTGTGCAGAAAAACAGGGGTCTTTTGTGTTAGAATATGTATCTCCAGGCTCCGGGGCATAGGATGCCTCTCACTTTTATCCCGTGGCACCAGAGCTTCAAGTGCAGGCTCATCATGCACGTGTCCCAGCTGCATGTCTAAGGTATTTGGCAGTGGGTTTAAAGTCTTATTCAGGGAAGGATGCTATGTTCATGAAGTATTTTTACTGATAAACAAGAACCACTGTACTAATCCTACAGATGAAACTGATGTTAATTGTTTAATCAGTGAAGATCTTCAAAGATTACCACATGTATATTATAAACAACGAATGTGCCTTGCTTTGCAATCTACAAATCAATTTAAATTAAATTGAAGAGTACATTTCAAACCATATATCATGACACTCTTTAGAGCAAATTAGATCTCTTATTTGAAGAGTAGACCTCCAAATGAGATTAAGCACTGTGCATCAGTTTCCCCAGCAGGTCTTACTCTTTCCCTCGTCTTCTCCCAACCTGACCTGGCTCCAACTATGAGGCTGTCCCTCTGTTGCTAGAGGGTATTTGGGAACAGCAGCTAGTCATAACTTGCCCTTTTGGTTTTCTTCTCTTTTTCCTTCTTTTTCTCTTTTCTCTCTGTGTGTCTTTTCCTTTTTCAGTTTTCTTCTACATCTCTCTTTGACCCCGTCCTTTTTCCCACTTCCTTCCCTTCCCCCTTCCCTTTCCTCTTCTCTTTTTCTTCCCCTTCCTCTTTCCTTCCTTTTCCCTTTCCTTCTCCTACTCTCTTTCTCTTTTTCTCCTCTTTGGTCTCTGTTTCTCTTCACTCATGCCTATTTTAACTGGCAATAAATTAAATTAATTTTTCCCAAGTCCAGTCTGTTTTGCCAATGATGGTAAGTGATGAGCAGTCTCTTTGTCTTTATCTTGACCCACATCCTATTTTCTCCCCCTGATCCTGTTGCGGAAGGGGAGTGACAACGTGATTGAGGGCATCTGGCAGCTGGTTATGGTCAACCTACCACACTCCTGTTAGATACCCAAGAAGAGGGCCGTGGAGCACTTAGGGCATTTGGTCCTATGCATGACGACCTGCCTGTGAGATCCCTCCTTTTAACAGATGCCAGATGGAAATTGCAGCATCTGAGTGAAAGAGGACCCTGAGAGACCCAAAAAGTGACTCAGAACAGAGGAGAGCCATGTGGACTCCTGCCAGTGGGACAGGGCTGGTGTGGGTGCTCAGGAGGTAGAGAAGGCAGAAGTGGATGCTTCTCCCCATGACTTTCCCTCCTGCAGAGCAGCCTGTGCTTCCATGATAGACAGAATGGAGGTGCAGACCTCTTCCATCACGGGCAAGCAGAAAACACTCCCTGGCTTGGGGATTTTACACTTTTGCTGTATTCCACTATCTCTACATATATTTTTGTAACCTGTAAATATTTTTCCAATGGTAACATTGCTTGCCTAACTAAAATTGTTAGCTGTGACCATCGCGGTTTTGTCCTGCTTCTTCTCACCCTTGTTTCTGGCTTACCTCAGTAAGGCTTCTGCCTCACGCAAAGCAAAAATCCACATGCTACCAGGGATGCAAGAGCTAGGTCGCACACTCTCAGGACAGTTTTCCCATTCCTGAGCCAGGGCTCATTAGTGTCATTAGGGCTCCTCACTTGTATATGTCTTCCCAGGCTATTCCAAGAGTAGGGTTGGGGCATATGGTTGCAAATGAAGCAAAGCAAAGACGAAGTGAGGGACTGTCATGCGCTAAACACCACAATTTGAGTTGTAAGTGTGATACATGTGTCTTCATAATTCAGGAGAAGATTTTGTTCATCTGTATCTTAGGTAGCTTCTGCTGCTTGTTTTGCGTGAAGGCCGCTGCAGTGAGACACTGAAGAGACATTTGGGTGACAGAGTGGCTGCACCCAGCAAACCAGAATAAGGATGAAATCCAGTGTTTATAGTTGGGGAAGTAAGGTGGCAAGAGAGAAGGGCAAAATCTGACTGCTTTCAATCATCTTCATGTGCTCACCAAGGGGTTGAATGAACCTTTCAGTGAGGATAATGAAACATCCTCCATGATACTTATGTATTTCTGTGCAGTTACTAAATATGTTTTGACATGCATAAAGGTATCTGTCTCATTCTGACTGGATGGCATATTTGTATTGGGTGTAGTGCCTGCTCACTTTCTGGAACAGCCTGAGCTAAGATGTTTCTGAGGAGCTTGATGGGGGTCCAGATGAGCCACTGTTTTCTTCGGAAAGCAGATTTTGGTCCCCTGAGACTTCTCTGCCTCTTTCATCACTACGGTTTATTTTTTATTATTTTGTTTAAAAACAAGCAGAATAGATTGGAACAAAGTACTCTGATTCCAGTGTAGATAGAAATGTGATCTGATTTGCTACTCATTGTATGGGCAAAAAGCTTTCTGTTAGCATTTCTGAGGTGATGGTGTCTCACCACACAGATTCTTCATTCTTTGTCATATCACTTTTCTTTTTTTTTTGGTACAAATTCCAGAAGCTTTTAAATCTAAAAGGCCCATTTTGAGGGGTTAAATTAATGACAGAACAAAATGTATAAAACTTTGTTTATAATTTAAAAGACAAATAAGGAACCAGAAGCAAAAAAAGAAGTTATGAGTTTTGTTACTGGTTGGATCTGGGTCCAGAGCCTTTGCTGAGATGTGTGAGCAGAACATCTATTTCACAGACGCATTTCTTTGTCTTGCATGAGGTGATGGTCCTATCCCTTTTTTTTTCACTCAGCAGGTGTAATGGCTCATTCGTAAAGCAGAATGGCAATTCTCAGGTTTTTCTTTTTTCCTCTCCATAGATTTCAATAAGTTTAAAATTCAATTAATTATTGAAAATATTTCAATTCATTAATAATTCAATCAGTAAATAATTTCAATTTCAATAATTTTTCCTCCTTCCTCTTGCCCCCTCTCCAGCCCCCATCTCCCAGATACGTAACCTCTACTCTGCTTTTAACCTTCCCTCCGGTACATGGTTTAGTGGTGGATCTGGCATCACGAGGTTAACAACTGGACTCAATGATCTTAAAGGTCTTTTCCGACCTAAATAATCCTATGATTCAAAACTTTCTAACTTTTTCTGAGTGTAGCAGTCAGTAGTATCTACTCACATTGCCTTCTCTCCCTGCCGAGATCCTTGAAATCCTGCTCTGGTGAATCCCTACGTGGGCCTGGCCACAGATACCACAGGAAGCTGAGAGATGGGACTACTCCATAGGCTGGCTCCAACATTCGCATCGTGCTCACCTCTGGCTCAGCTAATCCTTATGATCCGAGGGGGGTTGTGAGAGAGAGGGGAAAAAGGGGTGGAGAGTGAAATCTGGATATTCTTCTTTTCCCTCCCTCTCCATTAGGAGGATCACTGAACTAAAGAATCTTTCACTGTGGTTGTTGTTTCGCTTTGATATATAAGATCCTTGGATTTCTGCACAGAATGTATAATGTCTCTTTATTTGTTACTTCCCTTTAAGTTGGAGGCACTTAAAATATTTCTCCCAGTGTGCTGGTGACCCCCTTTTTATTTTATTGGAAATGTGTTTCTATAGACTGACAATGTCATCTGTATTGCGCTGATTTATCAGGTTCTTTACTCGGCTCTTAGCCAGTCTTTATTCAGACCTCCCATTGACTCACTGAAATCCATGTGAGGTAACACTCTGTTTTTTCTTTCTTATCCTTTTATGTACTTTTATACCTTTGAGGACTGATTGTACAATGAAACAGCTCTGATTAGGCCAGGCCTAACTGACTACACAAGTCTCAGAACTGTGTAGCAGCAGGTCTGATGGGAATTTAGCTAATTAGTGACTAAAAAGATGTCAGGGTTTAGCATGAAGTGGGTAATGCGTCTTAATAAGTGGAAACGTAATGTGAAAGAAGCGTTGTTGCAACACCGAAAAAATATTTTGGGTGCTTCCCTCTGATTTGAGAAGTGGCAAGAGTTAAGACAAGGGGCAATATCACACGTATTCAGTGGTTCATGCATATGGTGCTCTGATCCTGGCTTCATGCTAAGCCAGTGACCCCTAATTATAGAGTGCACTTTGTCTCATGAATCTTCATAATCAGCTCATTTGTGTACCAGCATTTTGACGTCATTCATCTGGTATAAATGCAATTTTTAATACTCTAAGATTTAAACTAGAAGTGTCTTGGGTATTAAAGAAGAAACTGATCTCCTTTTTATGTGATAGAAATTTGAAGTTCAGCATTATAACAAATACGGATGCGTTTCCATCCACTTTTACATTCTGCACATCTTGTCATAATCAATGTGATAAGGGGGAGGGGGTAAGAAGCGATAGACTTGTTTTACAATCTGTTGCTCTTGTAAATAAGTGATCTAGTAATGCAATTTTCAAAGACCATTAAAATGAAATCAAATGCTTTTATATGTTATGCATAATTATTGCATTTAATTAGCAAGAAGAACTGGGCCATATTTAAGGCTTAGATCAATTGGATTACTTCCTCCAGCCCATCTACCATATTAAATCCCAGGCCACAACAATCAGTAGTTATCTTAAACCTGTCCCTAGAGTTCGAAATGTATCTACCAGTGTCAGTTAGGTTTCTTGCTGTCTTTCATGCCTTTTCATATCTTTTTAACGCTTTTCTGGAGTGTGCAAAACTTTGACACAAAGAAATTCTACTGAACCCTGCTAAGGGGATACCAATAATGACCTATAGGAGTGAAAAATGTAGCAAAAGATCAAGAAGGAAATAAAAGAATTAAGAAGCGGAAGGGTAATAAAACTGCAGATATAGACAGGAGGCGAGGAAAGGAAGTTTACTGCAAGGAGAGAAAAGTGAACAAGAAACATGTGCAAGTGCTGTGTGTGAATGAATGGATAGACAGTAAAGATGGTTTTGTAGGTTGGGTCTGCGCCCTGCCACACAGTTCTTAGAGCTGATTAGGTCAGTTACATAGGATTTCTGTCCCTCAGTTTTCTATCCATGAAACACGGATGATAAAACTCTTGCTAACTCACCAAGATATTTCATGACTCATTTGTGCTATTTAGAAATAGAGTGTGGAAAAGGGGGCATCAGTGTAGCAGGAAGAAGAGAAGAAACAACCAAGGCTAAACAGAGAGAAAAAAGAGAGGATGAAGCTTCTGGAAGACTGAATTAAGCCAGGCCAGGGCAAATTTGGCTGGTTCAACACCCTCATTACGATTTTTTTCTCCAAAGATATTCTGTGTGCTCAGTATGACTGCTTGCAGTGACAGCTGCTTTGGGGGGAGAGGGGACACTCAGCAGTTCAGCTTCTGCTTTACAATGCACTGAAGTCTTTCTGAAAGCAGGGATACTTAAGAGATTCTCAAGGCTGTGGCTCTCCCTCAAGGATCTTGTGGATTTAACTACCTGCGGCACTAAACCCTTTTTTCTTTTCACCAACAGCAACCAATGCAAGTTACGGTTGTTGTTCCCCTCTTTCAATCCCCCTGGCTTCCCTTTCAGCTGACACTGAAGATTAGCTTCAAGCTCTAAGCTTGTAAAGTCTTTGAGGAAAAACCTTAATGACGATCTGATCCTTTTAAACTCTGATCTAATTACTCTTAGGGCAATGTTTCTATTTTGGATGCCACAAACAGATCAAGTTTGCATGTTCGAAGGCGGCGCTATTTGGTGGACGAGTAGCAAACCCCATCCTGTAGGTTAAATAAATTTTCATACATAAATAAAAACATGAATAGCACCTATGTAAAGCAGCTGGCATTATTTCAGAGGAAGTTTGGGAGCTGAGCCTGGGAAACTAGAGGAATACAGAGCGATTTTTTTTCCCCCCTTGCTGTATATTTACTGGTCAAATGGTAGCAGAGGGGAGTTGAGGCCACAGGGGTATAATCTGTTCAGTGTATCAGTAGGAAAGAAGGGCAAAGAGGACTGAAAGCTACAGACCCAGCCATGAAGAGTGCTCTGGTGCACACAGAAGTACTACCCAGAGCGTCATCAAAACCTCTTAGGCTCTAAGTCAGTGATAGCAAAGAAAGGTGAGGCTCAGTCCTGCAAGTCAATGCTTTCACTTAATCTATTGCTGCAACTTCAGTGTTTTGTGTGCTTTTATCATGTGTTTTTACTACTGTTGGGATTCGAGTCTCTGTGCTGAGCTCCAGATGATGCACTTGTCATATGCACAGGATAGCTTTGCCCATCACGGAGCACATGTGAGCATGTACCTTTGTGAATGCTGAGTGCTGGCAGAGAAGACCTATCCAAGCTGCTGATATGGACATGCTCAATTCACAGTCTTTGCCTGAATCCCCCAAGCTTTCTTCAAGAGATGGAAGAATGATGCCTGCTTTCCTGGCTGTAAAACTGTCAGTCATTTCATGGATCCCTGGGCTGCTGTTTGGCTTGGCTGGCAGCCTTCAGAGTGTGAAATGCTACCACTGGCAAGCCAGGTGTGAAGTGAATTTGCCATGTTCTGCTTAATGGGGTGTTACTGTAACTTCAAACCCTTGTGGTGGCCACTTCTAGGTTAACACCCTTCAGTAACTAACCAAAACACAAACATTAAGAAGGAGAAATGTTAAAATGCTATTACGAGCCATAGTTTTGTCCAATTAGCAGACTCTGCTTTAGGCTTGACTCAAGTGGTTTGTCTATATAAGGATGCATTACTCATTTTCTTTTTTTATTTTTTTTGACCATAAAAACAACAGATGTGATGCTCTGTGGTCAGCACAGACAAGAATGATTCATGGCTAGGCATATTCTAGTAAACTATCCATCTGAGACCCTCTCCACCTCTTCCCCCTCATTCCAGACAACCAGAGCCAAAGCACCTGTCACATGATACATCTCAAAATTCATCAGCGATTCTCTCCATATGTCTTAGCTTTGAGGTGGCCAGAAGATATCAGCTGCTCCTGCCTACTCTCTTGGGACTACATGGACTTCAGTAACACAAGGATAGTGTTAGAGAGGAAATTCTTGTGCAGAGATGATGTGGATGAGCAAAGGACCTGTTATGGCTGAGTAAGGGTCATCTCACACTTGATCTTGTGTAAGGTGGCAGGCTGGGCTCTCATATCTGTTCTTTAGCCACCCCTGGAGCATTTTGGGGAGGAATTCAGCTAATGCTGGAGTCCATGCTTTCAGCTGAGGATGTGGGAGAAGGATGGGTTTGGAAAGTAAGGAGAGGCTGTGGACATAGAGCATAGAAGACGTCGGCAGTCAGTGCTCCTTCTCTGTGGGGAAGCAGGAATTGAGGGACTCTGGCTGTGTAGGGGTCTGAGAAACAAGAGAGTCTGAAATCCTTTAGTGCATTGGCTGGGGTTACTGGTTTGGGGAGTTGGCACCCAAAGAGTGATAGGAAAAGGGCTTCCACCAGAATAGGCAGGAGAGGGGAAAAGACTGTTATTCCGTGAAAGTTTTGGTAGTGACATTGTAGCAGCTTGGCTACCTGTAATCCATAGCTAGATCTGTATGGAATTGCTTGGAGCCCCAGGGAAAGTGCTCTGCCCAGGCTGGGATGTGTTAGCACACCACCGGGTGCTGTACAAGGATTTTGATCTTGCTTGTGAAACAGGACTGAAAAGCTGGGGCTGTATGTACTGTTGATCTCTTCTTAATACTGCTGTCAGATCTGTTCTCCTCCCACTTCAGTAGTACCCCTCAGACAGGCCTCTAAGATCTGCACCTCCAAGGAGCAGCCTGCTAAAAACTCTGCTGGTGGCTCATGGCTGAAGGTGACATCTACATAGGAAACTGAACTGGTGATTTGAGCTCCACCGAGGAAAGAAAAACAAAGAGAGATACATCAGTGTTCAAAATATATGGAAAACATATCAGAATGAAATTCAATGTAAGTAAAAATAAGCCAGTCCTCTGGAGGTGATGTAAGGTCTCCTCCCACAGAAAGGAGAAACTGGTAGAGCAGTGAGCTTGAAAAACTAGGATGGGGGACAGATAATGGAGATGAGACATCTCTGACGAACCTTGTCTGACAACTGATCAGACGTGAGATTAGGTACTGTAACGTGGAGCACAAACAAGATAGGCCAATGAACTTTTCCAGCTGAAGAGTCAGAAGCGGTAAATCACAAAGAAGGAAAGCCTTGGTTTCACACTGTTGGCATCTGGCATAGAATAGACTAAACCTATCCTGTATTATGAAGTACAAACATATGCACACAAGCACTCCAAGGCTGCAAAATTCAACTTCTCTAAGTTAAACGAAGAGTAATAATAATTTCCTATCACAGTCTTTAACTTCCTGATGGAGGACTCTGAAGCACTACTTGATTCAGTGTACAGGATCAACACATCCTTTGCCTTGTCCTGTGCCAAATCTGGCTGCTTGTTCCAATCATTTTCTCCATGTCCAATCAGCTTCTTTCTCTCATCTTCAGCTCTCTGATCTCATGTCCCAGTTTCCTCATTCAGCAGATCCTCCAACAACATCCCACTGCAAATTCCCCTGTTGGTTTTGTCTGAATTCAGTAATTCTTGCTTGGCACTATAGCAATTTCACTTTTCCATCAGTTTCTCTTTGCTGCTGAGTTCTTCCCTTTTGTCATTCCCCATCTTCATGTGTTCCTCATCATCTCTCCAAATTAGCTTCATGGGCTGGTCTCCTTCTGGGGCTGCCTGTCTGATGCCAGTATTTTGCGCAGTGTGAACTTGCCCAGTTAGGTCCAGTCACACGTGCAACATGGCTCTTTGTCAGGTTGTTCATTGCCTTTCCCTCAGCCACCCAGGGCAAAACTTTTTAAAGTGGAAAAAGCAATAGGTGAAGTAAAAAAATCCATCCTCCCCTCTGCTCGATGGGGGCAGGTTTCTCACCACGTGTGGGTTCCAATGCCACTCAGACTTCCTTGTGATCCATACCCATCTGGGCAAGTCATAGGTAAAGGCCCAGAATCCCTGCATAGTGTGGAGTTTGTGCAGAACGGCTGCCTGACATGAGCTCAACCAAAGGGATGCACATCTGCGTGTTTTCTTCTTGCAGAAGCCAGCAGCATTGGAGGCAGGGGCTATACGGTCAGTGAAGCATCAAATAATATTAGAGCTGCTATTTCTGAAATGAAGAAGCCCAGCCAATTACAATGCTGTTCTTTCTGTCCCCCTACCCAGAACCTCCTCTCTGCAGGGAGCAGGCAGGGGCCATCTGTCTCTACGTGGTCCATCAACCCTGTCTACTCTGTTCCTGTCTTGTTGCTTTTAGACTGGCACAACTGGTTGTGCATCCCCTGAAAATGTCAGCATTCTCCTGTGTCTCTTTTTCCATGCTTAGACTGGGTGATACCTTGCGGTAATTTTGAAGGAAGAACTGAGAAATCTAGTGATCCCACCTTGCATCTATTTTGGGAGGCTGAGACACAGCCTCAAGTGAGATCCAGCACTGAAGATCTTCTCTATTTTTGCATGTGTTCTTTCCAGTTGTTGCTGAAGTAACCGTGTTGTAAAACAATCTTTTAAGGTTGATATTTCAGTTGCTGTTCTTGTTTCTTAATAGTCCCAAAAGAAAATTCATCATATCTTGATGGAAAACACGATTTTGTCTTTGTTGATTGTAAAAGCTGAAAATTGGGATGAAAGGCACATTTCATTTATTTTTAGATGTACAGAACATAGTTTAATTGATCAGAAATGGTCACAATCATGTAAGAAGAGTTTACCTTGTGAATCTATGCCAATAGCACAGCAATATTGCACTCAGCACCTTGAGTAAACTCTCTAAATTGCTCTGAAGAGGTTTTGTAAGTGCCTGTCGGACTTTATTGATTCTAGATACAAACTTACCTAAAATTCCACTTTATCTGAATGTTTTCCTTCAAGCAGTGTCCTGTCTGCCTTTTAGAGAGCTTCATATGAGCTGTGCTTACATGCCAGTTACAAACCTAAATTCAAGAGAGTTGAACGAACTGCTTGCTATCCACAGAAGGGTGCAGAGCTCACTTTTCATTCAGCCAACAGAGATGTAGGGGCTATGTTTTCAAGTCGGTACCTACAAAGTGCCTAATATGGGAACTGTGACTATTTATCTCCAGGGGCTCTGTGGGGAGCCAGCCCAAACTGCTCCTTCTCCCCTGAGCTTTGTCTCCAAAGCTGGAGTGTTAGGTGCTATTTTAGGTAATCTGAATATAGCCCTAAGTAAGTGTTTATTATATTAGCAGGTAGAAAATAGTTGGAATTAATAATTGTACTAAGTACGAGCTGCAGTTTTTATAAGCTTTCAAAAGGCCACTATTAACCTATTACTGTTGGAGCTGAAAAAAATACATTAAAAATATGCAAATATGACCATACTTTCAGCCAGGTCTTTTGAGAAAGTGAGCAAAGAATGAAGGCAAGAACAGGGTGTTGGAGTTAGTGTAGCCTGAGAGATAAACAACAGGGCAGATGTATCAGATATTACCTGCTTGACAACCAGAATGTTTGCCAGGTATCAAGAATGATGAATATACAACAATCAGTTAGGCTAATCATTTTTATTTATCAGCAAGAAAGCTTCCTGTGCTGTTCCATGTCAATAGGCTACTGATGTAACATAAAGTGAGTTTTGTTTTCACACATGGGTGGTGACATCTCCTGTGCTTCTCCAGAGAAGCAACAACAACAACAACAGGAGACAGCTGGAGATTGAAGTGGGGCTTCGAGGTGCCTTCCAAACCCTACCATTCTGTGATTCTGTGATTCTGTGATTCTGTGAAGCGATGGGAAAGCCTGAGCAGGTCTTCACATCATGGGGCTTGTTTCTGCAGTGGCAGATAAGTGGGGACACTCGTGCTACCCCCAGGAGCAGCACTCTTCTCCCCAATTCACAGACAATTGTTGAGCCAGTGGTGGCTGAGAGCCGAAAACACACCAGGAATTATCTTTGTGGTGTAGGTCATTGAGTTTCTGTGCCTGGAAACTTTCCTTGTAACATAGGTGCAACCTGTACGTCACTGTTGACAGGGCTGCGAAAGCCCTCAGGACAAAGGAAGCTCAGAGAGCACCTCTCTCTTATGTGGAACATCTATATGAAAAAGAACTTTCCTGAAACCAGAGTTATTCAGGTCTGAGGTTTTGCTTTGAGGCCCTCTCAGTGTTGACTTTTTCTTGCACTTGGACTGTCTAGGTCAATACTAGATTTTTAGCCCCTTGAGAGCACCTATTTTTAGTTACCAAAGGAGACAGTTTTGATTTATTTTTAGGAAAAAAAAATAGTATAAGGATAGATTTAAAGCTGTCAATCCAGGTACTGTCCTTTGGCACTATTACAAATATAGTAATGCTCGATGTACTGACTTTTGTCTGCCTTTCTGATGACCTGTTAGCAAATGAGCTGCTTCTTCAGGGGCTAACATAGATTTGTGCAGTAAATAAAGATGACAGGACTGTTTCGTGAATTTCAGCTCAAAATGCAAGAGATTCCAGGAATGTCCATTTAAAAAAGTTACTTTTAGTTCCATTGCGTTTGTTATTACTTTACTCTTACAATGATTGACACTAATAAATCAGTAGGAGCATTGATATAATAGTGATATTATCAGTAACACTCATAGCTTTATTGAAATATATTAATATTTTAAGTATCCTATTTTATTTTCAGAGCATCTGGAGGTCACAGACAGGTTGGGACACTACTACAAGAGCTGTTATGTAGAATAACAGTAAATTCTGATTTCTGCTAGAAAAACCTTTTGATCTTTGCTTAGGCTTTGTTTGGCAAAATCTATAAGCTTGTAAAAAACTCTGAATGTGATATTTATTCAACTTCAAAAAGCATCTTACTGCACTGCAGGCAGGATAAGTGCCAAGTGGCACTCCAAGCTATTCCTTTGCAAAATGCTTCCGGCAAGCACGGGAAAGTGTTTCATACAACTATTCTACGTGGTAGCATTGATGAAGCCCTGGCAGATGTGTCCAACATCACCCACCTTTGTGGCTGGAGCTGCAAAAGAGCAGGGGACCAAAAGGTGGTCTTTGCTGTCATGTGAAGCACCAATAACAGCAGGACACTGCTACAACAACTCCACTTCCCTGAGATCCCCAGGAGCAGCAGAAGAGTCTGATTCTGCTCTCTGAAAGCATCTTCAGCTCCATTTCCAAGAGTTGCAGGTTGAGATTGCACATTCCTTCTCCCTTTCCCTCCCTGTGTGGGTTTCTTTTTTTTTGTGACCAATAATTTAACAATTAAGAAACGTAGTTTTGAACTGACTCCAATATTCTGTAAATTTTACTTAAATTAGTGGAACAGATGTGATGGAAAACTCTCCCTTGACAGATACACAAAATGACGGGGAAAGCAATGTGCCACTCTTCATTTGGTAACTGTGGTTAATGTCCCTTTTGGTTTCTTATGGGGCCTAAATGTTCCTCCAGTCACCAGGCTGTTGAGTATTTTGGGATGGTTTCTTTCCAATTTCTCATGTTCATTCTGTTCTATTTTGTACAGAAGTATTAACTGGAAGAGTGAAGGCTGTCTGGATCCCTTCATCCCTGCTTAAATGCTCTGATAGTCTGTAGGGTCAGTCCCTGGGCCATGTCCATGGAGCACTGAATTGTTTCCCAGTGAGGAGCATCAATACCGAGGACTGAGGAAGAACTCCCCACAGCTCTCCCAGGGTGCTCGAGCTGCAGTGCACGTCCTGGCATCAAACCTCATCACAACACCCAGCTGCAGGTCACTCCATCTGTCCATTTTCATTAGTTTCATTAGCTCCCTGCTGCTCTGCCAGTGTGTTTTGGCTATTCAAAAACAGTCTAGGGGGTCTCACAACACTGACAAATGGTAGGTAAGTGGTCAGCTTTGTTTGCTGCCTGGTCTCTCATGCCGTGTAGTAGCTACAGTTAAGAGAGGGTTGATTTAATAAAAGCATTCCCTATCTCTGCTTAAGGGGAGATCAAATAGAGGTATACCTATCCCTTACTTAAGTAGAATCTATCCTGTATTTATTGGAATAATACAGATTCTCCCTTGAACAAAGGAATCTGGGGTGCATCTGAGTGTTTTTGTAGACAATCTGACAGTCACTATGTGATCTTTCCTGCATGGCCGTTGCACTAACCTCAACAGCATCCTGGCAGCCCAAGTCGCTTGTACTGGTGTCCTCTCTGAACTGCCTATTTGGCACAGTTATCAATAAAATGACTCGATTTCTTTAATTAGAGTTTTATGGACTAGATTCATGCTGCTATTCCTAAAAGTACATTTTCCTGAGATAAATTATGGGAAATGATAGCAGTGAGATGTCAAATTTAGAAGGAAGTGGGTGGAAACCTGAATTTTGTCACTTCAATTTACGGCTTCAGCTGGCACTAAAAGGGAGGTTTCAGCTCCCCGCTCCCTCCCTCACCTCCTTCATGGCAGGAGAGTGTGACTGTGCCTAAATATGATGCTGTGACGGGGTCACAGTGAACTCCTCTTCCTGCGGTCCAGGTGGAACACGGTGTACGGAAGTGCTGTTGCACAAACATAAGCGCTTAACACTTGCAAACGTTACACCCAGCTACGGTTACAGGGGAAGGGTTTCCATGATGCATTCCTGGTCTTCTGACACAGTTGCAATGATTTATATGTATATCGAGGTTGAAGCGGGGGAGTTTGGGGTGAGCAGCAGGTGTTTTGGGAAAAGCTGCACCCCCCCCCCCCCCCAACTTTGCTAAACCTTGCACGCAAGGGATGCTGTGGCATGGGGCTGTCCTTCACTGAGCATCCCGTCCTGTAACCTCAGTGCCTTGTTCTGGTTCCTCGTTGCTTGGGGAAAGTGTTTTGCTCTAAGGCAAAGAGTTTTTTTGTGTGGTTCAGGGAGAATGTGAAAGCCAGTTTGGGAGGATTATGTAAGCAGAAGCACAGATATGCCAGGCCCTGTGGTTTGAGAGGATGATGTGAGAAAGGCTCGAATCCTGCTGAAAACTGGTAAGAGTAGCCACACCAAGTACGTGGACGCCTTGGAAAAAAGAACCACTTGGCAAGCTGCCTTTCTATGGTTTGTGGTCCGGATGCAGGAGCCTGACAGGTGCCATTGGGTGGGGATTACCAGCTCCCAGGGGAGGTCTGGCGTGCCTCTTTGCAAGACACTCATTCGACATGCCACAAACGAGAAACTAACCTTCTCCAACTATTTAATCACAAGTCACACCTTGGAGCCTTTTAGCCAGCTCCTTCTGACATCTGTCCAGGGTGCATTCTGCCTACCCTTCTTCATTCCCTCCTGAATGGCACATCTTGTTTCTCTCACCACCTGGGCAGACTAAACTAAGCACTTCATTCAATACTATAACTCGATTTCTGCCATACAGCATTGACAGAGCTGTAAGGGTCATGGTAACAACCCAGACCTCATACTGTGAACTAGGCATGATGTCACGCTGTGATTCGTATGGAGGAGTGTTGCCTGACATGCTCCATCAGTTGTCCATTCTGTCTGCTTGTTAGCAGACTCTCAGCTGTACCATGTGTCTGTGTTTTGGAGACTGGGCTTCAAGACAAAAGTAGGCCTGTGAAAGGGAATTCAGAAGAGAGCCATGCCAGTGGTCAGTGGTCTAGAAACCCTGTGCTGCGAAGAAAATCTGAATGACAGGTGCAATTTAATGCAAAGTAAAGAGTATTGGGGAATGGAGGAGGTGATAACAGCCTTCAAATATCTGATGCATAATGGAAGAAAGACATCTGTTTTCCATGTCCAAGGTGCAGAAGATAGGTTGGGTTTAAACAGCAGTAAGGAATGTTGAGGTTAGATCAGCAGCGGGAACAGTGAAATACTGAGGGAGGCTGTGTGGGGAAACTGAGGATCCCTAACTTTTGGTATAGGTTGGACATTCAGAAGTATTCAGACAGAGGTGACCTTGCTTTGAAGAAACTTAATGATGGGTTCAAGCTGGAACATAAGAGGTTCCACAAAATATTAGAAAAAACTTTTTCACTGTGAGGGTGACTGAACACTGGAACAGGCTGCCCAGGGAGGTTGCAGAGTCTCCTTCTCTGGAGACTTTCAAAACCTGCCTGGACGCGTTCCTGCGCGATCTACTGTAGGTGATCCTGCTCTGGCAGGGGGGCTGGACTAGATGATCTTCTGAGGTCCCTTCCAGCCCCTAATGTTCTGTAACTCTGTGATTCTGTGATTGGCCCAGTGATGCTATGTGAGAGGAATGGCTGATATAACACTGAGTTTAGGGCCTCAGAGTTGTTGGAAGTGAAGGGAAACTGGAGCAGGGTGGAGCACCAGAAGACAGGGAGCAGGTTCACATATTCACAAGAAGTGCTCCTTAAAAGTACACGAGGATACACTCCTAGTTTCCCAGTCTTTTCCTTCACGTCATCCTTGCACTCTTAACAAGTTTTAGGAACACTACTGTGGCTTCTGTGAGAAAGGCATGTTGCAAGCCACCGTGTGGGGATACTGAACTGAACTTCCCCAAAATGTGGGTTGTGTGGACTCAGTGTTTCAGCTTACTCACATCTACTGAATCAGTGCCAGGAATAAATCAGATGAAGACCTAGTGTGGGCAATTTTGTGACCTTGTTTATGTAAGATTTGACGTGGTTGGCTCTAAAGTCCATCTCATGAGAACAGAATTTGTCTGTTGGTAGAAAGTTTTAGAACTAGTAGTCTGAGCTTTGGAGCTAAATGAAATCTGTGAGTAAACAGCGTTATCCTGTGTTTTATTCGCTGTGAACAGCCCCACTATTACAAAAGTTGTTGAGACAGTCCTCATAACCATGTCAGTATTTCCTCACCTGCATCAGGTGTTTTACCTTGATGTGAAGGGATGCAAGGAAGGAAAAAAATCCAGACTCATCCATTTGCAAGAGGAACACTGGGGAAGTAAATAATTTTTCATCAATGTTAAAGAACTCTGTTGGCCTTTTCTCTGAGAACCTTTACATCACCCACACTGTGACACAGACTCAAAATTTGGCAGGATGATGGTCTTGCGTTGGGGATGTACCTTTGTAGTTGTGCAGAAGTCTGCCAGTGACTGCAAAAGTCTCACCCCTTTACAAGTGGCTGACTCACACAGGCTTTGTGCCTCACATCCGTCAAGCTTTGCTCCCTTCTGCGTGGTCGTGCTAAGCGGGGTGAACAGGGATTTCCCCTCCAGCCAGACTGCTGCTACTCCTGCCACATCCATGTCCAAACACAGACACAGGAGTAGCTTTTGTACTTCTCTCGCAGTATTGATGCTCTTGCAGTGCGAGAGCAGGGGCAAGCTCTGGGAGAGCTGAATGAGAGGGCTGGTTGGGGAAACTTGGGCTGGTGGGCTGGGTAACCAGTGGGAAGGGGTTGAAGAGGAAAGAGGAGATTTAGGAGGAATCACTGCATTCTTGAATGGATGGTGAGGTTGTGGGGTGGCTGAGGTTGGAAAAAGGGTAACAGAAAGAGGCTTGAGAGCTAGAAGGCGAGGCATATATGAGCTGTGGGTCTCATTGCTTGAAATAAGTGTGCTTTCATTCTCTCTTCCTTTGATCCATGAAAATAAATTAAATATAAATAAATACATTCTCTGAATATGTGCACAGGAAATTAAGGAGCTAAAATAAAAGCAGCTAAAACAAACACCAACACCACCACTATGCAGTGGGAGAGACTTCTACTATTTTCTTAAAGGATGATCATTTTAATATCCCAAACTCTGTATTTATACAACATTGTACTTGGAGAAGATAGAGCAGGGTGGGTATCATTATTGCTGGCCTGAAGATGAAACTGAAGTGGAGGCTCACCAAAAGTCACCAGGGATGGAATTAATCTCATAGTACCATATACCTTCACCTGAACTAGACACCTGCTCTCCCTTAATAGAGCAATTGGTACTTGTTGAGATTGACTCATTCGACTTATTTTAGACCTCTCCTTTAAGGTGAGGTGAATCTCACCTTAGGAAGACTTGTTTCTCTGCAGTGCATACCAAGGACAGCCCTTGGCTTACTATTTCAACTGGAAATATTTCCTCTGTAGAGATTGACAGTTAAGTGAAATGAATCCCGTCCTTCAGTCAGGACTAGTGCCAAAGACGTTGCAAAATGTTGCCTTGAGCCTGGACACCATATTGGGTGGATGAAATGAAGCAACCCCAACAGACTGGATTTGCAGAAGGCAGTGGGACCCTGTCCCTGTGCCTGGCTAGAGGATATCTTTCAGGAACAGGGAGGAACATGCTCCATGTCACACTTGTCCCTGAGAGCATCTGATGTCCAGGTGTGCAGATCCCTTGTCCTGGCTCTCTTCTCCAGCACTGTCTTGAGCTGCTGCTTGCTCTGCACTGAGACAGCCAAAATCCCAGAATAATCCCATCTTTCTCCCAGCAGCCACCTCTGGGTACAAACAGGCTGCCAGGCTGACTTGCTCTTTCTTTCACTCCAGGCCTTACCTGGTACAACTCACAAACTGAGAGTGTAAGAAACCCCAGCATCAGCAATGCAGGATCCGATGCTTCCCTCAAGGAGGGCCTAAGTCTGTTATTTTTCAGGAAGCCCCTCTCTCTCTAAGCAGTCGCCTCTCAACTGCGGGATTGCCTGCACTGCCGAATTCAATTCAGTGTAAGGGTTCAGAGCAGGGTTCAAACACAATTGCATTGACTTCATGCCTAATTCAGTAGACTACACCAAGTCAAGACCATTCAGAAGAGAAAAATGTAGCTAACTTGATTCAAATGGCTTGCAAATAATTTTCCAGTCTACCAACTCCTGAAATGCCATGACTGGGGAACAGTGCTTGCTTTCCCTCTCTGTCTTTGTATGCATAAGAGGGGAAAGGGAAATGGAGGCCAGTACGCAGTCTTGCACTCCTTGTTATTCTTACATTTGTTTGATATTTTCCATTAATTCCTGTGTTTGGTGTTTCAGCGCCTTTGTTTTCCTTTCCTCTCTTTTGGGGAGGCTGGTGGTGAGGACTATGTTATTATTAGGCTTGGCATCACTTGATTAATTTTTTTCTTCTCTGCCTCTGTGTGATTGGGACTTGGTTTTTTCCTGCCTCTGCATTGTAGTGTTATATTTGTTTTTACAGTCAGCACCTTGCTGTGCAGTTGCTTGAAGGAGAAGGAGAGCAGGCACGTTCCACGTTCTCCTGTTATGCAAGATTTTTTAGTTCCCCGCTGTGTTAGTAACCTGGCCTGCCTCTGTTTCCTGGTCTTTTCCTCCTCCTCCTCCCCTTTGCATGGACATCTACTAGTCCCCTCTTTAGGACTGTGCTGGTGTTAGGGCTTTCAGGTCAGACTGGATTGACTAAGAATCATGGTTGCTGAGGGAAATGTTCGTCTTAGAAATCCCAGCATCTGCCACCAGTACCACCCCACAGAAGGTTCTAAGTACAGGAGACAGCTTTGACACTAGGGAGGCAAAAAACCTATGTAATTTTGTCATTACTCTAGCTGAAATAATTTAAGAGCAACTGAAGCCAACTAGAATCTGCAGTTTAGGGGTTAAACAGACGATTTTGCCCAGTTCAGCTCCTGGTGTTGCAGCTTTGGTTTTGTGGGCCTTGAAAGGAGCACTGCTCACACACCCACCGGGAAGCAGGACCACCCCATCTCCACCCGATACAAACTTCTTTGGCTCCCATTCATTTCACACTACAGAACAACATGTTCCCTCCACCAGCCCAGCCCTCGGGTCTTTGTTCAGCCAGACTTCCACCGGCTGCGGTACTAGTCTCTTTGCATAGAGAGTGGGTGATAGAGCCTCCCACTCGCAAACCTCTCCGTGGATCTGTGCCAGCCTCCTTCAAAAATCACAGCTCTTTTCCTCCCCACCCCTGGCAAAGAAGCCTCCCTTCAGCATGCCTGAGTGCTGCTGGGGGCTGAGCCTGCCCTGAGCATCCAAACAAGCTGCATCAGCGCTGGTACAACCCTGCTTACCATTAGCAACAGGGGACTGCCAAGGTCGGCTACCTCCAGGCGCTCTGAGGGCTGTACTGTCTAGACCAGCTCTGAGCAGAGGCAGGACGCAGCGGGAAGACATTATTGCTGCTGGAGAAAGGCTTCCTGGATTTGCAAATCCATCATCTACCTACTCGGATGACCCTAATCACCATAACATCTGTATAATTGAATCCTATTTCTAATTTATCTTTTTCTCGACCCACCTTAAACTCCTTGCACTGCTTGATTTCTCTTCTTTGCCTATCAGTTATCGCTTGGCTGTATAAAGTATCCGGGGATCCAGTTTTTAGAAGGTGAAGTGTATATTGTCCCCCGAAGGGAGGGAGCTCTGGGAGGCAGGACTGCAGCCAGCTTTTTCCTGGCAGTCATGGGAATGCCGACGTGGAGCTGCCAGTCGGTGGGTGGGCGTAGCGCAGCTGTCTCCTTAGGCTGGGTCCAGCCCGTTTGCAAATCTGTGTGAGGGGAGGAAGCTGAGGGCAACCAATTCTCCTTCCCTGCCACAGACAAGCCCCATCTCTCCCTTCGGCTCTTTTCTGATAACAAGCTGGCATCTGTGCTTTGGTGTATCAGAAGGATGTAAAGCCAAAGCAAACAACGGCTTTCAGAAAAAGTTCTTTGCATGGTGAGCGTGAGTGGCACAGATTTCTCTCCCGTTTGTCCCAAGTTATATGTGTCAGATGTGGTTTCCATATGGCATCTATA
Organism: Trogon surrucura; assembly: GCA_020746105.1. NCBI lineage: Eukaryota > Metazoa > Chordata > Aves > Trogoniformes > Trogonidae > Trogon > Trogon surrucura. Next base: position 29,882,405 of record CM036617.1, on the reverse strand, counting down.
TCTCCCAGTACACCCACACTGGATGTATGCATTGGTATACCAGTGGCTGCGCTGAGCCACAGATAAATGTTTAGCATTCCTTAGTCAACTGGAAAGTCTCTGTGTGTATGGGATGTGCGTGGGGGTAAAGCCCAAGGAATATAAAAACAGGCATATGGCATTTTTTAACTCGTTGCACGGATAAAAAGGAGAAATAAATATAAGGCAACACTCTAAAATAGCATCAGTGTCTTTGAAGTAAACCCACTAGTGAGAGAAAATGGAGCGGAGGCTGCTGCATCAGCCTACAGCTCCAAGCCCAGCATCTTGCCCTTGTATTTTTTGTTCTTCCACGTATGCCAAGATTTCAGGCTGTGCTCCCTCAAATGAAGGCTCTTGGACCTGCAGCTCTTCCTGCTACACTGGCATGACTGTGACTTAGACACCCCAAAATGCACTTTATCATCTTTCCAAAGCATGTGGCCATCTCTGATTTGGTTTACTGAACTGGAGCTGTACAGAGCTGAGCAAGAGGCTGGTACTCTTGCCCTAGGCAAGACATCTGTTGCGTACACGCCATAGACTTGATTCAGTTGCCTAAATCCAAGCATCTAGTGCCATCCGAGGCACCCTTGGGTGCCTGGCACGGTCTCTGGCTGCCTCTCCATTAGGGTATGGTTGTCCCTGTGCCAATGCCTCAGATGCTGTAGGCAGCTGGAAATAGCACAATTCACCTGTGCTTAGGCAAGTGAGTCAAGCTCTCAGCCTTGAAATAGCAGCATGTGCTAGTGGAGAAGGTGGGCTGAAACTCCTCAGACAAATGCTCCAGTGAACCGACGGCCCACCAGTGTTTTGTACTGAAGGTTTTCAGTGCAAACAAGAAGGTGCAAGGCCACCGAATAGGCAGGATTGGTCCTCTACATGACAATGTGAAATTTTGCACATCACACACAAAATTCTGGATAAATGTGCTGGTTAGTCAGAGTATTGCAGAGCTACCTCCTCTGCCTGGAGATACCTCCTTTTCCCCTCCAACTTGGAAATACCGTCATCAGATGTCCTAGTAAGATGCCTCATGGTGTGATCTTGGATTGAGCAGATTGAAATGTGGGGAAATCTCTTTCTCCTCCAGCATGGAAAGAACCAGGAGAGACTTCTTACAGATAAAGAAGAGGAAATAGCCTGAGAAAGGGCAGGGGAATTCCAGGATGAGACCATCTCTGCAGTATTTGTGGGACCATTTGCCATGGTGCTGACACTGGCTGTGAATACCCTCGTGCCACTTGCACAGCACTAGGGCACCTGCAGCCAGTGCCAGCACTAGCAAGGAGCAGCAGGGTCAGGCCTCTTTGCTGGGTAGTCATGCAATGAATGGCAGGATCTGGGAGATGATCTTCTGACCAATGCAATAGCAACATTTGTTAGACCAGTCCAGCACTAGGTACGACTGCTGTTGTGCAGAGCAAACCTGAACACCAGCTACGTATTTTCAGGAAGAGAACCTTGGTCTGTGGGACATTCCAGTGTTTTTGAAAGGAGGATCTCCAGCCTAGACCTTCCCCCGAATGGGAAATAATGGCCTTTTCTGAGCTGTTTTTGCTCCTGGTTCCTCAAAGACCTTTGTCGTATACTACTTTAGGGAGTACTTGGGCCAGCTTGGGTTTTACTGACTCAGGGCTAGCAGGGAAGAGAACCCTTTGAACAACAGGATTCTTTTATCCTAGGAAATATTAAATTAATTTTGTTCCTTTGGGAGAGGTGAAGCTTTTGGTGTTTTTTCAATGGATTTGAAATAGCAAAGGGAAACCTTTTCTGTTTCTGCCCTGGAGCTGTTTTTCTAGGTAGAGAGTTTGAGGTTCAGATATGGGAAGCCTACATGAGGAGATAGGCAACCCATGTAATAAAGCACTGACCTGTGTTATGATAAATGCAAAAATGATTGAGAGGGGAAATAGACTCTGGTACCTGTCTTTATTCTGAAATGCCTTGGGGAAAAAATTAAAAAGACAATAACAGACAAGTGATTTGACTGTCTTGGGGGAAATCGGGGTTTATCACTTGCTGAGGGTCTGTTGCTGGGCAAGGAGCCAAAACCTGCATACTTTCCACCATTCAGTAAGGTAGCAAACTCCCAGAAGCTCACTGCTCAGGGCACATTTGTCCTCACATACTTTGGAAGTTGGACAAGGAAAGACAGAAATGAAGGATGCACAGGCGAGCTCAGGCCCTGATGTCAGTGAAGCTCGTGGGGCCAGATTGCATCGTCCCTGGCTGGCCCTGAGGACTAGAGTCGGGCAGGGCTAGCCACATGGGAACTGCTAATGCTGTCGATGATTGTGTTTCCCCCCCAAGCTGGTCCCTGTGCTATTCCGACTGCCAGCACCCCTACTTTGGCCTGCTCAGGGCTGTGGCCAGAGAGGAGGAAACGTGCAAATGGCAGTGTGGTCACGTAACCAGCAGCAGATGAGTGCGTGTGGGCGTGATTACACAGCACTGCAAAAGCAGTCTAAAGATGAACACATGACCACCTCTTAATTCAGGGCTGTATTGTAAAGGCTGCCACGAGGTAGAGGGCCTCGGTTTCTCATTTACTTGTCAGCAGCAGTGCAACATGTGAGGCTGTAGACAACTCTGGTGTGATCTGAGTGACAGCAAGACTGCTCATCTGCAGCCACACAAGGTGTTGCAGGTCGCTTGGAGCAGTCCTGATACAACAAGGTGGCACCCCATGGTCAGGGATTGGAAAGGACTTTCAGTGAATCTATAACTGGAATATGCAATTGTTAATCAAAACATTTTTCTTCGGTTAATGCAATCAACAAGAATGCATTAAAACTTAAAATGTAAAGTAATGAAACCTTAGTTAGTTGTTGTCACTCTAAAACAGCATGACTTCAAATGCATTGATGAGTTGATGGACCCTTATGGACCTTTTTATTGATAAAATGTCTAAGTCGTCTTTCTCTTTTCGTGGCATGTGATTCGGTTCATTGCAAGCAGCTGAAACATTTGAAAATCTCAAAATAATCTCGAGGCTCAGATGCAATACCACTAAACAGTGCCATGATTGCAAGTCATTGAAAGTAACAGTCGATGAGTGCGCTTCTAGCCTTTGACAAATACAAGGTGTTTTGATTACCTGGCCTGAGCTCACAATGAAATAGAATTCAATCAGATGACTTTGGATGTGCCATTGGTCAAAGGTGCCAATTTAACTGGTAAGACACTGGAGTGGAGACTTGGTCTTGGCCTGACCCCACAGTTTTTTCACTCTCTAGTTTTATGTGAGAAATTAGATGTTTCATTTATTTTTGTGCAAACCTACCCATCAGCTCAAATTCATTCAGTACATGTGAAAACGTTGGTTAACTCATGGGTTCTTCTGAGTTTTGAGTTAGTAAGAATGGGCCAAACAATGTTCCTTCATGAAGGTTGCAGAGCGCAGTCTAAACTCTAATGTATCCTGAAATGTTTTCTTGAAGGATCTGATCTTTGCAAAAATGCACAGCTGAGAGCTTGGTATCAACACAAACCCATTAATTACAGAAAAACCCAATAGACCAACACTAGATATAATAATTTTTCAAAGAGCAGTATTCCTGATGGGAAATTTTCTCACATGCTTGCAGTTCTGTATTTTGTTGGAGCAGCTCCAAGACAGACAAGTTAATGCCCCGTATAGTCTGTTTTCATATTGAGCAAACCCTGCTGAGATGCCGGAAAATAGTGATTTAAACTGATAAGCTTGCAAAAGACAGTTGACTCATCTAGTGCCATGAAACAAGGATTCCCACACTGTGATACACCAGAAAGTGTTGGACTTGTACAAGCCCAGTCCCCCACCCTTCTCCTGGAGGTGTTGGGGAATCATCAGATGCTTCTGCTGGGCCAGGGTAGAGCTACTACCTTTATATCACAATTTAAGTCCTTCCTTCTGTTGGTCGTGCCCAAAACACAGTGTTGGTGCTGTGATTGGAGGGTCACATGGGACAAGACAGTCCAGCAAGCTCCATGCCTACTTTGGATGAGAGTGAGATAGTGGTATGTGATATTATTTGATTTTAGATTTTAGCAAGGCTTAGAGTGGCATTTGGAGATCAAACATGTAGAAGGACTTAATTCAGGACATGTCCCATTCAAAAGACTACATTGCTTCTTTGAAATCAGACCCAGAAAATACTGCTCTCACCTTGTTCTCCGCCAGGAAAAGAGCAAAATGTAAAAATTCTGGTTTGGATCTTGCCTGAAGCACAGTCTGAAGCTCAGCAAGAGGACACTCTCTCTACCTGCCAATGCCTCTGCCTTTTTCTTGACCTGACCAGAGCAGACTTACTCCTATGACAGAGAACAGATGGACAATATCTGGGGTCATGATCAATGTGGGGCTTTGGTTTACAAATGACCGAAATAGTTACTGATGGTATCTTACTTTGGTATATGGAATTTGACAGACATGACCAGACCCAGCAAATTTCATGTTCCTGTGCTCTGACTTCCCTTCAGAAGGTGAGCACACACTAGTCAGGCTTTCCAGCAGGTGTAGTCAGGCTGTGGTTTGATCACCAGGAGCTAGCTTGCTGTAACTTGGTCTCACCCTTCGTCTGGAGTTTTGGCACTTGGAAAGGAAGAAAAGCAAGGCTATATGTCAGGGCATGTCATAAAAAATGGTTTCCTGAGGGCTACCTTTTGCCAGAAAGTACATGAAGATGGTTCGGACACTTCTTTTTAGGCTGAAGAGCAGTCTCCTGCAACACACTCTTTGAAAGTTTTCCCTGTGGAAATATGGGTACAGGTAAATCATGATGTTGGATAGAATACAGCTCTTGGGAAAACCTGGAGATTTTCTGCTAGAGATATTGCTGGCTCTTTTCCTAAGTATACGTGCATTTAAGCGCTTTCCTCTCATGGCTTCGTTATCCAGAGTGAAGCCAGCAGCAGTTAGTGCTGGAGAAGGCCAAAAGCCAAATGCCTGTGAGAGAAAAAGCTGCAAAATTGGCAGAAGAAGGATTTTTAACTTGGAAAATACTCTATGATTGAATTTTTTTGCCTGTAAATTTCTGTATTGAACTGTATGCAGCTTGTCTTATGGACAGAAAAAAAAAGATCATGGAGTTTTGTGCTTGAATATAATTTTCCTCTGCTTGGTGAAATCAGCACATGCCTAATAAAGACCTGATGGGTGATTACCAGGCTCCCTGCATCTTCTCTGACTGCTTATCACCAGTTAGCTTCCCTTGTGCATCCACTGGGCATGTGGCAGGCTTCCACAGAGCAGACCCTGCATAGCGGGCTGCCCTATTTACCACACATGTCTCACTTGTAAGATCAATGGGAAGAGAAAAGGAGAAATTCACCCCCAAAAAGCAAAGTCTGAGACTTGATAGAATGGATATAAGTCCAGTTGTTTGAAAATGTGGTGAGGGTTTGTAAAACTAAGAGGCCAAGAATGTAGCTATTCTTGGGCACATGCGCAGGGCAGCCCGGAGTGACAGAGGCTGCTCTTTCTTCAGACATGTGGTGCTTCCACAAACCATTCCCAGCTTGGTTGGTCCTCAACCAAGGTAATCCACCTACGAAAAATCAAGAATGGCTTGTCTCCATAATGACCCGTTGAAAGGGAGAAAATAGGCTCTATTTTGTAAGGTACCTCTCTGAGTCATTTACACATCAAGGTATAAGAATATTGACACTATTTGGACCCAGATTCCTCTGGCTGTCATGTAAGATGCAAAGTGCTTTTCCTTTACTTTGTTGTATGCTCTTACCTTTGACAGCTCCCCAACACTTCCCTCATGAAAGGATTAAGTTCTTTTTGAAGTGCTTTGTCTGGAATGGAGGACCTCCTGTATAGTTACCCAAGAGAAAACTCAAGATCGTGTACTCTGCAGACATCTCTGGTCTTGTTTTACTCATTATGTCCAAAGAGCAAGGTAGTTCATACACATGACAGAATCCTCTGACAACTTCTGGCTTGGACTATCTTTATGCAAGGAAGGGGAGTAATGTTGCCAGTGTCTGAGGAGCCCCTCAGGGTTGTCTTCTCTGGAGAGGACGGGAACAATGCTGTTGCCAAATTCTGAACCAGTAAATTCACCTCCTAGATGACAGACATTACTTAAGAGCCAAACCCAGTCTAAAGCCATTTGGGACAATGACTAAACTTCTGCAGAACAGTCTGTTGACACCTGCAAGTGTGTGAACAAAGCCAGCCACCTACATCCCGAGCTTTGATGTTGCCATGGCATGCCTGGCACACTGTGTGGTGCGGTGCAGAAGACCCCCAATACCCCAAGGCGTTGGGCTGTGGCACTCAGCTGCAGGCCGTGATGGGACACATCTTTTGGCTGTAGATAACTGATAGAGGCTGCACCAGCTTCACCTGCCTGGTTTAGGAGTCACGGAGCAGGACAGAGGCCACAGTACTTCACTGCAAGTGGTAAAGGATGTATCTTGCCGTGGGATACCTTGGTATTAGCATGGTAAATGACAGTGGGTACCATACAAAGGATATCAGGTGATCGCCTCTGCCTTTGCGATAAGCAGTAGCTGCTAGATGGAAAATATTTTATCTCTAATCTATTTTGAGTATACTATAGTGTACACATACTTGAGGCTTATAGTTCAGTTTTCTTCAGGATACTGGAACATCTGTTTAAAAAATATGCAAGGGGGGGCATATTTGTTTCTATGTTAATACTGAACACACTGGAAGAATATGTGCACAGAATTCAATTATCTAGAAGATTAAGACTCGAGGGAGGTTCTGAAAGATTTAAATACCACTGTTTGGATTAACTTGCTTATCTGTTACCAGATGCACTGAAGAAAACTGGGATAGGATAAAATGGGAACTGGACCAATTGCCTGTGCTTGTAGACAGAAATGGAGATCACCGTGCTTCAAGAAATAGACGTCTGTCTTTGAGGAACCGCCTGTTTTGAAAGAATACAATAGGGCATTGTTTCATGGTGATGGGGTGAAGAAGTGGGTGGAGATTGTGGATAAGGAGGCCACATCAATAAACAGCCAGCTGATTGCAGAGTGGTTTTTTTCAGTCTCTTGTTGGTGTCCCTAGTTGAGCTGAGCAATGGGGTTTATGTGTCACTGTGTGCACAGAGCACTAATGCTCAGCTAAAGCCTCAAAATATTTCTGAAGAAACCCAAGCACTGTTGGGGATCAAACAGTCTCCTGACACGTTCTTGAAACATTGCTGGCTTCTGACTGTTTTCACCAATGAACATCATTCAAGTCACCAGCTTACAGAAACTCACAAGCTCTCAGATGGAGGAAGGTCCTCTTTCCTGGAACTGGCACTGTGATTCTGTGCAGGAAAAGACCTCCCACAATTAACAGTAATTAATAGAAGATTTTGGTCTTGAGATACCTGAGGACCAAAACCCTACCTGCGTTCCTGGAGGATTTGTTCACATTTTCTATATCATTGATTCTTCCAGAGAGGAGCGACCATTAATTCCCAGCTCCTCCTTCATGCTCTCTGTATTATGGTTTGTGTGTTTCAATCCACTCTGGGGGTGGGAAAGGCAATGTTTTGGAAATGTAGGATGTTAATTGGAAGCAGTTGATGACGACATAATTCTGGAGTTGTTTTCTTAATCAGTTAGGACTCTGACTTTGAAGGTGGGTGTTTTTTGTGTCTGTTTCTGTCCTGAGTCACTTTTATGTCACTCCAGGATGTGTCTTCACCAGACAAACCAGGGACAATGCTGAAAACAGCACAGTGCTGTTTGTGACGAGGATCACAAGTTGGTTTTCACAGACACCTACCTCTTATCTCTGTAGTTAGTGTGGAGGGGGAGGAACCTTGATATCTGGAGTCCCAGAAGATGTATGATATAACTATGTATCTACCTGTATCTTTCTTCCATCTTCAAAGACTGATGAAGCCATGTACTGTTTTCTTCTCATAAAACTGCTCTAGGAGGGCAGAGAAACACTGGAACTCAAAATGAGAATATTGGAGCTTCTGCTCAAGCAGTGTGAATGTGTTAGCCCGTGTTCAAAGACCGTGAGAGGCTTCCACAGACTGAGGGCTGCCAGAATGGGACAGTGACCGGTGGCACAGGGCTTCTTCTGCCTGCACTGGACCCAGTGGGTCTTCTTCTTCCCATAGTCCTTCAGGGAAGGACACTACAAGCTGAACAAGGAGAACTGTGCAAGTACCCAGAAATACCCACATTGTGTATTAAGGGAGGTGAGGGCGGGTTAAGAAAGGAATTCCAATCTGTGTAGTTTTAAGTGACTGATACCTTCACGTCATGCCATGCCATCTTACAGGCTGATGGGGCTGGACAGACCAATTCCTGGCAGCTGACAGGTGCTTGTGAACTCACAGGTCAGGTGCAAGGAAGACCTACAGCATAAAAACACAAAAGGTTGTAGCAATAGCTGGTGCACTCCATCAAATTTACCTGCTCATGAAGCCTCTTTCTGGATGCTCTGGGTTTTCTACTGACTTCAGTTCTTTTGAACTGACTATCTGTTATAACACTTACACAGTTAATGTTTGCTTTAGCAATAAAGGAAAAATTAACAGTAAAATCCCCCATCCCTTTTTTTTTTTTTTTTTTTTAGCAGTGGTTATTTGCTTTTCTGGGAAATCCTGGAAAAAGAACAAGAGCAAATTGTGCAAGACATCCCAAAGGAACACAAACCCAAGCTTTCTGACACACCATGTGCTCAGTGACTGCAACACATTTTACACAAAAGCTATTAGAAAAATACTCGGGGTCTTTTTAAAAATAACACTTTTCCCACTACTTTTTAATGTGCCTTACTTTCTAAGAGCCAAATGTTTTTTCCCCTCACACTATCTCAGTCTGGCTGGTAATAGTACTTTACAGGCAGCAAAAAAAGTTAGCTCAAATTATCTATTAAAGCTTTATATGTATATAATAAGATTAAGGTTTTAATGTCTACTAGATCTATCACCTGAAAAGTTCATTACTGGTTTGTGAGAGATTCATTCTGATTAAAATAGACTCATTTTTGATTTAAAAAATGTCCATTGTATTTTGGGGGTTTCAAGGGGGAAAATGAGTTGCTAAGCAAAGAATTTGCATCTTTCATTCATGTCTGATCTCAGCTCTAAGTAAGATCTCAGGATTCAACCTGGTGCCAATTAGGAACTTGTGCATACTGGGTTACTGGATATTGAGTACTCCTTGACTTCTGTGGCACCGTGAGGTACTGAAATGGAACAAAGGAAATCTTGGCAGGTGGTTATCTTGCTCTGTATTTGTACTAAATATCAGTGATGTGAAGCTGTCCAGACTGAATTTTTGATGCAAAAGCTGTGTAAGTGAATTATTGCAGAAAGAACAGGTGAGGCAGCCAAAATCAAGTGGCTCACCACATGTGTTGCATTTCTTTGCAGGGTCTGTCTTTTGCCTCCTTAGTTTCAAGTGCATACCTAGAAATCAGTTGATCTGCACTAATATTTCTGTTGATTTCTTATATATGCTGATATTAACATGTAAACACATATTTCTCTATAATTGGAAATGTATGTATATGTGTTTATATATAAATGTACACAACACACATCTATAATGTTAATCAAATACATGAACTTCATTACTGGTACTATGTTCACCTATGCTATTACTATTGCTTCAGCCCAGCATACTTGCTTGTTTATGTGGCAGTACTTACTTTTTTACGAACCTACCTTTCCCTACCATTTCTACTTTGAAAACCTTAAAAATAACCCTGCATATTTGGGAAGTTCTGTTGAAGCACAGCCCATTGCATAAGAGGAAAGCACAGCCCCTGGCTGAAACCAAGTTTCTGATGCGTGTTGTTGAACTGGGAATTATATCACAGTGAGTGGTGACCAAAACTTCGCATTCCAGGCATAACAAACCTTCCCATTGGTGGCAAAGAGGCTGAGGAAAAAAAACCAAGAGGGAATCAGGGGAAATAGCTTCAAACTAGAACAAATTGCTGGATGACTCTTGTCAAAAGGTCACATTCTTTCTTTAGGCAAACCTGCGCAGCTCTGCTGAGGTCAGAAGAAGGAGTATGAGGAAGAGGAAGGCGTACCGAGGAAATAATCCTTCCTGTATGACCTCTGGGTGCTGCTGCTTGACCCGAGTGGAGCACAGAAGAAAGGAAGAGCTCTAAGGGAACACACACAGCACTCTCAAGTGGAGGATTTGCTGAGACACTTCCAGCCTCTCATAGAAATGCTGTTTGGAAAGGACCTCTCAAGCTCGTTCAGTCTAGCTGCCTGCTTAAGCCAAGACTATCATGGATACTAGCCTAGGTTGGCTGTGGCTTTCTCCAGCCAAGCCTTGAAGATTGCCTGAGACAGAGAAGCCAAAACTTGTCTTGGTAGCCTGTTCTAGTGCCACATGCCTTTCCTAGTTGATAAAGCCTTCCTAATGTCCTGTCTGAATCTCCCAAGCTGTGACTTTTTTTTGTGTCCCCTTGCTATACAATCTGCTAGTAGTAAAAATAATTTTGTTCCATCATCTTGGTAGCTATTCTTCAAGTAGTCTGCTGCAAGATCTTACTTAGGTCCTCTCTTGAAAATGGCTGTTGTATGTGACTGCAAAAGGCAGTTGTGGGACCACTCTTAGCTGCTGGCCATGTGGTAGCCTTTCCGCTTAGCAGGTGATTGCTGCAGCTGAACCTTTCAGAGGTGATGCTCATAAGTCAAAGCTGAATCATTGTAAGGTTACAGACCTAAAGAGAAAAGTCGTAAAATGGAATATGATAGAAAGTTAATCTGTTGTATGACAACTGAGAGAAGTTTGGTGCTTTATATCAGAATACATGTGCTACACGTGTGGAAATACCAGTTTCGGCTTGGAATATTGTGTCTACTGTCTAATAGGCTGCACTTTGCTAATGTATTTTGGGCTACACCTATATCTAATCTTCTCAGGACCATTCTGTTGCATTTGGGTAAACTGGCAGACAGTAACCCATGTCCATGCTGTTAAGTTTTGTTATCTTCCAGTTAGAGATTACATCCGAATTCTTTGTTGGGAATGAATTCTTAATGATCCTAGTTCCCATAACTGATTGATGGAGAAAGCTGTTTTTCAGGGGCATGAGTGATGCTAGGGACTGTTTTAACAGCAATGATGAATAAGTTCTGATGTTTGTGAGCTCCCTGGCACTGTTTAGACACATACCTAAATACAGCTTCAGCATCTAGTTTGGTTCACAGCAACATTCTCTGTCTTTTGTGCTGTCTTAACATGAGATTTTTTTTCATAAAAACTTAAAGCCTCCTTGGCACAATTAAAAGCCAAGGTCTGGCAGGATGATTGGTGACTTGAATGTGAATCCTTGTTGGTGGAGATCTCTCTTTTGTGTGATGAAGAAGTTTTAAGTCCTGATCGAAGCAAAGCTGCAATTTAACTGCGCCCACCTACCCCGTGGGGATGAATGCAAATGGAAGAACAGGAGTGGCTGGCCTCAAGAAAAGGGACCACAAGCAGCTGATATCTTCCATGAATTCCTGTTGAAGGCATGTCAGTTGGCAAAAAGGTAAACCTGATTCAGCAGTGTCTCCTCCAAACTAATCATCTGTACTTCTTCCACAATCAAGAGATACATGTATCTCCAGGAGGTGGTTCAGCATCCCCTAAGGGGGTGTCTAACAGAGACTCAATGAATTTCCCTCTAACAGTGCCTGTTTCTCTCCATCACCTGTAGAAAGTTGTTTTAAACCAGGTTCTTAAACTAGCTACTTAGCTTTTAGAGTGCCAGCATTAGGTGAAGCAGATCACTCCCAGTAGAGCTGGCTGAATACCAAAGAAAATATTTGCAAACCAAGATTTGCACACTTGCTTTGACTTTCAAAACCCCTTTTATCTGGCTTCCATTAACAGCATTTCAAGTGATATTTTATATAGCAATATTTTACAAGCAAATGCATTACTGTGGTGCAAACAGTTGTGTGATACCTGCCAAACTGCAGGTGAAAGCTTGGCAGTTGGTGAAGTCTGCAAGCCTTGCTACTGGGTCTAAAAAACTGGTTCCAGTCCTACACCCTGAAGAACTCTGGAATTTTTACCATCCAAGTCAGGGAGGAGGAATGCTATCATGTGTCTCTGAAGGCCAGTCACTCTCAACAACTTGCCCATGGTGAATTCTTAAGTCACTATCCACAGTGAACAGGCTGACATTTGTTTATGGAAAATATTTGATAGGTCATTATGGATAGCATGCTATTTTCTAAAAATCTATGCCCTTTTTCTGATTGCTATTCATGGAGAAGAAGAGGCTAATTTAGACAGTATGCAAGTACCTCACCTCATTCTTTTTCTTGCAAACCTTGATTCTGTCTGAATTAATTACTGGAAAAAAGATGACTATTTCCTTGTCTTTTAAGCCATCTATCCTTACTCCTTCAGCTAGTATTTTTATTAACATTTTTTATTTTATTACATTTTATCACATTTGATTTGATTACATTTTATTGGATTTCAAAGCCAGTGAGTCTAAATCTGTCAAAGAGATTGTTCTCTCTAAAATGAATCATTACATTTTCAAAATTTAGTATCACCATCCAAATGCAGTCTGAAATTTAAAGTAACCCTCTGTACTTTGGATTAATAAATACAGTTTTCATGATTTTAGAATGGATGTTGGTGCTGAGATAAACTAGGAAATATGACTGCTTCTAGTACTACTACTACCACCATTGCTCATGTACTTGTCTGAAACTAGCCTACGTAAATATCTACCTGTATTTTCATGATGTCCCTATTGCATTGAGCGAAATAGCTCATGAGCAGAGTGCTCTACTTGCAAATGGCGTTACAATCCTCAGTATTAGAAAAAATTAGGAAAAGAGATTGCATTTCCCTGTGGAAAAAAAAAAAAACAAACAGAAAAAAAAACCTGCAAAGTTTTAAGCTGCTGTTGTAAAACACATAAACAAATACCAGCATACTCTTTCTCTGAGTTGTCAAAACTTCTCTTCTTTCTCTTTCTTTTATGCAATTAATCTTGCTTTGGGGGGGGGGGGGGGGGGGGGGGGAGGGGGGGGGGGGGAATTCTGTACCTTTTCCAGCTAAGATGTGATGCAAAATCAGATGAGGAAAATCTTCACAGGTATGTTATCCTGGACTTTTCAAGTATTGTTCTGGTTAAAGTAATGTAAAAAAAACCCACCTTGCCACCAGTACTTGAAAATAAATATTACTCTTTTATAAGAAGTGCTGATCTTGCTTCCCATTTGTTCTTAAGCTCTCCCTACTGAAAGCTGTTTTCTGGCAAGTTGAACCTGTATTAATTTCCTCAGTGACACATTTCTTCCATGTCATTCTTATTGCCCTTCTTTTTTCTGGTTAACTTGCCTCCTGGCGACTTCACATGACCAGTGTATCCCCATTTGTTTGAAATAGGTAAGTTCTCAAAAGCAGATGAAAAATCTCAGGTTTATCAGTCTTCTAGTAAACATCACCTGACAGCCACTCCTGGCCATGACTGTACTCTTTCTCCCAGGACCTCCAGCTGTGAGGACATCCCTGCCCTACCAGGTCCCTGCAGTCCAATGCTTCTTGTCTCCTGGGGTGGAGTTTGTCTGCACCCTCAGTAAGTTTGCAGATGACACCAAGCTGGGTGGAAGTGTCGATCTGCTTGAGGGTAGGCAGGTTCTACAGAGGGATCTAGACAGGCTGGATCACTGGGCCAAGGCCAATTATGTGAGTTTCAATAAGGCCAAATGTGGGGTCCTGCACTTTGGCTCCGACAACCCCCAGCAGTGCTACAGGCTTGGGGAGGAGTAGCTGGAGAGCTGCCAGGCAGAGAGGGATTTGGGAGTGTTAATAGATGGCCAGCAGAAGATGAGCCAGCGGGTTGCCCAGGTGGCCAAGAAGGGTAACGGCATCCTGGCTTGTATCAGGAATAGTGTTGTCAGCAGGAGCAGGGAGGTGATCGTGGCCCTCTACTCCGCTTTGGTGAGGCCACACCTCGAGTACTGTGTTCAGTTTTGGGTCCCCTCGCTACAAGAAATTGAGGTGCTAGAGAGGATACAGAAACAGGAAACTAAGCTGGTACAGGATTTGGAGCATGTGTCCTGTGAGGAACAGCTGAGGGATGTATTAGAAGGGTAGCAACTAGTAGGTCAAGAGAGATCCTCCTCCCCCTCTACTCTGCCCTGGTGAGGCCACATCTGGAATATCGTTTCCAGTTCTGGGCCCCTCAGCTCAAGAGAGACAGGGAACTGCTTGAGAGAGTCCAGCGCAGAGCCACAAAGATGATGAAGGGAGTGGAACATTTTCCTTGGGAGGAAAGGCTGAGGGAGCTGGGTCTCTTTGTCTTGGAGAGGAGGAGGCTGAGGGGTGACCTCATTAATGTTTATAAATATGTCAAGGGGCAGTGTCAGGAGGACGGAGCCAGGCTCTTTTCAGCGGCATCCGTTGACAGGACAAGGGGCAATGGGTACAAGCTGGAACATAGGAGGTTCCATAAAAATATGAGAAAAAACTTTTTCACTGTAAGGGTGACAGAGCACTGGAACAGGCTGCCCAGGGAGGTTGTGGAGTCTCCTTCTTTGGAGGGATTCAAAACCCACCTGGATCACTGTAGGTGATCCTACTCTGGCAGGGAGTTTGGACTACATGATCTTCTGAGGTCCCTTCCAGCCCCTAACATTCTGTAACTCTGTGATTCTGTGATATGGGGCTGTTTAGCCTGGAGAAGAGGAGATTGAAGGGAGACCTTATCACTCTCTACGAGTACCTGACAGGAGGTAGTAATGAGGCAAGTGTTGCTCTGTTCTCCCTAGTGGTGAGCAACAGGACAAGGGGAAATGGCCTGAAGTTGCACCAAGGGAGGTTCAGTTTGGATATTAGGAGGAATTTCTTTACTGAAAGGGTTGTCAGCCACTGGAACAGGCTGCCCGGGAAGGTGGTTGAGTCACTGTCCCTGGAGGTGTTTAAGAGACAGGTAAATGTGCTGAGGGATGTAGTTTAGTGGTGTTGATAGGTCTAGGACAAAAGTTGGACTCGATGATCGTGAAGGTATCTTCCAACTGAAACTGTTCTACGATTCTATAATTCTATGATTCTGTGATTCTATGATTCTATGATACTATGGCATCCTTTCTTCTTGGCCCCATCCCTGCCCTGTCCACTTCCTTGTTGGTCTTTCTTCCTCTCTCCTCAAGGTCTTCATTTGGTGTGCACCAAAAGCTTATTCTGTGGAGGCATGTGCTTAGTCTTCACACTGCCATAGCAGTAGTTCTCAAACTGCTGGATGAGAGAGCTAGTGGTTGGACATATCCCATGGATTAAGAAAAACCCCAAACATGTCTGAGAACTGTTGACAGAGGGCATGGTCTAGAAAGGTCCCTTTGGAGAGCCGGCCAAGCTAACGACCATCACACCAATATGGCTACAAGTCGTCCTCCCTTTATTGCTCCGGACAGCTCAATATATACAGTTCAGCAGTGTCCCCGCGCCTGCCCCTTAACAGAGTTGATCAGTTACAGGTTTACACGCGCCAGCGTTTTATTGGGTAGTGCCATTCCACTATGCAGGCGGCTCTCGCCCCCCCTTCTCCCCCCGGGGCCAGCACCTCCAGCCAAGCATCTCGCAAAGCTCTCACAAAACAGATAAAACCTCCTCCTCCCTGTGTTCCAAGGCAGCTTCAAGGACAGAGCCTCTGTTTAGGCCTAAGCTGGGTTGTCCACACCTTTAAAGGGACACCGCGCCTCTGCTCCACAAGAAATTCCTCTACAGCATGGTAGTCTTCCAATAACTAATCTGCACTTGACGCAAATAAAAAGACATAAGAGCTTCAAGGTTTTATTTTTTTGCCAACTTTGTCCTTCTACTTAGTATGCATGATCTCTGCTTTGGAGAAAAACAACAGCCTCAAAACACCAACAAGTCAGGGTTGGAATAGCAGTTTCACAACATTGGAGGATTTGGTGGCAATCCCTGTGTAGTCAAATCACTCTTTCTTTCACTAAATTTTATCTCCCCTTTTGCCATTTTCCTCTCTAAAAGCCAAAAATAATAATAATAAAAAAAAAGGCAAGAAAAGAAAAAAGAAGTCTGTTTAACCTGGATTATGTCATTCATCCAGGGCATCACGCTGTTCTGCAAACAATTGTGTGGCACAACTGAGAGGTCAGTGATCCTCAGTGCAAAGACAGGAGAAGGGAGAGGGAAATTTCTTAAGCAGGAACTGCTGCCAAACCCGAATTATCGTGAAACTGCACTGCCACATTCCATAAAAACTTTCTTCCAAAGCTTATAAGACTATAGGAAATGGTGAAAATTCGTGGAGAAAGTCCCTTCAGACCAGGATGGATGCTTTTGAAAACCTGATGGTAGCTGCTAAACCTTGCGAGAGCCACCCACAAACCTAAGCCATAGGTAGTCAATGAGTACTGTTATCAAGATAATATGAATTCTCATCCCTCAGAGCAAAGCCATAGCTCATGCAAACCAGGTCAACTCGTACAAAACTGAAAAGAGAGAATTATATTCTTAAATACACACACGACCACCCAAGTGAAGTAATCCCACTGGTTGGAAATGTGCAAATGAGGCAAACATCTGACAACAAGTGCATAAGAACTGCCAGCATATCCAATTAGCAGGATAAAAGTAACTGCCCTCCTGGCTCACTAATTATTTTCAGTAAACACGGTGTGATGAAAACCCTTCCAAATATCAAATCTGTCTTACAGCAGTCTGACTTACTGGCACTGCAGAATGGAACGTTACTAAGTGCGTTGCAATTAATTATGCTTTCAAATGCATCGACTAAATTTGGCTGTGCAATTAGATAAATTATAACCAAAGGGAAAGGTTTTATTTTGGAATTACACATTAGAATAGATGAATGTGCCTTATGCTTCAGCTGCTTGTTCCTGTGTGTTGCAGGTAAAATACTCGTACAAATGCAGCTTCCATGTCCATTTAAATGCACAAGTGCCATTTTCACGAACTCGACATAAGAATTTTCTGGAATTTATTTGCGTATCTGCCTCAAATATCAAAGAAAATGTCATTTACCAAAAAAAAAAAAAACCCCTAAATGGTAACATCAAAGAGGGAGGCTTGACAGCCTCCACTCTTTTCAGGGAATACTGACTCAAATAGTGGATGACACTGATTTCAGTCCAGGTGTGCCAAAGTGACCCCTGCACATTGAGCAAGTGGGTGAGGGTGACTAACACATTCATAATACATTGCTTTTCTTTTTCTGTCTTCAAATTACCCTTCCATTCATTCTGCAGTTCCTGAATATAACCAATATTTTAAAGTTGCCCACAGGTGTTCAACAAATAACTTTGAAAATATAGTTTGAAATTACTGTTTTAACTCACACAGGTTAAACCACTCAGAGTAGGATGGTATCCTTGGGTAAAGGAGGAAGCACAGTCTAGAAAATTATGTCCCTATCACTAGACCTTTTGTTGGTAGATTCCCACAAGAACCATTCCTTTTCTTACCTCTTTTTAATATTCAGAAGGTGAGTGGCTAAGTTAACTCTTATCCAACTGTCAGCAGGAGGGGATTGACACAAATGTGTTTACTCTCACTCTGGTAACCTCGTGTCTTGGAACGGTTCAGCTGTAAGTGAAGAGCAGTTGGCTGAAGGTGAATTGGAGCAAGAGGTAAGAGTACCCATGAAGGGAGAGAGTGCATTTTATAGTCTTGGTGAGGGCTTGTCTGGATAAAAAGGCATGTCAGGAACTGATCAGATCTGCCTGTAGCTAAAAAATGTACTTGAATTCTTGCCTACATAAAGTAGCATCAGTGAATAACTGGTGGAACACTGAAACATTGCTTGGAGAGATGGTGGGTGCTCCACCCCGGAAATGTTCAAGGTCAGGTAGAATGGGGCTCTGAGCAACCTGATCTGGTTGAAAATGTCCCTGCTCACTGCAGGCAGGTTGGACTGGATGACCTTTAAAGGTCCCTTCCAATCCAAACTATTCTGTGACTCTATGATTCTATGAATAACACTTCCCATGGGCTTGAGCTGGCTCAGAGCCTGCATCCCACCCTTGTTAATAATAAACTCACATCAGTTATCTATGCTTTTACCATGGATAACTGTGATAATTCAGATGTTCTGGGAATGAGGCCCTCTGCACCTAGCTCTTTGCATAACAGAGCAGTGGGTCTCTGCAGCAGCACTGGCTTTCCAGAGCACCTCAGACCTGCTCTCCACATTCTTCTCTGGCCTTGCATAGATCATCAAATCAAACTCAAAATCTCCTGCTAGGACCCAGAAGGGCACTGAGATCCCTGACTCCCATAGAGTGCCTAATTCCCACTGCCTCCAAGTATGAGATTTGTTGTTCCTACCTTTAGCTGCCAAACAGCCAGGCATCTTGTGTAAGCCAATTCTTTGTAGTCAGTGGTGGAGGAAGAGACATCTCGACTCCTTGTTCCTTAAAGAAGCTGCCTCTCTCTACCGGCAGATGGTAAAGCTTAGACCCTGAACTCCGACAAGGTACCAAGCTTTTAGGTAGATCAAGTGAGGAGAGAGGACTGAATCCCAACAGAAGTTAATGAGAATGAGATGCCTAAACTTGACCTTTCTAGACGTTCTTGAAGGCTGTTTGAATTGCTGAAGTTCCTGGGTGGCCACCTTTGTCACAGATTTCACTCTGCTGAAATAATGGAATTCCTGACCATTAAAACAAGCTTCAGCCTGTTACTTGAACATCTAGAATGAACTCTTCCAAGAATTAAGGCGTATCACAAATCACATCTCCTTCTGCTCCAAGTGTAAGGTCCATTTATTTACTAGATCATTTCTTTGGCCATCCTTAACATAAATGCATCGCTATGATAAATTGAAAAATTAAACCACTCATAAAAACAACCAAATAGCAACAAGCCCATCATACAAAAATGCACAGGTTACCAACATGAGACACTCCACTGTATGTATTTTACCTGCAGAGGGGATGAAAGAGAGAACACCTCGGGACTGGTGCTAGTGACACTGCTGAAGGCTGAGGAGTTAATGTATGTGCATGAGAATAACCTATAAAAATGGAAGAGGTGCTGAAGAAGGAAAGAGGCTTGGTGTCTTTCCAGTAAGCATGAACTGATGTGGAATGCATTTGAATTTGCACAAGTAGTTGTAGAAAGTTGTTTTCTTCACTTTCAGGACTAGGAGCTGTCTCAAGATCTTATACTTACAGCAGTTTTGACTAAAATGGGTAACTATTTTTATTTTGTTTTTTTCCTGAATATTCCATCTTTAATCTGAAGCTTAAAGGAGGCCTGTTTGATTCCATATATGTGGAATACATTTCCAGGACCAAAACCTGGAAATGGGTGAAAAACCCCTTCGGGTGCAATGGTAGAGTTTAACATTCTCTACCCAACTGCAAAGAAACATGACTGTTTCTAGTACTATGATGAGTAGAAAGCTCTGGCTGTTCAACTGCCACTGAGTACTTCACTTTTAAAATGGGTGGATTTGGACCATTTCCCAGATGTCGCATTGTCACTTCTGAATGACACATTGGAAGAGGAAGTCAAATGAGGAAGTGGGTTCGGGAGTGGTGAGCATGTAGTGGGTCCCTCTCGCTTGCAGGGACCAGCCAGGAATCTAGCAGCTGGCTGGGGGTGGGATTGTGTGGGGGGTGTAGTCAGCATATTGATTTTAGGTGCCTAACTTAGATACCTACTTCTCTCCATTGCCTATATAAGGAATAGAGTCTGGCAGCCACCGAGCGTGGGGAGACCGAATTGCCGATCACTGTCTTACTAGTTGTCATGGTAACGAAGGCAGGCACCTAGAGGAGATGGTCTGAACGTGGTCCTGACTGACTTGCAAATACATGCCACAGCTTGTGTGCAAGGGAGGCAGCTGTACTGTACGTATCCCAGCTCAGAGTTCACACTCGTGCATGCCAACGACTGCAAGGAGCTGCGGTTTGAAGCTGCCCTTTGAGAGCCTCAAACAAGAAATCTCTCTCTCTCTGTGCAGTTTTGCTTTTTGTGTTTTGGGCAAACTTGGCCATGGAGGCCTGCTGCAAGAAGCAAACTCTCCATCTGCACTCCTCTGAAGCTGTATCGCTGGTGGGAGGGAAACGAAACTGCTTTATTCATGGGACACACTCCTACGTGGGGAGATACCCTTGTGAAGCCAGCATTGCAGCCCACACCTTCCTTTGTAAATGACAAGATACGCTTTAAGCTCCTTATGGAATCGATCAGTTAATTAATCAGTTTATCTGCCTCTGCCCTACATTTAAATGTAAATCTTTGTGGAAATTCCATTCAAATCTTTTAAGCTCTGCTCAAAAAATCAGCAAGCACAAGAACCAGAAGCCTGTAAATTGCTTCTCCCACAAATAGGGTCCATTTCAGTTATTGAACCATTTCTGTTATTTGGAGATGCTCTCGCACCTGCAGAGGCTCAGTCCGCTCTTGATTATTGGAACAATTGTGCAAGTGGAGGAATTGGGTAATCTCGTAGTGATGCAAACTATGTAGTTTTCTATGAAGGCATTAGCAAAGAGTTGCAGGCATTCAGAATTAATTTCAATAATGAGCTGGGATTTCAAATCTAAATACTCAGTTTCTAGCTGCATTGCAAATTCATCTCCAGAATCCACTCTGTGTTACTCACCACCTTTTGCAGTCTTTAACAATAGTAATAGATTTTTTAATACACTCAGAAAAAAAGCAACAGAAATAGATTTCAAGCACAGCTAGTGAAGTGTGTGAGCTCAGCTAGGATGCTAACATATGGAAGCTGCTAAATCCAAGATTTTTGATTTGTGCAATTGTAATATTCAAGGAACAGCTCTGAAATTCAGAAGAGAGGCTCAGGGCAGGGCAGGATTGCTGGGGTTTTGTGCCTTGGACCATGCTTGTAGCTGTTGAGGGCCCTTCATGGTTCTAGCAGGTGCTATAGACTTTGCCTTGCTGCTTGGTTTGGACCTTGATTTAAGCCTGTACTAGAACTGCATTCATCTGAACCAAAAATCTAGTCTCTGGTTACAAAGTTTGAAATTAAATGAGGCAGTCTTTCAGAATAGTTTTTCAGCTGTTAATGCATAGATCATTGCTTCCAAAGCCCTACAACACTGTGTGGATCAGGCGGAGGTATTGCTGTAGAATGAGATGCAGTTGTTCAACAGTACATCCAACAAATGATGTCTCTCAGTTCAGGAAACATGGAATAAAATTGTTCTGACTAGTACAGATAGAACTTTATAAGCCTGTGAAAGATTTTTGTCTCTTTCTTGCATATAGATACCAGGTTTGATGTTAGCAATTTGGCTTGTTAATAACTGATTTACATTTCCCAGACAGCAAATTGCTATCTGGCACAAATTTATAAGGGAGTGTCATATTGTGAAAACCTCTAGCACAGTGAACCCTTTGTGATTTTAACGTAAGGAGCTTGTGATTAAAATTTTAATATAATCATAGCAGTCTCCTGGGATGCCTAAGAAAAAGAAAATGTTATTTCCTGCATCTTAGAGTTCATCATGGTAGATGCATTTAAATGCCATCAATAGGATTCTATCTGCTCTGAAAACTTAACAAAATAAAGTCCCTTAGAGCAAGTTTAGAAGCTGAAGGATTCTTGATCTCTGCTGAAGGATGAGGACTAACCCACTACACAGTATTGTCTCAG
Source organism: Trogon surrucura (assembly GCA_020746105.1). NCBI lineage: Eukaryota > Metazoa > Chordata > Aves > Trogoniformes > Trogonidae > Trogon > Trogon surrucura. Next base: position 29,860,807 of record CM036617.1, on the reverse strand, counting down.
TTTAGCTCTGTGAGCTGAATTGTCAGAGTAGGCTCTGCAGTTCACCGCAGAAGTTAACAACAGGAGGGTTAAGAAAAAGGCAGATGTAAAGCTCCATTCTGCTCCCTGAAAAAGCAAGGTTTGCTGAATTTTGCCCAGCTTACCTGAATAAATTAGGTCAGTTTGTTTGCTTCTTACAGGTGTAGGAGCTGCTAACTCAGAGCAGGGTTTATGCCAGCAGCTGGAGCTAATGTGTGGCCTTGCTGCACTGCTTTCCTCCCAGCCATGCTCTCTGTAGTTGGTTTAGGGGGGGGCTGATATTTTCCCAAAGGAAATTCTCCAGCATGCAGATCTGAAGATGTAGCCATGCCTTCGCATTGCTGAAGCTGTCGGAGCTCTCTGAAGAATTGGGAATAAAGGCCAATTTAAGAAATGGGGTGTTTAAGTTATGAATTTTTTTTCCTAATAATCCATAGCTCTGTATAAGTCCTGTTGTGATTGGCTCAAATTTGTCCTTACTGGGAGACTGTAGAAATGCTTCCCGTCTACAGCCTATTCTCTGTAACTACGTGATGTTCAAAAGCTCAAACGACATGGCTCGCCTTAAGCCACGTTGTCCTGCCCGTTAAGGAAATGGTTGGATGTAACCTTTCAAATACTTTTTCCAGTGCTTGCTTGGTGTTATTATTAGCTATGGCAGTGCCTACAGGTGTTGGTCGGGACTACTGCAACCGTAGTCCGTGTGTACATGCATGTACATACATACAAGCTGACCAGACTCCTGGTGCTCTGTCTGGCCAGGTCTAGGTTGCTTAACCAAACAGGGTGAAGGCACAGGTTCTAGCATGGTCTCATGACTGTCCATGCTGTTGAATTATTGGCATGGTTCCTAGCACGTGTTTGGCTGGCTCTCACTAGTGAGTTTCACTATCAATGCCTGGGCACAGCTCATGGGACAGCAGAGACTGCTACAGGTGAAGCCTTTGGAGAAGGGTGCTTAGGTTGATTAAAGTGAGCTCTGTTCTACCATTTGCTTTTAGAGTCACAGATAAATCTTAGGCCCTTTTCTTCACTAGTAGAGTTGTGGTCTTTGAGCCCAAGTCCTTTAGGATAGTTTTAAAGCTGAATTTAGACAACCGTGGCTACTGTTGAGTCCCCGCTGCTGTGCAACACCTACAACCAGCTCAAGTCTTTTGATAAAACTGGTCTTGTAGGAAGTGTATTGCTTTTTTTGCCCCTTTTCCCAAATAAAAAACACCTGTCAGGTTTCAGTGGAAAAAACCTCTCCCCAAAGTTCAAAGTACTTTCTTGCCACTTTTTTCCCCTCTCCTTTCTGCAATGGCAGACAGAAACAGGATAAGGGGAAATGCAATCATGAAGGCTTTTCAGGTTTTGCCTCTTGGTGAAAGCAGTGTGACAAACACTGCAGCCCTCTAATATTTTTGAGTCGTTCATAGAATCACAGAATGGTTTGGGTGGGGAGGGACCTTAAAGATCGTCTAGTTCCAACCTCTTTGCTGTGGGCCAGGGACATCTCCCACTAGACCAGGTTTCTCAAAGCCCCATCCAGCCTGGCCTTGAACACTTCCAGGCAGGGGATGTCCACAAGCTCTCTGGGTAACCTGTCCCAGTACCTCACCACCCTTACAGTAAAGATTTTTTTCCTAATATGTAATTTAAATCTACCCTCTTTCTGTTTAAAGCCATTACTCCTCACCCTGTTACTACACTCCCTGATCAAGAGTCTCTCCCTTTCTTTCCTGTAGGCCCCCTTTAAGTATTGTAGGACCATCTTGCAGAGCTGTAGAGTCATCTTGAGGAAGGCTATGAGGAACACTGCTCAGGCATAGGAGTAGCTAACATGGATGGGGAAGGGACAGCCTTGCCCCACTTTCTCATCATGTGAGCAGCAGCTGGGTGGTGCACAGGATAAGTCTAAGCTTTCCTGATTGCTGATCAGCTAAGTGCTAAATATCTAAAATGTAATTTCCCAAGGCTTGTGGACTTTCTACTGTAAAGATGAACTTAAATTTTTTTTTTGTTTTGAAAAAGGTGAAATATTTTTATGGGGTTGCTCACTCGTGCAAATGTTGGTGTTTTCTTCAGAGGGGGCTTTTTAACAGAGTTATTAATACATCTTAATGAACTAAAATGAAAAAAAAAATTAATCTTCAGTTTGGAAACTGGTGGCATCTACACTGTAAAGTGGTGCCTCATTTTATCTATTGATTACGTTTGAAGATCCTGGACATGGTTCTAGTTAAGTTTCAAGTAAGCTGAAAATGAGCCAAGAACATAATTTTCAAGTTGCATTATCACGGTCATGTCATTAAACTGTTCCTTTATTTTTGCCTTTGCCAAAGAGGTAGGAGACTGTTTTGCTGTCTGGAAAAATGCCTGCCTAGAAGTAGAAGTCCAGATCTTTAACGAGGGTAAATTGGCAAAACCCCACTGATTGTAATGGACCAACGCCGATTTTTGTCAGTTCGGTATCTGGCCCATCAGATTTTCAACTGTTATCACCACAGGCAGAATTCAAATTGACACAGTGTGGGCTAACATGATTGAATGCAGAGCAGGCTGCCTGGTTTCCCAAATTATTTTAATAACAGAAAGAATGTAGCTGGAATGCCAGGCTAAGATCTTTACCTGGATAAGGGCCCAGATTTTATTTATTTTTTTTAAAAAATAAGCCCATTCCAAAGTCGTTACTTTTCTATTATGGAGTTTGTCATGACGTGGTCCCCAGGAACAAAAGTCTTAGATTCCATTTGGAGCTGCAAAATCCCACAGCTTCAGGTAGAAAGTGTTGCCTTGAATACGTTTCATAGGGTGAGTGAATTATGGAAACAGACAAGGAACCTGCCACTCTCCAGAACTCATATTAAATCAGCTGCTAAATCCATCTCTGAGATGTATCTGTACTAGGTATTGCATTCCATAGAATCGTAGAATGGTTTGGGTTAGAAAGTATCTTAAAGATCATGCAGTTCCAAGACCCCTGCCACTGTCAGGGACACCTCCCACTAGACCAGATTGCTCGAAGCCTCATTCAACCTGGCCTTGAATACTTCCAGGGAAGAGACATTCACAGCTTCTCCAGGTAACCTGTTCCAGTATCTAGGGGATTTGTTGGGTCATTGCTGCTGTGAACCACGCAAAACCCCCTGACACTCTGGAGTCCGTCAACTCCCAGGGATTGTGCTGGACTCAAGCTGCAACACGCCTGTGTGGGCATCTTTCGATGTGTTCGCTGTGCAGCTGCAGTTGCCTGAAGGTGCCCAGGAGAGCCTGGAACAGGCAGCTCTGCCCATGGGTGCTGAGCCACAGTGCTACTGAAAACCTGCTGCAGGAGACCAAATGTATCGTGGGGTGGATGGCACAAGGAAGGTAGGATTTCCACAGAGCAGTGTGTGCATTCAGATAGTTTCATCCTGGTAGGATAGAAGGAGCAAGTGTTGTCTCCTCTGAGCTTCACTGGCTGGCAAAGATCCTCTGGCAGATTGACCATGAGCTGTACTCCTGTCCTCCAGCGTGGACTTTGGAATATGCAAGCTGAAAGGTCTGTAGGAACAGTAATAACCTGTACATAAACAAATTTGCCCATTGAAGGAGCCAAATTAAAAACAAAACCATAACAATTTGATTTCTCCCCTTAGGAAAAAGAGTTGTGTTTTTTCTCACTTGAAAGAATTCAGACATTTTACTTTCATCTGCCCTTGTTGTGTCTGAACAAAGCTAGCCGATTACTCGATATCTTGACTCTGATTTGGGGGGTGTTTTTTATTCCTCTTAGAGATTCAGAGGGTGGTAAAAAGCCTCATTGTAATTCAGTAATTAGTATGTGTCCTTCTTCTTTTGACCAGGAATGCAAGGGTATCCTTTTCTGTGAATGCCATTTTCTCTCTGGGCTCTTGTACTTTAATTTCCTAGATGTGAAAACAGGAACAGAAGATGAATTAGGTATTGAAATGAGAGGATATGAACATGACTTTCTTCTCCTACAGAACTTTTTCTTTCAAGAAGGAAAAAACCCCTACTTTTGTAGTTAAGCAAAACAGAATAAAGGGCTTTATAAATCAATTGTAATAAATAAAATGTTTTTATCCTTCAAGAACTTTATCCAGGAGAATAAACTTGTTTAAAGAAAATTCAAAGCTTTAGTGCATTTAGTGTTCGTGTGTATTTTTTCCTCTCCGAGCAATTTGGCTTTACTTCTTGAGTTATTAACGTAGGTTTTGTGGTTTTGGCGGATAAATAACTATTTTATTATGCCTAACACAGAAATGCCTTGATGCTTAATATGTTCCTGATATACAACTATTAATCAACAAAGGCAATGTTTAGTATCTGGATGAAGGGGTCTTAAGTGTGATGAGCTTGTCTGCCTCTGCTTTTACATGCACTGGGATTAGTTTGCAAAGAATGAATTATCTCTTCTTGGTGAAGGAAGGGACTCATACATCATAACACTTGTTTTCTTGGATATTTTTTTCTCTTAAAAACATTTATATTCTGCCTTGCCTGTTGGCACAGGGGGTTCTGTCTCATACAAACTTTGTTAGTATATTGCTTTTCTACCTTATGCCCAGGGATGGTTGAGCTGTAACGAAATTAAAAGCACCAGTGCTAAAATGCTACCGGTGGTTTGGGAGAGGGACCACTCACCTGTCCTCCGCTCCTTCTGTGGGCCTCTTACACTATGGTGCAGATAGGAGGGCTTCACCTTGCTCAGAGGGTTGGTGTTGGGATTTCTAGAGGATCACATAATTTCTAAGTAATTCTTCATTTTCCTGATGCAGAGATCATCTTAATGAAGAACTGGGCTGTCCTTGGGGATACCCCAAAGAATGTGATTCTACGATTCTATGAGCGCAAAGTTTGCTGCTCTCTAGTGTACACAAATAATATATCTTTGCCCTCCCATCTCCCATCTGGGTTTTTTTAATTCCCAAGAACAGGGCTGGGACCTGATAGACTTTCACCAGTTCTCTATTAGTGCTCATATAGAATCATAGAAAGTTTTGGGTTGGAAGTGACCTTTAAAGGTCATCCACTCCAACCCCGTACAAGTAGCATGAAGACCTGAGCAGATGATGGGAAAAGGTGCAATCAAGGTTTTCCTCAGCTTTGAGTCCCTCGGACACCTATTTGAGTGCTGGATGCCTGGATGCCAAGGGCTGTGCTCATCCCAAATCCAGTGTTCGTTACGCTTGTCCGAGGGCTTCCTGTGATGTCTTCCTTGGTACTCAGAGCAGGGAGTACTCACAGCAATGCTGCTCAGTAAACAGTCATTTCATGGAAAAAAACTGAGAGACTTTTTCTTTTGTTGGAAATTTTTCATGAATTATTTTTGTTTAGGAAAACATGATATCATTCTGATGGTAAGAAAACAAACTGGCAGGCCAACTTTCTGTTGCTCCTAAAATATCACCTCCTATTTTTCATTTAGAAATATAAAAGAAGAAAGTGGAGAAATGAAATAGCCAAGACTAAACTCTATGTCTGCTTCTTAGCTTTTCCTTCTTTTTCTGCCTTTGGCGAGCACTTGAAAAAGGAAAAAAAAAAAAGAAAAAGAGAGAAAAAGAGGGTGTGCAAAAGAGCATGTTTTCCCCTTACAATGTGAAAACTTAGAAGTTGAAAAAGAATAGATTATGTTTTTTCTGATTTTAAAATTAATTCTTTGGGGAAAAAATTCTTTTAAATCAAACCCCTATTTTTTTCAGTGAAGACATTCAAACCAGTTTGGCTCACCACATTTCATGGCTCAGTCTTCTCAGACCACAAATTATAGATGTCATAACAAACGTCAAAAATACAGCAGAATATAAGGAATTATATATGCACAGACACAAGCGTAGTCAGTCATATATACAGACACGTTGGTGTGTGTATATATAGTCATCTCTGTGTGTATGAATACGTGTGTATAAATATATCTCTGCATGTGCGTGTATATGTCTGTGTGTGCAGATGTAAAGTAGACGTGTCCATGAATACAAGCCAAAGAAGTCCCTGAGATGTCCTGCTTCAGGAAGATCTCCTTGGTTTCTTGGGAAGATCTCTTTCCATGCAATGTTTACCTGTGATCTCCTGTGTTTTTACTGGCCCTGTCAAATACCCTGAACAGACTAAAATCTACCCAGCAGCACCGTGAGGCTGTTTCCACTAGCTGTTTGGCACATTTGTTATCTGTGAAGGGAAAACTCAAAAGCTTTGCCTGTGTCACAAGACAGTACCAAAACAGGCTAGAAATCACACTTGGGGTGTGAAACTCAGTCCTCAGAATAGACCCTTTCAGGTAAGACTGGGAACATTTTACACCTGCCAGTACATTTCATCAGGCCACGTGGCAACCATACGAAGGAGGGAGGATTCATAAGGAGCAAGTTCCTCCCCTTGGAAAATAGCGCAACACACTGAGCAGCGTTTTGTGCAATGTTGCACAGTGGTCAGACAAAGACAGTAAAGAAGTAAAGCTTGTTTAGTGGAAAAATACATTTAAGTTGAATTGTCTGAATTTATGTTTTTGGCTGTGTTAGGAGAGTTAACTAGCACCCATATAAAGCCTCTTGAGAAAAGATCTAGGTTTACATTTTCCACACAAGGTGGTTTCTGATGCTGTTCCCAGTACCAGAGCAGCAGTTGGGCATGAATTCAGACATCTTTCTCACTTTTCTTGGGGCGGATGGAGAGCTTAGGGGCTGGCCTCCACCTTCCTCACCAGTTTCTTTCTGTGCAGTGCACATCTCAGCTCCTCACCTCCCAGACATGATCTGGATGCTGTCACATGCTAGTAAAGATTTTGCTAAAATATAAAGATTTATAAAATGTCTCTGTGGGTTTTGTTGCAGGTGAGTAATTACTTGTCAGTTGGGAAGGGGATTTTCTTCCGCTTGCAGTCTGCAGAGGTGTCACAAGGAGCAGGTTTTTCTTCACTTCTGCCTGACAGCTGTGCTGACTGCAGGTGCCACATCCCCCTCATCATCTTTGTTTTCCTACCTCCTCCATGGGACAGCCAAACAGAGCGTGATGTAGAAATCTTTGGCTGAACACCAAATGACCCTGTGTGTCCTCTAGCATGAATCTAGGCCCATGCATCTCTTGGCAGGGCTCTTCCTCTCTGACACAACTTTGAACTGATGTGTTTATACTTCCTCCAGTTTCAGTGCTACCTCAATGACAGGTGGTCCTGGGATATCTGTTCTACATTTCACTGTGTCTTCAAGCACATCCTGCTTTATAAACTCAGGCTAATTGTAATTCAGCTCTTAAGACACTACTGCACCTCCTTTTGTCACTGCAGGAGTGTCTTACTCCTAAGGTAATGCCTTCCTAAATGGTTCTCAAAGAGGTAGCTCAAGGATCAAGGGGTGACTTGATAAGACACTGACAGTCTGTCCACAAATGGGTTCAGTCTTCCATGCTACTCCAAACCTTGCAGCAGTTCCTCTAGTTTTCAGCACAGGGCTGTGATAGCAGACCCACTTCCCTCACAGCCATCATCTCTGGCTAACACAAGTCCTACAGATAGTAACAGATCAACAGTGCTGGTCCCACACACAGCAGCCTTTATGTTTTGATTGTCCCTTAGCACCTAGTAAAAGGTGAGATGGACTTTGCAGCATGATATCAAGGTTTTTCTTATGAGGAAAGGCTGAAGAAGCTGAATCTCTTTAGCTTGGAGAAGAGGAGGCTGAGGGGTGACCTCATTAATGTTTATAAATATGTCAAGGGGGAGTGTCAGGAGGACGGAGCCAGGCTCTTTTCAGCGGCGTCCACTGACAGGACAAGGGGCAATGGGTGCAAGTTGGAACATAGGAGGTTCCATAAAAATATCAGAAGAAACTTTCACAGTGAGGGTGACAGAGCCCTGGCACAGGCTGCCCAGGGAGGTTGTGGAGTCTCCTTCTCTGGAAACATTGAAAACCCGCCTGGACGCGTTCCTGTGTGATCTACTGTAGGTGATCCTGCTCTGGCAGGGGGGCTGGACTAGAAGATCTTCGAGGTCCCTTCCAACCTCTAACACTCTGTGACTGTGACTCTGAACGTGTCCGACCTCTGATGACTCAGAGGGAAATGGAGGGGTGAATGTATCTCTAGAATGAATGGCCTTCATGCACAGCCTGGTTTGTAGCACTGTTATGGTCCAGAATGTTCCTGTGCCTAAACAAGGCTCCCTTGGTTAATGATATTCTGCATGATGTTTATTTTGTGTTTTGTTATGCAACCCTCCATTGACAGCTGTGGTCACAGCATTTAGGGTTCCCACAGAAGAGCAGTGCAAGCCCAGTACTTTTTATCCCTGTTAAATATCAAAGAAGGCTGTGAAATGCTATCTGTTTTTAAAAGACATTAATTGAAATCTTTTTTTTTTACTGCTAAAAATATGTATTTATTGTGTGGCTAGGAAAGAACTTCTTGGTTTGGCTGAGCAGCTGCTCCAAATGATCTGTAAATGTGCTCGCAGCCTCAGGTACAAAGCAGTGTCCCGTGGTCTTTTGTTTGACCATGCAGAAATCAGTAGTGAAACTGCTCTTGGCAATTCTGGCATACAGCTTTGGCATTCTCTCTCCCAGTGAGTTGTTTTAGCTACTGAAAAGGAGTTCCTGCTGCCAGGCAGATGCTACAGTCACCAGTCTGCCCTCCGATGTGTAAGATAGGTATGAACCCGCTGGAATATATTGAGCTGACCTAGGAGCAGCAAGGCAGGTTCATCCCAGTTGCTGCATTAAGGCAGTTGTGTGTGTCAGGAAAGCAGGAGTTCACAGTTTCAGAAAAAAAGAAAAAGGTATGTGATCTAGATGAGGGGATTGAGTGCATCCTCAGCAAGTTTGCAGATGACACCAAACTGGGAGGGAGTGTGGATCTGCTGGAGGGTAGAAAGGCTCTGCAGAGGGACCTGGATAGACTGGATCGATCGGCCCAGGCCAACTGCATGCATTTCAGCAGAGCCAAGTGTAGGGTCCTGCATTTTGGTCACGGCAACCCCATGCAACGCTACAGGCTTGGGGAAAGGTGGCTGGAAGGCTGTCTGGCGGAAAAGGACCTGGACATTCTAATCGGCAGCCAGCTGAATATGAGCCACCAGTGTGCCCAGGTGGCCAAGAAGGCCAGCGCCATCCTGGCTTGTATTAGAAATTGTGTGACCAGCAGAAGTAGAGAGGTGATTGTCCCCCTGTACTCAGCTCTGGTGAGGCCGCACCTTGAGTATTGTGTTCAGTTTGGGGCACCTCAGTATAAGAGGGATATCGAGGTATTGGAGCAAGTGCAGAAAAGGTCAACAAAGCTGGTGAAGAGCCTGGAGAATAGATCTTATGAGGAGCGACTGAGGGAGCTGGGACTGTTCAGTTTAAGGAAGAGGAGGCTGAGGGGGGACCTCATCATACTCTACAGTTACTCGAAAGGACATTGTAGAGTGGTTGGTGCTGGTCTCTTCTCACAGGTCATTAGGGACAGAACCAGGGGGAATGGGTTCAAGTTGCAACAGGGCAAGTTTAGACTGGACATTAGGAAGAAATTCTTCACGGAAAGAGTGGTCAGACACTGGAACAGACTGCCTAGGGAACTGGTTGAGTCGCCATCCCTGGATGTGTTGAAGTGTCGCTTAGATGTGGTGTTGGGGGATATGGTTTAGGGGTAAACTTGCAGTGTAGCGTTAATGGTTGTAGTGTAGGGTTAATGGTTGGACTTGATGATCCCAAGGGTCTTTTCCAACCTGAACTGTTCTATGATTCTATGATTCTATGTTCTCATATCACATGCAAAGAAACCCTCCCTTAGAAACACAGATAAGCACAGTGGGGATGATGTCCTGATGAGGCAGCTGAGAAGGGCTCTCAATACACAGCACACGGTGCAGCTCATGTGCTGCACTCGAGCAGGCTCTCTAGAAAATGGGGAATCTGACTACTTCTGCCTTTCTGAGTTATTCTGGGGAGCTGATGTCTACCTCGGCTTCTGTCTGTCCCCCACATTTCACGGAGCAGGTATATTTAGACATCAGCACACAGGGACACCTGTGACAGTCCTATGCTTTGGAGGAACTCTCACGTGGATGTGGAGTTTTCCTTGTTTCCCAGTTATTCTTCAGCATGACCCAGAGATCCAGCCCAGGCAGGTAATATACAGGTCCTATGTGTCCTTCCTGTTCTTAATAAATCAAAACCCCACAGTACAGACAGTTAAAGAGGCAGTGTTGGTGCTTATCCGCAATCATACATGGCATAGTCATCTTGCTGGGTTAGTAGGGAGAGTTTTCATTTTATCTAAAGGTACTTTATTAATACTACTGGCTGGTAGAGCATTTATTTAAGTTTTTGTAGTGTAATAATGAGGTTGTAGAGACTCACAAAAGCAGAAAAAATACTTAGAGCCCTTTGCACTGAGCTCCAGTTTGGGGTTTGACTTAAGTGTTGGGTCACACTTGAGATTCACTCATCTTATGCTCGGTGGGCCAAATTTGTAAAGCCAGTTGGAATGGGTGGTGTTCTTAATTAACTTAATGCTACACTTCTGTCCAACACAAAATGTAATTTTACTCAACTGTAAGTGGTCTCGAGTAGCTCAGACTAAGAAGAGGTACTTGCTGTAAATAATCCATTGCTGAGTAACCGCTAAGCAACCCCCAGCTACGGTTATACTGCTTTGAGGCCAGGCAGGAAGCATTGTTTGTGGTGCTGAAAATGAGTTTTTTAGATTTCTCATAAGGTCTCTAATACTTACATGTTTAGAGATTTAAAACAGATTGCTATTTTTGGTTTTGCTTTCTGAAGGGGATGAGTCTGCCTGGGAATGTCATTTGTGTTGTGATGTGGCTGGACCATGAACCTTATAACACATAGTTTGCTCCACATTTCACTGACAGTTCTGATGCAACAGAAAAGTCAGAGGGCAAGACACACATTGTATGCAAACAGGAAAATCGTTTCTGTTTGGATCTGTTAATGAACGGTAAATGATTTCACACCTTTGCTGTAGCCTGTTCTGAGTGACAACAGAGGATCATATCAAGAACTGTATGCAGAGAAAGGTTCTTGGATAAATTAATTGTTTCTGAGTAGAGGAAAGCCAAGACTACCTGGCTCCTCAAAGACAGAAGCCTATCAAAGAGGAAAACTGGAAAATGAAGAGCATGCATAAGCAGCTCATGTTGCCTAAGACTAAGCATTGGTGTGACAAACCTGGCCAAAGGCATTATGAAGGAATAATGGAGAACGAAATCTATTTTGTTTATAAATTAAGCAAGTTACAAATTATTTCCCTGAGAGAGGGAGAACTAAACCAAGACTTGGCTTGAGAAAAATCTCAGTGCTTCAGTGTCAGAGGTTCTTATCTTTGGATACTGGGAAGATTTTTACCGTTGATAGTGTTACCTTTCCTTCTAGACAGCCTTGCTTAGTGACATCTGATGTGGTACACAAGCCCTGAGGGTACTTCTAAAAGAGGGCCAGGGAACAAACTAAGCATCAGTCATGACCACCCACACTGCAGTGAACAAACTCGGGATGACTCTCCCTATGATTGCTCCCAGCGAGCTCCACAAATGAATCAGTGCCAGGTAAAATTCCCCCCAGTCCTCCCACACCATCCCAGCCAGCATTATGCCTTCAGCACTTACAGTGCATGCTCCAGCTCAGGGCACACGAGAACCCCTATCCCTCAGGTCTGTGCTATGAGATGCTTTTTTACCTCGTGCTTTTTAATTTATTCACGTAGATGGAGCCTGTCTGCTCAGTGGTGGCTTTCACTTGTCATTCTTCTGTCTCATTTGAGCTCTTTTGTATAGCTTCTCTCCTATGAGATGAAGTTATCTGTCATCTGCTGCACAGGCAAGGACAAACCCAGCTTCATTCCGTGCATCAGAGGGTTGAATCAGAAAGGATTAAAGTTGTTCAAGCAAAGATAAATCTGTCATTTCTTAATTTTGCAAGTGAAACACTGTTCTTCTGGTGTAAGCATTATTGTTACAAGTGCTTTGCTGTGCAAGTGCTGAGTATGAGACTAGATCCTACTATACGGCTTGACCAAGCAAAGCTTTGTCTTTGATGAGGGAGTGCTCTTGCTTGAGTCATTCTGAAACAGACAAAGGAAGCAAGAGAGAAGCAACGAAGGAGGATGGAAATAAGAAGTATGGGTCACTGTTGGGTCCCCACATAACCTGGACTGCTGGGGAGGGCTTTCATGGTGCCCCTATCTAGAAATATACCTTTGAAACCTGCTGTAGCTTACCTGGGAATTTGGAGCCCAAACAACACTGAAGTGGCCCCCTCTTTTCCATGAAAACCTTGATTTGGGAAGGCAGAAGACACTTGCTGAATGGTGCAGTCTTGCCCCACTTTTAGGCTAGGATGTATCTGGGATATACGCTTGAAACTAGGTACTGGGGAGAGAAAAGTTTGGTGTGATAGGAGGAAGCAGGAAGAATAGCAAATGTTGGTTTTGCTGAGTCTCTGACTTTGTGGTACAGCTAAGCACAGCCTTCTTTAGACATGTTCAGTGTCAGCGCTAGTCACAAACTTGGGAAAATTAGCTTTAATATAAACCAACACTAATGGCAGTCTGTCCCTTCCGTTTCCTTCCTTTACTGCTGTGTTAAAAGGTCAAGGACAAATGTTAAAGCACTGAAGAGTTTGCAGCAAGTGTTTCCTTCTCTCAATTTCACCCCTTCAGTGTGTTTATATCTCTTTGTGTTAACCTGAACAACTTGCCAGAAGATGTTGCAGTTTCTATGAGTAACAGGAGAGCCACATGAGTCGGTTTGTGCAGAAGATTTTGGGTTTTAATGGAAATCAACAGAACAAATGGAAGTAACACAACTTAGTGTGGGCTTTTTCTGAGTTTTGGCAAAAATGAAAGCAAAATTTTTGGTAGTTTTTCACTAAAGAAGTTCTGGGTTTGGACCAAGAACTGTTGGGATTGTCAGTTTTGGAGTTGAAGTTTTTCTTCTCTTGAAACCTTCAGTTTTTCACTTGAAAAGTAGACGTCTTCTGTGAAAGTTTTTGTTAAGCTGAGAAATCACATTTCCTGGGGTGGCAATTTCTTGAATCAGGGGATCTCTGGCAGATGTCTTGACATGGGAAACCGTGCAGGAAAAAATGCTTGTGTCTCAGATGCCAGCAACTGATAAACACCTAAAATGTTGTAGAATCATAGAATAGTTTGGGTTGGAAGAGACTTTTAAAGGTCGTATAGTCCAACACCCTCTGCAATAAGCAGGGACATCTTCAACTAGATGAGGTTGCTCAGAGCCCCATCCAACCTGACCTTGAATGTTTCCAGGGCTGGGGCTTCTACCACCTCTCTGGGCAACCCATTCCAATGTTTCACCTCCCTCATCATAATTTTTTTTTCTTTATATCTAGTCTAAATCTGCCCTCTTTTGGTTTAAAACCATTACCCCTTGCCCTATTGCAACAGGCCCCGCTAAAGTTTGTCCCAGTCTTTTTTATAATCCCACTGTAAGTACTGAACAGATGTCCATTGCTTCCATTTTTTCGTCTGACCTAGAGTCCATCATTCTGTTCCCAGCTCTTCAGCTGGTCCACCAGGGCATGTAAGTAAATATAACCCAACAATTTATTTAAGGCTACAGCCTGCTTTCAGACTCTTCAGGCACGACGTACTTGAAACAATTCTCAAAAAATTCTAATGTTTAAGAGTTTTCCTCCAAGCAGATCCAGAAATAATATTTTGTATTGGCCCCTCTACTAGCAGTTAATTTCTTTCCTTCAGTGTTATCTCACCTGGGCCACCAAATAATAGTCTTGTTCTGCATGATGCTCACCAGCCACTTGCACTGGGAAAGCAGCTGACATGAGAATAAGTATTTATTGCTGCATTCTTGAATTTAATCTCTAGGTAGCTTGTTTAGAGGCATTGACACATCTGGATCTTTTGCATTGAACTCCGCTCTCTGCTTTTACTCCATTACTCACATGAAGTTCAGTTATTCAACCTATGGAGTAAGTCATTGTGGTGCTGGACAGGTTAGCCAGGGGTTAAATAGCGTAATGTGCCATCTTTATTCCTCCTAGTTGCCCAAAGCAAGTATGACTAGGAGAGTGTATGGAAAATGAGCCAGAAATTGTGAAAAGATGCAGAACTTGAATTACTGACATCTCATGTTGACTTGTATTGCAGTCATCAGAAGGGTGAAATCACACATCCAACACCTTTCTCCTTTCTGCATTCCCATTCCTTTGTAAGGAGCTCCACTGACAGACTATGTCATCCCCTGGGTGTTGCCCTTGGTCATGTTTAATTTTTAAGGGAAGTTTGCTGGGTTAGCAGAAATCAGAATGGTGGAAGTTCATTATGACCGACTCGCCTCTTGTCATGGGAGCATAATGTCATAACTTGTCAGAAAACGTGTGCTAATGGACTTTGTTGGAGACGGAGAGGTTTGTCATTAGATGTTCACATGGCCTTAGTTTGACTTAGGACCTGATGAGAGTAATGACCTGGAGACAATCTAATGGTGAGTCATCAGAAAGAAGAAAGAAGCCTTCTAGCTTGTTGACTACTCTTAACTCTACCCATGTCTTGTCAAAGGGAAGAGGATTAGATTGGTTGCTCCAGCTTTTCCTGCTAAGTTTGCCTGTACTGACTTTTTCCATCATCTTTTTTCGACTATTCTACATAACTCATTGCAACGAGGGTGATCTGTCTTTTGCCTTTTTTTATGCCCTCTGCCCTATCTTCATTTCATCCCTGTGGTTCTTCTTTCGGGGTCTGTTGTTCTACTTGTCTAGGGTGTGGAACAACAGAGATGCAAAAGTGATCTGGAAGGCAGATGATCCCAGACTAAGCATGACTGAAAAATGCTGGGAAGGTAAAAGACAGGGACAGGGCTGAAAACTATGCCTAAAATTGAAGGGCCATTCCAGTAAAGAAGAATGGTTGATCCTTGTTCTGCACGGGTTTCCACTTTTTTTCCCCTACTTTTTTTCTGTTCATGGAATTTATCTGGATCAAGCTAAGTTCCTAACATTCAGATCTCAGTTTTGTTTTCCTGTGCTTGCCCAGATTCACCACTGCCTGCATGGGTGCTCCTTTTCTGTCAACAAAAGACTGTTGCCCGTGGGATTTTGGGTTGGCCCTAGTGGTCAAGAAACAAATGTCCTCCCTGTTTTTGTTCAGATGCCTTCTGTTGCTTCTTTGGTATTGACCTCAGGGATGATTGTGGCATATGACTCAGACAGTGGGGTCTGTTTCCTCTTGCTCAAGTGGTTTTGGGAATAAAGAGTGGCAGATTTAGAGAAAGAACTTATAATGATTTTTATCTAAAATATACTTTTTCTACTTTCTTCCCCTTTCTCATTTTTTCACTGATTTACAACTCCCTGGTGTTTTCTTCCTTGGTGATGTCTGATCTTGCACTTATTCTAAAGCCGAGTAGCCACTTACTGACAGACATTTGTATCCTCTGGATGTCTTTTATTCACCAACACAAACAGGCAACAATGCCTCTGCATGCTCCAAGAGCGGACTCTCTTCACCTGGATGATCACAAGTGCAAGGGGGCATTCTCAGCTGACACACATTGCTTCTCAGAAGGACTGGGGAACATTCCTACGGGAAGGCTGGGGAGGGACTTTTTACAAGAGTGTCCACTGACAGGACAAGGGGAAATGGGTTTAAGTTGAAGGAGAATAGATTTAGATTGGATCCTAGGAAGAAATTCTTCAGTACGAGGGTGGCAAGACTTTGGAATAAATTGCCCAGAGACGTTGTGGCTGCCCCCTCCCTGGAGGTGTTCAAGGCTGGGTTGGACAGAGCCTTGAGTAGCCTGATCTGGTTGAGAGGTGTCCCTGCCCATGACAGGGAGGTTGGATTAGATGATCTCTAAGGTTCCTTCTAGCCTAGGCCATTCTGTGATTCTGTGATTCTATGCAATGTTAGCTTGCATCTTGCATGTCATGTCAGCTAAGCCATCACACACTGTGTTCCCAAGTGCAGTTTGTTGCTTTGTCAGCCTTTGGCAACACGTTGTCTTCATGTGGATTCAGAACAGTGGTGGTTATTTCCAGGTCCTGACTAACACCTGAGCTCCTTGGTACATTTGGAAGCCATAAATTGCCCGGATTTTTTCTGTTGTCTGCTGCATGGCAATCAGCTGATACTGCACTTTGATCACGTCAGATGAGATTCTTCCCACTTTGAATGTGATAACAGACATAGGTTTCACCTATAGCTGGTGAGGGATTGGCACCTCTGTTTTGTCTCATTTTGAGGTGAGAAAGCTACATGTCTCCTTTAGGAAGAGGTCTAGGCCTCACTTTCTGTCTTACTGTGCAGATAACTCTGTTAACTGCAGCAGAAAATTTCATGGAGGAAGTATAGGGTAGGAAAGAGGATGAGGGCAGCAGGTCAAAGTCCTTAGCGACTCATGCTGACACAAAACTGAGCCTGAATCAATGTGCAAGGGAAATGGCCCAGGTCTGTGGCATGCTCTTGAGGCTCATATAACTGGCTCCTACCTTCTGTACCTCAGTCTGAAGTTCATGTGTTTGCATCACTGCCTCTCCATCATCACTTCACACTGATACTACTGTTGTCTTGACTCATCATATACCAATTTAAGTCAAGGATATGCTTTAAAGGGACTGTGGTTGCAGTCTGCAGGTGAGGATGAGTGGACTGGTACCAGTCCTTACCAGCCAACTTCTACCACGTAGCCATGTTGTATGATGTGAAGTGTAGAGAATGCATCTTCTGTGCTCTGTGGAGTACATGGTACATGGGTCTCAGACACTACAAAATACGGGAGGTGTGGAGAATGAGACAGACTGTAGGGAACCTTCTCCAGCTTCCCACTTGGGTCTTTTGCTCTGCTTGGCTGTTGCTCCAGCACCCATGCCTTAAAAAGAATGAATTTGTCTCAACCAAATGTCTTTCCAGACACACTTCACCATGCAACCCTTGTGTCTGCCAAGAGGGTGTAGTTAATGAGGAGAGAGAGAAATTATTTAGGGTAATTTTTTTTTTTTCAGGAAAAAGAAACTGTAATAAAAAAGAAGACAATGCAGGCTGAATATCACAGGGAGAAAAATTCTGGCTGTGAGACTTCTCTAGTCTTCCAAGGGAAGTGTCCTTATCATTTAGGACATTAAAATAGACAACCCAGAGCACTAGAAAGAAATGCTGTTGTGAAATACCCTTAATTGGCAAGTAGGGCTTCGTGTAACTTTTACATTTATCAATCCTTCTCAGAGCTATCCTCTGCATCCTAAAGAAATATCCTTTGGCTGTGAGTACTTTGTCTCACAAGTAATTAAGCAGAAATGAGTATATCACTAAGTATATTTCAATATGTGTCCTCAGCTGGCTGGAACTCAACCCAGGGATTCAGGATCTGCTTGTAATTAACATTCCATAGTAAGACTCCACACCCTCTATTTGTCTCTTCCTAATTATGTGTTGGAAATGCACATTTCTCCTACCATTAGAGATTTCAGCAGAGGAGTTTTAGCTGGGTTTTAAATTGCCTTCTACCTCAATTTAAATATTCCTTGTTATTTTAGGTTTGTAGACATTACACAAGTAAACCTTTTCTCAAGGCGTCATAGGGAAACAAGACACTGACTCAAAAAAACCAAACTGCTGATCTGCCTCCTCATTTGACGATATCACAGATTTAGGCTGTGATCTTCTTGTGGGTTTCAATAGTGGCAATTAAAGGTGTCACTCCTAATTAGCACAAGAGCCTGTGGGTGTGAGGGGCAATTGTGAATGGGGCTGCTCAAGGGATCTTCCTTCTGTAAAACTGTTTTTTTCTGCCAGCTCGTTAGAGCAACTTTTTCACGCAACATGTCTGCTGGGGGTACTTTTCATCAGGCAGATTTAACTGTATTAGGGGGTAGAGAAACAAAATGCTTCAGCTTAGGATGAACAGGGGCTTTAAGCAGTGTCTGTCAGCAGCTCTCTCTGTCTTTCCTTCAGCCTCACCAAAGACTAGTGTTCCCTGAGCCCGCTGTGCCCAAGGTACGTGCTGAGGGGACATGTGGCTGGGTCACAGCTGGCACATCTGGCTAGGGACCGACAGCAACAGCATTCAGCCTGAACTCAGAAAAAACCCTGAACAAGCACCCCTGGATCTGCAAGGAGATGCATCACCTCTCATGTGGGTCCTGAGAGGGTGCCCAGCGATACAGGAGGAATCAGGGGTGTCAGTCTCCTTTCTGGTAGGAAATGGATGAACCTTCCCCTGTGGAGCTCCTCCGGTTGGACACCGCTACCACGCCGCTGCCAGGGCTGTGCTGGGATAATGCGTGTCTGAGGGCAACCAAAACAGTTTGTTCCCAGACTCCACACAGCTTTTAGTGCCCTTGACTGTCATGGTAATTAAAAGCAAACAAATCTGGATGCGTTCTGTGAGGCTGCCAGATCCCTGCAGAGACACCTCAGCTTTCCTTTATGTTTTATATGGTAATGGGAGGCCTGGTGGTGAACTCTGCTGCTACTAGTAGATAGTGACATACGAGATGTTGCTCTGGAGCCAGTGGATGAAATTGTGGCTCTGCTGAAGCCAGTGGCAAAACTCCCATTGACTTCAATAGAGCCAGAGCATTTTCTGAAGTTATTTTCCATTTATAATTTAATCAAGGGAATGTCCGCTCCCCCCAACACTTCTCTTTTTTTCCTAATGATTAATAAGTTAACAATAAAAAAAAAAAGAACTTTTTTTTTCTGTAATGGTTCATGTTTGGGAAATCCAATTCTGACCTACTAAGCTTGCTCTGACTGTTTTAGCCTTGAGGCAAATTTACAAACTGGCCTAGGGAAGCTGGTACTTGTTATTGTTGCTTCAAAGACAGTCTATGTGGGAGAGGGAATGAGATGTGTTGGGATTAAAATACCCTAGCTGTAAAAAGCAGTAATAATTACCGTCTACATGTGGGCAAGTCAAGAGGGGTTATTACCAAAGGAAATTTAAACTCCTTCTGTTTGCAGAAAAAAACTGCCTGAAATCCGGCATTATTCATCTGTGCAGCACAGATTGTTTTTAAACGCAGTTTTCTTCAAACACCACTTTTATAAGGCCAATTCTAAAAGGATCGAGGCAACATTAAGAGTTTTGGCACCAGGTAAGTAAAGGTATAATGGGAATTACAGAGTATAGGACTTGTGTGCAGGTGGAGCTGCCTCCTGTGAGAGTGCACGGCACATGTCAGTGTCAGGCTCTGTGCCACTGATCTGGTCGAGATCCTAGGTCTTGACAGTGTCACTGTTCTTTTTTTTTAAAAGAGTATTTTGCTGTCCTCTCCTGAAGCTGAGTCAGGTGACTAATACATTTATGGATTTGAAAAGAACTATCAGATTATCTGGTGTGACTTCATATAGATACTGTGCACCTGCGTGTATCTCTACTTGCATTCCAGTAACTTGTGATCTACCAGCTCACATTTACCCAAAATGTGTCTGTCCTTAGTGTGAGAATACTGCTGTTTAGTACATGACATAATTTCATCCTAATTATTTCACACTGGATCTCTTCTCATTTACTTTAATGAAAATCCTCTTCAGACTTACTCATAGAAATGGGAGGAGAATCAGTTCCCAGTCCTCCCTGATGCTCTCCGGTATTTTGCATGGACTTTGACAAAGAGACATAACAGAGATCTGTAATTTTTGTGGGCTTTGGATTGCTCTGCTTTTTTTATAAAGTCACCAGGTCAATCCCAAACATAAAGACTCTCCTGTGTGGTTGAAAATATCAACTGAAAATTTTCAGAGTATTAAGAGAAGTGCTTCTGCATCAGCCATAATTAATAGGACAGTTTGTTAACCTACAGTTGGTTGTGTGAGAAAATTCCTTGTGCCTGAAAAATCTCGGCCATTCCTCCAGCCTCGAGCTTTGTGTTAGAAGTTGAAGGAGTGTGTTGGCTGCTTCATTATAACTTCTACTCACAAAATGCCATGCCACAATTCTGTCAGCTCCAAGATTAGGGTATTTAATAGCGTCATTTGGGTTGTGTCTTATAGCAAGATTCAATCAGTTCTTTCTTGCACACATTGTTGGCTATCATTTGGTTGGGCAATGCCTGAATGTACATTTGGTTTGGAAACGGTGTTGCACAACGCTGTATTCCCTGTTGCTTCATGGAAACTTGGACTTCCTCTTAGCTTCACTTTCTGTGAGTTATACGCTGCTGGGGAGCTCTCTTTGAACAAGAAACTAGTCATGATGAGAGCATCTGTTTTATCTGTGTTTTGTTTTGTTTTGTTTTTTTTCTATTCCAAGCCCACGGACTCAATCCAGTGACACATGGCTTTCATTTATATAGTTATCAAAGCTTATTTCTTCATTTGCTTCCTGGCTGTACATAAGGCAGAAGCAAGAACATTTTCCTTCCTTAAGGTCCTTGTGTATAAGTCTGGCAAATATCTGCCTTTTATTTCACTGTTAGATATTTCTTTTCCTCACCATCTGTTGCAAAGGTTTAGCTTATGTAACAACTGTTTTCACCATTTATATCACCACAAATCAAAAATCACCTATAGAGACAGAGATTTTCTTGCACTCATACTTTCACACCCACCTGTTTATGATGTGGTTCAAGTATGTATATCCTCAGCAGCTCATAGATCCAAACATATCCAGCCATTTTACGGATCTAATGAGAGCTGTACTTGTAGACATGACGAAATACTGCTCACAAATTTTGCTAAATTTTCACAAGTTCTGCTGATTCACATTGGGATAACCCAAGATGTTTCTGAGAGTGGCTGCCTTCCTCACCCTTTCCTTTGAGCACTGGGGGATGGGTGGACAGTGCTCCTGCTCTTCTATCCCAACGAGCATCACTGCCTTCTGTGCTACTGACTGTGGAGGAAAATTGAACCTCCTGGCTACAATTCATCATATCATCATACAGATGTCCAAAGCATCCTAGGTGTTAAAAAAAAAAGTGTTTCTCTACCAGAGATTATAAAAGGATGCCAGGCCACTGCCTCATATATAGGTGTCTCTAGTGTTGGCATCTTAAACAGAATGGGACAAATCCTACCCAAGCATCCCAGCTGAGTAGGCAGCTCTCTAACCTCCTGAAAGTGCCTGCTTATTCTTTACACTACTGGTAGCAAACTCATGGGTGTCCTCAGTTCTGTGGAACCACAAAGCCATCGGAGCTCACGGTTTAACTCACAGCAACTGATGAAAAGTAAGAGTTGAACCAGGAGGCCAAGAGCATATGAAGAAAGTAATTTCACTTGGTAACTGAGGCAGCCCATGGTATGCTAACTCCAAAAAAAATTAAGGAGATTTTGCTGAAAGAAAACTAGACAGCTGTCCTTCTGAGTTTCTGATGACTAGAGTGTTTCTAAGGTGATTCTGTTTCACTGGGCCCTCCTCTGTATAACCTTCTACTTCATTCCTCTCCCATAGACCAGGTGGCCAGTCACAGTAGTCTGGTTGGTCTGTAGTCACTAGTTTAGCTCCAGGTATAAGTTGTATGTACCAGTTCTTCCACACAGACTTCTGAGGTTTTTCTTTCCTCTCATGAGTGCCATAGAGTATGTGAACATGGTGAACTGGAAGTTGAGTTGCCCAAAAGTCCTTTTTGCCATCTGACTACTCTGCAAAGACGTTATTCTGGTTGTCACTTGCAATGTCTCTTCTTCAAGTAAGGGATTTCTTATAACAGGGGAAGGCTGCCAGTAGGTCCCA
Source organism: Trogon surrucura (assembly GCA_020746105.1). Lineage (NCBI taxonomy): Eukaryota > Metazoa > Chordata > Aves > Trogoniformes > Trogonidae > Trogon > Trogon surrucura. The sequence continues at coordinate 29,839,158 of CM036617.1, read as the reverse complement.
AAGCAATTTTCATGTTTGTGTCATCTTCTGAAAATTGCTTAAAGGCTCCAAATATCAATACTTGCTGTCAGCTGGTCACTTTGAACTTACTGGACCCTTTAAAATAGCAAACCTCTTTGAATTTTCCCCATGCCTTGAACTGAGGAGCAGCTGTTTGGTCTTTTTTCCTGTTTACTTCCCCAACTTTCATTTCTCCCCTGCACTACACCTCTATGAACTTTCTCTCTATCACAATGTGGCAGCTCTCCTGGATACTGATGGCTGAGCTGAAATATCTGTAGGACTGGAGAGTACCTTCTACTGTAGGCAGGAGGCAATTCTGCATGTAAGATGGAAGTGGGGTATGTGGAGGTTTCCAACCCTGTGGTAATAATATGTTCTTGAACAAGAGAGAAATCTGCTGGGAATGGGTGATAGATCTTGTGCTGGGAGAGGGGTGACAGACCAGATGGTCTTTCTGTAACTCCTTATCCACTCTATGGTTCAGTACCATGTTGATGAACTTATTATATGTGATCTGGACTTACTGATGGTCTACTGAATGTCAACCTTAGAAGAGAGGTGGAAAAACCCCAGCCATTACTTTAATATTGAGTACTCCTAACTTCAATCCTTTGGCTGATGAAAACAAAATCATACACTGCTGCTCTTGCTCCTCACATTCTGCAGAGTCAGGGTATCCCTGTTGTAGATTGCTGAAGGCTAGGATATTTTAGTTAAAAATAAACCCAGAGCAATCACGACAGGCTTGTAAATTAATGCAATGCATTCTCTGAGCAGCAGCTCCCGTCAGGGTTACTCTGGTGATCAGTCAGTGTCGTCCATCACCAGGACCCTATCGCTCTAATGATGCATTTCATATTAAAGTGGCTCCAGTTGCTCGGAAGAGATTCTGCACACTCAAATTGTAAAAAGTATTACTGTTGTTAACCTCAAGTGTTCTCCTTTTACCTATGGTGCCCTGGAGAATAAGACAAATAGCTTCCAGAGACAGAAATCCTATTTAATTCTTTGGCTGCATTCAAAGCTAAATGTTTTCCTTCGCTGCAGCCTTTCATACTCCATCGAGAACTTCAGATGATGTTTAAATGATGAGCTGTTTTATAAAGCTGGCATTGCCATCCACATTAACCTTTACTAAAAGGCTTTTAGACTAGACTGAAATAATGCAATCTGCCCTTGAAGCGGGGGTAACCATGTGATTGCCTCAACCAGCAGCACCATGGGAAAGGAGCTGTGACTCAGTCTTGCTTTGGTGGCTGGTTCCTCTTTGGTCCAAGGGGAATTCCTACATATGAGCTCCCTCCCAGCCATAGGTTACTTCCCTCTTTGCACTGGGTCAGCACTGCCCTTAGAGAATTTGTCATATTTTCCTACTCCTTCCCCCTTGCCGGCTGTAGATCTCCTGGGCTCTTTGCTCCTCTGCCCCGACCATGAGGCTTTATACCAGCGTAAAAGCTGTTTCCACTCCTTTAGACAAAAACATCTCCCCTGTACATGCAGAAGCAGGAAGTCAGACGTCTGAACAGTCTTCCCACAAATTTCAAGAATTACTCACATTCATTGTCATCCTCCCTGGGCTGCGCTGCCTGGGGCAGCCTCCGGCTCTGACGAGAGCTGGGGTGGGGGCACACCCATTGACTTGAGGAAGAGCTGAAACCTGTTTGTGCCAGGGCAGATGCTAGCCAATAGTTGTTCACACACTCCAGATTTTGTCCTGCCTCTGAGCTCAGGCCACCTTTCATGCCTTGTCTACCTCTCTGTGGGGTATAGAGCCCGAGGGCAGGCTTAGACACCTTTAAACATATTGCCCTCATGTTCTCTGCCTGCATTGATTGCTTTGGGTTGGCAACAGTTTGTCTGCCTTTGTGGCTTAGGTGCCTAGCGTTCCCCTTTGTTTTTGGAAGGACCCACTCTGTCCTGCTGCAGAGGACATGAAACCCTTCTCAAAATGCTCACTTCAGGTGTGATTCTTCCTACATTGCCTGGGTTTGATCCCTGCAGGCTAACTGAATGGGAGAGCACTGCTCCACGTATGAAGTGGACATGCTGTGGCTCCTTGCCTCCCATGAGGTTCTGTTAACAGCACGAATGGTGCGTGGGTCTGGACCTCAGAGCAGGCTTGGACCAAAACCTGTGTTTTTTGTGGTACCCACTCAACCTTGTGGGCTTAACAGTAAACATCTCCCTGTTCTGATCAGTTCAAATCATGACAGTCCTCTTATCTCTGAATCCTCTGGGCCAGGAACCCTGAACACCCTCTTCTAAACACACCCGTGATGCTTCAGAAGTGATAAATGGCTCAAAGAGTTATTGCAGGTGTCCTCACTGGCTCCCTATTAGTTGGGATAGGTCCAGACTTGAAGAAATGTGAGATGGATGTAGCCTGAGTTTCCACTGTGGTCTGTGCCACAGACCTTGGTAACATGCAGCTGATCATGGTTCTGCATACCAAAGGTATGTTCCCTGTAGGAAGATCATCTTTCAGAGAAGTTAACTTCAGAGCTGCCATGGATAAAGGAGCAGATGTGATGACTCGTGTGTGCTGCAGTTCAACAGCAGTTTGTCTTTTGCATCACAGAATTAAGGCAAGCAACTCCTCAGCTTTGTTTTTCAGGTTGCTTTATTGGGGTGATCCTGTATTTCCAACTTCTGATAAACACAGTGATGATGGAAGTAGATGGTGGCTCAAGCTGTCTCTGAACCTCATACTGTCCCTCTGCTACCTTTTGCTTGAGAAGCTGCTCTAATATAGTTTGGGGTGTAAGGGATCTTTGTTCTCTGCCCAGTGCAACGACATTGCCTAGTGCCAGTACATGGGCACTGACCCATGTTGTTAGAGTAGTATAAGTAATAATTGCATTTCTGAACCTGCAGGATGAAAACCACATACAGAATTCGCTATATAACTGTTTTGGTTTAAGAGATTCGGTTAAATACTGACTCAGTGGTCAGGATACGTAGGTTGCGATTATGGTGATAAACCGTACAGCCTTACATCGGTTAGTCATAAGCAGCAATGAAAAGGGGCCCACACTATTTCTAATGCTTCTCTGATGTCATTTAATTGGAAGGAACTGGGTTGCCAGAATGCATATTGAAATGGTCCATGCATAATCTCTGGCTGGTGGGGGGCAGATTTCTACTTTCATGCCATTGTTTTTGCTACAAATAGTGTTACAAGTGACTCCTTTATTCTTGCTTATCAGTTATGCTTTTTATAATTAAGGCTAATTACTAGGTATGAATAAATCTGCTTCTGGTGGGAGTAAATTGTACTTACCATATTTATTCTTTCTATGTGTGACCTTTTCTGTGAAAATCTTTATATATCCGCTCTTCTGAGACACAGCGACACATGTACTTGCTTCTATGTTGAATGGTTTTCAGTGGAGTCCAACACTACCTAAACATGCACAGCCTTTGTGACTCCAAATCGTAGTCACTGGAGTTTAAAAGGATCCTGTTGACTTCAGACCTTAGAAGAGAAGGAAGATAAATGAGACACATGGGTCTGGTTTAAAGGCTGTTCGTCACCTTGCTGCTTGCTGTAGTGGAAGGGATCTTAGATGCTAACCTAGGAACTAAAGCTGGTCTGCCCAAGACACTCTAATTCTTCATGTGTCTGCTTTCTATTTCCAGCTATTAAACATGAAAAGACAGCTGTCAACAGTGCAAATATTTTTTTTGTTTAGTGTTGCATGTAGTCTGGGACTGTTGGCTTCACTGGGATTTTATTCTTTCACTGGGAAGAGAGTGGATGGGAGGAGCTGGGGTAGGGAGAGAGAAGAGATGAACTACCCATGAGATGCTGTCTTTTTTAAACGACATTTTGACACCTAATGGCTGTGGAAAAAAAAAGAAGTAAAGATATAGGCTACTTGCCACCTGTGCATGGCTGCCTGAGTCTGCAGCCAGTCTGAGACAGTAGCATTTGCCTCTCAATGAGATGAATATATTGTCTGTCAGATCCACTCTGACTCTGAAAGCAAATGGTACCACACAGCTTACACACAGCCATCTATATGGCTTAATTTCTTTGCTGCCAGAAACTGAGTGGTCTCATCCATGATCCCTGTTAGGAAGGATCACTAGCCTGTGCCTGAATCACAACCAGGCGCTGCCTGGGAGAGCAGTAGTTGGAAAGCAAGCAAACTGCACCAGGGAGCATGGAAACCATTAAATTTTTTGGATGATTTCATGCTCAGGTTTGAGCTATGGCCTGGCCTGGGTTCGCTTCTCAAAACAGGTGTAACCTCTGAGACCCAGGATGGCCTCTTTCCCAGTTCTGCCTTGCAGAATGTTGCAAGGAGTTTGAAGGAGAGGGTGTAGAGTCTGTCCCACCAGCTAATCAGACCTCATTTTACTAGGGCAAGTTCTGGGAAGAAGGTGCTCTGTGCTGCCTGACCTATTCCTGCCCTGGTCACCAAGGGATGCAGTCTGTGTTATATTGTTAATGATGAGGGCGGGGTGTGAAGGAGGAGAGGGAAGAACCATGTGGCTAAGGATTTAAGCTGACTCCTTGGCTTCTTTGCACATACATATTTTTGCAGACTTTGGTCACAGAATATCCCCAAAGTGCCTCGAAATAATCTGGAGGGAGACAGAAATATCTGGAGCTTCATTGCTTAGTGTTTAACATTTTTTTTCTGTAATAGACACTTCCATTTCCTAAGGCTTTCTGAACAACCTTCAAGTGGAAGTGACAGCTGTACCCAGGAAAGATTGAGAAGTTCTATCTGGCCAAGAAAACTCCCAGTCTTCTCACCCACTCAGTTCACACTGTCTTCAAGGTGGCTTTTTCCTCTTCAAATATTCATTCCCACGTGGGTTCTTCATGTGCTTGAGGACAAGAGCCTTGTTGACTTTTGCTCTTTCCTGGTTTAAACTGAGGTGCTGTGGGCTGCAAGTCTACATGTGCTTAGCCAGTGGAGATAGAAATGTGACACACCCAAACTACCTGACAGTCTGATGGGTCGGATGCATCCCAGAAGGTAGAGGTGGCACTGGGGTTAGTGGGTGAAATCTTGACCAGTCTGAAGCACTATCTGTCCTGGGAAGGAGTCTTGTAGCTCCTTGCACTGTGGTTGTGGCTGCAGGTGGGCTTTAAGTGCTGCTGGCCTGAGAGAGGACCTGAGGACTGCTGGGCTGTGCCCTGGGGCTGAGCACACTTGTGAAACTCCTGAGCAGGCAGATCGATGCTCCTCCAGCCTCTTTCATTTACCATAACAAAGATCACTCTGCAGGAAGAGAAGAAAGCCTCTTACCTATTCAGGAGTTTCAGAAGCCTGGTGCACTAATGTTTCTGGTGATGGGAAAACCCCAGAATGTGGGTTGGGCTGAAGGGACAGCACAGGTGATATTATAGAAGTCCTGTCTAAATCTTGGGTAAACATCAGCTGCATGAAAATCTCACTTCACTTGAAGGCTTGTACCTGCAGCATTCAGCCATGCAGTGACTACAAACTGCAACTCAGATGTTTGTCCCTAAACTCACTACCCCACCTGTTACGTGGGAAACGGTCTGAACTGGGAGGAGATCGTGGGTACAGTTTCCTGAGAAACACAGAAAAACCAAGCAGGAAATGGGGGTGGTCAGAGTTGGATGCCATCGCAGTGAGAGTGGTGTCACTGCAGACCTTTCGCCTTCCTCCTCTTGCCCCCGTGCTGAGGCAAGTCTGCCTCTGACATGTGGACTACACTGAGCAGTGCAAACCAACAGGGTAGATAGAGGAGGGACAGGAGCTGGAGAAATAAAGTTTTTGCTTGAACACCTGGAAGCTGCATTGCACTGGATCACATAGTGACAGGACATGTGATGGACAATGTTATTTACCTGTCCAAAGGAAACCAGCATACACTGAACCACGTACAGAAGCTATTGCCACTGATGTGATTGTAATTGGACACGTGTAGCACAGCCCACTGTGAGCTGGATTTGAGGCCTGAGATATCCCTGCAAACTAATGTAGTGCATGTAAATAAGTATCTGAGGCTGCTTATACAGAGTATATGTGATCCAGGGATGATGTTCTCCCTCACCTCCCTCTGTGAATATCTGGGGAGAAGGGCAACTCCGAGCAGGAGCTGTGCAGAGCTATTAGGTGGTATGAAATTCCTGCCAAAAACTGCCTCTCACCCTCCATTCACTACAAAGGAAACCTGTGGAGACTAGCCTTCTCAGGCTAGTGTTAGCCTTTGTGATTATTGCCCTAGGCTCCTTCTGTAGCCACTGAAAAAAGAGAACAACCCACTCATGAGTTACTCCTGTTTGACCTTTGGAGACTTCATGTCTTTCAGTTGAGTATAGAGGGGAACACGCTTAGTGAAGGCACCTAAGGAGGATCCTCCAAGTTGTGGTAATGGTGGCGTGAATCCTCCCTCAGTTCTGTTGTGCTTCCTTTGGATCTGTTTGGTTCTGTAGATCATTCTCCAGCCCAATTAAAGTGACTAACAGGGTTTTTTGTCTAAGTGAGCTTCCAGACCACTAGAGTAACACAGGTACCATCATGAGGAAAAGTAGTCAGAGAAAGAAGACTTTGCCTGGACTTGTTCTTATTTTAGCTTTCAGTGCAGAAAAAACTTTTGGGTCATATCTTCTGGAAGGAAAATTGAAGCTGTTCACGTTTCTCTAATCTGTCATCCTGACAAGCACAGTCAAGGTGTGTCATTAGTCAGGTCATTTTTCAGCCACCAAGAGATGATTTCAGGCCCCAAAATATACTGGCTGTGCACACAGGCCAAAGTTATCTTTACCATTGAGGTAGTCCTGGAAGACCTCTGAAGGAGTCCCGTGAGGAAACAAGACACTGAGTGTGTCTGTCTTGATTCAACTCACATGTCAGGTCTGAAGAACACAGTGGTTGGTGTTACACCAGTGTGCTTTTCCCCCAGTTTTGGGATGCTGGTGCTGTTGCAAACTGTGGGGACAGCAGTATTTCTATGGCCCAGAGGTCAGCAGGGCCTGTTGAAGGCCAAGGAAGATTTCCTGGGATGACCCTTCTTGCCTTGCGTGTATGAAGTCTGAGTTCACAAGGTAGTCTGCTCCATAAGTCATGTGTTTATTTTCTGGTACAGCTCATCCCCAGCAGCCTACGTGCTTGATAACGTACTGCTGCAGCAGACAGCTCATAGGAAACGGGAAGTATCTCTTAGGCGCATCTTTCCTCTTTCATTCCCATCCCAACACTTTTCCCTAGCTTTAATCCCTGTGGTCTGGATTCCTTAAGAGTGTCTAGAAAATCTCTGCTTCCTCTCAAGACTTCTCTCCCAGGACTCCGTGAGTTAATATCCTTGGAGCATCACATTGGGAAGCAGCACAAGTCTGTTCATGCAGTTGACAGTGCCCTTTTATTATTGCTTCTATCTCTCCTATCAGATGTCTCACTCTTAACACAGTTGTTATTAAGATAATTAGTTAATGTGGGTTATTTTATTATTGTAGTCCTATTTGGTTTGATTGCACGCTCAGCTGACACATGTCACAAAAGCAACAGAAGCATTAAGAAGTTGCATAATTGGCAAAACTGAACTGTCAGTGTTGTAGAGTTCAGAGAACCGCCGAGGGAGGAAATGTACAGACTCCATAGAGACACGGGTCCTTCTGTGAACCTCAGATTTCTTCTCCTAGCATTTATTAGTCAGGAAAATGATTGGCATTTCCTCTTCTGTGTTTTAATTTTCTCTGCTTGTGCTGTATTTTCTGATCTTTGCTCTAGCCTGCAGAGGAAGGCAGCTTAGTCTTGTTTATCTTTGCCAGAGATTCCTTCGTTTTGGGAACCGCGTCGGAAATAACTTTGGATGAAGGCAGACAAGAGGCTTTAAAAAGCATCTATCAAGTAATCAAATGGGTCGCTGTGTCATAATTCCTGACCATCTATTGCCTTGGTATCTGCCATTGGCACATGTCCCAGTGCTGTCAGAGTAGTATAATCCTATTTTTATTTACGTCCAGCGTTCCTCTGTTCAAATACTTTATCCAGCTTCGTCAGTGCAAAATGTTGGCAATTTTCATCCTCTTAACCTTGTGAGATTTCCTTGTACACCCTTCAGGGGAAAAATGTTACTGTCTTCAGCCCTGGTCTGAGAAGCTGCATTTCAGCCCATCCCAGCAAGGCTCTGTTCTGAGAGCTGACCAGTGTAATCATGTCTGTCTTTGTGTTGGTCTTCCCCAGGCTCAGACTGAAGCTGAGAGTGGGACACTCCCCAGGCTGCTAAACTCTGACCAATTTGCAGCCATGTCGACCTGCAAATATTTCCTCCAGTGTTTGAGATTTTTGGCACCCCAAGTTTCCTGGATGTGCTTACATCATCCGTGTGTGGAGGAGGACTTGGCTGTATGGCTTAGAATGTGCTCTGTGTAATTGAACAAGTTCCCTCAAAAACACCCCAGTTATTTTACCAGTTCTTGTCCAGAGTTATGAGGCATGCGATGTAGCCCTGTGGGCAGGAGAGGAAAAAGCCCTCCCAAGAGGCATTTCCTGAGCTAATTTGATAACTTTGGGGTTTGAAATGGTGGGGAAGGAAAAATCCCAAGCAACAAACAAGCTGGCAAAGCAGGGACGTGCGCAGACATTTTTTTTTTAAAAAAAAAAAAAAAAAAAAAGATACATCTTGATTTTTCAGGATGTGGCCAGAGGAAATCAATCCCTAATGCAGTAAACAAACTGCAGTGAGTTCCGAGCAGTCTATATCCAGGGTAAATCAGTTCCAAACACGGGCACTGCTGCAGTGAGGATTTGGCCTTTGAAGTCTCGTTTTGCAGTTGCTGCTCTGAAGGAGGGATTTGAGAGACAAGCCCTGCTGCGTGCAAAGAACTCCTGAAAGCCTCTTCACAACACACAGCCCTTTCAAGGTGTGCTGCTAAGGCACAAAGCAACGAAGAGGAGGGCTCCTGGTGGTTTTCCAAGGCTCTGAATTTAGGGCATAATGTTTCTCGGTCATCGCTTAAAGAGCAGCAAGAAGGGCAGACAAAGGCGTATTAGCTGGAGCTCTTCTCGGTCTCCTGGGAGGGACAATGGGTGCAGTTCACAAGCAGAGGCACACAGCTGCGGTTTGCTGGTTGGGAGACTGCACATCGAGTAGAGATCAGAATTCAGAATGATTAAGTACATCGCCTGATTGTTACCAACAGATTAAAAAAAACCCCTCTGCCAGCTTTACACATTTGCGGCCTCTTGTCTTTGTGAGTAAGGAGGCAGTTCCCATCGCGAGACACACACGCTCTGTAGTACGGGATGATTTTTGGCAAAGTCAGGGTGATCGCTAGCCAGATGGGGCGGGGATGGCATTCCAGTTTTATAACACAATTCCATAATAGGAGACAGCATTCTTTTCATATTAATGTTCATACAATAGGAATTTCAAACTCCAGCTTTTGGGTTATGCAGGGAAAAAAATCCCTTTAAAGTGCCATAACGTTATTCTATAACCCAATGGACAGAGCTGCTGGTGGACCAACCAATTAGAGCACAGTGGGTATTTTATAGGATGCTTTCATTTCAAGGAACAGCAAACTGGAAAGCACTGATGGGGTTATGTACTTGCTGATGCCACCATAACCTCCTCCTTGAATGGATTACAGGTGCTCAGTCCACCTGCTCTGAGACAAAATCCATGTCACCACTCCCTGCACACTTCTTGTGAGCGCTGTGAAGTAACTATCACTGCTTCTCTAGAGTTATCAGGCCACAAGATGTGTAGGCATTTCCATGCCTTTTGGTAGCAAGGATTTTGCAGAATGCAGTATGTGTCTGCTTCAGAACCATTCTTGCCACACATGTCACCAGAACCCCACCTCTTCTGGTGACCCAGCGAGGAACCTGAAGGTTTCAAGGTGTTACTCATAACTTGACTTACATCTGGCACTTCCTTGCTGGGAAGATAGAAGTTTTAAGGGTAAGTTTCTCCTGTTGGGGTTTTGTTCAGTCTTTGAATTTCACATCAAAAAAATTTCAGTGCTTTCAAGAGTTCTTACTGCTCTTAAGGTTGCAGTTTGGACCCTCTCTGCAGCTCAGATAGATACCTCACTGTTGGCATCACTGCTGAAGGGTGAAGAAGACGAAGAGACTATCCATGGTTTTGTCTCTTGGACTGTGTAGAAAGAGAAAACACACTAGGGCTTCTAGAATTGCTTTGGATCCTCTACTGATCTCACGGTGAAAAGGGAAGTTTCATTAAAACTGGTTTTGGCCAGCAGTTTGACATCCCTTAAAATGGCATTTGCTGGGCTGCCTGGTTTCCAGAAATCCAGAGAGATGGGTTATATAAAGTATTTTTTTTCACTTGTGACACCTCTGAGTGAGATTTCACAGGAGGCTTAACTGAACCAGGATGTCCAGAGCTAAGGCAGGGACTGCTGCTACTAGTCGCTGAAAGTTCACGTTGTCCTAACCTAAACTATTAAATTCAGTTCTGTTTTAGATGAGCAAAGATATGTGCTCTGAAAAGGGCAGAAGTTTCAGTACTATTTAGAGACACATTGGCACACCCAAAATAGCAGAAGAGGGCTTGGCCTCCTGAGAGATTGTTCTGTGCCTTGCATGAGCAGCCATGGGGCTGTGGATATCAGTAAGGGTATGTGCATGTTGGGGATGAAGTGACCCTTACAAGAATGGTGGAGTGGCATTGGGGAATGGGAGAGGGAAAAGACCATTAAGCATATGCAAGCAAATTTGGTAAGTGCCAAGAGTACGCTGGAGTGTGCTTCCACACCTGATGTGAAGGGTGATCGTTTTATAATGCCGCTATGATCTTTGGATAGTGTCAACTGACAGAGAGCAGAAGTCCTCAGGTTGTAAGTTCATGCAGGAGAGTGCATCAGTAGAGTCTAGCAGGTACAGTTTTTGGTTTTGAGGCTAAACGCTAGAGCGTAGACCACTGTGGTGTAATTGAAATTATTGCACCTGACAGCTGCAATTTTAAAGTCTGGTAATGAAAGAGGCTGACCCACATATGTGTTTTGCGCTTAGCCTTAGCGACTTCACCGGGTATCTCTACTCAAAGAAGAGTTTGCAGAACAAGTGCCATGTGAGAATATTTCTTCCTGATGGCCTGGCTGGTGTCCTTCAGAGCAAGCCTGGCCATGATGTCGCTGAGCCTCACTGAAGGTGCTACATTCTCTCAGCTGAGTGTGGTAGCCCCATCCTGGGCTGAGGATGACGAGCTGAGGAAAGAGGTGACTCAGGGGACTGATGTGAGCACAACCCAACCTTTAAAAAAGAGACTTCCTGCCTTGTTAGAAGTGTTGAAATGTCTCGGTGTGTTTCCCTGCCTTCCAGCTAGAGCCCCATGCTTCTGACGCCACTTCCCCGGGCTCTCGGGCCGACAACAGGATGAACCTGCACTGTCTCTGAACCAGACGTTCCACTGTGTCACTGGTTATTGTGCTCTATGGTGGGGCAGGGGACTTCAAAACTAACATTTTTTTTGTAGCTTATTCTTCACATACGCTTTCACCCCCCGCCTCCTCGCCAGCAGTTTGAAAGGAAACGGCGTAGGAACTTGTGCGATGTGCTTACAGGCACACACAGGCAACGTGACTCATCAATAGACCAGGCTTTGGGAGCTGGTGCCTGTTACGGCGTGAAGCCAGCCTGCTCCTTCACAGAGCTCCCAAAGGCAGCTGGCTATGTCAAAAGGGCAGAGAATAAAGAGTGTAGTGTAAAATGGAGACACAATTAAGCAAAGCTAAAAAAAAAAACCAAAAGAAAGAAGCTATAAAATTTTTTATCTCTTTACCGAAAGTTCCCTTGGGTGGCATTTACTGAAACAAATAGTTCTGCAGCTTGTTGCTGTAAATAATGGCACGTAAATTTTGATGTAGTGCTAGTTTATTTTTAAACATCTGAATGAGCAATCATGTAACATCTACCTTGACATGCACCAAGTTCATCATAGGATACATCTTTTATCACTCGGTAGCACTGAGGAAATGGCATTTGAGTGCGGTATCTATGCATCTGTTCCCTCTCAAACCTTCAAATGTTTCAACCTCATCTCGGATCTTGTACTAAACACTAGCCAGGGTGAAGGGAGTGGATAATTGATACAGTCTCAGGAGCCTTGATGCTGTTCTTCATGTTTCGGAGCATTTTCGATGGAACCTGGTTTAGCACTGTCTGCATTTGGGAACTGGGAAAATTGAAGCACTTTCTCTGGAAAGGCTAGTGAATTTTAGATGACTTCATTTGGTTTCAGGCATAGAACCTCAGAGAAGATTCTAAACTTGGCCATTGACACCATTGCTTCTGCTTATCTGACAGGCAATTCTGCAATAAGACCAGCAATTTCATTGTGTTTGATTGTGTGGCTGAGATTGTCGCTCTGGGTTACTTTTACACCACTGGAAACCCGCGCTATTTCCACTCACTAACGGAACTTGGAAGAAATGGAGAAAAATGCATGCCAAACATTTGAAAACAAATACTACCATCTAATATGGCATTGCTTTAAACATTAAGATGATCTGAAATAATCTCAAGAGTCAGAAAGATATACATTGTGACACTTCCGATTTCAGAGTTGTAATTTTTTTTTGCATATATGATTGTACTATTTGATTTCTTTACATTTCTAGAGAAATAAAATTTCTGCGTCTATGAAGAAGGTGAATTCATAAGACCAAGCGCCTTTATTACATTCCTGGTTACTACCTGTGCTGTCCTGGTTACCATGGCTGTATTCGCTTGTCACGGGATGGCAAGGTCAAGTATTAAACACATCTTATAGTGATGCCTAAGGTTATCACTGTTTGGTTATCACTCAAGGTCATCGTCTGTTGGTCACTTGTCGTGTAACAATACCAAGCAAAATAGGCTCTCTAAGGATAAAGAATAACATTAATACTAATAATTCACTACTTGGCAGAACTAATTGCACATTTTCCCATGTTTTCAAGTATTCATTAAGAAAAAAGTAAAAGACAACCTGTTTTCTCTTCTTTTGAAAGAGCAAGTGTCAAGCTCTATATGCGGACATCCTACACAGTTTGCCAGCTCAGTGCCTTAGTGCAGTGAGTGGTCTTATGCCTTTGGTACTGAGACCGACTAGACAGAAAACCCTTCAAAGTACCCAAAAATATTCTGTTGTGAGTTGCTCTGAGGCTTGGCACTGCCACACAATAAAAAGAGTAAGTGAACTGCTAGGAGGAAATATTGCTCATGAATAGTTAGTTACCTGATATGACAAATGACAAGCTTTGAGATAGATTAGTCAACCATTTCCAGTCATCACCTTGGTTTCTCCTTCTGACAATTTTCACTGTTTTCTGTGGTTATCTAAAATTGTATTTTGCCCATGAGCAATATTTGGTTGAGGTTTATATCCTTGAAATTTTTTTCCTCCTTTTCTTCCCCAGAGCATAGTTAATTTTCAGTCAGTGTTCACTATGGAGGACATACCCTTTGAATAAGCATATCTATCTTTTGTATACTTCACAGCTTTTATTTCAGTTTTATCTTCCTTGTAGAATACCTTTTTTCAATATCTTCCTATCACTGGAACTAGAGAAAATTTACATTGATAAGAGCTGTAAAATTCCACTGGTAAGCAACTTAAACCTACATGCTTTCCCGAGAGAGAGTGAAATGATGTGATTATACTGTGTATTTGTGTACCCTTGTAATTTATATCCTTTTATAGTCTCCTGAAATTCCCTGTAGTTCCTTTGAGATAACTTAATGCTACCCACAAAGGAGCATGTCTCAGGCGCATCTACATGTGGAGTGTGACAACGATAAGCAACTGAATGCCAAGTTCAGTGAGTTGAGGCCCAAGGAGTCACTAACCCTCACACTCGTGGTTTTTTTTCTGGGTTAATCTGCATCAGATCTGTGTTGGCTAGTTGCCTTCACAATGGAAGACAAGGTAGGGAAACATTCTTGAGTCTGTGAACTTTTGAAGGATGTTCACAATGGTTTGACGAAAGAAATGAAGATCTCTTTTACAAAAATGAAGCCCTCAAAACATGTGAGAGGACAGGTGCAGAAAGCTTTGCTTGAGCAGGTATTTTCCTTTTAATTTTTGTTTGATTTGTGTAGGCAACCTATTAAAGATGTGTTGGAAGGCAAATTAGAAGTGGAATTATTTTCCTAGTTTAAAAACAGCTTGTTTAACATTTATTCATGCTGGGCTGGGTCTCCAGATGGTATGAATTGGCATATCTCCATGTAATTTCAGTGGATCTATGCCAGTTTCCAGCAGCTGAGAATCTTGTCCAGTAAACCACTATTGGTCCCACAAACTTCGGTTCAGTGCTTTTAAGATCTAAAGAGTCAGCCGCTGGGGTGATGACCAAAAACTCTTAAATTTACCTAAATGGACTATTCTTTTTGAAATTATCATCACAGAGCTGAGTGAGCACATGCACGATATGCTCTCAAGTGGCACAACGTCTTTTTCCCTCATCTACCTTTTATTATTTGTGGTGCTATATCTAGATGTGAGTTTCTCTTCAGCAAGACCTAATGAGAAGTTGTCAATGTGATTAGTTTTATTATAATAGCAGAGATTTGTATGATGAGCCTGAGAGTACAGAGCTGTGAACTGTACTCCCACTGGTAGGTAAATTAGAATGTACAAATGGAGTTATGCCATTTAGTCCACATGTGGATCTGGCCCACAAAATATATCTGTTTTAGGAGCTCATCCAGCCATCACAACCATACTTGATCTTATCAGCAATTAATATATTTATCTTCAGATATAGATTGTGTGCTATAGATCTATTGTCAAAACAATGCCATTCACACCCCAAATGTCAGATCCTTCTATGATAAAAGAAGACCTAGCCTAACACTTTGGTATCTGAAATGAAACTTTGGAAGAGCAGAAAAGATGAAAAAACTCAACCGCTATAGAGTAAGCAACAAAATCACACTTAGACTTTTGAAACAATGCATTTTCTCATTAAAATTTGCTGCTGTCAGATGTGACTGATCCTGGCTGGCAGCTAAGTACCCATATGGCTGCTCCCTTAGTCCCCACCAAGAAGGATGGGGGAAGAAAGTAGGAAGAAGAGTAACAAGAAAACTCGTGAATCTAAATATCAATTCAGGTACTGAGAAACAAAGATGATGAATATTCAAACACTTAGGGAAAGGACCTTTCCTCTCCTCTTCCTGGTCTCTTGCCCTTGTCAACACCACAGGTTACACTCAGTCCCTTTGGCAAGCCAGTGGGTGGCACAGGGACAGTGTGCAGTGTTTTTTTCTGCCACTCCTTGCGGCATATTCTTCTGCTTCTCCTTTCTTCTTACTCTTTTCCTGTACTCCAGTTTGTGTCCACCATTGGCCACAGTCTGCTCAGGGAGTACCTGCTCTGGCATGGATCCTTCAGGGTCTGCAGTCTCCTTTGAGGGACTGTTGTGGAATCAGCTAGAGCTAGCTGTGACTGGCCCAGGGCAGGCCTTCACCTTCTCCCATAGAGATCACCCCCGCAGCACCACCTCCCTCCTCCCCTCCACTACCAAAATCTTGCCAAAGGTGCCCAATACAATTAATAAGCTTTCTTAGCTGAGCAGAACACCTAAGACATCGGTCATCATGTGGCAGGAATACCACTACACACTTCATTTATGCAATTCATTAAAGATCTGTTTGTTGGGTACCTTAAGAGACAGGATATGGTGCTACTGGTGCCCTTGGTCTGATGCAGTGTGTTATGTTATTTTACTTAAGGTCATGTTACTCTAACTTAAATAAGTCCTCCACTGAAGATTAGGGGAAGTCCAGAGGTTTTATAGCACCGAGGAAAGGAACACACAGCTGTCTTCGGAAGTGGAGGGGTGGTACCTTGTCTGGGACCACAGAGGTGGAATTATTTTTAGACTTTAACATGAATGCTGCAATAATAATAAAAAAGTCTTAAAAACCTTTTGTCATCTTCATCCTCGTGATCAAAAATTGCCACCATTTCAATAACATTAATCTGCTCAGATATTAAGCCATTGAATGAGTAGTTTTGATTTAATGAATTTCTCTCATCTCAGCTTATTTTCTACTCCTCTTCTAGCTTTAATAGCTAGCTGCTTAATATGAGAGCTGTTCCATTTCATTACCTTTCCCCTGTTTTTTTCTTGAGGTGGAACTAATGCAATGCAAATTGTGATGCCTGCCTCTGATTTTTCTATTAGGCAGCTTAAGATTCCATACAGCCTGTGTTATTGAGTGCAGAGCCAGAAATACTTTTGAATTTATGATGAGATCTTGGAGTTTGCAGTACCTCAAGTTCAAGTAATTTTTTTTCAGACAAGTAGTGATATTCAAGGATATTCAAGTTTTTGATGGAGGCCTTTTCTACCTAGTGTGTTACACACACATTTCAGTTCTGTTCTTTCCACCTGATGCAGTTCCACACCAGCTGACATATGAAATTTCTGACATAACAACTAAGCATAATATGAGATAAATGGGGCACTAAAGCTGTAACAATGTGTCCTGGGTTTAGCTAAAAACCCAGTCCTGTTTAGTGATTTTTTCTTTTCAGTTTAGTGTCTTCTAGAGGGCTGCACGTTCTGAAGTCAGCAGCATGTTTTTGCAGACAGTGTGTGCTACTGGCAGTGATAACACCTGATGTTTACAGTTACTGCCTGGGACTGGTATGTAGAAAGGCTCTTGCTTATACTTATTCCTATAGTGACCAAGGCCACTGCTGGCTCTTGTGTGCCACGCTGGGGGTGCTGGGTAGTAAGAGGGGGGCACAAGGAAGTAAAAGGTGGCACCTCCGGGGGGTAATAGACAGGACAGGTGACCAACGAGAGTATTCCATCCCATATACGTCATATCTGGTATAAATTGAGCGATCACGAGAGTTTCGCCCCTTTTCGGCCCTTTTGCCCCTTTTGCCCTTTTTCGGCCTTTTCGCCTTCTTTTCCTGCAACAGCCGGTGTCCAGAGAGGACTCCATCTGACCTCCTGATTTTGATCCGGATCCTGAGTTCCCGAATCCAGCTCCCTGTATCCAGCTCCTGCCGCCGCTGAGCCTGGGGCTTCCCCAGTGCCTCCTGCTCTGCAGCACCAGTGGTGATTTCTATCGGGGGAGGGAGTCGGGTTTGATATCGGGCTACTATCTATAGTTGTATATAGTTCTTTACTTTTATCTTTTTACCATTATTTCTATTATTTTCATTAAAACTGTTCTAGTTTTTTTCTTCTCTCATCTGTAAGTCTCTCTGCCTCATTCCCTTTTCTCTTCCCGTTTAGGGGGGGGAAGAGGGGGTTAGAGAGCGTCTGTCCGCGTTAGTGGCCGGCCCAGCCCTAACCCGCGACACAATGCAACGTGAACAACTTCATAGACACTGTTGAACCACTGGCTGGGATTGGCAAAACCAAATGTAGGAGATGGTTGAATGAATTGTCTCATGCCAGAAGGACTAGGAAGGTATTTATTAACACACATTGGTGTCTGGAGAGCTAGTGTTACTTTAGCAATCAGAGCAATTTCCTCTTTGAGTAAAGAGGAAATAATTTTTGGATTAAACTCTGAAACAGGTGTGTATGGTCCTTTGAGTACATAGTCTGTGTAGGAGATGCTGCAAACTGCTGCTTTTGAAAACTGTGGATGTGGTGTGCCTCTCAACTGACACTTCTGCTTTATTTGTTCCTCACCTTTACTTTAATTTCACAGTATAAAATTTGAAGGAATTTGATAGGCTGTTGTGTTCAATGATTTGGTCAATCACATCAAACACAACTCCCTTCACCTCTGTCTCAAAACCAGTAAGTTTCTTTACCCCAGTAATTTGGAAGAGGGGATGTTCTGCAGCCTTATTTTTCTGATGGTTAGAAACTTTATTCCCAAGTGACCTTTTCAATGTATGCCTAGCCAGCCTCTCTCCATTTATAAACCAGTTGGTTTTTTCCTGCAGCAGATGTAAGAGCTTGAGAAGTTTTCTTCGCTTTTTGTGGGAAGTGGTACTATCCCTTGCCTGCTTTTACTTTAGTGCTGAGCCACACTCATTTCTTTACCTGGTCTGCAATAGGGATGGTCTTCCTGACAGTAACAGAAATCATTAACGTAGTTTTATAGTCACATCTGAATTACCTACAGCACCTCTGTCTCCTCCCAAGAACTGTCTGACATTTTTTTGCAGTACATTTTAATTTCCTTTGCTGGCCTAGATCAGTTTGAAACTTGGCAATTCCTATTCTTTCCCTGCACTTTATGTCTGCTAAGAAACAGCTTGCTTTGTTGATTGTTCCTTTTCTTCCATTCTCTGTAGCCTTCTCCTTCTATGTTGCAGAGGAAGGTATTCATCAATTTAGGTGTCTAAACCTCTCCTAAAGGTTCTTTTTTCCTTTCCTGGAATATGAGCATTTTTAGATTAAACCTTAAGCCTCCTTTACTTAAATGTTCCCCTCATCCCTACATAGAGATGCCTCTGAGAAAATGAACAACTTGCTGAAATAGATAACGGATTTTGGATTATATTGGCCAGGAAAAGGAAACTCTAAGGAGGTTTGGAAATCCCGAAGAAACAATACAGGATTTTGCATCATAACAAAAAGAGTTATTCCAGTTACTATTTCCAGGAAGTAAATTTTTGGCTTAGCAGCAAGGCCAGTAGGAAATCCTATAGAAGTGTTAGACCATGAACATATTTGGTAACTATGCCTGAAAGGAAACCCTCAAGGCAAACTTGGCTTCTGAATACCATATGAAATTGAAGAGAACCTCAAATAACCTTCGTGACGTAGGAAATATCAGAGGATACAGATGTTGCATGAATGAGTTGGTCGAGTGCCTGGAAGGAGGGTGAGCCTGATTCTTGAATGGGACACTTTATTTCATTAGAAGATAAATAATTATGAGAAGAATACTTAAGACCCCATATCTGTCCTCATCCTGAGGTCAGGAAATATTATCTTTCTTAAAATATTTATATCTTGATTTAAAGGAGTCCACTGCCCAATGACAATGACATGATCAAGTTTCAGAGAAACTGACAGCAAATCTCTAAGAAGAGAGATGGTCAAACTCATCATCTTGAAACAGTACGACAGTGTGATTCTTTTCTCAGAAGAACACATGGAAGGCTTTTTGTTAGGCTAATTGAATTAATAGTTTGGGAAAGCTGCCTTTGTTTCATTCTGGAGTTGTGTTAGAGATGATTGCATGTTTCTTTGTTGTGAGAATGGAAAGGACGTGAAACATACGGAATTTAAAAGTGTGTAAGGAGGTATAGTGGAAGAGGAAGGTATCAGTGGACTGTTCTCCTGTTTGAATTATCTATTTCTCTGTTTTTATTTCAACACTTAAGAGACAATCCAGATGCAACCTTTGGCTCAGAAAGTCCATATACCAACTGATGTGGGAAGGATTTCTATCATCTTGAAGCTCTTTGTTTACTCTTTATCTTAATGTCCACCACTGGTTGTTCTTAGAAGATATTTGCCAAAACAACTCTTCATCTGATCAAGTACAGCTGTTCTCTAAACAGCTGTATTCTCTAAAGTATGTGAGGATACATGTCTGCAGGCTTGGTCTGTGTGTTAAATTATATCATGTCTTAGAAGGAAAATCTTCAGCATTTGCAGAAATTCAATATTTGAGCCATCGGTTGACACGTTTACGGGGCTCAAATATCAGGATTACATTTTGGGAGTGAAGTTTGTGGGATGGGAATGTGGAAGCCATTCTATGGAACCCAAACTCAAGACTCATGCAGCTTTTAAGGAACAGCCAAAAAAAAACCTTCCAAAACAGATTAAGGGGAGCTGGATAAATGTATGTGATATCTTCCAAGCTTTATATAGTGTTTTGTGATCCAAATTTGTTGGCTAAAATTACAGATCAACCTGGTGGCCTGTTCTGGGAGGACTTCTAATGCAAACATTTTGAAGCAGTACAACATAGTGACAATGGGTGTAGGAAGCTACACCTGAGAGAGCAGTTTTGTGCAGGAGTGATTAGTTTGGCAAGCTCTGACTCATGCTGAAACCACTGGGAATACTTGGAGAAGTAACAGGTTGCTAACATGAGTAAAGACTGAAATTTGCATCTACCACCCCATAACTTGGTACTTATCTGGGATCATTTTTATGAGTCATTGATTGTTTCATCATTCATGAATAATGTGACCTCCCCAAATTCAAGGTGAGAAATTCTTGCTGCTTCGTTGCTTTGTCAATAGTTAGTAATTCAGATATCACATATATATTTGATCTAATTTAACACGTGTTTAGGACACCTGTTTAAATTAAATTATTACTGAGGCATCCTGAGCTACAAATAATAAGCTAGCATTTTTGTTAACTTCCATACATTTCATGATTTTAACACTTTTTGAAAATGCATCTGGGATTTCTGATCCATATTAGTTGAAAACTATGCTGGCAAAGTAAGTCAAAAAGCCCTGCTGAAACATGAAGGCAAACACATAACTCATCTTCAATTCTAGCAAACTTCACAACATGTTTTTAATCACATTCTGAAGAGTGGGTCTTTTCCAGAAGAACCACAGAAGTGTCAGAGATGCTGCATACCTGACATGGAAGTCAGACACCAGACACCTAACAGCACCAGCACTCAGAATCTCCAGTACAAGTATCTCATTGATGTTTCCCTTGAGTTTGGAATAAAGCTGGTCTTCAAAATATGGCTCTGGTATGAAAATGGTATTATCTGATGCTTGGTGTTGAAAGAATATAATCAAGCCTTCCAGTTTACACTACAGTGAAAAAAATAGAGATTATTTGGGATTCAAAACAGTGGAGATAAAACGATGGTTCATATGTTGTTATTCCCATGACTTTCAACCCGCATGTCCAGCGACACCTTGTAAGAAATGACAGGGTAAAATTGCAGCTCTAATTAAATGCTGCTGCTTTACTCTCAGATAAAATTTTGGGGGTTTTGGGGTTTTGGGGTGTTTTGGGGGGGTTGTTTGTTTGTTTGCTTGTTTTATTTAAAAAAAAAAACACAGAGGAAATTGCTAGAGGCAGGTTATGATTTTAATCATATAGAGCATGTATATTTGTACCAAACTATGACCAAGTGATCTATGTAACATATGAAGCATATTATATCATATTGTACTCACTGGAAATGCCACAACAATATCACAGTGCTATTTTCTTGGCAAGTGTCTGAAGTGGAGATATGGTGCTGTATAGAGGCTCTTGACTCAAAATGATTCTTGGCTTCATAGTGCATTAAGTCAGCTGAATACCTCTGAGAATTCGGGCCCAAGTGATCTATCCAAGGTCATAAAGGAAAACAGAGGCAGAGCAAGAGCCTCCTGAGTCCCTGTTGTGTGCTCTAAGTAGCACTCACCCTGTTTTTCAATAAGACCATCTCTACTCCTAGTTCAGTCACAGTATCATGAAGGACTTGACAAGTAAGTTGCTTGCTGGGGAGAAACAATTCTAAAAAAGACCAGACATAAGCAAAAAAAGCGGAGCATAAGGGTAAAGGTAAATTACTTTGTGAGGCCAGGAATCTTAGCCATAAATCATGGGCCATTACAGTTTATCCATCTACATTATTTTGAACCTGTTAACTTCTATGGTTATCACAGAGGATATCCGTGAAAGAAAGAAGCATTCACTGCTCTTGCTAGTTGCCATCACTTTTTCACCTCTACTTTTCGTGTTGAAAAAGAGAGATAGAAAGTAAGTTTTGTCTCATAGTTACAATCTACCTGGTTTCAGTTTGTAGGCACTGGTTCTCATTCAGCCTTTCTCTGTCTAAGAATTCCTCCCTGCCAGGTGTCATATTCTCATGAATGTGCTAACACACAAGTCAAATCACCTCTCAATCTTTTTCTGAGAAGATAAACAGACTGATCTTGTTCAGACTCATAGTGTAAGGCACTTTCTCCAGCCCTTGAATAATTTTTGTATCTCTCTTCTGTTTCAGAGATTACTTTCCTGAGAACCACTCTTTACCTTCTTATTTCTAATTATCATCCCACCCTTCTCCTCTCCTTTCTTCAAAGTTTTCTAGCTGGACCTCTAGTTACAAAATCACAAAGGCAGTTTCTGTAGCAGTGCTTGCACATTTTGACTTAAAGGTCCTTCCTGACACTACTGCTGTCCAAGTCACAGTCCTTAATGCTTCCAATCCAGCTGGCAGTCATTGTTGTTACACGTGTAATTCTGCTCTTGACAGTACTAATGGCTTAAAATAAAAGCTGGATGGATTCTCCTAACAGTTCTGTCTCCATCATTATCTGTCCTTTCTTCATTTCTTCTTTCATTGGTATAATCTACAAATTTTGCCACCAGTAGTTCTGCACTAGATCTTAGGTCATTGCCACAACATTGCAGAACATTTTGCCTGTCATCCACCCCTGTAGGAACTTATATTCAATGATCAGCATTCATCTCCATTCATGACTTCTTGAGATTTTCCTTCCACTAATCCTTTGCCCATTTATCATCACTCTATTCATATTGCCATAGAATAATTTAGCTTGGAAGAGATCTCTGGAGCTCATCTAATACAACCCTCACTTAAAACAAGACCAGCTTTAAAGTGAGAGCCAGCTATTGTGTAGTGTTGCATTTTAATGAGCGTGCTGAGCATAAGGAAGTACTTCTTTACTGTGAGGTTGATGGTGCACTGGAACAGGCTGCCCAGAGAGGCTGTGGAATCTCCATCTCTGGAGACACTCAGAACCCAGCTGCACATGTTCCTGTGTGGTCTATTCCAGGTGATCCTGCTCTGGTAGTGAGGCTGGACTAAGCGATCTTCAGAGGTCCCTTCAAAACCCTACCATTTTGTGATTCTGTGATTGATTCTGTGATTCTGTATTATGCTAATTTAAACACATTATGGTCTACCCTACATACTGAATTACATTCACAAACCAAACAACATTTCAGTGAGTATGTGAACACCGAAGTTCCTTCTATACCTGTTTTTCTGTGTTTCTAATACTTTTCCATCATCTAGAGGACTGATATTTATTGTACTTCCCATTAACTGAATCTCATAGCAACAAGTAAACAGAAAACTATTTGGCAGGAAAATTTGCACTCATTTTAAAACAAAGGAGCTTTTGGTCTGTATCACCCTTTGTCTGTTTCTCTATTTTTCCCCCCTGATATTTGTGATTTTTCTGTTCTTTTCTCAACCTTCTTTCCTCTGGTAACTCTTCCTGCCCTTTGTATTTCATCTGCACTCTCTTTGGAGACATCAGGAGTGAGGTGACATGAGCTGACTTCTGTTCACAACAGCATAGTCTATATCACGCATTAGCTTTATAGCTGTAGGTGTTTAGCCTATATCCATATAAAACATACTGGTGTATACTTCATTTTCTATTTCTCAGAAGTGACACCTAGTTTCTGCTGGAAGCCCATGCACAATCATTTTTGTGATCAGAGTCCAAAGAAATTCACAAAGTGAGAAGTGATTAATACATCTGGATGTGTTGAATTTGTACTCCATCACTGCTTTCAGATTTCAAGTTTTTCTCAAATATATGTAAACTGAACTTGCGTTTAGCAGACCAGGAGATAACTACTAGTGTCACTCACAGTGAGAGTCCAGAAAACCAGAAATATATGGGGGCCCTACAGAGTTACATCTTTGTAACAACTCAAGACATACTCCTTCCTTTAGAAACAGACCCTACTGTCTAATTTAGAATATACTACAAGTGAGGTACCACAAAATGGAAGAGAAGGCATCAGAGATGGAGGAGTGAACTTGATTCCATGGGACAACTGGTCTGAGATCTTTGGTTATACCTGTGCTAGTAAACTGCGGAGGACTGGATCCTGTCACCTAACCAGAGCAAGTGGCACAGCATGACTCACCTCTTCTCAACTCCCTTCTTTCTATTTGGGAACAGGTTGATCTTGACCATATTGCATGGCAGGCACAGAACCAGTCCTGTAGTCCTACATTTCTGTCTTACTGGGTCAGCCACTGAGGTAGTTTTAGATCAGATGTAAGGAAGATATTCTTCACTGTGAAGGTGGTGAGACACTGGAATAGGTTACCCAGGGGAGTTACGGATGCCTCCTCCCTGGGAGTCGTCAAGGCCAGGCCTAGTGGGACGTGTCCCTGCCCATGGCAAAGGGGTTGGAACTAGGTGATCCTTAAAGTCCCTTCCAGTCCAAACCATCCTGTGATTCTATGAATCCACAATTCTATGAGGTCTTCTCTCAGGAGGATGCACTTTGTGTAATAAAGGCTCGGCAGCGCACATCTCCAGGATGGAGGATCACCGCCTCCCTAAGGTTGTGCTCTGTGGTGAACTTGCTACCGGCTGCCACAACAGAGGAGCCCCAAAGAGGAGATACAAGGACTCTCTGAAACAATACCTCAGTTTTGGCCATATTGACTATCACCAGTGCTCCGCTCTGGCCTCCAACTGGGAGACGTGGAGACACACCATCCATAACGCTGCTGCCTCCTTCGAGAACACACGTAGAATTAGTCTCCAGGAGAAAAGACAACGCAGAAAGAACTGTGCCTCACCAATACCTCCTAAGGAGACTTTCCACTGTGCCTTTTGCAATCGGACTTGCCTATCCCGCACCGACCTTTTTAGCCATCAGCGCGCTTGTAGCGAGTGTGGGTAGAGCCCTTCCCGTATCTTTGTTCCCAAAGCCTAGTCATGATGATTACTCATGAATGTATTAAGCAGATTAATTTAAACAAGTACATATAAAACACATCCTATACAGTGTGTATTTTGCCTTTTCCAGGTCTCTTTCTAATCTGCAATAAAGCACACACACACACACACAAGAAAAAATAATTGTGTGGTTTGAATGAATCCCTTTTTAATGCACCCTTCTCTAAAAGACCTCTTCTTGCTATCCTCCCCATCTTCTTTCATTCCAGATGAAAAAAAAAAAAAAGAAAATTGCCTAACTGTCAAGTTAGGCAATTCTAAATATCATTATCTTCAGTACTATTCTTCAATCACACTGAAAGAACTCCAAGGCAAGGATGGAGGTAAATGAGTTTGGAGCAGAAAGGCCAAGTCTTTGTTGAAAGTTATTGGTGACCACTGCAGTTCCAATTTTATTTCCAATCATGGTTGCAAATCTTGTTCTTTTTTAAGTGCTAGGTCTGGGCTGTGCTATTTGCTTGATACAGAAAACATGAAGAGAGTTGGGTAGATTCTCATCAGCTGTCTTTTCTGACATTAAGGCAACTTGGTTAACATCCCATAGCCTTCCAGCAGTGTTGGTACAGAGCATTCTGGCTTCAGCTTGTGTCTTTAACTTTGCAGCAGGGTCCAGCCTTTTGAATATCTGTGCTAAAGACAAAAGCTTGTCATCGTGGTACACCATGAAAGTAGCTGGTAGATTCTGTGTCTGGCAACGATCAGAAAAACGAATAATTAGGCAGCTGAAAGGGAAAAAACTTTGTTGCTCAGAAGTGGTAGACTCTCTCCTTGTGGTTGTAGAGTAGAATTCCTATTAGCACAGCAGGGTGCATTTATTACCTCTGAAAGCAAGAGCAGACAAGTTTAGACTTGAATTTCTTTCATTTTACATAGGCCAGAGGCACAATATTACTGGAAGCTTTTTTAATGCTAGGTGTGTCACAAGGATGGGAGGCATGAGAAAGGGTGTGTTTTGGAAGACTGTAGCTGAGTTGGGTAAGGGCCACTGGCCAGCTTCCTTTTCACACCAAAAGTGCAGCTGGGGGTTGTCATACAGACCTACGGCCAGCTCTAGATTCAAA
Organism: Trogon surrucura; assembly: GCA_020746105.1. Lineage (NCBI taxonomy): Eukaryota > Metazoa > Chordata > Aves > Trogoniformes > Trogonidae > Trogon > Trogon surrucura. Next base: position 29,813,506 of record CM036617.1, on the reverse strand, counting down.
CTGCTAATAATATGTTATTTTTCTCCTTCAGGCCCGTTTATGGCTTTAATTAAGTCGTACTTGCACTCGAGAAGTTTCGCTTCCTGACGTGTAGTTTTGTCTGTACAAATTATTTTATGCAAGCAGAAAAATTACAGGCCTACCTTACTACACTTGTTAAGGCATGGGCCCAAAGCTCATCTCAAGCAAGTACTGGGAGTTAGTACAGCCACAGAATTCCTCAATCCAGAGATGGATTTACTAACAGAAAAAGACAGGGAGGAGTAAAGGGGGGTAAAATGGGACTAAGGTGACAGTAGTTTCTCTAGCAGCACTGCATTACAAGAGAAAGGAGTAATGGACCATAAGAGGAAGTATTAATGGAACATCTACTACAACACCCTTTGGTCTTCTTCAATCACATTGTACCCTGCAGAGCTTCTAAAAGCTTCACAAAGCTTCACCTCTGTCAAAATACTTCTACCGCTTATAGGAACAATGCTGAGTTTCTATTTATATGATCATTGGTCGCATTGATAAAGCCTGTCAGAATTCACTGGAGTAGAGTAAGGTGACCAAATTGTTTACCTTTGGATGTACACAAGGCATCATTAGATTATAATGAGTTTTAGGACCTGGCAACCAGAGTGTATTTTATGTGAGTGACCTAGAAACAAACTATGTATCTCATTGCTGTGAGCCATCCGGTATGATTTACTTAGTGGGACAATTTATGGCCTACCCTGCTTTCTAAAAATGCCAGAATCTAATATTTTTTGACACTGACCTGTGAAGTGTATAATTGATGCTTTAAATGAGGGCCATGAAAAAAATAGCAGAGAAAGCTTTTAATTATATGGGAATATTCTTAACATGTACTAAATTTTCCATAACCTCAGACTTAGGACTCAGCATTTCTGATTTCAGTAATTTGCAGTCAGATAATACTATGTCTGTGGGCAGGAGGGATAAATTTAGATCTGAAATGAATGACATGCATTGTAATGAGGTGCAGGCAAGGTAAGGGATCATCAGCAATGAGTTGTTTAGGTGATGATGAACTGGAGGGCAAACTAGGAAATATGATCCAAACCACTGCATTTGAGGATAGATATTCCAGTCATTTTAGGAAATGACAAGTAGGCGTTGTCTTCCAGATAATGTAAAAAATTACTGGTAAGCCATTTTCAAAAGATGATTGTGTAAATGGCAAGGAAAAGACAGAGTTAGCAAGTGGGATTAAGGAACCTGGCAGCGTCATGTTGAAAGAAGACAGTGGCAAAACAAGATCCTTACTTTGCAGATCTGCAAGAACATTTTAATAGAAGGACTATGCAAATATGCCTCCAAATAGGATGACTGATTTAAAAGTTTTGTTAAGTTTTCTCTGGGCCCAGTAACAGAAAGGACTGTTATGAATTAAACGGCTGGCACTCCTAAGAAAGAGACAAGTCAATTTGGCTCATGAGATATCTGTCATGTTCCTGAGTGCTGGAGAAAATAAAAAACCCATTGAAGGAGCCAGTGAAGAGAAAATCTTAGACTTTAGTAATCTTTAGAAATAGATTTCAAATTCACTTATTTTTCCTACTGTGTTTGATATAACACTCAGTTGTCTCAATACTCATAAATTTCTCTTCTTCTAGACTAGTGCTAAGGGCATCTTGCATGTATCATATTGGGTGACATTTCTAATCTGGTCAAGAATTTACATTGTCCGCTACCAGGCATATTATCAAGTAGTATGGAGGCAACAATTATTAATAAATCTGAGCTAAAAGGTCATGTCAAAAATGTTATTCTTCAGAGAAGTAGTAATTTGACAACTTCTGGATCTGCAATGACTGTCGTCTCAAATAAGTAACAAACCTGAGAACTGAGCAGCCAACCTCCCCCTTCCTTCTGTGCCATGTAGTGTCATTCGCTGACTTTCAGTGTTGACAAAGAAAGAGATGAACCACCTCTCAATTACCAAAAGGTTTCCCCTCTGACTGCTAGTGCAAGTAGCACTCCAGGTGACTTTTAGATGAGTCACCAGTTATCACTATCTGAATCACGCATCCCACTGAGTGGGTGAAACTATGAACTTCTTTTTCTGATATGCTGATTTCCTATGACAAAAATTTACCTTGTGGCATCCAAAGTTTTCACACAATCCTTGTAAGGAAAGAAGGTGTCGGAAAGCCTGAGAAAGAAAGTCCATTAGGGATGATCAACTGTTTAAAGACAGAGTCCTGGAGGTGAATTTGCACTTTACTGGGGTTGACTTGCCACTCGCCTCTAAGGCTTAGTGCCCCTGCACATGCGTGGCTGAAGAGCCCAGCACAGGAGTGAGTCTGAAAACACCTGATATAGAGCTTCTTACAGCCTAACACAACAGAGCCAAGTTTTATTCTCAAAAAAAGGAGGTTGCACTACTTTTCCTTATGTTGCCTGAGGGGAGCTATTGGGGGATGGAAGGCGTGTGCCACAGGAGAGCTTCAGAGACATAAAAGTGCTATAGGGATGACAAACACTATCTCCATGGCAGAAGCATGGAAGTAGTTAGGATCAAAACTAGCCTACGCTGCTCTGTTTCTTACCCTGAGTCATTAGTTAGATGTCAGAGGAAAGGATAAGCTTGCTGAATAACCTACCGACTCTAAGAAATACACAGGACATTGCAACAGTCAAGAAAGTGAGGCAGACATGTTAAGTCTGTGTTAGAAGTCCTGGAACAATAGCAGGCTTCACTGTGTAGGCTGTCCTCCTGCTTACTTTTGGGCTGATCTTACAAAAACTGTCAACTGTCAACTGTCAAAAACTCCTCTCTGGAGTAGGGAATGCTCTTCCTTATTAATGTCAGCAGGAGTGACATTGTTCCACACATGAACTCCATCTACAAAAACATGCTGATCCAGAACGGGAAACTTTTGCTTAACATCAATTTGCACTGTATTCATTGACTTGATGAAAAAATACAAATTGCAGTGAATATCATGAGCAATGGGAGAAGAGTAGTATTCACCTGCACTGGCTGACTGGAGGGGGAAGCCAGATTTTCCGTTAAGTTGTAGCCAGTTTTGTTTCTGTTGTTTTTTTTCCGTTTATTTCTGGCTTGTTGGGGATTCTGTTTGTTTGGTTTTGTGGGGTTTTTTGGAGGGTTTTTTTTTTTGATTTTTTCTTTTTTATGAATGTGTCAATATAGTACTATTTATGTGTTTTGATAAAACAAACATTTATAATTTACCTCATACTTAGGAGCCATAGTTTGTGACTCCACAGAGATTCCCACTTGTACAGGATATGGCATCTTTCAACTAAACTAAACATTCTACCACCGAGGTTCCAGCTCCTTCTCTACACTTTGAGAAAGCAACAAGATATGTAAGTTTGTTTGTATCTGTTTGTAACTATTTTGATGGTTCCTAAGTGATAATAATTTGAAATATTATTGCTTTTCTCTATATAATTTGCCTGTACTATAGCAGCTAAATACATCCTTTCTCACCAACGTACAGTGAAAGCTGCTGCTGTGAAAGACACCAGCCCATGGAGGAGTTCTGGGATGACTTCCCTGCTTCACAGAGATTTTGTATGCAGCCTCTGTTTCACCACTTTTATGAGAGGCCAGGTGTGTAGGGAGAGGTAATAGCTTGTGCTAACTGATTGATGTGCTAGGGAAAATGACACATTTCTAGACACACACATCCTTGACTTTCAATGTGACTAATGAGTACTAGGTTCAATGCCGAAAGAAATGAGTGACCAAACACTGAAGCTTGGAAGCAAGGAATTTTAAACTTGACTTTTTTCGTCTTTATTCTGGAAATTTACTGTAATTACCTAGTTGGGGGGATACTGCATGCATAGAGCCAAAAGTTGATTAATGTTAATTTTAGAGCAAACAGAGACAGGAAAGGCCAATGTGCTCCACAGCTAAAAATACGCTTTCACTGACGGGCATGACATCTGCGGATTTACAGCCCACAAATTATTTGTGAATAATGATTAGTTTCCCTCTTATTATTAAATTGCTTCGGCAGCGACCGTCTATCCTTAAAGGCACTAACTGGTGTTGACTTTCAGAAAAGCTAGTCTAAAATCACCTGTAAACCCAGGTGAACCTGCTCTGCTCATAGGGAGCAGCTGGCCAGCTTCTCTGGGACACGGCACTAGAATTGCACAGTAAAGCAAGGCTATGTTAAAATAACTTTTGCCAAGTTGTGAGCACTTATCTTTGCATCAGGAAAAACTTCCCAAATTAAGTTTTATTAGAGATGTATTGATTTTTCTCTGACATTGCTTTGTTTCATGCTTTGCCTATATCCACTGCTCTGAGGTGCATAATTTTATAAATGGAATACCACTGTTCTTAGATATGAGACAGAGCTAAAAGCTAGGATGGGCTACTTCAGTCATCTGATCTGACCCCCATGGTCTGGGGCATGTAATTTCACTGATGTATCCTGCACCATCTTCAGATTTTGCTGCTGAGTGAGAGCACATCTACTCTCACCATGTCCTTCATTAATATTATTACAAGCCCTCATATCTCCTCAAGGTGATATGTATAATAAAATCAACTGCAAACTCCTTTTGGTTAAATAAAATGCATGGGAGGAAAGTGCAGTCAATTGGGATGAGGTGTATCTTCTGTTACCTAAACATGAGCAGCATCTAGTCTAAGGCAGTTTTCTACAGTTCTCCTGTAGTCAATGAGGAAAGATGATTCATTGAGAAGACTCATCCAACTTGTTTTAGGCACTTCTCTTAGAACGAGATGAATCATTCTCTGGAGATACCTATCTGCCTCCATGAATTGCATTTCTATTTTGGACTAGATACCTAGCTTTTTGGTGGCAGAAATTGGGTGAGATGACTCTCACCATCACTGTTAACCTGGAACATAAGTTTTTGAGTGTTCCTTTCTCTACTTTCATCATCCTTTTTGAAATATGTGCACCAAAATTGAATAGAATTTTTAATTGTCTCTGTAGCACTAGAAAAAATCACCTAATATTGCTTCCCTACTTCTCCAGCTTTTACACCCAAAGATAAATGTAGACCCTTCAGGCACCACATCATGTTAAAAGCTCATGTTCATTTATATACTGGCCAAGATTCTCAGGTCCAGGTTCCAGTCATTAGTCTCACAAAACATTGATGTATTATATAATCTGCAATTATATTGAGGCTGTAGCCTGCAAACATAAAAAAGACTAAATTTTTGAAAGAGGAAGAGGGGGAGAGAAGGAAACAGAGTGTGATTTTTAACAAAAAGAATATAATTTACCTTCAGATTTCATATAAAATATACCACGCATTTTATCAGTTTCTCAGTTTAATACAAGACATGCCACACTTGACTACAAGTCAGAATACGCTTTAGAAATAGATGTTCTTTGAATCAAGATTTATGTGAGGAACAGAATTTTTCTTGTTCCTACTTTCAGAGATGAGATGACTGGGTTAGTGGCTTGAACCAGAATCAGAATTAGAGTTCATCCACACTGGGGTTTTTTAAAGTTATCTTTGTTGTCGGGGAAAACTGAGATTTTTTGTCCCAGCTGTAGTCAAGTGCAACCAGTATGAGACGGCAGAGGAATGAATTCCCAAGTAGATTCAGCAGCAGTGAAAGTCAAACATGGTGGAGAATTGAAAGAGAAAGCAAAAAGTAGATATCCTTTGGTTTAACTAAGAGAGGACTAGTAGAAGTTCATCAAAACCTGTCAGATTTGAGCAAATTTAATATCTGACTTTTCATGTTCATCTGCTATTTATGTCATTTGAAATAATTTTTTTCTTTCTGGCTGGGTAAGATTTGTAGCATGAGAGTGAATACTGGATAGTAATTCCTCTAATGGAAAAGCTAATTCCCTTGCTTATTGCAAAAACTGATATTCAACTAGTCCCAAAACATGGACGTGACACTAAAACCTGATTTCATTACTTAATTTGAAAGCACATCTAAATATTCTTTGCAGTAACTTGACTTGATATGAAATCCGTGAGGCTGGCACATCCATTCTCATCTTGAAGCTAATGTTGTCTAGAACTTAATCAATTAGAGACAAAGAGCGCCCATTCTCATGTGTTCGTAAATGTTTTATTACAGAGAAATGGTTCCAGCTGCCAAGTCTTAATCACCAGAGTAACAGGAAATCAAAATATTTGTTGCATTTATTGCAAGTATCTGAGCTGGGAAGCTAGATGAGGAAAGACAGGTTTACTTGCCTTCAGAATGTCAAAATTTTAGCCCTATCCCTTTCCTCCAAGGGAAGAATTTGCGTGTTTGCAGCTGCTCAGTTCACCATCAGCCTTTGCAGCCCTTCAGTGCCCTCAGACATGAGCACAGCCCTCAGACACTTCAATGGTGTCAGTGACATTGATGGACAAAGGAAGCCAGTGGAGCTGGAAATTGAGTGACAAGCCTCTGCCCACCAGAAATCTTCAGGGGGAGACCTTTGTCTAGAAATGAGGTCCTGCTATCTGACCCCTCTGAACCATGAAATTAGCTTTAGCAGGCGTACTTTTGCTTCTGATTTTTTTGACTGCTAGCCCCAGGAAGAACAGAGCCAGTATTTTAGATTGAGAACACTGGGCTCTTTCTTCCACATCTGTTTTTGCTACTGTCAGATGTCAGCCCTTGCAGCTGAAGTCACCTGGTTAATCATTCTGCTCAGACAAATGCTCCCAGCTCCACTCAACTTGTTGGAGTGCAGGACATACAGCAGAAAAATCAATTTGTTGAAACACCTCTGATGTTTATTAGAGAAGTGATGAAGGTGAAAGCTGCTCTCTCCAAAGGCCCATTGCTATGTTTGATTTTTCAATGAGTTGCTTCCCCTGGGTTAGCATTCCCAAGTGCTGTACCCATATCCTGTGGTTTGGTTTCATGCTGTTGGCGCAGAATAGGGCACTGAGGTTTATGGATCAACATCTGCAGCCTAACTCTGAGGTGGTGGCTGGGCCAGAGAGTACCATCTTTGGTTTTTCAAATAGATGGATTGCTGAGACTTGAATGAAATTGCTGTCTTTCACCCCTCTCACACTTCTGTCCCTGCTCCCAGGGAAGGGACATGCAGGGTTTTTTCACCCCCTAAGCTGAAGGAATGTCTTACGTGATAGAGATCTGGTCAAGAGAAGTAAGGATTCAGCTGACTGAAAGGTTGGGGCAGTTTCCAATTATGAACTCATTCTGCCCAGATAAAATCATATTGCAAAACCACTTGCAGCTGCTTTCTGAGGCTGGTCATTCTTGGACTGTGTCTGCAAATAGCCTTTTCCTTAGGTTACTCAGCCCTAATTACCAAATTCCTGTTGAGAATGGACATACGCAATGCTAGCACCATTGACATTTATGTCCAGGCCTGAACTCCCAGCACGTTTGCTGGGGTATTTTCTGAAGTCCTATCACACACTCAGAGACGGTCCTTGCTCTCCCCAGCTCTCTTGGGGAGCCTGACACGGATCCTCATTTCCACCCTTTGCTGCCTGGAGTAAGCCACGCACAACCACAGGAGGCTGAGCGGGGGATATTGTGGCTCTGTAGCTTGTGGCTTCGTAATATGGAAACACTGTGGGGTTTTTATGGTACAGTTGCTTCATTTTTCCTGCAGCTGCTCCTTAAAGTCAAGCCCCAGGCAAGTGACTGAAATCGTCTCCTCAGCTTGTGTGTAAAAAAAAACACAAGTAAAGTCCAAACACCATGTGGGATTTGTGCGTTGGCTGCAGTTAGCAGTTGGTAAGTGTACAGGACCTGAGCACCTGGGTGTCAAGCCCACACAGTGCACTCCTTGTGCAGAGATATTCTGGCTGGTGATGCTTCATCTATTTTCTTATCTTAGAATTTCCTTCAGAGAAGGTAACAGTGGAAGATAGAATGTGCCTGGAGCAGTCTGCAGCAGAGAGAGTCTGATTTTTTTTTGGCTTATATACAAAGTAAGACTCTAGCATTAACCAGAATTTGTGTGTATTACTCTTTGTGGAGAAAACGTTAACCCCAAAGTCTCCTGCCCCAACACCCAGGCAAGGACAACACAGTTCAGCACCCTTACCCACTGCCACATTGGGTTTTCCTTCCTGCCCTGTGACCCCATGCACCCAGCACAGCTGGTTGGGGGATGCCTTGGTCTGCCACCCACTCCATGGGACAAGACCACCCACAGCAAGATCCTGGGAAAGTATCCAGGGCAACTAATCATGGCCTGTATAATAATTAAGTATACGTGTGGAGAGACTTTCAAATCCTTTGCTGGTACAATGCCACACTCTACTGCCCAGCACTTTCCTGTGCCACACCAGCGTCTTCTTTATCTCCTCCTTGTGCCAGGGGAAGTTTAGATTGGATATTAGGAAAACTTCTTCACCGAAAGGGTGGTGAAGCATTGGAATGGGTTGCCAAAGGAGGTGGTGGAGTCACCATCTCTGGGCGTGTTTAAAAAACGGCTGGATGTGGCACTTCAAGAGATGGTTTAGTGTTAGGGTGGTGTGGGGCTGTAGGTTGGACTTGATGATCTTAAAGGTCCTTTCCAATCTTTATGATTCTATGATTCTATGATTCTAATGTCTTGCAGACACCACCTTCTCAGGGTTTTCACAGTAAGCCACCTCTCACAGAAGAGGAAATCCAAGAGTAGAGGTGTAGAAAGAAGAAGGACATAGGGATGGACACAAGAGGAATCTTGAGAGTCAAAGAAAGGTGTGGGTTAGTTATATGGGATGACAGATCAGTAGAGAAGTTCTTGGTCTCTGATCTCAGAGGTGCCCAGTTTGGCTTGTGCATTCCACAGCATTGGCCTTGGGCTGTGGTCTTGTCCCATCCAAATCCTTTCCCATGTCAGTCCATCATGCTTTGCACACAGGCAAGATTAAACTAAGCACTCTGATTGAAATATTGGCATAGATATTCAGAGGACCAGCCTGCCACTGAGGTGAGTTTTACTTGTCCTGACTTACAGGAGGCCTACAGTATATTTTGTGCCCGAGATGGTAATTTTGTCATTCCTTTTGTGGCTCACTGAGAGAAATAGTTGTTGCAAGACAAAATCCATCTCATGCTAATGAACACTGTGCGTTTTGCACCCTGTAGGTGCATATTGTCTTCTACTATGAAGAAAGCCTATTTTGTTTCAGATATCTACAACTGGCCAAGTGAGTTCTAGCTTGTTAGGCTACTAGTTTCCCCTGCAAATGTTTTGGAGGTGTTTTGGCTGCCTAGGCCATGCTTTTGGAGGGAACTGAGACACTCTGAAGTGAAAATTTGCAGTTCTTGTGGAAAACTACCCAGATAAGACACAAATGCCTATTTAACATCCAGGAACTTTGCTCAAATCTCCCAACTACGGTCTGGTGGTGTTTTAAACATTAACTCTCCTTTTCTGAGAGTCTGATACTGTCTTCTTAGGATCAGCCCTAGCTGCTCAGAGGAGGCCCTTTGAAAACAGCTTCACATTCTGGACCAAACGTATATTTCTGAGCTGTGGAAGGGGCCAAAGGCTACAACACAGAAACAATTGTAGAACCTGCAAGACCATACAGTGACATTATACAGCTAAGAGATGGTAGCCAACTGGCTTCCCAACTCTAAGACTAGCTAATGAGTTCACAAATTAATTAAATTATGGAAGAATGGGGAATCATGATGGGGAATGCTGCCAGTTGGAAGGAACTGAGACTCTTAGCTACCTCATTAGACAGAGCAGATGTCAGCGGTCTCTGGAGTGCCAGCAGAGATTAACCAAGCAGCTTGTGTCCTTGTTTGCTTTTGCAACCAGGATGGGATGTTACACATGCGGAGGGATTCTGGTGTGGATGGAGACTTGAATTTTGTTCCTGGGAAGGTATTAGCAGAGATAGGAGATGGATCTGAATCCAATAGAGATGGGAAATCCTGATGCTAAAGACAAGAGGGCAAAGTAGAAAACTTATGAGTTACCCAGAGAGGGGGAAAAAGTAAGATTCTTGAACATCATCTCATCACACATCACTGATCACTTATTTCTGAAAATTTTTTTGGAAAAAAGATGTTAATTTTGTAAAAGCTGTCAGAAGAAACAAGAACTGTTTTAGGACAGACCAGTATTTCTGGCAAAGAGATAGTTAAAGATGTGGAAGCTTGTACAAGGGAGGCAGATGAAAATGGATGTGTAGCAGGGCACCTTCGGCATGATATGCATCCAAACAGCATTCATTACAAAGAGAAAAGGTTAAGGATTCAGATGAAGGAAATACTATACAAGGCAGTCAGCACAACAGGATAATTAAAGACTGGACAGCAGGGATATGAGAGGGGAAGAGAAGGCAAGACCTTTAGGGTGGTCAGATAGTTGTAATTGTTGATATTTAGCTCTCAAAGAAGAGGCAGTCTTGCTATGACTTAGACACAAGAATTGCACTGAGATTTTGGAAGCTGTATGAACTACTGCAGATGGGACACATGGCAAGCTGCTACGGACACTCACAAAAAAAAAAAAATCCATCTGAAAGCATCTTGCTAGCAGATTCTCTAATTTACACTACTCTTGAATAGCTGTGCACTGCTTTTCCTCCAGTCTGTCAAGTCCGCAACATCCACTTAAATGTCTGTGTATAATTGCTCTTGGATTTGTTGAGCTGAAGCCAGGCCAAATAGCCTTGTTTCTGAGAAAAGTTACTCACAGTCCTGCTCTTAGGCTGGTTATGGCTTGGGCAGTTTGGCACTACAGGAAACAGGACTTCTCATGTGTCGCATCAGAAGTGTTTGTGGAGTTTCCTGACTGAGAGGTTTTGTACGTGAAGAGGGGCATCCTCTGGGCACGCACCGTGGGCATGTGTGCAAATGCATCTTTCTGTGTTCGCAGGCACGTGTACACAAGGCGCCTTATGTAATTCTTCCCAGAACTCCACCGCTCATCTGGTCCGTGCAGACATGACTGCACAGAGGCCTTTTATTGTGCTTTATAAATATGAACCCTTGTTGTCTTATCCCCATTGGTTTGGTTTCCAAGAACAGGATGGATAACAAACCTTCTATTCTCTCTCCCCCCCGCCTCCCCGCCCCTTCTTGGATCTCTTGAGTTTATTTCCCCCCTTCAGTTTTCCAAAGAATCTAAAGCATTTTTGTGGTTCTCCTGTAATGATACCATGTCTAAAGCAGAGTGCCTGGCAGACCACAAGATATAATATACACCCAGCGGGTGCATTTGCTATAACAATCACAAAAGCTTCGACCATATTTAACTAAACTGAAGCAATTTTTGCCAAGTTGACATCCTACGACAACAACTTCTACAAAACCTTTTTCAATTTGGCCAAATCAAGGACCACCCCAGTGCTACCTGCTACAATGTAACCTACTCATAATCTTCATGTCTCCTGCTGCCTCTTCATAATTTGATGACCAGCAAGTTAGTTGATGTTCCAAAATAGATGTATAAATACCATCAATTTAGGCTTCAAGTTATTTTTTTTCCATGCAATCAATATTGTTATCTAAGAACTACAGATCTCATCCTTGAAAAACAAAATGAGAGTGAAAGTTTCCATTGAGTAACTAGTCTTTGCTGCTGAAGAGACATTCATTTAAATATAGAAGTATCTTGGGTTTTTTTCCCCATAGTGGCAAAAAATGTTGTAAAATCAGTAGATGGCCACATGGCACCTAGAAGAAATGGAAAGGTTGGTTAATGGGACACTGGTATAAGGCAAAAGAAAGACAAGGGGTAGTCCTACCTAGTCATTAGTTTCAGAACCAGGGGTAAGCTCAAGGTGGGCAACCTGCCTTGGAGGAATTTAGGTTACTTGAGATGAAGGTTATCAGAAGTGCTGCCTCAGATACCCAGGAGCTGGATTTGATCAGGTGGAAAGCTCTGTTTTTCTTAAATAAATCTTCACTTTACCAAATTGGCTCGCAGGGTCCTTGAACTTATATCTTTGGTGCCTGTAGTGGCTCAGCCCTGCACCAAGCCTTGTGCTGCTACCTGCAGCACTACGAGGCTCTGGTCTCCAAACAGCTTGTGATTCTTTGGGATGAGAGCACTAAAGGATGGACAATAAAGCCACAAGCTTGTTTTCAGGACACCGTGCAGTATATTTGCACCCTGCAAAGTTATGCAACCTAGTTCACAGATCCTCAAAGCATCAATGTATTCTCCCTTGGGTTGGTATCTCACAAACCCCTGCAGAAAACATGCGTTTGATGACTCAGAGGAATTTTCTTGCAGAGAAGGAACTTAAATTCAGATCTTGTCTGTCCCAGGGTGGTCCTTTAACAACAGTAAATTACTTTTCCTTTCTCTTTTCACTTAACAAATTTTAATTTGCCCTTGGTCATGAACAAAACTGTTTTAATCTGTGCCTGTGTAGTCCTTTCCCCTCATATTGTCAGTGTTCTGTCTTATAACCTGCCCTGCCTTTACAGACAATCTTAGAATAAGTGTATGACATACAAGTCCCCTTGTTAGAGGAGAGAAAGATGTGGAGTTTTTTTAAAAAAACTCTTTAAAAAAAGAGAAAGCTATGATTGTCTAAGTGTCTCATTTTGTTTTTGATATGATGGTGCATACGTGCAATCATCTAAATTACAATTTATTCATGCATTACAGTTGAAGGATATTAATCAGGAAGCAGCATATTGTTAAGCAGAGCCTAATAATACAGCTTTGTAGGCTTTTTTTCCTTTGTACTGTTTAAGTGCTCTTGTGTAAGTCTTGCAGAGGAGTTCACTTTTCTCTATCTGTAGTTCAGATAAGTTTAACAAAGAGAAAAAGAACTCTCCTGTGTTTCCCTGGGTGAAAATGAACTCCATAGTTCTAGGATATCAAAAAATTTGTCAGACTTTAAGGAATCAAAGAAACTGAATGGAAACTGTAGGAGATATTTAATTTTAAACTGATTGAAAGTAGGACTCTTTAGGATGTTGATAGAATTTACTAGCATCAAGAAACCTACATATTTAAAGCAAGCACAGAAATGTTACCAAACTCCCTTGCACTTTGATTCTGCATGAAAAGCTTTTTAGTAAAGAGGTAAACCCAAGTACTGTGATGTGGGAACATGTATATACGTATGTATAGACAAATGTCAGACAAATTCTTAAATGGGATCTCCTCTGTCTGAACATTTAAGATGCTTGTAAGAGATCCCTCAAAGATTCTATGGACTGTACTGGTTTGTGATTAGCCTGTCTGCATGTTAGATATTTATCCAGTAATGCATCTTCAGTGAAGTTTATGGGGTGCTGCTGTGTGAGATAGTAAAGAAAAGAAGTGTCCAGGTAGCTATCAGTCACAAAGAATTGTAGAATCATAGAATCATAGAAAAATTTTGTCTGGAAGGGACCTCCAGGATCATTGAGTCCAACCTTTTCAGAGCCCTATCAACACCACTAAACTATGTCTTTCAAGGCAACACCTACCCTTCTCTTAAACACCTCCAGGGATGGTGACTCAACCACCTCTCTGGGCAGCCTGTTCTAATGCCTGACAACCCTCTCAGTAAAGAAATTCTTCCTAACATCCAACCTGAACCTCCCGTGGCACAACTTCAAGCCATTTTCCCTTGTCCTATCACTCGCCACTAGGAAGAACAGACCAATCCCCTTCTCTCCACCACCTCCTTTCCAGCAGTTGTAGAGAGCTATAAGGTCTTCCGTCAATCTCCTCCAAATGATTTTTTTTTCTGTAGAGAAACATTTAATGCAACAGAATTCCTTCTAAAACTAAGTACACGTGTATTAGAGATGCAGAGAATATTGTAATCTGCTGCAAGCATCTTCTTGGGTGACTTCTGATGTTCCAAAGTCAGCCTGACTCCCTTGGTGGCAGAGTCCTTACCTTCTGGACAAGAGTCCCTGCCCATGTCTGCCCAGGAGTTCTCCCCAAACAAGTATCAACCTTTTTTCTTTTTAAAGGAAATGGATTTTATTTTCAGTTGAAGTAATTTTTAGTGTGGAACTGGAAAATTAAGAAAGACGCTTGAAGGGAATCATACACTACCAGTAGCTGAACAAATCTTTCCACAGAAAACTACAAGCTTTAGCATTAAAGAGAACTAAAGGTTTCTATACCTATTTATTTCATTATTACAAAAAAAGGCTTTTTAATTGACACAATTTTACACAATGGGAAGCACACTGTGTAACAATGAGAACTTTTCAAGACAATTTTTACATGCTGCCTGAACCCTATATTGTGTATTTAGCATGCTGAACTGAAGCCATGGGTTTTGAAGTAATGCACAATGCTTGGGAGAGACTCCTTTGACAATTGCAACAAAACAAAATAAAACAACTCCCTGAGAACACAAGGGAGAAAACAATTTGTTCATCGGAAGAATGGCCTGAGGCTGCGTGAAGATCTTCTTGGGCATCAGCAAATTAGCAATAGCCACAGAGTTGGTATCTGCACTGTTACAGGAAAGAAGATCAGGGACTGATCCTGTCCCCAAAGCCAAGTGACACATGCTGGTCTACATCCACGTTAGCCAGGGTCAGACCTCTCCATGGCAGATGTGTCTTGGGGATAGCTAGCTGAAACTACTATAACAGTTGAAGAGTATGACCAATAACTGATCCCCTTTAAATTTATAAATATAGACATGTTCAGAAAATAAATGGCCTTTTTTTTTGTTTTGTAATTTAGTGTTGGAGATGTGTCCAGAGGTGACATCACCATCAGCCTTAGGTAAATCACCTCAAACATCAGCTGGAGTTGGAAATTTCCAAAGGTATCTGGGAGATCAGTTTCCTTGCATTAGTGTGCCACAAACATGACAAAATAAACCTCTGTGTAGCCCAGCATATGTTCCTCTCAAGAAAGCAGCCTATCTTTCATTTGTGAAGTCCTTTATTGTGTGTGAACTCTGACAGAGTTCTCTGTGCATTTGCACTGTCTTTGTGAATGAGATATCTCACAAGTCTTTAGAGAAGACTGATGTTATAGCTGAACATTCTGCCCTTGGTGACTTTTGGTAAAGAGTGCTGGCTTCTTCTCTAAAAACCTGTGCCAAAGGACATCTTGATCTTCCTATGCCCATTCCCCTATTCAATATAAAACAATGTATTTAAAACATACTGTGTTATAGTAGTTAATTAGAGTTTATGGCATTTTTATGAGCAGCAAAAAATGATGATAAATATATGAATAATGACCTGATAATGGATCAGCTATTTTATCATAAATGAATGTCAATGAAGTGTAATTTTCTGCTTTAGGAGGATTCCTGCACCTGGTAATATCCTTAATAAACATTAATTAAAAGGTTAATCTGTTGTAGAAATTGCTTTTCTCTGAAACCACCTGAAATCAATTTGAACCCAATTACAAGCAGTTATCTATTGTTTGTGTGGTTAAAGATTAGAGAATACATTTCTGCTTGTCAGGAGCCATCAGAGCAGGTTTTGAATGTCATGATCAGAGGTGATTCTGAATATTTGAATCCACTTTAATGAGCATAGAAAAACCATTAGAAAATGTAATCAGTCATATTTGATGACTTGACCTTGGGACTTTGATAACAAGGGGTCTAATCATTTCTGTCTTAAGTGCCAACAGGATTTGCTCTTGAAATCAATTGACCATTGCTTGCTCACTGAGAGGATAATCTTCCACGGCAAAGGAGTATAAATTACAAAAATCCAGCAAGTTATAGAAGCAGGTTTAGAATACTCTCTCTGACAGATTCATGAAATATGAGATGCATCTGAAAAGTGATCAAAGGATAATGCTGTTCAAAGAAGTTTGGAGACAAGTGGCTCTTAGTAATAGCAACAAAGTTCTGCTCTGTACATGCTTACCTGCACCGAACATTGAACTGCAAACCATGCCACAGCAGCAAGGGTGTATATGCTGCCTTATTTTCATAGAAAGGTGTCTGAGGGTGATAAAATGTGACTCATGCATAATTTTCTTACTGTTTGCCTCCCATGTTGGTAGGAATTTGCTCTTCCTGCTGTACAGGAAGACCTACACTGTCACAGATAATATATCTGAGTATGGGAGCCGGTAGAAGAAATAAAGGAATGGGGTCTTAATACGTTTTCTCACAAAGGTTAGGTAGTTATTTTCCCCTTTCATATCAAAATTATGTCCATATGCCTCATTATAGACTTTGGTCCAGATTAAGCAGATACTTTGGCTTGGCTGTAGTTTCACTGATAGGAGTAACCACAGTGCAGTTCTTTTTTAAGCACAGAACTTGTCCCAAGTGACTTTGGATGTTTGAAAATTTAGGAATCTCTTCTATCATCAAGAGAAATAAAGAGAGGGAGAGAGAGAGAGCTGCAACTCCAGAGTGCACTTCCCTTCTTGAAAGATAAATATTAAATACAACTGGAAGCCATTTTTTTTTCTGGAGGGCTTGAATTTCCTCTTCAGTAACTATGATGGGAATCTAGAGGAAAGAGCTTAGGATTTGACTGGCTATGGGTAAGATCTGTGGGACTTACATCCATTTGCACCACAAAGTTCATTGTTTCTGTATTCACTGAAACTTTAGGATTACAATTTTTGAGAAGTCAGTAAGACTAACTGAGGCTTATGAACCTAAAAAAGAAATGACCGTAGGTATTTCCAGAAGACTTTCCTATGGAAATGAAAATGTTTCTGAATTACTGCTCACTTGGAGTGAAAAATGACATCACAGTATATAATCAGCAACAACATATTCAAACATACATATTAGAACTTTTTTAACAGGCTGGTGTACTTAGAGGTAAAAAATGCAGACATGCCATAATCTCTAAGACACATTTTCATCACATTTGTGAGAAGGTGAAGAGGATTTCAAGTTTAAAATCTATTTTTAAAGTCCTCCTATCCAATCTTAAAAGCCACTCTCTCAAACCTCTGAACACATAGAAAGGCAACTTTCTTTAAAGGCATTGTGTTGCATATTTTGGATATATCTAGCAGTGAATCATGCATAATTTGATAACATTTATAAAATTAGATTCTTAACTGGAGAATTGATGGCTGATAGCTTCAAATTAAGTGAAATTTTGCAAAATTGTACTTAACTTGTTGATGGTAAAATTTTCTATTCTGTAACGCACAATGCTGAGTTACCATTAAATCAGGCTGTATAAAATTTCCAGCTTAGGTAATAGAAGGCTGGAGTTGAATAGAATAATTATGAATTATCTGGTTTTTTGGTTTTTTTTTTTAAACATAGGAATGTTCTTTCAAACAAGCAGTCTGACAGACTCAATAAATACATCTCAACAACAAAAATAAGTACAGACTACTTTGTTCAAGCTAGGGAAGCACCAACAACACTATAGAGGAAAGGAAGGAAGGAAGGAAGGAAGGAAGGAAGGAAGGAAGGAAGGAAGGAAGGAAGGAAGGAAGGAAGGAAGGAAGGAAGGAAGGAAGGAAGGAAGGAAGGAAGGAAGGAAGGAAGGAAAAGGAAGGAAAAGGAAGGAAAAGGAAGGAAGGAGAAGGAAAATCCTAACATTCATTTCTCACAATGAGTGTCCAGTTCAAAGTGCCTGGAAGATTTTTTGCTGAAAAATATTGGAATTTAGTTTGGAATGTATTAAATGTTAGCTGCACAGTTCATGGAAAATTCATTGTTAGATAGATAACCTAATACATTGTCTTTCATATATTTGTACACTATAATGATGATCACAGTATAAACCAATAGTCAGGTTGATTTGAGAACCCTCTGTTCTGTAATCTGTGAATGGCTTAATACAGTAGAAGGCTATTGGTCTGTGGTTTTAACAGGGGATGAGAAAAATTGAAGGGAATTTAAACTGTGGCCTAAAATTCAGCACATCCAAATTAGGTTTAAGTATTTTCCTGCAACCCATTAAAAATCCCGCGTTCAAGACTGGATCAAGCCCTGGAAGGGGAGCCTGAAGGTGGCTGACATTGGTACTGCGAGCACTTTCTCTCCTGATGCTTTTCAGGACAGTTTGTTGCAGCACCGTGTCACACGGTGGGATGATGTTAGGCAAACTTCTCATGAGGCTGCTAGGACCTGTCAGAAAATTACATTAGGAAAATTACACCAGAAAAATTACAGGAACCTTGCCTTCTGGCATGTCCTTGGCTGTGGTCCAGCACAGTGACTGGTTGCTCTGGTTCTTCAGTGTTTTTGGTGAGAAAAATGTCTCTTTTTGATTAAAACTCCAACAAATTACATAAATGAAAATGAAATCTGGGAAGAAGTTACCTGCTCTCTTTGTCACTATATTAACAGATCCAGCTATCTAGTTCCACCACATTTCAGACAGGGGTGTCATATACAATTGCCAGCTTCAGTTCCACTTATGTCCTTTAGTGTGAATGAAGTTGTTAATATCTTGAGCGTTGGTACCCTGACGACAATGCCCAACCACCTTCACATTGCTCATTATAATGCATGTTTTATTTCATTTTGTTACATTATTGTGCTTCTATAGTTTGAGCTGATATTTTTCATGCCGAGTGTCTCTCTGAGATATTGCCAGACTGCTCCAAGCACTTCTGAGAGTTAAGGGAAGACTCTCGTCTCTGTATTATGTCCTGGTGAGCATTTTCTTTCTGAAGTGCTTGCATTCCCCCAAGA
Organism: Trogon surrucura; assembly: GCA_020746105.1. Classification (NCBI taxonomy): domain Eukaryota; kingdom Metazoa; phylum Chordata; class Aves; order Trogoniformes; family Trogonidae; genus Trogon; species Trogon surrucura. The sequence goes on along the minus strand of CM036617.1, from coordinate 29,795,011 downwards.
GAATGGGAAAATGCTTGAAATTTGTCAGGAGGAGCCCTCTGAAGCAGGAATATACCATTTGCTGTATCCAGTAAAATCTGCCCAAATTTGGCCAAGTTATAAGCATTTGAAAAATGGTTTGTAGACTGCTGGCAACAAAGGACTCTGACCACTCAGAGTGTGTGTCCCCAATAGAAGCAGGGACTGAACACACTTTTTCCTGCAATCATAGGGCCAGGATGTGTTTGGGTCATTGTGAGTGTCTCTGGGTGTTTCCTGCTTTCTTTCAGTGCTCACTGTGCTCCTCTCCATTTTCTGATGCTTAGATATCGAAAGAGAGGGATGTGTGGAGGGAAGAGACAAAGAGACCTTGGGCTGGGAAGAGAGAAAACCAGGAATTTGACAGAGGGCTTAGAGAAGCCAGCAGGGAGGAGAAGACAAGCTTGGGACAGTGACAGGATAAAGAAGATGGGAAAGAAAGAAACAAGCCCAGAGAGACTCAGGCAGAAGGTTGCTGCTCTGGAGTAGATTCTGCTGCAGTGTTGGGAAGAGGTGTTTAAGGAGAGGCTGGATGTGGTCTAACCGGTGTGATGATGTTGAGTCGTAGACTGGACTTGATCTCAGAGGTCTTTTCCAGCCTCAACAATTCTGTGATTCTGTGAAGAGACTCCAAGCTCTTGGTACTGCCATTCTTCTGCTATCAGCTATGGTCTGCAAAACACACTGGACAGACATCATGTCTCCAGCAGCAGGAGCTCCTGGAGGTTGAAACAACCTGCTGTTGTATTCTACTGGCCCTCAGAGCAGAGGTATAGACAGGAGAGCGAGAGGTACAGTCATCCTGGCCAATGTGGACAGAGGATGCTCTAGGGTGTCAGCTGCCTTTTCTGCCTGCTTCTTTCATTTTTGATTGAGGAGTACTCACGCACAAAATGGCCTGAAACAACATTTATTCAGGCTGTAAAGCCAAGCATTGCAATGCTAGAAAATGCTGCAAATACAGTTGCTGAGCAACCATAGGCCTGAACCTTAATTAGTACACACACCTTAGGAGCCAACCATTAATTACATGATCACATGCCATTTTTTTCCCCCCACAAGTTACAAAAGATTAATTGGCTGAGCAGCCCTGAGCATGTTTTATACAGATTCCTTGGACCTCAGCCCAGCTGTTACCCAAGAGAGGTGTGCGTAGAGCACTCAGCCATGGGCTTGTTCTAGCAGCCCTAGTGTGTGGATCGCACAGGTAAGGGTTCATCCTACCACACTCATTTCAGTGCTAATCATCCAGTTTCTGCTAAAAGGCTGTAAGATATAAGGAGTTGTCTTTAGTCATGTTGTCTGAAGAGCCTGTGAGGTTGTAGTTAGATTTTTTTCCCCAAAGCCCCCTGCCCGAAAGCAGTTGTTGATTCTCTTGCCTCAAGAAGACCCTGGAGCTGCAGCTGGGAGCTATCTGGCTGTTCATCCCTTGCAGCTCCTGTTGACATACCAGCAACAGGTAAAGGTTTGATCAGAAGAGGGGCTGATCCCACGGTATTTCACTAAATCCTCAGCCAAGGGTTTGCCAACAGCAGCTGGGTGAACTCAGCGTGACCTAGCGGGATGTCTGCGGAGCCAGGGGAGCTGTTACGCCCATAGTGCAGCATGTACTAAAGCAGATCAGCGTCACAGTACTTAGCACCCAACTAGGTCAATCCGTCATGTGCTGTAGTATTCAGTGTAAGTGCACTTAGAGGTGAGTGAAAGCCTGGAACTGGCAGATAAGAAATGAAGATTTGATGTGTAGGGGGCGGGATGGGTCCTTGCCCATGGATACTATCTAACTTGCACTCTCTAGTATTTACATCACTAACTGCAGTGACTTAATCCAGATTTCCCTGAATCTTCTGAAGGTCTTTCCTCCTTGCAGCTGCATCCCATGTAAGAAACTCCAGTCTTGATTTCTCATGGGTTAGAAGGGCTTGTTACCAGATAGTACCCCTGTGTGTAATGCAAGCATGGTCACCAGCTCCTGCTCACTCTAGAAGGGTATGTGCTGTGAAGACACCAAACCATCAGCTTTCTGGCTGTGGGTTTTCCATTAGTTAAATGCCCAGGTTTCAGCCAGGTTAAAATAAATGCATATATACACTTGCACCTCTCCTATAATCTCAAGCAGGTCCTGAGCTTCCTATTGCAACCTACCCTCACATTGCTCTTGCTCCTATTTCACAGGAGGTAAACCTTGCTCTGCCCTTTCTCCCAGGAGCTGTTCTATCTTTGTGTGCTGCTTCCTACTGCTGCTATATCATAACTTACGAATCTTGTTACTGATGCTTATCTTGGCCACAGGCTACATCACTTTTCCTTACTCTACTCCTGATGTAGTGTACAAGATACACGAGTCGTCTTCCTTTTCATCAGGGAAGCAGACACAATATTTGCTACAGATCAGTCTGCGTATGTCTTCTGTTTCACTCCCTCAGTATCATCTTCAGTGACTGACTGGTTTCATCCAAGATTGGCAGTGGGATAGCTGCAAAGACAATTAATTTCACACGAAAGTCATCCTTCCCCATAACTGGGGACAGGAGTTACCGTACTTAAATGTCTGCAGTATTTTTAAGTCCTGCTTGATCCTTACAGCTGACTTTTCGGTTGAATGAAATAACACCCACTGTGCTGCCAAAACAAGCTGAAGGAGAAAGGCTCTAGGGGGAATGGAGAATTTTGAAAATACATGTGGAGGAAACAGGAAACCTTCATATAATGTAATTTTAAGCCCTTCAGTGGTGAGGCACAAATCCTAAGGCACTCTTCTTCATTGTTTAGCTGGTGATATTTCTGGATGGAAAGAACCTGCACCTTTATTATCAGCGATGAGACAGATCATCTCAAGTTTTTAAAATAAATCTCTCCCTCTCTCTGTCACATTCTTCTGAAATGGTGCATATCCTTGAAACATTTATTTCTCTGGGAACATGAGGTACCGCCAGAAAACTACTTAGATCATTTATTACTCCTGAATATTTAGAAATTGTTAACCTTTACACACTCCACCCAAGGAAACACTGGGAGAGGCTGTAGCTTTTTTTAACTCTTTCACTTCTGTTCCTCCTCTTTAATCCTTCATTCCATTGTGTATCTGTTTATGAACAGGCAGGTTTATGTGTGTTTTATGATCCAGGCAATTCTGCAGAGGCATAAGAGTAAGGAAGACACATTTTTGCTTAGAGGCAGAAAGATCTGTGGTGAAGGCTGTTTCCACTCTTTAAAGCATTAATATATCCAGATGTAACCAGAAATGGTGAATAGGTGCAACTAAAACACAGAACAGACGGGATCTTTGCCCCAGACTCTTTTAGGGTTAGAGGCCAAATCTATTCCTTATTCCACTTTTTCATATGAAGTTAGAAATGGAAAGAGTAAAACATCTCAAGAGGCTATTTTCCCTCTATTTCTAATAGACAAAACCTGGAGACAGATTTAAGCCCAATAAACCCCATATACAGTTAAATTTCCCTGCTGGCTGATGAGCAGTAGAAGACAAAAGTGGGCTGGGTGAGTTGCTCCTTATTTCCGGAACCTAAGTCTGGAGATCGTTCCCAGATGCACCCAGTTCCCAGCACTGCGCAGCTGGATCCCACTCATCACATGCCCAGTGTGAGTGGCGCTGCCCACAGCTCAGCTGTGGTTGCAGCCTGAAACGCATTATTCTACCCTGGTGAGGCCGCATCTGAAATATTGAGTCCGAAATATTCTGGGCCCCTCAGTTTGAGAAGGACAAGGAACTGCTTGAGAGAGTCCAGTGCAGAGCCACAAAGATGATGAAGGGAGTGGAACATCTCCCTTATGAGGGAAGGCTGAAGGAGCTGGGTCTCTTTAGCTTGGAGAAGAGGAGGCTGAGGGGTGACCTCATTAATGTTTATAAATATGTCAAGGGGGAATGTCAGGAGGATGGAGCCAGGCTCTTTTCAGTGATGTCCAGTGACAGGACAAGGGGCAATGGGTGCAAGCTGGAACATAAGAGGTTCCACAAAAATATCAGAAAAAACTTTTTCACAGTGAGAGTGACAGAGCACTGGCACAGGCTGCGCAGGGAGGTTGTGGAGTCTCCTTCTTGGGAGACATTCAAAACACATCTGGACAGATTCCTGTGTGACCTACTGTAGGTGATCCTGCTCTGGCAGGGGGGCTGGACTAGATGATCTTTTGAGGTCCCTTCCAACCCCTGACATTTTGTGATTCTGTGTGATTCTGTGATACATTTGCTCTTTAGTTCTACCTTTGAGACACATATGGACCAAGCCAAAGGCAACATCCCTTCCCTCTTTCATCCCCTGCATGAGCTATTACGAAGAGAAGAGTGATACATTCTTGGGAAGCACCTGGTTTTGAGAGGACGTTGGTATGAAAACTATTGTTGACAAAATAACATCATTATTTCAAAGTTTTTCAGGCGTGCGATTTCAGACAATAGGTAAATGGGGCCAGGTGAAATCCTCGAGATGCTGTTTTGTGTTGTGCAAAACTTTTTGTGAATTAAACCCAAAATCCAGCAAATGGTTTCAACCAAAGAGGGTGATTCTGAGAAATTGCAGTCAATGCAATGTGATGATTTCAAAGTAAAACAGCTCAAAGTTTTCAGTTCAAAACATTTGTTTTTGTTTTGAGGTTTTCCTGCCTGCAATAAATAAAAGAGGGTGAAAAGTTTAAACACAAAATTTAAATGTTTTGTTTCAGATCGAACCAAACACTTTGCTTGATCCAAAGTGAAATTTTTGGATTTTATTGTTTTACCAAGAAAATACAGTTTCATTTCCTGTCAACTCAAAACATTTTTTGTAATTGTAGGCTTGCTGTGATGAATTCAAAGGCCAGTTATTCATCGTGCTCTTTAGGAAAAAGTCTCGGGAATTAATTTTTTCTGGGAAATGAGGTGAAGTTTCACAGAACTAGTGCATATGTGGGGGGGAAGGTGATGAGGGAGCAGAGCTGAAGATGAAAGCTAACAACTGATGATGGTCCAAAGAGCATTGTCAGTATGGGGTTATGGCTCACCAGGTCTTGAAGCCACCACCCCAGGCAGTTATTATTTTACGGCAGGATAGCAGCTATGAGACTGGGCTCCTTTTGCACAGCCCCGTTGTGGGTCAACTGAACACTGCTCTGTTCTGCCATAACCTTTTTGGGAAGGACAGGGCTGAGCCCTATGTGGAGGCAGCTGCTGGTGCATGTGGCCCTGCTGTCACCAGCACCTGAGCTGAGTCCCTGATCCACTCCTGACTTTTAACTGTATACCCAGAGGAGTCTGTTTTCTTACCAAGCATGTGGCTTTGGCCTCCAAAAAGCAGGATGGCTGCATTTAGGGTTCAGGTTATGTGGAGTGCAGATGTGTGTGGATATGTGGGAAACAAGCATATATTGTGCTACATTGTTTTAATTCACTTGATCAGCAGCTATAAAGTTAACACTTTCACATGGAGGTTGTGGACTCTCCTTCTCTGGAGACATTCAAGACCTGCCTGGACACGTTCCTATGTAGCACTATCTAGGCGTTCCTGCTCTGGCAGGGGGATTGGACTTGATGATCTTCTGAGGTCCCTTCCAATCCCTAACATTCTGTGATTCTGTGATTCTGTGATAAATATCTATTGGGGCAGAAATCCCTTCAGCCTGTGGCCCAGGGAAATGGTCGAGCCACCATCCCTGGAGGTATTCAAAAGACATGTAGATGTGGTGCTTAGGGACATGGTTTAGTGGTGGGCATGGCAGTGTTAGGTTAATGGTTGGACTGGATGATCTTAAAGGTCTTTTCCAACCTAAACTATTCTGTGTTTCTCTGCAGGTGCGGTAAAGTTAAAGGCAGCTCCATCCCTGGAAGAAAGTGTCACAATCTCTCCCCACGGTTGATAAAATTAGTAAGCTTGGTGGTCACCAACTGCAGCCGTATACTCTGGCCAACTGAGGAAAGTACCATTAAGCAGAAGCCTGGCCATGGGACTGCACTGCAGCCCAAATGTGTCTCAGAGCTCACTTTCAACTGATGAAGTATTTGGGATTATGCATTACCCTGCAGGGCGCGGAGAATGGCATACTTCTCAAGTGAATTCAGCCGGTGGCGTTGTAATTAAGCTAATTACACCGTAGCCTTCAGTTAAGGCAATGAGTTGCTGCTATGCTTGTGTGCATTATGCAGCTCTGTAATACATGCCACGGTATTTCTGCATGTGTGTAACCCGTGCTTTCCCCTTGTTGTATTTCTACATGATTGTCCAACTGTAGGAACACTACTATTTCCGTAAGCTCCTTCTCATGTATTTTAACCCTGTCAGATTGTCAGCCAAACCTGGGAAAGAAGCTGACAATTTTTGGAACCCTTCCTCTATTAGCAAGAGTCCCTCTGTGTGTGTCACTCCGTCTGAGTGTGTGTGTGTGTCCCACACAAAAGATCCTATCCGTGGGGAGGAGCTAGGGCTATCACACTGCATGGGCAGAATCCCCACCACATCACCCAAGAGGAACCTTTCCCCCAGCTGAAAACAGTGCCGAGCTTGTCTCAACTGGAAGCCAGACTTTGGCTATCTTACAAATTACTATGTTAAAGAAATCTTTACGGAGCATGGTGTTGGTAAACAAGAGCTCGCTGCTCCTATGATTCACTACCTTCTTACGCACTTTACGAGTAAATTTCTCCACCCTCCTACGGCTGTGGGGAACCGCAGACATGGTGGAACCGGTGCCCTCCTGCGGGCCAGAAGCATCCCCCCAAAGTGTGCAAAGCCGCGGATGGCATTTTACGTGACAGCAGAGGTCAGGGGAAAAAAAATACAATGTGTGACTGTTTGTCAAGGCAAAGAAGGGATCCTAGGAAAGGCCTGGGAAGGGTCCAAAGCACGTTCGGGAGCTGTCCCTCTGTGAGCCTTGAAGGAGCGGCCAAGGCTGTGGCACAGGGGAGGGGAAAGTAGCCAAGTGCTGCTGGGCAGGCAGGGTGGTTTTGTGGGCAGGGAAGGACGAGGCGGACAGGCTGGGCTGTGAGTCCAGCAAGCACCTCACGTTTTGCGTGCTCCTCTCCAGCAAAGGGGAAGACATCTGCTGTGCTTCATTTCACTGCAGGCATCACAAAGCTTCATTCACGGAGGTCCCGCTGTAAACCCCCTGACCACCCAAACAGACACCGGCATGTGCAATTGGCTCGTTGAACTTCAGCATGCTCGTGCTGGAAAGGAAAGCCCTATGAATATATTCTCTGTCTGCTCAGCTGCATTTTGGGTCTTTGTGCTAAAGCGAGTTGCACATGGTACTTGACAAAGGGCAACGGATGCAAGCTGGAGCATAAGAGGTTTCACAAATACATTAGGAAAAGTTTTTTTTTCACTGTGGGGGTGACAGAGCACTGGCACAGGCTGCCCAGAGAGGTCTCCTTCTCTGGAGACTTTCAAAATCCACTTGGATGCATTCCTGTGTGGCTGCCCTAGAGGATCCTGCTCTGGCAGGGGGGTTTGACTAGACGATCTTTCGAGGTCCCTTCCAACCCCTGACATTCTGTGATTTTGTTCTCAAAAGCAATATAGTCACATCAGGGTGGCACTGAGCCTAGCTAATTAGCCCTTCCTGGCAGGTCTAATTAGGCTGGGCAGGGAGCCATGCTGATAGAGCTATACTTTCGTGGGTTCCAGTTCTTGTTCGGTCCCAGTCAGCGCAGATATCTGCACTGCATTCATGCTGTGCTGCAGACATACTGCCAGTGCTTCGCAGGAGCCCGGGACCCTGGCAGTAAAAGCCATGGAGAGGCCAGCTGAGGACTGAGGAGAATAGCTGGAGCTGGAGCTTCTTTCTCCTAAGACAAACTTTTGGGAAAATAAAAAAAAAAGTCATGCAGAATTTTCTTTGCTTTTTTTGACTCGCTGTGATGATTTCTGAAAATACTCCACACCCTGGGGTCCCGGATGAGGTCAGACACTTTTGTGCACTGCTCAAACCCTTTGTGAGATGGAGTCAGTGACTCTGAGGGGAAAAGTCACAGGAAAAGCCCATTCAGAGTCTCCTGGTGGATGTACATCTCAATAATAAAATGGATATGTGCATTTCCTTCCCATTCCTTACCAGGATCTGTGCCCCCTTTTGGACTGAGGGTTGCGTGGGTCTCAGTTTGTTATCACCTGAGGTTTAATCTTGATTTTACTGTATCCACTACTGTGGCACAGAGCCAAGATGGTGCCCGTGTGCTCCTTGTGAACAGCCTGACCCAAGGAGGACAAAAAACAAGGGCAAAAAATGAAATCTGGGTCCCCCTGGCCATCGTGAGCCCCATCAAGGAGGGCAGCTGGAGGAAATTTTGTTAAAATCAGTTGAAGTAGTGAGGAGGTGGATACCGAGCCACAACTAGCAGTGGAGGCAGGAATCCAGATGGCCACCCTCCTAGATCAACATTGCAGACATGAGAATCGAAAGGAGAAACTGTCACAAAAGTAAACAGAGTAAGAGAGAGGGCCATAATGCTTGGCCTGGCCACTGTCCAGGTGTCCACCCTCTTATCACAAAACGCGCTGTGGTCAAACATGGGAGCAGACCCCGAGCATCTGTGCCCAAAGAACCTAATTGGTGTTCGCAATGGTAGCCGAGTGAGCGGCTGAGGCAGTGCAGGGGAGAGGAGTGGAAAGGAGGCTTTCGAGCACGTGGCAGGCTGCCTGGCCAGCACAGCATGTGGCAGGGGAGGAAAGACATGAAACAAAAGCCTTCCTGCAGGAGCAAAGAGAAAAGACCCACTGCTGACAGGAATGAAACAACACAGCCCGCTGCGGAGGCCAGAGCTCCTGGGGCAAGCGAGGCCAATAGTTGTAAAAACAGAGTTTTGAAGTAGGAAATGTAACATGACTACAAATTACCTCTCTTCCCCCTCTCTGAGATCTCCTGGCTCCCATGGTGTGTAACGGGATGCTGGGCAGCCAGGCAGCGAGCTGGCAGCAGGACAAGCAGGACCTCCTGCCCGTACTGGTGTGGGGCACCAACTGGAGAGCTCAGCACCCCCACCCCTCTGACCTCCTCCCAAAACACAGAACTACCTCAAATAGAAATATTCCCAACACCAGCATTCCCCCCGCAGTGGCGGGGAAGCTGTTTTTTTTGGAGGCTATCCGCCAACAGCAACAATAATACAGTGCCATTGATTCCCAATGGGCCCTACTCACAATGACCAAACTGGACAGATAATTTACAACTGATATATCTGTTGTGGAGACAGGACACAGGCATTTTTACCAACAGGTCATCTAAGCCCCGGAGCAGAGTCAAAACACGTGGTGAAAAATATATTTTCCTCCTGTTTCCATGCTGGCTGTGCCACGGCTTTTGGCTGAGTGACAGGATGGTGGAGGACTGCAAGTTTTGCAGTCGCAGCTTTGGATGTTATTTAATCTTCTTCTTCTGTTTTAGTGGGTCCTTTTACCAAAATATTTGCTGTGAATGGGAAGGAAAAGAAAAAAGAAGGGTGACTAGAAAGGATTTCTGCTGCACTGTTTACACTGTTCGCACTTTCTTCAGAGCCACAGAAGTTAGAGATGGAAAAACCATACCAAGTCATTGAGGGTGAACTTTTCCAAGACCTTTAAATCACTTACCACTCTGACAAATGACCTCCAGAGAAAGTCTGTGTGGCAATTTCAGCTATTGCAGCCCACCAATGTCTTTTCCGTTCCTTGGCTGAAGGTTCTCATCCTCACAGCAGAGTTAGAAAAAGTGGACCCAAACCTGTGCCCCAGCAACTCCAGCTAAGAAATTAGATGATGAATTAGGTGATGAATTAGGATGACTCCTGAAGTGGAGTCAGCCTCCTGCTGTTGACTGCTCTGGGGAGAAGCAAGTGAACGAGAAGTAGGGGAAACTTAGACTGGCCTTCTCCTCTGCATATTTCAGAGATTGCTGAGGCTTTAATTCCTGTGTAGGGATCTGCAGTGCAATGCAGGATCCTCAGAGGTCTAATCCTGAGTGAAATCGCTCAACACCAGGTCTGCAAAGGAAATTAGGTACATACATAAGCAGGTAGAAATCAAAGAAGACATAAAAATGCCCATCAGACTAGACACTCAACTGTCATTAAAATGCAGAGGAGGCAGACGCTGAAAGAGCAAAAGTAATGCAGTTTGTGTTTTCTACAACAGGATGTAAAAGGTGTGTAGATGGGGCACTTAGGGATATGGTTTAGTGGTGGGCTTGGTCGTGTTAGGTTAACGGTTGGACTTGGTGATCTTAAAGGTCTTTTCCAACCAAAATTATTCTATGACTCTATGATTCTATCATTTAGAAACCGTTTGGCAGTTTTTCTCCTTCCTCTTAGATTTGCCCTAATTCTTCTTCCTTCACTTTTTAAGACAACTTTTTTTTTTTTGTTCCCCCAGAGCTTATTTTGTTTCAACATGGAAGTTCACTGCTCATTGAAATAGAACAAAGAAGCCCCAGGGATATTACTGACCAAATCCCACCTTGTACTTCTAACATTACTATTTTGGGCAGAAAAACAGTGCTATATGGCTGATGGCATTGCTCTGTACTTGTTGAATCTCTGAGGTGTTTAGATGCCATCTCAGACCAGGAATATCCAGTCAGTCCTCTGCTTGCATGGTCCTGGGAAAGGCCACGATGGTGCAAGGCTTTCAGCTTAAGTGTGAGATGCTTGGCTAACATGGGATGTGCTTTGTCTGACCTTTGCAGTCAGTGAGACACTGAGGTTCAGCTGGATGTTCTGTTTCTGTGGAGTTACCAGTCTCTCCCCTGGCAACACCAGCAGATGATTATTACCATATATTTTAGATTATATGAACCTCCTTCTTCAGAGGAAACATCCCTTTCAGCTTGGGTTCTTCTTCCATACACAACCCTTACTTCTCAGAAGGCAAGTGAAGAACAAATGCACCTAGAGGAGGTGAAGTATGTTGTATTAGTGCAGGGAGGCTGTAAAATTGTTTTCAACTATTCCAGTGTGAAACCTGAAATTTTTCACTCAGTGCCTACATGAGTAAATCACCTATATGTGTAAGAGATCCACTGTAGTGTCCTGTCCCTTCTGAAATCTTGGGAGGAGCATGTCATGGAAGTGACCATATTATCTGACCACTGGGACAGGAGAACAGACCCATGGGATCCAGAACTGCCTGAACAGAGACTTCACAAGTAGGCAAGGGATGGTGTAATGAGTGCCCCATGTTACAATAGGACAATATTAATCCCAAGGAAGCGTGGCATCCTTTTATCTGATCTTGTTCTTGCTGTAGAGGGTAAAGCCCTGGCCCAGCCATGTTTTGAATGACTCGCAGACATGTTTCCCCTCTGCCCCTCGTTCAGTTGTGCTGCTGATGCTTGAGCAATGTGAGAGGCAAGAAGCCACTGACCTTGGTCTGTCCTGAACTGCTTCTGTTCAGTCAACTGGATGGCCTAAACTCCTGCATGAGGGTGCTTGGGGAAAGAGCTTCTCTTCATTCTCTTTGTCCAGAGGACTCAGGCCTGACAAATTAAGCTTGTGGGATAGAGAGAACTGGAGGAAGAGTGGAAGAAAAAGGGCAAGTGGGTACAAATTATTTCATTATGAACTTTCCATGAAATAGTGAGGGTAGAGTCAGGCAGCGGTGGGAGGATGTTAATTTACGGCAGAATGATGTTATTACAGCCCTTCTTCAACCAGTCATGTTACAGGAAGATAAATAAAGCCCAAGCCAAATCTTCCCCTGGGCTAAGCCTGCTAATTTGGAGATTTATGTGCAACTTACATCCAGCCTGATAATTCCGCTGCGTGACTGATCGAAGGTCTTCACTTGCAGGGTAGGGTGTTGTTAAAGGCACTGATGTTCGGAACTGGAGCACAGCAGGACGCTGCCTGATGAGGCCATTACTAAATTTCAGTGGCCAAAAGCAACTTGTTGATCTTGGTGAATGCATTGCTTGCAGCACTGGGTACAGGGCTATCTCACAGTACAGCAAACATGAGGCGTTTTTGTCAGTGACCATGCAGAAAAGCCAGGCTCTGTTTGCTCAGCTAGAAAATGCTTACACCAGCTTTTTTTTTCCCTTGAAACTCAACTTTCCCAATTCTGTGTGGGAGGGCTTTTTTCCAGGCTTTTTAAAGTAATATCGGTATTATGGCTAATGAGGCAATGGAAAGCAAGCTGATCTGTGCACTGTAGCTAATGACTCCATTCCCGTGAGCCTAATCAAAGATCTGTACATTTAATTGCTGTCAAGTCAGCTCTAGCCACCTGCCATTTCTGTTACACCTGAGCTCCCTTCTTCGTGGCCCACGATTCTAAATGAATCCATCTCTTCTTCTAAGGGAAGGAAAACAGAGCTGCCAAGCAACCCTGAAATGGTGCTTTACCCTTAGAGCAAAGATCAAACAGTCTGTGTTGTCACTGAGCGATACGTATGTTAACTGACTGTGGCACAGATTTGTTGAAGATTTATTAGCCTCATATTGGAGATCAGGGAAGTGAGAAATACACCCTTGTCTGGACGTGTCCTGGACCTGAGACAGGCTTCTGTCAGAGGAGAAAGTGATTTTTGTTGGCTCACCACTGAACAAAGTTAAACTACATTAATTTTTGTGTTTCTCTGATGGAAAATACCACTGAAGCCATTATTCTGCTCCCGCAGTGGGCTGGTGTGGTATTTTGACCAACCTTTGTCCTCAGCATCACGATTCCTAAACATCCTGCCTTTTCCATAGGGAGTTGATGCAGGAAATGTTGTGGGGCCATGTTCACTTGAATGTAAGAGATAACTCCTGTTCATTGTTCCAGGGGAAAAAAAAAAAAAAAGGAGGGAAAAAAAATAGTTACTGCTAATATATTGCAAAAAGAAAATGTTCTTTATGATCCTTACTGGATTAGCATACCTCTATCTAGGCAAGTGTGACTCCTAAGAGTCAGGTATTTAACCACATGTATTTCTTCAAATGTATTTCCAGAGAAATTATTTGTTAGGAAAGATGCAGTCTATGAAGTCATACTAAAGCACTATTGTCTTTTAGATAATTTCATTTTTTACTCTAGTTTCCTAGTGAAATGAGAATTACGGGATCATGTGTTGTGATTAGTCTGTCTGATCATCCCTCGTTAATCACTTTTCTATTCTTGACCTAGCTGAACCCTAGTTAACAATGGAAGAAAAATATGAGAGAAATTACGTTACCATTTCAAGAAGATAAGTATTCAGGTGAAGGTGCAATACTCCGCAAATACCTCCTATGAATGTCCCGAGCAGAGGAAGCCTGCCAAGTGTTGTCTGCAGAAGAGAAGAGACCATTTGGGTGACCCAACCACAACGATAACCTTAGCTGGAGATTACCATAAACCACAAAGCACGGATCTGTGAAATATGAGGCACCACTGATAATCAGAACTGTTTGGTTTCCTTTCTCAAACCATCATAAAAAGCAAAGACATCATTAAGATATTTGACGAGGTACAATGAGTTTTCTGCAAGCGGCAAATGCAAGCTGCAGTTTCTTTGCCCCATTGTGACAATGTGGAAAGGCTTTATAGTAGCTTTTAATACAATTTACTTCAATTTTAGGAGCTTTTCTTCTGCCAGAAGAGTTTAATTGGCCCTGAACTCCTGTGAGTTTTTGAACTGTGAGTTGACAGATGCATAGATTAATTTAGCAGGAAAACCAAAGAATAAATTAAAGTGTCTGAAAACAATTAAGGGTCTGCAGCTATTTGTATCAGTTGGAGAGCTTAGAGCTAAATTCTGCTGCTCATTTTGCTGTATGGCTAACCACTGCTGTACTTTACTGCAGCACAAACCTAAAAAGAACTTCACTTTTTGGCCATTCCTCTGTCAACACGCTTAAAATTTCTGCTCAGAATATCCGACAGTGTCTTCAGAAAAACAAGCTGCCATGTGGCACCTCTTTCCTGTTCTCCAAGCTGCCAGATGACAGAGATCACGTGCACATGGAGGGGAGCCAGATGCAAAGGTCAACTGGGATGTTGCCATGCTAAATTCTATAATGCCTGATACCTATGGTTAGCTATGTGAGCCAGCTCCTAAAGATGCAAACTGTTGCGCTTCTATACTTTCCTGTATTACTAAAATATACCAGGAAAGGAAGAAGACAGCAGCCATTCCCATCAATAGACATGGGAGAAACATGTTCAAGTCCATTCCCATACTAGACATGGGAGAAGCATGTTCAAGTCCATGCACTACTCAAAAAGATTTCAAAAGATTTTTTTTTATTTTCCGGGCAGAATATTAAACATGAGATTGTAGGTTTTTGCTCCCCACCTCAACCACATGCTTACCATGCAGGAACCATTCTCCCTGCTGCTGATTTAATGGTTCCCAGCAATGCTACCAAAGGTGGAGCTGAGCCATGAAGTGGAACACTGTAGTTCCTCCTAGTGTGTGCAAGACCATAGTGTTTGCAATGTTACTGCAATGTAATAATGACAGCGTTTGTGAGGAGGCACATTCTCAGTTTTGAGGCAGAGGTCTTCAACCTTTCACAGAACTGCCTTGCAAAACTTATTGCCAGATGTCCCAAAAGCTTTGTGGGATTCATGGAAGGGCTAGACAGGCATCTTGTGCAATTGGGAGCCCTCCAGTCCTCTTCTTCTGGTCTGTGAAGTATGTAGGTGTGGAGCGACTCAGGACTTTGAGATGAGTGAGGTAGTCTTCATAGAAGGAGTTTCCCAAATTACAGAGGGTAAACATAGAGCTGAACAGAGACTGTAAGTGCCCTTATTTACTGTAAGTGCCCTTTCCCACAAGTCACATTAGCTTCAGCCATTACTTAATGTCCTAAAGTCAGAACACAGCTCTACTTTGGCATCAATGAGGAGGTCTGAGCACTGGGAAAGGGGTCATTGCTCAAGCACCTGGGATATAGCTTAGGTTCTGTTACTTTCTCCAGCATCATCTCCAGCAAATCGTAGCATGGTAGAATCATGGAATGAACAATAGAATGGAACAATAGAGTCATAGAATGTGTTGGACCGGAAGGGACTTCTAAAGGCCATGTAGTCCAACTCTCCTGTAGTAAGCAGGGACATCTTTATGGAGATTAAGTTGCTCAGAGCCCAATCAAGCCTGACCTTGAATGTCTTCAGGGATGGGACGTCCACCACCTTTCTGGGCAACGTGTTCCAGTATTTCACCACCCTCAGAGTAAAGAACTTCTTCGCTGATATCTAGTCTCAGTATGCCTTGTTCTAGATTAAAACCATTGCCCTTCATCCTGTTGCTACACATCCCTGTAAACATTCCCTCCCCAGCTTTTCTTTAGGCCCCTTCAGGTACTGGAAAGCTACTATAAGGTCTCCCCAGAGCCTTCTCCAGGCTGAGCAACCCCAACTCTTTCAGCCTGTCCTTGCAGGAGAGATGCTCCAGCCCTTTAATTATTTTTGTGGCCCTCCTCTGGGACTTCTCCAACAAGTCCATGTCCTTCTTGCGTTGAAGGCTCCAGACCTGGACGCGGTACTCCACATGAGGTCTCACCAGAGCAGAGTAGAAGGGTAAAATCACCTCTCTTGACCTGCTGGCTACGCTTCTTTTGATGTAGCCCAGGATGCAAATGGCCTTTTGGGCTGCAAGCATGCATTGTTGGCTCATGTCCAGCTTTTCATCCACCAGTACCCTCAAGTCCTCTTCGCAGGGCTGCTCTCAATTCCTTCACCCCCCAGCCTGTACTGATAATGAAGATTGTCCTGGACCAGATACAAAACCTTACACTTGGCCTTGTTGAACTTCATGAGATTCACATGGGCCCACTTCTCTGACTTGTCTAGGTCACTTTGGAGGACATCCTGCCCCTCTGGGATATTGACTGCACCAGTCAGCTTGGTGCCATCTGCAGATTTGCTGAGGGTGCACTCAATCTCACTATGTCATTAATGAAGATATTGAACAGCGCTGAAATTTGTAACTAGAGTCTCATCCTTGGTTGCCTTTATCTTCGTAAAGGTTTTATAAGTGTGAATATGGAACACACAGATACCCTGAGCTAGCAATGAAGAAGACCTTCACAGGAAGAATATATGAATAGGCATAAATGAACTTCTGCCTTGCTGGTTTGGGAGATAACTGCCTCTGGATACAGGTTCCCTTTAGGAGTGGGTTCCTGGACCAGCAAAACACAGTCTTGACTAGGGTTGCCACAAATGTCCTTCTGGAGGTACTCAGCCTATCCAATACACATGAATAAAGACACCTCTCAGAAGCTAACTAGGGCATTCAGGAGAAATTGGAAGGAGGGGGACTGCTTGTCCAAAGCAACGTGGAACCGACTGCAGAAGGAGGTAATGCAGCTCCAGTGACTCTTCTGAGCCAGAGGAGTGTCAGCAGTGGCTTGTGAGGATGGGGAAAGTACAAACACCAATGAGAGGATGGACTGTTCCTTGTCCTCAGTTGGACCCTGATACACTGCTTTACAAATGCTTTCCTGCTGCAGCCTGCAGCGCTGGGTATTTTTGTGCAGCCCTTTTAAAAATTATGTATACTGGCTCAGCTCTTTGTCAGTAGTTTTGTTATTCCTTTTGCTGCCTTGGCTGTGTTTGTCTTCCACTTGACACCATTGTCAGTGTGGAAGACAAGTATGCATTTGTTTTTATTTCCTTCTTAGCGTACACATAACTTACAATGGGAAAGCCTGGAAAGTCTGCAGGATAACCTCCGTAGATAGCTAAATCCATTCTAAACAGCAATGAACACACAGTATTC
Source organism: Trogon surrucura (assembly GCA_020746105.1). Lineage (NCBI taxonomy): Eukaryota > Metazoa > Chordata > Aves > Trogoniformes > Trogonidae > Trogon > Trogon surrucura. Next base: position 29,778,340 of record CM036617.1, on the reverse strand, counting down.
TAATCAGGAGGGAGAGTGTATTTTCAAATGTAGTCCAAAAATGCTTTCTTGGACAGTAATACAGTACCATGATTTTTGTTCAGCTCTCAGGCAGGGGTTCAGATTTCTCCCTGGGGTCCAGATGTTGGAAATCACAAGCCACTTGGCATAATTTCATAAAGACCTCAAAGTATAGCTCTGTTCTCTGTAACTACAGGATTATATACTCAACAGTCAGCTGTTTCTGAAGCATTACCTGAAGCACTGGAGTGATGGGGGAACAACAGGACAACCAGCTCTTGGATGGCAAAAACAGAGATCTTCAGCACAGAGATGATTGGAAGCACAGCTTTCCTTAATTGGAATTGAAAAGACTGTATTATCAAGAGAGAGGATCCTTGGAACATAAAAGCAACATTATTAGCTCTTCTACAGTGGCATTCAAATGGTAATTTAACCTTTGTCTGAGAGAATAGACTAAAAGGAAGAACTCAGAGCAGTCTTTTCTTTATTTTCATCAGTTAATCCTAGCTCTTGTACTTGCACTTCTGCCTCTGTCTGCATGGAAGCAGAGCTATGGAAACTGAAGTCTTCAGGAAGCTCATTCGTTTTCTCCTCCTCCTGCTTTAGACACCTGCCTGCTTTCCTCTTACAGTCTAGGGCTGGCAAATGCTGCCACAGATAAGAATGACGGTGAAGCCAGAGTGAGTGGAAGGGTCAGGACATGAAAGACTCCATGTCTATTTTCTCAGTTTTCAGCCTACTGCCGATTTTACAAATAGCTTGTTTGGCTCTTGCTCACCTGGAAAACTTCCACTGAAATTGCAGTTTCTAGGAAATCATAATTTTCCATGACTCCTCTTTTTCTGTATGTCTCCTTCAGGAAAAACCTCTGGGTTTTTAGAAATGTTCTGTTAAACTTCCTGTGCTTTTTGAGAGCTGTAGCTGGTAGCAAGGGAGCCCTTGTAGACACATAATAGGAAGTATAGATTGCCTAGGAAGTTCAATCCAACAGGGAAAAAGGAACATCAGAATGTTGTGGAGTATCAAGATCTTGCTGAAGCAATGAGCGTAATTTGAGTCTAATTGGCCATCAGTGAAATTCATTGACATAGAGAATGAATTATTTAGGTTTGGAAATAGTCAAACACTTTCTTTTAGTGTGCAACAAAGAAACACTTTTGTATTATATTCAAGAAACAATTTTGGTGGAACTTGAGATTCCTCAAATAATGCATTAACTTTCATTTTGATCAGAGACAAAAAAAAATGGACTTTTCTGCAGGGAAAATAATCTGAATTTCTCTTGATTCTGAGTCACCTGTCTTTCACTTGTATAAGAACATATAACACTCACAAAAACTCATGAAATCTGTGATTCTCCACAGGAAGCTGCACACAAAGAGCACCTTACTGCCCATGGAGAGATATGTCTTCAGGCAAGGTTTGCATTACTGCCATGGAAGGACAATCTGCCTGCCATGAGTAAGATGGTAGAATTTGCAACATAATCTACCTTTGTCATAGCAATGGGTGGAGCATATTCGTTGAGGGCAACTTCTTTTCAAATCTAACACAATGTTGCAGCGGGTAAATGGAGTATTTCCCTGTAGGTCATAGATTCACAGAATCATTTGCGTTGGAAAAAGACTTTTAAGATCGAGTCCAACCAGGCTACTCCCAAACAGACGCTATGGACAATACATAGTGGATTAGTTTGGCTGGATGTCTCAAATGAGCTGATATCCAACCAATTCTTTGTGATAAGCACCCATTTCTCAAATATTGCCAGAACTAAGTGGTCCTTCTTTTGGGGGCAATCCAACAAAGAAGCTAAGGGCAGAATAACCATATAAATATGCCAGAAAGGCTTCTGATGGAATGGCACTGAATAACCTCTGCCTTTTTTCTCCTATCTCTGATACAAATCACAAGCTCAGGTGAGGTTTCAGTCAGTTCGAGGCAGACATTGAACATTTTTCAGTCCAGCTCTAAAGCTGAAATAAATGTATGGAGCGGAGCTGGGGTAAGGGGCAGGGGAAGTCTTAATGAGAAAGACCAGGCAACATGAGCAATTCCTTTTTCCTCCAGACTTTCCACAACCACTTACACATACAAGAATGCAAACACATACTGTAGAACTGGTCTAGCCAGGACAGTACAAGGATGCAAATAAGTAAAGAATTGTGGTGCCCTTTAAGTCGAGAGCTGTCACAACAGAGAAACAGACAATTTTTGTGTATACACATCCTTCCTCAGTTCATCAATGACTTTTCAAGATGAGAAGGAAATATTTCACCTCAGAATTGATTTCAAAACCATTTACTGTCATTTTTATTCTGACAATAAATGTCAACAGTGTCTCTGTCAGTATGCTTCTTTTCCTTCCAAAAAGAATGGTCTTGTTTCATTATTATTTGTTATTATTGTTATTAGTGTTACCTTGTGGAGAGGAGTGTAAATACATATCAGCTCCTCAAAAGATGATTTCACAGAGTCCCAGCTATGCTTTTGCCATGGATTTGAGTCTGGTGTGGTTTTGGGAAGCGAGGGTAGAGCTGTGTGGGATGGCTCTTGTGAAACTTTGAGACCCTTCTCCACTCCTGGGTAGGAGTTGGACCTGGCTCTGGCCAGGGTCAGACCAACCAGTGCCTCCGCTGTCAAGGTATTTAAGAGGCGACCCCATTGGCTTTCTCTCTTTTGGTTTTGTCTGGTTTTGAGCTGTTCTGTCTTTAATGTTGGGGAGCTTTTTCTTCTGTTAGAAGAAAGGGAGGTGAGAGGAGAACAAAGAAATGTGGTCCTGAGAAGAAAGAGGAGGAAAGGAGTCCCAGAGGAGAGGGAGAAGACTGCTGGAATGGGACCTTTCCCTGGAGCCCCATAGTGGTTGAGATGGTGGGAAGGTGATTGCCTGCCAGTTGGGTGATCTGACGGCAGTGAGAATGTCTGGGATGTTGCGGTATGTGCAGAGCCCAATGTGAGAGGAGAGAGAGAACGAGCATCAACATGGGACACACCTGGAGCAATCTGTGGCCCCAGTGGAGGAAGAGGATTGCCTCCCATGAGGTGGACACCACACAGCTTGAAGGAGAGACTGTGAGGAGCCCTCTTTCTCAAGGAGGAGCTGCCATGGACAATGAGTAATGGCCAGATGGACTGCACTCCCCACCCCCTGCCCTCACTTGCACTGACAGGGGGGAGGAGGTAGCTGGGAAGATGGGAAGGGGGAAGGCGAAATGTATTTAAGATTGGGTTGTATTTATTGATGTATTCTTCTCACTATCCTACTCCATAAATTAAATTTGGGTTTCTCCCCAAGTCTCTCTGGTTCTTTATCTGTCATCTTAAATGGCAGATTATTACCCTCCCTATCCTTAATCTCTTGAGCCTTTTTAGTTGAATTTTCTCCCTTCACATCACCGTGGAAATGGGGGTGGGGGGAGGAGTGAACTGGAGACTGTGTGTTTTTTTGTCCCAGCTGTCTTGAACCACGTCATCTTTACAAAACAACGCAGATACAGCTAGGAGCAACTCTCAAGAGCTAGGTTTGTAGCAGCAAACTCAGGAGAGTCTGCAAACCTCTACTTCCACCTGTGCTCTCTGACCATGTCCCTCCATCTTGTTAGCAGGGCTCAGGTGAGGACACCAGCACGTCTCCTCTCTAGGTGCCCTGGGTACTTCTGGAATAGCGCCAAGCATAGGTTAGATAAAGTCATTGATACAGCCAAGTTTCCTATGTAATTCCTGTACCTCAGAAATCTTGAAAACCTGATGCAAATAAATAAAACCAGTAGTGGGATTTAGGACTGTTTATAATGAATATTGTAAAAAATTGTTTAGCTCCGGACCTTACCACTGAAAGTTCACCTATCAGCACTGTCATATTTATCTTGCTTAGCCTAGCTACTCCCAGATTTAGCTGACACAGCTAATACTAGGATGTATCTGTGTGCACCCATGCCCAAAGGAAATGAAACCTCAGTTGAAAGCGAATTATTACCATTTTCTACCAACTGCAAAGCCTGATCAATCTTTGATTAGCCATCTTTTAGAGAACTTTTTGACTCAATGACTCTCTGGACTTAAAAACTGACCTAAGTGTGGAAAGGGTATGTGAACACATTCGTGAATCAATGTGGTATGAAATCCATAGAAATGACAGGAAAATTTATAGGGGAAATTTACAGGTATAAATTTGGTGTGACATGAGTGATACAGAATTACAAGGCAAGTTGCTTGCCCTACAAATGCAGTATTTTACAGTGACCTCTTTTGAAAGAATGTGAACTTCCGATGTATAGCAAAAATAAAAAAAACCCAAACAGCTAGACCAGCCTTGCAAACAGTCTGCATTTTTTTTTTCTAGATGAGTAATGCTTTGTTGTTTGCATGCTTTGAATATGGTATCAATCTGCATTGAGGAGGTATCTTCTGGTTATACAGAATAATATAGCCAGTTTTTTTTTCACCAGTTCAGTGACAGCACTTTGTTGAGAAATTTTTACTTTGGATGTCAACATTAGAGGACCAGCAAAGCACTCAATTCCCCTGGAAACGTGCAGGTGACAGAGCCAGCCAATATATAAGCCTATGAACCAGATTTCTGTTGTCTGGAGGGTTAGGCTTTAAGGTTTGTGGCTGATTCCACAGGGGAAATTAGGTGCTGCGTGAACAAGTGTAGCTCAAAAGCCCAGATCTGATGGCTCTGAACCATAGTAGCACCCACCATCCCTGGGAACCTTTGTGCTCAACAATAAAGTTCCTCACATGCCTCAGGATCTGTCTGCACAAAGGAGCACTTCAGCCTTTCAAGATCACCTTATCCAGAAAGAGGATGAAGAAGTCTTGTGAAAGAGACACAAGGGAAACGACATGAAGTGGAGCTGCAGGAGATGTGGCAGATTCATCCATTTCTGACGCAGAGACCACAGAGCAAAAGGAGCTGCCTCTTGAAGGGAAGACTAGTGATATGGTCAAAGGGAAAAGAGCAGCTACAAAGAAGGAAGGCACTGAAGCATGCTGTAACAGGCAGTTTGGATTTTGTCTGACTCCAGCTTTTATTAAATTAGATGGGACCAACCTATGTCCAGCACAGCTCTGATTGCATATACTCAGAAAGGGCTCCATCTTGACTGCAGCCATATCACCTCAGGATTTACCTTCCTCGTCCTCTTCAGTCCTGTTTTGTCTGACCTCCGGCCCATCTTGTCAGCAGGATTAGCAAGGTTTACTGAAGTGGTGTGGGCTCAGCACAAAGAGTGGTAATGGCATGTCAGTGAGTCCTGGTTCTGCCCTCCTATCCAGTCCTGCAGCAGACAGGGCTGGCCTGAGGGGGAATGGGCTTAGTTTCCTCCATACAGTTCCATTTAGTTGTGCTCTAAATGTTGAGTTAATGTGCAGGAGAATGGTACAATAGTAAACCTCATAGGAGGTTCCATAAAAATATGAGAAAAAAATTTTTCACAGTGGGGATGACAGAGCACTGGAACAGGCTGCCCAGGGAGGTTGTGGATTCTCCTTCTTTGGAGACATTCAAAACCCACCTGGACGTGTTCCTGTGCGCTCTGCTGTAGGTGGTCCTGCTCTGGCAGGGGGGTTGGACTAGATGATTTTGGGGTCCCTTCCAACTTCTAACATTCTGTGATTTTGTGATTCTGTGATCTTCTTTGTCAGATGTTCTTTGGGAGAGGTTTTCAAGGACTTAGATGCTCAACACCATGAGAAAGATTTCTAGCTGTGGCTTCTAAGTAGAAGAAAATAACATACAAAGCATTCAAGTACTTGACAGAGACAGGATTTAAGACTCAGTCTTCTACCTGGCATATCCTACTAGTGAGATGAGATGGTTCTCCATGCAGCTTGGTGGCAATTGCTCTTCTCCCTCATTCACTTCTCAGGCATCCTCATCATCAAACTCATGACTGGGACTGATCTACAGCAACAGAAAGCTATCTTAAGGCAAGTCTTCCCACTGGGCTGTAGTACTACTGATTAGGCTCTTGAAGATCAGCCTGTGGTTTCTGGTATGTGTCTTTTTGTTTGCAACATACACAGGAAGGATTAGGTAAAGCACCTTCTAAATTCCTACTCTGTCTGTGATAAAAGGGCCTATTATTAGGGAGTAGAAATGTCAATGTTCACGTATGACTCATATATATGTCTACAGATAATGGGGATAAAACAGAGTTAAAGCGACCTGAGCTGAAGGAGAAAAAGCAGCCAAGAAAGAGGAGGAAAGCAAGGAAGGTTGTTGCGGAGAAGTATCCCTGAAGTTAATTTCCCAGCCTATTAGCTGCACATGTTTATAACACTGATGAAAAATCACAGGTGTTTTATAGATACCCACAACCTATGCATATGAAACACAGGAGGTGCCAGGTGCACGGCAGGGGTCTCACATCTGGCCGTGCTCAACACAAGCCAAGGAATGGAAGAGAAGATGCGGGATTAGGTATCAGTTTCAGACAGCGATGGAAAAGTAAATGGAATGAGATGCTCCAGTTGCAAGCAAAAAAAGGCCAATGTTAAAATTCAGAGAGCGGCAGTCCTTTCTGAATGCCAGAATACCTCCTTAGTCAGACAGAGTGTTCCTGCATTGCCCAGTGATACTCTGATGCCTCAAAAGCACCTTTGTACCTTTGTGGTTCTTGTCGCAATTAATCTCTGGAGTAAGTACCTTCAGATGAATGGAATTGCAGCGGGGCTGCCCTGCCTGGGTGATGGCCCAGCAGTGCTCCACCCAACCCTGCATGCTTAGCCTGTTACTCATGTGCCTGAGAGGCTGGAGGCTTGCAGTCTCCTAATTTTGCTGCCACTTTTCTCTTTTCCACATATTTTTAGATGGCTTCAGCACTACAGCCCTAATGCAGTCCTCTTCTTATCCTACTCCCTTGCTTATCTTCAGTCTCTACCACCTTGTTTGCTTGGCTGGTGTATTATTTCTGTAAGCAGGAGCAGGGGTAGCTTCATGCACAGCCTGCCAACTTCTACTTTGTGCATAAGAGCCCTTGGTGCAGTTGCATCTGTGTAATTTGCTTGCTTTTCTCCAAAGTAACAAAATCTCCATGCTCAGACCTAAAGGTTTGTGATTATCCTTCTGCTTCTGGCTTTGCACCTTGATCCTATCTAATCCTCATACCAAGTGTCATGCATTTTGCAGGAAGCCTGTACATCCTTCACATTCCAAATACTCCTCCTACTAAAGACCTGTGTTTATTAATTAGGAGTAATCCCTGTTAATTATGAGGAAATACATACAATAGCTCCCAGCTCTGCGTGTCTACACAGAATACTTCACCAAGTATATAACCTTTGGCACCAGAGACCTGCTCTTAGGAGAGTTAGATATCTGAACATATTTGTTTAAGCCTTAAGTCACCAGGATGTCCACTGAGATAAAAGTCACTTTTCAAGGTCATCTCAGACCTCATGACCTCTAGGCCCACTCCAGAATTTCGAAGACTTCCTGGTTAAATAAGGTTTATCATTGTTTGAAAGAATTTGGCCTCTGGCAAGTAAAGGTGAAAAGTCATCTATATTTGAATGTTTTCAGTATACAAGCTTGGCTGCTACCCGTGATTTTAAAGTCGCCCACTGTATTTATAGCCTGAACAAAGCTGTGAAAGGCATACTGGGACTCCCTACCACAATTAGAAAGCCATCAATGAAAAACCAGAGAGACAATCAGACCCATACCTTCTTTCTGGCAGGGCCAGTTGGGAATCAGTTTGTTGAAGGCAATGAAGTTGCTCTGAATCTAGCTCTGAAAATGAAGATTGGAGATCCTGGAGAGGGCAGCAATCTGTACCACATTTACACCCCTGCTGACACAGCAGTACGGCTGGGCGAGTGAAGCTGGTATTGGAGGCCAGTCCTGCTCATTTATCCTCCTGTCACCTCCCGTTGTCAGCAGTGTACTCAGTGACCGATTTCACGTGTAAAACCAGTGAAGACTGAAGTTTCGAGAGCTGAGGTTCTGCTGTCACTAATACCAATATAACACTCTGAGGTGAGCGGGACAGATTTTGGTCATGATTGCACAATTATCCCACTGAAATCACACTAGTGTCTGCAGAGGTGTGAACCCAGATTCACAGTGGTGTGACTGAAGTCAGCATGTGACACATGGGAGTTTCTCTGACTCATCCAAGGCAATGCTGATTCTCCAGGTTCACATTAATGAGCTTTCAAATAAAAATTTTCTGAAACTGTCTTAAATTGACACAACCCTACATGTGGAGTGACACCACCTCTTTAAGGTAAGAGACGACTCAACTTAGTGGATGACTTTTTTCCTTTGTTTCCCCATAAGTTTGTGGTATCTCTGTCCTCTAGGTTATCACCTACTTGCACAATTACCAGGAGATTAGGAACATATTCTGATATTTCCACATCTGTCTGGATCCTCTCTGTGATATAATGTAGAGGTGTGACCAACATGAGGTAGACCTCTGCCTGGTCTTTCTGTGTCCATAAAGGGAGGGGTGGCACAAGCTGCTCTACAGTGTAAATCCTGAATGCGCTCCTCAACACAAGCTGAGTTTCCCAGAAGTGGATTGCCCTGGGGCCCTCTACTCCTACTCCTTCATGCTAACAGTTTCCATTGACATAATGTTAAATTATGTCAATGGCACTGGAGACCTGGGAACATTTTAATGGGATAGTGTGTGTCTACCCCATCTCTTTCTGCCCCTCAACCCATGAAGGAGCCCTCCCAGCTGTGATGTGGCTGGCAGCATGTGGGAGCCTTTACCAAGTACAAAGCAGCACCACGGAGATGGGGATGTGTCGTGCTGAGCCCAAGCTTGGTGCAGCTAAAGACTGCCAAGTTCAGTTGTGGGCACAGTCTGCAGCTGGTAGATTTGTGTGGGGAGAACATGCACCCAAAATACCTAATTACTGGATTTGGGTTTTATTTGGAGAAAGGAAAAGAATTTCACTGAGGGATTGCTGTATGTATTGCAAGGCAAGGCTGATTTTTCACTTTTTGTATTTTTTTTTTTTTTTTTTTTTTCCAGAGAGCCCTTTGTTAAAATCTTGGCAGCCCATCTCTGCCGGGAAGACAGAACTGCTCTGTGCTGAAGCTAGGGTTGGCACATCTTCCCAGCATTCGGGGTGTGCGAAGGCGGTGGGGAAGGCTGCCACCTCATGGTGAACCTCGCACGGCTTCAGCTGAGCTAACCTGCCTTCCAGACGGTTTCCAGGCCAGGTTGCTCCTGAGCAGAAGTTTTCTCAAGTCATCTGTGCAGCTCCAGAAGAAACTGAGATATTTTATCATGTATTTGGAGCTTTAACTCTGAGACCAACTCTGCCAGAGGCTAGAGTTTTCTGGTTTCTTGCCTTGTCAACATTTTAGGAGAGAGCAACATGGTAGTTACGAAAAACCATGGGGGCAAGGCAATCACTCATCTGAGGAGAGGCTGATTGTCACAGATGGTTTTAGTGGCAACGTGAGACTGATATGCTATTGCCTGTGACAGTAGCTTTGCTGAGTCACAGCCCCGAATGGAAACTCCCCTGGAACTGCTTGTGGGTTTCAACTCATAATTTTGGGATCCTTTGGTATTCATTGCTAACCCTCTGCCGCAGCTCACACGTCCTACGCTCTCGCTGTCTGCCCTTCATTTCCTGAAAACATACCAACGCTCGACCGACACAGGCTCAAGCTCCCTCTCCGATCCGTGGGACGTGGCAACTCTGCGGCAGACTTCGTGGTGTTCCCAGAAGTCTCCAGAAAAGCTTGGACATGAATCTGTGACTGAGAGGTTCAGCTTCGAGCAGCGAGACCCTCTAGACAGAGTGAAAACATCCTTGCAGAATGGGGGGAGACAAGCATGGCAGTGTGGGAACAGGCAGGTGGCTGACATCCGTGCTGACAGTGAAGGGGAATGGAATAGAAGAGGGGATTTTTAAGGATGGTAGAGGTCTTTTGTTCAGGGAAACGGTTAGAAATTGTATCACTGTAAGTAGTTTGGATGCGTCTGTGGTGAGGAAAAGGAGAAACTGCCCTTTAAAATGTTGACCATGTCACATCAGCATCTCCAGTCCAAATGCATGTGCATGAATATGAGCTCTCAGAAGTGAACGGTCCTGAGTCCCATGTCTGGGGATTTCTGTAGCATAGATGCTTTAAGGAAGAGGATAAAATCATTCAAATATAGGTTCTGGCTGGAGAATACCTCCATATTGAATCTTATTTTTCCTTGGAATATAGGTTATTCTATTTTTAAGAGCTGTTTCTTGAAGTGGTGGAAGCCCAGGGGAGTTCTCGTCATAAGTATAGGAGGTGGGGCAGAGTCTGGCTCAATTGGGCAGAGTCTGACTGGATGCTTGTGTCTAGTGGGGTCCCTCAGGGGTCAGTGGTCAGGCCGGTGCTGTTTAATATATTTATCAATGATCTGGACAAGGGATTAGAGAATGTTGTCAGCAAGTTGGCTGATGACACAAAACTGGGAGGAGTGGTTGACACACCAGAAGGCTGTGCTGCCATTCAGAGAGACCTGGACAGGCTGGAGGGCTGGGCGGAGAGAAATCTTATGAAGTTCAACAAGGGCAAGTGTAGAGTTTTGCACTTGGGAAAGAATAACCCCATGTGCCAGTACAGGTTGGGGACTGCCTTGCTGGAGAGCAGCGCAGGGGAAAGGGACTTGGGGGTTCTGGTGGACAGCAGGATGACCGTGAGCCAGCAATGTGCCCTTGTGGCCAAGAAGGCCAATGGCATCCTGGGGTGTATTAGAAGGGGAGTAGAAAGTAGGTCAAGAGAGGTCCTCCTGCCCCTCTACTCTGCCCTGGTGAGGCCACATCTGGAATCTTGTGTCCAGTTCTGGGCCCCTCAGTTCAAGAAAGACAGGGAACTGCTGGAGAGAGTCCAGCACAGAGCCACAAAGATGATGAAGGGAGTGGAACATCTCCCTAATGAGGAAAGGGTGAAGGAACTGGGTCTCTTTAGCTTGGAGAAGAGGAGGCTGAGGGGTGATCTCATAAATATTTATAAATTTGTCAAGGGGGAATGTCAGGAGGATGGAGCCAGGCTCTTTTCTGTGGCGTCCACTGACAGGACAAGGGACAATGGGTGGAAGCTGGAACATAGGAGGTTCCATAAAAATATGAGGAAAAAATTTTCTCTGTGAGGGTGACAGAGCCCTGGAACAGGCTGCCCAGGGAGGTTGTGGAATCTCCTTCTTTGGAGACATTCAAAACCCACCTGGACGTGTTCCTGTGTGACCTACTGTAGGTGGTCCTGCTCTGGCAGGGGGGTTGGACTAGATGATCTTTGAGGTCCCTTCCAACCTCTAACATTCTGTGTGTATGATTCTGTGTGTGATTCTGTGTGAATCAGACCACTTTCAACTGAAGGAGTCCAGGCTACTCTATCTTATGTGTTTCACATGTGGGACTTTTGAATGGATTAGGAATAAGAGAGAGAAATAGTTAATTTGCACTTGTTGAAAGGAATTTTACAAGGAATGCGTGCTCAATCCAAAATCTTCACAACTCTGATTTGAGTTAGCAAATGGAACAAAGATGTCAAAAGAAGCTCCAGTAATGGAAAGACAAATGTTACACTTTACATCAGGATTCTCCTAACTTCTTTTGTGTTTCTGCATGGACATAGAAGGCTAGGTTTTTCCATGTGTCTTTCCATGTTGTATCTTAATCATATGTTTGTCCTGTCTCACAGCCTTGCCTCTCCAAACCCTTCACCTCAGCTCCAATTTTATTGCTTCTCAGCTCATTGCATTTACTTATAATGACCCAAATCACTCCCTTTCCTTCTGAAAAAAAAAAACCAACCACAAAAAAACCAAACCAACAACCAACCATTTTTAGATAGTAGCCACATGCACAGTTGAATCTGCACACTGGAGAGGCAGCTGGGGAGGATGCAGCGGCAAGCAGCTGCGAGTGGGCAGGTGTAGGAACTTTTTAGTCAGGTTTGTCACATAAAGTCAAAATGTGCAAATGCAGGGCAAAGAAGGGGGATAGCACACACTGTTGGGAGAGTTGCACAGTTGGGATAACATCGTTACACAGTATGTAAACCTCAGTGATTTAATATAGCTTAAAATGTTCCTGTGTTTCTGTATTCCACCAGCCCTGTTGCTCACCACCTCCTCAGTTGTGCCTGAGCAGCCATAGATATAAGTTGTATTGGTGGAAGGATAGGACTGAAAAATTAATCTGTGTGCAGAGAGATGATGGGTAGATAAATAGGTATGTAGACGGAAGAACGTACAGGGAAACAGATTGTCTTTGCTTTGAGCTCAAATGATTTCACTGAGTCACTTCAGAGTGCAACACCATGTTCAATATTTCTGTGAGGCAAGAGTGGAGGGAAGAACAAGGAATTGTATCACAAGAAGTGGTTATGAAAACTGCTGGATAAAGTTATAATATGACTTCTAGTGTACACCTTCACGAAGGAGAGGCAACCTTTTGCTAGACCTAGAAGCACTCTTAAGTTATTTCTAGTGAGCGTGGTGACAGATGGCTTGAAGAAATGAGGTGTGACTACCATGGCTTCTAAACTTGTATAGACTCAGAGGATGTACCAAGTACATAAAAACTCAAACTGGAACTCATAACCCCTGGTCTCCATCATGTGAAAATTGACAAGTTCTTCAGAGTTACTATGTGGGCAGGAAAAGGGGAAGAGGTGGCATCTGTGATTCACTGGCAATGATGCTCCCACATCTTTTGCAGAACTCAGCCCTACTTGGGGCTGAGTTCTGTGGGATGATTACAGGGACAAGACCAGCCCTGATGTTCTCACTCTGATGTGGAGATTCCTCAGAGCTGTTCATGCAGTGCAGATATTACATCAACACAGTGCTGTTGCAGACAGAAAAAAGCTTGAGTGCAAACCTTCAAGGTTTAGACTTGTTACTGAGTGAAGAAGAATGATGTTGGGTTTTTTTTTTCATGGAGACTGCTATTCTTACACTTTAGTTTAACTTTTTCAATATGAAGATTATTTCCCCCTGCACATACAATACACAAATCTAGCTTAATTAGAGCATACTGTGTACTAATTTTCTATCAAAAGCTTGTTTACAAGAGAGGGACAGGGAAAAGCAAAAGTGAATAACCAAAAAGAACTTTTTCACATGGAAACTTGTCTTTGCTTCATATTATTAGGAGAAATAATTCCCTATACACTCACACATGCTTCTCTCCACTTGGAATGCAAGTCCTTCAGATGTCTTTTCTGGCTCAGTTTAGCATAAGTCACATGTTGGCACAGGTCTATGCTGATCCATCAGGCTACAGGGACTTCCCTGAGGTGCTGAGGGCAGGGGCCACCTCCCTCTGCTGTGGTGGATGTGTCTTGACCAGCTCCCTGGAGCCACCAGTTCTCCCTGCATGGACTGCTGCGGGAGCTGGTGAGGCTTGGTTAACATTTTGTGTATTTGAGGGATCAGATGAATGCAAGAGCTGGAGCTAGGAAGTGGATAGGAGAGCTGAACCAGGTGATGATGAGATGAGATGCAGAGAGAGGAAGACAACTGTGCAGTTGGGGACCAGGGAACTGTTGGACTGGCTTGACCATCTCACCATCACTCACCCCTTGTGCACCCCACAAAGTGCTTGGGTTAAGTGAGCTAAACATGGGTTGCTAACGCTGCTTCTTACATCAACTATTAAAGCAATCTGCAAGGTAGACATGGGAGGACTGGAGCATCTTTCTTATAAGGAAAGGTTGGGAGAGCTAGGAATCTTTAGCCTGAAGAAGAGAAGACTGAGAGGAGACTTTTTCAATGCCTACAAATATCTAAGGGGTGTGTTCAAGGAGGATGGAGGCAGACTCTTTTCATTGGTGCCCAGTGACAGGACAAGAGGCAATGGGCACAAGCTGGAACACAGGAAATTCTGTCTAAACATGAGGAAAAACTTCTTTAGTGTGAGCATAACAAAGCACTGGAATTGGATGCCCAGAGGTGTTGTGGAGTCTTCTTCTCTGAAGACTTTCAAAATCTGCCTGGATGCAATCCTTCGTTATGTGCTCTAGGTGATTCTGCTTTAGCAGTGGGTTTGGACTAGATGATTGGAGGCTGCCTAGGGAACAGTGACTGTGAAATGGCTAAGTTCTCTATTTCTAGAGATGGGGTTGGGGGGGGGGGGGTGGGGCAACAAAACTGCCACTTTGGACTTCTGAAGGGCAGACTTTAGGAAGTCACTTGATACGACCCCTTGGGAGTCAGTTTTGAAGGGCATAGGAGTCCAGGAAGGCTGGTCACTTTTTAAGAAGGAAATCTTAAATGCACAGGAGCAGGCCATCTCCACGTGCCATAACATGAGCTGGTGGCAAAGAAGATCAGCCTGGCTGAATAGGGAGAATTGGCTGAAATTTGGGGAAAAAATGAGAGTTTATGGCCTCTGGAAGGGGGGGCAGGCCATTCATAACGAGTACAAAAATATTGTTAGGTTATGCAGGGAGATAATTAAAAGATCCAAAGCCCAGCTAGAAATTAATCTGGATTTGGAGGACAGCAAGAAAAGTTTCTATAAATACATTAACCACCAAAAGAAAAACCAGGAAGAGCCTCCATTCCCTACTAGACCCAGGAGGAAATATGGTAACCAAAGTTGAGAATAAGGCTGAGGTGCTTAATGCCTTCTTTGCCTCAGTCTTTAGTAACAGAAACCCTTTTACTGAGGGAAGCCAGTCCCCCAAGCTGAGAGACAGGGGTCAGGAGCAAAATGTCCCCCCCCAAGATCAAGGAGGCGATGGTCAGTGACCTGCTGCTACACACCGATGTGCACAAATCTAGGGGGCCGAATGGGATTCACCCTAGAGTGCTGAGAGAGCTGGCAGGGATGCTCACCAAGCCATCATTTATCAGCAGTCCTGGCTGACTGGGGTTGTCCCAGCTGATTGGAAGTCAGCCAGTGTAACATCCATCTATAAGAAGGGGCAAAGGGATGATTCGGGAAATTACAGGCCTGTCAGTTTGACTTCAGTGCCAGGGAAGCTGATGGAGCAGATTATCCAGAGTTCCATTATGCAGCACGTGCAGGAAAACCAGGTGATCAGGCCCAGTCAGTATTGGTTTATAAAGTGCTGGTCCTGTTTAACAAACCTGATCTCCTTCTATGACTCGGTGACCTGCTTGTTGGATGAAAGAAAGGTTATGGCTGTTGTCTACCTTGACTTTAGTGAGGCATTCGACACTGTTGCCCACAGTATTCTCCTAGAGAAACTGACTGCTCTTGGCTTGGATGCACTTTGCTTTGTTGAGTAAAAAACTGGTTGGATGGCCGAGTCCAAAGAGTCGTGGTCAATGGAGTTAAATCCAGTTGACGGCCAGTGACACGTGCTGTTCCCCAAGGCCCAGTACTGGGCCCAGTCCAGTTTAATATTTTTATCAATGATTTGGATGAGGGGACAGAGTGCACCCATAGTAAGTTAGCAGATGACACCAAGCTGGAAGGGAGTGTCCATCTGTTTGAGTATAGGGAGGCTCTACAGAGGGATCTAGATAGGCTCAATCACTGGACCAAGGCCAATTACATGAGTTTTAATAAGGCCAAATGCTGGGTTCTGCACAACAACCCCCAGCAGTGCTACAGGCTTGGGGAGGAGTGGCTGGAGAGCTGCCAGGCAGAGAAGGACCTGCGGTTGTTAACAGATGGCCAGCTGAACATGAGCCAGCAGTGTGCCCAGGGGGACAAGAAGACCAACGGCATCCTGGCTTGTATCAGGAATGGTGTAGTGAGCAGGAGTAGGGAGGTAATCATGCCCCTGTACTCAGCTTTGGTGAGGAGGCCTCAGCTCAAGTAGTGTGTCCAGTTTTGGGTCCCTTCACTACAAGACATTGAAGTGTTGGAGAGGATACAGAGGTGGGCTACTAAGCTGATAAAGGATTTGAACCATGTGTCACATGAGGAATGGCTGAAGAAGCCTGGAGAAGAAGAGACTGAGGGGAGACCTTATCGCTCTTTCCAGCTACCGGAATGGAGATTGTAGCAAGGCGGGGTTTGGTCTGTTCTCCCTAGTGGCGACTGATAGGACAAGGGTAAATGATCTGAAGTTGCTCCAGGGAAGGTCCAGGTTGGATATTAGGAAGAATTTCTTTACTGAGAGGGTTGTCAGGCATTGGAACAGGCTGCCCAGGGAGGTGGTTGAGTCATCATCCCCAGAGGTGTTTAAGAGAAGGGTAGATGTTGTGCTGAGGGATGCGGTTTAGCAGTGTTGATAGGTCTAGGACAAAAGTTGGACTCGGTGATCTTGAAGGTCTCTTGCAGCCGAAACTGTTCTATGATTCTATGATTCTATGGTCTCTAGGGGTCCCTTCCGGCTCCAACCATTCTGTGATTCTGTGACCTATTTCTCTTGATGCTTCTGGAGAGTGGATGGGAAGTCAGAATTCGTCAAGTGCTGGGAGAGCTGGAAAGATTGGGGCAGTTTGGCTTGAGCTGGTGCTGAATGAGAAGTGTGAACCCAAGGACATGCACATTGATGTATGTGGGAGAGAGGAATCAATTGTTTTCCATCTGTCTCCATGCAAGAGCAACAGCTAAGTAAAAGGCATGGAAATGAAACTGCAAATGCAGACTCAACTCTTGTGGACCTGAACTAGCAGAGCATTTCCACCATACCTCAGTGGCTGCTGTAGGAACAAGATCAGAGCTGAAACAAGTTAGGAAACACTCCAAGTTCCCAGATCACTTGAAGAATCTTCTGTGAAACCAAGTGTGAACCTCGCAGAGAAACAGGGGCCATACACAAGGCAAAAATTTCAGACTCGCCTCAGAAGGCAGCACCTTGACATGAGCACCAACTGGGCTCCTAAATATGTTATTTTTCTTCTGTAGAACATGATACTGATTTGCTGAACTCGTGGGGTGCCAGTTGCACCCAGGCATGCTTGAACTGGCCTTTTGCACTCCATCATGTGGGAGAGCACAGGGTTTTGGAGGTCCTCTTCGGCCAGCCAGCCCTGGAGCTGTTTCGCAGCAGCTGGAGGGCTGCCAGCTTGCAGGTCTTTTAATGAGTGGTGTAGTGTCTGGCAAGTAACTTGTCTTCAAGTGAGTGTGACTAATCATGAATGTTTTCAATAATGCTGACAATCCACTCTCTCTTCTCTAACTCTGCCCAGGTTCGCTGAAATAGGAGTAAATTAGCCTTATTCTGGTAAAGGCAGGAAATTATAAAGAGCACCTAAAAGGTTTCCAGTGTGCCATGCCTAGGTTTTGCAGTGAGTGTAATTATCAGAGTTGTTGTGTGTGTGTTCTGAGAAGAGCTAAATAGCTCCAAAGGTCTGAAAGATCGCACTCTGCCACCATCCCCCGGACCATTTGCCTGAATACGTAATTTCTGTACTTCACTGGCACAGTGTGCTCCTGCAAAGCCAATCATCCAGAGCCTATTAGAGTTCACAGCTCCATGTTAATGGTTTATATTTGTTTTACTGGGTATATTCTTACTGTCTACCTGAGCACTAGAGTCAGAATATGGCATTTTAGTTACTGGCCTGCGAAAAATGTGACCTAGTTTATTAGGTTGGAGAATGAAATCTTTGTCACATTCTTTAATGAGTTCCCGTGCTAAGGAAGCAAAAATGCAATTGGATCTCGTATCATATGCAGAAGTCTATTGTATTATTTCTTCTCTGAAGAGAGCAGTGCAGGCATTACTCCCCTAGCTGAAACACGCTGGGAAGTAAGCGTGTAATGAAGAGAAAGTGGAGAAGGCTTGGGAAATTAAACCTGAGGAGTGAAAGAATGGGAAAATATCAGTAAGTTACAGGTGAGAATCTGCTGCTGGGAAAGGAAAAAAAAATTTGTTATGAGGTCATAGTTCTCAAAATTGTTTTTAATATTATTGAATGGGACTTGGACACTAAATGGTGTCACAAGTCTGAGTCATGTTACTTGGTGTGACAAGGTGAATGATATGCCTGAGTGCTGGAGATCTCATCCAGCTCTTTTTAATTATGTCTGTGTATAATACCTTCCCAACAAAACATATAATTCTCAGCTGAGGAAAACTGATAGCTCTTGCTTATTGTGACTGTTGACCATCACTACAGTTTCCTTTCCTGGTTTTTTTTTTTTTTTTTTACCTACAGTTGTGTACTTCTGCATGATATTTCAACCTTCCACCCTTCCTGCTACACTTGCAGAAGGTTGGAGTAATTACTGATGGAGTGTGGGGTTTCTTTTCCTTTCTCTTATTTCTCTTTATTTCTAGACCACAGCATTTTTGTAGCTGTTCAGGGACCCAGCTGGGAGTATGAATGGTAAAGTCATATTGTGTTGTACCTATCCTACCAATGATAGCCAGTTTAGTGAGATTCTGATTAAATGGAACAGTTGCCAGCATTGACGAATCTTTGCAGAAGGTAGCAGTGAGACTTAAGTTGCATTAGTCATACTTAGTTATTTACAATGTTTACATCATGCTGCCCATCAGAATTGTACTTTCTTGTCACCATTTCAGAAGGAGGTAAGAGGACAAAGGTTAAAGATAGAGCTGCTAAGGAAGAGGTGGATGCTGCTTTCTTTGAAGTTCACTGCTAATCCCAGCACTGGATGAAAGTTTTATGTATGAGTGTTTGTTGGAAGGAAGAGATGTTAAATGCTAGAATTCAGGAAAACCAAATTACTTCTGTATTTCCAATACATAGTTGGCCTAATGGAAATGAGACGGTGCAGTGAGGATTATGCTTATAACAGGCCACAGAAGAAGGCAGCTTTGCTTTAATAACAACTTGAGAAGAAAAGGAATAAAAGCTTTATGAGAATCAAAAAATCTGTGTGTCTCCAGGAAATTCCTATCCCTTTTCATTGCTTGTCTGATCTGTTCTTTGAAGCTTGATTACTGTCACTTTCAGACAGAAGAGATTTAACTATTATAGATGGTAAATCTCTGCTCAAAAAATGAATCTGGTAGTTTTTCCTAACTTGTTTTAGTCAAGACATGTTTGAGGCGTTTCTGAGATCTTTATTGCTTAGTCTTGTAAGCAGTCAATTACAACAATAGAAAATCCCAGTTTGCTTGATTTTTGTTTTTACTACATTGACTAAAATTTTCTCTCCCATTGCAAAGACCTCAATGATACAATGCATTTGTTTAATTGTTTACCTGCCTATTTTTGCTCTAACGCACAAAAAACATCCAGATTTCTGCATCACCTGATCTCTCTGCTGTGGTTGTTTGGTGAAGTTACATGCACATAAAATTAAAGCAATTTCTGCCTCTATTGGTGTGACAGAAATGCATTTATCTGTCAAGGAGTCTTCCCCTAGACATGCCTGCATGTTCCACTTCTCATGGGTTTTGGGAGCTGGTGGCCCTTGGGTATTGGATCTTATGAGTACACCTAGGATTTCATATTCCTCTGCCTTTGGAGTGGGACCAAGGAAATATGGTTAATATTCAAGGACGACTTGGTTAATATCCAAGGACGACTCGGTTAATATCCAAGGACCACTTCTTCCAAGCTCAAGATCAGAGCATCCCAGGGGGTAGGAAATCAAGAAAGAGAGCCAGGACACCTGCATGGTTACACAGAGAACTGCTGGGCAAACTCAAGTGGAAGAAGAGAGTTTATAGATCATGGAAGAAGAGACTGGACGCTTCAGTGGAATGTAAGACTGTGGTCAGAGGATGTAGGAAGCCAACTAGAAAAGCTAAAGCCTCCTTGAAATTAAACCTTGCAAGGGAGGTCAAGGACAACCGAACGGGCTTCTTCAAATACATCACAGACGAAACTAACCCTAGAGGCAATGTAGGTCCTCTGCTGAATGAGGAGGGTGCCCTGAAGGCAGAAGATACTGAGAAGGCAGAGTTACTGAATGTCTTCTTTTGCTTCTGTCTATACTGCTGGAGACTGTTCTGAGGAGCCCCAGACCCTTGAGGCCCCAGAGGAAGTCAGAATAAAGGAAGAGTTTGTCTTGGTTGATGAAGATTGGGTTATGGATCAATCAGACAATCTGAACATCCATAAACCCATGGGCCCTCATGGGATGCATCCACGAGTGCTGAGGGAGCTGGTGGAAGTCATTGCTAGGTCACTGTCCATCTTCTCTGGTAAATTGTGGGAAACAGGAGAAGTACCTGAGGACTGGGGGAAAGCAAATGTCACTCCAGTCTTCAGAAAGGGCAGGAACAAGGACCTGGGTAACTACAGACCAGTCAGCCTCATCTCCATCCCTGGAAAGGACTTACCCTCGGTGCTGTCTCTAGGCATATCAAGGGTAAGTGGGTCATTAGGATCAGTCAGCATGGCTTTGCCAAGGGAAAGTCATGTTTGAACAACCTGATAGACTTTTATGAGGACGTAAACAGGTGGATGGATGGTGGCCGTGCAGTGGCTGTGATCTAGCTGGATCTCAGCAAAGCATTTGACACCATCTCCCACAGCATCCTCACAGGTAAACTGAGGAAGTGTGGTCTGGATGATCACGTAGTGAGGTGGATTTTGAACTGGTTGAAGGAAAGAAATCAAAGAGTTCTGGTCAATGGGGCAGAGTCTAGTTGGAGGCCTGTATCTAATGGAGTCCCTCAGGGACTGGTACTGGGACCAGTGTTATTCATTATAATTAAGCGACCTGGATGAGGGAACAGAGGGCACCATCAGCAGGTTTACTGATGACGCAAAACTGGCAGGAGTGGCTGACACACCAGAAGGCTGTGCTGCCATTCAGAGAGACCTCGACAGGCTGGAGAGTTGGGCGGGGAGAAATTTTATGAAATTCAACAAGGGCAAATGTAGAGTTTTGCACCTGGGAAAGAACAACCCCATGTGCCAGTATAGGTTGGGGACTGAACTGCTGGAGAGCAGTGCAGGGGGAAGGGACCTGGGGGTTCTAGTGGACAGCAGGATGGCCATGAGCCAGCAATGTGCCCTCATGGCCAAGAAGGCCAATGGTATCCTCGGGTGTCTTAGAAGTGGTGTGGTTAGTAGGTCAAGAGAGGTCCTCCTGCCCCTCTACTCTGCCCTGGTAAGGCCGCATCTGGAATATTGTGTCCAGTTCTGGGTCCTTCAGTTCAAGAAAGACAGGGAACTGCTTGAAAGAGGAGCACAGAGCCACAAAGGTGATTAAGGGAGTGGAACGTCTTCCTTATGAGGAAAGGCTGAAGGAGTTGGATGTCTTTAGCTTGCAGGAGACTGAGGGATGGCCTCATTAATGTTTATAAATATGTCAACGGGGAGTGTCAGGAGGACGGAGCCAGGATCTTTTCAGTGATGCCCAATGATAGGACAAGAGGCAATGGATGTAAACTGGAGCATAAAAGGTTCCACAAAATCTTTTTCACTGTGAGGGTGACAGAGCACTGGAACAGGCTGCTCAGAGAAGTTGTGGTGTGTCCTTCTCTGGAGACATTCAAAAACCTCCTGGATGCGTTCCTGTGTGACCTACTGTAGGTGATCCTGTTTTGGCAGGGGATTTGGATTAGATAATTTTTTGAGGTCCTTTCCAATCCTCTAACATTCTGTGATTCTGTGTGAGCAGACAGGGCAACAATTGGGTTTGGAATTTAACATTTTACCAGTAAGTCCTGACATTGCAGAAACATTGTTAGAGAAGGCTTTTATATGGCACTTCCATTCATCTTTACCGAATTTCATTGCAGGGAATATTTCTCTGAAGCCTAAATAATGTGAAGTTATATAGGTGTCACTGAAGGAGCTCATGTAGGCCTTCAACAGAGACCTCAGCAACTGTTTCTGCACAAAGAGCTGGGGAAAAGCATCATGTTGATGGCAACTGAGCTTGTGTTTACTATTCTGAAAAAAACACCTCAAAACAAGTTCAAGACGTAAAATGTTAGTCCTTCTCATTGCCTGTCATTGCCCTGGACATCACCTTGTAACTGTTCATGTTATGTTTACTTGAAATAGCTGTAGTCCATTCCTGAGTCTGAATTTCCTGAATGTTTTTTCTCAATTCTACCCATTCGTTACGCTTTATGCCTTCTCTTTCCCTTCTCCTTCAGGGATGTGTTTTACTGTCCGTTGAGGATACAGTAGAAGCAATATCTGTACAGTGACTGGTCCTTTTACTGTAAGACCTTGGGGCAGAGCCAATGTGGCTAAATTTTCTCCTATTGAGTTCAGTATGTTTACAGTGAAGTGAGTGTCTGGAAAAAGAGAGTTGTCTGGGAAAGAATCTTATTTTTTTCATATTTTTTTCCTTCCTGAGGCTTATTATGGAAAAACTGGGGAGACGAACAGGAATTTTCACCTGAGGTATTTTTTTCTCTCAAATTGGATAATGAAGGACTTTTTACAGAGTGAGAGAGATTATGTATGGAGCAGGCTCTCAGTATGTGAATATAGGTGTTTAGAAGATCTATTCAGAGATAACAGCATTTTGAAGAACTTGGATGAAAAACACATATAGCCTGGTATGTATGTCCTTTTCTTCTTTGCTTGCCTCTCATAGAAGTGCCTGTTCCAAGGGTCAGGAGGCATACAAATGGATATTGGCCTACTAGTATAAAATACAGCTCCCAAATGACATGGCACACATATCGTTAGCAATATGAGAGTTACATCAAAGTTGTAGATAAATTACTGAAGTAGCCTGTCATTTCTTTATGTTCATGTATGCAGCTCTGCAGAATTGCTGCCTCTATGTGCTGGAGCCGAGCAAACTACCTCCAGGAACCCCACATGGAGTTACTTTGAAGTTTGCCCTAAAGTATGGCTGCAAGTATATTTATGCTGCTTTCTTTTTTTTTTTCTTCTTTTTTTTTTTTTTTTTTCCCCTGCCTTCCAGTTAGGTTAGACTTAATTTTTGGTAGACAGAGAGACTGCTATCTAGTTTGTGTTTGTTTTCAGAACCGCACTGTGAAAAGCAATGATGAACAAGTGGGCCTGGGGAAAAAAATTCAAAATTAGGGAAATGAAAAAGCTCTTAGACCTGAACAGATAAAAAATTTCTATACACTGCCGTTTCTGTAAATCTAATGTTCAAATACCTGATTCAATGGTAAGAGGAATACTTAATGAGCCCCACAATGTGTGAAAGCAGGAGACTGCATGAATGAAGGGGTTCCAGTCACACAAGTGTGTTGCTCAGGGTTCACTCCTGAGATTTGAAATATCACAAGGAATCTTAAGAAAATGACAGCTTAATTTCTATGCCATGTGTAGTATGCATTGCACCTTGTGTAAATTGCTGTGAGGGGGCAAAGTACTTTTCTCAGATCTGCCAGGCACTACCGAGCTTTGATATCTGCTCTTTGATACCGTAGATCGTAAGAGATTCTCACATGTAGGAAAGGCAAAACATCAATGCTGAATGCTGGTATATACTGATCTGGGAGAAAAGTCTTGCCCGCAGAGAATTTAAATGTGCAGAATTTTAACTATTTCTTTGAATTCTTCAAGAATGGGCATTCTGCAAGTAGGTAAGATGCATGGTGCAGGAGGTTTTGAATCTAATGTGGTTTACCATGTCTGGACGTGGGGCACAACTGTACATTACCAAAGAGCTCAGCTCTCAAGAACAGACCCAGGTCCCCATGTGCTGATCATCACCATGGTTATCCAAAACATCCATAGTGCCAAAGCATTTGTTTGCTGCTAGTGTCTCTTTTGAAGCGCACCAACTACTTCTGGCTGAAATGAAGACCTGTGCATTTCTGGAGTTACTCCAGGTTTTGGTCCGAAAAGGCAGTGTGGATGAGACACCTCCTGCTTGGTTTCTGTTTGCCCCCTGTAGCCATCCAACAGTGTCCTGAGGGGATTTGCTGCTCAGACACCTCCACATGCCCTGAGGTCAAATAACTCATATTTTCAGTTTGACACTGAAACTATCTTACAGCACTGCCCTCATAGTGTTTCGGGCTCTTTGAAGCAAATCGTATCCCTGTAAGTTTACACACAAAATAATTCTGGTGTCCTAAACTGCAGGAGCATCACAGGGGACCCAGAGTACAGATGTACTAAAGTGGTTCAGGATGTGGCCAGACTATCTTGAAGAGGCCAAGCCATGAGCACTGAGCCTGCAGGAATTACCCTCTGAAAATTATGTGTTTGTCAGTATAGGTAGATCTAGTGTGGTTCACCTTGTTTGGGTCACTCACAGTTTACACCCTGAAATTAAAAGTGAGGCTAACTTGCCACAGGGAACTTCCAGTTAATTTTCTCAGTATGGCCAGGAGGCTGCTGAGCCACCCTGCACAATCCTGTTGGAGTTTGTGGAGCTAGAAAAGGGAACAGAATTTCCCCTGAATATAGACCCTTTCAGAGCTGAGCTTAAGCTCTTCTTTAGGATGAGTCCAAAGGCGGTTGCAGAAGAGAGTGTATAGCAAATACTCTTGAAACCTCTGAAACACAACTGGTCTTGATTGTCTTTCATGTTGATTTGATGTATACACATCTCAGGACACCCTGTTTCTCTGAAATGAGCTCAGTAGTCCAGGAATGAAAGCCAGCCCTTACTCCCCAAGTACTGCCAGTAGAAAACGAATTAAAGCATGAGCAAAGCAGTGTATTAGTGACCACATCTTAATTTCCCTCCCTGCTGTATGGTATTAGCCATTCTGATGCACTTTTGTGAAAGGAGCCCAAAAATATTATCACTTTCACTGTTACAGAATGTGACTCCAGTAGTATTTTAAGTCATGTCCCTGGGGAAAGTTTTGTAAATAACCAAGACTAATTATCTGAAAAGCAAAGAAATTGGTAATCCGCTTTATTGCCTCTTCTGCTTAGTAATTGTCTTTGCCATAGATATGTTCATCATGAGCTCCTTTCTGATTAAATATAAGCTATAATATGTTGAATAATTACAGGAAAACAGCAAGTTCTATATTGAATTCCTTCACCTGATCTTTTCAAACTCTCCATAACTTTTCTTCTAACAAGGACTGTTGTTTATGCTGTGGTTTGAAACTGTGATGAAGGCCTATTCCCCTTAGCCTTAAATAACAGCCAGAAGGCTGTAAGAAATCTCTTGGATTTCATCTACTCCTGTTTTCAAAACATCATGAGTGAGAGGATCTTTGCAAACAGTACGCTGGCTGTGCATCTTTTGATCACTGGGACTGAGTTTTAATTTAAACTGGCACTTGTAGTTGGTAGCATCACGTCGACAAAAAAATAAATTGCTTCAGGTATCTTTGTGGTTTCTCATTTTCTGAAGCCTGGCTTACTTAGAAGGAGGCTTAGTATGAGGAAAGTAATCGCATTTAACGTGGCTACGTGTTAGAGCGCAGTTGAATTAGTGCTGCACTACAGATCTCATAGCATGTGGCTGCAAATGGGGGGTGCACCTTCAAAAGGCTTTGCTGAAGCAGCCGACAAGCTGGGCTGCAATGGAGGTGTGCCTACTGCAAAACTGAGGTAGCAACCTTTTGTTTTCTGTATGCCATTCTGGTCCATTCATCAGGCAGATTCATCAGGGCCCTGAGGCCCTGATCTGTGGTGCACAGCCCATCTCAGCTCTGCTGCTTGTGAGGACGAGATCTGGATGTGCGTCCTCACCCCATTGCATCATCTGGCATGGGAGGGAGGCCATAGTTCATTTCCATAGGTGTCCTGGCTGGTAAGGTTATGGTACCCTCCAGGATGAACCTACCCCTACCAATCACACAGAATCACAGAATGACAGAATCACAGAATGTCAGGGGTTGGAAGGGACCTCAAAAGATCATCTAGTCCAGCCTCCCTGCCAGAGCAGGATCACCTACAGTAGGTCACACAGGAACATTTCCAGATGGGTTTTGAATGTCTCCAGAGAAGGAGACCTGGGCACAACCTCCCTGGGCAGCCAGTCCCAGTGCTCTGTCACCCTCACAGAGAAAAGTTTTTTCCAATGTTTTTTGTGGAACCTCCTATGTTCCAGTTCGTATCCATTGTCCCTTGTCCTGTCATTGGACATCCCTGAGAAGAGCCTGGCTCCGTCCTCCTGACACTCCCCCTTGACATATTTATAAACATTAATGAGGTCACCCCTCAGCCTCCTCTTCTCCAAGCTAAAGAGACCCAGCTCCTTCAGCCTTTCCTCATAAGGGAGATGTTCCACTCCCCTCATTATCTTTGTGGTTCTCAATCTCTTGAGTGTATTCAGGCTATCAAAGTGTATTTAAAGCTATCAAAGCTACAAGCTATAGATAAAAGGTAACATGTTGGAAGCTTAATAATAGCCAGTCCAACCAGACCTGGGGATAATTCTATCAGTGCACTATTAATAACAGGAGATATTGTATGCCCTGCATACATATGCACTCACAGCTCACAAATAAGTCTGCCCATGTGTGGTCCAGCTACTGCGAACTCTCACCATGTGTTTGTCTTGTTTTGTAAGAAAAGCAGCAAATTATACAAAAGAGTAGTATTTACTAAGTTGACATTTCATATGGTGGTACGAAAGACAATGAGTTAGAGGCTATGTTGCTCTTACAGTTTCGGATGGCTTTGTGTGCATCAGTGTTTAAACTGGCAACATGCACACAAATTAAGGTCAGTCAAAGTTTAAGCTGAAATATTTTGTACTGTCTCTTCAAGTGGAGACCAGAAACTTAAAAAATTACACTATTTAGTTTCCCCTTGCGTCTCCTAGTATTCCAAGTTACATTTGAGATAATCTAATTAAAGCAGGTTAGAAGAAACCTTCTGTTTTTTAAAAAAAATCTGGGTGTGGGGTGCAGTTATTTTGTCTCTGATATTCTCCTCTGTTTTGCTTGGTTGCTTAAAAAGCAAGAGGGGAAAGGAGAAAAGAAGCACATAAATCATGACAAAAATGCTAAAACAGTTGGTGCACATAAAGCCACAGTATGCTCCAACTATGTTTCAGTGTTGCATTAAAACACCACCAGCATGTTTTGTTTTGCACTTTATTTTTGAGGCACAGCTTTGTCAATTTGAGTTTTCTTGGATCCATTTAAATCAATGGCAAAACAATAATCAGTCTCAGTAAAAAAAATAATTATTATTTCCACTGGGAACCAATTTGTCCGACTTGAGACTTAACCTGCACACTTCCTTTGGCTCTGAGTTCCTCAGCCCTGATGGCTGACTAAAGAGAGTATAACTTTGGACTCATTTAAAATGCAATTGCAGAACACACCAGAGAAAGTCATTTAGCAGTATATCAACAGAAGGGCAGACTGTAAATCTAATAAGCTTCCATTTCTAATTTCTAGGATTCCACTATTAACAATATTGTATTGCCTTTGGCAATATCCGACACTCACATATGGCAATATACCAAATGGTCTATTAATATGACGGATGCGTTTTAGAAAATAGTAACTCCCTCATCTCCCTTGGATACATAGATGAATTGAAGAATGTCTTGAACAAAACTATTTACTCCTTTCCTGTTCTCATATGTTTTCCTGTTCCTTTCCTGTTCTCTTATGATGTAAAACCAAGGTATAAATTAGCTACACCAAATGTAATTCAATAACATCAAGTATGTTAACTTTCCATTGGAATTAACCTATCCAAGGCAGGTCTTCATAGTCATAGAATATTAATGAATAACTTTGTGAACCATCATGTGCAGCTGGTGAATGTCAGTGAATTCCACTTCATAATCCAACCATCTCAGATGGTGGAATGCCAGAACTGAAGAAAGGCAGGTATATCCAGGTAAAAAACCACATCTAATAGTGGTTTTAACCAAGAAAATCCAATGTTAAGTATGCCTTGGAGAGGAGACTCGGAGAAATCCACATTTTCTGATTTGAATTCTAAGTCCCTAATGACACTGTTTTGAAATTAATCTTACCTGAAGCAGATGCCTCCTCCAATACACACATACAAAACTTTTGTTCCGACACACAGAAAGAACACTTTTGAGTTAAATAGTTTTCTAGATGTCTCTCACAAGCTGTCAGCATTAAGTTTCATAACAAACAGATGTTCATATTTTATAAGCCTCCTCCGTAAAAGACTTCGAGTATTCTCTATTTCAGAAGAGGCACAATGGAAAATTATAAGGGTCTAGAAACAGTACTCCTGTGGAATCGTGAAATGACTGAGTTTGGCTCCAGCAAAACACATCTACAGCTTTAGAGGCATCGATAATGAGCGGTGGGAAGAGGTGGATGGGCAAGATTAGGTAAAGGTCAAAGGATGAACAATCTGATGCTGATGTTTTCCACTTGTAGAGGAAAGAGGTGTCTGCCCCGCTTCTGTGGAGGCACTGACTTCAAAACAGGCTGCTGAGGGAGGCAGCTCAGGGCTATTTCCTAGTGCCAAGCCAGGTAACAGAGCTGTAAATCCAAAAACAGTCACCCGACCTCAGTGGCAGTGTGTCGTTTACACCCCTCGATAGCAGGGGAGCAGAAGCAGCCTGGCAGGCTCTGCTGAGGGAAGCAGGGAAATAAAGACACATCTCTTCTCCATGGGGCTACAATATGATGCCATGGGCACATTAGGTGGAGCCCCCGGGCCCCTGCAGCACGGGTCAGGTTTGGGGTGCAGGGGATGGAGAGCACAGGCACACCCCAAGGGGCAAACTCATGCGGTGGGGGTAAAGCCCCTGGCACGTGCTTTTCTTTCAACAAATGTTGGCAGAAGCAGGAAGGAGCAGAATCTGCCTCCCTGACTCTGAAAAAGGGCTGAGAAACCTCATTGTGGGCAGAAGCATGTTTTCATGAGCTGCTTTGCAGCCTGTCACCTGAACACCCCTCATCTGCTCCTGAAAACTGAAATGGAGTCTCTGCTTTTTCCCCCTTTTTGAGACAGGATATCCAGAAGAGTCAGAGAAGCAAGCAAAAGAGTCTCTTTTCGCACTTCTTGCTCATTATTGCTAAGGGGTTATCTCATGAGGCTAGGATGCAGCTGTTGGAAAAGCAATTTAGAGGCAGCCCCATGCTGTGCTGCCCCCTCAGACCCTCTGTTCCTGCCACCTCCCCTCTAACGACACCTCCTTTTGCACAGCCAAGCTGCCAGCCAGATCAGGGAGGCTCATCACAATGAAACCAATCTTTCTCAAAAGAAATTCACCACCTTTTTTTTTTTTTTTCTCCTTTTCCCTGCTGGATCAGGTCATTGGTTTAGCTAAATGCAATAACCAGGGTGCCAGGTGTGAGGGAAGGAATGGGAGGGCATAGCCAGGGCTGGGGAATTATCTTTTTTGGCACCGACACAGCTTAAAATTTGTCTGAAACGAATCTGGAACAATAATAGAAAAGGACAATTTGCCTACTCTGTGCTATTTAAAAGCCTCCAAAATATAAAGTCTTTTTCTTATTAAATCAACATTAATGAACCCTTAGGCAAAAGAAGTGGACTCAGTACCTTAGAAATCTGAAATGTATGGGCAGTCTCTTACTGAATTCAGGAGAACTAGGATTTCACCCTTGAAATAATTGGCTTTTTCAGTTTGGATGTGTCACTTCAGTTATTCTGTATTCATACTGCTCCTTGAATAACCCTAATACTTCTGAAGCCTTGCAGAAAGGCAATGTAAAATTCCCTTTGCACACACATTTGAGTGCTCATACTTAATATTTACTTTGAGAAGAACCTTGTTCTGAAAAAATGAATTGCAGGAATATTTGTGGAGAGCAAAACCAGAGCAGATGCAAACATAACTAAAGTAGATTCATTAAAAAAATTTCAACTATTTGTGTATAACTACTTCACAACATTCATCCAGTCTGGCTGGTAAAATGAAGCATTTCAGATCTTTGAGAGAAAAATAAATAAATTCTTGCAACAGATATTTTCATGGACAAATAAGTTTGAACAACCCATTCATTCTTTGTAATCTCTTCTTGACTAGTTACAGATGGAACAAGAGTTGAGGAGAAAGGAGAGATTCTCACCATCCTGTTTTCATACAATCATGGAAATTCAAATTAAAAAAAAAAAATCAAACAGTCTCCTTCTGTGCCTTCTTCTGCTAGTTCATGATGACTTTCCACTGCATATTTTCCATTGGCCTTGCTCAGACTGGTGCTGCCAGTTTGTGATGAAACAGAGTAAAAAGAGAGATCTTTTGAAAAATGTCAACTTTCCACACAGCATGGAAGCCAGTCAATTCACAAAGCTCTTGCACCTCCCAGAGGTGCCTTGGGAAGAGTGAAGATGTCAGCTGAAGAGAGATGGAACAAAGAAACAGTTGGCTGAAACATCAAAAAGGTGTCTGTACACATGTAGACCTTTCAACTGTGAAATTTTTATCCGACTTTCTTCAGAAAATCATAAAATTAATCTAAAGTAGTCATTTAGGCTTTCTGTGTGAATTTTCCCCTGGATATGCCTCTGCCTATCTCTGTAAATGGAGGAGACAACTAGCTTAAATCAAATGTCCAATTCTGAGATGAGACGAATCCGTCTTCTAATTAAGTTATTAGTCTTTAAGTGAGGCATCACAGTAAGGCAATACTTACACTCTGGAATAACAAAAACTAAGGCCTTGATCAATCGAAATCTCACAAAACGTCTGAGTCCCACAGTGCTCAAGGGGTCTCAGGACATGCAAAACCTCATCTGTGAGCCAGGAAGTTGAAGAAGTATCTATTTTGGGTCAGTTCCAGTTCAGACTCAGCTATGGATGAAGTTGCTCCTATTTAGGTTCTGGTTAAACCAAACAAAATTTTAAGAAAACAGTTTAGGTTCACATAAGAAAAGAAAATCCTGAATTACTTGGACCAAATTCAACTCCACTTTCTCTGCTAAGAGAATCTGGAAGGGAGCTGCTTTCCAGCTGGGACCATAAACATATACTGAAATAAAGAGCTTTATACCTTTCATTTATCATTCCATTCATTCAGGACAAGATGGGAGCTATACTGGGCCTTGCATGATTTTACTGATCCTTGTACTTTGTTTGATGTATGCCTGACATCCCAACAGAGATCCACTCCAGAAAATAACTCAGGACCTGTCTGGATGTGAATTACATTCCTTTTAAATAACACGAAAAGACTGGAGAAAATCTGAAGTACTTTAAGAGATGACCAAGAGACACTTTCCAATGGAAGGGATTTTTTTCTCCTAATAAGGAAAAGTCTTGTTGTACAGTAACTGTATATTCTCATCCCCACAGTAAAGTCTATAAAGAATAGACTGACACAGTTTTTCTTACTGCTTAGATATTATGCTGATGTGCGTCAGTAGGTATTAATTTAGTACGTTGCTACTTTTGTGCAAAAATGGATTGGTATGGATAGAGCAGAAATCACCTTGGAGTGGTGTTTTTAGAACTGATTTGCCCTCAGCCAGGCTTTGTTGTAGCACTCAGATACAGCATTCAATTAAAACAAGAGAGCCAGAACAAGGTTTCCAGACATTATTAATAAAACATTTCTTCTTAATCTCTGTCGGAGGCATGAAATCAACATTGTCTTTGTTCTTCTTTGAAAGTCCTTGGCCCAACCAGCTCCAACGCTTGTTTTTTAGAAGTTCAACTGGAGGAGAAGGGAAACATTGAGAGTGGTATAAACCTAGACGTGGTGTCCCTGCAGCCTCCCCATGCGTGGCCCAGTCTGTATATGGGTATGTGCTCTGTTCACGGAAAGCCAAATGAGGTCTGTGTGTTCACCACCCTGCGTTTGTCTGCCAAAATTGCTCCTCCTCTGGACACATAACCTGACCCATCATCATTCCCAAAGGTTAACTCTTTTCCACAGTCAGAGAGGAAGAGCGTTTGAAATGAACCGACCTCAAACAGAGTGCTACAGACTTTTTAAAAGGTAAGTTTTTGCAGATGAAAGGAAATCAATCTGGCTGAAAGCAGCCAAATTGATATATATACTCAGCAAGAGGAACATTCTATTTGAATAGTTTTTCTTTTCCTAATACGGAAAAGTCAACTGAATGCCAAAAATAGCATATACCTGTGACGTGAATGAGCCACTGTTCCCATCTTGCTGAGAACTCACTGGACTCTGCCTGCTTCAGAGGGCTTTATAATACCAGGTAACACTATAGCCCAGGATTTTGCACATCACGTCTTTACAAGAAAAGGGACTTTGAGTTCCTGCCAGTTCATATGTCTACCAAATAAAAAAAAACACCACAGGAAAAAATTTACTCCTGTCTTACACGGGTAGGGCTTCAGTAATTTCGGCAAGCTTGTGCCAAAGGAGTAGAAACCAGAATCCTGCACCTAAGCTTTCCAAATCTATATCAACAAAATTCATTGCATTATTTACCTAGATCCAACCTTAGCAACTAATATGTTAAAACCTATGCTTCATCTGAGGTGCTAGTACAATGGGGTAATTGAAAACAGATTAAACCACTCAGCAAAGAAATCATTATCATGTGAACACTGAAATACAGCTGTACAATTTATCATCTAAGTACTTTCAAGCATGTGAGTAAGTTCAACTATGAAGCAATACTATGGGACTGTGTCCCCTCTTCTTTTCAGGAAAGAAACTGCTTCTTCCAAATTACACATTAACTCAATTCACCCTTGAGAAGGGGCTTGAAACACTGCAGGGTATCCATACACATGCTTGTGGGCTACATCCTTTTGGTCAATTTATTGGCAGGCCTTCCCTCCTCCAGACAATATGCAATCTCTCTAAACCTTTGTGAATAACTGATCAAAAAACTTTGACATCTGGAATTAAATTATTCTGATGGGAATGACAGTCTAGTAAATCCTGACCCTTTAACACTATGGGCTTTTTCAATGGGGTGCTACAGCAAGAGGTGATAAAATCTTTGCTTCGCTGCTCACTTCAGTAGTATTTAAATCTTCTCAGATATGGAGATAAAGGATCTTGATTGATAATAATACTAATACTGCCAGTACACTTAAATTCATTACTGATTCTCTAATCCTGTAGTCCCTACTAACTAATAGCATCAGTGTCATTCTCATCTTTTGAAGACTAGCTGGAAGGTAATGCTGCAAGAAGTATATCAGTTACCATTTACAATACTCACTAGATTATCTGGAGGGCAGAGCTCTGGATGAAATAATGTTTGACAAGCTTTCGCCAGCACAGTTCATAGAATCATAGAATGTTTGGAGTTGGAAGGGACCTCTAGAGATCATCTAGTCCAACCCCCCTGCCAGAGCAGGATCCCCTAGGGCAGCCACACAGGAACGCATCCATGAGGGTTTTGAAAGCCTCCACAGAAGGAGACTCCACAACCTCTCTGGGCAGCCTGTTCCAGTGCTCTGTCACCCTCACAGTAAAGAAATTTTTTCTCATGTTGAGGTTGAACTTCCTGTGTTCTAACTTAAACTCATTATTCCTTGTTCTGTTACTGGGCACCACTGAGAAGAGATTGTCTCATTCCTCTTGACATCCACCCTTCAGATATTTGTATATGTTAATAAGGTCCCCTCTCAGCCATCTCCTTTCAAGGCTAAACGGCCCCAGTTCTCTCAGTCTCTCTTCATAGGAGAGATGTTCAAGTCCCTTAATCATCCTCATAGCTCTCCGTTGGACTCTCTCCAGTAGGTGTCTGTCTCTCTTGAATTGGGGATCCCAAAACTGGACACAGGATTCCAGGTGTGGTCTAACCAGGGCAGAGTAGAGTTCAGTTCAGTTCAGCATTATGAGTAAGGTTTTTTCCTTTGGTA
The DNA here is from genome assembly GCA_020746105.1 of Trogon surrucura. Classification (NCBI taxonomy): domain Eukaryota; kingdom Metazoa; phylum Chordata; class Aves; order Trogoniformes; family Trogonidae; genus Trogon; species Trogon surrucura. The sequence goes on along the minus strand of CM036617.1, from coordinate 29,744,896 downwards.
ACGACCTACCCTAGTCTGAAGTAAAATCCTAATTAAGCAAATAGGGACATGTTTTTTACATCTCTTTTCCAGCTCCCATCACACGCAAATTCCAAGTATTGAAGGGCAGTCATGATCCAGAATTTGTCTTGTGGTCAGGGATCAGACAAAAAGTTAGGCTGGGACCCATTTGTATCACAGTAACATGAAAGGTATCTGAACACTTACAGTGTAACACTGGGTTCGCTGTTGCCTTAGAGCCTTTAAAATTTAAACCCACGCTACAGTATGCCAATCTCTCATACCAGGACACTTCTTCACTACTTGCCAAATACCTCTTTAAAGCAAAAAGTGAAATAGGTTTACTTTCGCCCAGGAAAACATGGGCAAATGCATTACATTCATACAGTGCGTTTAGGCATCCATAGTCCTTGAAAAATAGGCAACTGATTGAAGTAGGATATCCAGACCTCCAGACGGTAAGTGTCACTGCTTCCAAAATAGATAGCTTTTTTTTAAATCTCTTTTTTTTTTTTTTTTTTTTTAATATAAACTGTCCTGTGAGCTTCTTCTTACAGAATCTGGCATAAAAGCACAATTCCTGTAAGTGTGTGATCTGGGCTTCTGTAAATATGGCAACAAATTTTTTTTGTGAGGCCAAGACATCACTGGAGACACAAAGAAAAGCTCTATCTGTGAATATCTGAGCTAAAAATATAGGCTTATATTGAGTGATTCATATAAGGGGAGACTTCTATAAAATATCTGCAATTCCTTCTCTGCAGGACAGCTCTCAATCCATTCCTCCCCCAGCCTGTACTGATATTAGGGATTGTGCTCACTCATATGCAAAACCTTACACTCAGTCTTGTTGAACCTCACTAGGTTCACATGGGTCCACTCCTCAAGCCCGTACACATCCTTCTGGATGACATCCCTTCCCTCAGTTGTGTCAACTGCACCACTCAGCTTGGTGTCACCTGCAAACTTGCTGAGGGTACCCTCAATCATGTTATCTATGATACTGCTGAAGATATTAAATAGTTTTGATCCAGTACGGATCCTTGGACATTGAGCCATCAAATGGCCAAACAGCCAATGCCTTATCCATCTAACCCATCCACCAAACCCATATCTCTCCAATTTAGAGGTAAGAATGTTGTGGGGATCATATCAAAGGCCTTACAGAAGACCACATAGATGACATACAGTTGCAAGAAAAAGTATGGGAACCTTTTGGAATTTCATGGTGTTCTGCATTAATTTGTCAGAAAATGTGATCTAACTGTCATCTGAGTCAAGAGTATTGGCAAATATAATGTGCCTAAAATAATAACACAAAAACAATTCTGGGCTTCCATGTCTCTAACGAACACATTCAACATTCAAAATGCTAGTGCAAAAAGTAAGTGTACCCTTGAGTTGACCTTAAAAAAGTTAATCAGAGTCAAGTGTTGGCATACTTGGTATCTTGTTAAGAAAATGTATTTGGAGGTGTGAACTAGAGCTACATTGACTGATAAAAACCACTCAAAATTTTGAGTTTGCTCTGCACAAGATGTATGCTTATGTGAGCTCTGCCTCACCGAAAAGAGCTTTCAGAGGATCTACGATCAAGAATTTACATAAAATCAAGCTTTACATAAAGCTGGAAAGGGTTACAAAGTGATTTCAAAGACCTTAGAAATTCACCACTCTACAGTTAGGCAAACAATATACATGTGGGGACACTTTGGGACCGTGGCTACTCTACCAAAAAATGGGCACCCAGTCAAAATGATCCAAAGAGTACAATGAAGACTCATCAATGAGGTAAAGAAACAACCCCGAGTGACAGCCAAAGAGTTGAAGGCATCATTGGAACTGGCTGACATCTGTGTTCATGAGTCTACAGTACGTAAAACATTGATCAAGCAGGGTGTCTATGGCTGGACACCATGAGGGAAGCTGCTGGTTACTACAAAGAACATGGATGCACTCCTGAAGTTTGCGAAAGAGCACGCTGACATTCCACACTGGTATCGGCAAAATGTTTTGCGGACTGATGAAACAAAGATTGAAGTATTTGGAAAGAGCACACAGCACTCCATCTGTCTTAAAAAGGGCACTGAATATCCTCATGAAAATATCATCCCAACCGTAAAGTATGATGGAGGAAACATCATGACTTGGGTCTGCTTTGCTGCATCAGGGCCTGGCCAGCTTGCAGTCATTGAGGAGAAGACGAATTCCCAAGTGTATCAAAAAATTCTTCATGATTGTTCAGTCTTGAAAAGAGAAGACTTCGGGGGGACCTAATAGCTGCCTTCCAGTACCTGAAGGGATCCTACAGGAAGGCTGGGGAGGGACTTTTTACAAGAGCGTCCACTGATAGGACAAGGGGAAATGGGTTTAAATTGAAGGAGAATAGATTTAGATTAGATCTTAGAAAGAAATTCTTCAGTATGAGGGTGGCAAGACTTTGGAATAAATTGCCCAGAGACATTGTGGCTGCCCCCTCTCTGGAGGTGTTCAAGGACAAGTAGGACAGAGCCTTGAGTAGTCTGATCTAGTTGAGAGGCGTCCCTGCCTACGACAGGGAGGTTGGATTAGATGACCCCTAAGGTCCCTTCCAACCTAGGCCATTCTATGATTCTATGATTCTATGATAGTATCTGTACATCAGCTGACACTCTGTTGACGTTGTGTGATGCAACAGGACAGTGATCCAAAACATCAGAGCAAGTCCACAACAGAATGACTTCAGAAAAACAAAATCTGATTTTTGGAGTAGCCAAGTCAGAGCCCAGACATCAACCTAACAGAGATGCCATGGAATGACTTGAAGTGAGCCATACACATGAGATGTTCCAAAGAATATGACAGAACTAAAGCAGTTCTGCCAGGACGAATGGGCTAAAATCCCTCCTGAAAGATATGCAGGTCTGATCCACAGCTACAGAAAGATCCTGATTGAGGTAATTGCTACCAAGTGGGGGTCGGCCAGTTTTTGATTCCAAGGGTTCACTTATTTTTTGCACTAGCGTTTTGAATGAGTGTGTTCAGTAAAGACATGGAAGCCCAGAATTGGCTTTGTGTTATTATTTTAGGCACATTATATTTGCCAATACTCTTGACTCAGATGACAGATCACATTTTCTGACAAATTAATGCAGAACACCATGAAATTCCAAAAGGTTCCCATATTTTTTCTTGCACCTGTGACCAGTAGAAGTAGGGAGGTGATTGCCCCCCTGTACTCAGCTCTGGTGAGGCCGCACCTTGAGTATTGTGTTCAGCTTTGGGCACCTCAGTATAAGAGGGATATTGAGGTGTTGGAGCAAGTGCAGAAGAGGGCAACAAAATTGGTGAAGGACCTGGAGAATAGACCTTATGAGGAGTGACTGAGGGAGCTGGGACTGTTCAGTCTGATGAAGAGAAGGCCGAGGCGGGACCTCATCATGCTCTACAACTACCTGAAAGGACATTGTAGAGAGGTTGGTGCTGGTCTCTTCTCACAGGTCATTAGGGACAGAACCAGGGGGAATGGGTTCCAGTTGCAACAGGGCAAGTTTAGACTGGACATTAGGAAGAAATTCTTCATGGAAAGAGTGGTCAGACACTGGAACAGACTGCCTAGGGAGGTGGTTGTGTCGCCATCCCTGGATGTGTTTAAGTGTTGCTTAGAGGTTGTATTGGGTGATATGGTTTAGGGGTGAACTTGTAGTGTAGGGTTAATGGTTGGACTCGATGATCCCAAGGGTCTTTTCCAACCTGAACTGTTCTATGATTCTATGATTCTATGATTCTATGTATGTAGCTCTTCCCTTGTCCACTGATGCAGTCACTCCATCTTAAAAGGCCACTAAATTAGTCAGGCATGGTTTGCCCTTTGTGAGGCCAGGGTGCCTTTCTATATTCATCTCCTTGTCTTGAGGATCTGTTCCATGACCTTTAAAAAAAAACAAACACTGCTGGGAACGAGCCCAGTCCTATGAAACCACCTGTCTGATCCCGGTGTCTCCCCTACTAGGTAAGTATTTGCTTCCTGAAATTTAGCCCTTCTCTCTCTCTTAGGGGACTATAACATGGTTTTGAACCTCTTGTGTCAGTGGATTAAACGTAGCTGTTGGAATCAGATTGTAACTGTGTCTTGGCATTTCAGATTAATATGTCTTTAAATAATTATCAGCTCAGACAAATTATAGCGAGTGTTATTGAGACTTCAGAGGAGTTACAGCACAGAAGAGGCTGGGAAAGCAAGAACATTGCAAACATCAGTTTTTGTGTAATAACCCAGGGATTTGCTTTCTTCCTGAAAAGTGGGGATGTACAGTCACATTTTCCTTTTTGAAAGACTCCATTCTTTTTGTGCTAAAAAACTCCACAGGTGCAAAAGCAGGGAAGGTTTGAAGGGTACCAGATGTTTACATGAGAGACCAGAAGTTATAGAGCAAGCCTGAATGCTATTTTCATTTCAGAAGTGTGATACACTTGACCGTATCTCTCAGTCTTTTGAAGAGAATCTGGTCAAGAAGAGAACGTATTTCTCAAGGACCTGCTTAGGAAAGCATTTTACTCAATAACAACAACATAGACACTACATTGATTTTAACAGGCAGCGTATGTTGCAATGCCGAGCTTCTCAACACCTTGATGATAAGGCAGCCAAAAGACACAACACTCCAGGAGGCAGAACAGCGGTATATGCCAATCACCATTTGCATGATCTGCTTGACATTCCAAACAGTTTTGGGGCTGAGGGGTATGAAAGCTAATAGAAGGATAAGGCAGAAAGAGAAAATAACACAGGAAGAAGACAAGGAAAAACCAAGTTAGGCGTGAGAGAGCACACAGTAGTGTATCACTGTCAGGGTCACAGCGCAGGGGATGTCCCTATGTTGATACCACAGAGGCCCCTCCATCTGTTTGTCCCCTTGACCTCTTTTTCCTTCGTGAACTGAAAACCAAAGCTTGTCACAAACTAAACCAAGCAACACCAAAAAAAATCTTATTCCTGGATATAAAAAAACCTCTCTTGTGATGTGAGTGTTGCCTCTCCATCCCCTCATTTAAACCCAGGGCCACATTTAATCTCAGTTTTCATGGGAGGAGGGTTTTTCTTTTTAATGGACTCATTGCGACATATTTCTGTGTTAAAAAAGTAAACCTAAAAGCAAATAAGTAAAACTAACTAGGTATAATCACTTCAGTTTTCACCAATGCAAATCACTGGTTCTGCTGCTTAAAATAGCTCCAGCTAATTTGAAAGCAAGAGCTAAATTTCAACATTGCAGAAATGCACAAAAATGTGTGAAATCCTCAGGCATCTGATGAAATTAGCACAGACTTCCACAAAACAGTGAAAATGACCTTACGAGGAATTTTGTAAGAAGCCTGGGAATGGAGTTTGGGGCAGGACCCAGGCTCAGGCCAGGGCTTGCCGGGGAACGTCTGGGGCTGAGCCTGTGGGCTGGATCATGCTCGGGGGTGCAGCTCTCTGGTCACCGTGCCCCCACACTGAGGAGGTGGCCACTCCCACCTCCATCTCTTCCAGTCCATCCGAAGTCAGTGCAGGACACATGAGAAAAATGGCAAAGTAAAATACTGCCAATTTCAGTTGTAATTCTTTTTCTCATTTAGCATAACTTGATGCCTCATCTAAATAATTTCCAGGACAAAATAAACAAAATGTTTGTTTGGGTTTTTATTTTATTATTTTTTTAAAAGGACAGCACTGCTCTGCTCCCATTTCTTCCTTCTGTCTTCAGACTACTTTTGTCTCTCTTGCTGCAGTGCCAGGCTGGAGTTTCTCTTTGTTATTAAGTCCTGAGTTGGCTTGATGGTCTCTAACCTCAGTTATTAATATCAATTACCATAAAGACAGCTGCCTTGTTCCCCTTGTCAGAACTTCAGCATGGAAGGTAATAGATGGCTTCAAGCTGGCCGCCTGCCAAAAGGGCTCCCTTGTTTTCATTTGTGATACATGAGGAAGAAAATAATGGGGTTAAATGAATTTAATTAGACTGAGCTCATCCTAGCATTGTATTTAGGCTCTAATTTTGTTCTTCTACCATATGATTTTACATCCCTCAAATCAGCACAGGTTAAGCCATTGATTTAAGGCTTATTTAGAAAGTCAGTGTCTCCTTTTGATATTTATAACCTCCACCTAGACTCTCTTAGTGCTGGGCATGCTGAGTTTGTTTATATTATATATATTCTATTTTTATTAACTAATACCAAATAAGTTCAAAAATAAAATTAAATGTGGAGAATTATTATTTCCAGACAGTGACATTTCTGCAGTTTGGCAAAACAGTGAGTATTTAATATAGAAATTCTTCCTCCTGACAGACGTTTCTTGCTTTTTTGTCTTCTCATTCACAGTGTAGCATCTTCTGCTAGTTCGGCACTTGCACCAGCCATGGAAGGCCCACGTGCCAGCATAGTGAAAACCTACAAAAGAACCAAATAAAATATAGTAGACAATGTCTTACACAACTCTTCATCACATACAAGAGAGCCAGAGTGTGCAGCAAATAAGAGAATTTTGCTGGGAAGAGAAAAAATATAACAGCTTAGTATACTACTGTTAAATTTAATGGGAAAAATCCAAATGGCTTTAATCACTGTTATGTGAGGCTCCAGTCTTTTATTAAAGAGATTTTAGATTCTAAGAACTGTATCGTTTCTTGGTGTCAGTTGGCATAACTTCATCTGGAGCTCCAACAGTCTACTCTTTTTGAACGTTTAGCCCATGTGAGGTGATAGCTTTTTTTTTTTTTCAACATTGAATGAACTGATTAAAGAAGAAAATCACTATATAAAATGCTCAAAAAGACCATGAGGTTGAATGTAGCTCTGCTGCAGATGTAGAAACTTCATAACAGCATTATAAAAAGAGCTATTCATGTTTAAATGTGCTAGCAGAAAAAAAAAAAAAGAAATTGTTGCATAGTAATTAAAAACTATTTTGAGCATTTACGGAACCCTGAGGAGGCTAACCTGAGAAGTTTACTTTTTCAGTTATAAAGACTGCTTTTTTTTCAATTTACAACAAAGCATATATAATTCCTCAATGATAGACATTACCTCTTCGACATAATAAAATTGCTATTTTATATTAATGCTAGAAGTCAGGGTAAAATTTTATGTAATGAGGTATTTTTCTGCCCTTTGATTTGAAAAACACTGTATGGACTATTTTACTAGAAAGGCTGACACCAGAGGTGCTGAGATACAACAGTGGTGAGGTTTGTATTAACACACTGTTAAATTAAGTAACAAATTTGACCATTAGGCCATGAATACCACTGGGAAGACCTGCTCCATGGAGAATGAATCATAGAATCATAGAATGTGTTGAGCTGGAAGGGACCTTTAAAGGTCATCTAGTCCAACCCCCCTGCAGTGAGCAGGGACATCTTTAACTACATCAGGTTGCTCAGAGCCCCATCAAGCCTGACCTTGAAGGTCTCCAGAGGCCTCCACCACCTTTCTGGGCAACCCGTCCTGGTGTCTCACCATCCTCACTGTAAAAAATTTCTTCCTTATAACCAGTTTAAACCTACCCTCTTTGTCTTGAAAACCACTGCTCCTTGTCCTGTTGCAACAGGCCTTGCTAAAAAGATTGTCCTTATCTTTCTTATAGGTTCCCTTTAAGTACTGAATGGCTGCGATAAGGTCCCCCAGAGCCTTCTCTTCTCCAGGCTGAGCAACCCCAGCTCTCTCAGCCTGTCTGTATAGCAGAGGTGCTCTAGCCCTCTGACCATTTTTGTGGCCCTCCTCTGGACCCACTTCAACAGGTCCATGCCCTTCTTGTGCTGAGGGCTCCACAGCTGGGTGCAGTACTCCACATAAGGTCTCACCAGAGCAGAGTAGAAGGGCAGAATCACCTCTCTTGCTCTGCTGGCCATGCTTCTTTTGATGCAGTCTAGGATACAAACTCATATCTAAATTTTCATCCACTACTAAGCTCAAATCCTACGGAAACACAGGACTGCCCTCTATCACATCATCCCTCAGCCTGTACTGATAATGAGGATTGTCCATACTCAGGTGCAGGACCTTGCATTTGGCCTTGCTGAATCTCATGAGGTTCACACAGGCCCACTTCTCCATCCCTCTGGCATATATGATCCCATAGGACCAATTTCAGGTGGGAAACCACCGGAAGCTAGGGTGATCTTCCTGAAGATGACTCTCCACTACCAATGGCAGCAAGGAAAATCATATATACAATCTTTTGTAGGTTTCAGCTTGTGTTAAAGACTAGTTTTTATTACATGTGTAGAGTCAGCCTGCCACAATGAGCTTCATCAAAGCTTATCGAAAGTTTTAGGGCAAAAAGAAAAAATGAGTATGTTTTTCATAGGATCATAAAATTGTTTAAGTTGGAAAAGACCTTTAGAAACATGGAGTCCAACAATTAACCTAAAAATACCAGGTCCACCATTGAACCATGTCAAAAAAATTTTCTGTCTTTTAGGTCCTGTAAGACCGTGTGTTCACAACACTGTACTGGTTCAACTTCTGAACATGTTTTACAGGCTGTACGGGCAATTAAAAGAAAACGAAAAAAGGAGAGAACTTTTCCCTACCACTGAGAAATAACGAGAAATAGAGAGGTCTGACATGAATCTAAAGTTTCCTGACATCTTCCTTCCTGCTATCCAGACTGTTATTGGAATAATAAATACTTTGATATATTAAACTAGGGTAGTAGGTTTTTTATACCTTCCAGTGGGTGCTGTGGATGGATTTGGAAACACCCCAACTAGCTGAAGGACATTTAAGAGCAGATGTTTAGGCACAAATTTCTCTGTAATGTAAGACCTCGCCCAGCTGTAAAATCTATTCGTGCTGAAAAAACACTGTGAGGTATCTGAGGATTTTCTGGAATTACGGTTACTATAAATTCAGAGTAGTAACTATCATTGGCCAGGTTCGAATAAGGGAAACAGTGCTTAGACTTCTTATACACGATGGAAACTGTAATAAGAGTCATTCTGCCATCTTTATTTTATCCCATAAACATGAAGGCGCATGTTAAAGCCAAATGACAGCGTAAAAATAGTGGAGCTGTAGGATGTAAGGCAGTGAGAAGATTTGTGGCTGCCCTTATAGCTTCCTGTTCATGTAGCATGAAGGAATATAAAATGTCAAAACAGACTTGAGGAAAGAAAAAGTCATGAGGAGGGCTGTCTTTTCTATCCTGGGAGTGGATTTACCCTCCCAACAGTAGGGACCAGCCTTTGCCCCTCTGAGTATTCTGTGAAGAAGCCCGAGGTAAAAAAAAAACACGTGGAGCTGCAAACATGGCAAAGCCTCCTGGAAAGTAAACATCGCACAGATAAAAACAGGTCCACTGAGTATTTCCAGAGGAAGAAAAAGATCAGTTATCTGAAGGAAAGCAAGTTCTGACTCAGTTTATTTCTGTTTCTGGAAACAAAATGAGGGTTTCTCACTAAGCAACTCAGCAAGCTGTAAAACATCAGTGACTTCAAAGAATCAGTGGGATGATGCTGGTTTGCTGCATAGAACAGGGGTGCTCGATCTGCTCCAAGGAATAGGACGCTTTGGGGAAGAGCCCACCAACCCCCTCAAAACTGCAGCTTTCCTAACTCCCTCCTAATCTCTCTTGGGTTCTTTGCAGCCACAGCAGCAGAAAGAAAGCTGTAGGAGCTGCCTCTGCTTTCTGGATCAGTCAGCCTGTTTGGGTAAGTGACAACCACGGTAGCCTTTATTGCCTCCACAGAGACATATTGACCTCTACCTGTGTCACCAAACTGCTCTTTGCCAGCTCTTTGCTGTGGGTTGGAAGGTCTTTGCTGGGGACTCCTCAATGCTCCTACTTTGATGCAGACATTCAATTGCAAATAAGGTACTGCTGGTTCCCCTGCAGGTTCCAGGGAGAAAAGGAGAAGCACACAGGTCTCAGTACATAACCCCACGCAGATTTCCCTGTCACAAGAGGTTACAGCAATGGGTTCCTAGTGACAGGTGTAATAAAGGCTTGGAAAAGTTGGGAAATGCAGCTCCAAGGGAGGATGAGGGTACTGAGGTATTGCCCGCCTCCCTGGCAGAGGTGACAGGGAGTGGAGGGGAAGGACACTTGGTGCTGCAGAGCTGGATCTCTTCTACTGTCACCTTACAATGGGATCTGGGAGATGCTCCAAGCAGAATTTCCACGTGTCCCTGCACCATGCATTGCAGGGGTATGTAGAGCTCTTAGCCTGATTGTTATGTATTCTGCAAACCCATTCATCATCATTTGGTACAAAAATTATTTCAGGTTTCCATCTTAGCTTAGAGTTCCTTCTTATTGCAAAGAAAAGCCCTTGTAGGTGCTGTGCAGCAGTTCTGAGTGCTTTGTGTCCTGGTAATATGAACAAATCAGTGGAGGCTGAAAGCATGTGCCCTGGTGGGATCACACCAGGAGGGACTAGTTGGGGGCTGCTCAATGCCCCATTTCACAACCTTGTCATCCATGCTCCACTCCCCTGGCTCTAGAGAGCTGCAAGGAGGCTGTGGCACACGCGAGCACCTTACCTGTCTGCTGATGGTGCAATGCTGGGAAATGTTTTTAGGAGAAAACACCAGCAGTCCTGCCTCAGTTTTTTTTGGAAGCCATTCAACATTATTTCCACATTGCCAGGAAAACACATGGCCCAAACTTACAAGCTTAATAATCACTTTAGCCCTCAACAGCAACTGATAGTGTCTTATCTTCTCAGGCTTGTCTACATTGCCTACTAAATGATAATCCTAATTACAGACCTAATTATGTTTCTGCCCAGAATATTTGTAGATAACCCTAACTCTTGATCTGTTTAGTCTAGTTTTCCAGGTGGCAACAGATTTAAAAACAGGTTTTAAAACAAGATATGAGTATTGAATCTCTAATAATAGGAGAGTGTGATCTCAACGTTGCCTGTTATTTACTGACACGTGGTGCCATCAGTTGACAGTGGTGGTTGAGAACACAAGTTCATAAACACAAGTTCACTTTTTAGTTATTATCTGTCTGTGTTGCCTGATTTAACTCTTTGCATAGTGAGTTGGATCTGATTTATTCTTACTCTGCTGAAATATCAGTACTTCAGATACTTTTGGTATTTCAGATATTTCAGATTAGGAGCGGGCATCTTGTGTATTAGGTATTGCTTTGAAACTCACCCCTCAAGGAACCATTTGCCATTCCTGGGAAACACATGCTTTTTTCATCCCAGATCTTTTATCTCTTACAGGATTATCTGAGGCAGAGACATGTTGTCACGGGTTCAGCCCTCGCCCTCCAGAAGTTCCCTGAAGCATACTGTTTGTGTCCAAGGTCACAATGTGAGCTGTAAAAATGTTTTGAGGTCTGGAGAAAATATCTTATAGGGAAAACCTTGAAGCGCTAGGTCTGCTTATCCAAACCAAGGCTTAGCTGTGACCTGGTTATTGGAGAATTACCATAATAGGTACTGTTGTCTCTTGGGAAGGCAAAACATCGAACAAAAGGGCTTTCATTCTAGTTCAGAACTCAGGCCAGCATACAGATGTGGAAATCAGAGGCCTTCAGATCAGAAAGGCTAAGATTTCAGAAGAGAAATACAGTTAATCAGTAGAACAAGCTATAGGAAGAAGCAATGGCTTTGCCATCTCTGGATATCATTCTGAGAAATCAGATTTCAGACAGACCCAAGTATTGAACCCAATTAAGGATGATGAGGTGCATCACTACGGACTATTTCACAAAAGATCTCAGGTTTCGACTGATTTTAGACTCTTATAATCTATTACCTAGGTCCATCATACTCATACGGTATTGTCCAGGACTGAACAAACCTCACTTCCATCAATACTATAGGGAATATGTCCTCAAAGCTGGCACATCCTTTCTCCATATGATCAAAAGAAATATGTTAGATAGCATTTTTCTTTCTTTAAAACACACAGCATAAATTACTCTACCACTCTCTTTTTTCCATTTCCACACTTCAACGTTGTACAAAACCAAGGAGTTTAGACTGGCTCCTGCAAAGGGCAACAATGAATTTAATTTCTGCTACTTTTCTTGCCCTAAGAACACCTCTGAGACTGCCTGTTACTCTCTGCTGTGTTAACAAACTGCTCTAAGGTCTGTTCCAGACACACCACGCCCCTGGGATCAGGGTACGTCTCCATTAAGGGTGGCACGTGCAGTGCTTTGCTCAGTCCTTCACACTGAGGCAGGTTTTGAATGTAAGTTGTCTCAAATATTTCTCAATGAAATCACCTACATACGTCTCCCTCGAACATGGAAAAGCACTGCTCTATTTGTTCTACTTCAGCTTCAATTTGTAAAGCATTGTACCTTACACTCTTAAACAGAAGAAGATTGCAGTCCACGTGAAGTTTCTCTCTCTCTGGTCTGATGTTCAGCTCATTAAGCAGCCCTTCCAGAAGAAAACATCAGGAATACTGATCTAAAGTCTTTTAGCATGAACCACTTAAACATCAATCCAGATGCTGAAGGAAATGCTTTCAGTTACCTCCACTGGGTCTGTTCCTCAGGGGACCCTTAGCCTTTCAAACTTGTCCCAGTACTCAGCCAGTCTAATGCAGACTCTCTGATTTGCTTGTGACTAATTCCTCCCAGCCTACTGACTTACTATGGGTTATTTTGGGTTCAGCAACCAGGATTTGTCAAGGCTTTTGAAAATTTCCTGACAGACACTGAGGGCTTACTTAATCATGATTCGTCATCATCATCTATAGGATATTATTACTACACACTAATCCTTAAAATCATGGAAAACTTGGTGGTGTTAGTAAAAGTTTCCTGTGCACAGAAAATGATTAGCAGATCAAATAAAAGGGTTGCATCTCTGAGCAATGGGGGTACCACAACATCCGAGTTTCAAAGTGTAATCCATAAACTGGTGTGAGATACATAGACCACACACAGTGCTTGGGGGAGTTGATCAAACCTGGAAAGGGATCCAAAATAGCGAAACACTAAGCAGAGGACTGACTGAAATTGATAAACATTAGCTGATGCCTAAATGATAATGAAAGGCCAGTGGCAAGGATTCCTCTCTGAACTATGTTTTGTTAACCAGAAGAGTGGAATGACCTTGAATCCAGGGCTCTTTCCTCCAAAGTGAGTGACAAACCTACCACCCCTTCCTGTCTTTTCTCTCTTCATTCTGATATTCATTTCACATTTTACATTGCTTCGGGAAGAGTGAAGTACAGCTTCATGAGTTGATGTGGATGATCAGGAAAGACAGGATGAGCTACATCAGTGCAGGACGGCACCAGGTTCTGCTCCAACAGCTTCCTCAGCACCAAGTTGCATGTCCAAATTGCATGGGACTGGGGAATACCAGGCACATAACAGCAGTTGAGGGACAGGCAAGCTCCAAAACTACTTGCTAACAGTGGTGGGCTGCAGCCCCAGGTTCCCTCATAAGAATGAAATCGAGTTCTCCTTTGCTGGGACACTTCCACCTGTAGCTAAATATCTGAATATTACATCAGCCTCTGCATTGTCTCAGCCCAGCTGTTGATCTGATGACACTGCCTCAGCACTAATAGCTGTCCTTAAAGCCCTCAAGACTTCCTTCACTCTATGGCCTGAAAGCCACTTGTTGGCCCATTTCCCTTCCCGAGAAAAAGCACAGTGAAAACCTACTGCGAGTAGTGGGATAAAGCAACACTGGCACACCACCAGCTGAAGATACAGAGGTAACTGTCATTAGCAATCCTATCGACCCGAACATGCTAACTTGAAATACCTGTGCTCTGAGAACATTCATTAGATTAGGTCTTCAAGCAACCTAGCCTGTTTTCTGCCTCTTGCCTGAATTTAGACATGCTCTAGATATGGTCTTAGAACTGCCAAACAGAGAGGAACTGTCACTTTCCTGGACCTATCTGGGTACAGCCTTGTTAAGGCAGTCTAGGAGGTGGTTGGTCTTCTTTGCAGCAAGGGCCTGTTGCTCTTGTTGCCCACCAGATCCTTTTATGCAAAGCTATTTCACAGACAAGCAATTCCCAGACTGTCCTGCTTCCATCTCAGATGTAAGACTTCCTTTCACCAAACTTCATGAGGTTACTATTGTCTTGTTTCTTCAGCCTGTCCAAGTTCCTGTGAATGGTGGCCCTGCCCTTAACTGTATTCACCACTTCCCCCAATTTGGCATCATCCTCAAACGTGCTGAGAGTGTGCTCTGTCCCATCATCCACATTGTTGATGAAGACATGAAGAAACAGTACTGGTCCCAGTACTAACATTTTAGGGACTCCAGTAGTTACTGAGTGAGAACTGACCTTTGCACAACTGACCACAATATCTCAAAACTGAGCAGCTCCTGCAGAGGCGATATTTTTTGAGTCTGGAAAGTTTTATTGCCCAGCACTGAGGCAGCTGTAGCAACTCAAGGAGTGCAGAAGGTGTAGAGCTCAAGTCTTATGCTACACTCCCAGGATGTACATATTTTTTTAGTGCAACTGGAGGGCACAAGCTCTTAGCTGATATCAGACAGAGTAGGTGTCTGAGGTGATGACGAAAGGTACAGATAACCCTGGATCCTCTGCCCCTTCCAGCAGAAGGTTTATCCCAGTAAATTCCATTAACTTAGATTGATCTGGGCAGGATAAGACCCAGTGCATGTCATTTTTAAAATTCTCTACTGTCTTTTTTAGGGAAGAAAAAATAAGCATACTGTTTTAAAGATTCTCCATTTCTCTGCCTTTCATTTTGTTTCCAGTATTTGGTATCTCCATTAACACATTGGGTGCAGGTCTGACTGACAGCTGCTATTCTTGGTCCTGTCGACACATTTCACTACAGTAAAATGACAGTCACAGCTGTGACTCATTACAAGAAAACAGCCTAAATATAAAATAAAGCCTGGGTCAAAAAAGCCACAAGAGTTAAAAAGAGACTGAGATTAATAGCACGGCTGGGAACAGGTTTGGAAAAGCAGATGAGAGAGGCTGTATGTTGCTTTCCCCATCTTCCAAATAAGTATAGAGTGAGACTTCCAGAGAAAAAAGTTTCCCTTCAAACACCGAGTCCGTCAGTCGTCACCAAGTGCCTTCAAGCACCTGCGGACTTGGTTCTTGGATGTGCCTATGCACAGCACAGGAATAGACTGAGTTACAGCAGACAGATAACAAAGTGACTACATGCACCCACAATTTTGATCTCTTTTTATGGGAAGTTAGTCATGCCTTACAGTAGAGTGCATTCATTAATAAGTTAAGAAATGATTCTTACACCTTTTAATAAATGACTAATTTTGTGGAGTCCAACAGTTTCTGAATCACTTATCAGAAGATCCTGTCACCAGTTTTAACACTTTCTCACTCTTTCAGTAAAACTACTTTGAAAAGTCATACTGTTCATGCCTCTGACATTGTTCATAAACTGTATTATAGTCGTATATAAAATAGAGGCCAAGAAAAAATCACGACCTAGTGGCAGCACGTGCTTCATTGTGCAGGCCTCAGCATCATGGATCCTAGAATTTTATATCCATCCCTGATAATGACTCACTGAAAAGTGCTGTCTGTGGAGTCATTTCATTTTCTCTAGCCCCAGGTCACCAACATCAGCAATCTGAGGATCCATTGCAAGTTGTGTGTGTAATGCTTTGAATAAATAGAGCCTCAAATCTGGGGTTGTGGACAAAATTCCTGTTCTTTCTGAGGGCATTGCAGGGCTATTTTACGTGGTGGGCCTATCAGTCTTACATTCTTCATCTATAACTCAAAACTATATAGAAAAGCAGTTTTCCCATTCACCATGTGCCACAGTAATTTTGGATACTGTGAACAGAATGCTGTGACTATGTCACAGGAGAAAACTGGATGTAGACTTGCAGAGGAGCTGCCCATCCACTCTGCTGCTTCTACCTGCATGTTAGACCTTTGGAAAAGCTGTAGATTCTCCACAGTGCCTCTTGCCAGCATCAGAGCTGAATACACTGCAGAGAAGGAGAAACAAGGGTGAGGAATTTCAAGGCAAAGCTGAAAATGCTGTAGGAAACAGAACCTGAAGAAGCCATCCAGCCTATGCCCCTCTGTTACCACCAACACCACACCAGAGCAGAAGTTCATATCTCTCCCAGCAAACGTTGGCCTAAGCCAGTTCCCAAAACCTTTCAGCCAAATGTGCAGCAGTTCAGGTGTGGAAACAGGCTGTCCCATGCAACCTTCTTATTATAAAAAAAGGGGAGCCAGCTAAAGGCACAGCACATGCAAGGAACTGGCTGCCTCTGGACCTTATTGAGCAGCGTGTCACAGCCCTGCGACATGCTCAGACTCCATCTCCGGGCATGAAGGAAGAAGGGTGCACCAAATGAACAGTCAAACCTGTTGCTTAGCAGAGTGAAAGCTAAGGCTGTGATTGTTTCAGTACCTTGCTCCTGAGCTGTGTCCTCATGGCCAGGGTCAAGTCTTTCTCTTGTAGTTCATTTCCCACCAAACTTGTGATAATCAGGGATGCAAAGCACCATAACTTCAAGGTGCCCTGAACTCTGAGTATCCCATTTAGAGCCAGCCTTGAATCTGGGGCTGGCTACAAATGTACAGCAGTGCATGACCCAGAATTTGTGAGAGCATGAGCCTCCTTGCCCATGTAGCCTCCTCCAACACAAAGTGCTGACCAGGAACAAGAAGAGAGTGAGCACTGCAGGATGAGACCCTGCCGCTCAAGAATGCGTTCTTCATTTTGAACAGAATCTCATTGTGAGAAATGAGTGTCAAATAGCAAAAAAAAAATCAAAGACTTATGCTTTGTGAGAGACACGAATAGCCTGCTTTATGTAACCTTCTTCAGTAGTGTGGGAACTGCTTTATCTTCTCCGTTCTCTCCTGTGTATCTTCTTTTTGCAGCAGAATGGTTAAGACTTCTTTCGTTGTTCTATAATAGAAAACGGTTTTTTAGAGGATTGTCTCCACACTAACTGGTGTAACAATCTATATCACAGCGCCTGTGTGAAGTTTCACCTTCTGCTCAACTTTCCTTCAGTTACGCAGGATTGGTGCAAGTAACATTGCAGACATATGGCAAGAAAGATGGAGGAATTGTCCACATCCAGATCTTGTAGAAAGTGTAGACCCATGTGGGACCTGCTTTGCAGATTGTTCTCATGAGCCTTGTTTTGAGCAGAAAGTTTAGCCTAGATGAACTCCAGAGGTCCCTTCCAAATTCAAAGATTCTGTGATCTGGAAAAATCTGCCAAGCACTGGGAAACCAGGTAAAAATGGAAAAATTCCTCCATGATGGTTTCGTGATTCTATCCCTTAGTTTTCTTTTGTTTTTATTAAAAAAATATGAAGTGAAATATTTGGATTCTGGTAGAGCTCAATGTTCTTTTCAACAAGTAAATGAAATGTCTCAATTTTTCATTTTGGCAAGAAAACTTACAAAATATTAGGTTTGGCTTTAGCTGCGTTCTGCCACTGAACTGCAAAATCAATTATTTGCATAGCCCTAAGTGTAAGGTAAATCTCATCAATCTCCATAAAGTAAAGAAACTTAGCAACCAAATCTTTTCAATGAAAGGATACATTTACCGGCAGAGATGTGATATATTAAGACTGTTTTCCAGCAGTTAAGAGTCCTCAAATTCTGCAAAACCCATGAAAACCAGTGCCGGAGGGCAAAGGAGCTCATGTGCTTTAATCTTGTAATAGAAACTACAAATATAACCTCTCGAACTAAATATCACCCTTTGAATGTTTTCTTCTTGAGCCTGTATCTGCTGCTAAGAGAGAAGGAAATCAGAGGCAATCAGAAAAGCTAAGGCCTCCTTGGAGTTAAAACTTGCAAGGGAGGTCAAAGACAACAGAAAGGGCTTCTTCAAATACATTGCTGACAAAACTAACACTAGAGGCAATGTAGGCCCTCTGTTGAATGAGGTGGGTGCCCTGGAGACAGAGGACAGAAAGAAGGCAGAGTTGCTGAATGCCTTCTTTGCCTCTGTCTACACTGTTGGAGACTGTCCTCAGGAGCCTCAGTCCCCTGAGGCCTCAGAGGAAGACAGGGTAAAGGAGGAGTCTGCCCTGATTGATGAGGAGTGGGTTAAGGATCAGTTTGAACACTTGGACATTCATAAATCCATGGGCCCTGATGGGATGCACCCACGGGTGCTGAGGGAGCTGGCGGGAGTCATTGCTAGGCCACTCTCCATCATCTTTGGTAAGTCGTGGGGAACAGGTGAGGTGCCTGAAGACTGGAGGAAAGCGAATGTCACTCCAGTCTATAAGAAGGGCAGGAAGGATGACCCGAGTAACTACAGACCGGTCAGCCTCACCTCCATCCCTGGAAAGGTGATGGAACATCTTATCCTTGACACTGTCTCTAGGCATATCAAGGATAAGAAGGTTATTAGGGGCAGTCAGCATGGCTTTGCCAAGGGGAAGTCATGTTTGACCAACCTGATAGCCTTTTACGAAGACATAACCAGGTGGATGGATGGTGGCCATGCAGTGGACGTGGTCTACCTGGACATCAGCAAGGCCTTTGACACCGTCTCCCACAGCATCCTCATAGGTAAACTGAGGAAGTGTGGTCTGGATGACCAAGTAGTGAGGTGGGTCGAGAACTGGTTGAAGGGAAGAAGCCAGAGGGTTGTGGTCAATGGGGCCGAGTCTGGCTGGATGCCTGTGTCTAGTGGGGTCCCTCAGGGGTCAGTGCTTGGGCCGGTGCTGTTTAATATATTCATCAATGATCTGGATGAGGGATTAGAGAATGTTGTCAGCAAGTTTGCTGATGATACGAAGTTGGGGGGAGTGGTTGACACACCAGAAGGCTGTGCAGTCATTCAGAGAGACCTGGACAGGCTGGAGGGCTGGGCGGGGAGAAATCTTATGAAGTTTAATAAGGGCAAGTGTAGAGTTTTGCACTTGGGAAAAAATAACCCCATGTGCCAATATAGGTTGGGGACTGCCCTGCTGGAGAGCAGTGCAGGGGAAAGGGACCTGGGGGTTCTAGTGGACAGCAGGATGACCATGAGCCAGCAGTGTGCCCTCGTGGCCAAGAAGGCCAATGGCATCCTGGGGTGTATTAGAAGGGGAGTAGCAAGTAGGTCAAGAGAGGTCCTCCTGCCCCTCTACTCTGCCCTGGTGAGGCCGCATCTGGAATCTTGTGTCCAGTTCTGGGCCCCTCAGTTCAAGAAGGACAGGGAGCTGCTTGAGAGAGTCCAGCGTAGAGCCACAAAGATGGTGAAGGGAGTGGAGCATCTCCCTTATGAGGAAAGGCTGAAGGAGCTGGATCTCTTTAGCTTGGAGAAGAGGAGGCTGAGGGGTGACCTCATCAATGTTTATAAATATGTCAAGGGGGAATGTCAGGAGGATGGAGCCAGGCTCTTTTCAGCGGCGTCCACTGACAGGACAAGGGGCAATGGGTGGAAGCTGGAACACAGGAGGTTCCAGAAAAATATGAGGAAAAACTTTTTCACTGTGAGGGTGACAGAGCACTGGAACAGGCTGCCTAGGGAGGTTGTGGAATCTCCATCTCTTGAGACATTCAAAACCCGCCTGGACGCGTTCCTGTGCGCTCTAGTGTAGGTGATCCTGCTCTGTCAGGGGGGTTGGACTAGATGATCTTTGAGGTCCCTTCCAACCTTTAACATTCTGTGATTCTGTGATTCTGTGAAATAGAAATGCTCGGTAGCAAATGGTGTCCCCACCACAATATTTTAATGTTTCTTACTTGGATGTATTTAGTTGGTTTACAGTATAACTGTTGTCCTGAAAAACTATTTTTATTTGCAAAAGCAAAAGAGTTTTTTAGAATAGGCTGAGGAAAAGTATGAACAATCTTACCAGTATTTTAATTTAAAAAAAAAATTGTTCTGCACTTTGACATTTTTTTTACCAGTTCTGCATTTCTGTAACTAATTTTGAAGCCAAATGTTTTTGTTGTTGTTTCTGATGTTGTGCTCTTAAACGGTAAAATTCGAAGCATGGGAAGCTAAAGGGGGAATTAGAAGTCCATGCTCAGTCCCAGAGTTATGTTGCCCTTGAGATCCCAGAGACACAATGGGAGAATTTGAGTGCTGGTGCCATGGACTGTCTTTGCGATGGTCAGAGAAAGGAGGTGAAGAGTAGGGGCTTCAACTCTGGACAGTCAATTGATTATTGGTCAGGATTATCCCATTTCTAGTCCCTGGGAAGCTTATGGAACAAATTCTCGAGAAAGCATGTCCAGGCACATGAAGTAAAGAAAGATGACGGAACAGCCAGCATGGGCCTACCAAGAGAACATCATGCCTGACCAGCCTGCCTCAGAAAACAAGAGAAGACCATTAGCAAGGTTTTAGCAAGGCTTTAGACAGTCTCCCATAGCACTGTTTTGGTCAAATTGGAAAGGTCTGGGCTAGGTAGATGGACTACAAGGTCTGTGAAAAAAATCTGGCTGGGTTGCCCTGAAAGAATAAAGGCTACAGGCTCGAACAGATGACTGATTATGAGTGACATTATTTAGGGTTTGATGAAGTGGCTGATACTGGTTTATATTTTTATTAATGGCATGAGTGATGAGACAGCAACTCACAGCAAATATGCTGATGATGTCAAACTGAGGGGAGGAAATAGAAACTAGAGTTATTCTTCAGAGACATTTCAGCAAGCTGATGAAACAAGCTGACAGAAACCTCATAAAATTGAGGCTGCGTGAACCTCACAAAAGACATTGAGGCCATGTCCAAAGAAGGGCACCAAAGCTCGTGAATGGTCTAGAGAACAAGTCTTAAGGGGAGCAGCTGAAGGAACTCTGGTTGTTTAGCCTGGAGAAAAGGAAGCTCAGGAGAGACCTTATCACTCTCTACAACTACCTGAAGGGAGATCGTAGCAAGGTGGGGGTCAGTCTCTTCTCCCATGTAACAAGTAATAGGACAAGATGAAACGGGCTCCAGTTGCTCCAGGGGAAGTTTGGACTGGATATTAGGAAAAATTTCTTCACCAAAAGAGTTGTCAAGTATTGGAACAGGCTGCCAAAGAAAGTGATTGAGTCACCATCCCTGAAGGTATTTAAAAGACTTGTGGATGTGGCGTTTAGTGACATGGTTTAGTGGTGGACTTGGCAATGCTAAGTTAACAGTTGGACTGGATTATCTTAAAGGTCTTTTCCAACCTGTAAATAAACTGTCTGGAAAGCAGCTCTGTAGACAACAACCTAGGGGTCCAAGTGGAGAACAAGTCTGAGTGAAGAAGATCAACAGCATCCTGAGCTGCATCAGCAAATGTCATCTGGTTCACAGATGTAATTTGCCTCTCTCTTTGGCACTTGTGAGACCACTTCTGTAGAACTTTCTCCAGTTTGAGAAGTTGGCTATTCACTGGACCAGGTTGTCCAAAGATGCTGAGGAAATCTGCATCCTTGGATATAATCAGATCTTAATTGGACAGGACCCTCCATCCTCTGATCTAGCTTTGAATTTGGCTTTTTGACAACAGAGTTGGATGAGGTGACTGCAGTGGTCTTTCATCCAAATTTTTTCTATTAATTTCTACTTAATTTGTCAGTCGGGCATTATTATGGGGTCCTATTTACAGTATTGTTTAGAATGGCAAGTGGTTTTTGAGGGTGAGGTGCTCACATGTGCAGAAGAGTAAGCAATGTGTGCAGCCTCTCTTCATTTAGTTAACATTTGTTTTTGCTCAGAAAAGCAGTAAATGCCTAAACACATCCTTGAACTTCCTTGCTGAGTGAGAAAAGTGCATAACTGCTTTTCATCACAGGTGGTGAAAGACATCCTGGACCAGTTTGAGGGCATTCAAATCATCACTTCCCACTGCCTGGGAAAAAGCCCTACTCACCAGGTTATCCACTACTCTGGCTGTAGGCACCAGGAGTAAACCCAAGAGGTTTCTAGGAAACTGAGGCATTTCCAGCCCACGTGATTTGTTGGATCAATCCTTTAGTTCCTTCTGAATGACACATATCTGAAGTTCTCAGATGAGTAGCAAATGAAGCATATTTTAGCACGGTACTGCACAGATGTCGGTGACACTTGATAAGCTCATCTGTCAAGCCGAAAGAAAAATCAGCAGTAGCTGTTGAGAACAAAATGCTCTTTTACATCTACAAAACCCCAAATGCCTCTGCTGTATCTCAGCAAAGCTAACTTTCCTTGGGTTTAAAGTGTTAAAAAAATTCTAAGACTTTAACTCACAAAGAAATGATTAATTTTCTTTTTAATAAGCAGTTATGGCATTAGTCATCTTTTCTGATTCACAATGAAAGCTACAGGGCACAGTGGGATGTATTTACCCAGAGAGGTGTAGAATTTTGTCTGACATGTAGACTTTTAAAAGTATTATTACTTGAAGTTTTGTGTGTGAAGGAAGAAAGACACAAAAGCTTCGAAACTGGAAACGGCTGAGTACAGAGAAACAAAAGGTGTGTTGGAAAAAAACCACTTCAGAAAGTCCTGTCTGTACGTACACCAAAAGTCTCCTGTGTTTTCTTCTGCACAGTTTTTCCCCCTTCAAAACTTTCAGAAATGTCAGCTCTTTCCTTCCTTCTTTTGGCAGGAGCATCCCAGAGGATGTCTCTCAAGTGTGGTCCTCATTTTCCTCTACCTACTCTACCAGCTGATACAGATTGCTCAGTGTTCACCTTCCTGGCTGTTCAGGAGTTGAGATTTGACAACTGGATGCTTATTCAAATACCTCCCAGTCAGGTACACACCTTCTGGGAACCAGGCTTATGTCTGTATGAAGGCATACAATTTCCCCTTCTTTCACAAGTGCTAGAACCACCAGGCTCAGTACCTCCACCGGAATACATGGAGAGGGCTGGAGTGCTGGTCCTCTCACAGGAGGTCTGGGTCATATTGTAATGAGGATCCATAGCAGACCCATGTTTATGTGCTCTCTGATTTCTTGCTGATGGGTTTGGGGCAGTTTCTAAATCTCAAATTTATCCCAACCATCACCAGTTTTTACACATATGTTACACGTAAGGTGGTGGGTACCATTATTATCCCTTTAATTTTAGATATAGCTAGAAGTTAAACTGGCCTTCTCCATGTATGTGCACATTCTAGAAGGGTTTGAAGAGGAATAAAAATTACTTCTAACTATATAACGAGGGAAAGCAGCTAAATAAAAATTACTCATAATACTTAATTGTCCAAAGGAAGGGAAAGCTGATGAAAAAAAAAGTAAGTTCTGAAGGTATAGACTGTGTTGCAATGGGTTGGGAATCAAGATACACAAATCTGAAAATAGAGACTGATTTTGCTGCTTCTCTTCAGCTTCCTCACATCAGAAGAGTTACTTTAGCCAAGGTGAGAAGATAACTCACGCACAAGCCTTTGCTCTCACCTTCCTGCCTCCTTCAAGCAGTCATTTCTCTCTTCAGAGAAGTGGGGTGAGGTGATGTGTCCCATCTCCTCTGCATGTTGCCGTGCTTCAATCAGTTTTTTAAGGTGGTTTTTATTTTTGATTGTTTGCTTTAAAGAGAGTGGCATGCACTGAATTTATATAATCTAAACTCCATGGGTCAGATCTCAAACTAAGAAAAAGGCTGGACTGGATTACAGCTAATAAGTAATTCCCTAAATGAAACAAGTTAGCAAATCCTCTTTAAAACATTATACATGTGTATAATGCCTCAAACATTCAGAGTTTAGACCTTTGGTTTTACTCTTGCACTGTGACTCCTACCTCAACCCACACTTTCTTTTAAAAAAAAAATCATTATTTCTTCTGCTGTTTTACCAATGTTAGGATTTTTTGAAGATTGTCTTGAATTTTTATCAGCCTGCAGACATTTTAGATGGTTAGTCAGTCAAAAAAAAATGTACCTGAAATTTCAGAGTAACTCAAGAGCTGGTAAAGAAGTCTAAGGCGTATAAAAGTGAAAGAGCAACAGCACTGGCCTGACTCATACCCTGTAGGAGTAGGTGCTAGCATAAACCTCCCCACATATATCTGCTGGTTCATCTCAGCCCTTTTAACATGCTGCAGTCTGTATTAACTCGTTACAGTGCAGTAATAGCAGTCTTTAGCAAGATGGTCTTCCCTTTCCTGGGTGAAAACAGCTTCTTCAGCAGTTATTGAGCTGAATTAAACTTGTCAGCAGTCTATATTATGGTAATTAATTAAATAATTAGAGCTCTTCAGCCAAAATATGATAGGTTTCCTGCTAAAAAATGCTGTATGTATTAGTAAACGTATAACCCACCAACCCCTTGCCAGATTTGGGGTGGATGTCGTATTCCCCTGTGGCATGTTCCCTGCCTCCCCAGCCTCTGTCATTCCCTACAGATACAGCCTGACCTGTGTTCAGAAACTTTGCTTCAAAAATCTGATCAAAAGGATTGTTTCTGCCCAAACACGACACAAATATGGGAAACATACCCACATAAGAAGGCCTCTGTCATGCCTTTGGTTTTACATGGTGCTGCAGGAGTGTACGAGCAGGCGGTATTCGGTTGCCGCCTCTCCCCGTGCAGAGGGTGCTGGGTGCCAGGGGCAGGCCAAGAGGTCAGTCGTCTCATCTGGCTTGGACCTATATCATACTTTGACCATTGAGGAATATTTATTGTGAATACCACTGTGCTGCTCTGGTCTACAGCCAAGAGAGAAAAACAGGAGGAGGACCAGAAATCCTGTGTTTTGCAAGTTCCTCTGTAGCTGCATTTCCTCTCCAACAGGCCCCTAAAGGAGATGAGCGGAGCGTATGTTTATGTTTCCCAGTTATTTTCTGAAATGGCTTTCACTGAAGGGTTCATTCCAGCTTCATTAGTGGTTTTTTATTTTGCTACTCCATATGTTCAAAGACCTTTTCCCTCCAGCCCCTTCCTTTTTTGTGGTTTTTTTTTTTTGGTTGGTTTGGGGTTGTTTGTTTGTTTGTTTGTTTGTGGAGGTTTTAATTATTTTTTTGTGTGTTTGTGGTGTGAACACAACTTGTTATACTAGGACAAATTAAAAGGTTTGTCTCTCCAGCTGACTTCCTAGATCTCTGTGGAGCTGGTCTCAGGTGTGGAAATGCACAGTTTTGGAGAAAACAGGTGCAATAAAGGATGCTTATTTAGGACACTCTGAGATTCAGGAAGAACAAGGGTCCAGATGATGATCAGAAGTGAGATACTTAAATGATTTTAATAGTCGTGACTAGCCAGGGTATGGTACGTGGAGCTGCAATGTGCAGTACCACTGTGTATAATGGGAGGCAAAGTGGCAGAATCTTGTCTGAAGTCACAGTCTGGGATACTGCTGAACTTGTAAACCATTCATGCACTTACACAAAACCAAACCAAAACAGACCCAAAAGGGCTGGAGGTGTACTTAACTGAACTGTGAACAGTCTACTCCAGCATTACCTTGACTTTCTCATACTGATAACATCTGCAAGAAGAGGATGTTGGAAATGAGAGCAAATTGTTTTGCAAAAAAAAAAAAAAAAATCACACTCATCAATTTGCAAGTGATATAACTTCTTCTGGTATTTTCCCTTCAAATTAAAAACATTTGTCAGGCAGATTTCCAGCATAGCATGTGGTGAATTTGTAGCAAAACTATGATGAACATAAAGAAAACACTGTCAGCTCTATATTTGGGGTTCCGGAGGGGAAAAAACAAGGCACGAAAACCAATAGGAAGATTTATGACTGGTTTGGTTTTTAACTTTAACAAAAATGGTTAAGGAAAACAAGAATGCAAACACTCCTAATGGGGTGACCATGAGTCACACTGCAGCTCTGTGGTGGTGCAGAGGTTCCCCATCCACGGGATGGAGCTTTTCCTGGGATACACACCACGGCAATGTCTACGTGACCCAGCACAGGTTCAGCAGCTATGGCTTCCTCTTGTATTAACTCCCCCTCCACCCCCTCCCCAAAAAAAACGAAGAAAAATAAAGCTATAGGCACCTGTCTGAAAAACACGGCTTAAAAAAGCAGCTTGGCTAGCAGCCATCTTATGCTCTGGGAGAAATGAGAGAGGAGGGAGGGGGAGGTTTTACAGTGAAATTTAAATGTAAGATTAGAGTGCTCGTTAATAACAATCAAATATTTTTACCTCTGATGTAGTCCTATGGCCATGAGTCTGCTGTGCAGATGATATCTCCAAATGTGATTGCAGTGCGAGCCCCCAGAAAGCAATATTAGCTGCTGAGGATGCCCACAGGTGAAGGCTGGCCAGGGTTTGGAGGGACAAAACATGTGGGGGCTTTTTCATCAGAAAATGCCAGTACATTAAACCTGACACTTCCAGTGAAAAAAATGTTGGTGAGCAGAGGAGAAACTGGTGAGGTGAACAGCCCTCCAGTTGTTGGAGACCTCACTCAACCTCCTCAAGCATTTTCCAGGTTTTCTGTGTTAAAATAGTGAGTAATCACTGGAGCTGTGTAAGTGGGTCAAGCTATATTATTCAAGTCCAATTTTAACGAGCTCGGCCCTTGCAGTCAATAACTCCATGGCAATCCTGTAATCAAGCATGGTTATTTTAAAAGTCGACCGCTTCGTTGGGGCAGAGACAGGCATCAATTCGGCCACTGTACCTTTCCTGGTCCCTGCCGAGCATCCTGAGGTGGGCCAGGGATGTGCTAATTAAAAGAAAATACAGCAGCCTCCAAAAAAAGGCATTAAAGAATCCACCTCATAACCATAAGTGAGTAATTTAAAAGACAAATTCAGAGTCCTGGGGTGGAGAAAGCCAAATGTTCCTTTTCCTGTCATCGAATGTTATTTACTCTAATGTGCAAACAATGAACAGAAGCTTTTTTTCCCCCTTCCCGAACTGTGTGAATTACTGTTTAAAAGAGTTTTTCAGTGCTGCTGATCAAGTCCACACACAGAGTTAAAATACAGCCCACCACCCTGCGGCATTTATTCCTTTTCATATTTGAAGTACTTCTTCATTGAAGTCCACAAACGAGACTTCTTCCCCTTATTTGTCAAAGGGAGGCTTTTGTCTTTTTAGCACGCACTATCAATCCGATCATTTAAAGATTATATGCACTAGTCAATTCACCACTCTGAAATTCTATTCAGAAGAGCTTGGCAATTGCGGTAAATACGATGTCTCGCTCAAGCTGTTAATTATATCCAGGACAGGCTGGGAAATTCTTCACAATAATTGTGAATATTAAGTGCTTGGCAAATAGCTGCTTAGGATACTCTCCTGCAATTAGCACCAATGTATGTGAATAAGAATCATGTATGCCAACAGCCACCCTATTACTCGACAAATCAAGACATTAAAAATCAGCTCAGTAGGATGTAATTTTGCTTATCTGGCTCATACTTGAGATATTATGGTGAACAGCCTGGAAATAATAATAGTGAAGAATATGATCTGTTGTGTTACCACTCTGAAGGTCACCTGAAGGCGGCTGTTTAACATGCAACTTTGCCAATAGAGTCTGTTGATATTCTGTTGCAGACTCAACAATATCAAGGCTATCTTGTTTTGGATGGTGTTTTAATGACAGCAAAGAGGTTTTGATTTTATAGCAGAAGCACCTTAATTTTGTGACAAAAAACTTGGTGACCTCTGATTTTCTTCTTCGACATGCTGCACATTTTAAAGTTATGTGCTCGTCTCCTTGAAGACGACAGCAAAACTCTTTTTCACAGGAGACCTCCTTCCAGTTTTTTAAGATGCTCTGGGTTACCCTGAATATTTGTAATACATAGTACTTCTCTGAAATATGCATTCTTTTGTCACATTTCCAGTCTTATATCTGATTCTGTGCATTAAACTTGTGAATAAAGTAATGTCTGAGTATGGAGTTGTTATGATAATGAAATAATATGAAACTAGGATGATGACTCTGACATTTTTTATATACAGTAGTTCTGGATAATTTATTTGACTGCATTTCAGAGCATTCAGAAACTGGTCTCCCAGTTATCCTGCCTAGAAGAATTTACAGCACATCATTTAATTGCACATCAGCTCCTCCAACTTGGCTCCAACCTTGCTGTAACTTTTCTTGAAGTTTGCTCAGCTTATGCAGTGTTCAAATCTGTCACTGCAGAGGTACTAAATTGCAATGGCAGCTTCCTTGGTCTGGCTGCGGACATGTTACTTTAAAGGCAGAAGGAGTAAGGGGTGGGAAGGTAAAAAATATCCCATCAGGAGCAGACAACAACTGTTGCGAGAGTGCTGGGAAGGTTGAGGTTGACCAGGATAGCTGAGAGGGCTGCAAAATCCCTCCTGAGAGAAATATGCTGAATGTTCCCAGCAAGGAAGCCACATGCTGAAGAGAGATAAATAATCCATTATGTTTGGGTTGAGGGCATCCTATGGAGAAATCCAAGGGGGAATGAAGTCTGCCTGCCAAGGATACTGAAGTCTGACACTTTTTCTGGTGTTTTAGGTATTGTTCAGCAAGTCTGGACTGGAGTGGAAAGGGGCCAATGGACTTACCTATTATAACCATCTGAAGAGTTGGTGGAGAAAACCAGGTGCTTCTGGGGACTTGCAATGGAGATTGGCTCTTCCCTGCTGCTGAGCG
This sequence comes from Trogon surrucura, assembly GCA_020746105.1. NCBI lineage: Eukaryota > Metazoa > Chordata > Aves > Trogoniformes > Trogonidae > Trogon > Trogon surrucura. Next base: position 29,716,476 of record CM036617.1, on the reverse strand, counting down.
AGGGGGTGATCTTGTCTGGCTGGCTGGGTGTCCACTTTTTCCAAAGGGACTAAAGGGACATAATATCAGATCTTGGGTGAATCCATCTTCTGGAGACTACCTCTGATGCCTCAGTCTGTCTTTGCTGGGTGGCTTTGTAATCAGCCTACTCCGTGGGGTCTAGGGGATTCTTCCTACAGGAGATAGCCTCACCTATGGACGGTGGATTTTCTTGAAAGCTGGCCTGGCTCACACATTAACTTTTCTTCCCAACTGTAATAAATTAATTCTGCTTTGAAAGGTCACACAGAGAGAAATGTAATCCCAATCTAATTTTTTTTTTGGTATTGTTGAGTGGACACCACCTGTCAGGCATGAAATGATAGACCTAGTTATTTTTTTAAAGGAAGGGTGATACAGTTTCAGTGCTGGAGACTGTTTAGTATTTCCTGTTATGGCAATAATGAAGAAATAATCAACTATGGATAAAATATACTTACAGAGACAAAGACAGGAAGCATTAATCCTTTGGGCACATTCTAATGTATGTATCATAGAATCATAGAATCATAGAATGGCCTAGGCTGGAAGGGACCTTAGACATCATTTAATCCAATCTCCCTGTCATGTAATTATCTTCAGATTTACCAGATCCTTCATAACATTTGAAGTGGATATAGTGCCAAATAAGCCCTATCCTGTTATCTCCTAGGGTTTGGTATTTCCCACTTTTGCCATCCAGGAAGTTCCACTGCATCAGGAATGACAGACTAAAGAAGAGTTCCCCTTTATCCCCATCTCCCCATGAATTACAAAGTCGTTTTTAATGATGTTCTGGCTTGAACAGACAGATACTCAGACAACTTTGCTTAAACCTTTGACTGTGAGCAGATTAGTTGCTTACTTTTACTGAAATCTCTGTGAGGCCAAGAACATGTACCAGCTCTCTGTGTGAGGGCAGACCTCATGCTTTTACTGACCCGTGTGTGAGGGACGTAGGAACTGTGCTTACTCTCACGATGACAAGCACAGTCAGTGCAAGTTCAAAGGCTTCACAAACCATGGGATTGCTTGGCTCTCACTCCCAGCCATCATGCTCCCATGGCATGGCAAAACTCATTAGCTCAGTCCAATGCAAAGAGAAAGCAGAGGGCTGGGGGTGGTAGAAGTGTACATCTCCAGAGACAGTGAAACAAGGGAGGCAAGTGACAAGCAACAGGGTGGGAGGTGTTTGGGCCAAATCTCTTTCTTGATGCACAAAGCAGAAGAACTGGTGCAATACCATAAACATTTTGCTTTTGCAGTTCCAGTTAGTTTGATGCGCAAGAGGAAGGCAGGGCTCCTAGGGAAGGAGAAAGTGGCAACAGGCTTGGACTTTCTCAGGTCTCTTCTAATATTGGCAAGAGAGGCTCTTGCAGTAGGCTGCCACTTGATAAACGTACAGGTGAGCTCCACTACTAGTTCTAGAGGTACTGCAAACTCCTCAGAACAAGGACTTGCAGCAGATTTCCCTGCTCCTTGTACTGGGACATAAAATACACTAACATCTCCCTCTGGCCAAGGACACAACTGCAAACATTTGGCTGTCTCAGCCTAAATAACAACTCCACATGGTACACACAGAGAAGGCCCAAACCAGACCCTTAAGGCTGGAACAGGTTTGTGTAAAACCAGCTTGGTGGCTATTCTAACTGTATGTGTCGTGTTTTGTATTTACTAACAAAACCATACAGTCGACAGGAAGAGGAATCCTGTAGGTTAGAAACAGTGAAAGCATGAAATTCCTCTTTAAAAAAAAAAAAAAAGAAGAAAGAAAGTAAAAGTGAAATTGTTTTTCAATGTCTGTTGATTGTACTTGTCCAGGAAAGGACAAAGCACTAAGAGAAAGGAAATTCCTGCCTGATTAAACTGTACTAGAGATGTGAAATATCTTTATTTCATAGATTTTGTATAGAAAAAATAGGTAGAGGAGATGGCTGGCCTCTCTGAAATGTGGCAGACACACAGGGAGGAGCTGAGAAAGGCTCCAGTGAGGTAGAGGACAATCCTGGGACAGCGGTATTTTCTCTTTGTGTTCCTGTAACTGCTTGCAGTGTGAAGGGAAGAGGATGCCGAGTCTGCCCTTGCTATGGAAGAGGAATCCCAGAGGATTTATTGCTTTTGCAGTCATGAGATTTGGAGAAGGGGGAGCCTCACCTGCCCCTGCCTGGCTCACTCATTGCCCAAGCGCTGGATCTCTGGGAGTTGCTGCTCCTCTTAGGCTCCTGATTGAGTTTGGACATGTCTTAACGTTCTTAGGCTGTCACCCATGACTGAACACAAACATGCAAGGTTAAATCTTTGTATGCAGAAATGACAGATCCTCACTTCTGTAAACACTGGGTCTTGTGACAATCTGGACATGCCCTTCACTGGAGCCCTCTCTTGGGCTTGGCAAAGTACTTGATCCAGACTGAAAGCCATGTTTTGTTGTACCAGCACTTGCTTTGTGGTGCTTCATCACTTCCACAGAGAAATTTTGGGATGATTCAGATAATGCACGCCTTGCAGCCACCGTAGTCCTGTATCTCAGAACAAGCTGGGCATTGGAGAAACCTTGCTTGAAGGACCTACCGGTAGTCACTGCTGTGAGGAAGTGGGCTACGGAAGAGAATAGCAAGTATTGCCCCCTACATCTCTTCATGGAAAGCTGAAATGAGTGTGACTCCCTCACGCTTCAACTTTCTTCAGATGTTCCACTGAAGATTTGCTCCAGGCCTTGCAGACAGTTGTTACAGTTAGCACTTCTAAAATACCCATGAAGGACAGATGTGCGCTCCAGAGGCAGCAGCACCCAGTGCCCGCAAGAGCTTTCCATAGAGGTGGAGGCAATCCAGCCATTGCTTTCTTGGGGCCTAGCTTCTTGGTGTAAATCAAAATAAAGCTCATGGACAAGTTCTTTACTTGAGTCATTTACTGTTAATCATGTTATAATAATGAAACAATCTTAGTAAAAGGAGAAATTTTCAAACTATGAAAAGAGATTTCCCCACAGGCTTAATTTCAGCTTGGTCTCCTTTGTTACAAAAATTTTACTTGGTAATTTATTTGGATGATGCTTTTCTATATAGCTCTCAAGCTAATTCATTAGCTCTGAAATTTGCTGAATAATCTGCTCCACTTAATAGTTTTTAATATTTACAAACAGAATACTCTGTTGAACAGCATTTGGCTTTCATGCACATGGGATGAATTCATATTTCTTTAAAGTATTCCTGAAGTAATACACTAGTTGAGGAACTGCAGAAAGAAGATATTTATGTTTTATCTATATGGGGCTAACAGATTGCCCCAACAGATTGCATAATTCCAGGATAGTTCCCTAGATACACATTCTATCCTAAAATAATCCTGGAAGGATTACTCCACTCTGATTCTAAAATTTGGTAGAACAGGTCAAATATTCAGGGTTAGATGTTCTCTTTTTTTTTGTTCTTGTATTACTTAGATTCCAAATCTAAGGATTTGGATGGGGAAAATGTTTCCCTATTATAATTTTAAAGAATTAGCTTGTATAAATTGTGATTAATTGGTTAGAGCTTTGCAAGCCAAAGAAAGGTTAAGCTCTCTTTCATAAAAACCTCAGCAAGATACACAGAGAATGAATGTGCATCCCCTGGTGACTGCCTGCAGTTGGCTGTTTGTTTCCTAAATGCAGTCATATGGTTGCTTGCAAGATCCTCCCAGAATATTTAGAAATATTTTGGTCAGGGGAATGGAAGGACAGAAAATTTTTTAGTGACTCCCACAGGAAACAGTGGGGTGGGCTGTGCACAGCTACAGACTTTCCTGCTCCAGAATAAATTGGCCCAATGTGCACTAAACATTCTTATCTGATGAAGAATTGGAAACAGGAATGTTTGTTGAAATCTTGGAAAGACCATTGGGTTTTGGCTTCGTTGGTCGCTGGATATTTGAAGAAGGGCTTTCTGTTCTAGTTGCACTGATTTCTCCAAATCCAAAGATGCTCTCGCCCTGTTCGCTCTCTCACTTCAAGCTGGAGAACGCATGGCAGGGAAAAGTTCTCTATTTCCAGTGGGATCTTATTGAAGGGCAAGGTTTTGTGTGAAGTAGCCTGGCCTTATCCTGTCACCAAGAGCAGGACCATCTCAACGGACAGCGGATGCAAACAACAGAGATGTCTGTATTTGGAGCACTGAACTTTGTCTCGGTGCTATCGGCATCATGGTGGTTTTTTGCTCTTATCCTGCTGTTTCATGCTCTTCTTCACTATGTCTTCCCCTGTGAGTAATATTTGTGGTAAAATATAGCTGTGATAAAAGGCAGGGCAAAGTCTGTAGGTAGAGATACTATCTGCAGTTGGACAAACAAGTGTATTTTCAAAAAGCAGACAAGCCATTTTATGGGGTTGGAATAGAAGCGGCAAATTTCAAAGCTAAACATGGATTGTGAACAATTGCCTGAGTGTAATCAGAATTTATGAGAGGGGAGGCCATTGGGACCTGTGGAGTAGAAATAACTTCAGTAGGGAAAGAGAGGCAATGTGTCTCCTCATAGCCTACAGAACAGGGACACCTGAGTGGGAAGAAGAGGATTATGAAAGGTTGTAAAAGCAGTTATCTCTGCTAAAACCATGGTATTTGGTATCCAGTAGAGTGATGAATCTCTCTTCCCAGGCTTAGTAGGAAGTGGAATTTGAGGTCAGTATGAGTCTGCTGTCAATGAGGAACAGAGATGTAGAAACAATAGTGAGCACTAGCAGAAGCTAGTGCAGAAAAGGAAAGCAAAATTAAATGACCTTTAAATCAGTTTTGTCTGGAAGCTCCTTATGGTAGGGACATTTGCTGAAACACATTCTGTCTATTAAAAAGGGTTGTGTGGGAAATAATTTTTTTTTTTGTATTTCAAAAGAAAGTTAATGATTCAAAAATTTTTCTTTTAGGAATAAAAAAAAAGTATTAAAAAAAGAATAAATTGCTTAGGAGACGAAAATTGCAAAGAGAAGAATAATGCTTATGGTCAGATAACTTTGGGGATGACAGAAATTAAGACACTATTTTCTCTGAGAAGTTCTTAATACACAATAGAAAAATTTTGTCTCAAAGAGCCTGAAGAGAATTGCTTTTGGCTGATGCCTTTTGATCAGTTTCTAGAAAATAACTTCCATCAAAGAAAACAAATTTTTCTGCGAAAAATTTTTCCTTCACAGAACCAGCATTTTCCAGCTGAGGGACATCTCACTGCAGAACCAGATTAACTCAGAAATTTTAAATCTCAGCATCCTGACTGGCAGTGGCTGGTAGGAGAGCAAGAACCAGGGTCCTGGGCACACTCAACCTGGCTGCCACTGTCAGCTGCCTCCAGTCTCGGAGCATTGTGCATTTATTTATAAATATTGGTAGAAACGCCCGCAACCCACCCCAACTGTCCATCTGCCGCTGGCTCTGCTGGGGTGCCAGGCACCACGAGCTGCTCAGAAGTGCAGACAAGTGTGACCAAAGCTCCATGGCCAAATTAAATGATCTCTACAGTTGATGGGGAGAAAAGCCGCCTGCAGCGCACAGGTAGGTTATATCTCAGACATGGTCCCCGTGTTGCTCCCAGCCCTCGCCGTGGCTCAGCAGGACATGCAGCCCTCAGGCAAAACCCACTTGTGCCCAGAGTGGATGAAGGAAAAACTGCTGCGAGGGCTCCAGATGAGTGATTTAGGGTGACGGCGATAACTACTCACAGACCTCTGCTCCAGCTGTCATGGTGAAACAAAGCTCTCGGTTTGCCGCTCTCATTTTTTGTGAGGGCCCTTTTTATATTTAGCCTTTTAAAATGTATCGGTTAATTAATGGCCAATAAAAACAAGCAACAACTACCGCTGGGCTAAGCAATTCAGCAGCTAAGTGGTTTTCAAGCTTCTCTCCACATATTTTTGCTAATTAGAGTAACCGAATCCTCTGTTCTGGCTAAATCATTCAATCAGTATAGCCTTCCAATCATTCCCTAATTTCTGGGAATTGGTGGATTATTTTTAAGGATTACAGGAATGTGCTTTCCTGTAGGCTGCTCCTGCCCTGGACTTTTTAGAAATAAAATAGTTGCTCTTAATGAAGTGCAATCAGTCACTCAAGCCAGGCAGTATTTGTCCTATCTCTTCTTTAGAGAGCTGGCACTCAAGTAGAAAATATATAGATTTGTGTTTGATGGAAATAATGCTTCCCTGAAATAACAATATTTGAAAACATAATTTTTTTAACACTTGGAATTCATAAACAGGAACTGATTCTGATATTACCAAGCCATAAAATAGCATGATGTGGCACAGCAAACTTGCTTTGATTCCTTTCTTTTTTTCACCCTTCTCCCATCACCCCTGATGTTGTTTGAGGCCATGACCCTCAATTCTTCATTCATGTAATGAATGAATTTTGTGTTTTGATTTGAGATATAAGAGAAAAAGGAGTGAGGCATCAGTAAACCAATTTTCATCACTTCATGGAAGAAGAGTTCATGAAGGACATGAATAAGGACAGCTTCGGTTCCCTGAGTTATGGGCAGCTGGAATTTTTGGAGGATGCATCTAAAAAATTGCCTCTATACTTTTCCCCTTCCACTAAGCACCTGCAGAAAAGGGTGCTGAGATACAAGGAACTTTAGTCGAGGCACGTATGGGTGCACTTGTGGTTCAAACCTGCTTTACATCTCACATATACCAAGTAATTTACTGAAAGAAAATTTCACTAAGCCCTTCTGCTATTGGTTTAGCACACTTCTCACCATCATCACAACTGAGTAAAACCCTTCTGGAGTATCACAGTTGGCTGGTTCCCTTTGCATCTATGAACAGAGAGTCAGCCCCTGTTTTGCTGTTCTCATCCACTTGTACTTTCAGAGATACGTTCTCAGGAATCCCTTTTTTTTTGTGAGAAAAAGTGTTGCTCTTCTGTGTGGTTTTCCCCCCAAGATCATCCAAAAGCAGTTAGGAATGGAATGGGAAGGGCAAGAGGAGAGAATTGTCTTGAAAGATAGCTTTCAAGCAAGCATCTTGTCAAGTCCATAAGGAACAAAATCTTTCCAAGCTAGCTAACACTGGATTGCCCTTTTCCCCTGATAAATCCAGGCTAACAAGCGCCAAGATGAAATGTTAAACTAGACTTTGAAATTTTGGAAAATTCCCATAATCAAGGCTACTTCATTGATGGGTTTCAGTGACTGTAGGGTGTTGCTTATTCTCCCTTTTTCTACAACATACATTATGGGCGACAGGGGAGAGGGGATGTAAAATAAAAATGCAGGAGATGCAGCTTTTCCCTGGTGACAACTGGCACAATACTGGACCCACAATAGAAGTGACCAGTACTGGAAGAATCTCTCTGACCTACCAGTACTCCATTTTTTTAGCCTTAGTGCTACCTGGCATTTGCTGGTACTTATTTGGGACTAGGAGGCACTTAAGCAAACAGAAAAACACTGACTTTGAACTCAGGCTTTAAGGAGCATGAGTACTATGAGAGTCCTTCCGCATTCAGAAGCCGATGATGCTATTTTTTATAATAATCCTAGAAATCCTTTGCCACTGTCTGTCTCAAGGCAGAAGGCTACCAGCCCACATCCATCACAGCCTTCTTGGTCCCAGGCTGCCTTCGCGGTCAGTCAGACATGCTGCAGCCTGGTCAGCATTCTTACACATGCTCACTGCATTGGTATTTTACACAGCTGACACAAAATATTCTCACTCCAGCAACTTTTAGAGAAAGCCATAGCCAGTCTCCTTGCTGGTCACAGTGAAACTTTCATAACTTACTGTCTGGCAGCAGCTTGTAAAATTATGTTTTCATAGCCTAATTCCTTGATGCTGGAGTATTGAATTTAACCTTTTTAGCCCTTTTTTAGGATTATTATGGTGAAATAGAAGGCCAATGGCATCCTGGGTTGTATTAGAAGGGGAGTAGCAAGTAGGTCAAGAGAGGTCCTCCTGCCCCTCTACTCTGCCCTGGTGAGGCCACATCTGGAATATTGTGTCCAGTTCTGGGCCCCTCAGCTCAAGAGAGACAGGGAATTGCTTGAGAGAATCCAGCGCAGAGCTACAAAGATGATGGAGTAGAACATCTCCCTTGTGAGGAAAGGCTGAAGGAGCTGGGTCTCTTTAGCTTGGAGAAGAGGAGGCTGAGGGGTGACCTCATTAATGTTTATAAATATGTCAAGGGGGAGTGTCAGGAGGACGGAGCCAGGCTCTTTTCAGCGGCGTCCATTGACAGGACAAGGGGCAATGGGTGGAAGCTGGAACATAGGAGGTTCCACAAAAACATGAGGAAAAACTTTTTCACAGTGAGGGTGACAGAGCACTGGCACAGGCTGCCCAGGGAGGTTGTGGAGTCTCCTTCTCTGGAGACATTCAAAACCTGTCTGGATGCGTTCCTGTGCGATCTACTGTAGGTGATCCTGCTCTGGCAGGGGGGTTGGACTAGATGATCCTTTGAAGTCCCTTTCAACCCCTGACATTTTGTGATTCTTTGTGATTCTCTGAAATAAACAACACTGTAATGTTTGATAAAAAAAAAAAAAAGATGAAAAACATGATGATACCAAAATCAATTCACCAAATTTTGCAAAATATCTCACTAAGGTTGGGCATTTTTAATATAAAATACAAAAAGTAGAATCATGGTATTGAAGAAGTATGCATTGAAAGAGCCAGCCATGACACCCAGTTGATGCAGTATCTGCTTTTCCACTCTACAATTCTCAGGGTTAGCCTCAGCTTTGGTCTGGCCTCATGCTATCCATCTAATGTAATATCTGATTCTGTGTGGTCTTGAACTCTCTTAACACCAGAGACTCAGACCCACAGAGATTGGAGTGATAAGAGGGAGCTGAGCTGACATGCTTTCAGAGAGTAAGGCGGAAAGAAATGCAAGCTCTCTTCCAAGTGGCCTTGCTTGTCCTCCTGTGCTGAGGGGGAAAAGCAAGAAGCAGTATTCAGTCAGTCTCTTGGACACAGTTCAAGAATTTCTGCTTGGAAGTAAACCCACGTCATTGTTGAAAGGTGCAAAACTGCCCTGTTACCTCAACAGCTGGGCCAGGTCAGCTGAACTGGAAATCTTGCAGTACAGTGTAGTTAATGATCTGTCTAGCTAAACAAAATTTCACTGCTAATCTTCTTGACCTCAGATGTGTTACCTTTCTTAATCCCACTTTAGAATTCACCTTTCTACTGAGACCTGGAAGAGTGCTGAGTAGCTACTGGAAACCAAGACATGAGGGAAGCTCTCTGAGCTCTGGTGCCAATGAACAGGACAAGTCAAGTTTACTCTTTGTAGGAAAATTGCCAGTACAGTTTAGGAGAAGATCCTTGTTTCCAAATCGTTGAGATATGTCTCTATTGCTGTCATATTGTCTTTGGCTCATGGAGCATGGAAAGGATTGTTTTTATTTCTCAGCAACTTTGGCCATGATCTGCTTGCACTGTGAGGGCCTAAGGCATAGCTGACCTCTCCTGCTTTTTGGCTGTGGTACAAGTGAAGTCTTTAAACATCTGAATCTTTGTTACTGAAGTCTTCAAGTTTGTTTTAGCATCTTGCAGGGACTTCTGTGGCTTCTGGTATAAGGAGGCTGGAGCAGATATCCTTGTCCTTACTTAAGGTCCAAGTGGCTTACCACAGTTTCTGGCAGTTGCACTGAGTGGCCACAGCTTCTCTCCCAGGCCTCCATCTCTCGGTGATGTCTAGAAATGGAAAGAATGAGTAGTCAAGTCGTTTTTAGAAAACAGATGTTTGCAAAAATAAAACAGACAGGCACTTGCTGAGCAAAGGAAGAGGTGCAGCAGTGCCTCTTCAGTGAAGAACCCCGATGCGAGAGGAGCCACAGTGCCAGGCCAAGAGTTTGTCGAGGAGCAGCAGATGGGAAATGAGGGTCTCACTTGCCTTTGGCTTACTGCCATCCAGCTGACATTGACAACATCTCCTTCACTTTGCTCTGCACAGGGAGGAACTGTCTGGACCAGGTTGTGTAAGCCCTTGTCACGCAACCCCAGTACACACATGGACACCCCGGGGCCATCCCAGCCCCAGATTGCTCAAGAGATGGTGGTGCCTCTGCCTTGCAGATGTTTTAGCCAGCCTGAGAAAGACATGGGAGGTCTAAATATAATAAAACACCCGGATGATTTTCCCTTCCTTGGTATCTGTCCTGCTTCACAGCAGGGTTTTAGGCCAGAGACGGGAAGTGCCAAATGCACCCCTCATGCCCAGATCCTCCCTCAGCATTTGGCTCAGATGGCAAAATCTGGTTTGTGACAGGTTGCCATTATTTTCTGTGTTTATTTAAAGAACAACATTCAGGAAGGTGATTTACACCTCTATACCTGGCACAAGAATTTTCCTGTAATTTCCTATGGCTGTAGAAGTTCATACATAAAGTCAAAGAGAAGAAAAAAAAGAAAAGGACACACACACAGAGGCAAAACGAGCAGCATTTTTAAAGTCTGACAAAGATATATGCAGACTTTCTTCCCAGAACCATGCTCAAGAGATGGACACGGGCAGATTTTCCAGTCTATCATGGAATAGAGAAGGATCAGATTATTAGGTGTCAACATGCTTGATGCAGGTGATAGAGGTTCATACCAATTCTCTGTAAGTCATCACTTTTCCTAAACCAGTACAAATCCAAGTATCTAACATGAAACATACACATACACACTATCCTGGTGTATGGAGCTATTTTGAAAGGAGATATCCTTACACTTGGTCAAAAAAAGGAGCAAAATTATCTATATGTACTGTAGCAAATGTATACAATTCTCCTTGACATGGACCAGCAGGAATGACAGGTCCATCTCCGGCACTGTGATGCTGATCTCCTCAGCAGAATTCATGCACAGTGGTACTCGGTACCCCTACCTGGGCTTCTCCCTTCCTCTGGGACAACTTGTATAGAAAATATTTACTCATGTTCCAAAGCTAAGATTTCTTGAGCAGTTGACCAGGAGGGGAAGGTAATGTGAAAACTGTAGTTCATATTCTGAAACACCTATAAAGGCTGGAAGTATCCATCATGTAGAGCCAGCTCCTTCCGGTTTGAGTCACAATAGAAATACTGCAAAAGTAGACCGTGTCCCAGTGCTGGAATAATGACTGAGAAAGCAGGGATGGAAATGAAGACAAAGCAAGGAAATTAAAGTAACAGAAAAATAGGTAATGTAAAACAAAACAACAAAACCCTTTTATATTTAATGTTAATTTGGGCTTGACATATTTTTGGAAAGACTATGTCACCATTAAATGCTTCAGGGAAAACTAGATTGCCCCAAATTTACTACTAATTACTGAGTTTACTCATCTGGGCCATTGCTGTAACACATCAAGCCTGTCCACTGTGTAGCCTATAGCTCCCATGGTTTGTTGCTGTTGGATAACTGATAACTGTCACCCTCAAGAGGTACAGAGACACACTGGCTATGGATGTCTCTGCAGCTCCTCCTGCATATTCTGTCCTCTCATCAAGCATGAGGGATCAGGGAACTGGATGAGTCTATGGGCTGCCCTGATAAGAGACAGATTTCCAAGAGGGTGAAGGCAGAGTGGGAGTGAGACTTAGCATTGACAGCGCTGCATCTTTACAGAATCACAGAATCACAGAGTGTCAGGGGCTGGAAGGGACCTCAAAAGACCATCTAGTCCAGCTCCCCTGTCAGAACAGGATCACCTACAGTAGGTCACACAGGAACACGTCCAGGTGGGCTTTGAATGTCTCCAGAGAAGGAGACTCCACAACCTCCCTGGGTAGCCTGTTCCAGTGCTCTGTCACCCTCACAGAGAAAAAGTTTTTTCTAATATTTTTGTGGAACCTCCTGTGTTCCAGCTTGTATTCATTGCCCCTTGTCCTGTCATCGGATGCCGCTGAAAAGAGCCTGGCTCCGTCCTCCTGACACTCCCCTTTGACATATTTATAAACATTTACCATGAGGAGTGTGGTGCAATGTTAAGGAGCAGAGCTGCAAGGTTCCCCATATATACATCCCATATAATTTTTTGGGATCTGAGCTGCACAAAGTGGACTTTTCAGTTCACTGGAAATATTTCCCAGGCCAGTACAGGGCTGACATGTGGCTGGGGAGGTCTTAGTGTGGAAAAAAAATCAAATCAGCTGATAGCACTTTGGGTTCACATACAGCTGGCAGGTGCATATTCTGGGGTTGACATACACATACTCTCGCTGACATTTACGGCAGCTATGAGCATTAGCCCACAGAAAGCAATTTCAATAAGGTCTGACTTGACAACATAAGAGGGTTTTTGCAGGGTGATACAAGTTCAGTGGTGAATCAGGGCATCTGAATGTAAAGGTTGAAGAGGCTGTGCTGTCAGTGGGCAGGGGTGGGGAGGTAACATCTAACCCAAAAACATGCTCTCTACTTGTGCATGTCTATCACCCGTAGGAAGGGTGTGTGGGTGCCACTGCCCTGTCATCCCAGCAGCTCTACCACCCTCAATTACATTTAGCCACATATGCAAACAGGCTGGGATGAGGAGGTGAGAGGAAGAGAAGAGAGGGAGCCAAGACTGCATCACCAGCACCACGGTGCAGTGTGAATCCGGTGTTACCCTATGCTGCATCCCCACACAGCTGTGGATGGAGCTTGTCCCCGCTGGGCTGTCTGCAGTGTGTGCTAGAATACAATCATTGCTGCTGATCTTCTGTGATTTGTGTTTTACTCTTCCTTTTAGTGTTTGCTCCTGGCATGCTCTTATTTGAACCAGAACCACCCCACAAGCAGATCATATAACATTTTCTTCCAGCCCAGAAGCTGATTCCCCTTTGCTAAATGAACTGCTGTAACCTCAGTGTTACCCTAGAGAGAATTCCTCTGTATTTTGCCTTGCAAATAATTCACATGAGTTGACACAAAGTTCTAGTCTGTGAGTATAGTTTGCAGCATTCGGTACAGTATGTGGCTCCTTGCAAAGCATTATTGCATGTACATGTCTGGGATCAATTATTTTCATTGAAACAAGAGAAGCCGCATGAGTAAACCCATAAGCATGACATTTTATTCCCACACTTGGTGAATATATGCAACTAAATATACTGCACAAGAGCACTTTAAAAGCATCCCTTAATGCCAAGCATACTAAAGTCTTATTTTGTCTCAGGAAAAGGAACTATGGTAGATAATAATGCCTTTTCCTTAACCCACAATGCTCAAACTTTAGAAGCAAAAAAGACCTCCCTACAGAACAAACCCCATTCTCAAAGAGTGACTTTGTTGCTGTCATTCTTCTTTTTTCATATTCTAGTTGATGCTGCAGGCTCTAGCCAGAGGAGCATCTCTGTCATATTAAGCAGTGTAAGCACACAGACTATAAAGCAATCAGTACCCTCAAATTCCTACTTTAAAATGCTGGTGATGTGGATTTCTGGCACTGTGCCTGTTCCAAGATAAAGGACGCCAGCATCAGGGGGGAGCTCACCCTTGCAGACAGCCCACCACCAAGCAGAGACTTTCATTTATGGCACCACAAACCCACCTCCATCCCATCTCTTCCAGCACGGGGTGTGTTCCTGCGTTCACGTCTCCTAGCACCATCCCTCTTCCCAGAGATGTGGGTCAGGGAGCTACAGTAAGATGTCTGTAAGTCAGGACTACTGCGTCCTGACGTGCTCAGGGGGACTCTGCCTGGCCTGGGGATTTTCTGAGGACCCCGTCTCCACTTGGCTGGGTGAGCAAGGCACAAACTCCAAGTGCAGTCAAAAGTCTCAGCCATTCCTCTCTTTCTAGTTTCTCAGGCTGATTGGTCCAGGGTGTATTTTTGAAGCATTAAAGCCATAAGAGGCTTAAAGTGATAAAGTATTAGGATAGGATTTAAGTACATCTAAGCCTTTGAATAGGATCAAGCTGTGTGCAAGCTACCAGCAGCCTGCGCAGGCACATGATCTTATCTCTGCTGCCCTCATTATTATAACCCTCTTCATGCTGATAGTGTTATAATAAGTGTAATATGAATAAACAGAAAGAAATATCACTGCATCAGGGAACAAGTCTTCTGCTTTATTGTATCCATGGCATCTATTAACACTGGTATCCCAGGCACTCACTGAGACACCAGTGCACACTTTGTAGGGTTGACTCCGAGCTCCTCACAAGAAATGCCATTCTTTTCCAAACAGTCCTAAAAGCTTGAAACTATACTATTTTTTACAAAAATACTGTGGACCAGTACTTAAAAAAAATGTGACCAGCTAATCCACTCCCATGAACAAAGTTAAGATGCAAAATCCCACTTAGCAGCCTGTTCTCTGGCTTTGGATAGTGCAAGAGCTGGCCACATTTTGACAGCCTTAAGCAACAAGTCAAACAAAAACTAGTTGGGATCTACAAGCTCCTCTCCTCATCCACCTTGATGAGGATCTTTGATGCTGTCAAATGACCTCTAACTGATCTTCTCACAGACCAAAAGGTGGGCGGACTTCTATTCACTGGCTGATGTGAGCTGAAAGTGTGTCTCCTCCTGCAGTAATCCAACCACTTTGACTACCCTTTGGTCAGTGTTGTGGTCTTCTCAGTTGAAACTGTCTCACTTCTCAGACACTTAGGAGGTTGGGGGACAGATGAGGGTGACTCCAAGCATATGGCTAAGGAACATCTTAGGGAAAGAGTACGCCTGGATTTCAGTCCTCATCTCGGTGAGCACTCAAGTACTACACAAAATGTCCCTCAGAGAGACAACTTAACTGCAGAGTCTTAGTGCTTCTGATCAGCTCTCCTCATGAGAAACTTTGTCTCCACCCCATCTGAATTACTAGACAATATATGAGAGGTGTTGCTCTTTCCTCTTCTCATTGTGTTGCACAGGTGGGCAAGATACTAAGCTGGCTCCAGAGCTGTGATCCTGTGCACTCTTCAGAATGTTTACAAATAAAAATTCAGTAAGATGTTTGTAAATCAGGACTACTGTGTCTCAAATGAGAGACCCAATTAAACACAAATCCTAGTGTGGTAGAAAATCTAATGTGGAGGTTTACAGTGGCAAGGAGAGACCAAGAAAGCTTCACAATGAGCTGGATGAAAGAGGAAAGGAGGTTCCTCTTAATTCTCTGCCTAGGAAGAGTATAGAAAAGCCACCAGTGTTGTCAAGGAACATCTTCATGCACCTGATGTCCAAGGCAGCCGCAGTGAGGCATGACAGGATGTTCTCATTTACAGAGATGGGTTTCTGCACTTCTAGTGGTTTGGATTCGACTCAGAATAGTCTTAACACTGCCTTTGGGGGATCCCAGGGATGTAGCCTAGGGAATGACTGAACACCCTCCAAGTGGTTGGTTGCCTATAGTGCAATAGTGTTGTTCAGTTCTATAGTCCTCTGGCTGGGCTGTTCTTTCGAGGGATGAGACACAGCTGAGATCCTCAGTCCCATCTACATCGGATTCCAATCAAATTCCCCTATCTTTTAAATTTAACCCAGCCATCTCATTTGCAAGAGCCCTCAGAAGCATATCTCTCCCACTTAAATATTTCTCAGTAAAGAATAATTATTTAGTATTTTAACTAAGAGAGCAGGACAGAAAAGCTATAGGAACAGCAATCTGGCAGCTGGGAACTAGACTCTGCTCCAGTGATTACTGAAATATTATATATGGAGTAAATTACTCCAGGAACAAACACCGGGATCATCCATGGAAAGTAATCCCAGCTGGTGGCTGGCATGATGCTGAAGGAATCAGCTTAAGGCATGTTCAGTTTTTTCCAGGCAGAAGTAGAAAACCTGGAAGACCCCAAGGCATCCTGGAATATGAGCACAAAAGGAAACACCAGCCTCTTATAACTATCAGAAATGCATTAATTACTTCATTTTGCCAAACAGTCCCAAACACAGTGTTGCTGAAACAGTCTCACAAATTGATTGAGTTGAATGGTTTGACCTGACCTTAGATTGCTTTACTGGGTCAGACTCAGTGGCCTGCATCTGTGAAAAGCATCAGCCCTTTCAGTGAATGATGGTTCACAAAGGTGCATTGTCCTGCTGTAATCTCATCACAGGTATATTTACAATGAGCTAATAAGTGCATTTCTGGTCCCTGGAGTAGAGATGGTGTGTGCTGTGCTCTGTGAATTAGAGCTTCAAAGAAGACAATAGGCAGCACCACACCGTAGCTGTAATTCCCACATATGCAAGGCTTGCTCCAAAACCTCTTAAAGCTAATGGAAAAGATTGCATCCTTATTTACTTGGTACAGAAGGAAAGTTTGAGTCAGAGCAGTGAAGTGATTGTATACCAGGGTTAGCTGAGGTGAAGATTGCAGGAAAGTAGCCAATTACTTACTATCCTGTCGATATGAGGGATGATAATACATTACATCTAGTTCACTAGTTGTACTGAGACTTCATTTAAGGTAATTAGTTTCTTATTATAAAGCAGGATTCAGATATTACAGAGAGAATCCTCCTGACTGAGCTTGCAACGAGAGAATGAATTCCTAAGTCTTTCAGCATACCTCAGGCCTGACCTCAGCCATTCACTGATCCACCACAAAGGAGAGCAGCAGGCTTCTCAGCTGCAGGTACACTTTGCTGTCAGGGCATTAGACTTTCTCAGGCCTCAGGACTGCTCAACCAGTAATTCCCAGTTCAAGGTGTGCAGGCAGGAGGAGCAGCCCCCTGGGATGCTTTGGCCGACTTGCATCCCTGTGCTTGCACCACACGCTGCAGCCAGTCCCCTGGGGACGCAAAGTTCAGTAGATCTGTGCAAAATCATGGCCAAGGTTGCTGAGCAAAGACAACAAAAATAGCTTTCATAGACTACGGGTATCTTACAGTTGGCACAGTGGACTTCTTGTCCTAGCCAGGGTTGATAGGGAAAGGCCCCTGGGTTTTCACAGAAACAACATTTAATTGGGTTAATGACACAATAAGTAGGTACCTGGTAGAGATTGGAAGCTGAAGCTTGGTGTTGCACGTCCACCTCTTCCAGCACAGCACCAGCACGTCAGAGCAATGAGACACCTCACAGTGATGGTGACCACGTCATGCACAAACACACACGGTTGCTCTCCAGGAGATGGTTATCCTGCATCCAGCCTGCACAGAGTGCAGAGGGAAAGGAGTTTAGACAAGGGGACCACCTGTGGATTTTTCCTACATTTGTCCACCATGATGGTGCCCTCATGTTCTTACATTGTGTGGCTGGGCAGGAGCTCATTATGCACTTGACTACTCCACTGAAGTGAGGGGAGATTTCACGTCTGATCTCAATGACATCATGAAGTGTGTAGCTGTGTTATGTGCCTGTGCTTATCAGAGAGACGAGCAGGTGAATCCTTTGTCTTTTGTAGGTGAAGATACATAACAGGGATTCCTCTTAGCTAATGGTATATATGTTGCTAGGTTTTTCAGTAAGCACTTCTGATTTTCTCATAATTTTGCAGAGCCAAGAATAGCTGCTGTACCATCTCCTGCTCTAGCAGGTAAATTAGCCTTGTTTCTTAAGGTTAATACATAATCTTAGGAAGTTTGTGGGCATGTGTCTGCCTATCCCATCTCTACAATTTGTGAAACCAGTGGTTTAATCCTTCACTTTTGAGTGAGAATTATCGTGAAGGTAGGAAATGGCTTCTAAACTCATTATTATCTGAGGTTCCACACAGGCAAGCGGGTCTGGTGAATAGGTTTCATACACATCACTGCTCAGGGAGGTTCTGTTTAGCTTCTGTTGTCCCTGGTCAGTGTTTTAGATAGTTCAGGCTATTTCTGCCCTCTCCCTGGCCAACCCTTTTGAATTTGAGAAGATAATTTAAAATTCATTGGTCTCAAAGCAATCTTAAGCCCTAACTGTTTGTTGGGTTGTTAGGTGTTTTTTTTTCTTTTGCTCTTTTTAAGAGGTTTCTGTGTTAACTTGTACTACTGAGGGAAATAGATACCTGAATACTTAGCAATTTAAGTGTCCCATTTGGCAAAAGAAATGTGTGTGCTCAAATGGGGCCAATTCATAAATGCCTTCGTTTCCCCACACACTTTTTTGATTGTGAAAGAAGAGCTTTGCTCTCTTCTAAAGGTTGGCAAACAGCACTCGTCCAAAGAGCACAGGATCACATATTTACCTACGTCACCCAACGCATGTGACAGTGAGCAGGGCCCAAGGGTCAGTCTCCCAAGGGACCCCGTGGCACGCCAATGCCTATGGGGGAGTCAGGCCAGTCTGTTTGCTTTCCTCGGGTTGTTTATAAATGGGAAAACTCATGCTGAGCCATGGCTTTGGATACTCCCACTTAACAGCAGTTCAGTTGGGCACCCTCTGAGCCTTGCAAGAGACATACAAAACTGCCTCTTGCAGACTTAGTGGTTGGGAAATGACGAAACAGGTCTACTGCAGAAGCTTTGTAGGACAAGTTATACGCTTTAGACCTAGTACTGGCTTGGAAATAAGGTGCAAGATGGAGCTTTGGACCAGGCTCATGAGCTGTTTGTCTGTTGCTTGACTTCTGTTACTTGGCTGAACAATGTGCTTTCCAAATGGCAGCTCTGAAAAATAGACAAGGGCACTGTGAGGGTCTGATAAATTGGCTGGGCTCCAGTGACTTCAGGTTATTGTCTGTTCATGTCAGCTGGGGGGACTAGCCATGAAAATACTTCTCATACCAGAAATCCAGAATACAGACACCCTACCCATATGATTTCTGTAGTCTGAAGGCCAAGAGAGAATGGGGCTGTTTTCTTTGCTTACTTGCCAAATCAGTGTGTTTGCTCTGTTTTACTTTTCTGATCTGTTAAATCATCAGAATAGGCACTCTTAAAACCACAAAAAGCAAGCCCCCGCTTTGCCATGCTGTTGTCATCTTCAGCATTTGTTGCTATCTATTTATTAAGGTACATCCTCTTAATAAAAACATCCAAGAAACCAGTCTTTGTTTGCTGATTATACATTCAGGTATTCCAGATTTATCGCACTCATTTACCATAATTGAAGCTTATGATGAGTACAAATTTTCTGCTAAAAGAAAAAAACAGCAAAATGGTATAGGGCAGTGTTCATCTAGAGATACAGCAACGATTGTGTCATTTGTTTTGGAGGGTAGGTTTGCTATTAAGCTGAAGTCTAAAGTAAGGTACATTGATTTACAGGAAATTGCTCACTTGCACACATACTAGCCATTTACAAATCGTACTTCAGAAGCCCCTGAGTACTGATAAGCCTTTGTGATTTCAGCCAAGTATGTCATCAATAACATCAGTGTCTGTTTATAAACATTTTTTTTTTTTCCTTATTCAGGTAGTCAAAGTTCAGGAAAATATTTATCTTTGGTCTCTGCAAATGAATGGTTTGAAATTCAGTGTCATTGCCCTCTTCAAAGGGAACCAAAGGAACCCGATCCTACTTCCTAGAAGAGCATCAGAGAAGCAGGAGAGCTTGTGTGACTTTCCAGAGAAATGGCACCCTTTCTGGTTTTGCCATTTAATGGAAAAAATAGTTGTTTCCTCTTATTGTCCCCTTGTATCTTGGGTTCTTTGAAAAAATGTTTTCTTGATCTCCTGGATTACTTGTCGAAAAGTGACTTACCTGAAAGTGACTTACTTGAAAGAATGCAGTAATAAATAAAATACCTTCCTATAACTAAGACAGAAAATTCAGATTTGGCCAGCACTCATCTAATAACTGGCACTGGGGCCTTTTTCCTGAAGGGCTTTGTCCTCATCTGAAGGTCCAGATTTAGCAAATCACTTACACACATGCTGCTGTAAAAGCCGATGTGCTTAAGAGTTTCTGAAGTGTAACCCTACATTTCACTCATCCTCCCGTGTGTAAAACTACAGAAAACAATCTGTCTTTTGTCTGGCTTGTGCTTTGAGAAAGCTTTTAGCAAGCAGGTGGTGTCCCCTATTACATTTCAACGCTGAGAATACATGATAATAGAACTTGGCACCGAGGCAAAATGCAAGTAAATATCATGTGGTGCATCTATCTGTTACTCTAAAGCAAACATTAGGAAATGAATAATCTAAATAATTATGTACAAGAGGGCAGAGCATGGGCCACTGTGATACAGGCTTCCTCTGCTCAGAGGCAGCCACCAGTGTTGCAGTGTTTCCTTCAGAGCTGTCCACCCTCCACCCCTCCCCCCCACCCCAGCTGAGTGGTGACCCAGAAATACCCATTTTCTCCATGGGCTGTGAAAGCGGCATGGGAAGACTTTTCTCAGGAGAGGACAGGATGTTGATTTATTTGCTCTGCTCAGTTTCCACTCCTGATTCACACCCTGCGGTCCTGTGCTCCCCTTCTAACCTCTGGTGAAGCAAAGCTGCTCCCCTCCTCACCCATCACTCTTACCTCATCCTCAACAGGCTTGCTGACATCAGCACAAAAATCAGCAGAAACAGTGGAAACCAGTAACGCTTCTTCTGCTTTGCCTGGGCACAGGTTTTGTGCCAGCTAACGCTCTACGAACGGGACTGCTCCTCAGCTCTGTGGTTATGCTGGGGTGTCTCACGGCACCGGGATCTCATCCTGCTGTGGAGAAAAATATCAGACCAGGATGAACATGGGGTTTCAGAAGCACCTGAAACCATGAACTGAAAAAAAATCCAAAGCTGCCGTGTTTGGCCAGCAGCTCTGACACTGACGCATGGCATTCCTCTGGAGAGGTTATCATGCTGGATTTTTCCCACTGGAAACCCTGAGATGGGTGCAAGCACAGAGGAGAAATACCTCTGTCAAAATGAAAAAGATGCATGACAGTTTCTCAGAATGACCCTCCTCATGGTGGCCAGGAAGGGAGCAGATGGGTGTCTGGGAGTCTGACAGCGGTGCTTGGGGCACAGATCCCCATAGGTCACCTTCCCAAAGCCACGCTGCTCTGGCACCACCAGCTCATCTCCTGCCACAGGAGCATTTGCTTCAGCTGCAAGTGAATGAAACCAGATGTTGAACAACTCTGCAGCCTGCTGAGGATGTCTCTTCTGAATGCCCTTGAGCTGCGAGCTGGGCTTGCCCCTGAAGCCTGAGCGCTGAACACGCCTAAGCTTCTTATCTCCAATAAGTATGCATATTCTCATTATCCATGTTAGTACCTTATCCACATTATGTGGCATAAAATGTTTCACTCTTACTGCCCAAAAGTGGGTGAGAAAGGAAGAAAAGGTAGGGGAGGATTCTCTGGCTCTTAGTTTACCTTCTTGTCAATCAATCAGCAGCAATCGCCTCCAGGTAATAACAGGAAAAAAATCGTCTGTGGTGATCAGCAGCTTCTCATCAGCCTCTGTGAGAACCTGCTGGGACAGAGCTTGAAATAAGTTTATTGAAACACAGCGTGCCGGCTGAGCTAATGAGCTGTAAAAGCAAAGGGGGTGGGGGATCGGAGAGACAGAGAAAGGGAGGAAGAGAAAGGAGGAGGGAGAGAAGTTTGAAGATCCAGTTCCTGCTCAAGCTCCACGGGGAGGTGGGCGCTGGCAGCAGGGCAGCTTAGCAAGAGCAAGCAATGCAGAGAAAGGAGGGAAAGCATTTGCAGTATCTACCATAGCCACAGCATGCCCTCTAAAGGAGCTCTGCCTTTCCTCATGGCCTTTCCAGACCTCTTCAGATCATCACTTTGGTTCTCAGTGTCTCGCCAAAGCTCCATGCCTAAAGCAGCTGTGACTATGTGTATATATAGCTATAAGGATGAACATACATACAGCCTGAGGGATTAATTTGAATGGACAGTTGCGATGCAGCTTTTGACACGCGGTTTTGCACCCAGTCACACCTCTGCCATCAGCAGATCATTTTTGTGGTGTTAGATGTTTGCGAAATGTGCACGCAGGCTCCCAGCAGTGATTGCCCCTTGTGAAATGACGACAGCTCTTCAGGACACACGGAGGCATTACCAGGGTGCGAGCCCTGCAGTCTGTTGCTCTTTTGTGTGTAAGGGACACCCACTTTCGGAGATCATCTCCCCAATTTTGCAGGCAGCACAGGAGGAACACAGATTTTGTTGCTCTCTTGGCTTCATAACAAAGCTATCCAGTTCTAAAATTATCAAAGCGAAATGGGGGCTTATGAAATGTGTGTGTAGGTGTTAATGGAGACAGAACCACTCTTCTAACTGCCTTAAAAGCTATTTCATAAAATAGTTTCATTGTCAAGGACTTTAAACATACATGATTAATATCTTAACTGACTGTGCCTCATTTTGCATTATCTCAAAGGACAAATTTATAAGATGATACACACTATTTATTCTTTATAATGCCTGCGTCTATAACTGGCATGCTTTGGGAGAGCTTTACCATCATTGCTAGTTATAGAAACATATTAACTTGCCATAAACAACTAGAAGTAAATTAATCAGATTCACAAATGTGTTAAGGAGTTAGCTACTATATATAAACAGCCAAAAGCAACCTGAAATCTACATCAAGTGAGGTAAATATTGCTTATAGATATCAAACAACACATGCACAAATCAGCCTAATTTAAATCATCCTCAAAACTGCTGTTTTGACTTGTAGCATAAGGTTGTGTATTTTACAGAAATGCTTTTACTGAAAATGATTAGATTTTAAAAATGTTACAAATATTTTACAGATTTTCTATTTCTTGAAATATCATTTTTTAAAATTGAAATAATATTATTAGGTCATTTATCCATTTTATTAAGTAGCCTCAATGTGTTAAGAAGGAAAAATAAAAAATGCTGATTATAGGATATCTTAAAACACAATCCTTTTCAGAAATGTTTCATGCCTGGTAATTGTCTATGCACATCAGTGTACTCATCGGAATCCCTCTGCTTCTCCAAGCAGAGTTGTCACAGTGTGGGATGCTTAAGGGAAAGGAGACCTCTTCTATGACTGGACAGGGAAAGCTGTCAGCTTCCTTAGTCTTGCAAATCAAAGACAGAAAGGAGATATGTTTGCTGCCTGTGAATATGTTAGAGTGAAACACCAAAAAGCTCTTTCATCTAGTGGAAAATATTGGCATAGAAAGAAATACGAGTATGTTAAGAAGACAAGAATTGACAGGTCTACGCAGCTCAGAGATCTTTTTTCTGATGCAGCGATGTTTAGGGAAGAGTATAAAAACATGTCCATTTTAAGCTATCCCCAACACTCCTCAAACATTTTGAAATATTACAGGAATCAAGAAGGATATCACAAGGCTCTGAGATTAAAGAGGGAATATGGTGCCCTAATTTTCTTAGAAAGAATCATAGAATCACAGAATGGTTTGTGTTGGAAGAGACCTTAAAGCTCATTTACTTCCAACACCCTGCCATGGGCAGAGACACCTCCCACTAGACCAGGTTGCTCAGAGCCCCATCCAGCCTGGCCTTGAACACTTCCAGGGATGAAGCATCCATGACTTGCCTGGGCAACCTGTTTCAGTGCCTCACCACCCTCACTGTAAAGATTTTCTACCTAATAGCTAAATCTAATATTTAAATCTACCCTTTTTCAGTTTAAAGCCGTTACCCCTTGTCCTATCACTACACATCCTTGTAAAAAGGTCCCTCTCCATCTTTCCTGTAGGCCCCCTTTAAGTATTGGAAGGCCTCTATGGGGTCGCCCTGGAGTGTTCTCTGCTCCAGGTTGAACAGCTCCAACTCTCTAAGCCTCTTAAGAGAGCTGCTCCAACTTCCTGATAATCATCATGGCTCTCCTCTGGACTCTCTCCAGTAAGAAAATGTGAGCTACCCTTGTCTTCAAATGTCACTTCAGCACCAGACACATCTCTAGAACCTTGGAGGAAAGACCAGTCTTCTTCACTGGTCTTAAAGAACTGGGCTGCTATGCTCATCCTTACATCAGAAGACAAGCAAAAAGGAAGGAGGCTGCCCTCCACAGCATGACTGATGCACTGTGTGTTTCCATTACCCAGATGTTCACAGTACCCTCTGCAATATCTGGGGACACTCTGAAGGTTCTCTCTGGTCCATAATGCTAGACCTAGACACTGGCTTCATCCCCACTAAGAAAGCAAGGCACCAGCTTATAGACTATTGCCATGTATATACTCGGCAACTGAAATAAACTTTTTGGTTATAGATGAAACCAAACAACAATGTTGTGGCAAACGACATTCCTGTCACCAGTGCCCTCTGGAAGAGACTTGGATACATTGCTGGGAAGGACTGTATAAATCTTGGAAAGGAAACTGGAGAGGAGATATACTGAATCAACAGAAGGCATGCACTTGCTGAAGACACATCTCCTCATTCCCATGGCTTTGTATCCTTTCCTGCTTCAACTCATCTCTCTGTAGAGCTTATGTCTCCACCACTGCTGCCTTCTGCCCTCTTGCAGAACAGCATCCAAGCTGATTTATCCTTTCTAAGTTTAGACACCAAACAGAGTAGCCGATTCATAACTGTAGGTTCATGGCCCATGAAAGGGAAACACACCTCCAGGAGATTTAGACTGGTTTTGGAGTTTCTCTCTTTTTATGTTCAAGGCTGTTCTCCAGCCTGGCTTGCTGAGGGCCTGCTTAGCACTCCTGTTGCCACGCTGCATCCTCCCCTCTTCTTCACCTTCAGTAAGGGCTTAGCTCCACCGAGCATCCTGTTCTGTTTGCCAGGTCTCTCCTGGACCTTAGTCCCATCCCTGTAAATGAACATCATTGTGTTGGCTGGAAATGATTTCCAGGTGCAGAGCTGTCACATCAAAGTTGTCTCAGGTCTGAGCTCTTTTCACACCATGTTTTTTTTTTTGCGTTGAAGTGCTTTGCAAAATAGCTTTTGGGTGAAATATCACAACTCTTCATGCCCACAGCTCTCAACCACTTGAAGACAGTGATGGAGACAAATATATGAAGTATGGCTAAAACACCTCCTTCTGAAAGTCCACATTGTCTGAAACATACGTAAAGAGCAGAGAAGAAGGGAACTGTTCACCTTTTCATAGCTATGCCTTCTAAAGGGTTTTCAAATTTTCTGTCCTTTATCTCTGGGTTTGTATGTATTGTCATTGCCAAGATCTTGCTTCAAACTCACAGATTTTCTTTTCTAGAGACTGCACTATTCCTTCATTCCTCTTGTCAGGGTAAGTCTCCTGCTCATACACACAGAGTCAGAAATTCCAGCTGTTATTGAAGGCCAGGGCAGGAGACTTAAAAAGTAAGCAAGCAATTTGGCACAGCAATGGGTATTTGAGGTTAGACGCTCTGATAGTAGCAATAGCCATCCTGGTCTAAAAATAACTTGCAAGATTACATTAAGCCTGAGGACCCTGTGTGAGAGTTCTTTTCATGTGAAAACAATGTCTGCAACTTTCAAGGCAAGCGTATTTGTTGTTTTGCAAGAACCTTCATCTGGAGAACTTTTCTATCTTCTCCTGCTGCCTCCTGCTCGCAACCCCCATTGTGTTTTTGTTCTTTCCACTGTTTAATGTTTACCTTCCTTTGCAAAAATAAAAGTCAGATGGGAACCTGTCTTTTCTGGGCATTCCCACAGCATGTATTTGCATTTTTGAGCAGTATCTCAATAGCACGGTGTTCTTCAGATAATCTGAAATCGCAGAGGCTATGCAGGTAGCAACCAGAGTACTATGCACAACTATACATGACTGTGCCAAGCAAGAATCAACAGCCCAGAAAGAAAACACACTGGCTGAAAGTACAAAGGTTAGCTGGCAACTTTACTCCAATAGATATATGCAGTCCTGGCTCCTATAAACCAAAGATTAAAGTGCAATGATATCCTGGGTGGGATTTCTTTCTTTGGTGTCCAACCACAATGAATTTCAGGCTATATTTTACAATTCTGTGTGGACCAGCAGCAGAGAGTGACAATGGTTTCCAGTAAGGCCTTTAATCTGAAGATACTTCAAAAGTTTCAGAAAACCTTGATCTAACCTGACAAATTGCAGCACCTCCATAATATTCATTCATAAGATTCATTTTCCTTTTCTTTTTTTTTTTTTTTTAATCCCCAGTCATGATGTGAGGAGGTGATAAAAGTGTCCCGCTCCCCATTGCTAAAGCAAATGGTATCCAGTTTCTCCAGCGCTGATGTTCTGACAGCTCAAATAATATTAACAAGGTTTTGAGTTGTTTTTTGTTTCTTTGATGGGTTGTGTTTTTTTTCCTATCTGCATGAGGGCTGGAAATGCATTTAAAAAGATGTCATCAGCTTTAAACCATAGAAGATCTACAGGAAGAGTCATTGGTGAAGGGAGCAGTTGCTGAGACTGGTCTGGTTCTCCGTGGATCTTCACACAGGCAGATGGAAGGTTGCTGTAGGAGAGAATCATAGAATCACAGAATCATATAGTCATGGAATTGTCAGGGTTGGAAGGGACCTTAAAGATCATCTAGTTCCAACCCCCCTGCCATGGGCAGGGACATCTCCCACTAGATCAGGCTGCTTAGAGCCCCATCCAGCCTGACCTTAAAAACTTCCAGGGATGGGGCTTCCACCACCTCTCTGGGCAACCTGTGCCAGTGTCTCACCACCCTCATGGGGAAGAACTTCTTTCTAACATCCAATCTGAACCAACCCATCTCTAGCTTCAATCCATTCCCTCTAGTCCTATCACTACTCAACATCTTAAAAAGTCCCTCACCAGCTTTCTTGTAGGCCCCCTTAAAGTACCACAAGTGTGTGCAGTAAAGCAGGAGTCAAGTGTCCTGTTTTTATAACCTCTGGCTTGTATCCAGACTTTAACCTCCCCATTCCCTCCTCATTCAGCACGCAGTGCTCTGCAATGCTCGGTTCTGGCTGAGCCTTGGAAGGCTATTTTAGACAACTTTGTTCAGCACCGCTGATTCCAGCAAAGATCTCTGTGCCTCAAGGTTTTCAACTGGAACCACTCTTTCCCAGTGCCTCTTTCTTGATAAATTAGAGCTAAGCAAACAGCCGCCAAAACAGATCTAAAGAAGCACCAATATAAACAGGAACATTTTGCTGCTGTTTTTACTTGGCAGGACCAAACACAGCTGCCTGCAGAACTGGGTAAATAGGGAACAGGGCAGTATTACACTTCACCTCTTTATCAGGGTTCAAGGCAAACCTTTATCTCTTTTTTTTTTCCTACTTTGTGCATATTTGGGAGTTCTTAAAAGTTAATTTTACTTTTAAGTTTCTGTCTGGGTTTTTGGAAAACAAACTAGCTGAAACTGATTGTGAAATTATTCCCTAGCAAAGGTAAACATGAATCATGCTGACAATAGAAAGAGTTCTTCACAAAAAAAAATCTGTTTTTAAAAAGACTCTTCTTTGGTTACCGATTATGTGTTTGCATGTTTTAATGTTCTCTGAGTCACAAATAAGCAGAAGTTCCAAAACTGCCATCCTGGACCAGACCTTAAGCTGAGCCAATTCCCCTTCTGCTTACAGCGGTCTGGGAGAAGGGCCAAGCAGAAGGTGTCAGGATTTCACGAAGGGGAATTGTAGGGAGTCCACCTTCACACATGGTCCCCACCCCGCTGCAGGATCGAGATTGTCTAAACGTGAAGTATAACAACTCTAGCATAACATTTATTCACCATGTCAAACTTCTGATATTCTTGTTCACCTTATACATGCCCAAGGGTGCTTTAAAGCTTGCCAAGATACGGGGTCAGTCCAGCTCTGTGTTTCTAATACCCACAGCTTAATTACACACAGCATGAAAATGCTTCTTTTCCTCAATTATGATTTTCGCACCTTTCAACATCAATGGATGTATTTTCTGGATTCTCATACTCTTACACTACAGCACATCCATTCAAAGAGTAAGTGCTTTTATAATAATATACTCAGTTAATATCACATTTCTCGGGTACAAAGATAAAAAGAGGTGGCTGCAACTGCACACAGATCGAGGACACCAGGCTAAAGACCAGAAGAACCAGGTATTATTTAACAGAATCACAGATTAAGCCTCTCCATGCATGTCAGCTGCTCAGGTCCATCAACTCTGCAGACCTCTGTAGACTCAATCCAGTATGTCCGTGTCTCTCTAATACCAGAGAGCCCACACTTGGACCCAGCACTCCAGACGTGGCCTCACCAGCGCTAAGCAGAGGGAAGGATCACCTCCTTCAACTTTCTGGCAATGATCTTCCTGATGCAGCCCAGGATAATATTTGCTGCCTTGGCAGCAAGGGCACACTGCTGGCTCATGTTCAACTTGGTGTCCACCAGGACTCCCAAGATCTCTTCTGCCAAGCTGCTTTCCAGATGGTCAGCCCCAAGCTTGTAGTGGTGCAGGACTTTGCATTTCTTTCCCCAGGTGCAGGACTTCACATTTCTTTTTTGAACTTGTTGTGGTTCCTGCCACCCCATTTCTCCAGTCCTCTGGACAGCAGCACAACCCTCTGGCGTATCAGCCACTCTTCCTAGTTTTGTATTATCTGCACTCAATGGACAGAGATTTGATATCAAAAGAGGGAAGCAGCCCTTGTCAGACCATACAGAAATGCTGGGTAAAACCAGGAATTGGCTTCAATGACCAATTATCCTTTTGTGTGCAATAAATTTTACCCTTAACACACAGCGAATCTACTTATTAACAGTTTTTAGGAATACCATATCTATTTCCTTTCTGGATTATTTTCTTCATCATTGCAACCCACAGTGAGTTGTAAGGAGACAAAGCTGTTGTTGTTCATCTCTGGAAATTTTTGTTTAATAAGAGCTCACTGTGGAAGGAGTCACATTTGCTTTCAGCATCTGCTGGAATGATGGTCTCTGACCATCAGATCTTGCTGCTGAGCATCCTGGCACCTCAGTTTGGGATGCTCAGACTAAGCCCTCTGAAATTTAACTCCCATTATCTCTGCCAACCTCTGAGCATTCATCTATCCCAAATGGTCGCAATCCTATTCTTCTTTCTCCTCTCTGAACAGCATGACTTCTGCTGTCCTGCTGTTTGATGATCGCTAGCAATAAACAGGAAAGACAGGAGAGTGCAGGAAATGCCTTCTCGGGTCAGATCAGTGTCCGTCCGTCCTGGTTTTCTGGGCAGAGCACACATATCCCTGTGCTACCCAAGGTCTGTTGTCTTCATAGTGCCCCACACAGCAGTTGTAGGATTAGAGATGTTCAAAGTTACATCCTGGCTTCTTTCCTTTAGGATCTCTTTATGGACCTGTTGATCATGAGGCTTTTCTCCAGTCCTTTAGCACTTGATGGTACTGTCTGTCTCCACAACCTCCAGTGGCAACAAGTTTCCAAATTTCTCTATTTGTCACGTAAAATTTTTTATTGCTACTATCTGTTATAAATTTCTTCCTATTTCATTGAGTTCCCACACTTCTGCTACTAAGGGATCAGGTGAATGATAACTTTATATTACCCTTACTATTGCCTTCATGTTTTGTAAGCCTCTCTCACTTCCTTCCTCAGCCTTCTCCAAATCGAAGCAGTTCAGCCTTTTCAGTCTCTCTTCATAAGCAGTTTGCTCCATTCTCTACAGATTTTTTGATGCTACTATATTCTTCAGATGCAGAGACCAGAGCTGCAAACAATACTCAAGATCCATGGGTATATCAAAGTTTTACAGCATGGCTATTTCCACCAGTATGACACATAGTGTGTATATATTTAAAAAAAAAAACCCAAACAACAAACAACCCATAACAAACCAAAATCAAAACCGATAAAAAAAATGGTGAATGCAACCAGTACAGACAGGTTGAGAAGAGCATCAATATTCTAAAATGTCTGTAGGTAAAAGCAGTAGTGAATAAGAAATAGGAGAGACATTGAAAACTGAAATTACAACCTAGTGAGCAGAGGAAGAACATGATGCTTAGAGTCATTAGAGATTTAATACTGAGGCCTTAGAGAAGGAAAAGTTGTATGACTTGGTGCAGTGTGGTAAAGAAATCACAGGCAGCTCCTGTGGGCAAGGAGCCAAGAGATGGAAAACAGGAGAAAGGGCTTGAGCAATTGCTGAGTGCAGAAGGAGAGGGAAAATAATTCAAAACCTCTTATATGATTCATGGCTGTTCAAAAAAACAAAACAAAACAAAAGACAGGGTTAAAAAAATATCTCCTTCTATAAAGAATACAACTTAACCGTCTGCAAAATAAAGAATTTGGAGGCAAATCTACCCTAAATCTGATTTTTCACAGTGAAAAGTAACTCATTGAAAGTAGTAACAACAAACAGCAGAGCTACTTAAATTCAGATTACCACAGGGTAATATCTCAGTGCAAACGCCTATGATTTTATGAAAGCAATCTAATTAGTCACAAGTGACTAAGAATAAGGATTAAAATCAGCCACTATGGGAGAAGGCTAAAAGATACGATCTCCAGTTTGCGATAGGAGATGGGGCTTCTGGAAAAGAGCACAAAGACAAGGAGGCTTAAAGGAGGGAAGTGAGTTTTAAGAGGGAAACTGCATCAGCGACAAAAGAAGGGAATCAAAGTGGCAAGATAAAGAGAGTCAAGTAATTCCGATATAGAAAAGATAAGGCCAGAAGAAGATAAGAAAAGGGGAAAAGGGTGTTTTGATGTAGAACAAATCTTCATTTGTTAGGTAAAAGAACTTAAGGATTTAGGAGGACAACAAATGTGAGGGTAAATATCTGTGTGATATGTCCTGTCTGTACTCTGCAGGACCAGCTGTCTGTGTAGGGTGGGCCTGAAGTATATGGGGCTGGACAAAGCTAAATCTTCCTCTAATGTAGAGAAAAAATTCTTCAGACATTAGACACAGTTTTCAATGAGAGCTTTCATCTGGCTAGGTGAAAAATGAAGAAATAATCTCTGTCAATAAACATGAACAGCAGCAAAAAAATAAGCAAAGTCTTAAAGCTGCAATTGCCTCAGGTGGATGGTTTAGGTAGGGCCAAAGCTAAGTCTCTATAGGTGTTTTTACCACCGGAGCTGTCATGCACAAAAGGCACATATTCACATTTTAGATCTGAGCTATCTTCTGTATAATTTGATGTTAGGTGGTTTTTTTTCCGGCTTTAGAACCTGACCTGGCATTTAAGTATACAACCTTACAAGCTTACTACCTCATAGTCTCATGACATTTCAGATGAAAGCAGAGATCTGGCATTCATCTATGACACTGCTGGAGAGGCAGAGGAAGGAGGGTAGATAAGCAGATTTAATCTTCTTCTGCAAGCAGAGGGTAGGGGATGCAGAAGGAGGACTAAGCAGAGCCTCCTCCTTGCCGTCCTTCTGCAGGCAGCAGCCAGATAAGGGTGCAAACAGAGCGGAAAGATCCAGATTAGACCAACAACTTCAGGGTAGTAAAATATCTGCTTATTCAGTGCTGTAGTTTCAGATGGGAAAATGCAGCAAAGAGGCCTTTTCCTCACATATACATCTGTTCAGCCGCCTCTCACCCTGCCAGGGTAGGTGACTATTTTGACTCAGGTCAAGCTACTCACGAGACCCAGAGCAGGAGAACTGAAGCACAGAGGCTGACTTCCCCACCAATGGTGACAACCAGGAATGAAAGCCAGATTCCCCATTTTGCTGTTTGGGGCTTTAACCACAAGCCTTTCCACCATAAGGTCTTCAAACCTCTCCTTTGCTTATGCCCCAGCTCCAAGCAAATTCCTGCACATCATTAGGAAACAAAGGCATTTGGGATGCTGGGACTCAGGCACAGCATTCAGCCTGTTTGCTCCTCACACCTCTCTTTCTCTTCCCGCCTTGCTCACTGACTTCAGGTGCCAGTGCCCCAAGCAGAAAGGGTCCCATTTTCACCCTGCATCCCTACTGCCTTTCCCAAGCATCCCCCAAGACTCTTCAGAGCCGCCCTGTATTCTGCAAAGGAGCAGGGGAGAGGGACAGACCCCCATCTTTCCCCATCACCTGCAGCCTGTTGCACTGCAGTAGGGCAAGGATCATGCAAGCTCCTTGTTTTTGAGGCTTATGCAAAGGTGAGCGTAACTCCAGTGTTTTCTGAATTAAGGGATTTTTTACGTGTTTGTGCCTGACATGTAAACACCTGTAACACAGTGTATTGATGTTTCTGACTTCTATATAGATGGGCCTGTCTGAAATGTCACTACCTGAAACCTGAAAAGCCTTTATTCTTGTATGCCAGGGACTATTTTTAACGCATGGCATGATCTTTCGCACAGGAATGATCACTAGCTCCCCGTTAATTCCTCCGCTCTGTTCCATTGCTCAGTGAGCAGCCTCTGATCTTGCCGCTGCTCCCCCAAACTGTGGAAGAAACAGTCTCCCACTATCTGCAGAAACACCTTTTCCTCCCGCCCTGTGCCCCAGCGCCCTCAGCACGGTGCCTGTCCCCATCACTTGGGCTGCAGCCACCTCCTTTATCTGCACTTACCAGCCCTTCCTCTGTCTTTTCACTCTGCCGTCAAGGTCTAGAGCAGCTTCCTGTAATATTTTCTGAGTCACTTGTATCTTAACTTCTGCCCCAAGTAATCTCTGCTGCTGGTGAGCATTTTCCACATGACATCTTTCTGCAGCCTGTATATCTTTCTTTGCTCCCATCCCTCACACTTCCTCCGAACCTACTGAATCTCTTCTTTACTAGCTTGTGATCTTAGGTTTTCCTGTTCTCAGGAGCCAGGATCTCCAGCCAATATAATACAAACCACCAAACCAATTTGCTTTTTACCTGATTAAAGCATTTAAGTTAACTCTTGCACTATTACACTCAAAGTACACATTGCACATACTGGTTTCTTCTGCTTCTTCCCCTTCATGTTTTTGGACCAAAACCTGCTTTTAATCATTGCTACGGTTAAGACTTCTCACAAGGAATAAGTTACAGGAAACATATTTAACAGCTCGACTATTAAATAACAATGCATCTATAGAAAAGTCTAAAAGAAGTTGCAAATATATTATGTCTTGAAACTAAAGGGAATGGGCATTATGTAAAAAATATGGATCTAAATTCATTGCACTCTGTGCATTTTTGTTTGCTTAGGAGAAATCAGGACATTAATGAAGATTATGCTTTAAATATATGGACCATTAAAAAATATGTTTTGGAAAGTAGATATACGGACAAGAACCAAATCTGAGGTTTTCCATGTTGTATGCTCGTTTGTTTAACACCAAGCAGCATCAATATCCAAGTTAACATGATATATTATGCAATTTGGCTCTTTTTCCTTTTTGGAGATGATAAAGAAAATACAGTTAATAGATTAGTTTTAACTGAGGTTAATGAGAGATTCTTTAAAAGTGTGAATACTGGATAATATACATGTATAAAATTTTACTCATATTTTTAACATGTCTAAGTGCAGGAAGAATGGTTTTTCCACACTGGCTTGATAAAAGCTCGATCAATCAGTAGTCTTCTCCATGGAAAAAGATAGGCTGGGAGTTTTCTTATAAGCACGTTTCTTAGACACAATCCCTGACCAGAAGAACATTATTTCACCATCTTCAGGTGCAGCCAGAAATAACTCAGATATGATGGGGCACTCTTAGATGTTGTTCCAAGGCTGTACCTCTGCTGAGAGATCGAACTTCAAAGGAGCTGCCGCCGTACACATCCCTGTGTAGCGGAGCTCACGAGGACATACATACACAGGCGTCTTCTTCCTTTGAAACTGCCTGCTTAATTTGAAATAGATACATGCAGTAAGATTACTCATGTGCCAAAATGCGTACATAAGTTTCTACAGCATCGGGAACTTACTAAAGAGATAAACTATTAAAAAATCAGGCACTCCCACCTTTCACCCTCTGCCATCCCACCCAAGTCGGAGTGACCCATAACAGAGCTCTGACTCTGGTTTACACTCAGGAAACACTTTTAGCAACTTTTCTAGACCATGAACATCAGGACTCCAGAAAATGCAATCAGTGTAAGTATACTTGGGAAGCTAAAAACCTTCTGTTTCTGTGTCATAGGACACAAACAGGGCATTTTAAACTCACTGCATTTCTGTATCCAGAAAGTCAGTAAAATCAATTTCAGGAATGTTGGTGCTGGTCTGTTCTCATTTCCCTGTAACATGTACTTACCTGGTGAGAAAATATGACTTCAGGAAATGAGAGAAATGATACCTACTAAATTCATGTTAATTAATCCCTACTCGGATCTTGGGATTTGGACTGGCTCTTCAGCTGGAGGTGACAGTGGTAATTAGAGGGTCTCAGCCTCTTTTGTTTTGCTATATGACAACCTTACCTCTGTGCCAGGTAAAATTCATGGAACAGATTCTTCTGATAGCTGTACTAAGCCACATAAAAGATAATCAAGTGGTTGGTGACAGCCAACATGGTTTCACCAGGGGCAAGCCATGCCTGACTAATTTAGTGGCCTTCTACGATAAAGCTACAGCGCTGGTTGACAGGGGAAAAGCAAAGGATGTCATTTTCCTGGACTTGTGCAAGGCGTTTGACACTGTCCCACATGACATCCATGTCTCTAAAATGGAGAGACATGGATTTGACAAATGGACCACTCGGTGGATAAAGAACTGGCTGGATGGTCACACTCAAAAAGTTGTGGTCAATGGCTCAAAGTCCACACGGAGACCAGTGACAAGCAGTGTTCCTCAGGGGTCTGTTCTGGGTCCAGTGCTGTTCAACATCTTTGTCAGTGACATGGACGATGGCATTGAGTGCACCCTCAGCAAGTTTGCCAACGACACCAAGCTGTGTGGTGCCGTGGACTCACTTGAGGGAAGAGATGCCATCCAGAGGGACCCTGATAGGCTGGGGAAATGGGCCAGTGCAAATTGCAAGAGCTTCAACAAGTCTAAGTGCAAGGTCTTTCACCTGGGTCGGGCCAATCCTAGGCACAAATACAAACTGGGCACAGAGTGGGTTGAGAGTAGCCCTGAAGAGAAGGATTTGGGGGTGTTGATAGACAAGAAGCTCAACATGAGCCGGCAGTGCGCTCCTGCAGCCCAGAAGGCCAACCGCATCCTGGGATGTATCAGGAGAAGCGTAGCCAGCAGGTCAAGAGAGGTGATTCTCCCCCTTTACTCTGCTCTTGTGAGACCCCACCTCGAATACTACGTCCAGTTCTGGTGTCCCCACCATAAGAGGGATATAGATCTATCGGAGCGCATTCAGAGGAGGGCCACAAAGATGATCCAGGGGTTGGAGCACCTTTGCGATGAGGACAGGCTGCAGGAGCTGGGATTGTTCAGTCTTGAAAAGAGAAGGCTTCGGGGGGACCTAATAGCTGCCTTCCAATACCTGAAGGGATCCTACAGGAAGGCTGAGGAGGGACTTTTTACAAGAGTGTCCACTGGTAGGACAAGGGGAAATGGGTTTAAGTTGAAGGAGAATAGATTTAGATTAGATCTTAGGAAGGAATTCTTCGGTATGAGGGTGGCAAGACTTTGGAATAAATTGCCTAGAAACGTTGTGGCTGCCCTCTCCCTGGAGGTGTTCAAGGCCAAGTTGGACAGAACCTTGAGTAGCCTGATCTAGTTGAGAGGCGTCCCTGCCCATGACAGGGAGGTTGGATTAGATGATCTCTATGGTCCCTTCCAGCCTAGGCCATTCTATGATTCTATGATTCTATGTACTCACATTGCTGCAGCTGTAGCTGGTGTAAGCACCTGAGCCTCTCATGGGCATCTCTTGAACAAGGAGTGTGGAGCATCAGGCTGCTGATGAGCAGGTCTCCATGGCCAAGACGTGCAGAGCTCAGGTCCCATGATGTCTCAGACATGCCAAAAAAAATGGTGCTCTAAAAGATCATAGAGCAGTAGAGTCACAGAATGTTTTGGGATGGAAGGGACCTTCCAAGGTCATTTAGTCAAACCCTCATGCACTAAGCAGGGCCATCTTTAAACAGATCAGGTTGCTCAGAGCCCTGTCCAACCTGACCTTGAATGTTTCCAGGGATGGGGCCTCCACCACTTCTCTAGGCAACCTGTGTCAGTGTTTCACGACTCTCATTGTAAAAAATTTTCTCCTCATATCTAGCCTAAATCTACCCTCTTTTAGTATAAAATGATTGCCCCTTATCCCACCATAACATCCCCTGCTAAAAAGACTGCCCCCTCACCTTTCTTTTACGTTCCTTTTAAGCACTTGGACTGGCAACAAAGAACCAAGTGGCCACTTGCTCACTCCGCCTCCCACAGGGAACAGGGAGTGAGAAAACTTGACAAAAAAGGCTCAAGGATTGAGATTAGGATGGGGAGGGTTCCTTCACCATTTAGGGTCATTGGCAAAAATCAGAGTAGACTTGGGGAGAAAACATAAATTTAATTTACCACCACCATTTATTAACTAGACCAGAGTAGGATAGTGAGAGAAAAACATACATAAACACAACCCAATCTTAAATATACTACCCCTACCCCTCCCTTTTTCCTGGCTACCTCCTTTCCACCATTGGTGCAGAGGGCGGGGGTCGGCAGGAGGTAGGAGGTGCAGGCCATCTGGTCATTACTTGTTGTCCATGGCAATCTTTCCTTCTGGGGAAGAGGACTCCTCAGTCTCCACCTGCTGCCACGTGGTGTCCATCTCATGGGAGGCAACCACCTCTTTCCTTGTGACGCCTTCCCACCTGTGTGGGATCGACCTTGGAGTCACAGGTCGCTTCAGGCACATCTGCTCCTACATGATCTCTCCCCTGGCATGAGGTCCTCCATATGCCACTGTATATTGGACATTTTGCCACCATCTATCTCCTCATTTTGGAGGACATTATCTCCCTGCCATCTCACTCACCATGGGACTCTGCTCCAGTGCCTTTCTCCTCCACTTCCCTCAGTGACCATGTTCCTTTGCTTCCCTCTCACTTCCCCCTGCTCCCAAAAGAAAGACTCCCCAACACAAAAGGCAGGCCACAAAGAGTGAGTGGCTGACCCAGCAGGTTTCACCTCCTAAATACACTAATCACAGAGGCACTGACTGGCCTGGCCTTGGCCAGAGGCAGGTCTGACTTTCACCTGGGGCTGGGAGAGGCTCTGAAAGTTTTGCAAGGAGCCATCCCCACAGCCTTCCCACCACTACCAAAAGCCCTGCCAGGCTCAAACCCATGACAGTACTGGAAGGCCACTGTAAGGTCTTCCTGAAGCCTTTGCTTCTCCAGGCTGAACAACCCCAACTCTCTCAGCCTGTCTTTGTAAGAGAGGTGTTCCAGCCCTCGGGTCATTCTTGTGGCCCTCCTCTGGACCCACCCCAACAGATCCATGTCCTTCTTGTGCTGAAGATCTTGGAGACGTCAAAATGTACATGTCCTGTTCAGGAAAATGCAGACAGGTGTGTATGTATCTGGCTAGTTAAGGGCCCATTGAATTATTTTGTTATCTGTTGTGATTGTTGCATTTAAGTGAATTTTAGGCCATGCTGTGATCTCTGGTTACTTAAAGTTGTACCAACCCAAGCAAACTCAGTTTCCAGGTGGTTCCTTGTGGAGCCAAGCTTGCTCAATGTGCTTTTTATCTGATTCTGCGTTTCTCTCACTTACCTGGGAGAACAAAGTGGGACTCTGGGCTCAGACAGACGCAGTGCAGATGGCTGTCTTACAAACTGGTCCCCACTGTATTGTCTAGGGGGAGGGATAAACACTTTTACAGCACATTTAATCTCTTCCGAAGCACTTTTCTCTACCTGATCACAAAAGCACTGCCCTGACCACGGCGTCCTGTGCCGCTGACATCACTGGGAGCTATGCCCTCAACAAGACCTGTCTTTGGGTCTCAGACACCTATTGGTCTTAAAGTTAAGTACATGTTTGTGCTCCCGTGAAGTCACTCAATCTTAAGCATACGCTGAAGAGCTTTGCAGAGTCGATGCCAGAATTCAATCACGTAGCAGGCGGTTGGCATCTGCAAAGACCCGCAGTGGAGGATCATAAAAAAATGAGTTGCTCTTCACATAACACCCTCGTATTCTCTGCATAACGCTCTTCTGTTAATCTCCCTACCAAACTTACGAATCTGCCTGATAGATGAAATTTTGATTTTTCAGCTGTTTCACTTGTGATCTCCCTGGCTGTTTTCTCTCCTAAAGTTAGCCTGAGTAAATATTTGACTTTGTGCCCTAAGCCACTGCATACCATTGTGTAACATAATAAATGCTTTTATTTCATTAGCACCAGTTTATCCAATGTTCCGGACTAATTGAGAGTGAATTTCCAAGAAGAAAAAGGAAGAACATGTTCACAACCACGAACACCTCCTCACCAGAATAAATACTGGCAAAAAATACCGCATCTCACCTTTCTGCAGTTTTCTCAGCCCATATCAATTCCCTGAACTAAAAGCCACATCATTCGGTGGTTGAATAAAAATGAAAGCTAAGGCAGGAAGTGATGGCCATCATCTTGTTTGTAGCTGCTTGCTGCAGCAGCGTGTGATCTTTGTAAGGGGGAATCGAAGGGGAAGGCAAAACGTCGTGGCAGCAATGAGCCCGTACACCAAGCTTGTGTCCCGATGTAATCACCTCGATCTGCCTGGCCATGCCGGCAGCGCTGGGGAGGTTTGGGCATCCCCGTGTCTGGCACAGTTGCTGCTCTTGCCGTACCCACCGTGGTGTCACTTCCAGACAGCTCTGCTTTTTTGCTGCTGCTCTGTGGTCCCAGTTTAGTGCTCAGTAGGAGTTTCTGTGCTACACCAGAACACCTTGGGAATACAAGGCTTTACAAAGAGGTGGCAAATGCAGAGCACAGGGTCCTTTTCTGAGGAGCTTCAAATCACATAGTAAACGTCTGAAAATCTCTGGAGGTGTGAGAACAACCTGACTGGGTGCAAAATCTGCTATGGCAAAATAACCCCTCCAAATTTGTCTTGAACAAAATTTGAAGTGGCAGCAGGAGCTATTCCTGATAACCGTATTTTCTTCCAATTGATTAAATATGGTCTTCAAAATGAGCTTTAGGTTCAGGTGTTATCATACCTGGGCTGCATATCCAGAGCAGGTGGTTTGAAAACAGCCTGACATCTCTCCTCCTTAGAAGAACAGAGACTAACTGGCAGCACTCCTTGTGCAGCAGTCTAATTCATATACTCTGTGAAACAGTTTTCAGACCTCGGATTCAAAAGATAAAAATCTAAGGACTCTAAACTGATTCCATTCAAGTAGAAAGCTGACGTGCTTTTGTCACTGCTGTGATATTCTTGTGTGCTGCCAAGAAGGCCTGAGGAGGGGACCCTGTAGGAATTGTGTACTTTATAAACAAACTCAACAGTGCAAGAGTGTGTCCAAGTATAAATTATTACTGAAACCAAAGAGAGGACAACAATTGCTGTAACATCCTCGGCTTCAGAGCCCTTTCCAAGTCAAAGTTCTGACCAGCATTCTTCTCTTGGCATTTGCTTGGGTCACTGTCCTGGAAGTCCCTGGGGAATATCGGCTCCTCCTCCCAGCGTTAGCAGAGTTGCTGGAAGAAGACCTGGCGTCCGTTCTGCTGTTGTGGACTGGAGCACCAGACCTAAGGCACAGGTTTCTCTCTGAGCTGCGGGTGGGGATGGACCCTCATAGGAATAAATGTTTGTGTTTCCCATAGGACTTAGGTATGGAACAGTCGGGCCACCTGATCCAAAGCCAGAACGAGTGAGTGGCCATGACATTCAAATTTCTTAGCGTTTGCTGAAGTGAAGGCTGTACTTCATCTATACTAACCAAGTAGCTTATCTGGTGATTTGCCTGTGCTTTCTCTTCAGCCAAGAAGTCTGACAGCCAAGCTGTGAGCTGTGCTTAGAGCAGTGGTAATGGAGCACTGTCCTTTGTGAACAGGGACAAATCTTTCCTGCTGAAGTAGGCAGGTGTCTTTGGATCATGGTAGAGAAGGCCTGGAGGAGGCAGATCTTCTCCACAATCTTTCCAGGGGAGCCATGGGAGCTGGAAGCATAACCAAGGCTTCTTCTCACCTCTGTGTCCATCAGATTTGAGGACCTGTGAAGCTGTTGGATGCAGTAATTCAGGAATAGAAATGTTGTATTTCAATAGTTTCTACAATGGAGGGTACAAGGAGAATCAAGGAATTAGGATGACCATGCAGAGCTGATACAGACAGTAAATACAAGACCTTTCTTTAAGGATTTCACTACAACTTAGTCCTTCTGAGGGGCATTTTCTGAGCCATTTCTAAGGGAGAAGAACCTTTAAGAACTTAGCCAGTCTTGTAAGAGTCATCTTCAGAAAATCATTCAGAAATTCCTACTAAAAGTTCATGAGGCTGCTAGGCTACAGACAAGGACACCAAAAATACTAACAGGAAAAAAATAAAATGATGATAATAAAATATGTGTCCTCTTCTGACTCTTACCCATTCTGACTGATCTCTCAATGTCAACTGTAGATCCAGAGAATGAGCTCATGTCCTGCTTCTGCAGCTTGGCACCACTGCCGAAGCCTCTTGCAGAGCCAAGACTCGGCACATCGTTAGCGTCATCCCCACGCTCTGCCCCTGCAAAACCTGCCCTCGCCCAGCGAAAGGCGCGTGGCCAGCCAGGGACAGGCGCAGGACGCACCCAGGCAGGTCTGTTTTCTTTTCTACTTGCCTTCTCCATGACTCCTGGAATGTGTTTGCACATGGTGGAAAAAATGCAAAGACCAGGGAGAAACAGTCAGGAACATCACCCGCCCTGGCACCCTCCCTGTCGGCACTCGGCTGCGGGGCTGCCAGCATCGGTACCCACGGAAGTCGGAGGAGCCCCTGATGCCTGTAGCAGGTGTAATACCCAGGGGTAAGATGAATTTTTGCGTTAATCCATTTTGGAATTAAAAAAGGAAAATGTATCATCTGCACAAACTCGGTTGATGCAGGCTGGCAGCGAAAGAAGCAAAATCTGTTTTGTTCAGAAAACTGGCTTGCAAGGAGTTCAAAATATTTCACAAACTTTCAAACCCATCTTCTCCCCATTTTCATTAACGGGCATCTTTTATCCTGTCCTAAGCAACAGCAACAAGACTAATTAGTTTAACAAGTGAAACAAATGGTTTTATTGACGAAAAAGAACCCTTTGAAATATACATTACATTCACAAGGGATTAAATTACACCCTATTATCCATTTTCCGTAAAATAAAGATTACTTTGATAAATCACGACTAATGTTATCTTTGGCTGATAAGAACCGTGTGCTTATTTGTGTGGCTCCTATAGTGTGTTCCGATTTTTTTTTTTTCCCCTAAATATAGTCAGTGATACAGTCTGCCAGGCATTTTGCTGCTATTTGACAATACCACATCTGTGAACTAGGCAGCAAATGAAAGCTCCATCGTCTGAATATGAAACATGCAACAGTCTCTTTTTTTGTCAGCTGCTCTGCTGTAATCTATCAAACACCTTTCAGCCATATCTTGCTCCATTAAGGTTTCCTTGCTGCTAAAGCAAGGTAGTAAAAATAAACTTTAAGAGGCAAGCTTTTGTGGTTCATCTTTTCATTGTGTGTAAAGTTTGTGTCGCAACTGTGGAGTGAGGGGGTCATGCCCTCATTTAGCCTTAATACGTGCATTAATGTACATAAGATAAGGGATAAGTCAGTTCACATTTTCAGATGTAAACATCTCCTCTGCACTTTATCTTTCCATAGCTTCACACTAGAGGATTCTGCAAATTCCTGGATTCACCCACATCATCTTCAAGGGGATGAACAGTTGGTTAAGGAACACGACAGAAACAATAACTTTGGTTTACTTCAGCCCTGCATTAGCTCTGTGTAAAGCATCTCTTCACTCAAGGACATAGACAGCTAGAGTATCAGAAGACCTTTGTGTGACCAGAGGTTCTCCCACCTTCTGAGCATTTGATAGCCACGTCTGCTGGGCTAGGGTGAACATCGTCACTGGAGCACCAGCCCAGCAGCCGAGCTGGGAAGGAAATGCCTGATTTAGTATAATACAGGAGCACATCCTCACTTTTAAAATGCCTTTAAAAAAAACTTGCGAGGAAGTAGTTTGATTCTGAAAAACTAAAGCTGGAATCCTCTTGTGCAATGGACAGTTGGGGAGACCTGCCCTGCCACACCCAGGACATTGCCTCTCCTCCCCTTCAGGACAAATAACCAAGTTCATGTTACATTTGTTTCCCCTT
This sequence comes from Trogon surrucura, assembly GCA_020746105.1. NCBI lineage: Eukaryota > Metazoa > Chordata > Aves > Trogoniformes > Trogonidae > Trogon > Trogon surrucura. Next base: position 29,674,641 of record CM036617.1, on the reverse strand, counting down.
TTTTTTTTTTTTTCCATGAAACAAACAGGCTCAGAGTTCTACTGCTGCTTTGTATGCCACTGGGTAACTCAAAGCATCTCATTTTACTCCAAATTGCCCAAGGGTTAGAATTGGTGTAGCAGTTGCAAGATTGTCTTGAAGATCAGATTGCAAAGTGCTCAAGAACAGTGGGGAAAAGATATAGAGGTTCTGGAAACCTTTAACAAGAAAAATCTAATATGCTATACAACAAACCTTTTACTTCTACTGGCAGTTTTTCCTAATCTGAACCTTGAAAATTCTCCAAACTATTCAAACATAACATCAATTTAACACCCATGTTTGGCATCTAACCCTACCATGGCTGTTTTGGATGGGTGCCCTTATCATAAGCAAATGTTTCTTTTTCTGCATTTCTCTCAGAAGCAGGTGAGAGTGGATTTCAAACCAACCCACACCCATGTCTGTGTTGTTTCTGGAGGGTGTGTTTTATTCATGGAAACATGTCTAACCCCTTAGTTTAATTTTCAAAATTTTATAAGCTTCCCACCTCCTGAGTTGCCTGCAAAGTGACTCAGCAAGGCAAGCAAAGGGATCAAAGGACAGAAGAGTTATTTTAATGAGTGGAAAAGTTAAGTGTTCTGCAAGTATTTTCCTCTGACACATATTTCAAAAACTTTAATAAAAATAATTATAGTTGAGTCTATTAACAGACAAAATGCAGGGCTAGAGTCATAAATCTTAGAGAACAGGGAGTAACAGTCTGAAAAGGTGCAAAACAAATGTATTATCACCTCAAACTTTTTCTGTAATAGAAACCAAAAAATCCTCATGGCTAGGCTGCTGTGTGCTTGCTATAATTAAAGGAATTTTTACACTTTATTTCCATAGTGGTCTGCATATTTTAAAAGAAGGGAGGGGAAAATAGGACTGAACACAGAGGCATTGTCACCAATGAGGATGAACTACCTTGGGTCCAACCCAAACTTGACTCTATAGCTTGTTCTTTGCCAGATATTCTGTGGGTGACCGTGATGGGTTTTTGTCTGGCGGTGAGTTTTAGTAGCAGGGGGACTATAGTGTGGCTCCTTGTGAAACTTCCAGAGCTTCCCCCAGCCCAGGTAAAGGTTGGATCCACCTCTGGCCAAGGCCAGGCTAACCAGCGCCTCTGTGGTCTTAAGAAAGGAACCTTGTCTTCTGTGACAAGGTGAGGAGAACAACCACACGGTCACTGAGGTTGGTGAGGAAGGAAGGGGAGAAGGGCTCCTGAGCAGAGATTTCCACGAGGCCCGTGTGAGATGGCAGGATGAGACCCTGCCAACCAAGGAGACTGAGAGCAGCAAATCATCCAGGATGCAGCAGCACATGGAGGACACCATGTTGGAGCAGAGGATGCACCTGAAGCAGGCCATGACTCTGAGGGAAGCCTGTGCTGGAGTGATCCACCACTGGGTGGACTGCAGCTTGGGGGAGGGACTCACATTTGTGGGAAGGATTCACAGTGGAGAAATTCAAGGAGAACTGTCTCCTGTGTGAAGTAGCTGGGAAAAAGGGAGGGGTGGAGAGAAGGTGTATTTAAGATCTAGTCATATTTATTTCTCACTATTCTACTCTGATCTAATTGATTGGTAAACTGGTGGTGGTTGTGTGTCTAAATGAATCTGATGGTTTTCTCCTCAAGTCCACTGTGCTTTTTGCCCGTGATCATAAGTGGTGAGTGAACCCTCCCTGTCCTTAATCTTGATCCTCAAGCCTTCTGTTGTATTATCTCCTCCTCACCCTGAAAAGGAAGGGAGTAGGAGTGAGAGAACTGCTGTGTGGTTCTTTGTTGCCATCTGTGTGGGCTCAAACCACGACAGTGGTGAAGTCCTAGGATCCAGATTTTGTTTCCAAGACTCATGTTTTGGAGATCAAAGATAAGGTCCTACGTAACAACTGAGGAAAAATCTAGACCTTGGAGTCCTTAGGAGAGCCCTGATGAACACACCATAGAGCCAAGCTTCTCTTTGTTTATTCTATCTCATATTTTGCATTGATTTTTGCACAGTTGCTAAATTCAAAAGGGAAGAAACAGAGCTGCCCCATCTCGTGCTACACAACAGTCAAGGGTTTGGGTGCTCTCCAGGAAGGTGGGAGAAGTCAACTGCAAACTCAGAAGCCAGCTCTCCCACTTCTCATGGAAGTGCTCTTGGCATCAGACAACGATGCAAAAAGAGGCTTTATACATACCTGTTCTCAGAAACGGCTTGTTGGAATGTCAAATTCTGAGAGCGTTGCCTGGTACAATATTCAAACATGTCTTTGTCATCCAGTTTTCCCAAGCGTATTGCTGCCCAGTGCAGAATAACAGACTGACTCTTTGAAGGCAAGCCCCTCCATACAAAATGTTTAAGGACCAATCACCAACTAGCTCAGCCCAGCCAGGTGAGCAGCTCTTCGTGCACGGTGATGCTCAAGTCAGACCTGCAGGAATTGGTCTGAATACAGACCCGGTACCGACACAGAGAACTATTCCCTTTACTGTAACGCTTAATGGGGTTCTCCATCAAACTGAGCAATTAGAGGGCTGTAGCTTCGTGGTTCCTGATGTCGAATTCCTGGGAGTTTGTAAAACAAAAGGGTCAGAAATACCAAGCTAGGAAATGCAGGTTAAAACCTAATCACTTTTTCCTTCCTTCTCTTAGGGAGGCAGGCTAGAAGAAATAACAACATGGAATACAGAAGTCAGTAAATCAAACGGTTTTATTGACATCCTTTCTCATTTGTTACCCTTTGTCATATTCTTTAACTGCACAGATCAAAATAAGTGATTGACTTTAATTTTAATAAGTTACAACTTTTATAGTTTTTGTGATTTTGTTAAGAGAAGATAAAATCATGGATAAGTCTTTATATGGACTCAAAGATAGGAAGCAATTTCTTACTAATCCACATGCAAATTACTGACTGATTATTGGAGACTGAGGTTGAGTAAAATTTCAGGAAAGAAGTTCATTCTTATGAGTATGTTAATCTAATAACAAGCTAATTTATAATCCTTTCACAACTGATGTAATTTTCACATATTATATAATAATTATAGGCATATTGAGCAATATTAACATTATTAAGCAACAATGAACAGCCTTCGGAATATATACTATAGTAATGCAAAATCTGAGCAAAGTGCCTTACCCAGTAAAAGAGAGTAATTTCCCATTCAGAGTTTTTCTAAGCTGTTACCATTTTTTTTATAGGTCTGGAGTGTTTGAACAGAATTAATCTAACATTCACATTTGCAGAAGAATTTGTGCCTGATCCGAGAACGCCAGGGACACTTACACTTTCAAATCTTTTTCTATTATACCAACAAATTATGCCCATTTGGAAAAAGACCTATTGCTTTGTTGTGGAAGGGATTTCTGAATGCACTGGATACATCTTGCGCAATGAGTTTTCCGGGAGACTACAATGTATTGCTGCTGCTCTTCTCTATTTCTTGATCTTTTGCAAACATACACTAAACTGCAGACCTGGCTGCCACTAAGTATATAGGTTATATGGGGAATATTATTATTGATAAAAATAAAATATGTAAGTTATTCAATATGAATGACTACTTATCTCCCCCTTGATGTATAAAAATAAGCCACATCTCACATGAGGGTAAACTCAGGCAACGGTAATAACTGTGGCACCCATAAAACAACAAAAGGGCAAAAAAAAGTGAAAAGGTTCTGAAGAAACAGTTTGCTTAAAAAAAAAACAAACAAAAACTAAGCCCCAAACACCCCAAATTCCTTTTATTAAATTTCTATTTCCTGAAGGTTCCTCTAAAACAAGGCTTTCCTGAATGAAAAAATATGTTTTAAGTAATTTACAGAAAAATATCACAAGCCTCAACAGAGAACAAGTGTCCTACTTACCTGTTTTCCTCTTGCACTGGAAGCAAAGGTCCCCTGTATCATAACTCTCTCTGTACTTTGGGTTTCCACACAGAGCAGGTTCAGCTTTGCAGCGAAGGACAAAAGAAATGAAGCCTTCACTCACAGCTTTCCATGCATCAGCAGAGAACAACTACACACCCCGGCTCTCCCACATAATTCCCACAACAACCTGTGTCTGCCATAGGTGAATTCAACTATTCTTTTTAGGAGCACTACTGCAGACATATGAACCACGAAAATCTCTTGGTGGATTATTAATCGACTAAATATGTGCAGGAGAGTAGAACGACTACTTCTGCACTTGGAATAGAAACCGCTTTCCTACCCCACGTTATTATTGTTTCCAGTCTCAAGAGATCTGCAAGTTTCAGCTGATGGAAGGATTCCTATAGAATGATTGCAGTAAAACAACAATAAAGCAAAACAGAATTATACAGTAAACAAATGTAAAATTATCCCAGTAAAACAAAATTATGCAAATAATGTGAAACATTAAGTTCCAGGTTACGTATATTGATGGAATTCAAATATTCCTTTTTCTGACAGAAAACACCGGGACTAGTAACAGTAGTGGATTCCAAAAAAAGCACACGAATTTTGCCCTAAACATGTAATCAACAGGATTTGAAAAATAGGATCAAATACTGTGAAATTATTTATGAGCTGCAGAAGTAATGGACTTGAGACATTCAAAGTATGCCAGTTGTATTAAAATTACATTCATCAGCATTTACTGACGATTAGCTGAAAAAAAGAGTGAAAGAACAGGAAAAACAGCAAGTAAGATTGGTGAGGTTGTAAGAGACACTGGTTCAATCTCTAGTTGAAAGGATTATGTACAGCAAAGAAAAAGCTTCTTTCTCCTTTACTGCCTTTTTCAAAGAGATTGCATGTTGTCTAGGTCCATTTTCATCAGAGGAATACACTGAAATAATTTTTAATCTATATTCTACTTTCTGGCCTATAGAAGCTATTTGAAGACACAGGAAAGACTCGACTTCTGCCAAGCAGATTAAACAAAACCGCATTCCTACACATTTTAACTATACAATTACACATTGAAATTCAAAACAGAAAAACAACTCGATGCAAATACTCAATAAATACAGAATGTTGGATAAATCTGGAAGAAACCAAGACTATGAAAGGAGTGCCTGCACTTGATGAGGGGATCTGTGTAGGATGGTTTCTGCATCCTTATATTCATTTGAAGGATCCATCACAGCTGCATATAATTCACTGTAAGCTCTGCAGACCAGTTCTGTTGACTGTTTTATTATCTGCTCTCTGAAAAACAGACCAAAATCATCATCTGAAGGTGCAAGGAATACAACTGTACTACATAAAAGGAATTAAAGACGTGCTAAAAATACACATTCAAAATCAGTATCAGTTACATTAAAAAGCCTTTTTACCTCAACTGTGAAAACAGCTTAAAGTTTTAAAACAAAACGCTTCTTCATCTCTTTGTACCGCATACAAACTCATATGTATGATCCTGATAATCAAGAAATTAGATTCTTTATTTCTGCGATCATGAAGAAAATAGTGGAAGGATTTGATTTGCATACATTAGGTTTTCACCTGCACTCCCCTGCATCTTTTAGAAAATGGATAATCTTAGTGATCTACCTCCTACCTCCCGTGGCTTTTCACTGTCCTCTGTAAACACACACTTTTTTCCCCACCTATCAGCAAATATATTTTATTTGCTTTATCTTGACAGCACCTGATTCCATATTCAGTCAAAAAGGAAGAGGTGAAAGTGATAGTGGTCAGAGATTTAAAACTTGCTACAACCTTTTACCAACAATGCTATGAGTTTGTATCCTGTTATTTTTCTGGATCTAAATGAGTAGCAATGCACAGAGACTGGATGCTAAATTTACCTGGAAAAGAGAGAGGTGTGGACTGTATTTTTAAGACAAACTAGTATTTTTATTTTACATTGCCCACGGAATCAGTTTAATCACCGTGGTGATGCCTTTACAGTTGCACGTGTATTTTCATCTATCAGAAGTTACAACTATTTTACAGCCAAACCCATTCAAGTGGAATGTGAGGAGGAGCTCAGGAGACCAAGGTACCCACGAATCCAGATTCAGCCCTTTGTAATACACGGCAAAGGAATAAAGACACCAAAACTGCATCCACTGAAATCAGGGCTAAATTCACCAGCTGTTGGGAACAGATAAGTTAAAGAAATCTGGAAGACCAAGTGCACAGAAGTTCATCTTTTCAGGAAATGCTCAGAAACAGAAGCCATAAAAAGAAGATTAAGGGACCAAATCCCACATTTTATATTGATGCAAAATATCCACTTTTTTGATATACAGGATCAACTTCCAGTATCACTAGATTATTAGCATACCTGAAAAACAGACTGGCCTTATAATAGCAAATTTAGAAACACCATTGCAAGGGAAATGTATTCAAGGCGTTCAGGTAAAACACCTGCCTCCGAACACAGTCTGGGATCACTAGGCTACTGCGACGTGACAATCTCTTCAGTACTGCACACAGAATTTGTATAAAATTAATTGTATTGCATCAAATAACATTAAATTAAAAGAAAAAGTTCACTGAAATATCCAAGAGGATTGAACGGCATCAAATGAGTCTTTCCATCACATAATGTCAGTGTCATTAATCAGTACATTAGGATTTCGGTTGCCATAACAACATGATACATTTTATCACTAACACAAATGGCAGCACTTTCTAAAAATAGTAAAGCCAGCATTCAGTTTCTGTTATCCAACACAGATGAAAAGAGCTTTTCAAGACCAACAACACACAAAGAAGTAGCTTAAAACTTTAAAATTTAGCGAAGGAATTTGAAAGACAAGAGCATGCACTGGCAAATGTTGGAAGGAATGTTCTTCACAGTTGCAAAAAGGAAAATATATTGCCAGTGAGTATGTAACACACCGGTCCCTTACCAAAAACACGTGGTCTGAGTTTGAGAACTGTTGGTTTCCAGCTCAACTGCTGGAAGAGTGGATCACAGTTACCTAACTTCAAGGAAGTCATCTTCAAAACTCACATCAAACATCCGCAAATCTAACTTGAAAATGACAACTACCATAGCCAGAGATTAAAATTATAGTACTAGTTAAACATTATGTTTGAATTGTGAGAAACTTCTGGATTTTGAAGGCTTGTTTACCACCCAAATATTGACTATTGAGACCCTGAGTCTATAAGCATCCATCTCTGTACATAGAATAGCTTTAACTTGTGTTTCAAGCTGAAGGTCAAGGGGCTAGCAGACCTCTTTTTTTTTTTTTAATTCAGAGCAGAACCTGACCTACAGCAGGTTAATAAACCCCTGCATGTTAGGTGAGCTGTAGCAGCTATAGCAATCACCCTCACACAGGCTCACTTCACCTGTCAGCTGCACACTGTTGGAAGATAGCGTGAATTAGGCTTAAATTGCGTTAAGAAAGGTTTAAAAAGCTTATCAATGGGATAAGGTTAAGAGTGTATACATGACCAGCTTATCTTGGTTCATCTGATAGAAGAAATCATTAAGTCAAAGTGATTTTACTGTGCCCGAGTCTTTACGGTAGCATTAAGTCTGCCTCTGAAAAATTGCTTCTGTGTTAGCAGTGAAAAATTGAGGTTTCCAAAATACAATTACTACGATTTTTAAATAGATCTATATAAAAAATAAAAATAGAAAATACCAAGAGCTAAAATACAGATTTTACAGCTTGACACCAAGAAGGAGAAGTTGCTTCTCTGACATTGCAGTGTAAGCTAACCCATTTGATCTGTACGGGAGCAGAACAGCTCTCACAAGACAGGGTCAGCTCTGCTGGTGGAACTGTAGGAATCAATCTGAGCAGAGAGACCTGAAAAGCACCAACACCCGCCCCCGTGCCAAGCCGGGCACCAGGTGTAGGTCAAGGAACTGGAAGTCTTTGGATGAGAAGAACCTGAGCAATAAAACAAGAGAACCTGGCAGCTGGAGTCACTGATCGTTGTAGCTTCCTTCTGAACCCTTCCAACTGAACTATTGTAATAAATTCCCAACAATGAATACTTGTCCCATGACATATGCCATTTTTAATTGCAAGCTGCTGCAATACAATCCCACGGAGGACAGGTACTAGTAAGAAAACTCCAAATATTATTGCACTACATAAAATGGGATGTACTAGTCTCAATTTCTGGCATATTCTGTAACCTGTATTCCTGACAACTGTGGAAAGTAATTTCAAGAAAAGGTTTTGATCAGTGCAGCATATAATTCTCTCAGTTTAAGTAATATAAAAAGTTTTCATACAGTTCACATTTAATTAGAAAGAAAGTTGTGGCACCTTCCCTAGCCTTAGGGTTCAGATGTATTCAGAAAACAAGAGAAGAGATAAATAATAAAGTTCTTGCGTCCCTACTTCAAAGAAGTCACTAAAAAAATAACAGAGGTGAAAAGTAACCTCAGCACAATATTCAGTAAGACAGAATCCCAATACTCTAGAGGAGAAGACAACAAAGTTTAGAATTCTACACCTGATGGAGTAGTGGGGCTAAAAGAAATTGAGTGGAGAACTGCACAGTTCATCTCTCTTTGGAATGCTTACAAAGTACTTCTAAACCAATTTATAAGTAAGTTGACAAAAAACTGCTGACACGGCTGAACATGTCCAGAAGAGATCAACGTAATTCATTCTGACAGTGTACGTTAAATCCAGAGTAACTACTGCAGAAAGTTACAGAATTACGTATTTCGAACTTACTCGTTCAAAAAGGGGAGAGTCAGAGCAAAACTGAATCGTGACCTGAAGGACACTGCAAGCAATGATCACAGCTGGTAACTTGCATTCTCATCATGATCTACTAAACCTAAGCAAATTCATCTTTCTGATCATTATGCCGGCATAACAGAAATTCAAAGGTGAGGTACTTACTTCACAGTGGCACTCAGAAGGAAATTCAGCTGGGACATTAGCAGACTATCTGGAGCAGACAGATAGCGATCGAACTGAGCCTGGGGGCGGGGAAGAATACGAGATCAACATATTAAGAACATGCTGTTATATGAAAATAGGTAAAACCACTGATCTCTGAAAAGTGATTACATTAAAACAGCACCTTCTTACTTGATGAAATTTTCTCTTTTTATACATTTAAGATAGAGCCTAACATAACCTAAAAATGTTTTAAGGTAGAACTTCAGCCCCAAACAAAAGTCTAACTTCAGCACTTCTGTCACCAAAATGTTCAGTTTCTGACTCTTCATGGGTATGGGTGGAAGAGCAAATAATAAGAATCCAGCTTCCCTAATTATCTAAGTTTCTGATGCAGCCAGTGCACATACACACGCACCACTGAAGATCAAACTTGGTCTATTCAGTGGGGAGGCAATAAAACAGTCTCCAGACAGAAATCCAGCCTGTCCAAGTTAGGCATGTTGCGTATTTCCTTCTACATGTTTCTTTTTACTTTTGGGCAGGGAGTCACTGCTTAATAATCTAATAAGCGCTTAAGTTGGGAAAAATAAGAGCAAGGGACCTAGTTCTGGCTCCTTGAATTACTTCTCCTCCCCCATATAATACAGTAAAGAAAAAAAAGAATAATGGTGCTTTGATTCTAGTAGTCTGGAGAGGAAAACACTAAAATGAACATTACCGCTGTCTTCAACCACCTATTGGAGAAATTGTGGATGTCCTCTCCCTGAAAATGTTCAAGGCTAGGCTGGATGAGGCTTTGAGCAACGCGATCCTAGTGGAAGCTCATGGCAGGGGAGTTGGAACTAGATGATCTTAAAAGGTCCCTTCCAACCCAAACCATTCTGTGATTTCATGAACAAATGGGTGACCACACAGAAGATGGAGCCAGGTCTCCTCACAGCTGAAAACATGGGGGATGCTGGACATATTACACTAATGAAAATTTTGATCAGATGGTGAAAGGAAAAATTCTCACCAGGAGTGTCATCAAACACTCAAAAGGTTACCCAGACAAGTGTCAAACACGGAACATGTTACAGAAAAGCTGTATAATCTTCATCCTTAGAATTACTCTCACTCAGGCAAGGCCCTAGGCAATTTTATGTATAGATGGGAACCTTCCCGAACACTGGATGAATCCCCTCAAGCTGGGAAACCCTAAAACCCACATCCATCCATCATTTCAATGTGCAAAAAGTGGGCACAAATGACTAACGAAGTCGCACACAGTTCTCAGGAATTAACTTTTGGGGGTTATGTGCCCTCATTGTGAAAGCAAGAGAGCTTTAGCTGAGAGAGAGGTGTGGACTCTACTAGAGCAGCGTTTGTAAGCACGTATGAACAACTTAAAAAGCTAGGACCCAGAAACTTTCAAGTTAAGTTGAGAGGCAGTGAATCTTCCTGCAAGTACTCCCTCCACACGGTTTAAGATCCCAGGAAGCTGGCAGATTAGGCTGATAGATGGGTTTGATTTCAGCGTACTGGGTTCCATTCCGTGTGTTCACACAAGCAGATATTAAACAAAGGAATGGAGAAAATAAAACAGCTGGAGCCTTCTCTAACTATTCAAGTGAAATTATGTACCAGCACAGATAACAGAATTATATACATATAATTTAAAGAGATGGTCCCCAAGCTGAAATCTTTAAATTCCTCATTCTACAAGAACATGATAAATAGAATGTATTTTAAATGCAAAATTTATAAAGATTGATAAGAACACATGCTGATCTGAGTAAACTACCGAGTGCTCTGTGCCAGAGCTCTGTCATTCCAACCAGCTTGGTAATCACTGGTTTAAAACTTGAACAGAGGAAAACAGGCTACACTGACACAATTAGGAGGGATTCAACACGTGATTATTTTAAGACCTTTTTTTAAAAAAAATTTTCTTTTAAAAGGTGTATCTGTACTGTTGGATAAGCAGGCCTTATTTACAGTTAAATTTTCAGAATAAAGCTGAACTTGACTAAGCAAGAGTGACAGATCTTATATTAGTGCCTACTGAACTGTGATATTGCTATCTTCATGCAAAATAGCCTTCACACTCTAAGGAAAAATATCAGCTGATAATTTATTTTAAAATATATTATAGCTTTCAACTTAAAAAATAAGTGACGTATGCTCAGCACCTAGCTTCAGAGTTTAGCTGAACTATTTACATAAAATCAAAGCCTTAGGACTAAAAAAAAAAATTATAAATTATAGCAAAATGCATATTTCAAAGCATACAGACAAAAAATAAAAAGCCTTTGGTGATTAAAACTAATTAGAGCTAACTATTTGCTTTTAGCAATTTAAGATCACTCATGGGATAGCATTCTTGTAAGTAAAGTTGTTTCTGAAGGCTTAGAAACTAATTCTATATTACTACCTGTTCATAAATAATCTATGTATTTATTACTTCAAGTGGCCAAATTATTACAAACGAAGAAAGTATTCCCAGATATGTAATTTAGCTATGCTAATGATTCATACGAATACGACTAGCTGGATGAATATCTACTGCATTACATAATTACTACTATTCTTTCCCATGTCACAGCATCACCACTATAACATGAAATTGCAAAATGCTTACCATTGCAACCTTCAGGGACACTGAATCCATACCTGGCAAATTTGAAAGAGGACCCTAAGAATCAGTAAAGGAGGAGGAGAAGGAGAGAAAAAAAAGGTCATATTAGCATATGGAAAAAGATAAGAAATAGTAACTTCTACAATCGGTTCAGTATGAAATTGTGACCCGGTCCTGCTACAGGATCTTAAATGTTCGGAAACTGAATCACCACATCGATACTGAAGTGCTGTAACAGTTCGTTTGTATTTTACTGCTCTCTTAAATTAAAACTCACAGTACTCGATTCTTAGTATGTCCTTTCAAGTCCTTTTCTTCATTGTTAAATCATAACCCTCAAAAAAAGCCTTTTCACAAGGTCAAGGGTAAAAATTGAAATGCAAACTGGCCACATCCCCTTGGTGTTCAGCAATTACAGAGGACAACTTAACTCTATTCATCTGTTCTGCGACCACACAGATTTCAAGCCTGCTTCCCAGTAAATCTTCTGTCCTGGTACGGCATTACAACACTTACAGGCCACCTAACCCACTAGCAAATCCTGTGAGTACGTCATCTCTGTAGCCAGGGCAGATACAAATTAAAATTGCTACATTCCATTAAACAATCTGCCCCGGTCTATTTGAAATTGGGTTTAGAACAGGAGACAGGCTCATGAACAGGAAACCAAGCTGAGTTATTAGTCAGATTATTTATACATTTATTTACTCATCTTTATACATAAAAATCTGTTGAGTTTGGGCACTCTGTGCAAAATTATTGGCTGAAGAAACAACATGAAGCTCTCCAAGAGAGTTTTGCTTTCTCCAGGAAACACTGTTCTTCACCTTCAGAAAAGATCATGAAAGGACACAGGCACAGCTGAAGGGAAGAGGGGCTGTATTAACACCTATCACATAACTGCAGTTCACAGGAAAGGAAGAGCTTCGGCTCTGAATTCCAGAATTTCCCTCGTGCTAGAACAGCTAGAGCAATGAATAAGGACAAAAGAAGAAATTATTTCCAATCGGTGTTAAACGCGTCTGCCAGTTTTTCGCAGAAGAAAAAAGCAGTAATTGTCTAATGCACGCAGGGTATCCACACCGTGTATGGTGCACGACGGAAGAAACCCGAATGCTGCAGGCACTGGAGGTCCAGTATATTCTAGATGGAAGTGGAATATGTACTCGGTATTTGTGCTTTAGAGCCAGCTTGGCTCTGCAACTTTCTGAGGTGTATTAAATGACGTACACAGTTATCCTGAGAACATGCAGGATGCCTGTGGTGTAGGGAGCCTGTTGATGGTACACAGACAAGATGCACAGGGTTGTTGCATACCAACCCTTCTAGGCTTGCTAGAAATTACTAGCAGACACATGTAACAAAGGATCTAACACACAAGACAGAACTAAAACAGAAAACAAACAGAAAAGAGGGAAGGGAGGAAGGAAATCTTGTCACACAAGGCTTCTAAGCTCCTTCTGTCTTTATGAAGTGGAAGGGAAATCTGTACTTCTGAAGTGCCTTTGTCTAATAGTCTTGGTCCTGCATGAAAAATCAACGAATATTGCTGAGTTTCTTCTTTCAGAGTGGCCTGGTTTGAGATCAATTTGCAAAACTATTAGTGCCAAAATTCTTCTAGTTGGCAGGTATGCAGTAACTCCTCAGCATGTGTATTATCTAAGCTTACCTGTTCCGGTTTGTGTTGCTGCACAGAGTTATATATGTGACTCAGACCAGCCCTCGTTAGCACGTAGGAAGCCTGCTCATTTATGAGTGTATCTAAATGAGCTTCAATCTGAAATTTTAAGCATAAGATGTTTTATAAAATGTGCATGAGAATATTAAATAAAAACAAGCTCTGGGGTCAAAAGATCTAGAAACACAAATAATAATTTAAAAAATTAAGAAGAAAAGGTAAGTGGTCAACAAAAAAGGGAAAGCTGTAAGTATATACAGCATAATTTGATCTATTTATGTCTTCCACATTACAAGAAGCCAATAATGAAAACACTGACAGTTCTTTCATGCCCAACACAAGAACCTATTTTTTTTTTTGTATTTGCAAACTCAGCAGCACCAAAAAATTAAGAATATCAAAGCTCTAATCTTAAAAATTATGATACCACTTTATTTTGTTATAGTTCTTTGATGATATGTGATAAAAACCAACTAACTCTTATTGAAAATACTGGCAATAGCATGGCAGTTTTATAATAAACAAAAGAAAGATACAGTTTTTCACAAGGAAAATAAAACTGAAACTAAATCATAATCAGTAATGATTTGAAATTCAATACTGATAAATGTGTACTTGAAAAAAGTTAAAGAAAAATAGATGATGCCATCAGAGCTATCAATTCTGCTTTAATTATCTTCATATAAAAAAGTCATATTTTACATTCGTAGTATAATCTTCACTTCGCAGAGAAACCTAATCAATAAACCCAGTCATAGTAGCACCAATCATTTTTTTAGTTTGAGTAGTCTTGGAAAGATATTTTTATATATATATATATATATATATACACACACACACACATATATATATATACTATTACAGATAAGCTCCTCACATTTCACTTTTCTTCCAATGCTAAAGAAAAGCAAAAATTTATATATATGAAACTCTCATAAAAATATAAGACTTCTGTGTCTGATATTTCAAGAGTTCACCTTCTTCCTTCCTAAAATTGTTTAAAAAGAACCATACTTCTTAAATCAGGAGAGAAACCTTAATATTTCAATTTGGAAACCTTAACTGTCTTAGAGACTACTTTTTTTCCTATGAAAAATGTTTCTCTTATTAAATATGCCATTTTAACTCCACTTTTATAACTACTTATGTATAATCTTATTTTATTCAGTCTGTTCCTGTATTTGTAAAACGTTTGAAGAAAATAAATGGTATTAAATGCATAACCTTGAAGAATAGATCAGTTGCAACGTCTACTGAGAAAAAGAAACTCTGGTAGTGGAAATTAGAAATGCCCCAGACAGTTTGCTGGGGTTGTCTGTCTGTTTGTTTCAGAACTAAAAGGTGCTAGAAATTCTAATTAGGAGTAGAAAGCAAAAAATGGCTCACAGCCAATCTTTACTGATGCTTTCAAACACAAGTTGTGACTTTTTTCCAAGCCCCCCAGCTTCAAAAGCTCTCCTGAGACCTATTGCAGAGATGTTCATGTAGCAAAACTATAAATGGGCAGTGCCTAAGTTTTCCCAAGTCGATGGGTTTACAAACTACATTTCCATTTCAAAATGGTACCACATATGAACTATCCTGGAGCGTTAGGTGAAACCAAACAAATGAGAAAAGAAAGGCAGAACGAATGGCTGAAGTAATAACTCCAGCTATATTAGGTTGTAGTATAAACTAGATGACGATCTAGTATTAACTAGATGATGGAGTATCACTTGAGCGTTTGAGCTTTCAAGCTTTCAACTTCCATTTGCTTCTTCTCACAGTTAGCAGATAACTATTAGAACGATTAGGATACTGAAAATATTCACTGATATGTGTTTACCTGCAACTAAACCAAACCAAATTTTTTAATAATTTTTTTTTGTCTGTTTAAAATAAAAGATGTTGTGTACTGTAAGATCTGATTCCTCCTACTTATTTATGGTGCCTGGTAAGAATCCCTCTTATCCCGTTTTGGTGACTTAGAATTGACCTAAAGCTAACATGATCGTGAAAATACATTCACATTACAATTTATAGTCTGCGTACAATCGGTAGTCAGCTCTTTTTCGTTTGAGTCAGTTCAAGCTTACCTGAAACTGTAACATTTCTAGACGCTTGTCAGTGAATTCAAAGAGAGCCAAAGTAGTCTTCATCATATAAAGTGAATTTACCATGAAGGTTGCCATATCAGCTGTGCCCAAATTACTAGCAGACATAGTACACATCTGTAACAACGGATCTAGCACACAAGACAGAACCTGAAACATAAAACACGCAGGGAAGAGGGAGGGGAGGGAGGAAATCATGTCACACGAGGCTTCTAAGCTCATTCTGTCTCTATCACGTATTTATTCCCCAAAGCGGAATAAAGAGAAATGAGAGTTTCCAACTGCGAAAGCAGTTTTCTGCTGGATTTGTCAGCAGGTGCTCAGCTACCACAGTGATGAGAAACGTATAAAAACGAGAGAAGAACAGATTCTAACCTAGCAGAAGGAAGATTAACCCACATTAGACAGTTAGTAACTGAAGGTATATTTACTTAATGGAGTAGTAATTGGATAATAGAATTTAGATACTGTGTTAAGCGTAGTACTCCATACTGCACTGTAATTATCCACTTTCTTAGTCAACATCTTATTCACATTACCAACACAGGTCTGGAGCAGAAAGCTCCAAAATGGTACCCGACAAAAAAAATCAATGCTTCACCCATTTTTTGTTTACTGAGACTAATTTACACTTTTTTTTTTTTCTTCCCACTCCTCTCCAGAGCAGTCAAGCGTTCTTGTACCTGCACGAAGTCAGCTTGACGGGCATCCAGTGGAACAACAGATGAGTCGTGAGATGCCAGAACCTCCCGCAGCAAGTTAAGTGTCTGATTTAGTGCAGAGCTTGGGCCAAGATCGGGAGGTGGGAGTTCAACCTGAAGAACAAGATTATCTGTTTGTGGGGTTTTAAAATTTCCTTTACTGCAAACACCATCCAACCCGTTGGCACAAATGCAACCAGCTAATAACACAATTGCATGTAGCCACGCAGAGAAGAACTTGTAGTTTGACACTGGATGAATCTAGCATGTTTCAGATAATAACTGCCTGCAACTTCCAACACAACCATCCCATTCAGTGACAAAAAGAGCAAAACTAAATTTCTCCTTTCACTCAGATTTGGCCTATTTCAATCTATTTCACCCCCATTTCTGGTAGTAAAATAAAATGCATTTGTTAGATTGAGTGACAAAGAAAAGCCACATTGTCAGCCCCACTGAGCTCACTTTGAGCAGGACCTCCTGTAAACAATCCAGAATCTAGTGCAGGCAGAGCTGTAGGATATTTGGTCCATACTGCAACAGGTGAATAAAGTGATTCTCTTGACGAGGTTGCACAGCCCCCATCGTGCTGCAGTATGAGAGCTGCAGTCAGAGATGCAATCGTCTTAATTCTCAGCAAATTTTAACTTTAAATTATCAGTGTACAAATGAGCTGTGTACAAGCTAACCCAAGTACCCCTAACTAAACTGCAATGACACTGCAAAAACTGGAGTACAAGCCTACCTCAAACGTAAGAAGTAGAAATCACAGAAGGTTAAAAATGAGAAAGAATAAAAGCTTCTAAATCTTACAGAAAACACACTTTCAGAGTCATATTATGAAAAGTTGGAGCACCTGAAACAGACTGAAATTCTATGCTATTTTTAAAACAAGCTCACATATTTTATCCCTTCTTTCTAACAGGCAAATATCCATTAAATGCTTCATAAAATGTTTATATAATATAAAACGTAGCACTTTTTCCCAACTCACATTCCTCAGACTCAACTGCAAACGTAATTGCATCTTATTGCCTTCAAAGTTGCCTCAAACTGGCTTCCTGATGCCTCCAGGCCCTTACTGCAACCCAGGCTGCTGATCTCCTTTCTTTCTGCCAACAACTCTCCTCCTACCCTCCTGTCTCCTGCGTTTCCCTGGAGAAATGCAGATCTGGCTGGATCACGGAATGTCAGGGGTTGGAAGGGACCTCAAAGATCATCTAGTCCAGCTCCCCTGACAGAGCAGGATCACCTACAGCAGGTCACACAGGAACACGTCCAGGCGAGTTTTGAATGTCTCCAGAGAAGGAGACTCCACAACCTCTCTGGGCAGCCTGTGCCAGTGCTCTGTCACCCTCACAGTGAAAACATTTTTTCCTAATGCTTTTGTGGAACCCTCCTATGCTCCAGCTTGCATCCGTTGCCCATTGTCCTATCACTGGACATCACCAAGAAGAGCCTGCTTCTGTGCTCACCCTTTACATATTGATAAACATTAATGAGGTCACCCCTCAGTCTCCTCCTCTCCAAGCTAAAGAGAGAGCCACAAAGATCGTGAAGGGAGTGGAGCATCTCCCTTATGAGCAAAGGCTGAAGGAGCTGGGTCTCTTTAGCTTGGAGAAGAGGAGGCTGAGGGGTGACCTCATTAATGTTTATAAATATGTCAAGGAGAAGTGTCAGGAGGATGGAGCCAGGCTCTTCTCAGTGATGTCCATTGACAGGAAAAGGGCCAATGGGTGGAAGCTGGAACATAGGAGGTTCCATAAAAATATTAGAAGAAACTTTCACAGTGAGGGTGACAGAGCACTGGCACAGGCTGCCCAGGGAGGCTGTGGAGTCTCCTTCTCTGGAGACATTCAAAACTCGCCTGGATGCGTTCCTGTGTGACCTACTGTAGGGGATCCTGCTCTGGCAGGGGGGTTGGACTAGATGATCTTTGAGGTCCCTTCCAACCTCTAACATTCTGTGATTCTGTGTGACCCAGCTCCTTCAGCCTTTAAGACTCCAGCTCAACAAGAGAAGGTGGCAGCTGTGGGTGGACCCTTACACTACGGGCAACACCTTCCATACCTCCCCAAATGAGAACTGCTGATTTAATAGCATAACAATGTGGATGTCTGAGTCTTCAAAGGGCAGAAACTCACAGCTGAAGAAACCAAGGAGGAGAACATAGCAGGCATTTTCAGAGCTGAGGATTACAGAGCCTTCTGGAAATAAACCTGTACCTAACGAATATGCCACCACAGAAAGAAGAAAGAACTCTCTCTTCAGAGACAGGCTTAGCTTTCACAATGTGTGTGTTTCAAAACATTTGAGATATTGTACGTGTTTCCACAATGTTACTAAGACAATGTTACTCCACAATGTTACTAAGATCAAACAAAAACTTTTATGAAGCCTTCTGAATGCAAAGTGTTCCTGTATTCTCACTTACCAACAGACAGTATACTAAATTCAAGGAACTAATGGAAAACTAAATTTAAATGGTTCAGAGAACAGTTGGTGTTCAGCCTAAACAGTCTTGAAAGCATAAAACAAATATTCTAGTAAGAAAGTAACAGTAATTCAGAAAGAGGCACTTACTCAGTGCTGATTAGTAGTAAAGTTTGCTGAAACTTACATCACTGAGTGAGTTTCTTCTTGTTTATTCCTGTTATTATTAGGAGTATTGATTGTGCCCTGAACACACTGTTCTCAGATCTGAACTGGACCGTGTTCAGGGATATTTTTGCCTTAATTTGAGACTGGAGTTTGATAGGCTTTTCACTTCTAACACACACACACAGATCACAGCAATGATCATTTCAGGCTTTTTTGCACACAGTTTTTGTATCCTGAAGTCGCTGATGGTCAGAAGCTTCTAAATTAACTTCATTTTTCATCTAATCTGTTCTGTTAAAAGTCCACTGTCTTCTACATGGGAGTAAGGAACAATATAATGGAAGACAAAAACATGTCAAGGAAAAAAGGTTTAGGTTGTTAAATTCTATTGGGGTTAGCTTGTAATTCCCAAATTCTACAGTAAAGGCAGAATTATTAGTAAGTGGGAGGAAAATCAGTGCTATAATAATTCTAAAAATTCTAACTTTTCACATTTGAATGTATTTTTTTCAGACATTTCTAATTTACAGAGGAACTTACTGACTTCAATTCATGAGAGTTAAATCACTATTCTAATAAAAAAATTGACGCCTTAATGTTTTACATGCACTAAAAGATTATAATAATCGATTCTATTTCCAGAAAAAACTAAAACACATATTGAATTCTACTTTTGAAGTACCTGCTTCATATGCAAACCAGGCAGGAGCTAACTAAAAAATTATCACAGAAATTTTGCAGCAACTAGTTCAACAGCATTAAGACATACTCTAACAGAGTATTAAGTGTATAAAAAATTATAACCAGCAGTTCAGCTATGCAGAAACAAGGCCAGCCACCTGTTCAGTCTTTCAAAGAAAAAAAGAAAAAATTTCTGATTTTTAAAAGCCAACAGACAAAACTGAAATGCATTCTCCTAAAATTACAATGGACAGTAAAAGCTGTACATAAGGTTTAGTACAAAATGTTGCATCTTCATTGAAAGTTCTGCTTATCAATCAGTGGGGAATAATTACTAAGCCACTAATTTTCCTCCAAATATAAATCCAGAGCAGGCTTCCCTGTCTCTGACAGCAAGTAGCTCAAAGGAAGTCTTGAAGGATTTAACAAACCGCAAATAAATATACAAGAAAAAGAAAAAGCAGTATTAACAAAGTAAAGAGTGCATGTATGTTAACTGTTTCCCTTTCTCATTTACAAATGTTAAACAGAAACATGTCATTTTTTTGTTCTTATTAAACACCGTTCATTCTTGTAAGAACTGGAGCAGGTATCAGCTTTGTTAGAAGCTCATACGGGCATCTGAAAATACTGCATAGGCAAGGAATCAAAATTATTTATGTACTAACATACTTGAACACTAGAAAGTTAACAGTACAGACAGACACGGATATACTGGAGCAAGTCAAGCAAAGGGCCACAAAGTGAATGAAGGGACCAGAGTATCTCCTACACAAGGAGAGGCTGTGTTCAGTCTGGAGGACAGAAGGCTCAGGGAGAGTGTTATCAATGCGTATAAATACCTTGTGGGAGGGATAAAGAAGAGGGAAACAAACTCTTCTCAGTGGTGTCCAGTGATAGATCAAGAGGCAATGGGCACAGAGAAAACAGGGTTTTACTGCAAGATTGGTCAAATACTGGAGACAGTTGCACAGATGGAAGTCTCCCTCCTCAGACACATTAAAAATTCAACTGCAATCAGGCCTGGAGAACCTACTCTAGCTGACACTCTTTGAGCAAGATGGTTAGACTAGATGGAGTAGTTCCTGCTGCACTCATCCATTCTGCAGTTCTGTGATACTAGTACTAAACACAAGAAGGTACAAACACGGAGCTCTTCAGAGAAAGTACTGCTCAGAGTGACAACAAAAAAAGGTTAGAGTGACAAACAGAAGGTTAGTGGCTTTTTAAGAGGCTTAATCAGCTTTTAATACCATCTTTAAGATCCTCACTGGCAGGGGATGGAGACAAAGCACTATAGATCCTGTAAAAAGGTATCTGGCTGCTTCATCCTGTCATTTACAACTGGTTAGCACTGGAACAGGCTGCCCAGAGAGGTTGTGGAGTCTCCTTCTCTGGAGACATTCAAAATCCACCTGGACGTGTTCCTGTGTGACCTACTCTAGGCGATCCTGCTCTGGCAGGGGGGTTGGACTCGATGATCTTTGGAGGTCCCTTCCAATCTCTGACATTCTGTGAACTACAGAAATTCATTCTTCAAACTGAAACAATATTCACCATTGTTAAACAGCAGCAGTCTAAGAAACTTGAGTGCGTGTCTACCAGAGAAGCTTCAGAACAGCTGTCCTAGGCTCTTTTGAGACCTATTAAGACCCTGCAGACATTGCCAAAGTAAAATGCCTAATGGCATGCTACGCTTTTCAGCTATCAAGTTGGTCTTGGAAGAAAAGACAACAGAAAAATTCTTGCTAGCTTTGCTTTGTTCACACGGATCCATTCAAAACCACAGCAGCATTCACATTACAACATCAACTGGTCACATTTAATACACCCCGTATTTGTTTTACCAGAAACCTAACAGTTTTCATTCTGACAGGAATCAAATTATGACGGAGAAATTTACAGTTATTCTTATGTAATCTTTTATACCTCTCCCACTGACAAACTTAACACATAATGCAATCACAGCATTTAATTTACATACATCTACTCTAAAAAGAAGAGCGTTCAGGAATAACAATCCCAGAACTGTATTTGGGATACTCTACTAATATTCTAACAGGTCAGCCAGAAGATGACAGATTAGTTTAGCATAGTCTCTCTTTAGTACCCTTATGGTAACTCTCACCACATTTCATTCAATGTTTGCAATTATTCTTTCCTTTAATAACTGTTCTGGAGTACAATGGAAGCCACAGTAAGGGCAGGTGTGCTTGAAAATTCCCACTCTTCTAATGGATTAGCTGGTGCAACAGAACCTGCTGGCACAGGTTAGCCTAACAGGCTTGTTAAAATGCCTCACCAGTGGACTCACAATTTGAAATGACAATTCTCTCAATATGAGAGAACTGAAGGAGCAGTCCATCCACTCTGGTGTATTAGGAGCTTTGAACTTCGCTTCCAGTTTCATTGGAAAAGTTTCCCTTGTTCTGATAATTTTTTTCATCTAGTATTTTCTCCTGGATTTTTCATCATTTCTAAAATAGTAATCTGTACCAGGCTGGTTTTGGTTAGATGCAGACAGTGAGTAACACAAGCAGAACCCCAAATTCCTAAACATTTGATATATTAGCACACAGTCAGAGGAAACATATGATAGGGTACATAAGGATCGACCCTACAATTCTTATTTGCTTTACTAGCATGACTGGTGGCCCCATGGCTGGGTCCAAGAAAGCTAAAAAGAAACAAATACAAAGACAATTTTTCAGCACAGGGACACTAGCGCTGGCCAAAAAAACCATTCTTGTTGAGCCAACAACCAGAACAAACCAATTGCTGACCGAGTTCGAGAGCACTGGCAAGACTGCCCAACACTTGAACACTTTTACCTGAAATATAAGAGCTAACAACACGAAGGAGAGGCAAAATTCGCAGTAAAAGCTAATGCACGGAACCTTCAGTGACACAGGAGAAGGGTGGCGATGCACAGTTTCTATACGATGGCGGCACTGAGCTCTATGACAACCTGAGAAGCTCAAAGGTGTGAATGGCATTTTAAACCGTGAAAACAAAAGTGACTCTGCAATGACTCTGCTACCAAGCTTGATGACGGGTTTCAACGAGTATCAGAGCCAAAGAGACTCCCTTGTGTACTGTCGTTCTTTGATAACAATGGACTTACGTTCAGGCAGTATGTCAGATACTGCCCTTAGACAGATTTCAGACCATTAAAAGCTATCTGAGAAAACTGAACACCACCACCATAAAAATAGTTGCTCAGACTGAAGGGTCTGAAGTTGTGAGCACTGCTGACTACCTTATTTTCAGATAACAACCAGGATGCTCGAGATTTTCTGACGTAACGCAAAAGGCAAAAGAATTGATAGGAATAACCAGAGATTTCCCTGTATCATTTACACTGAGGGCTTGACAAGCAAGAGGAAGAATCTAAGACTGCCTTTAAGTTTCCATACAGCTCCGTGCTTGTGACACTCCTTATGTAATCTGGGACTCTTCTCAAAAATAGATGTGAAGAGGAAGCTATTTTCTTGTCCTAGAAAGGACAGCCTGAAGTCTCAGTTTCCCACCGTGCTTCAGAAATCAAGTCCCAGGCAGCTTGAAGGCTCAGTTTAGCTTAATCAGTAACCTAGGGAATTAAATCTTCTGTGGTGATGAGGACATCAGAGTCAAATCATCATCCTGTCATTTCTCTACATCCAAAATAAAGGATCTTGAGGAGTTAGCATATTTAATGAAACATACTTTGTGTAGAAAAAAAAAGTTTCCAACTAGCTCTACTTAACAGAAAGATTTGCTTAAATACTATTCTAGTCTATCAACTGTTAGATTGTAGATATTAAAAAAGCACGCCACGGCAAGGCACAGTAACACACCAGTGTTCCTAAACAGTTCTCCCCACACAAGAGAATCTGCACAGGTCTAAAGAGATTCCTGTCAAGTTACAAATCTGCTGGTAATTATGATCAAGTCTTCTGGAATTTTGTAGTTACAAAAAGAAATCTAAGAGAACACTTCAATTCCTTTTAAATGAAATAAAAATTGTAGAACTGATTTCCATTCAGAATTTCTTACTTACTACTTCCAGATTATCAAAACCAACTAATGATACTACGGGAATATTATCATTAAAATGGTGTAACTCACACAAGCTATGTTCACCACTTCTCAACGATCTGAACAAAAAAAAGTACTTCAGCTTATAAAAATAAAATTTTTTAATGAAGAATACTCTACCTGCATTTCCAAAGTTATTTAAATTGCCTTAAAATCATATTTTAATCAAAGTAATGGACCACTAATATTCTTTGAGACAGGCTTATCAATGCTGTAAAATGCAAAATACGAGCATAAATAAGGAACAATGATTTCCAGACTGTGCAAGTGAAAAGTAATTTACTAATTTTGCAAGTGAGTATTCTCTTTATGCACAACAGGAGCAGCAACAAAGCCTTTGCAATCGCATATGTAAGCATAAAGGGTCTGTTTTCCAGTGCTTTAATCTTCTCTGGAAATCAAACATTTCTGGAAGTAGCTACCGTGCATAGTTAACAAAAAGCTGATAAAAAGGTTGTGATGTGAAAAGAATCCTACTAAAACATACACACAGTTGTGGTCTGAACACAAATAAATAAAACACATAAATAAAAGGGATGGTAAAAGCAACTTCGAGATTCTTCAAAATGTAAAAGCATTATGACATTCACTACTAAATTAACAAAGACATATGAAAAGGCACACAAGCTGATTATCTGTATATTAACACGCAATAAACTAAGTAGCAGGAGAATTAAATTTATAATAATAAATGGTCTTTATCTCACGGAAACTAATGTTTCTCTGAGTGTAATTCAGTCTATTAATTTTATATTTTTTGTGAAGTAAAACTAGCTTCAGCCACGAGGAGATAAGACATCATTCTTTCAATTCAGTAGTCCACTCATAAAGCGTAACAATATAAGGTGCTTCAAAGGAGTGTCTAAAACTCAGTTACAAGAACTACACATCAGTACAGTAAGATTCCTTCTCAGTTACCTTGTTAACTCCTGAAGCAGAGAGATTAACAAATAATTGTGGATGTCTTTGGTACTCATATATCTAATCCGCTTCTGAGTCTCTCTAAGCTTTTGACCTCAATTATATCCTGAGGAAAGCTCTTCACAGGGCATATACGCAATGTAAAATTGTTAACGTTTCAGATTTAATTTACAAATCGTATTTCTGAAAAAGAGTGAAACTATGATCTTTTTACATGACACGGTAGGCTCGCTATGCAAGTTCACGAGTTGTCATAAAACCACGACTGAAGGTGGCAGGGCAATCACTGCCTTCACTTAACGTCAGTCAACCCACATTTGACTCCTTTATAAACCAAGGGCAGCATCCAGGGCCAGTTACCCCCAGGCTGGTGGCCGAGGGAAGTGGAACTAAGAGGGTAAAGAGGATTACACACCCTTCCCACAGTGGCAATACAAAGAACACACGCTATGAACTGGGGGGTCACAACGCCTTCATCACTCCTTGACCTTCCGAATTCTACACGTCTCCAAAGCGAAAACAGCGTATCACCCGAAACAAAAGGACAAAGACTGTGAGTTACTCGAGTAGAAAAATTATGCTGGATTCTGTCTGAGTACAGATGTAAGACCTAGCAGGATAAAAACAACAGAGATGAATACAGAGCTGTCTTAGAGTTTCAAGCCAAGAAAATTTCTTTCTTTAAGTACCACTACGTTCGCACATTCTTTGTAAGTAAAGAACAGTGACGTATTTTTGCTAAGGTCCATCACTGATTTCTCTTCATAAAAGGATCAAGCACACAGATATTTTCTTTCAGCTTATGTATTAGGAAATAAAACATTTTCAGGAAGTCATCTTTATTTATTTAGGTATATTCATATTGTCTCTGTCCATTGTATGTTTTATGAACTCAAGCTTTAACTGAGCCTTGAAAGAGCATCAGTAGTAGAGGAACTACTATTTCAATGACACCACATTCAAATGGAAATACTCCACGACAACAAACGAGTGGACTTCAGTAGTATGAACTTCGTGTGGTTGCAACTGAGGAGTAACCCGATGAATGAAAAAACTACTGCAAGGAGTCACTGGGATATATGGAAGGGAAGAAAAGGAGGAACAACTTCCTTTGAGAAAGTCACTCCTCAGCCCTTGCACAAAGACAGGAAGTTGGGAGCTGGCACAAGCTGTGCAGAATGAGAAAACGACTCTGAGAACACAGAACAACATTCACCAAACTTCAAAAATACCACTGAATGGCTGGTGAACTAGAAGGCTCTGCACAAAGAATAGTTTCTGTCAACCTACATATTTTTTCATTTTTCTTGTAGTTTAGGTACAAATAATTTAGAAATACTTACAAAATTTTGCTGTTTTCCACTTGCAAACTTTTTTTTTTTTTAAACTGGAAAAAGCAGTAATGGGACAGCTGAGAGTAATGTGAATGCTGAGGTCATGCAATAACTAGGAATATAAAAGGCAATTCTTGAGTCTAAGGCCCAGTCAACTCATCACTATCTCAGATAGGGATGCTGGATGAACGTCAGATCCCTAGGAAATGGAGAGGGACGTGCAGTCTAACAATTTTCTTTGATTTTGCTTAGATTTTAGAAAAGTTAGATTTAATGTACAGATTCACCAACAGAAACATGATAAGAATACAGCAGGGAGAAATTAACTCAAAATGTATTAGTTACCGAACACTGGGAAGTTCACCGAAACACAATTCAAAGTGATCAACGGGAGAGGAAAACATACCAGGAAAAGGATGCTGGCCTAGGTAACAGTTGTTTGGTATAACAAATGTATATTCTGCTTTTAGTAGCAGGAATGTTCATGTGGTAAAATCATAGAATCGTTAAGGTTGGAAAAGACCTCTGAGACCATCAAGTCCAACCATCAACCCAACACCACCATGACGACTAAATCATGTCCTGAACTGCCACATCTACGCGTTTTTTTCGAACGACTCCAGAGATGGTGACTCAACTCCTTCCCTGGGCAGCCTGTTCCAGAGCTGAACAACTCTTTCTGGGGAAGAAATTTTTCCTAATATCCAATCTAAACCTTCCCTGGTACAACTGGAGCTCATTTCTTCTCGTCCTATCACTTGCTACACGAGAGAAGAGACCAACACCCATTTCACCACAATCTCCTTCCAGGTAGTTGTAGAGAGTAATAAGGTCTCCCCTCAGCCTCCTTTTCTCCAGGATAAGCAACCCCAGCTCACTCAGCTGCTCCTCATAACACTTGTTCTCCAGAATCTTCACCAGCTTTGTTGCCCTTCTCTGGAGAAGCTCCAGTTCCTCAGTCTGTCTTATACTGCGGTGCCCAAACCTGAACACAGTACTCAAACTGTGGCCTCATCAGTGCCCAATATAAGGGCAGGATCACTTCCCTACTCCTGCTGACCACACTATTTTTGATACAGGTCAGGATACTATTTGCCCTCTGGACCACCTGGGCACACTACTGGCTCATTTTTATAAAAGGCAGAAAAGCCCATATTTAGCTTACCACCTTGGGATATGCTTCAGAACAGAAATTACGCACATAAGTAATTAACTACTGATCTGATGATGCATTAATCTACCTCAATCAGCTGACTTTGCTATGCTGCACTGACGGAAACTTCCAAATTTTTTTGCTTCTCGTAAATTTTAAAAATACGTAAACTGCTCTGCAAATAAATACTACTGATAACAGTATTTTAGACATTTTCACAAAATAAAACTATTAAGAGAATTAAAGCATAGCCAGGAAGTTCTTAAGGTAGCCTGTAGCTCAAATACAGACACTACAAAACTTGTTTTAGAAAAAGTTGACACATAAACCAGCTATTCATTTAATAATCTTATTAGACAAAAGGGAAATGAAAGTGTGTTTTGAAACATGAAAGCTGTACGATTTTGAAACAAACCTTGTCCATTAGTTTACTTGCATGAAGACTCAGGCTATTAAAGAATATCTTCTTGCTCAACAAATGCATTTCTTCAATTGTTGTCAACAGTGTTGCTGCACTGTTTCCTACAATACCACTGAAAACAAAATTAAGATTAATTAAATAATCCGAAGCGGAGGGAAACAGGAGAGGGTCGGATACTTGAGTCAGCATTTGAAATACAATTTTCTTGAAGTTGAACATTCACAAAAAATAACTGCAGGGAACAGTTCTCCATATTAGCTCTCATAAGATGACCATGAGAACAAGCGTTATCCATGTCAGTCAGTAAATATGAAGTACAGGCTATCTAAAGCTTTGCACAAACTTTTAGTAGAATTCTACAATTTACTGGATTTTTTATTTGCTATTCTGTAACTCTACTTCTGCTACAGAAAACAGATTACACAAAGAAAAAGGGTTGATAACTATTCTGTCCCATTGCCCTTTGGGGATAGTATCATCTCTTGTTCTTCACTGCACTGTGAGGCATTTCCAGAAACATCATAACTCCTGCCTTGCTACTCCAAGTGTCAAACTATTATACTTAGCATGAATACCACAGAAACGTTAAACGGCACTACAAGACTACATTCCTCTTGCAGATATACCCTCTGTCTAAAGTAAAAGTGTTTTTAAGTTACAAAAAAAAGCAGTAAAAATTCACCGCACCATAAGAGGACTAATTTTAACTTGCATTTTGATTTTTCAGACTATAATCTTGTCGCATTTAATAGAATCATAGATTACTGGGTTGGAAGGGACCTCAAGGATCAGCTAGCCCAACTCTTTAAGGTAAAGAAATACAGTTTAAATGAGAAAATAGATCATTTCTCAAATTGCATTTTCCCTTCATTAATCCGGTACACTTCCTCTATACAGAGGAAATTTTTCAGCTGACAGAAGGTATTTCAATGGTCTTTCAACAATCTATTAGTAGCAAGATAGAAATCAACAGGTTAAGACTGCCTTTGACCTTCACTTTAATATCACTTTTTCAATTGCACTAAGCACAAGCACTGGGAAAGCACAGACTTCAGAGACAGAAAAATGACAGCAAAAATCTTTCCGCTTTTCTTGGCAATAAAAGTAGGAATAGGTCTTATATGTGTTCTACCACAGACCCGCGCTGCCATCGGAACTGAGGATTTTAAAGGCAGTGGGAGGAGCCTCAGAACCACTTATCCCATTCTCCAATATCTAAATGTTGCTGCAGACAGAAAAGTAGCTTGGGTAGTGATAGCAGAGATTCAAATTCTCAGCAGTTCAAGTATAGGGCTGTGGAGAAAGATTTTCTGCTACTGCTTTTTCTAACCAGTATGAATTACTGCAAATGCCACAATGTATAAAATCAGCACTTCGGGCTTTTCTCCAGTTTCTGTGTTGCTTGGTGGCATCTGGAAGGTCGGAAGATGACTGGTGCACCTTCAACAGCAAGAGGTGGAACTAGGGAAGCATCTTCTCAATAGAAAAATGCAAGTCCATAATTAGAAAAAATTATATCAAAACATGGTTAAGGAAGAAAAGAAAAATTTAAGTTCTGGAGATAATTTAATTCCAGAATTTTCTCAAAAGGGATTTGACTTTGCAATGTAAATGTTTTGTTGTGTAGGTTTTTTTTGTATCTACATAGAACAATAAACAGTTTCTGTGACAAATTGATGTTATATTCCAAAGGAGATTCAATACAAATCAAGGAATGACAACAGATAAATGGCATCTGCTTGGTGTCATGCACATTCCTCCTCGATTCCATAGTACAAAGTAAAAACGAAGACATAAAAGGTAGTCTTCTTATTAATCTTTTCATATACAATTAAAAAAAAAAAATTAAAAGACATCTTTAACGTGCTTTCTAAGTTTGCATACCTGATTGTATGGTGGTAGAACTTGAGAAGATTAGAAATCTTGTACAGTAAAACTGCTCCTGGCTCAGCAACAATCACCTGCTCAATTCTAACCTGCAGAGCAAAGAAATATAAGCATCCCTTAGGTCATAAATTTTAAAAGCCAACCTCTCTGATTTTATACATATGTCTAATTTTTGAAAAATAAATTTAATCACACATAAATTCTAGAAGAGAGTATCCAGTTAACTACAACATTCTGCCTGAACCAAAAAGTTTCTTGGTTGCCAAGTCTCTAGGTAAAAAACAAGCAGGTGTATGCTTTCTTTAAAAAAAATAATTAAAAAATCCTGATCCCTTATAGATTTTTCTTGCAACTTGTTATTGAAAACTCAAATGAGATCACGAGACGGATTAATATCAGTACATGGAATCACAGAATGTTAAAGGTTGTACGGGACCTCTAGGGATCATCTAGTCCAATCCCCCTACCAGAGCAGGACATATCAGAATTCTCCCCAGCAATGAGTAGCAAGAACGGCTGCAGAGTTGCAAAATCCCTAAACTACAATCATGAGAATCATGCAGCAACTCAGAACATTCAAAAGTATTAGGCATTTTACCCAAAAGACAAAATTCCACCTGGACTAACCTCTTCTTCACTAAAGGAAGAGATTATGTACCTCCTACCAGTATTTAATTAGATATATTTAAAACTAATGATCTGCTACATTGACTATCTACCTCAAGGAGATAGGGGCTACGCAGATCAAACCAGCATTGACTGTTTTTACAGTCAGATAGTTGATGTCTTGTCTCCATGGTACACAGGCTCAATCCACCCTGAGACGGCTGCCCCGGGGCCAATCTTTGGCCACCCATGAAGCAGTGATATCACTGACATATCTCTGCACTGCTGTCCCCCGTGCCTGCGTGTGAAAGGGCTGCACACCCGCCCTCTCCAGTTATTTGCCTGATGCTCGATGGAGCACGATCCGCAGTGATGCGGAACAGTTGAGAGAGCTGGGACTATTTAGTCTGGAGAAGCGAAGGCTGAGAGGAGACCTTATCAACTTCTATAAATATCTAAAGGGTGGGGATGGAGATGGACTCTTTCAGCAGTGCCCAGTGACAAGACAAGGGGCAATGGGCACAAGCTGGAACACAGGAAATTCCATCTAAACATGAGGAAAAACTTCTTTACTGCGAGGGTGACAGAGAGCACTGAAACAGGCTGCTCAGGGAGGTTGTGGAGTCTCCATCTCTGGAGACTTTCAAAACCCACCTGGATGCGTTCCTGCGTGATGTGCTCTAGGCAATCCTGCTTTTTCAGGGGAGTTGGACTAAATGATCTCTAGACATCTCTTCCAACTGTGTAGATTCTGTGAATGCCTTCTCCTTAGTCAGCTGCATGGAGAATTAACCAAGATTATGCTTCCCCAACTCTCTCCCTTTCTATCTAAGTGGGATATCAAAATCCAGAGAATAATTTTTGACTCTTATTTGCAGAGCTCAATACACAAAGTTAATTTCTATGCTCAGGTGAACTTTGCT
Source organism: Trogon surrucura (assembly GCA_020746105.1). NCBI lineage: Eukaryota > Metazoa > Chordata > Aves > Trogoniformes > Trogonidae > Trogon > Trogon surrucura. Next base: position 29,644,127 of record CM036617.1, on the reverse strand, counting down.
TTCCAATGTGTATGTATATACAGAGTTATGTATACAAATACCTATCTCCAGTGTTGCATAAAGATCATTTGGGCAAGGATACTAAGCTTACTCTAGAGGTATAGCAAATAAGAGTAAGAAAGGCAGAGGAAAAAAAATGAAAATCAAAACAGTGACACCAAAAAAAAGCAGTAACTGAAAACAAAAAATTAAGAAATAGTAAAAGACAGAAAAAAAAGTAGGACTAGAAAGCAAAAAAAATAGAATTAAAAAGACAAAGCAGGAAAAGACACATAGCTGCTTCTTCCCACAGATAAGTCTTCACTGCACAGGAGAACCAAAATTTGCAAGTACCTAAAGCTAACCTGCTCAGGGAAATCATGGACTCAGGGCTCTGACCGTTTCCTAATCCTATGAGTCCTATAGTTGGTTGACCAGAAAAGACCATGAAAAGTCTACATGATTCATCAAAAAGATTTTGTTAGCTTTGACCTCATCTTAAGTGCTATGGAAAAGATGAGGATCTTAATTTAAATGTTTTTCAGTTCCTCCTATTTCCATCTGAAATGAGAGGCCTGTGGTAAGATCTACCACTTGTGAGTACTTGAGATACCCTTGGATGCCTAAAAGTCAAACCAAATAGCAGTAAGAAACATGGAAAATTTATACTGCATATAAACACAAACCTTCTCCCAAAGTAAGGCAACGGTATCATATTGTGCATTCACAGGGAAAGGCATAAATCGGTAAGAAAATTCTACATAATTCTGTAAGTATTAATAGTGCTCATGGAAATTTTATCATGACTTTTATCAGGCTATTTTATACTTCAGCATCAACTCAAAGTGACAGGTTTGCAAACATCAGCAAAAATCCACTAGAAAAGCGGTTTACTGTGATGGCACACAACTACAGCAGAGAGTGTTTCCCCTGAAATTAATGCAGTTATTCTCCTTATTGCGGCCGATCTTCAGAAAGAACAATAATGCATTGTAGCAAAGACTCCTCCAAACTGAGTCTATTTTTGTTGTTCCCCTCAACATGATGGCTCACAATTATCTAAATGCTTTGTACGTAGGCTTTTCTGCTTGAAGTTTTCGGAGGGTTTTTTTCCTGGATTTTTGTGTTGGTTTTTTTTTCCCCTATGGAAGATTTCCCCAGGGGAAACAATAAGTACATTTTACATTGGGAAGTCTAGACTGGCAGTGAATTAACATAAGTTGCATTCTATTAAAATACAGAATACAATGAGAAGCCTTTAATTGGTCTTTCATTTTTTTTTTCATTTTTATTAGCACAATAACTAACTACTGACAACAGTTCAGGGGATATTTCTTGAAATAGCAGAAGCGCATGAGTGTTAAGAGGTCGGCAAAAAAAATGGAAGGTATGCTGTACCAAACTGTACAAATTGCAAGTACTCAAGTCAAGACCAAAACTCCTGATTGGCACAAAGGTTTGATTCTACCCTTGAAATAGTTTGTTGGAATGCACAACTAAAGCACGCAAGAACACAGAAAACTTGGAAATGCAGGAGGTTCTGTCTAAGTATCAGGAAACACTTTTCTACTGCAAGGGTGACCAAGCACTGGCATAAGTTGCCCAGAGAGGCTGTGGAGTCTCTGGCCCTGGAGACTCTCAAAATTCCTCTGGACACAGCTCTGGGCAACCATCTCTAGGCGGCCCTGCTTGAACAAGGAGTTTGGACCAGGTGACCCCCAGAGGTGTCTGCCAACCTCAACCTCTCCGTGACTCCATGACATTCCAAATAGCACCTTCTTGATTCTTGCCTCCCTTCAGACCTCACCTCTTTCTCATCAGGAACCTACACACAGTGTTGAGAACCCACCTGTTAACATCTGGGACTAAGTATCTGGCAGCTGGACACAGATGTTAGAGCTACAGCATCCTAAGAGAACTTTACTATACTAGTATTTAGTGCAGTAGATTTTGCTTTTAAAACACTTGGATTTATACACTGCACGGTCAGGTAAATACGGGTATTAACTTCATCAACTTGATTATTTTAATTTTGTGCTTATGTGAAGCACATCCAACAAATAAGACGGTAAATTGTTTGATGGATCATTATTAATGAAACGGGTCCCCCACACTGACTGAGGCTGTGGCTTGAAAAAAAGACAACTGTGGAGGGATGTGAGAGAAATACAGGAAATCAGGGTAGTATAAAGATGCTAAGTGGGAAACAATGTGTCACGGTCTCTCTCAATACAAGAGCTTGAGTTAGGAAACCAGACAAAACCAAAAGGAGCTGGCTTTTCATACAGCATACAATTACACTGCGCACTTCCCTGCTGCAGGATAAGTTGTGAATACCAACATATTACATCAACTTGACATATTAACGCAAGAAAAAAAAAAATCTATTGAAGTCTGTTAAATACAGAGATGGTAGCTACAGCTCAGTAAGTCCTTCGTATATCCAGAAACAGGTAAGGCAAGTATTCCGCAGAAGTATCATGACACAACTCCATAACCTGTACACTCTTGCCGAAGCACATGCTAACGGCCACTATGAAAAACAGGATAGTAAATTAAATAGATCTTTCATTTGATCCGCTACTGCTATTCCTATATACTTACTCCAAAGCTGAATTTTTGTATGTAAGCACTCTCAAACTTAGAAAAAGTAAAACAAAATCAAGCTACAGATTTAGAATCTTAACACCTCTCACTGTATAACTACTGAAACCAGGTAAGTATGCAATCTTTAATTTTGAAGGGGTTTATGATTCTCAAAGTTGAGAATCTAACTCTTAATCAAGGGGGATGAAAATACATTACAGAGAAGGAGACACAAATTCTAGAAAAACACACCAGAACAATTTTTACATTTAGAATGCTAAGGAAAACAAAATACTTCACCTTCAGAGGCCTGCAAACACCTTCTGTGATGTGCCCAACTACTTCTTGAATATTTTCTTCCACACCTACAGTTAATGCAAACACATGCTAAGATTATGCAAATGAATTCTCTTTTCTTCAAGACTATAAAACAAATAAGCAAATGTAGGAGCTACTCCTCCATAAAAAGCGTTATGAACTCCATGTTTTTTTCTCCAGAGACTGGTTTACACCTCCACTGAACTTCAAATCTAACCATTAAGAAATAGCTGCATGATGAAACAGAGTCCTGGAGAGTCATTACCCTGTGCTATGCAATTGCTTCCGAGCACAATACAGCGCCTGGGGATTTGAGGGAGACGGAGCAAGGGGATGAATAAATGATCCAGCAAGAAACTGTCACAGTACGGCTCAATATTAGCACTTCATGAAATCAAACAGGGGGAATAAAGGGCGAGCGAGATGCTCAAGGAGCAACAGCACCCAGCACTTTGCGAGGCCTGAACCATAAAACACGTGTCTGTCAGCGCCGGGTGCTGACGCGCTCACAGCGTTGTTACAGATTCAACCACGTCTGTACCTCCACAGTGCTGTGTGCCGCAGCATTAGCAAACGCTTCCTCCCCAGCAGCAATTGAAACTCATCTTTCACAGAACTACACACAAAAGAGAATATTGCCCTACCTCACCACGGAACACAAACGAATTGTTGTGTGGCAACTAGTGCTGTCATAAATCAATCAAACTGAAAGCAACAGATCTTCAAGCTCTCACTTCAGTAACAACTCAGAATAGATTTATGGAGAAAGCAATACTTTAATTCTAATTTAAAACGTGTCAACAGGAGTTCATCTTCAGATGGGACCCATGCAATGAACAGTAAACAAACTGACTGTGACATGCGAGAGAAATCAGGTGACCTGAAGCTATATTTTGCAGAACTTATCTCAAGACTAAAAGAGATTACTTCTGACAGTAAAAATTATAAAAGATCAGAGATCTGTGCCAATGCCTCTTTACACCAAGGTAAGTGAAAAGCCACGTAAGCAGAAACAACTGAATTGAGCGTGGTGGATGTAAGAATTCCAACATGATAAATTGGGAAGGTAATAAAAATATGTTTATATGTTTGAGTACTGGTATCAAGGAAGAAATCAAGATTACAAACCATAAGATGTATGGTCTGTTATGTAACAGCTAGCTCCCAGATATACCCTAACAATTTACACATTTTTTTAGTAGGAACAGTCACACTTTTACTGTTCATCAATATAACAGGCACCTAGCACATATCTGCAACAGTGTTTCTAGACCAGATTGACTTGACATCTTGTTGGGTATGAAAGTTTTAGCTGCAAAAATATACAAGTTCAAATACCAAAGCACATGGAAATACAATCTTGATATATCGCATGCTTGTGCCTTCACATATATTTTCATGCCTGATTAGAATATTTTAGATTCCGAAAACAGTAAAAAGAAATCTTCCAGCACAATGGGTTATGTAACTGCTGTAAGTATCAGTGTGTGACACTGACATAAAGGAATCATGGAATAAACAATTCTCAGAGACCCAAAATCACTTTCAGAAAACATTACTGAAGACACGCTTTTGGCTGCTTGCTACACCACGTATCATTTTTCTCTGCGTATCCTTCTGCAAGAAAGAGATCTTCTTTCTTGGACTTCATTTGGCTTCTGCTCTCCAGCTGGGTTCCTGTAACTTTATGAAACATGGGATGCTACTGCATCTCTTAAACAGAAAGCTTGCAACTATCCCTTCCTTTAAAGTGCAAAATCTCTGTAAGACTCCAAAGCTCCTGCTAGAAAAATACCCAAGCTCCAAAGAGCGCCCAATGCTTGTGACTGACGAATATAATGCAAAATAGTTACTTGCTCTGAATGTGTTTTCAGTGCTTAAAATTTTGGTCAGATTAATTTTAAAGTGAGTATCTGCAAACTTAAAATTTAAAAACTTTTTTAAAAAGCTATTCTTGAATATTCTTGTCTTTGAAGTAAAAACTGAGAATACTTCTCCAAACACATGGCATTCACACAGTTCTTCTTCCACTAAGACTAAACCCAGCTCTATCTCGCTCACAGCTATATGAGTGGTTTTTTTTCTGGTTTTTTGTTTGCTTGGTTGGCTTTTTTAAGAAGAGAAGACAAGTTTTGGTGTAGCTATGATTTACTGCCTTCTCCATAGTACTGAAATTACACAGAGCTTACAGGAGAATTTAAACAGAAATCTGAACCCAGAACAGAGATGTGTGCATTAAAATAATAAAGCCAGTTCCACCTGCAAAAAAAACCTACTCACCTTGAAATTTAAGTTAAAACACTTAACTAACCCAACTTCAGAGCTCTAGTTAGGTGTCTTACCTATAGTAGTTGCTTGGGCTCCCTCAGCAGGGAATGGAAAAAACCCCAAACAGTTGTGATTCATCACAACTCTAAAAAGGGCTATGTTAGATCGAACTTTTGGGGGACAGATTCACCCTCTGGAGATACAAATCTCTGTCATTTTCTATAACTGCAAATAAACAAGATGTCCACTTTCTAAATGGCTACGTGAAATTAACTTTAGCTCTGCTTTAGCCCGCACAGCAAGACACCTAAAAGAATGTACAAGAGCATAGGGAATTCATTTCAAATCTCTCAGTACCACAGACATTATGCTCACCAGTTAGCCCCTACCAACTCAGGGTCTGTATTTATATAAAGCATAGAACCTCAAAGCACTTTGTAAGGCTGTACTTCCCATAAATGGTTCTTGTTAAATCCAGTGGTATCCCATTAAGCACTGTTTTTGTCTTACAGATCTCACAGAATCATAGAACCACTGAATGTGCTGGGCTGGAAGGGACCTTTAAAGGTCATCTAGTCCAATCCCTCTGCAGCGAGCACGGACAGAATCATCCTCATCATCACAAACATTTCCCAAAGATGCAGAGGAATAGTTAACAGACAGCACCTCCCAGGTTTTGCTGCTCCCAGTATGAAGCTAAGAACCCCTTCTTTACATTTCTTGAAAACTGTCCAACAGTGATGGCAAACCCATTCATGGCAAAAAACACATTTTGCTTCAGACAGAAATATTTGATCTCTTGTTTATAATAGTCTCTTGCAAAAAAAGTTTTGGCCTGGTGATGTATTTCGAAAATTCTTCTCCAAAACATTTCTGTTCTCTGTATTCTCAAGCAGTATACTCTGACCTATGGCTGAAATGCTCTAAATACATCTAATTATGTGGTCATAGCGTCTCAGCCTGATGTCCTGCCAGAAGGCCAAGTGATTTAATAGTTAAATAAAGCACTGCACAAAGAGGTGAGAAAATTTCAGAATCAAATGCAAGCCCGGGCAGAAGCAGAAGCCCAGTCTACAGCAGAATCGATAGAGGAACATTCTCCATGAGGCCAGCTTTTCCTGTAGAACTCTCCAACTACAGCAGAAGCATCAGACTGCCATCTACAAAGAACTGCCATGTTTTTTTCCTCTACTATAAAATCATCATGAGGTCTGCTCTTCTGTCTCCCTGACATACTGTCAGTAAATAATATTAAATTTGCTTTCCATAGCACACTGTAACTGTCGCTAAAAAAACAATATTCATTCAGTTTGATTTACAAGAGTTCCTAAACAGCCTTCTTGCTCATATACTGTTAATTAGGAAAGCCAATTAATACTTCCAGCAAGAAGGAAAATGAGAATATATATTCACTTTAAATCCCAGAGCAAGACTCAAGACATACAGTCTGAAGAGCTCATCAGATGCAGATCAAATGCAAGTTCTTAAGAGTTCGTTACAGCTGAGTACACATGGTTAATTTATTAAACAAGTCTTTGTTGGAAGCTATGGAGGCAAATCAACTTACAGTTTCTACAGGATAAAGGTCTTTAAAGTATAGGTCCAATGTACTTAGAGCAAAGAGACTGAAGAATAAGCACGAGAATCTGTAGTTCTGTTAATGAAAGCAAGCTTTAGTACAAAAAAAAAAAAAGCTTCATGCATCTATGAGCAGCCTCCTTTGACCTCTGTGAACCTATAATGATATGTTACATGACAGAAGAAAACTCCATTTTACTTGTAGCACAGAAGGAAGGGAACTACAGGAAGAACAAAATATATTTTAACAATGTACTAAACAAAGCAAGGCATAACAGGAATCCTCAACATATCAATATGCAACCTTCAGATAATGTTTTCAGACAGGTGGGTATTCATACATATTAGATATTTTTGGACTCTCGACTAGTCTAAAATGTCCCTTTGTAAACTTAGTGTAAATCTATTATAAGTACAGTAAAATAAAGAGTGCATTTTGAAAGACTCTTCCTTATTAAGGGTTTTCTTCTGGCAAAATGCAACCATCAGCTGTTCTGAAACTATTTCCAGGAAAATCTAAGCTTAGACTCTCATAACTGAAGCTCAGCCTAAGAAATCAACCACACTTTCTGACTTATTACAGACTTGTTCTCTACTGCTTCCAAATTTATGATTTAAAATCTAGTACTACCTTGAATAGTTACAAGCTTTAACATTGCTTCCAGGTGTTCTTTTTCAGAAGCTGTAGCTTGATGCAACCAGGCCAGCATGTCTCCTACGTACCTAATAAATGAAGACAGAAATCTCTGTATAAATCAGTGATTCACAGTGTCAGGGATTCAAAGTGCCAACAGGCAGAAGAAAGATTAGTTCATATGCATTCTTGTTAGTACTGTACCTCAGAGGATCGTGGGAGTGCATTTCAATGGGGCGGGGAGTACCTCCCAGACCTCCTCTAGTAAGAGCATCTATAAAGCCACGGACTACGGCGCTCCTCCTCGCTGTTCCAAACTCATCCAATGTGTACCTGTTATCAAAACACAAAAATGGGTAAAACAAAACAGTTTGCCTCATCACAGTTTATTAGCTCAACTTTACAGTTAATACGAGTAACCATTTTTATAGTGATAGAAACCTGTGTGGCTTATTACAAAGCATTCAAAACCATCTGATTTTCTCGACTCCTCTAAAAAGTTATCTAAAAGATTACTCTTCTTTGATCCTCCCATTTCCTTACCCCACGCAAGTCAGTAAATCAATCAAAAATCATCTTTTCCATTTTGGTACATATAAGCACGTATTGACAGGTCTAAGACTCCCGTTCACATGTGGTCCAGCTGATTGACAGAAGCAGCAACTCACTGCACCGCAACAAAGGCTTTCTCCTTCTTGAAGGCTACCACATGGTTAGTAACAAAAACATTATTGGCCTTTGATAGTTGTTCACTGGTTTTAATCAGATGAGTCCTAGTTAGATATTTAATGCATGGACAATTACAGCCCTGAGTGCATAATCTCCAACGGCTTCGTGGTAGTAGAGGAGGTAGCGAGAACATACACACGGCTCATTTCTGGAGCAGGCAACGTTTCTGGGGGGTGAATCACGATATGAAGTGAAGGATGGGGAATGAACACTACTAACAGCCCTGTGATATCTGCACAGAAAAAGGCTTTTTGCAAGTCACAGAACACTTTTTTTTTTTTTTGGAAAAAAAAAAACCAAATTCAAGTATTTTGAACAAAAGACATAAATTACAAAGAAGAAAATACACGACAGTTTATTTTTCCGATGTAACTGAAAAAATGCCGAAGAGTAAGTGTGGTGTCACTTGCCGATGACACCCAGCAGTTGAATAGATATAAAAATACTACTAAGAAAAAGCATGTTACTCACTGACTGCAGTTAAATGAGTATTGCATCCATAATTAACAGATGTGGAAAACAAAACATGAAAGAAAATAATATACTGTTTGAAAGATATTCCAAGTTAAGTCCCATCAGATTTCTATTACACTCCAAGAGACCCTTCAGTTTTGCTCTTTTCAATCGATGTTACTGTTTGAGAGGGGGGAAAAAAACATACTCAAGAATCCAGAAATTACTATTTAAACCTTTTTCTTCATATACTGTACTTGTTGCCTCCGAGAGCAAATATCTGCAATTTTAAAAATTTAAAAAGAAAGTCTAATGAAAGAAGGCTTTAATAAATTACTATTTACAAAAATTATGAAATGAAAATCAGGAGAGATCTGGAATCTGCCAACATTCCACAGTCCAGGAGTAGCAGCATTGCAGTGAAAAAATCTCAAGTGTTTGTAGAAACCAGTTAAGCTTTTTTTTTTCCCCCTCCAATAAAGCTAGACAATAGATCACTAACAACACAGCAGCAAAACAGATCTTGTGATCTTGTTATTAATTTCAAAAAGAGCATTTAATAACGATCATTTTACTCCAAAAAGAAAATGAAAACTACTAGTTTTCCTTTTGCTCTCAGCACAATAGGGTATAACTATTACAAAATCCTGCATCTTAAGAAAATCAGTAATAACTGTTATTTACACTAGAAACACAGTATTTACTACTATGTTATTACACCTCCTTATGTTAGGGGAAGAAAACAACATTTGGATTCTTTTCAAGCCAGCTTCAATGTTTTAAACACCCAGTAATGATCACTGTGGGGAGAGGAAGGAGGTGGAGGAAAAGCTATGAAAGCCAGAGTAGATGACGGAAGAGGAACACCGCTTTGAGCTACGACTCCATGTATTTTCCATCAAACTGTTTTCCATTTTTCTGTTAGAACCAGGAAGTGAAAACCAAATCGAGATGTTTATTTCAGACCCCTGTTGACTGCACTTCCCAAAAGCCCACACATGGTGCAACCTTTCTGCAGCCTTCAGCTAACAAGTCAGAAGTCAATCTAAGAAAAGAAAAATTTGTAGTTTTGTTTCTATACTCCTGCCTTTCTCCATTCCTACTCACTTTCACCCAATCAAATCACAATCTTTATCAGATGTAAGGGCAGTGATTTGGAGAAAAAGCATTTGGTTCACACGGCAGTGCTTATATCCATAAAACCAACAATAATTTAAAACTACTTTCTTCTCTGACATAATTTTTTACATTTTGAACCCAGCAGTCTTATGTACCGAAAGTATACGTAACTTTTTGGAAGGGAATAAACTAAATCTTGAAATTTAAAATGTAAAGCACCAGTACTGTAATTCTGACAATACTGCTGTAGCAAGTAGTTAAGCACAATAACGTATGGTGAAACTCATAGGGCTGCATCTTCCACTGTAATGCTTACTGTCGCCTTTTTTCAGAAGACAAATCCTACCTGCCAAGTTTTACCTTTGGTAATACCAGTGCTGTCGTCTGTGAGAGAGGCATCAGAAGAGAAATAAAGTCTCTTTTGCAGTTTAATTTGAAACTGGTCATCTGTAGTTTTGTGGTTTTTTTTTTCCCATAAATGTTAAGAAAGCAAAACAACGGCTTTATGAAGTCTGAAAGCAACATAGTAGAATCATAGAATGTCTGAGGTTGGAAGGACCTGCAGAGATCATCTAGTCCAACCCCCCTGCCAGAGCAGGATCCCCTAGGGCAGCCACATAGAAACGTGTCCAGGTGGGTTTTGAAAGTCTCCAGAGAAGGAGACTCCACAACCTCTCTGGGCAGCCTGTGCCAGTGCTCTGTCACCCTCACAGTAAAGAAATTTCTCCTCAGGTTGAGGTGGAACTTCCTATGTTCTAACTTAAATCCATTATTTCTTGTTCTATTGCCAGGCATCACTGAGAAGAGATTGTCTCCTTCCCCTTGACACCCACCCCTCAGATATTTATCTAAGTTAATAAGATTAATAAGATCCTCTCACAGCCGTCTCCTTTCAAGGCTAAACAGGCCCAGTTCTCTCAGTCTCCCTTCACAGGAGAGATGTTCAAGTCCCTCCTAATAATTTAACAAAACATTTGTTACAGAGCATATAAACTGTATCTGTAAAGAATCCTATAAAATGTTGCAAACACAGTTGCGACTGATCCCTGGCAGCTGTGAGAAAGGGCCTGGAGGAGAGAAGGCAAGAAAGGCCTCTGCACTCCCCAGCGATGGCCCCATGTCCTGCAACACACCACGGGCAAGAGCTGGGGAGGTCGAGTGACATCACCTCTCCCTCATCTTACCTTGCAGAACTGACTGAGCGTGTCGGGACGTGCGCTCTCTCTCGTACCGACAAGGGCTGCCTGTACCACGCATTTTCCCCAGGAATTACTCCATGGAGATTTATAGCGTCACATACCTGCACCTCTGCACATCTGACACTCTTAAGGGCAAGGCTGGCCTTGCAGAGGCTGCCTAGTACTCTGCCGCTCTGGGTGCCTGAGGTTAGAAGTAGTTTGCAATAGCTGCAAGATGTGATGAATGCATTTAAAAAAAAACAAAACAAAACAAAAACAAACCTCTAAGAAGTACCTCTTCAGGTAGGTTACCCCAATAAAAACTGTTCCTACAGTGCCACCTCGTGGTTAAGTTTTCTCTACCAACTACCATTTATTTTCTCTTAAGAAATCCCTTCAGCAAATTCCAAAGCAGAACTAAACAGTAGTGTATTTTTATTTATATATATAAAATATATATATTATATATATTTACATATATATGTTAAAGACAATCTACTACATATGGGCCTCCAAAGAGCAGGGGTATTTTTTTTTTATACCTAGAGATATATCTCTCCATTTATATAAATTTATATAGAGATATAGAAGTACCCCTACACTTTGGAGGCCCATATGTAGTAGACTGTCTTTAAGAGATTGCTGTACAGCCCATAATGAAAGACATTCTTACTCCCAGAAGCAACTCAGTAAAAGCTAATTAGCCTTTATCAATTTTCTCCTTTGGGAATTTAAATGAAATGATCACATAGTTTAGACAGCATTTTTTTTCTTCTACAATGAGAGCAGCAGAAATTCAGAATTCATTTGGATTAAAATGTCTGACATTTTACTTTAATTAGAAACCAGTAAGCTGAAGAAAGTCCAATGACATTTACTGTACCATAATTACATGAAAAAGACTTCTGAAATTTAAAGAAGTTGAAATGTGATTTTTTTTACACATTTGTCCATTTTTAAAATCTGACACAGGACTAAAATGCCACCATCCTTGGCACAGTAACGCATGTCTATCTTTACATTTTATAGGCTGGAAATACTAATTTCTGTTAGAGATAATCATGAACATTTACTTACTTATAGAGGACAGGTCTATCTTGTAAGGCTTCCATGGCTTGAGCAAGAACTGGAGAAACGTCACAGGATTCCTGTGTCAAAGTCCTGCATTCATCTATAAAATTTCAACACAGATAAAAGCGCACGCTTTACGCTGTAATATTTTTTCTAATTAGCTGTGAAACAAGAAAGTGAGTTAAAAATTCAAAGGTTTTTTTAACTGAAGCCTTCAGAATGTGCTACCTGGCCTAGTTCATGTTAATTAGATTCCAGACTTCACTGGAAAATGGATGTCCATCACCTATTTCCACAATAATAAAAATGACAGGAAGCTTAGTATCTGTTTGCGCCAACATACAAATGTTCAATCATTCAACCACCAGAATTCTGTCAGGCTCCTTAATAACATTTACCACTTTCCAGGTAAACTATTAAGAAAAAAGAAAGCAATAATTTAAGCAAGCCATGGGTTTGTTTTTATGTTGGTTTGTAGGTTTTTTTGGTGGTGTTTTGTGTTTGGTAGTTTGGTTTTCTGTATTGTTTTTTGTTGGTTTGGTTTTTTTTTTGTGCGTTTTTTTACATTAATCACATTTACTATATAATCTTGTACGTTCCACGCAAGAATGTGAAAATCATATAAACTAAATCCAACATCAGCATAAAAATTATGAATTTCATTAGGGTGAAACCAGAACCGTTACTTGAGGTTTCAACATCCACTGAAGAACAGCTAACAAAATACAGTATTTCATTGCACGAGCTTTTTCACAAATCTTCCTGTCAATGTCTTTGCAGAAAAGAGAAGTAATAATAAAGCATCTATCTTTTATACTATGAAGATGTTACACTGAACACTGACATTTGGATCCAGAGTACAAACACAAAAAATAATTGCCTACTATTATTCAAAAGAGCATCCTGATAAAATAAGTTTGGCGGTTCTTTTTCCTTTTTCAAGGCAATAAGCCACTCCTCCCAGTAAACCAGATCTTGCCATCAAATTGTCAAAAGCAACTTCTCTATAACATGAAAGAAAATGAAATGCAATACATTTAACAATTTGCTTAGACTACCAAACTGTAGTAGTTGTTCTCTGTGGAAAACCACCTAAAAATAAAAATAAGTAAAACACTTTTACACACAGAGATGTGACTGGCCCAAAAAAGGAGAGAATCTCCAATTAACTGTTTAGTTCACAACAAATCTTTCACTAAGGTGAAAACCAAAAGCTCTGTTAATGAATCTTGGAAAGGGTTTTTGCTGAGTTCAAGCCACATCAAGGTATTAAAGGAATCATCATAATAATATTCATAAACATAAAAACATTCTTAGTCATACTTTGAGTCCATCTGTAAAGTCGTTCGTAAGATGTCTCTTGCAGTAAAGCCATCTGTTCCATAATTTCCAGGCTAGAAGACAAAAAGATTTTATCTGCAAATACTATTTTAAGTAGTACTAGAAAAGGCGTGTACAAATCAAACAAAACACACCATTACTGAAAGTACAAAAAATTTAAAATGTTAATTCTTTTTTAAATATCCTGTATAGTCATACGAAGTGAAGAATGAGACCTTTCTGTAACTTCTGCTTTTAACTAGTAAATGGTTACCCTGCACTCTCTGAAGTAGCACTCACCCCGCCCTTTGCTGATTTGTCCGGAGGAGAATCTTGACATCATCGTGAATTTGCTTTACTCTTCCCAAAGCCTTGAAAAAATCCTAAATCAATTTTTAAAAATAAAAAAAAAAATCAAAGCAGTGTTCAAAAGCAGTAATTTTTTCATTCGAATCTCTAGTACTTTATATTCATTTCAATTCCATATTTATGTTCCTTGCAGGTCTGTGTTGCAAATGCTACTTTTAAAATACTAGCCCCTCTCTGCCACCTCCCACCTGTCATTTCCATCTGAAGAGACTTAGGATTTTTTTTCCTTTCCCATTGCCTCACACCTTTCTTCCACACACATACAAAAAAAATAACAGCAGTAAGGATGTGTTCTTAAATCTGTTTTTGTTTTATGTAGTGTGTGTGTTCCACATTTATTAATTAATACTTTGGGGAAATTCTGAGGACATTACTATGCATTCTAACATCTCCCCATTAACACTAGTAACAGAAGAGCAAACTGAAACATTTTGTAGCACAACCGCAGGTTGAAATTTTTTGTTTCCATATAATGGAGTAACTATTTCTAAGAAAAATCAAACATTTGCAATAGACTACAGCAGGGTTTTCGAGGACAATCTTTCTAACTCAGCAGCATCAAAGAAAAAAACCCAAAATTTTCAAACATGTCATATTATGAAGTCATCTTTCAAACATCACAGAGAACACCAGCTACTTCAGACAGAACTATTAAACCTTTTGTGACTTGAAAACAGTTTGTCTCAGGACAGTTTCATTCTGGCTCAAGTCACAAAAATATATGTACTCTAAGTGCAGCAGGACACTGGTTTAACCTACTGCCTGGCATCAACTGTGTTGAAGATTAGGTTCATAAAAAGCCAAATCACTCCTCCTTCAGGGAAAAAAAAAATAATGCCAAAGCAAAAGCCTAACTAAAATGGTTTTAAGCACACTGGCTGATTTTATCACAGGGGAAAAAGTAAACCGCACACATGATTTTACTGAAGTTTGCCATTTCAGTATCACAACTACGATGATACATCAGTTACTTCTGCACATTTTTTAAACAGTCTGAAGTATCAAAAGGACTAATCCTCCTCCTGCTGCAAACCAAGCGCTGAATACATGGTAGAGCACTGCTGCCATTGTTCCCTGCACCATGTGCTTTTTAGACACCTGAACGTTCTTTGACGGTTAACAGTTGGTACGAAAACATACTGCAATTACCCAAGTGCACAATCATTTAATATATTCTATTTGTGCCTTCATTAGCACTGTTGATGATTTTCTGTTCCATGTCTTTAATAATGCTTTAACTGCCAACAGGATGCCTCTGGAAATGAGATAGTATGTCTCAGCAGGTAGCCTACATTTAAGTGAAGGTATCTACGCAACTACAATAATAAAAATCTATTAAGTGTACTCAATTCTCCCATTACTCAGTTTGCTTTTAATGGAGAACAATGTGCCTTCTTATTCATACCATAAACATATTCAAAAATTTGTTTTGGAAGGTGGCTAAAAATGAATCAGCATCTAATAACTTCATCAAACAATAATGAGGGAAAGTCTCAAGCTTATATTTTTTCAAGCCACTTAATATCTATACACATTCATACGAAAAATGCACACAGGCACAAGGGCAGGACTACATATCACTGAAGCGCTGCAAATTTCTCATTTGCTTTATTTGAGAGGTCTGATGAAGTTTTAAAACATCTTCATTGAAAATTCAGACTTCATAAAGGTCTTTTTGAAGCGTGGAACTACACAATAGCTCATTTGCCCCTTAAACTCATTACACAAACTAGAATTTAATGTTGATTTTCCTTCTTATTACTTGAATCTTTCATCACACATTTCAAACTCATCAGAAATTCACCATTCTGTTAAAAGGTACATTCCTTCATAAAAAATTAAATTACAAACCGATAAGAAGATCTGATCTACAATTCAGTTAGGACACGTCTACATTTTAGTTCAGGGCAAAGCTTTTAATGCTCATTGAGCTACCTCAGTAATTGGCTCATCTTTTGTGCCTCGAAGGAGGTTCATTTCGTCCGGTGTCAGCTGGAATTTTGCTATGAATGCGTCTGCAACTTGTGCTTTCATTTCTAGCCTCTGACTGTAATAAAACAAAGTGAAGAGGACATCAGCCTTTTATGCTTATTTCAGATTTACTTCGCATATTCATACTTTCAGGAATAAAATTAGCATTAGAAATCGGCGTCATTAAATTCTAATAGTACGTTCTTGCCACCAAACATTTAAGTTGCATCTTCACATACAGTTTTCTACTAATCTTAGATTACAGAGTACAGACAATATAAAAGTAGGTTAGCGCATCTGAAAACCAGCAGGTCCTTTAAAAAAAATCCTTTAGCATTTGTATCACAAGTTATTTAATCCAGACACTTCGTGTTTGTACAGTTGTAATGCCTGCAGTTATTTCCTTTCAAACCGATCAAGGAAAGAACGGGGTTTCAGCTCACGTTTCCAGAGAGACACAGAAAGCTGCAGCACGCAAAACGAGAAAATGACCATTAGATCAATCTACTTTTCTGTGGAACAGATCCATTTCTTTTTAACAACATACAGCTGGGATACAAATTTACTCATCTCACAGGCAATCAAAAGGAAATGGCTAATTTTCTCACTGATCACCCTCCCTGAAATAAACTCAGGAGAGATGTAATACACAAACGCCACCTCGTGGGCAGCATCTTTTTGCACATGTTTTGTCACACACCTTACAAACCACAGCAGGATCCAAATGAATACAGCTTTATTCCACAGGAAGGGGCTGGAATTACTGTAGCAACAGAAAATTTGCTCCAGCTGTGGTTTGAGCACACAGCATTCCAGGAAATCAAGACTACTTTTTCAGGACATTGGGAGGACACTATTTAGTTATTTCTAGAAGAGTAAGGCTCAATTACTTCAAGACCATTTCAGCTTCCAATGTAATTACTGCAAGATAAATACATTATTAGTACAGGGTGGTAAGACAGGAAAGCACACTTCTAATACCGACTGCAGTAATGACATTTCCTTGCAAGATCAAAACTTGAAAAGCAAGGTTTTTTTTATTTACTCCTTCTTTACTATTCAACCAACGTCTGGACTTCATCCAGCTAAAGAAGCATGGGGAAAAAAAAAAAAAAGCTGAAGAGGCAGGGAACTGCTTTCCCTTCTGTAGACATGGATGACCTTCCCATCTTGCAGTTCCATACACTCTTTTTTATAGAGATCAGATTAAATCTTCTGCAGCTGTCAGCGCTCAAGAATACTGAATAGCAAGAAGCAGGGCAATGTAAAAATCTAACAGTGTTTTAACAGTAAAGTTTATGAAAATGAAAGGGGGAAAGCAACCCAGTACTTGTTAAGTCACACAGAAGACACCTAAACAAAAAGAAAAGCCCCAAATTCATATGCTTCAATATCACATCTTTAGTAAGTCCAGTTTCCCTGGGGTCTCATGCAGATGTAGCTGTTTTGCCTTTACACCGACAGTTTTTCAATGCTTAAGATCAATCTAATTTAGTGTTCTCCAAGTATACTGTAAAATTGCAAATGCAGGGTCTCCATAAAGCTGAACGTTTCTCAGGGAGGAAACAAGAATGATGTTTGATGAGTTTGGACAACTAAACAGGCAATGACAGCAGATGGATCCATGAAAAATTATAGCACTTTCCAAGCAATCTGGTAGTAGCTCCCTGCAAGGGAGGCAGAACAGGGAAGAAGTCTAAAAAAAAGAGGGCTGAAGACTACGCACACAACTTGGAAACAAGAAAATGCCAGTACAGGAAGAAAGGAAAGGTATTTGGAAGAAAGAATAGAGACTGAGAAGCATCATGATGGTTTGGCAAGAAGGTGAAGTTAATTTTCTAGCACAAGGAATGGGGCGTGGGGCGAGATTCACCAGAGAATGGAAAGGACCAACAGATTCTGGAGGCAGAGAGGGGGATGTGTGAGGTGCTGGGTCTGAAGGGACTGAATTTTCCCCATCTTCTCTTCAAATAACTTTATCCAAATCTCCCAGACTATCTTGGAAGGCTATCTTCAAACCTAAACAGACCTGTCACTGTTTTCCAGCCCCACTGAAACACTGGTCTGACACAGAAAGTGCGGTAAACCTCAACACAGTGGAAGAACATAATTTTGAACACATTCAGGAAACCTTCAGCAGGAAAGTAAGATGATAAAATCTAAAGAGATGTGTAACTTCAGCTGGAGACAGAGGAAAAAATACCAAGACAGGCTGTCTACAAAACATGCAAGAATTAATAGACTGGAAGATACTAACAAAAGAGTACTTTGAATTAAATATGAGGCTTGTGAGAGATTTTCTGCTGGTAACTACATCATTCTCACAGCAATGATGAAAAATGGATCAGATTTGCTCTGTAGTAATTGTGTAAGAATAACCCCATGTGCCAGTACAGGTTGGGGACTGCCCTGCTGGAGAGCAGCGCAGGGGAAAGGGACCTGGGGGTTCTAGTGGACAGCAGGATGACCATGAGCCAGCAATGTGCCCTCGTGGCCAAGAAGGCCAATGGCATCCTGGGGTGTATTAGAAGGGGAATAGCAAGTAGGTCGAGAGAGGTCCTCCTGCCCCTCTACTCTGCCCCAGTGAGGCCACATCTGGAATATTGTGTCCAGTTCTGGGCCCCTCAGCTCAAGAGAGACAGGGAACTGCTTGAGAGAGTCCAGCGCAGAGCCACAAAGATGGTGAAGGGAGTGGAGCATCTCCCTTATGAGGAAAGGCTGAAGGAGCTGGGTCTCTTTAGCTTGGAGAAGAGGAGGCTGAGGGGTGACCTCATTAATGTTTATAAATATGTCAAAGGGGAGTGTCAGGAGGACGGTGCCAGGCTCTCTTCAGCAACGTCCATTGACACGACAACGGGCAATGGGTACAAGCTGGAACATAAGAAGTTCCATAAAAATATGAGGAAAAAATTTTCTCTGTGAGGGTGCCAGAGCACTGGAACAGGCTGCCCAGGGAGGTTGTGGAATCTCCTCCTCTGGAGACATTCAAAACCCGCCTGGACGTGTTCCTGTGTGACCTACTGTAGGTGGTCCTGCTCTGGCAGGGGGGTTGGACTAGATGATCTTTGAGATCCCTTCCAACCTCTAACATTTTGTGATTCTGTGTAATACATGCCATCATGGCAGTGAAGCCTGAGCCAAGCCACTGCCTCAGCCATCCCTGCTCATCCCTGCCCTGCGCTGCCCCTTCCACCATGCCAGAACTGTCCAGACCATCACACAGCAAACCAGATCACAGAACAAATCCGACAGGAAAAAGTAATTTTTTTTATTTGGTTGTTTTTTGCGGGGTTGGAGGTTACATTTGTTCTCTAATTCAGTTTACCACAGACCTGTACTGAGGGACTGTGGGGTACTAAGTTCTGTACAGGAATACCCCCAGTACTGAGGGGTGTGCCAGCACAGCCAGTGGCCAGAGACAAGGAGAAACAACTACTTTATGGCTACTATGAAACTGCTCATGAAAACTACACTTTAGAACTCTCCTGGGGTATAAAAAGAGGTCATTTCAACAGTCAGTTTCAATTACAACTACTAAATATTAGGGCCCTACCCCCGTAACCCCTCAAAAAAACCCTAGAAGCATATGACATAACCACTTCAAATTGAAAACCAGGCAAGGACAGTTGAATTTTCACCCAACAATGGTGCTTTCAACAGTGCTTTGCTGTTTCATGCCACTGTGCTGAGAAAGACTAATCCATCAATGTTGCCGTCACTGGATTTGGTTGGAACAACAATGTAATTTGGTGAATTAATTTTGTTTAATAGTTGCTCCAAGTCGAGCCTCTTGTGATGGCGATTTCAATTTAATATAAAATCACAAAGCCAAAACCACCTACACTGAATTATCCCTCGCTTTAGGAAAAAGAAAGTAAGAAAGAGCCCAGAGAAAGCAAATGCAAGACCCCTTCTTTTCAACTGAAACGAGATCTCCCATGAACACAGGAGCAGATGGGATGTTGAGAAACTTCTCTGTTCTTTGAACCTGTGTATCTCCTGAGTGCATAAACTTTTAAATGCTCTTACAGAAAATCTCTATTTACTATTATCTCCTGTTCTTCATATTTTTTGAATGTATACTTTCACCTAAATGGCGGAGGGGGGAAGTCTGATTTAAGAAATGTAATGTACTGAGTGTAAGAGTTTTTTCAGTTTGCTTTGCAGATCTGCTGGAATTAGAACTGTGGACTTTGAAAGAACGAGGACCAGAGTCAGGAACTATACAATGAGAATGCTCGTTAAACGCACTGAAATTCTGTGCCTCCTTCACTCCTGGCATTATAAAAACGAACAATAGCAGAAGATGTCACTACTCAATCTCTCTCCGCTTACAAGTCCTCGCTCTGCGCAGTCCCTCCCCTCTTGCTTTTTTGCTGCAACAGAGAACAAAGTTCAATCAAACATCGTGCTTTAAATCCATTCCCTTTTTGGCTGTGCCTTTGGCTAACAACTGCCATAACTGCTCACTGATGCACTCTGCACACTCCCAATAATTAACTTTTATAAAACAGAGTCGATATATTGAACTCCAGCATACTGGCGAGTTACAAGTTTAACAATGTGAACACAAGATAACAACCTCAAGGCGGCAGCAGAGTTTCATCCACCTTTTAAAAAACGGTAATTCGGAAGTGGTGAGAGACGTCTATCCTAAACCTAAAAGCACGCGTCTGAATTTTGACAAAGCTCTTTCTTTACAAAGTACATTGGATTTCAAGGAGCCACTCAGTTTCAAAACACAGGTTTCCCACCACTGCTTACACTGGCTGAGAGTGACCTCGGTTATTAATCTGCATGGGAAAGAGATTCTACATCCTAGATGACAGATCAGAAACAAAACAAGTGCTATGCACCCTTGACTTCTACCTGGCAATACACAATATTAATGACACCAATGCAATCACACAGGTATTTAATTTTTTATATACGTGCATAGAATCGTATTTCCTCAGGCATAATCTAACAAGTCTTTAGCTAGAATTTAATCCAACTTACTGAAGCAGGGAAGTGGACTAAATTATCACTCAAGCTTGCTACAGCTATTTCACTGTGGTAAGTGTTACACAAAATACAGGGCAGGTAACAACAAAAGGTAGAGGAACACCTTCTTACGTATAACCCACGGCACTCGGTACCCCTGCAGGCATCTGGACGTTTCAAGACCCGCTGGTCTTTCTGTAAAAACATTTCTAAATTGTGTTCTAAGTCAGTGCATACAGCAGAGGGAAGGCCGTGCTGTGCTGTTATCCCAAAGTAGGTTTTTGTCTTTTCCTGAAATTATCCCTGCATAAAGAAACAAAACTAATAGATCATGGGAACACTGCACTGATGCAAAGGGGGAAATGCCAAACGCTGGTAGACTTTGGAGCTTGGGGGGACGGGATTTCAACAAAGAGCAACTTCCCCAGTTTTAATCGTTGCCAGGGAGACAGAATTCTTTTGCAAGAGAACTCAAAAGGTTGGGAAAACTATGCACTTCATGCACTTCTCCCTTGAACCAAATACAAATGTGCACTGTTTGTTAGGATTATCACCTAGACAGCTCAAAAAATGAGGTGGAGGGGGAACAGGCTTTTCCAAAGTTCAATTTTATCTGGCCACCGAATGCAGC
Source organism: Trogon surrucura (assembly GCA_020746105.1). Lineage (NCBI taxonomy): Eukaryota > Metazoa > Chordata > Aves > Trogoniformes > Trogonidae > Trogon > Trogon surrucura. Next base: position 29,622,940 of record CM036617.1, on the reverse strand, counting down.
ATAAAAATCTGCTAGCTTCCTTGTCCTAGGACAAGTCACAGCAGCACATTCTGAAACTCCTTTCTATTCATGGTATTGAGGATTTAACACACTTTTACAGTTTCAGAAAGATGGAGTATTTCTAACTCATAAAGGAATAACAACCACCTTGAACAGTCATGTATAAATGCTTTTCAGCAGCAGCTGTAAAAAAATATTTTTCTTTGATGGTTTTTGTGAAGGCAAATATACAAGACTATATAACAAAACATCTACACACAAGCAACTGCTGGGAAACCACTCTTAAGAACAAGTACTAGGTGCAAAAATGCCCTTGTAAATGCTGAACGCAAATGTTCTGATTCTACGTTTTCTCTGTCAAACACATTTTTTTATCAAAGGAGAACCGAAATACTGTGAGAATTCAGTGACCAATTCCATCACAGAATGTAATTAAAAAATTTTATCTTTAATTAAAAAAAATACAGGAAATTATAGTGAATTGTTTACCATTCCCAGGATACAGGAAAATAGCAGTAATACTACAGAAGTCTTTAGCCAGACCTCATCTGGAAAACAGATCACAATTCTGATCATCTGTGTTCAAGAACAACAGACTCCCACTAGATCAGAGCTATCAGAATGATCATGGCAAGGGAGAACTTAAATTTATGAGAGGGGATGAAGGAAGCTCTTAAAATAAAGGACAAGATGAGAAAACAGCCAATTTATACCTAAGAATAAGGTTGGAAATTAAAGGAAAAATTTTAATTGGAGAGAACATGTTTTTGAGGTGAGTGTTCCAGGAACAGCAACATACGGTTGGACTAGATGATCCCAAGGGTCTTTTCCAACCTGAATTGTTCTATGATTCTATGTACAAAATGCAAAAATAATTCACTAGTTACATGTCAAACAGTCAACGAGTTTTTAAAAGTCATCATGCAAATGATAGCTGGCAACAAAAGAGTGGACTTGAACTTAGAAGGTTTCTCCTATCTGCAATCCCTACATAAAACCAGCTAGCTCACGATGCTGCAGCCCTGCCACGTAACACATTTTCTTCTAAAAATGAACAGGTAAAAATCACAAAAGCTAAGTTGAAAGTTAGGCAATGGAGGACATCAACTGCACCGACATTATTCTAAACTTGCCAAGCAGATCACTAAACACTAGAATAGAAAAAGCACATATGCTGTAAATAAATTCACAGAATTCAGTAACTTGCTACTTATATACCAATCACGCTTCCTATAAACATCACTGGCATCTATCTACAGAATAGTCCCTATAAGCAATTTCCTCATACAAAATTTCACAGCAAACGTGATATAGTTACTTACTAGGGTGAATCAGTGTTTAGCAACGGTTAAGATACGGTTTCTAACTTGTGAACTGAGATTAAGCTGAAAAGGAGTGAATTTCCAGAGAATACATTCTTTTCCATCTTATAAAGGTAAGGAAGCTGATACTGTCAAACCAAACAGATGGGCATCTTCAGCACATCTTTTATACAATCTGATACAGAAACTTTTGAAAGGGGCCTGCTTACTCTAGCTTGATTTGCCATCAAATTCAAAAACGTTGTCAAAAGGCAAGAAAATAACTCACTGTTCTCTACATCTACCTGGACTAAGATCAGAACAAACGAGCTTAACCAGAAGCAGAAGGAGAACTAAATCAGACAGCAGGAAAACAACAGAGAACCAAAATCAATTTCCAGGGAAGACCACAGGCTCTCTGTTCCTGGGCTTCTTTTCTAAGAGCAGATTAGACAAACATCAGCCGGGAATGGCATCATGTAACTGATTCAGCACTTCTGATGAATGTTCCTCAACCTGTATGACCGTGCCTTGTTTCATATTGCTCAAGAGTATTTCATACCTCAGAGTAGGCACGAAACAAGGCTGTGCACTGTCTCTGCTGGTCATGGCTAGAATGTGACAAATTAGGGTTTCTTTTCTTAAGATACATTTTAGCCATTTTGATTCCTGTGTTACACTCTGCTACTTACGCTTTACTTTCCTTCATATCAGGAAAGAAAATCAGACTCAGAATTTCAAGCCCTCGCCCTCCCCCACATGGAATTACAATTCAGTTTAGGAAATCACTGCTTCTTCTCACGAAGCATATTCACAGGAATAAATGTAATTACAAGTTTCAAAAGGTCAGGACATAAAACACGTTTCATCGGGGCAAACTACCACATCACCACTTTTCTCAGCATACATGGATGAAAGCAAACCTCTTCAATCTACCATGAATACTGCTGAACTTCCTGCATCATTTCCAAATTGACTATGACAAAAGACATTTCTTTAAGAAGGCAAAAAGCAACAAGGACAAGCATGAGATCCGTAGTGTAGCACTGCTGCCACAGGAGATGCTTGCTAAGAAATTTTTCCTAAGACCCTCTATTGAGCACAGAGGCGACAGTCACATTGTTCACCGAACTCCAAAATCTCTGCTGAATTTAAAAAAAAAGAGCAAGTCTGAATGCAATTCAATTAAGCTGAAGTACACACTGCTGCATTCCAAAATATCTTTGGGAATCATATTTAACCGTATTTTTAAGAAGCGAAACAATCCTACATAAACCGAGTCTCCAGAATCAATGTAACTAATAAAAACTGACTTCAAAAGGCATTTTTTTGCACTGTATAAAAACAAGGTTAGTAGAAGCTAGAAAAACAAGATAACTTGCTAAAGTGTTCAGGCACATAGTGTCAGTGAAAGCTCTGGAACTTCAGCCTGTCTCAAAAAATACCTGTCCAAGCCATTTCCATTCCCATTCCCATTCTTTCATATAGTTTTTAGAGCATGGTGGTCTTTACCTCCAGAAAACAACTTCAGACTCTCACCAACTTTCTGTTTCTGATGGATTATTTTCTGTGATCTCCATGAGCATATACATGCACTCACATAGTTGCTCTTATTCAATTTTGTAAGGATTAATATTGTTAACTATTACCTTCTGGTCTCTTTCTTCAATCATTACATCCATGACTGTTATTTGTGGCTAACCTCAAAAACAACCTTGTGGAATACCTTACCATTAAGTGGCTCACAGAACTACTACGAAGCCAAGCTTCGAGCATCCTGCACACAACATTTCGGAATCCAACTGTTCTTTCTCTGGTTTGGGAACTCCCAAACTCCAGGATACTTGTTCCCAATGCAAGGTGAAGCAGTTTAGTATTGCAAGTAGGTGTTAAGCTTCACACAAATTAAAAAAAAAAACAACAAGAGGACATGTCACAGGAAGGTTTTATTAAAATCTCACTTCAAGGAGCAAGACCCCTTTTTTGTCAGCCTACTGGTAATGGCAATAAACAAACCCACATCTTCTAAAATGCAGCAGATGTCTGAAAACAAACTAATCACTACTATATACAAAAGGCCTAATGCAACCGGAAAGCAAAATTAGTGTGCTCATGTAAACTTACAGAAATGTAGTGAAGATACTGAAACGGAAGTGCTTTTTTATTGTCTTAACTACTTCATTTTTTCTTTATTATCAAAGTTTGTTACGAAATACATTAAAACAAACCTTCTATTCAAGAATTACTGAACAGCAATAAACTAACCCTACGTTGTAGAGACGAACTGAACTTCTTGGACTGCTTTATTTCACACTATATGGTTCTGTTAAGTTGTGGTAAGTCTCAATTTTCAGGAAAGAAGACAGAAAAAAAACCCTAGATTCCATAATTTAAATAATGTGAAAGAAAACTCTTCTGCTTCTAATGTAGAGTAATTTTAATTAATCTGTACAGAGAAAATAAATTCAGAACAGGCAACCTAACTAACCAAAGAAACACACCAATTCAGACATATTCACAAATATAAAAATGCAATTCTATTAACAGAAGATTACTTTTGTAATTTGTTATCTAAGTAACATACTCTATTTTGCATTTGTCCCAGATCAGGTCTAAAGCTTACAAAGCTAAAGAGAAAAAAAAAAAAAAAGTCAAAGAAAAAAAGAAAGCCAAAGAAAAAAAAAAAGCCAAAGAAAAAAAAAAGCCAAAGAAAAAAAAAAAAAGCCAAAGGAAAAAAAAAAAGCCAAAGGAAAAAAAAAAAGCCAAAGAAAAACAATGCTGCAACACAACAATCTGAGAATATAGAAGTTTCAACTTAAATCCAAAACAACTATCTTATTTTTTGCCCCAACTATTTCACCAAGTGTCTTAAATCACACATTTCACCAACAGAGGAATTCCCAAATAGCTCATCAAGATTACCTACAGGATATGTCGGTAAGACAGGTGGACCACTGTACCATCCAACCACTAATTTGAGAGAGCAGGAATACCAAGAGTTCAAGTAAGAAGATCAGGAAATTGAGAATCCTCTAAAACGGCAATTAGATAAGGTGACAATACAATACACAAACTACGTAGTACAAGAAACCTGGCAGCAGCACAGAACCACTGAGAGAGCCGTTCCTTTGGAAGGAGAAGAAAACACATCTAAGAATGAAGGCATGAACAAGCCTTCTTACTTAAAATGTTTATCCTCATATTCAAGTTCCCGTGGCCAACTCTGCACTTTTGTGAAAATCTTCTCCACTGCTCCCATGTAGTTCTTGATGTAAAAAAAAAACCAAACAAGACAACAAAAAAAAACCCCAAACCAACTGAGTACTACACAGATTGTAATGCCACATAGGGAAAAGTTTCTGAAGAGATATCTACATTTGCAAAGTCAGAAAATGCTGGAAGCTACAGAAATTGCTTACTTAGAAGTTCAATTTTCCCTTTATTTGTTTGGTACAGCTAAGGGAATAAAGTTACAACTCAAATCAAAAAGATGTTGCCTATTGACTTTTCTTTGCCTGTTTTTGAAGTGAACATTCTTTTCTTTTAATTGCTTTAAAGTCGATACTAATTGTAACATCTTTTGACAAAATGTACTTTCCAGGAGAACTGGCCAGGCATGAAGAGGGTTTACACAAGCCGAAGGTTCCACTTGTCATTTACTGGAAACAGCCTTAAGACTATTACAGAAAGACAGACATCTTTGATCAAAGCCAGAGCTAACATGTATCCTTAGAAAACGAAGGGAAGTATATAAAAAACTGAAATACAAACTCAATTATTTGCCTAAGTAACTATCTATCTTCATCCTCCTGAGTAAAGACAGCACTTCATTTTCCCTAAAATTTCAAATAAAATACGTAAATATTTCCAGAAATTTAATTCCTTAATAATCATAAATGCATGAAAGGTATCTGAAAGTTTACTGTCTCACTTCAGTTTTAGAACACTGAATCAAATTATAACATTGTCCGTCCTACAAAAACATGGCCAGCTAAAATAATGCAGAAAAATGTTAAGCATAACAGAAAATATTTTTTCTGGTAAACAGCACAGCAAAATCTTTACTGTAAATGACAGTAGTTTCTGAAAACTGGTTTTTGTTGGTTTTTTTTAATAGCTAAAAAACTTGAAAACAGATTAGTGACTTAAAGTAGTACTCGGAGAGAAGGGCAGAGTCAAACCAACTTCCTTTAAGTACAGTGTAAAAAACCTGGTTCAGCAAAATGCCAGAATGTATTACCTCTGCTGATTCAAAATGTTCAGTAGTTAATACTGCGAAAAGGCGAGAAGGAAAAACATAACTAGTTTAATTTTTCAGGGTAATGTTTAAAAACATATTGCTACTCACCACTGATTTCAGAACTTAACTCATAAACACTGTGGTACATAAAACAGACCTCCGTTTTTAAAAACTTTTTAATGTTAGATCAAAAATTTACACAGAAAATTCTACTACATTTGTGCTATTCAAACACAAAGCCCCATTACGCTAAACTTCAAGAAACTTCTATCTAACTCATGTTTTCTTATGAAAAGTGTATCACAAAATCAACAGCTAATAGGACCTCAGAGAGCAGAAACAGTCATTTGGGACTGATCCAATCTGAAGATGACTTCTCTGTTTCATAAGAAGAGACTTTTTTTTTACAGGAAGAATTTTTAAAAAAATATATTATGCTCAGCAATTACTGCCTTATTCTAGACTGATTGTTCTGCTTTAGAGTCATTGATTCAAATGCCTCCTTTTTGAATGGGTCCAGCTTTCATCTCTGCACTTCAATGTTTTAAGACAACTCTCGAAGACAGGAGAAGCCATGCTCTCCTAGTTTCACCCTTTATTCGCTAAGATATGTCATCTTAATTTGAAGGCATCAGCAATTTAAGACCTTTATTTTCTCTAATGGTAGACAAGATTTCAGCTTTTCAAGAAACCCCTAACATTCAGTAGCAGTTGCCTCTTCATATGCCTCGTGTAGACCGAAGTGATGCATCAGAATGAACAGTTGAAGGAGCCAGAAGATGACTAAATTGTCCCAAACAGAACAGAACAGCCTTCCTATTGCAGCTTTTTCCTAATTTTTGTAAGTTTTGCCAGAAAAAAAACTTTAATAAATGGTACTATGAGTCTTCCATAACCATCACATTGTAAGATGTCAAGGACTGTTTGGCTTCTGCTAGTGGGTACTTCATGATATACTTAAAAAATATCCTTTCAAAAGGGAACTTTTTCCTACACGTGCTCTCCGAGGTCATACAGACTCTTAGAAGGACAGGTTGCTTCCTAAGTCTTTTTTTTTCTCCTCACACTAGGGTGATGTTCTCTCTCGTAAAGGAATTAGCAGAGAAAGTCTTTTAAGTAAACTATTGTGTAAGAACTGTATTGCAGAAGTACTGAAGTACAGTCTGCATAATCTCCTTCAATGGAATTTAAGGCCAATTAGACATACACTGCTTGGGATTGGTCTTAGTATCTTCCATTCTGCTTCAGAACAAGGAATCAAAGCAGCTTTCCTTTTCTTGAGACTACAGAAAAATACGACCACTTCTCTATCCTACTACTTCACATAATCATATTTAAAATAAAAATTTTTCTAAGACTTGACTTCACTTACTTAAACTGTGACCTTACCAAATCTTTCATTTTATATCAACCAGCATTGTATCCTATGCAGTTACTCTACATTCAACTTTTAAAATATGTACAGCTTGCACTCTAACCTCACATCCAGACTCACACAGGACATAGTCCACTTCCTTCTTAAGTCCACACGAACCTAAGAATTTTGAAAGCACACCTAGAGTTATCCAAAGACATAACTTCTATCAGAAATTTATCACTGCAAATAATCATTTCTAAAATCCAGTGAACTGTATATATGCAAATTTTCAGAAGCAGGCTCACAAAGTGAGGAGATTCATTCTCCTACACTTACAAAGCCTAAAGCTGTAAAACCAGCTAGCCTAGGCAAAAAAACTCCACAACAGAATCACAGAACACATTGAGTTGGAAGGGACCTTTAAAGGTCATCTAGCCCAACCCCCCTGCAGTGAGCAGGGACATCTTTAACTACATCAGGCTGCTCGAGGCCATCACATCTGACCATGAATGTCTCCAGGGATGGAGCCCCCACCACCTCTCTGGGCAACCCCACTGCTGGCGAGTTCTCACCAGAGCAGAGGGGCAAAATCATCTCTCTTGATCTGCCAGCCACGATAAAGACTACTTGAATCTGAAAAGAGGGAAACACAAGAGGGCAGAGAACCCAGGGAAAAAGTGTTCTGCATTAGGCTCATTAAATTTCACAGTTAGCTTTAAATATGGCAGAGTAGGTTGTAATCCAACTTTCTGTCGTTATACACAGCTCCTGCATAAGGGAGTGATTTATATATGAAGGATTAATAACAAGATACCTGTGAAATCCACAAGACACTGAGTAGGTCCACATCTGTTACAAAACCATGTAACTTGCATGATCAGCTGACATTAGATAACGCACTCCATATTGAGCATGCTGAACCACGGTAACTGACTCTCTTCCATAAAAGGCCAATTTTTATTGCAACAAGCACTAACACGTGTTCTTACCTTTTTGTATCCTCTTGTAATAAACTAGAAGTTCAGTATTTTAATTCCAATTCAGCTACAAACACAGACAGTGTTAAAAACAAAGTACAAACACACAAAAAAACCCGTTACTCAAAATAAAAGTGGTAGAATCAGAAGAAAATTGCATCAGTACTGTCACGTCTTCAAGAAATAAATAAGGTGGCATACATACTTTTCTGCCTGGAGTTTTGTGGTTTTTACTATCAAGTCCTGGGTTTGTTCCTTTGCTGCCTAGAATACAATTAGAATCATTAAGCATGTGAAAACCAGACATACCAAGCGTATCACACAATCTTTACAATATGTAATATTTTTAAAGCTTTCTGCCTATAAGCAGATTAGAGTGTACTCTTTAAAACAAAAGCCTTCCTGAACTAAGTATTCATTAATTCTATCCATTTTCAGCCACAAAAAAAAAAAAAAAATTCTTATCCATACAGATTTTCATTTTTTAATGCATTATATTCACACACACACAACATTATAAACATTAGAAATGGTTATGATTATTTCAATTGTCCACTGAATGTAAATTGCTTACTATCACAAAATGAAAAATGAAATAAAGTTCCTTTGGACATTACACAGCCCAGCACCAGTGTCCACCCAGACATTTTAGACAACATGAACATAGATCTGCTGGTCCAACCTAAACCTGTGGAGTTTAGCTCTGCAGTCCAAGTAACTTACAGAAGAATTGTTAGGAAAAATTTCTTCACCAAAAGGGTTGTCAAGCACTGGAACGGGCTGCCCAAGGAAGTGGTTGAATCACCATCCCCGGAGGTATTTAAAAGACGTGTAGATGTGGTGCTTAGGGACATGGTTTAGTGGTGGACCTGGCATTGTTGGGATAAGGTTTGGATTCAATGATCTTAAAGGTCTTTTCCAATCTAGATCCAATTCTAAGAGCAATTGTACTTGAGAAGTTCATCACAGCCCTAAGCATCCAGTGATGACAACGCAAAGGAATCCATGCAGAAACAATTCTGCTGCAGACAGCAGCTGCATGACTAAAGGGATTGCTGCAACTAAAGTTAAAGAGTTCTGAAACTTATCAGTCAGCAAGAAGATGAAAGACATCCGGAATTGTTGGTTTCCCACTGGATACCACCAATAATCACTTAGGCTGAGAAGTGAGAAGATTTAACAACAAAACATAAACCTGAATTCAAAATGCACTCAGTGTGGGACAGTATTGCAAGCGAAGAGGTGGAAACAGCTATAAAGATACTCAGTGTCAATAATTTCAAGATTGTAACGGGTCTAAATTACGGCATTTCCCAAAATGAAGGTGCCAGTCTTGAAAGCAGTGAGAGGTCTATTGTGAGCACGTACACACACTCATTTATTTCAGCCTTTCTATCTGCCCCACTAAATTAGTTAAAGTGATAAAGCAGTCAAAAACTTTGAAAGGTGAAAGCAGGACTGCAACCACACAAGCACAACTTCAGTCATCAGAGGGAGTCTGAGCTGTTCCACGAACACAGACAGTGGGTATTGCTGAATTCAGCCAGCTGCTGAATTTTCTGAAGGAAATTATTATATGAAATTTGCATGCTAGTCCAAAAACTCAGCAGAATTTACTTAACTTTACTAGTTCCAAAGTAATCTAATAATATTTGTGGGGTTTTTTTTAATGTATTTGTATCCTAAACTTTTTTGTAAATAATATTTTCAATGCATCAGCCTAACAAAAAAAACCCACCAAAAACCAAACCACTATTACAACAAAAAAGTAGACCTGAACTTCCCCCCGCTCCCTCTTTCCTTCAGAGTTGCAGATTTTAATATACCAAAAAGATAGAAGAAGGAATTCACTTCCTTTCCAGTAATTTCCGGACAGAAGTACTAAGTGCCAAGAAGAACGTTAACAGCAGTAAGGAAGGAAAAGCAGTTTTTCTGGATCTAGCTAGTTATATCAGAAAGCCAGTCTTTATTTATATACATTCAAACACACAACAGAGACTGTTATTACTGTAATGTAAAAGCCTACATCTAACCAAGACATGGGAACTGGCAGAAGAGTCAGACATGCCAGAAAAATCAGACAATTGATATTTGATATTTCTTGCAGATCCAAAACAGAAACATTTTTCTCTTCCTTCCCACCTCAGTATCCTAGTTAAAACTTTCATTATCCTTCAACTTCCCTTTACTCCATTCCAGCACTTGCCTCCTTCTCTCCCTTTCAGCCACTGCATTTCTAAAGTCATTGCCCCGAAATCAGATTTGACTTATCTGGTTATCTGGATTGGATGGTATTAAAGGCAACCCACTTTTTGGCTTATCGATATACAGTCCCTTTCATATCTTGTATTTGTTCCACTCTCTTGGCACACCTTTCTGTCTTACATGTTATACATTCTCCCCTTTATATCTTCTATTTGCTCTACTCCATTTTTGTCTTCTAACTCAGCTTGAGCATGTGCTTGCAAGTATTCATGTCCTATTACAGATAAAACACCAGAGTATTTGACAACTGAGTGCTAGTTCATCGGCTAACTAAATTACTTTGCATTCATACAGACAAAGAAAATATGGGTTGAATTGAGACAAGTTACGAGTTCTTCAGGGCTCTAGAAGAAACCTCATGCGGGGCACAGAACAAAACTACCTACTGACTTGAATAGAAAATGAAATCACTGCAGGGTGGCTCTACTCTGGGAAAAAAAAATATCACAGATGATAGTTACACTTCATGGTCTAAAGACAGAAAAGAACAAAAATCTGCATGGACACTTCACTCATTTCCACGTCTAAAGGGTTTAATCAAACAGTGCCTGAAATGCACTATCTGCATTAGCAATGTTCAAAGCAATCCAAAACCTCTGAGGTGCATTACCCATCCCCTGCTGAAAGTAAAAATTAAGTACTGCAGTGGACTACACTGTACTCCCACACTTTTTGGAACAAGTCCACTGAAGTACTAGCATTCTTATGGGAATTACACAGGACAACTAGGAAACCTATTCATCTATATAGAATATTATAGGTTCAGGATTACCACGCAACAGAATTGGTTTTGTTGCGTGTCAGCATTTTGAGACAGTGTTATGAAACAAAACCAACAGACTGAAGATGACACAGTAGATCTGCCTCTCTCTTTGGATTACAATATGCCTTCTTATATACACACTTGAGGTATTTATGTGAACACATAACAGATGTAGTTACTGTGAAAGGTACATAAATTTCAACAGAAATACACAAATGCAATTAACTCTTTGATTTCACACACACATCGGATCTAACAAAGTATTTTCTCTCCACTCACACAAAAAATGACGTTATACTGCTATTCTCAAAGTAAGTGTATTGCTGCTTTCTGAACTCTAATCTGAAAGAAATTAAAATTACATCCTCAATGTATTTTCAAAATAAGTAAAAAGAAACATATTAATATCCTAAAGTAACATAATACACATACTATGGAAACATTTTGGGGTCGCTGTTAATCCTCCAAAATAATTATTTATCCTTTTAAAATAAAGTAGTCACACCTCAAAAAGAAAAATATACAAATCACACATATTTGTATATTACCTTCAAACGAGTGGACATGTCTTCACAGCAGCTGCTCATCGCTTGCACATCCTCATTTATACTCTCAAGCTCCTAAATAAGTTCAAACAACAGTAACTGTGGTTTAAATCGGAAATGCCATGCCTAAGCCCAGCTTCATCCCTCCAAAATGAGATGCCCAAGTTACAAGGAACATAACTGCTCTAAGGTCCTTGTTAATCAAGGGAGAGGATGCACCTCTAAAGATAAACGTCCACTTGGGATTTTTATCTGTTTGAAACATCACCTCCCTCCACCCAGGATTTTCATCAAATGAAACAAATGATTAAATAATTTTACTGTAAAAGTATATTTCTCTTGGAAAGCCCAAATCTCTCTTAATCCTTTCATTCCTTTTTTAAACTTGAAATTACATAGCAGTACTCTTGTGAGTTAGCTAGTCATACCGTAAAAATATTACCTCTTTAACTTGCTTGAATATGTGGACAAATTCTTCATTTATGGCTAAGCTTCGTCTCTCGATGTCTCCACGTAAGTTTCTTCGGGTGCGCAAACTGTTCTCGACAAAAAACGTCGAGAGAGCCTTGAGTGCTTCCAGCATTTCCTACAAAATAAAAAAGACGTTAACTTCCCCCACAGTAACAGAGATGCAGGTTACATTGTCTGTAATTATCCCAAATTCATGTTTTTAGGAAAAAAAAAAAACAAACCACAAACCCAAACCTCCTACATGGCTTTAGAGAAAAAACTACCTAAACACCCTCGAGGTCAGTTTGCAAATAACTAAAACAACTGCTGAATCTTTCTTTTTTTTTTTTCTCGTAGTTATAACACACAGTTCTGCCCACTATTTCAGAAAAGCTCGATTCCGCTAAGGCGTGACCTATCGACAGCCAGAAAACACTGAAACCAGACAAAAACCCTTCACAAATGCCCCCTGAGCTGAGCGACACGAACCTCCCGGCGGCTCGAAGGGAACGAACAGGTGCGCGGCATGTCCCCGGCCAAGCAAACATGAGTTCTCATTTTTTCTCCCCACTACCGCTGCAGACGTCAGCTTGCGGCTCCGCAGCGGAACTGAGGCCACGGCCGGGCTCGCTTCCCAGCGCCGGAGCCTATCGGGGCTTCGCTGCCCCTGACGGCTCATCCGGCCCCTTCCCCGCAGGGCGCTCCCCGCCGCGCAGGCCCCGGCCCCCGCCGCCCTCGCCCCCTCTGCCTCCCCCGCCACACCTTGTCGTTGTCCAGGCGAGTCTCCAGGATCTTGTTGAGCTTACGGGACAGCGGGTTGCTGCCGGGCGCGGCCGGGAGCCCCGCGGCTGGGGCAGCCGGAGGCGGCGGCGGCGCTGCGGTGTCGGCCATGGCTGCGGCCTTCCCCGGCCGGCAGCACCGCGCGGCGCGGCGGCGGACCGGCTCCGGTGGAAACGCGCTCCCCGCGCTTTGGTTCCGGCCTGGCCCCGGCGGCAGGTGGCTGCTTGTGGAGTGTAAACGCTGGGTTCCCGGTACGGGTGGAACTCAGGGGGATAAATAAAATATTTTGGGTTGGTGATAAGGAAGAGCGTTCATCTCCAGAGGTCGGATAGACATGGTTATTCCATAGGATCACAGAATGGTTTGGATTGGAAGGGACCTTCAAGATCATCATCTCCCCCCACCTCGCCCGCCATGGGCAGGGACACCTCCCACTGGCCCAGGTTGCCCAGAGCCCCATCCAGCCCGGCCTTGAACACTGCCAGGGAGGGGACATCCACAACTTCCCTGGGCAACCTGTGCCAGTGCCTCACCACCTCTGCAGTGTAGAACTTCTTCCTGATGCCCAAGTTAAATGGACCCTGCTCTAGTTTAAAACCATTACCCCTCATCCTATCTCTACACACCCTTGTAAGCAGCCCCTCCCCAGCTTTCCTGTAGCCCCCTTCAGGTACTGGAAGGCCACTCTAAGATCTCCCGAGAGGCTTCTCTTCTCCGGGCTGAACAAGCCCAACTCTCTCAGTCTTTCCACACACAGGAGGTGCTCCAGCCCTCTGATCGTTTTTGTGGCCTTCTCTGGACCCGCTACAACAGGTCCATGTCTTTCTTGTGTTTAGGGCTCCACAGCTGGACACGTTACTCCAGGTGGGGTCTCACCAGAGCAGAGAGGAGGGGCAGAATCACCTCTCTTGGTCTGCTGGCCACGCTTTGCGCTTGTCTTTTAGGGTTGCCAGCTCATGATGAGCATCTCATCAACCAGCATCCCCAAGTCCATCTCTGCTGGGCTGCTCTCAATCCGGTTATCACCTGTACTCGTGCTCTATTTCATTAAATAAATGCATTAATTATGAACATAACTAAAAAAGGAAAAATAAACGGACAGTGATAGGATGTTTTTCTATTTATTTTTTTCATTTGTTGCTTCTTCTCATGGGTCTTCTATATAAAAGGCCAGCTTTTCTGAACAGCCTGTGTAGTGCCTTGTTTCTACCTTTGGCTAGTCAGCAAGTAGGTTTTCAAGTATGGTTTTCAGACACCTTGTTTCCCTTATTAATTTCTGTTCCTCCACCCTTCTTCACTGATATTATCTTCTCCTTGATGCCCTTTACCTCTGACTAAGCTTCCAGGAGCCAGGATGTCCCTTCTCATGTCAAAAGAGAGAAATCAGCATACAGTCATCACAGATGTGAGCAATTAGTATTTAGGCATGTTAAGAAAATCCTGCTATTAGAAAGATCCCCTCCCAACTAATAATTGGATGTTGTTAGCAGTTTGAACAATATAGCAAATGCTGTTAACATGTCAGGTGAGTTGACAGAGTGAAGGCACACCTTGAAGTCAGAAAGACTTGAACATCTCAACCACAAGTGTCAGATGAGTCAAGACCATTGCCAAATCTTGCCCAGCAAGTTATACCACAAACATACAAGAAGCCACGAAGATTTTCCTCTATCAGTTGGTGCATGCAACTTCTTTTGAAGCACCCATGTGTTCTCCTGGGAAAATGAGAAAAAATAATCGAGGGAGCACTCTTTAATTTCCCACAACTGAAAGAAGTGTTTGTATGAGGACACCAGTATTTACTGTTGGTTCTTCTTTTAGGAGTATTAGGTGCAGCTACAAAACAAAACAAAAAAATCCTCTCTTTTTTCCTGTATGGATAATATTTGCAGGCCAGGTTTTCCTCAGAACAAAAAATGCAACTCAGTTGCTGTGCCACAGGTTGTATGTGTCATGAAGGTGGGAGTGACATGACATGACATGACATTTTTACCAGTTTGCTCGTCCACCAGCAAATGGTGTTCTGTTAAGTCAACTGGATGTACATTGTGGGATAGAAGAATTGCGAGTTTGTGACCTGTAACTGTCAGAAGGGACTTAGATTTCAGATATCGGATTCTGTGTATCAGTGAAAGATAGTTTTGTGTAGTGTGTGTAATTTGCTAACTCACACGTTCCCTCAGCAAAGCTAGATATAGCAGCAAAATTACAAGTGTCAGCAAAGAAACATTGTGTACATGGTGTTTTCTGTTGATTTTCTTATCTCAATGCCTTGTTATGTTGTTTCTTGTTTTGTTTCTGGGGGATGAAGGGTGGTTTTTTTTCCCCTGGGAATGGAGAGCAAAATAACTGTTATCACTGTGCAGCTGGTTCACAAAACACTCATTTGGTGCAATACACAAGACCACAGTTTAGCCTGCAGAACAAGAAGTGTTTGGTCTGTGGAATGTCACCCGCTCTCTATGTAGTCTGAGCTAATAATGCTGTTGTACTTTCAAATGCTTGGAGGTACTTGCACTTTCTGAAGGCAAAGACAAAAAAGTTTGTGGCAGTCACCTGAACCTGATCCTTGAAAGGCTAAGTAAGAACAAAGCTCCAGCGGATGAACAGGTTGACTGGGGTCAAAGATGTGACTGGAGCAAGTATTTCCCTACCCTGAGGCAAAAGAGGGGTAGTAGAGCAACACATAAAGGAAAAGTGTCCTCAAATACGCAGAAGTAGGGATAGCCCGTGCTATGGGTGCTGTTATAGACAAATGAGTGAGGAAGGAGGTTTTTTGTGATGAAGGAAGAAGAAAATATAAGTTTACATTAAAAGAAGCGTAGTACGGGAGGAAGGAGGGAGGGAGGGAAGGAGGGAAGGAAGGGCTAGTGCAGAGCTTGCCTCAGTGTGATGCACAGAGCACAGAGGATGTAGGAACAGGAAAGATTTTGAAGTTAAATCAGAGAGGTGAAAAGTCATTTAACAAATGCACACGATCAGTTTTATCTTCTAATAGTGTAATAGGTAAAAAGAATTTGACAATGCTACTCTTACATAGGCCCTGATGCTCTCAGATGCAGTGATGAGCATCTGCAGGAAGCTGGCTGTAGTACCTTGCTGCTCAGCTATGCCATCCCTGTGAAAGTGTTAATAGCCTTTTAAGCTGCAGCCCCTATAGAAGATCAGGCGAGTAGAGTTTGGCTCTGCCAGTCTCTCCACTGCACACGACCCCAAAAGAAATTGATCACTGTCTTATGCTCTTCACTAGTTCTCTGCTATCAAATTATTCGTTGACTTTCTCCAGCATTTTGATGTCATTTTGTGCTGTGGTTGGGCTAAAAAATCCCACTGATAGGCAGGAGCACAGGAAAATGTTCTGTGTCTTTAAGTCAATTAGAGTTGGATTTTTTGATGATTTATTTCCCAGGAGGTTAATACTGTAGATACTTTTCACCAGACCAAATGAGCCCATTCCTTGAGCTAACAATTTCTCAAAAGCTCAGACAGTGTTGACCCCATTCTGCAAAATGAGGTATGGCTCCATGAGTGATTTGGCTGAAGGTCACCCTGACAGCAACCTGTAGTCATGTAGTGAAATCTATCTGTGTCCCTTGAAACTCCAGAAGAATGTACAGTTTTGAAGTTTTTGGTTAGTTCATGCCATCTTACTTGAGGATTTATTGTCATGCCTCACAGTCAGCAGTAGTGGCTATAATATATGACATGCTGAATCAGCCACCTGGTTGAGGAGCTGTAAAACTTCTGTTGTTATAACTCACTGAAAAGATAACACTCACAGTACAGTATGCACTTTAATGCATACCAAACCCATGAAATCTTGTTCATTTCCTGCTAAAAAAAAAAAATCACATTGATTTCAAATTAAGTATGGTGTCAGCAAGCTTGATAAGGTTTGGTCTAAATGCATTTTGTCTCTAGAACTCTACAGAATACAGGATTTCTCTAAGGAAGTGGTCATCTAAACTATGTGGCCACATCCTCAACTAGGTCAATAGCATTGGTCATGGCACTACTACTCACTTATTTCACCTAGAAAAAAAAAAGAAACAAATGGTGTAGATTGTGAAGCCAGGAGAACTAACAACTCCTTGGGGCTGACTAACTGCAATGCCAGTTAGTCACTTCAGTGATGCTACACCTCTGGGGCTGAGGTATAAAACTTATTAGTATGCTGATGAGATGTATGATACTGTATGAGATGTATGATATTGTTATCATTATAATAACAATACAACAACAAAGAGGGATATTTTTGCCCCCCAAAAAAGCAGAAGCAGGAGACGAGTAGCACATGATACAATGCTAATGGCATGTGCCAGACCTGCTATCCTTTCTCTTCAAGCAATGACTGCCTACGTCCTGCTGGCAAAAAGTTTCTGGATTATGTTCTGTTTTACACAAGAAATGAAAGTAACCCAAACAACTGAACAAAAATTATAAGTATTCACCATCAGGAAAAGAAACAGTACCATTCACTATGTCCTGATCTCAGCTGAGGTGAGTCTCCAGCAAAGAAAATCTAGAAGATGATGCCTAAATTACTGGGCAGTGCCTTCACATTAGCCAATCAACACAAGGCCATCTCTGGGATCGTGACATGGCCATGACATGGATCATGAGAATCCAAAGGCAGATCTCATAAATTATGGCAATGGTGGCAATAGAAAAAATGCCTTTTGAGTAACTACATCAGCAGCACAAGTTTTAACACAGACCATAACTGCTGCAAACTTGGCAGAGTTCCTGTTTTCGACAGTTCCTCCAACTGCTACATTTTAGTCCAGACTTGTGGGTCAAATGTCCATGTCTTATGGATCTCAGCTGAATCTCTTAATTTTTGCTTCCCTTGATTTTTTCTGGCATGTTTCCTGTGAAGAGACTGTTCATTGCCATCACTTAGTGGAAATCCAGACCACTGCCTTAAGCCTCCATAGCTAGTCATGAACCATGACCATTCTTCCCTGAAATACCTGCATAGGTTAGGTGATTCTTGTTATCCCCCCATGGTTGCTTTGTATTTACAGTTCAAGTCACTGAAGATACAGGGTAGTAAATATCGCTGCCATTCAGGATTCATACAGGATTCTAAGATAGTGTTACTGCACTTGACAGAACAAGAGATACATAAATACAGATGTCATAATAAAATGCATAATGAAGTGCATTTTTGCAGCCTTTTCCATTTCATTTTCCCTACTGCATTCACTGGCTGGTCTCTGTTTTGAAACCTACTTATCTTTCCCAAAACTCCTTTTAAACTTCTGTTGCACAGCTTTTCCCCTCTTGCCCTTTTTACATCTACCCCACATACATTTCTGCCGTGCAGGCAGAGTAGTATGACTGGCTTCTCTCAGCTTCAGCCAATTTCTTTACCATAGTCACTATCCAAAGTACAGCCCTTAGCATTAATAACTTCTCTACTGGATCAGGTAGCTGTTCTTTGGGATGCAGCTGCATAAGATGATAGATTTCTTACCTTGCTAACCCTGCAATTCCTGCACAAATGTTCATATTGGTACAGGAGGGACAAGAGGATACGGTCAGGGACATCTGGAGGTTAGGATTTCCCTTTTAAATGGCAGCTAACAATTTTGTCAGGCGAAAGCAATTTGGATCCATGACGGCCCAAGAAACTCTGGAGGGGACAAGCAGTGGTGTGCCATGGGGGACAAAAGTGGGCAGCTTCAGCACAAAAGTCCTCGTCTTGTGAAACTGCACCTTAGGGATGCTCGCTAGTGTGAGTCACATAAAAAATATTGAAAATCTTGGCAATTTTCATAGCAGCATTATAACATTAACCTAATTTTACAGGTATGGGTTTCATAAACCGGTTTCCCTGGTGCTCATAACAATTCTGTTTGGATAAATTTAATAGAACTTTATTGCTACAGGAGGAAAAGGAAGAGTTTCCAAAATGTCAGAAGTCACACTCTCTAACATCATTCAGAAGGGAAGCAAAACAACTTCTCAGCAACTCCAGTGTGGAGCTACCTGGTATATTTTGACTTGATTCCCTCTGTAAATTTGACTCAGAAGTGTCCTGCAGGCTTGCCTCAACCATTCATCTTTGTGTGTCAGCTCATGCAGCCCTTCCAAAGCCTTGGCGAGATGCCATCATCCTCAGAGATGCTGGAAAGCTGCAGTGGATAAAAATAACTTATTACTTAACGGTTCACACTGGTTGCAGTCACTGCAGATGAGTTGCAAGCAATTTCTCTGCAAAGATCGGCTCACCTCCAGAAGAAATATGTTTAAGCCTGCAGTTTCTTGCTAAAATTATCTGTCATCCCTTTCTGGTGCTTATTTCTGCCTTCATGGTATTATTACAGGACTGGCATCCCCACGACTGACACACTGGAAACCAGTAATTACATCCCTGAGGGAAGGCAAAGGTCATAGGAAGCAAACTTGTTTCTAAACTTTAGCATCTCTGGTGTGTATTTATCCATTTGCAATCTGAAATAGCAAGGTTGGGATGAGTCTGGACACCTTTGCCAAGAACGGGCAGGGTGGTAGTGACCCAGCTTGTCCCCTGCCCCACCGGGTGCCTGCAGGACAGCAGGTGGGAGCATGACGGTGAA
The DNA here is from genome assembly GCA_020746105.1 of Trogon surrucura. NCBI lineage: Eukaryota > Metazoa > Chordata > Aves > Trogoniformes > Trogonidae > Trogon > Trogon surrucura. Next base: position 29,603,678 of record CM036617.1, on the reverse strand, counting down.
CTACCTGCTTTGAAACGCAGAGGGAGGGCAGCTCAGCCTTGCCACACTGGGTGATGCAGCTGTCAGATGGCTGGATGGTAGTGATGTTTCTCAGTGATTGCGTCAGAAGGATTTTTGTGCATTTTGCTGCTCCAGTGAGAGTCTTGCCAAAACAGGAGTTCTGCATTAGCATCTACTGCAGCCGAGTAGGTTGGTTCAGCTGGTGAGCAGCATGGTGTACAGCACGGCATCAACAGCTTTGTGAAGCACGCACATTCCCTGGCAGGAACTCAAGGATAATTTCCAACAACCTCCAATTACAGTATTAATTACAAGAGACTATCAAGTTCACCAGAATAGGCCCCAAGCTTCCTTTTGCATGTAAACTAACAAGGAATTTCTGGTCCATGAAGGTAGAGCTCCCTTCAGAATGTCATCAGCCCATTCATATATCACCCATCATTGTCAACTTCTCTTAAACCATGACACCTTAAAACATTGTTGTGCATGCAAAGCACACCCCTTTCAAAAATGCAAATGTCATGCTGAGTGAACTGCCAATCTGGAGGTTTTGAATGTCCCTGGTGAGGGACTTTTTAGGATGTCGGGTAGTGATAGGACTACAGGGAATGGACTAAAGCTAGAGATGGATTGGTTCAGATTGGACGTTAGGAAGAAGTTCTTCCCCATGAGGGTGGTGAGACACTGGCACAGGTTGCGCAGAGAGGTGGTTGGAAGCCCCATCCCTGGAAGTTTTTAAGGCCAGGCTGGATGGGGCTCTGAGCAGCCTGATCTAGTGGGAGATGTTCCTTCCCATGGTGGGGGGCTTGGAACTAGATGATCTTTAAGGTCCCTTCCAACCCTGACAACTCTATGATTCTATGATTCTGTGATATTTTAATGTTAATTTTGATGATTAGTGGCTTCCTTCTACTTCTTTCCCATACATGGTCTTTTATGTGATAAAGTCTGGAGTCCTAATAATACAGGCACAGTAATACCTTAAAGAGAAGCATCAGGTGCCGTAACTAGATTGCAGATTGCAACACTAACTGCGAGAAATTAGCAGATTGTCTTCAAGCAATATTTGTGCATCATTGTGGAATGCTTATGTGCAGAAATGCCCTTGCTAGCATGGAGCTAAGCTTTCTTTTCACTGTTCAAAAAGCAGACTAATTTGCTGCTTTACTAGTGGTGTGATTGCTGGTCCACTGCTGATACAATGAGCTCTGAATATTAACTGGCCTCAATCTCTTCTCACTCTCTTCAACTTGGATACTTGAAGACTTGAAGAGAAAATTAAGTACTTTTGGTGGGATATGTCTCACCAGTCTTCTATTGTCTCAAAGTCAGAGGTTAAGTCCATAGCTAACTCTCACAGAATCACAGAATCACAGAATGTTAGGGATTGGAAGGGACCTCGAAAGATCATCAAGTCCAATCCCCCTGCCAGAGCAGGAATGCCTAGACTATGCCACACAGGAACGTGTCCAGGCGGGTCTTGAATGTCTCCAGAGAAGGAGACTCCACAACCTCCCTGGGCAGCCTGTTCCAGTGCTCCGTCACCGTCACTGAGAAGAAGTTTCTTCTCGAATTTAAGCGGAACCTCTTATGTTCCAGTTTCAGCCTATTACCCCTTGTGCTATCATTGGTTGTCACCGAGAAGAGCCTGGCTCCATCCTCGTGACATTCACCCTTTATATATTTGTAAGCATTAATGAGGTCACCCCTCAGTCTCCTCTTCTCCAAACTAAAGAGCCCCAGCTCCCTCAGTCTTTTCTCATAAGGGAGATGCTCCACTCCCTTAATCATCCTAGTTGCCCTGTGCTGGACTCTCTCCAGCACTTCCCTGTCTTTCTTGAACTGAGGGGCCCAGAACTGGACACAATATTCCAGATGGGGTCTCACCAGGGCAGAGTAGAGGGGCAGGAGAACCTCTCTTGACCTACTAACTCTCATATCAGAGGAGTGAAAGAAAGGCACTTTCAGAATGCAATTTATCCTAAGATTCCTACCTAGTCTTCTCCCCTGGCTGCACAGAAAACTTGTAGGATGGACCATTGACTGGACACTTAACTTCTTTTACTCCTGTTAGTCTGACTGTAGCTTTTGACCTTTCCACAGATAATAATAAGAGTATGCACCAGCACTGCAGTGCTGCGGAAATTAAGAATTGTGTTTAACTGTGACTGTAACCCCAGACTCTCCTTCTACTTATGAGGAAGGGATGTTTGATTTTACAAATAAATAAATAAATAGTCTCATTTTCACAGTAAAATGATCCACAACATGCCTGTAGGCATGTGACATATCATTCAGATGCATATCATTTTGGATGAGACATCATGGACTTGCCAGTTGCAAAAGTAGATCTGCCCAAGGGCTAATTTAATTTTTGCACCTGAATCAGGAAAAACTGTAAGATTTTAATTCGTAAATCAATAGTGTAGTCTAGTTCATAGCTGCTTCTTCTGTTTCCTCTTCTCATGTGTCTCATTTCTTTACTCATTTTGTTACCTCCTCTCCATCTGCCCATGCAAATGATCTCAGAGGTATGTGTCTCACTCTATCAGAGATATGCCTACTCGGCATGCATTAGTCACCCTCTTAGATACCAATATTAACCCAATTTTCTTTTAGCATGATGAGATTTGGACATGATTTCTATTATCATACCCAGAGATACTATTTCTCCCCCTCTATTCTGCCCTAGTGAGGCCACATCTAGAATATTGTGTCCAGTTTTCGGCCTCTCAGCTCAAGAAGGACAGGGAATTGCTTCAAAGAGTCCAGCACAGAGCCAGAAAGATGGTTAAGGGAGTGGAACATCTCCATTAGGAGGAAAGACTGAAGGAGTTGGGTCTCTCTGGCCTAGAGAAGAGGAGACTGAGGGGTGACCTCATTAATGTTTATAAATATGTAAAAGGTGTCAGGAGGACAGAGCCAGGCTCTTCTCAGGGATGTCTAATGACAGGACAAGGGGCAACGAGTGCAAGCTGGAGCATATGAGGATCCACAAAAACATGAGGAAAAACTTTTTCCACTGTGGAGGTGACAAAGCACTGGAACAGGCTGCCCAGAGAGGTTGTGGAGTCTCCTTCTCCACGGACATTCAAAACCTGCCTGGAGACTTTCCTGTGTGACCTACTCTAGGTGATTCTACTTTGGCAGGAGGTTTGGATTAGATGATGTTTTGAGGACCCTTTTAACCCCCTGACATTCTGTGATTCCGTGATATGCCTGCACACCACCACAGGGATACCAGCTTGTGCCTGATTCTTTGAAATGAATAGTTGTTTTATGCAAGAGTTGAGCGTGAGCAGATACGCGTGTTGAGCTTCGTTCTCCAGAGTGTTGGGCACTGGCTTGAAGATATGCTGAAGTGCTTAGAGTTACAGTAGAGTGGCCAGAGTTTCGGTGTTTAACAAGGTTGAGTCAAAGTTCCTTTCTTTTTTCAGTCACTGAAGTTGCCAGAAGCACTCACCCATGGGCACTGGCATGTAAATTAACTTCGGCTGAAGAAACAAGATGGTTGCAAGGAAAAAGGAAAGAAAGCTCTCACTGTGTTGATCAGAAAGGAAGAACACATTGCCTTCCTCATTCAGGAGGATGAAAATAAGTTCATTCCATCCTCCTCACTGCCTCAGCCCCATTCTGCCTTGTTTTCCTCCAGACAGTTAAAGGTCCAAGTGACGGACAGTCCTTTAATATGCAGAAGTACCACAGAGTCCTCTGTTCTCAGATGTCAAAATGGCTTAGCAAATATCTAGCTTCTCTAAGGACAGCTTATGGTATATATTTGAGTAAAGGATTTTTTTTTTTAAAAAAAAGAGTCCTTGGTTTAATGGATAATTTCCCTTGAAAATGGTAAACTGCAAATTAAATAGCAAAAAGCAATTAATTATTGAAATGATAATATCCTTGTAAAGGTTAAGAGGTAATATAAATGAAGTTCCTGTGAGCACATTAATGGAATTACTATCTTCCCCCTTATAAGTGGCAACTGTAACGACCTTGCTAATTAGCTTTTTCATTGGGAAAGGGAATATTGAAATATGTAGTTATATTGCAGAAGCACAGTCTATGACTAGGTTATTTTGCTACAACATAATATACAGAGAACCTTTCTACACGCAGTTAAGAGCTCTTCCCAGAGCATCCAGTTTTTGGTGGAAACAGGAAATATCTCATTTGAATGACATAGGAAGAACAACTTGTGATTTGGAAGGATAACACAGACCAAAGCCAAAGATTAACACAGACACGCAGGCCAAGGTACACCCTTCTTCAGCTTGCTGCAGCTTTCCTGTGAGCACAAGGCATGGCCAGAACATGATTCAACCCACTGTGGCTGAATAGGTGCCTACTGCTCTCCACACACAGTGCAGGGCAGGTAGCCTGGGTTCTGCAGTCCAGTCTGGGTCTCAGGTACTCCCTGTGCAGTATTTTTAATATGTGGTGGTATAGGTATATATGTATAATGCATAAATGCATACTTGTGTCAGTGCAGGAATGCTATATATGTACTGGATTTCCTACTGAAAAGCCTTTTAGAGGCTTTGAGTTCGGTTCTTACTCCACTGAGAACACGTTTCAGATGTTGATATGCAGGAAAGTGGGTGCTGGTTGGGTTTCAGCTGACAAGGGTTGGCATTACATTTTTTTCCGTGAATGAATCCCTGCAATATTTCAGAGGTTCCAGCTTCACGGAGTGCCTGAGATCTGTATGAACCTCAGGATATGATGGAGAGGAAATGAACTTCCACTAATAAAATGAATTGGCCTTTGCCGCCAACAAGAGGATTTTCAGCTTTCCTTTCTAAAACCCCCAGAAATCATTAGCCTTATACTCGGGAATGTGATCTGATATGGTGAGCTAGAGGTAAATGATTGCTGGAGCTCAGAGGGGAGGCAGCTCAGCTCCAGTTTTTGGGAAAAGCCTTGTGGGGAGGAACACCACGATGCCTTGCATCTCCTTCACAGACGCATGCAGTTCACGCAAACTCTGCAGCTAACCAATGTTCTGCAAATGCACCTCACAAACCTCAAGAGAGTGGCACAGGGTGGTTATGAATCATACAAATTTTTTGGAGGACACAAGCTCCGCTCTCTGCCCCCACTTTTCATCCCCATGCCCTTCACCACCCGCAGCCCCCGCTTTGCGGAAGATGGAGGAGGGAATGTCAAGGACAAAACCTGTGACATTTCCATAGCAAGGGAGGTGTGAAGCCTCCCTGTGCTCGCAGCGCGGCCTCTCCACCCGCCCGTCCCGCGTTCGCGATCTCGACCGCCCAGCGAGTGTCACTGTCGAGCAGCGCTGGCTCCGCTCTCGCCCGCCGCCGCCGCCGGGACAACGCGAGCACCGGCATGTTTCTGGCCCCGGAAAATGTGGGACTCTCAGCTGAAAGCAGATCCCTAGATGAGGCTTTAAACTAAAAAGAAAAAAAAAAAACGGAAACCACAAAAACCAACCAACCAACCAACAAAACCCAAAACACTCCCCCCCCCCCCCAAAAAAAAAACCAACCCAACTTCTTGCCCTTGCATGTGTCTTTAAACAATCTCAGTTCAGTTGTAGACTCATAGGATGGTTTGAGTTGGAAGGGACTTTAGATATCGTCTAGTCCAACCCCCCTGCCATGGGCAGGGACACCTCCCACTAAACCAGGTTTCATCTTTTTTAACAGCATCTAGGGAAGATAGATGGATGTTCTCCTCATAAAAAAAGATGCCATGACTGAATTATTTGTAAAACGGTCTACCAGTAGATGAGCATCCCTTCATCCAGACATTCCCTATTTTTTTTAAGTCCACTTGGTAACAGTGGAAATTTAGGATTGAAATCATCCACGTGTTTTTCCTGAGTTTGTGCAGGACTAAGCCAATTCCTTGTCGGAGAAGGATGGGTCTGGGACCTGTCATCCCGGAGCTCCGTCACCTTGGCAGGGTTTGCTAGGGCAGAGCAGGCATTCCTCCCGTCAGCCACCGGGCTGGTGTAGAATAAACCTCTCCGGCCTCTCCTGCAGCTACCAGGCACGTCAGCAGCAGGGCACGAAAGAGATAACCAGTAGCTTGATTTGCTGTAGCTACTATTTTAGAGCCTTGCAAAACACAGAGCACCTGGTGGCTTTTATATAATAGATGATAAGTAATAACTTTTTAAAGATGAAACAATGTAAGGGGCATTTATGGCAAATCATAAAGGATGCTTCCCTTTTTTTGTTTTACATTGACATGTTGTTTGTATGTGTCCAGAGATTAACAGATTGACATTAGCAACAGCATCATCATATCCAGTAAGACAACCATCCTTCAGAAATGCATGAAGTTCTGCTCATGAACTGTCAGTAATAGGATTTATAAAGTTTACCACCATAAAAATAATTACTAATCATAACATAGTATTGGAATGGAAGTGGAGAGAGGATCTTTGGTTTAGAGATAAGCTTTTAGGCCAGGATTCCTGTTTAGAAGTGACAGCCCCAAATCTTGGGAATCTAGTTCCACGCACAGTAGAAAACATGCAATGTTTTATACTTGGAAGAAACACCATATGGATATATTGGGATCTAGTGATTTGAATTTCTTTTCTTACCTTTCTCTGAGAAATGTTCAGGTATTAGACTTGTGGTTCTCTTTTCCTGCATGTTTAGCTGATTTTTTTCCCTCCAGCTGCTGTGGATTTGACATAATTTCAGGCAAATACATTAATTATCAAATGATTTTCCTAACAGTACTTGTCTGTTTGGTATTTCAGTGACTGTATTTGAATAATTGGGTTGACTTTCTGTGGCTCCCACTACATGGCCTCAAGTCTATTGTTGTGCCTACACCTTTCTTTTTCATTTAAAATCAAGTACAGACATGACCTGAAGATCCAGTTTTGTAAGATGCTCGGAACCATGTCGGCACAATCACTCTCCTGCGGACCACACAAGAGAAAAGCAGATAGTGGTCTGCAAGATTAAAACATCTTGCTTCTTTTTCTTGTCAAAGACTGCAGAATAAGATAGAGGTTTGCTAGCTGCTTCATTTTCCTTGGGGTTTGAGAACATATGTACTCCCCTATGGCATTTTATATGACACTGGATTATCTTACAGGATGTGCTATAATGAAAGAATCTGTGGCTGAGCCTGTGATGTGTATATTACGCTGGATTGATTTCAGTATGGTGACAGGATTTTCTCTCTTTATTCTGCTGCGCTGATTAGCTCCATCGAGTCCGTAGGGCCCCAGCTGTAACAGCAGCTTAGTCAATGAATTGGAGAGAAGAGAAATGGTAAAATCTATAAGCATATTTTCCCGTCTCCCTGCTAGGGTAGTTTTCTGACAGTGTATTCATGGGTGTTTCATCTAGTCTGACTTCCAGTGGTTCCAGCAGTGGGGAATCCAGGGCTCAGGTTCCCTTGACCAACTCTGAAGCTTTCTCAGAAGTGGATTCCCTTAAATCTCAAAACACCAGAACAAATTTTAAAACCAGCTGTTCTTTCAGTGCAGACAAGACCCTGGGGACCAAGGCTTCTGTTGTTGCTCTGCTCTGAGGAGGTGTCTCTGTTTTTGTGGTTACAAGAGAGATTACAAATCCTGAAGCACCATGTAATAACTCCCTTTTTCTTTCAGACAGGTTAGATGTGTGTTGAAGTATTTCGGATAGCTTTCCCAGTAAAAATACTTCTAAGAAAACGTTCCCTGAAAGGGGCAGCAAATGTTGATATAGTTGAAGCGTATTGAGTTGTAAACATTAGGAAAAAAATGGGGTAAGAATTTGGATGTTAACTTATACGCACAACGTGTTTAATTTGTTTCTAATCAAAACAAAACTCCTTCTCCGTCAGAAAATGGATTGTGAAAGTAGCCTTATTTCCCTACAAGTAAATCATGCAGCCAGCTTGCGGGGACATTCAGAGACAGTTGGCAAGATAAGATGTTTCAGGAGAGATGCAGAATTCAGAGTACGGTTTCCATGAGGGAATGCAGAATGGCAGCAGCTCAGGGAGTGAATGTAAAGGCCATATAAGGGAAGTAAACGAACTGCTGTAAAGATGCCATCAGCAAAGCAAACACTGATTTGGGGACCCTGGCATATACCATAGAAGAGATAAATTGCATGAATAAATGCATACTTGTTTGCTTCTCCCTAGATTTACAAAGCCAAATTTAACTGAGAAACTGTTTACATGTGTGAAACAGAAGTTTTTCCACAGTCATTTTAATGCCAAGCAATTTTTACCCATGTCTAGTCCCAATGCCTAACTTAGACACATTTATTGCAGTTTCATTATGATCGAGGCCCTTGGCTAACAAAAGAATGTCAGACCGGGTCTTTAAACAATTTTGGATTTATTAACAGTGCTTGATTCTTCTCTTTCTTTACACCAAGAGCATGGTTCAGGTGTCACAACGTTAGCTTGGTATCCCTGTCATTTCAGGTGTCAGTAAAATGAATAGCAGGAGGTAAAACACCTGACTGAGCCAACTGAAGGCATAAGAGCAGGAAATGAAGAGTGTCTACACTCGTCAAGAAGTGCATAGCTCCTTGCAGAAGTGGAGACGTGAGAGCTGGTGTGCTTTCTGGGGCGGAGGCTTGGCACCAGGCAGAACACTGATTTGAGGGGAGGGTGCTAGAACGGTATGCTGCGGAGCAGGCTCCAGCTCTCACCCTTGGGAAAGTCACACCAGCTCGCTTTCTGTCAGCCACCCTGTGGGCACATCCACATTCAGGTTTTGGTGTGGATCCAGGGCACGCTTTTGGAGTGAATCTCCAGGTCATCCTCACTTATTACGTTTTGGTTTACCCGGTGGTGGTGAGTACCCGAAACTGTGAAGATGGCACCAAAGCAGAAGGCAGGTGCCAGGAATGTATCCAATGCGTTCTGAGTGCTCACGATGCTCTCAGTTCATAGAGCCAGGGTAGAGTGAATGTAAAGAAAAACCTATAGAAAAGTGTGAACATCATTCAGGTCTTCAGCACCAGCTAATCAGAGCAGACTGATCCACATTGCTTGCTAATATAGATGTATACTAGGTGGCTGTAGCCTAGGGGTAGTCAGGGGGACATGGCTGTTTTGGGGGCATGCCTTTATTGTCTTCTTTGTGAAGCACATTACGGCATACATTCCAGCACTCAGCCCATACTTAACCTTCTTCTTTGATTTGAAACACTTTTCCTTAAAGAATATGCTTGAAATGTTTGGATGGAAAACTCAGTCTTGCTAGATACTTTCCAATCCATTTTTTATCCCTTGAGAAAATATGCATTTTCAGTAGTGCTCATTTTAAGACTTTCATTACAGGGGAAAAAAAAAGGAAAGTCTAATTTTAAAAAATCCAATAAAGTGGCTTTGTAATTTAATTCTGAACATGACTGTTGTTACTATTAAATGGTGTAAACACAGACTGAGTGCAATAAACCTCACTTCCATTTAGCATTAATAATATTAATGATCAGTACTTAAATCACATGTCATGTTCCAGGACTGTAAAAGAAACATTAGCAAAGAGATTTTGCATGTCTGGTGCTGACATAATTTAAACCTGGCATAAAATTGTCTTCTGTCTGAAGGAATTTATTCAAGCTGCAGGGCGGAGAGGAAAGCAGAATACGACATCTCTTTCTCCCAGAGGCTCTGCCTGCACCATCTCTCCTCGCCCCCAGAAGGCAACCCCTCCCCAAAAGTTTCCCACTTAAAAGACATTCTGGGAAAGGACTGGAGCTCCTGTCTCTCCGCTTGACCTAACCCAGCCGGGATGAGCTGCTTGGTACTCTGGTCACATTTACTCTCGCTGTAGACCGGCTCCCGAACTGTTGCGATCAAAATGCTGGATCAGCAGGTCGCATGCAGACACACACACACACACACACACACACTCTCACACTCTTCTTATTACACGCACCCCAACAGGAGATTAGCCCCTGTTTTCCCACGTAAGGGCTCCAGCCTTCCCCCTTTCCTTCTAACACTCCTTCCGTGCCGGCTTTTTACTTTTCTCTTCTCCTGCCCTTTCCTCCCCTCCGTCCCCGGCTCCACCGCCCGACGCACTCCGCAGGCAGCCGCGGGCAGGCGGAGCGGATCCCGGCGCCACCGCACCGCTGCCCGCCGCCCCCGGACCGACCCGACCCCGGGCAGCCTCGGGGTGCCGTGATCCCCCGATCCCAGATAACCGAGACCCACCGAACCAGACGCACACGGGCTCGAGGAGGCGGTGCCTCCAGCCCCGACCCCTCGCAGCCGAGACGCCCGCCCCCTTTCCCACCCCGCCGTTCCCACCCCCCCTCCACCTTTCACAGCCCGGCCCCTCGCCCCCGGCCCCGTTCGCGGCCCCGCAACTGCGCCGTCCGCGGCGGGTCCCGCCCGGAGAGGCGGCGGCGGAGGAGGAGGAAGGGGGAGGAGAGGCGGCGGAGTGCATTGCCTCCCGAGGAATCAAACGGGGAGAGAGAGGAACGTGCGGAGGAAGGGAGGGAAGGACGGGCCGGGCTGGGGAGGGTCCCGGTCCCGCCCGCCTCGGAGAGCCTGCGTTGCCTCCGCGCCGGGACCGCGGGGAGAGTCGCCTGGGGCGGCCGCCACCCCCCGGTTCCGCGCCCATGTGCTCCCGGCAGCCGCGGCGGGCAGTCCCCGCGTCCGGCGTGTCAGTAAGTAGCTCTTCGCCACCCCGGCACCTTGCCCGGCCCCAGCCCGGCACCCCCGACCCCTCGCTCCTGCTGCTCCCCGGCCCTCCTGCACTCCCTGCGCGGCTGCCATCCCCTGCCACTCCCGGATCCCCCTGCACCCCCTTTCCTGAGCCGGACCCCTGCCTTCCCGCACTCCCTTTGCGCTGCATCCCCTTCACGACTCCAGATCCCCGAGCCTTCAGAACCTCCTTCTCCTCGACCCATACCCCACCCTGCACGGCTACATCCCCTGCACTCCCGGACCCTCTTCACCTCCCGGATCCCCTTCCTCACCCCAACACCCTGTCCGGCCGCATCCCTCGCCCGTTCCACCGGACCCTCCAGACTCCCTTGCCCTCTCGGATCCTTAGCCTTCCCGCATCCTACCCCTCCCGGGCCCCCGTCCTTCCTGGATCTCCCTGCCATTCCGGACCGCTCTCCCTTCCCGGCCCCTTGCCGTCTTCCCAGCTCTCCGTCCTTCTGGCTCCCCACATCCCCTGCCCTCCCAGCACCTCTGCCTTTCCAGTCTTTCCCTGCCCGCACTCCTCCTTCTCGCCCGGGCTCCCTTTCCCTCCCAGCCTCCTCCTCCCGGACTCCTTTTCCTCCCAGTCCCTTCGCGCATCTCCTCCTCCTCCCGAACCCCCTGTCCCCCAGCCCGCCCCTCTCCTGTCCCCCTCGCACCCTCCCGGCCCCGCGGGCGCGGCTCCCTCTCGCCCCGCAGCCTTCCCCTCGCATCACCCCGGCGAGTTTTGGTTCTCGGCCGCCGCCTTCCCTCGGGGGGGAAACGGATCTCTCCGCCGCCCCCTCCTACCCCCGGAGGGTGGGGAGCGGGGTTTCGGGGCCGGAGGGGCGAGTCCGCCTCCTCGGGGAGCGCTCCGGCTGAGGACTGGCAGGCTCCCGGGAGGCAAAGCTGCCCCCCGCCGGAGCCGGTGGGTTGGCAGGGTCCTACCCCTGGAAACCTCCATGTTGTCCCCTATATCTAACCGTACCTCCTCCCCATCCAGGGAATGATCTTCCCCAAGTGCCATGACCCACTTTGCCTTAGACATTTGGTGCCACGCCAAGACACAGGCAGATACTTCTCCAGAAGATGACTCTGGAGAGATGGCTGGTACCCTGTGCCCCTCTCCCAAGTTTTTATCCCCAGGGCTTTGGTGTTTTGCGGGTTGAAAGGCGTTTCTGCAGGTAGGCTAGGTCTATACTCTTGAGTAGCAGTGTAGGCCTTTTTTAACATTATAGAAAAGACTTCTTTTTCTTAGTGTTTTAAAAGTTAACAAAACTTCTGTGTGGTGCACATGCTTAATTTCACTTACAGACTCTTCCACTACAATCCCTCCTTGTGCTGAAGTAGTATTAATTTTGTTGCCTGTGCCTGAGCTGAATTCACTGATTGGCATCTAATCATGCTTAGAAAAAAAAAAAAAAAGCTCCTGTGAATAGCTATCGGAATTAATTTGGCAGCCACTGTGAGAAATGATCATAAATTTACGAATGCAGTTGTACTAATGATCCTGCATGGGTATAATGAGAAATACACCTCCAACTTCTGGGAAGCAGCAGGAAGGTTTCTATGGCAGTCAAACACACTTGGTCACATTGGTACTGAGCTGAAAGACTGGGAGTTGTCGAAGAGGGGTGCAGAGGGGTTAAGACTCCTGGGTTTGAGTTGGGAAGAGGCAAAGAAGAGAAGGAGCTGGGCTGAGTGCAAGTAAGAATATTGAGAGAGCTCTGTGTTTTAAGCATATATTGCTTGAGTTTGCATGAGAGTTGAATCCAAAAGATGTGGCAGTGTCTTCAGCCATGAGAAGCCCACCTGGAGCTGGGGTTCCTGGCACTTCTGGACATCAAGTGATAAAAGGCTCCTTTTGCACAGAGATGCCAACAACTTAAGGGAGTGCTGGAAAAAATGTCACCTCATAACACATCTCTCGGGGCTATGCTAAGGAGCTTTACCTCTGCCACAAGGGCCTGATCTTGAAAAGCCTTGGGCACCCACGAGTGGTTTTGCAGCGAAGCTGTGAGGCCATGTATAATGCAAAGTACATTCCCCAGGCATTGCAGGAGGAAGGTCTGACTAGCTAAGGATAAACAAGACCTCGCCTTTTTTTCTCTATCAGTACGGGAAAGACTAAGACTTACAGTGGAGAAAAGTGTGTAGGCAAGTACACGGGGAGCCCCTGAAGGTGGCTGCAGAGTGTTCCTAAATGATCACAGCAGCCTGTGCCAGCCCGCCTGCTTCTCACCACCGTCCCACCATCTCTGGCAGCCAGTATTGATGACTATTTTAGCAGCTGCTTGCAACGATGGGACAGAAAAGTGAGATGTCTTAATGAAAAGTCCTGTAGGGAGAAAAAACACTTTGTTAGATAAACATTTTTTTCTAACATCAGTATTACTGAACTTGTATTTTTCTCTTTTTTTTTGTGTCGTTATTTAATTAGGGACCTTTGACTTCATGATGGAAGGAAACTTTTCTCTGGCTGTAAGGATTCAAGCTTCTCCCAGTGTGAGGATTTGTCAAGGCTGAGAGACTCTGGATTTTCTATAAACCTTCCCTAAAATACACAGCTGCTCTTCTGTTTCCCCATTGTGAGGGGTCTTGGAGCAGATACAAAGATGGCCTCCAGCCTCACCTGTGCTGGTGTTGTCTGGGCCTTCCTCTCCTTCCTATGTGCTGCCACCTCCTGTGTGGGCTTCTTCATGCCCTACTGGCTTTTGGGGTCTCAGCTGGAGAAGTCGGTTTCCTTTGGCACTTTCCGGAGATGTTCCTACCCGGTGCGGGATGAGAGCCGCCAGACGACCGTGATGGTGGAGCAGTGTGGCCGCTACGCCTCCTTCCAGGCCATCCCGAGCGCTGAGTGGAGGATCTGCACGGTGGTGACGGGCCTGGGCTGCGGGCTCCTCCTCTTGGTGGCCCTGACGGCACTCATGGGCTGCTGCGTGTCTGAGCTCATCTCCAGGACTGTGGGCAGGGTGGCAGGAGGCATCCAGTTCCTGGGGGGTAAGTGCTCATGCCGGGAGGGGATGTTGGTTTACATGTGTGGAGACTCCTCTGATGATTTGGGATGAGGAAGGCGGTGAGTCAAAACTTTTTGTGAGTGAAGGAGACCACTTGGCTCCCTTGATGCTTGAGCTGGTTGTCTGGACGCCTGAATGTCACCCAAAAATGCAGCCACCAGTGGTCATTCTCTTGTGCTTAAAATCCCTGCCTGGTGGGTGTGCATGTTTGGGAGTTGCATGGCAAGCCGACTTCTGTAGGCTAGTGTCTTCGCAGCAGTTTTGTGGGCTGTAGTTTCCCACAGAGTTCTGCTGGGATTGAGGTACCTGGAGAAGTCTAAGGGCTGCATTGGCCCATGGAACTTGGCAGTTTTGCAGAGGAGAGGCTGTGTTAGGTGTGAACAACCATTTTTCTTTGTCCCTCTTACCTTCATCAGTGGCACAGCTCCTTCCACCTCTGCTCTCTGCAGCTGTGTGGATCTGGCAACAAGTCTGTGGCTCTGGTTTGAAGTGGAAATTGTTTATCTGTGGTGGAGCTGGCCCACCTTCTCCCAGGAGGAGTCCTGCTGCTCTGTCTGACCCATGCTGCGCACTGATGGTGCTGCAGGTTTGTGGAGTCCACGAGCTAGATGGTGTGAGGGAGAATTACCTCTCCTCCTTTTTTTTAGCTTGTGATTGTATGGAGTATTTGTAACTGTGGAGTATTTGAAGGGTATGAGACAATAAACAGGATCCTCAAGTGTGTTTTCTATAGGGCAGTTTTCCCAGTAAATCATCACTCTGTTGTTATCGGTGACGTGTGGCTCAGTGGCACTCACTTTCGCCTGGTGCGAGTGCTTCACCACTCGCGCATGCTCACCCCTGTAAGAGGATGTGTTTCCCTGATTTTCGGTGCTGGGGCATTGCCGGTGCCAGTGTTTTGGGTGACCTGCAGTGTCTGATCCCAGCCAGAGAGGAGCAGGCTGCAGCAGGACCCCCACTCCTCTCCGAGCAGAAACTTGCCCCCACAAGGGCAGTCTGAATACATGCCGAGTCTGCAGCCCTAAGGAAGCACAGGACAAAAACTCTGCTACTGTCCAGCTCAGGCTGGACAACTGAGGCAAGAAAAGGGCCCTGTGCCAAGCCTCTAGCCAGGTGATGCTGGTGTAGCTCCCTCCCAGTGGTGGGGAGCCCTGCCTCCAACTTTTTGAGGAGTTCCTGCACTTAAGAGCAAGCTGACTCCGTCACTTTACCCTTCCCTCAGCTTTGCGACCAAGAGGCATTCCTGTGTTTAATCTGGCTGACAATTTGAAAGTGCAGCAGCTGCTGGAGAGTCAACTCTGCTGGGAGCTGCAGCTTCCTGAAGCCTGCTCCATTATACAACTCCAGCCAGGCAGCCAGGGGGTGGAGGGGATTTTTGGTTTGGTGACACTCTGCAAGCCTTCTCAGTCTGGCTATTTTCACTTAAAGCTATCACAGGCCTGTGCTTTAACCACGTCCCTCTCTCCAAATGCTGGCTCAGCTGGTTTTAATTTGCGTTTGGCCCCTTTCTCGTGGTCGTGCTCCCCTGCCTGCCTGCCCCTGTGTCTGCTTACAGACACCGCAGCAAATGTGGCTGCTCCAGCGGTGGGCAGCTGGCCGGGGGATGCTGGAGGAGCCCCGATCCCCTGTGAAACTGCTGCGGGTCGAAGGTGTGCACACCTCTCCAAGGTGGGGTGGTGGCTCCTGTGCAAGGAGGTGAGAGGTGCCTTCAGACCACACCACGGTAACCCCTACACCTTGCTGACCAGGCAGCATCCCATCCTGCCTGGAAGGACGTAAGCAGGTGGTGCGTTGTCCTTGGTTAGGTGACAATTCAAAGAAATGTGAACTCGTGGTATGAAAAGAAAATTGCCAACAACTTTGCTTACAGTTCAGAAATTAGTTACACAGCATGTCTAATTTTCCCCTCTACTGGCTTTTATGGTTGTCTCTCACTTCATTCAGCACTGCTGGAATTGTGTAAGAAATGAACAAAGTGAGAACTCATCATTTCTTAACCTGCTTAAAACCCAACTGTGGGGACACGAGGGAGAGGCCAGGGGGTGCAAGCCAATAATTTGGATGAACTGAAGGGATGTATTAGGGTAAAGATCAGATCCTTACATCCTCTATCAGGTCCTTAGCTGCTATAAATCAATATAGCTTCTCTGTTTAAATGACATGACTACATTTATTCAGATGCCTAACATAGGCACTGTAATTATTAGGTTGTTTTATGTCAAGATAGCTATGAGCTGTTCACTTTATTTACTGACCGGGAATGCCAGTTCTTTGCTCCTTGTGCTACAGTTGTAGGTTTAGTTATATACCACAATGAATGCTTTAAATATGGCTCAGTGGCTGTACAGTGATTTTCATTTTAGTTGTCCTTTACTTGGAGATGTAACCAAATAAAACCCTCACAAATATTTTTTTTGGATTGCGGAAAAGAACCCCCTCCTATCTTTGTATGAAGAAAAAGCCTGGGGAAACAAGCAGCCCACTGAGTGATGCTATTAGTTCATTGTCTGTGTTAGAGCAAGGAGATGGCTAGATGGTTTCACTTTTTCTTTTCATCCGAGTCACCTGCACCGACACCCTGCTCCAGCGGCAGAGAATGAGCATTGGAATAAACTGAATTTCTCTTGAAGTTAGAAACCAGCATAAAGGTGTGATCAGTGTAGCTAGTTTAGGGCTTTAGGGGTGTTCCATTAGACTGGGATCCAAGTAATTTTCTTAGCATGTTAAAAACACAGACTTGATGAGGAACTAAGCCAATTTACAACAGAATATTATGGGAGGCCCAAGAGTGGGTGAGATGTACAAGTTCCTGAAGCTGTGGTGAGCCAAAGCACTAAGATAGCTGAAACTAACTTACTCTAACACTGGAAGGATTTCTACTGCTGTGAAGAGGTGGCAGAGAGGTTTGCTTACCAGAGGTGATAAGCAAACAGCCTGATCCTCTTCTTCTAGCAGTATGAAGGAGGAGTAACTCCAAGTAGGTCAGTGGAATAACACCTGTATAAAAGTAGTGCAGCTTGCACTAGCTAAATGGTGCCAAGGTTTTACAGCTGGGATTTCCCCGAGTTGTATGTTGCAACTCACAGGAGTGAATTATTCATGAGTGCTTATACCATAAATCTGCTCTTCTCATAAAAATTGAATGGCAGAACCTGCAAGAAACTGCAGATCCACACAGAGTCAGAAGGGCTCTTTTGATATTTGTTGATCTCATGTACTTAGCCTATATTTGCTATTTCAGATGATCCTGGCTACTGAGCATACATGTATTTTAAGATGAATCTGGGGTCTTTTTTTTAAGGCAATTTGGTGGTGGGAAACAAGAAGTAGCCAACACCCCAAGGCCATTTATTTCTGCAGTGGCTGTCAGTGGTCAGCAGCCCATGGCTGGCAAACTGCTGCTGTGGTGTCTCAGAACATGTTTCGTGGACATTTCTGTTGGATTGCTTCTAAAACTGACAACTGAGGTGAAAGTTATGCTGTCTGTAACCTCTTGAGGGCACAGTTATGTAGATGGATACAGTCTTCACTGATAAAACTAAGTGCAGTGTTTCCAGCTGGTTTCTTTTGAATGTTTGGGAGACCGAGGCATATATAATGTAGCTCAGATTGCAAGGATGTATCTTTGACCATAACTATTGAAGGCATGACAGCAGGAAGTGAAGTTTAACAAATCTATGGCAAATTGGAGTCTGTAATTATTGATCTTCTTTTCTTTCTTTTCATGGCAAGTCAATTCCACTTAAATGGGGAGACTAGAAATTTGCAGGTAGGTAGCTCAGATATGACATACTAATTTTGTGAGTAGTGTCACCCTCTGAAAGGAGAACAACGATTTTAAGAACATAGCTGTAATGTTAAGAATGTAATGAACTTAAAGGTTAGGCAGTTTTATGAGAGGCAGTGGATCAAAAGACACAAGCGTTGCAAGGATGGTCAATTTAAAGAGTATTATGCTGGCAAGGCGAAGCTTTTCATTAAAATGGTCAGTGCACGGGAATTACAGATGAAACCTGCACTAGCTCCAAACTCCCTTTGGCTGCGTAGGACATCTAAGCCGAGCTCAGAGCAGTATGAATCCAAGGTAACAGAGCATGAAACAACCTGCTGACTTAGGCACCTCCCTGAACCTGACATTTTGGCCCTGATTCTGAGTGGCATGTGAGAAGTGAGCCTTCCCCATGATTACGGGGTAGCCACATGACTTGTACAGTCATCAGCCTGTACTCGAGTAAAGCACAACTTTCGTTACTCCCTTCAGTAAATGAGCAAAGTTTTTAGCAGCATCTAATTTCCCTTTCCTCATTTCTCTGTCTTGTTTCCCTTTTGTCTCATGGGTTCACTGAAACTCCTGAAGCTATGGTCCTTGTATTGCTGGTTAGAAAATCTGCTCTTGAAGTAGGGGGTAATGAAAGGAGCATTTGATAATTTGAGGAAAAAAAAGGACACAGATCCTAGTAACTTCTGATTTTGCCTCAGGAAAAAGAAAAAAAAAAAGTGGCCTTCTGCAAAAAGCTCTCAGCATCACATGAAATTTCTGCAGAATCCTTCTCTAAGTGTCCTAGATCAGTAGTTTCCATCACCCAGAGCACAGTGTGCTCAGGGCAAGTATTTGCTGGATGCAGAGGGCAGAAGAATAAGTGCTTCGTCAAGATGAGGAGCACATTGAGTGTGGGATGATGGCTCTGTGTTGTTTGTGGTGAAATCTTAGAGAAAACCTTTGAGATTTTAATTTAAAGAGACAAATCCAAAGGAGATCTGCAAGTTGTTGGCCTATTAATGGCTGAATCTGACTTTGCAGGTGAGATGGTGGAGGTCTAAAATGTAGGAGGTAGAGATGTGAAGAACACTAGGTCATAGCACTGTGAGACCATGTAGAGAAGTTCTCCCTCAAAGGAAATACTTGGGGAAACAGTTAAAGAAGTAAGAGGATGCTCTTGGGAGAAATGAGTCATTGAACCTAAGTAATTTTTCAAGGAATGTGGCTGGCAGTCAGACAACTCATGGGTCAAGGAGAATGAAGTCAATCTTAGTTCCGAGACTGGCTGAGAAAAATTTGTTAGGGGCTTTGGTAAGAGTAGTTCCAACTACAGGGAGTAGAAACTCATGGGAAAGGTTTGTGTGGAGCTGGAGGAAAAGACTTGCAGGCAGTGGCCAGTAACCGTCATTTTGTCTGACAGCTGAAATAAGATTCTGCTTTCTGCCTGGAAGATTAAGGTCAGGATCATTTTCTGCCTATAGGGAGAAAAAGCAACTGAGAAGAGCATTACTGGGGACAGGGAAGATCTGAAATGGTCAAGAGGCTTCCAGGAAGAAAACAGTTAACCCCAGGCTCTCCCAAGCCTACCTCATCCATTTCCTCGATCTATGCATATTCTTCACAACTCCCGAAATTTGTACCTGAAAAAAAAGCCAGTCAGAAAAACATAAAAAATGGCCTTCTAGTTCTTTCATCCTCTTTAGCCTAAAAATATTTTTAAAGAGGCTAATTTTTAGGGAGAGGCTGAGGAGGGGCATCTGCTTCTTTCCATTACCAAGCCTTGTTCTTCACCTGCAAGTTAGCTATTCAGGGGTGTTTTGCAACATAAAATCATAGAATGGCTTGAGTTGGAATGGACCTTGGAAGTCATCTAATCCAACCTCCCTGCCATGGACAAGGACACCTCTCACTAGACCAGATTGCTCAAAGCCCCATCCAACCTGGCCTTGAACACTTCCAAGAATGAGGCATCCACAACTTCTCTGGGCAACCTGTTCCAGTGCCTTACCTTCCTAACGTGTAATCTAAAGCTACCCTGCTCTAGTTTAAAATTTCTTCCTCTCATCTTCTAAGATGCAAAGGTTCAGTGACTTTGCAGTGCTCATGTGGACATGTGACACTGCAATCTTCATCCTTGACAAAGACAAGCTGCAGGCTGGGTAGTAATTCAGTGTTTACATGCACATGCAAAGACACTGCAAGAGGGGCATATGAAAGGAACAGATGCCTCACCAGGAGGTAACAGAAGAAGAGCAAACAAGGAGCACGGCACTGTTCCGTGTTACTAGTGAGCGATTGCACATCATGTCATAGGCTCATAGATTCACCAATAATAAGGTCAGCAGACAACACTGTGACTATTTAGTCTGAGGTCTGCTGTAGCGTGGGTCATAGGAGAGTCCTCATATAAATTCAATTTGAACGAGAGTATAACTCTGGGGAAAAAACTTCTAGCCTGAATTTAATTAACTTTGAGAAAAGCAGGATCTTTGTAAGTTGTTCCAGTGGTGAGCTACTCTGACTGCTTTTCTTCCAGATCATTAATGCAAATATTAAAAATGTATCAGCAAGAATATATCATGGTGAAGTTACTTTTTCTTGAGGATCATTTAGACTGCTTTTAAGCCATTTAAGTTATGCTGTGTTTTGGTTTCTTTACTGGAGCAATCTATATAGAAACTGCTTCATAGCTGCTATGTTTCACACTAGCTATCTGCAAGGTGCCTTCACCTACTGTGGTACAGCAGAGAGTCAAATCCTTATATTCAGGATTGGAATCCAGATGAATAAGGCAGGGAAGTGTTATTGTTTGGAAAGAGACTCAGAACAAGGGGATTTAGACAGTGATATTATCTTAACAGATTTTGTAGCATATGTTTTGTTGAAGATTAGCCAACTCTCTCTGCTGTAGTAACAAGAGTTAAAATAGAAGACAAATTCAGGTTTGAAGCTAAACCAATGCAATATGTGTCCTCTGTCACTCTCTGTTTAAAAATGAGATTACTTAGGTTCCTACTCTCTGAATCTGATGTAGCCTCTATTATTTGAATCTTTCCTCTGTGCATGGGCCACCAAATCTGACCGGAGGGGAACTGAAGTTAGAATGTACTTACCTGAAATAGGTAAAGAAAAAGTGCAGGCTTAGATTCTGTATATCCTTAAGAGGGGATCCCATTTCCTACAGTTGCCTTCACCTTGCTCATAGAAGTCCCCACTGCAGCCTTGCTGAAGGCTGCTGGCCCGTCACATCTAACACCACAGCTTTTTGTGCAATTGCTGCCTAAGGAGTCCCACTGAAGGAGACTCGAGTTAGCCAAGATTTGCTATTTAAGCTAACACCAACCATTTTACTGCAAGTGGGTTAGCAAGGAAGAATCGATAATAAACATTGCTGGTCATAAAGTGCAGAATCAGTAGCTCCTGAGGAGGCAATCCCATCCAGCCAGGTCACGAGCAGCACAGAGCAACCAGGGAGTTGCAGTGCTCTTGGTGGTGCAACCTGAAGGAAAACAAATGATGCAGAGATTAGCCTTCACACTTGGCTGTCTTTGGTTTGTTGGTTGTTTTTTTTTTTCTTTCTGTCCTCAACCACTTTGGATATCTTGACCCTTTTGGTATTTCAAAATCTTACTGAAAAAAATCCCAGCAGGGCCCTTACAGGCTGCGAATTTTTGTGTTTCTTTTGAAGTCAGTGACACTTAGTAAGAATGATGTCAGGATTTCTATCTTAGAAGTAAGATTATTTGATTGTGACATTAGCCTAAAATCAGAGCAGTTCTGAGGCTGAGTTTCTTCTTGAAGGGCTACCCCAGTGAATTAGCGTGTTTATACTGAATTGAAACACACAATCATTTTTTTGATTGTTTTCAATTATGTTTACCCCTAATACAAATTTTGGCTAAATAGGGGGGCTGGGGGGAAAGAAAAAAACCAAATCAAAAAACATGCAGAGTCTCAGCCCCGGGGCAAATTCTGCAAGTTAGATTTTAGATACTTTGGAAGTACATTTAAAATGGAAATGCTGATGTATTAGAAGAAAATAAAAGATGTTGCTAAAATATTGAGAAGAATGTCTTCTCCTTTTTCTATAGATGTTGAATATAAAAGTGATGTTTTGAATATTGCTGCAGCTGTGCTTGGTTTAAGCAGAATTTTGCATTAAGAACAGAATTTTTGATCTAAAGAAGTCCTGGAGTGCTGTTTTATTTATCTGTAGAATGAAGTTCAGACTTCTTGCTTTTTTCCCCCCCTTTTTATTAGAAAGGAACAATGATACTCAGCACTTCTGTGATGCTTTTCATTTCAAAAGGCTTTGCTTGCACAACCTAATGAAACTTCAGAAAACATGAGACAGGGGAGCAAACAGTCTATTTTGCTGGTGTAGAGTCAAAGGAAGTTCAGAGTTACTTCACTTCAGATCCTCTGCATTCGTGTTGATTAGAGCAGAATCTGGGCTGGAGTTAGCAATTTTGTTTCTGCGCTGAAAGAGCTGGCTTGCTTTGCTTCCTGAGCTCCATGAGGTATTTGAGTATCACTGAGAGATTCATTTAGTCATCAAAATGTTTCAATATTTTCCAGTGCAGATGAGGTCATATGCTCTACAGACAGAAGGGGATTGTTCCCAATGGTGTATTTTCCAGGATTTTGTCCAGTCTGGTGTTAAATCTCTATGTAATGTGTTTTTTGTTTTTTGTTTTTTTTTTTCATTTATTTCTCTCAGGAAACTCAGCTTACTAGGCATTCCACTTTGATTTTTTTCACAGTCCTCAACCTGCATTTTCCTTTCCTTACTCACATCCTTTTATGTATTTTTTGCTTTCTATACTCTTTTACTTTGTATTTATGAAGTACAAAAAAGACAGTTTTCAATCTCTTTCCTCATTGCAACGAAGTCGGGTATAGAACTGGAGAGCAACCAATGTGTTGTTTCCATGTAGTGAGCAGTTAGGAAGGAGCATGGTGTAATTAAGAAACGTGGTGTGCATTTGTACAACCAAAAGTCCACCCAGATGCCTTGTGGTGGCCATCATGTTGGCTGTCTCCCTGCTCCAGGATTTCCTTTGGCTCTGTGGAATACCTTTGTTGACTTCAGCAATGTTAAACTTTTTATGTTGCCCCAATGCAAGGTGATAAGTGGCACTGAGGCTATGTGGAGGTGGCCTTAGGGCTCAGAGGACCAAGAGGAACGTCCTCTCTTTAGTCTTGGGGTGACTTTGCTGCCACAAGACATCACAGGTCAGAGGGGCAATATCGCATTTGGCAGATCCCTTCTGGTAGCTGTCCTGTATCTTCTCAGGCATGAAAAACTGGGCATGGTCAAGGCACCCTGACAATGCTGGCAATAAGGCTGATTCACTAGGCTTGACTGGATCTCGTTTACATTGTTTGCTCCACTGTCAGTTCCTTGGTGTCACAGGTACATCTGAGGACAGAGGCAGGTGGCTTTTTCCCCTCCAGACTGGCTTTTCCTTGAAGCCTGACTTGCTCAAACCAACAGCAATATTCCTCCGTGGGACCCAGGGGAGGACAGGATCTGGAGCTCTGTGCCGTTGCTACTCATTGTGGCTGGTGGGATTTGGAGCAGGTTGTTGCTGTTTAGCACTGTGGCGACCTTCATGGGATGCTGGATCCTACCTAATTCCCGAGGCACAGAGTATTAATTACAGCAGGCTAACACCTTAGAACAAAATTCTCTCTCAAGAGAGTTGCTATACCATGAGCTGAGTCCATCTTTTCCTACACAACCCTGATAAACTTCAGTCTTCCATAAAGACTGATCATTTTGAATTGATTTGCAAGTACAATTCTTTACTGGGCTAAGAAACTTTTAAGTAAGCTTGGGAGTAGTTTGTAGAAATATAAAGAAAATGTCAATGAAAGGAAGTCTGAACAATTACTTACTAGAAATCATTGTTAGTTTTATCTTGTAACATGATCCAAAAAACTCCAGAGAGAACGAAGCAGAAAATGCAGGGTTCTGATAAAGACTGTATCATTTCTGTAGTAATGTAAAAATCTGACCCTTTCCTTTGCAATCTGACAATTCAGTTGTCATGCTTTGTCTCCCAATAAAGACGCCTTTGTAATATAAAGTGTTATTGTTGATGTGAGCATAATGGTTTTGTAATAAATGTGAACTGATATGGAGTTTGTCCCTTGCACTAAGAAGAAAGGATATGAGATAAAGCTGTGAATAACAAAATATGAATAACAAGCCATGGGATAACAAAAGCTTCTTCTGAAATGTAGCACCCCGTGAAAGAATATGAAACCTGCTAACATAGTGGAATGTAAGAAATAGCCTTATGGCTTCTGAAGAGCACCCTTCTTCACAAGTTCAGGCTTTTGTCTGAATCTGCAACTGTCTGAAAGCTTATTTATGCATACATTTTTTATCCTTTTTTTTTTTTTTTTTAATTCAGAATGAACTTGGTAGTCAGAGCATCACCAGCAATTCAGGTCAGGCACAATACAGCTGAATGTTACTGGGAGAGATTACCAAAAGTACTCAAAAGTGCTTAATTTTGTGAATATATAGAAACTGGGACAGTGTGACGTTGAGGGACCTTTCTGAGTGTATGCGTGAAAGGAAATTTCTTGGTACTTCATTTCAAACTTTGCTCTAACTCAGACCAGGTGCTGCTGCATGCCTACTAGCTTTAAATGTCATTTGGAGATTAGTACATCTGCCTGGCAAGTTTGTGCAAACATCCCCAGTTGTACAGTATTGCTTCTGTTATGGTTGTTCTTGCTGTAATGTAGGAAATTCTAGAAATCCATCATGCTGGGGGAAGAGATAGAGACAGTTGCTGCTCCAAAGAACTCCTAACTGGAACAAAGTCAGGGAAATTAAAGGTGCTTTGAGTTTACTGCATTTTTAATATGATAAGGTGCTAACTAGTTTCTTTTGTGCTTTGTAGGGGAGTAAGTAAAAGGAGATCTCTGAATGTTGGCTTAGTAACAAACGACAAATGTATTACTTTTATGGGTAGAATTTCCTCTTCAGATAACTTAAATCCCTCTAAAAGCTCTTTCACTTTATCTGCATCCTCAGAAAGGTACGAGCAGGGGTGGGAGCAGTGTTATAGTAGGCAAAGCCAGCTGAGGAGAGCAGGCTGCTGTGTGGGGAAGGAGTCAGGGCGGAGTGAGCAGGAGAGGGCTGCACGGGGAGAGGAGCTTCACCCCATTGTAAAGCTCCTTTTGCTGTACCTGAGGTGTACATGTCCTGTTAGTTCTGCGGGTCTTTCAGATGTTGTGTGGGTTATACAGAGAAAAACACAAAACCTAAGTCTTCTGTGCTGTAGCATGTTTTAGATTTCAAGGAATTATGTTAGTTTTCAAGTAATTTTTCTGGCACAGCAGTAAAAACATCATGAATGGCACTAAATACTGGGATAAAACTCTTTATGCCCAGGACAAACCCCTAAATCATTACAGTCACATTCTGCAAAATCAAGTGGTTGTAATAAAAGTCAGGACATTTTTACGAGAAGTCCTTTTGCAAGAAACCCAATGGCTGGCTTTGGAGACCTTAATTTGGTACTGAAAAAAATCTCCTTTCTGACTAGAAACTTTCTCTCTGGAAAGTATTCCAGGGTCACCTGTGGACCAGCAAGAGCAGAATCCAGCCATTTGGGCCAAGTTTCAACAAGTTGTGATGATGAAACCCATCAATGAGGCAAAGCTGCAGTGCCCAAGCCTCTCTGTGTAGCCTGGGGCCAAGACAAATACTGATGTGCTCTTCCCATCTGTCCCCCAAACTCCCCAAGCCACAGAAATAATGAATGTAGCTGAAGCTACTTCCAACAAAGATGGGCTATGCATCTTTTTTGTGCCTTGTCCCCAACCAGAATTTGAGGGATTACTCCCATAAATGAATGCAAGCACGGTTCTGTTTGCAGGCTCCGGCTTTTCTTAACACTGTTTCAAAATAACACTGTTATAATAATTAAGGTGTAAAATGATTATTTCACAGGCTACAGCTTTGGAAACCATTCTCCTCATGAGCACTGAGTCTGCTGACCAGAGTCCATTGCTTCTGTCTTCTATTATTATCTTCTATTTCCTGTTCTCCTCCATTTGTTCCCAGGCTGTGGAAGGGGACACCACGGCTGCAGATAGTTTATGCTGAGCCATTCACAACTCTGTTTGGCTTGTTCCTCTTTTCCATAACAATTTGCAATAAAAACTGTGTCAGGAAAGAGCTTGGTGACCTGGGAGGGTTGGGACAAGCCTTACACTAGAGATGGCAAATTCCATTTCAGGCCACTAAGCCGCAGATCCGGTGCTAAGAACACAGGAAGCTGGGAGGATAAATACTGTAACTTTTCATCTCATGCATAAGAATTGCAGTCTGTTTTGATCTCGTGATAGAGAAAAGTCATTCTGCTTATCTCATCTAACATAGTGGCTAGTCTGATTACAAGCTTCTCTGCTTGGCACCTTTTTAAATTCAATTTGGCTGCCTGTGCCCTTGGCACACAGTGGGTTTCATTAAATTTCACAGCAGTTAGTTTTCATTCCCTCTGTGACACCTTTTTATCAACATTTGACTCTGGTGTAATTTCAAGCAATTGCGCCTTTTTTTTTTTTTTTTTTTGCAAAGTTGCTCGTACCGTAATAATCTGGCAGAGCAGGTGGGGGAAGACGATTTAGACACTGTGGCAAATCTCTAATATATAGGAAGCCAGGTCAACTTGCAAATGTTTTTCACACACAATGATAAGAAAAAGGAGCTGCTTCCCTTCCTCTGGTGGTATCACTGAAGACTGACAAAAATGCAGTTAAAGAGCTTGCTCTAGGAGGCAAATTTTATTTCCTTCAGGCTAATCACAGATTTATTTTTGAAGCAGAGCTAGCAGAGTGCTGCTGGGTTGACAGCCCAAGGTTGTGAGACAAGCCTTCCGCAACATGGGCTGCTTAGCAAGCCTATGTGAGTTTTCTTTTCAAAAACAGATGAGGAAGCTGGCTTGTTAGGAGAAGTGTTATGTGTGTGTGTATGAGTTCAGGAATACAGAGAGCAGACATGGTTGGTTCCCTTTCAATATCTGATACGCAGTCCCTGGTAGGTGGGGTGGGAGAACCCAAGCACCCCAACATGGATCTGGCATCTCTTGTTCACATCCCTGCTACCTCCTCCCCAGCACACAGCAGCATTTTCTGATTCTTGTGTCTAAGGCAAATGCTGGGCAGATCTGCGCAAGTATAATTGGTTTTGTGTAAGTATAAATGGTTTTGAAGTGCACTCTACAAGGCCTTTATTTGGAAAATGCCAGCCCTTTTTCAGTCTGCCAGGCTGAACATCCAAAAATAATGTGTTACGGTTTCTCAGTAAAATTTTAAAAAGTACCCAATGAAAAATTAATTCAAAGGGAAGCTTAAAAGTTCTTAAAAGTGTGCTCTGCATTCCGAGGTAACTCAAACACTTAAGGGCAGCCAAGCTTGGGAGTCCATAAATAATTTTCAGAATGAGACTTCTGATTTATGAAATTTTTCCTTATATTCTTTGTAAGGGATCTGGCTGGAAAAGGTGGCCTCACTCTTTCTTCTGGGGATGGAAAACATCTTTCGATGTTTCAGCTCATGGACCTCTGGCTACAGACTGAAATCTTGCTTGTTTTTTCCAGGTTGGCTGAATACATTGGTTTAAGGATAAAGGTGTAACTAATAGTTTCTGAGAACTTTTTTTCCAACTAAGCTGAATGTAGGAATACAGATTATTCTTTGTCTTAGTATGAGGGAATGAAGTTCAGGATCTTCACTCAGTGTTTCCAGCACAAAATGCTCTAGACCTAATATAGCAGACTGTTCAGCAATAAAATTACTCTGGGGGAAATTTCTTCCTCTTTCACGTAATTAGTGATTAGTTTATATCCTGAAGCCCGGAGATTCCTATAAATTTTATACCTAGCTTAATGATAGAGGTTTAAACCACAAAAATCGTATTAAAATTATAATCTCTTTATTCAGATATCCAATACACACGGTTACTTTAGAGTTGGGGCTGTTCAGCCTGGAGAAGAGAAGGCTCCAGGGAGACCTTATAGTGGCCTTCCAGCACTTAAAAGAAAGAAGGGGAGGGACTCTTTTATCAGAGAATCTAGGGCTAGCACAAAGGATAACAGCTTCAAGCTAAAAGTAGGTAGATTTAGATTAGATATCAGGAAGAAATTATTTTCTTTGGGGGTGGTGAGACATTGGAACAGGTTGTCCAGAGAAGAGGTGGAAGCCCCATCCCTGGAAGTTTTTAAGGCCAGGCTGGATGGGGCTCTGAGCAGCCTGATCTAGTGGGGGATGTCCCTGCCCATGGCAGGGGGATTGGAACTAGATGATCTTTAAGGTCCCTTCCAACCCAAACCATTCTATGAACCACATTTACATAAATGTTTTACCAGTGTGTCCAGTGGCAGCTCTGTAAGAGTAGATAAACAAAAGATTATTTGGAAGAGCTGTATCTTCATATTTTATATCTTAAAAGACTTTAATACAAGACTACATCCTTTTGTTTCAAGATGATATATTTCATTATCAGTGCTGTTGAATGCTTGACTTTGTGGGCCTTCAGCTGGAAGACTGCTAATACCATGTGGTCCTGACAGGCATCTCTGGGTATTTATGGGCTTTGATATATATAGCTGCAATCTATGGATATTTCAAAACTGCTTAACATTTCTGGACCTGAGTTAAAGTTTGTACTTGACATTTCAATAGTGTCAAGGCAAAATTAATCAGAGCTCAAAAGATGTATAGTCTTACTGACATACTAGTGAGAGTGAAAATATAAACCACTGAGAAGCAGCCTGATGAAAGACAGGATCTAACCTGAATTTTGGAAGAGGATCTGCAAAACTGGCTTACTGCCACAGACAGGCTCTGAGGTGGTGTGCAATGGTATAGCTGGCATTTACTGACTAAGGTACCAGCTTAAATGACTCAGCTGAGTTGTATGTCCTGTAATAAGTCACTTGGAAATCTTCTTACTTGTGAAACAGTAACATATTAAATATGCAAACTAATCTCTTGAAACAGTTCAGATAAGCAGCATTTTTAAATATACCCAGTCAAGATGTTTTTCAGTCAATGAAGCTCAGCAAGCCAAATGCTTTCATTTCAGTGGCCCTCATGAGAACAGTAAAAATTTATACTTGGTTGTGATTTTAGGCTGTATGACTGGCTGTCTTTGTAGTAAAAATGAAGAGTTGGGTTTTGGGGTTTTTTTTTGTTTATTTTTGTTTTAAATAGGTCAGCGATAGGCTTTACACGTTTCAAAAGGCTGTTAGCTCATCCTCAGTGAAAGCTGTTAGTTTGAAAAGCATCAGATCAAATATTATGCCTTTTGAGAAATAATACTTTTTATTTGTTCTGTAAAATAAAACCCTAAATGAGGGAGAAGCAGTAGTTTTGTTTTAATAACACCTAGTCTCTATAGAAAGATACGACGCACTGTGTGTCTGTAGATGAGTCTCCATGTTTCCCAACAAGGCACTGTGGCCCTTCTGGGTGTGGTGGAGCTGACCAGGATTTTTTGGTGGAGAGGTAGCATAAGCTGTTAAATCAGCTTGAAACTGCAAATCTTTTGCCATATTTTCAGCCTGGAGGAAACCACCCAGTGAATAGGGCAAAAGTAAAGAAAGAGGATCTGCAGGTCTTCATAGAATCAGCTGCTACTCCAAACGCTAAAGCCAAGGTAACTGGAGAAGACCTAGCAGGGTAAGAAGGTTGGGATGGGGAGGGACTATATTAGTTCCTTTCCTGTAACTTTTTACATTTTTCTGCTTACTTGTTGTGAAAGTTGTCTTATTTTAGACTTTGGCAGGAGTGTAACAGCCCCCGCTATCTCCACTTACCTCTGAATTTGGCACATGGTGACTTATGTGCTGATCGATTGACTCAGTGATCTGGATTTCATCTTACGTCTGGAAACCATTCATGTCTCTCTCATGAAATCTCTTCAATTCCTTTTCACAGTTTCCCCCTTTCCTCCCAGGACACTCTCTGAAGTACTTCATGCCATATCTAGCAAGCATGCCTTAGTCATCATGGTAGTGGTTGCTCCCATTTAAATTCAGACTGCTCAGATTCTCTTTAAAATAATCAGAGATTTTTGTTAATCTCCGAAGATACGAGGACAATGGAGAATCTTCTGTCTTGCAAACAGATGGTGGGAGGTGCTGCTTGCAAATCGGGTATATAAGTTCACTTTGAAAGTAGAGTGGGACTGCTGTAAACCAAAGGGAGAGAAGTGATGAGGTTTACAGTGATCTTGAACAGTACATATGTGAGAATGGAAAGCAAATTGTTGACACGTGCCTACATTCGCAACAGTTTTGAAAGTGAATTCACAAGTTACAATCAGTTTTTTTATTGCAGCCTGTCTCCAAATGCACACAAGTAAAACTGAGAAGGCAGGTGCATCTTTATCAAAGCTAATCAGTCTTTGAGATGGCTAATGAGAGCAAAACAGGATGCCAAAAAGAGGAAGATTTGAGGGAGCTTAAAACTGCATACTTGTTTTTATTTTCCCTTCCCTAGTTGAATACACAATTTGATGTCATCTCTGGCAAAATTGATTGACAGAATTCAATATTCTAAGTTACAAAAGCACCTTTCTGTAAAATCTTTATCTTAGACTGTCTCTTAGCACAGATGCAAGGAATATTATTTCCATTTTACAGATAGGAGTCTAGAAAGTTATTGAAGGTTGCATATAAAATTTATATTTTAAAAAGTGTTGAGTAGAGAGGCCTTCCAAATCTTTGGCTCATGAGCAGCCACTGAACTAGTTGTTGTATAGAAAAACACTACTAAAATACACAGGTACAATAATGTGTCTCTTCCTTACTCTGACTACAGGATTATTATACGCCTGGCATTTCTGAGGCAGGCGGAAATTCATACTGTGTGCATCCTGAGCTGATGGGTGACTGTGCAAACAGTGTTGGTCACAAGCTAACACACATTGTTTCTCAAGGCAATTTGCCCTGCTGAGCTCCTTGCTGCCATAATTAAATGGCTTTTTTTTTCAGTCTAGTTGTGCAGAAGGCATATCCTAACTGAAAGACACAGCTAATTTTCTTTTCTTTGTGAAGCTCTTCTTCTAATAATAAATGGTATCCCTCGGTTCAAAAGAGGTCATAGTTTCTTTTATGCACAAAGATTATATATCCTTATTTAGATGACTGGTTTTCAACCTTCCCTGACTGGTTCACTCCCTAGACTGCTGAAAGGCATGACTAACCTTACTGTGCTTAGTTACCTTTCGTGGACCCCTCACAAAGGTCCGTGAGACCTCCTACAGTCTTGGGTCACAAGCTGGAACTCATTGAAAGACCATTGTAAAAAAATTTAAAATTTTCCATTGACAGATTTGTAGGTTAGAGCTGCTTTGTTGTGTTTGATGAGTTTTGTTAAGGACATTTTGTTCTCCCTGCATACAAAGAGCAATAATCCTATATGCTTCTGGCCAGAAAAGCAAACAAACAAACAAACAAGCAAGGAGTAGGTCTGCCACAGAAAACAGAAGGGAGATTTTAGATCAAAGCTCTCATGGAGCCATGTGGTCATCTTTTGTCTATGTAAAGTACAGAATTGCTGCACTTTTAATCCGTTGTGCAAATATGTATCTAGAAGATTAATGAAATGTGGATTATATGTTCTTTGAAAACAGTTATTAAGGTGTCTTGCCACAGTTTCTGACTGGATCTTTCACACGAGCAATTAATAGTTCTGCAGATTACATGGCACTGAACAAACAGTACATTGCATCAGGCTACACAACATCATATTCACAAGGAAGGAAACATTTAAGACCAGTGGTGGACTGAACATGCATTTTAGGTTGGCACTGCACCTGCTTCAGGCCCTACATGTTCTTAACTATTCTTTCAGATATACCTGTGTTAGGGGAACACAGGTACAAAACACTGCACAAAAGCTCCCCCCACACCCTCTGTCTTCCTGCGTTTTAACCTTCAAGCTGCAGGAATCTGAGTTGCTCTTTCTTTCACATCTGATTTCAGAAGGGATGCTCAGCTGGGTACTTCAGCTGAGGGTGAACAATCTCACTGAAATATGTCCCCACATCTCCATGCCAGTATGAACAGAAACAAGCTTTCTCCTTCACAGCATTTTGGGGGGCAGCAGGAAAGTGCAGGTGCCCACAGGCAGGCTCATGGCTGATGCTCCACTTGAGAGTTTCTTGTGTGAGGAGCACGGCAGGGTGACCTATTGCCATGGCTTGGTGCTTGCACCTGGGGCATCTGGTGAGGAACAGCAGTGCTTGGGTCTTGCTGGAAATTTTACTGTTTGTGGGAGTGGGACCTTGATACACTGTGTGGCGTGGTGACTTGGGGTCTACCTCTGACAGAAGATGCAGAAGAACTGAGGAGAACCAAGGCATTGATGTACCTCACTGCAAAAGCTGCAGGAAGTCCTGCATAGCTGAGCCTGTCAGGCAAGATCTAGCACAGCTAAAGTGACCCTCTGGCATGTCCCAGTGATGGATCTCTATGGAGCTGTGCCCGTGAAGAACTGGGACAGCTTCGTTATGCACTGTAAAATCAGAAGTGCCAAACAACAGAGTTTTATGATAATGTGATTGCAAGATTAATTGGCACATGCAGTTAGCAGAGGACATGGAGAGAATTTGCAATTGCATGTGGGAAGAGTGAGTCAGAATGACTTTGTACCTGTTGCCTGTTAATGCACATGTCACATACATTTTTAGTTTAATACTTTACTGTTTTCTTGATTATTGTAATTTTCTGAACTACCTCAGTGTGAAAACATATCACAGAAGATGCTGATACTTTTTATTTATGTAGGATGCTTAACCTATACTTCTGAAGTTACTTAGCCAGCATTTTATTTATCTTGAAATCATAATTATTCAGTGCCTCCTCCATCCTGCTCTGGCAGGGGGGTTGGACTAGATGATCTTTAAGGTCCCTTCCAACCTTTAACATTCTGTGATTCTGTGATTCTGTGATCCGTTTTTATTTAATTATGACTGTATAGACAAGAGCCACAAAGATAAGTCTCTTCAGGTTGATCGGTTGCACTGAGCGCCTTCCATGCACTGTAATGAGTTTGCTTGACACCTGGCAATTAAATTGAATAGACTTTTTTTGGTTACTATCCATGAGGGCTGGCGTAACATCAGGCATCCAGTGATGTGGCTTGATTCTCACACATGTGGCAGACTCTCCCTGTCAGTATGAAAGGAACAGGTGAAATAAATTATGGAGTTGCCAGCTGCTTTAAACAATCCTGTTCAGCTTTATAACCCAGTCTTGTCAAGTTGCTGAGATTTGATGCATTTTTTGGGTGAATGTCTTCTTTAGCCTTTTCAACCGTTGCCAAAGAGAACCTCCTACTGAAGTTATTGCTGCTTAAAATTCAAGAGTGCTTTCAAATTCCTCTCTAAGGCAGGGTTTTCTACAGAATAAAGGTATTCCTTATCATGCTACTGTATTTAATACATCCTTTTTGATGCCATAAACAATGATGGAGTGACTGAAGTCTATGTATGCCTGTCAACTAAAATTATACTCTCAGACACCTGTTTACAGCTGGGACAATTCCATTGATTCCCGTGGGATTTCTCCAGGTTCACTCCTCATGTAACTGAAATCCAGATATGCACCTGCCTGCTTTCTGGGCTGCCCAGGCCCTTTATAAGGAAAGGAATTTGACCCATGTGGGGGTATTTTCCTCAGACTTGAATGTATCCTGACTTGGACATGACTTGGATCTACCCAGTTAACTAAGCTCAATGGAAATAAAATATTAAATAGTTTATTGACAGTTTTATCACTGAAAGTACCTGCACTGTGCCCACTTACCTTTTCTTTTTTCTTTTTATTATTATGCCTTTTTTATGCGAGCAACATACTTTGAATCAATGTTATGACTTTGAGCCACTACCCATTTCCAAAAGTGTGTTAGTTTGTAATTTAAAGAAGCAAACAAGTCCATTAGTTTAACAGTAGACTAAGATATGTTCATTTTGATGAAAACATTAGAAAAACTCCTTGAACTTACCTTAAAACAGTGATGAACCAGCCTAATTTCTCGATGTTTTCTAGTATGACTTGAATCTGCTCTGCCTTAATCCTCATCATACAACTTAGTTCCCCACTGGGAAATATAAAGGGCAGCTCCTAAATGCAAAGACAGCAAAAATTGCTTTCAAAACGTGCTTTTTTCTATAATTTATAAGAAATTATAGTGTGTTTTTTTTTTTTTTTAAACTTTAAAGCTCCTTTCTTCTTGGGCACATTCTTCTGGTACTTTTATTAACAAACCAATGCTGCCTCACTCATTCCAGTGGTAAGAACAATATTTCAGCCCGGATTTGCAGGCAGCCATACTCACTGCCCAAGGAGCTCATGCAAACTGCTTGGTGAAGGGATGCACCCCTTAGGCAGTTTTTTTACATATTGGCAGTTTTTATGCTGCTCTTGGGGGTTGCCTTTGAGGGAGCTCTCTGCTGGCTCTTACAGTTTCCTGGGCCCACATGGCTTCGTCTGGCTCCTCTATGGCTCTGTTGGAAAATAAGTGAAGCCTGGTTACCCTGATGATATGCCAGACTTGTTCAGGGGCTTAATTAGCCATCTCCCCCAGTGAAAGCTTAATTTTGGTTGCAAGGAGTAATAATTCCAGCAGAAATAGTCTGAACAATTAGATGAAACTGAGGAAGTGTACAAATAGTGAAAAGGTTCCTAAAATGACATTTTGATGCTCCTTTCTGTGAGTGATCTCTATCCCCTTAAAGCAATTGTGCTGATGTTTTTGTCTTGCTCCTTTGGTTTGGAGTACTTCTGCTATCAGGTTTGTTTCCACACCACAGACAACTTTTTTACCCAGACACCTACCTCCTGTCTTCTTGAGCCAGTGGACCACATCACAGTACTGCAACATCCTATTCCTAATGACAAGAATAGATAGGTTTTTGGCCATCTTTGAACATTACTTTGCAACTGGAGGTAAGAATGACCCCCAAGATTCATAGAATCATAGAATGTTAGAGGTTGGAAGGGACCTCTAGAGATCATCTAGTCGAACCTCCCTGCAAGGCAGGATCCCCTAGGCCAGCCACACAGAAACGCATCCAGGTGGGTTTTGAAAGTCTCCAGAGAAGGAGACTCCACAACCTCCCTGGGCAGCCTGTTCCAGTGCTCTGTCACCCTCACAGTAAAGAAGTTTCTCTTCATGTTGAGCTGGAACTTCCTATGTTCTGACTTAAACCCATTATTTCTTGTTCTATTGCTGGGCACCATTGAGAAGAGATTGTCTCCTTCCTCTTGACACCCACCCCTCAGATATTTCTATACGTTAATAAGATCCCCTCTCAGCCATCCCCTTTCAAGGCTAAACAGCCCTAGTTCTCTCAGTCTCTCTTAATAGAAGAGATGTTCAAGTCCCTTAATCATCCTCATAGCTCTCCGTTGGACTCTCTCCAGTAGGTCCCTGTCTCCCGTGAATTGGGGAGCCCAAAACTGGACACAGGATTCCAGGTGTGGTCTCACCAGGGCAGAGTAGAGGGGGAGGAGAACTTCCCCAGACCTGCTGGACACACTTTTCTTAATGCACCCCAGGATCCCATTGGCCCTCTTGGTCACAAGGGCACATTGCTGTCCCATGAACAACTTATTGTCCACTAGGACTCCAAGGTCTTTCTCCATGGGGCTGCTTTCCAGAGGGACATCCCCTAATCTGTACTGGTGCCTGGTGTTATTCCTCCCCAGATGCAGGACTCTACATTTGTCCTTACTGAACTTCATGAGGTTCGCCTTTGCCCAGCTCTCCAGCCTGTCCAGATCTCACTGGATGGCAGCACAGCCTTCCTGTGTGTCAGCCAGCCCTCCCAGTTTTGTATCTCCAGCAAACTTGCTGAGGGTGCACTCTATCGCCTCATCCAGGTCATTGATGAAGATATTGAACAAAACTGTATCCCTGGGGAACACCACTGGCCACACGCCTCCAACTTGACTCTGTGCCGCTGATCACAACCCTCTGACCTCTGTTGCTGAGTCAGTTCGCAATCCACCTCACAGTCCAATCATCTGTCCCACATTTCTTGAGCTTACCTACAAGGATGTTATGGGGGACAGTATCGAAAGCCTTGCTGAAATCAAAGTGTGTGACATCCACTGCTCTTCCTTCATCTACCCATTTGGTCACAATTCATGATGGCCACGATTCATGATGGGGAAAGTGTGCTCAGTTACCAAAGTGTCTGTAGCATTCCTGGCGTGCTGCAGACCTGCCGGTATCTGAGAGGCCCAGCTTTTTGTTTACCACCCAAGAATGATTCTGAGGTACTTCCTTTAATACTCACCTCAGTTTTCTGTTTCCATGCTATTTTTACTTGGGATCATAGGACAGGCCAAGAGATCAGTCGATACTTGAGCCCAATTCTACCTTGTGACACACATTTAATCTGGAGGTGTTGTCACCACATCTGCTTGCCAAACCCTCACTTCCTACCATCACCAGAATATTTTCCAATACCTACAATGCCTCTCACTGTTGCCTTGCTCGTTTTGCACCTTTGTTCTGCTTCCTCTGTCTCTCATCCACTGGCTGCTCTTCTCCTGTTTGTTCTCAGTGTTCCACAAAGTGTTTAAAAGCATCTTCTCTTCAACATTATTTTTATCCCTTTGCTTGCACTGACCAGCAATATAATCTGTTTGTTTTTTTTTTTTTTTGTACCTGTGTGCTCCATGTTACAGCGTCTGCTTCATTATTTTCTGTCTTCTTCAAGAGGTAAGCACCTCAGGCCATGCCTGTGTTTCTGGTACACATTGTAACGCTTCAGAAAATGATTACGAGAATCTAATAGTTCTCCACATGTTTTATTTATTTTATTCAAGCCGTCTATTTCTTGAAGAACCTGTGCAGTAAATAGCAAGCATAGGAATTTAGTCTAGCAAGGAGTTGTTGTGTGAGGATGCCTGTGTTCCTGGCAAGGGAGAGAAACTGTAGATATCACCGCATCATAAAGGGGCACTGCACTGCGTAGCAAG
Source organism: Trogon surrucura (assembly GCA_020746105.1). Taxonomy (NCBI): domain Eukaryota; kingdom Metazoa; phylum Chordata; class Aves; order Trogoniformes; family Trogonidae; genus Trogon; species Trogon surrucura. The sequence continues at coordinate 29,567,244 of CM036617.1, read as the reverse complement.
GTCCATGCTCCAGGAAGTCCACGGGAGGGTCTCATCTCACATGGTAACTTGCTACTGAGCCCCTCCCCTCTCTCAGTAAGACTCCGTGCTGGATGTAGCTTTGTCCTGTGAAGGCATTTGAGATGCCTGCATCAGGCCTGAGGACTTCTGGTAGTTTTGATGTTTGCCTGTGTTGTGTGAGAGTGGTTAATAACTGCATTTGGCTGAAGCAGGGCACAAAAGAGCCCCTGGAGATCAGGCTTGAGAACCACACTAGTATTCTCACAACAGTGACGCTCTTGAAAACTTGCACTTTATGTCCCAATCAGCTGGGGTGCCACGAAGGAACCCTGCTCTTCCAGCCCCACCTCTTGATCCTGCTGCCCACCAGCTTTACACTACCCTACCGCATCAGGAACTGCTCTGCCTGAAAATTGACATAGGGGGAAAAAAAAAAAAAAGAAGTTATTTTTAGCTGGATCAATTACCCTATCTGATTCCCAGCATGGCTGCACAAATGTTTGTACTGGCACAATTGAAATGATGCTGTGGGAGTGGGAATAAGCAGTCACAGATATGAGGAGGAGGAAGCCAGGAACTGTGCATATCACCATAAAAGGGTCCATGCACTCATAGCCTTAAGGCCTGGTCCTGCCACTGAACTCAGTGGGAGTATCTGTGGAGTCCTAAACCGACTAATATTTAAGAGTAACAGTAAATATAAGTGCAGGTGATGATGAATGTGGGAAGTCAACATTTTCCTGTAAGTGAGGCAGCCAGAACAGTCTGAGAAGCAGTGACCGGAGTTACAGAGCAAGAAGCTTAAGCAGAGCCTTGTGAACCTGTAAGGGCTTTTATTCAGTGAGCATCACAGTACAATCACCAAAACAGCAGGCTGTCTCTCGCAGACAGATTTTTCTGAATACACACTGCAAGTGAGAAGTATGGTCGATACGAGAGGTTGGGTGCTTAACTGTTTAGAAAGGCAATAACTTCTTTATAACGTATTTTTTGCAATGGCAGCCTCTAGGTTCTTTGCCTTGTAGCATTTATGACCAAATCCTTAGTCACAGCTCGAGGCTGCAGAACACTGTCATTATTCAGTGGATAATGCAGAGTTTTCAGTAATCCTCAAGAGGTGGAGGGGGGGGAAGGAAGGAAAGAAACCTCCTGCTGATGAGATTTCCAAAGCCAGAGTTTATGCACTGTATGTTTAATAAGCACAAGTGAAGCAGTAGTGCTGTTTCTTTCCAGAATGGTATGAAGCTTCTGTTCGGGAGTGTTTGGCAGTGGGATTCCTGTACCTACCATTTAAACAGTACTTTCTGGAGGGAAGAAAACAGATTTGAAATTCAAAGTCATGGGTATTTCTGATGGATTTTTTTCAGGTTCAATTTTGCATGTAATCATGGCACAGTCTGTCTTCCTCAGCAAGAGCTAATGCCGTAATACATCACAGCTCTTTTCTTGGAGAGCTGATGGTTACTTAATGCCGCAACCAGGTTGTGAAAATTTGAGGCTTTTCCTCTGCAAAGTGTACACTCATAAAAAAAGGCATTTTTCAGAACCATGTCAGTTGAAGTGTTTTTGTTATTATGCTTGGCTGCTTTATGATGCTTTAGCATCCTCCTTACATACTACGCCAATCCGATCCATCATGTCATGTTAGTAGCTTCACTCTTAATCTGCGTTGCATTCTCTGTCTTGCATTTTAAACCTAAGGTCCTCCAAATATAACCATCTTCTCTTTGTGGCAGTAAAACCCACAAAGAACAAATTTATTGACGGTTGCAATACTGAAGATTATTTACAAAAGGGAGAATGGCAAAGGTGTCCGGGTTCCCACGGACTTTGATCCCCTGGAAGCTTTCTGTTTCCAAATAATGGAGCAGAAGGTGTCAGAGGCTCCAGAAATCTTGCCAAGATGCAAACAATTGTACTGGTATCCCAGAGTGAAATGAAGCCACACAGTGTCTGTTACTGATCACTGCTCTCCGACTGTCTGCAAACATGAGATCCCCTCCCAGAGACCAAGTAGATTTCAAATCTCTCCCTTAAAGTGTGTTGCGATGTTATTTCTTTACACATCTCTCTCCCTTTCGTCTGCTGTATATTTGCTTGCTTAAAGTCCAAGTCTGATGTCTCACAGTGCCAGGTCACTGTAATTTTCAGAAGAACACAAATATCAAAGCCGCAATGCCAAAATTATAGCTGCAGCTCAGCATGCTCTATTTTAGCCTCCTCCTCCCATCTCTAATTTGCAATGGGCTGCTGAAGTTGGCTTCTACCGCATGGCTGCCCATTGTGAAACCGGTGCCCACGATCACTTGCTTTTTCTATGGAACCAGTGGGGCACGAGGGGAAACTCGTGATCTCGGTGACAGTGATAACAATGCAGAGTTGGATCCTGACGTGCAGAGAAGCTGGGATTGAAACTTGGCAGCCAAACAAAAAGAGCCCAGTTTTAAACCTCCATGCTAAATTATCCTAACACTTAGAATTAAATGTGGAGTTGTTTTTGACACGTGCATGATCTCTCACATTGGAGCGGGTAATTTCTTGGTTCAGAATACTTATCTGATATTTATGTATCCTGTACTTCAGGAAGGGTTACATAAGCAGTTTTAAATGCTTCATGATAATGTCTTAAAGTGTGCCATAAACACAGAAGAGCTTTTGTACAAGCAATGACATTCCAAAAATAGGAGATCTCACTACTCTGCAGTGCTGTTCCAGACCCTTAGTCTTTTGATGGTTAGAAGTCTTCTTTGAAACTCCAGGATGAATTTATGTGTTGTATGTACTTATTTGCTCTTGGGCCAGTGTTGACCCTTAGCTTAAATAGCTGTTTTTCCTCTGTTGTAAGTTGCTCTGGTGTGTTTATATAGACAGCAATCTCAACTCCAACTTAACTTTAATTATATTTTTTTTCAAACTCCTCTTATAAGATAGAGTTTGCAGTCGTTTGTCTCGCTTTGTTAGTCCTTGTCACAAACTTGCACAAGTTTCTTGCTCTGTTTTTAATTTTGGCAGCCCTCAGTTCCTCAGGTGTATGGTTTCAGCCAGCTGTCAAGAGGTTCTCTATGTTCAGTGAAGGGAGACAGCCACCTCCAGTATAAGCCTTATTCTAGCTCTTTTAGATGCCACCGATGTTAAGAGAGAATAAATAGTCTGCTGGAGGTGTCTCTGGTCGGTATGGAGAGAGCCTGGACAATTAGCTCATATAAGATACTTTGCTATTAGGTGGCTAAATTTTGTTGAGATGAATCCTGCCCCGTCTGAACAACCTTATCTGGTGGCAGTCAGTCTCTTGTAAGGCTAGAGGATGATCTATGACTATGCTTAGGCCACATATTAATGAGGTTCTCCTCCTTCAAGCTGCCTTTGTAGGGCATGAAAACACCTCACAATCTTTTTTAGAATCAGTTCAATGACACCGTGGCATAATCCTTTATCATCTGTTATGCTCTGCTGCACTGAGTACATCCCATAGGACAACTCTGGAAGGAGGTGGTTGCCTGCTGCCCATGTGGAAGGCCCATTTCCCTGATTGATTATCTGGCTGCATTTCACACTTCAGATCATCCCTGAATAAGAGAGCTCTGCCCAATGAATGCTAACATTGGCCCTACAGGTTGTACCTCACTTGATGTCATGGCTCACATTACGAGTTTTCTTACTTTGGTTTCAAGATCTTCACTGGATGACCCCATGTCTGTATATTTGAATGGTGGGAGGCTCTGCATTTGCTTACATGGGTAGTGACAGCATCCTTTCTTCACTAATTAAGCTCGGCAATTAAATGTAAAACTTAGGTCAGCAGACCACTCAGGTCACTGTGCAGCGTACAAACCTCATCTTCTGGATTAAGTAGAACTTTTTTGGGATTCCATAGGCATGAAATTGTGCCATAATGAAAGGATGTGCTTGAAAAAAAGTCTATGTGATGCCTTGCCAATGTAGTTTGTTAATGCCTTGAACAACTGTAGTTGAGTTTCAATTATTTATGATAATATCTCCTAGCCTGCCAATAAACATATTGTAATAGGTTTTTTTAAAAGTAATGAATTCCTAGAAATATGAGATCTTGCTAGTAACATAAATTAAAGCTCTGCTGAGAAGTGGGATGAGCCCCCTTGGGGCTAAAGGGGTTGGTGAATTCTTTAAATGTGTGGATTAGCAAAGTGAGAATTAATGAGCTGTTATTATTTATAGAAGCAATGTCTGATCAGTGTTTCCTCATAATTTATTCTTTCCAAAACCTGCGTTTACTTTGCTTTTCCTTAGCTAGAGGTTTTAGACTCAGTAATATTTCTTGTACAGAATCAAGATTCATCAGTATTTTAAATGGGGTCTCCATTTTGTGCTGAAATAATTATTGCTGATTTATGTTCTGTCTGTTTTGCATACAATGGCCCAAGTTCCTACTGAAAATTCATGTAGCCCCATTCATGTGAAAGAGGCTTGTAACGGTTCAGAGGCAGAACAAGGCAACTGTGGAGATGTCCAAGACCATGACTGAGACCAGAGATTTCCTTCGTGATTCTGACCAAGTCACTCAGGCTGGGATTTCTCCACCTGCAGACAAGACAGCTGCCTTAAGCTGCTCACATGGTCTCTCTCAATAGTCAAAGGAGAGAGAAGTAAAAAATTGTTGTCCTAGATGACAGAGGCTTGATTATTTGTCTGTGCTCCAGAATTTGGTGCTTCTGCTGCGTCGTGCTCCTGCATGAACATCAGAGACTTGCCCAAAAGCCACCTGACTTTGGTGGTGATTCCAAACTGACAATTACTTTTCAAGTCTTAGAGCCATTTTAAGATGCATTATTTGTTTAAATCAATGGTATTCGCATTATCGTAACTCCTACCACAGCTGCAGTTGGATCTTACCTGTTTTGCTATGTCTATATTGCTTGTCTGTATTGTTATTCCTATGTAAAGGAACAATGAGCAGTAAATGCCAGTGAGTTTGGCACCAGGAAGAAGTGGAAGGTGGTACACTGTGATGTAGGGTTTCACGTATGATGTCTGTCTGTCCGTCTGTCTGCAGCATCAGTGCTATCCCAGCACCTCTGGCTGTGTTTCATACTGTGTGGGCCAGTGGAGTATCTGAATCATTGGGACCCAGCACTTGAGAGTCGCTCTTTAACACTGATTTGTAAGCTTTAGCTTCTGTGATTATTTCTGGTCCATAATCTCATTACCTAAACACTCCTGTATTGAACAGTCTGAGTCACTTATCATCCTGGAAGCTAATTTATTCCTGGTTCTTCTGAACATGCTTGTTTCTGTCTTCTGATGGACAGAAATACCATTGTGCCTTCTGCCTCATGCTGCTGGCATCCCTTCTGTTTCTGCCCCTTCCCCAGTCCTGCTGGCACTCTCACAGATAGCTGCTGATTTCTCTGCTGTGCTTGCTGGCTTCTTCCAAGTCCTGCCTTTGCTCTCCTTTTTATTTTCTCTTTAGTCTTGAGTGTATTTTCTTGCTGTCTCCTCAAAGTGGTACTTAGTGGTTTCCTTGATGGTTTTGTTCTCTGTACGTATGCCATATTACAATAACCCTAATTCAGATATGTAGATGTCTTTTCCTATTATTACCATTATTATGCCTGCCACATTCATTACCGACTGGCAGCCACAAGCTTTACATATTAAATATTTTCCCCTTGAATACCCTCTGTTTCTCCTCTCTCAAGTTTATTTTGCTCTCAGTGTATGGGACGAATTTTATGCGTAAATACCTTTAATGGTAATAGGAACGGTGTGTGTAAATCTCCTTTATGTTGAAAGGGGAACGGACGTCCGTGTTTCCATCCTGGCGGGCTTTGTTGGTGCTTCTCCCCTGCCCTCATGCCCTGGCACAGAATATTGCAGCTTGCAGTGGAAATGTGATGGTCATGGTACATTAAACAGATACCAAAATCCATACTGAAGAATGGGTAAGCTACGGAGGGGAAGTGCAGAATGCAGACAGTCACTAAGGAGGATGAATGTGAGTTGTGCCTTGAATAATTAGATGAAACATAAATAAAACAGTGACATGATTTGATTCCCCATTTACCTCATGAATAGGAGGTACCAGCCCTGACTCTTCCCTACTGGAGGGGAAGCAATGAGTTCAGTAGTGTTACTCCTGATTCACACTGATGAAAGTGAAGAAGAATTGGCTTTATTTTGAGAGGTGATATTGAGGGAGTTGTTGAAGAATAATGAAGCTATTGGACTGACTGTTTAAAGTCTCCTGTTACAGCCTTGTCTATGTCAGGGCAGAACTCATACTTCCCCTGTATGATAAATTAGTATTTATCCTGAAGCAGATATATATATTATGGTATCAGTGTGTCTTGTGAGTGAGATGAGAGACTGAACCATGACAGAAAGGAAACCACAAGGGAATCGAGCTATTTGGCATGGTAAAGGAGGCTATACTGTGAGGGATAACAGATCTTAATATAAGAAACAGCAGTGCCCCATGATGACTTCGGTAGGGTGCTTTAGCGTATTGAACAAAGATACTTAACTAAACCAAAAAAACACCCTAGCCACATTAAAGGATATCTTGAAGGGATTTTCTATGTGTTTTTCTTCAGAGGTCATAAACAAACCACGTACTATTGCTTTTTGCATGTAATGGAAGGCTCTAAGTTGTGCCGTTGGTTTCAGTAGAAAAAGATTGATTCGTAAGAGCTGGCATTTCAAGCAGGCACCACTGCTGTTATTATTTATTAATTTGTACAGCATCCAGACAGGCACTTTGCAGAGAGACACAGTAAGTTTTTGTCCCTAAGGAGCAGAGGAATATAATTAATCCTAACAGTGACTTTAACAGGACATTTCAGGCACTTAAGTACATATTGTTTCTAGAAACAGGTCTAGAGGAGAGGTAGGGACGACTGCTGCAAAACTGTGGCATCTCCACTGCAAAGCACAAACTTCTTCCTTCCCCTGTCAACGTCTCGCACACTCTGTGGGCTGCTGACTGTTTGCATTTGGGCTTTAACATATAGGAAGGCGGAAGTCCTGGAGCTGTGCAGCTGCAGTTGTGCACTCCAAAATGCCCTGCTAGGAAATACACAGGAGTTAGAAGCTCATGGTGGAGCTGTTCCCTTCTGGTGTTTGTTTTGCCTGTGATCATACAATCATAGAAGATCCTGAGCTGGAAGGGATTCATCAGAATCATCGAATCCAGCTCCCTGCTCCTCTCAGGAGTAGGTGTGGCTGTTGTGTAGGTCATGTACTCACAGGTGATCTCCACCCTCAGCAAAGGGTAGGAGGAAGCCACCTCATGCTATATCTGGACAGCAGAACATCACAATTTCAGAAATACTTTGAATGTTTTCCAGTGAGACATAGTGGACTATTATTGTCCTGTATGAGTTATTTTTAATGGTGCCATGGTTTTGATTTTTGTTTATTCAAGACAAACTCAGTCCTGCAATAAGCAAGAGCAGTTCCAAGGCAAACCTTAAGATCAAATATGAAGTAAGACTCTAAAGATACACATTTGATCTCATTTGGCAATGGGATGAGTGCTGGTATGTGAGAAGAGGGCATGACTAGGCTTTTGCACCCTTTTTTGGCTTTGTTATAATTCTCTTGGTGTCTGTGCTTGTAGATATATGTCTGTGTAAGGATTTGCATTCTTTTAAGTGGATGGAGACTTGAGCCTAGAAAGTACCTTTTACAAGTCAAGGGTTTTTCACAGCTGATACAACATTTATATTTTGCTTGAATGAAGCAATTTTGAATGCAGAATTAGAGAAATGAAGACTTTGCGGAGCCTGAAACTAGTTTAACTGACTTTTTTGTTTTTGAGTCTTTAAATTCTTCTAACTGAAAAGGTAACATTACAATCTGCGTTAAAATTACAAGCAATAATCATAATAATGATATCCAGATTTTATGTAGCATTTGTATTTCTTATTAGTAGCAGTTTCCAGCTATGATAACAATGTGTGAAATAATTTCCATAGGCTCATGTTCTTGCTATGAAAATATGAGTTCAACCCATAGTCTTTAGTGAACACTTTGTTATAAAGAATCTTTATAAAAATGTGGTCACTTGGGAAGCAATTACTAATAATTACAGAATCCTTCATCACCGCTTTTGATCTTTCACATGCGTGGATCTAAACCCCTAATATTCACATTGCTGACAGTACAGCACAGTTCAACAATAGCTTTGATGCCAATAAGAACAAAAGGGCTTTTAAAAAATATTCCATTCAGCAATTACTGTCACAGCTCTACTCCTTGAATGCAACTGTGTGTGTTCTTTGCAGTTAATGAATTCACACTACCTTTTAAAATTTACTTTCCGGCCCTTATAGTTTTTAGATGCGAATTGTGTCAATAGTGATATCCATCATCACTAGGTGTTTGCTCCATGAGCATATGTTGCTCTGTGTGCAATGTGTACAATTACTTTTGAACCATAGACAAGATAATAGCCAGGCTATTTCATGCCTCAGGCAGGGGACATCTGCCAAGCATATATTGTACCCTACCAATGGGTCTTCAGTCTTTCACATCTCCATGAAATTAATTTTTCCTGGGGCTCTAGCTAATTTGTCTTGTCTAATGAAAGTACAGTCGTTTCACAAACGACGGACAGAATGATTCTGGAAATTTATATTGTAGAAAGTACTTGCCTTCTTTTTAAATGTGAAAAGATGATTTGTTCAATGAGAATAGTTTTCTATTTAATTTTCTTGGGAACTGTGAAAATGTAGGATGAGACAAACACAGGGTATTATGCTTAGGCAAAGGTATTTAGAATAGGCCTGGAATGCAAAATGAATCCGTGAAATATATAAGACATATATCTACATGACTCATGTCACACATATCTCATAAATCACATAACATGAATTATAGCCAACATTGTTCACTCACTTGTAAGCTATAAGCCATCATTGTTTGTCACTTTAGACTGTGCAGTCTTTGGGACAAAGGACCATCCCGCCATTTGACATCTCAACAGCATCTGAGAGTTCTCTGTTAGAGGTTGCTGCTGCCTTGTGCCTGGTCACTGAAGGCTCTTCAGCCACACGGAGAAGGGTTGCACTAGGTCGTACTTCAGAGATACAGCCTTTGCCTTCTCTGTCATGAGGCAGGAGATTCATGGTTCTGTGTCCTGTGACGAGGGATCACCAAGAGCTGGGTCACGGCTGGTGCACCTGCCTTCTAGCAGGGCTTCTCTGAACATGGGGCTGGGTTTGATCACTTCTTCCTCACAGTAGCCCAATATTGAGGCCTCTTTCCATCTATAAGCTCACCTGTGCCACCTGCACCTATCTGGCAGATGCTAGGGCAAAATAACTGTCTCTGCCTGGCTGTAGGGCCAAGAGAAGCTGTTAGACTAGGACTCTTCAGCCTGGAAAAGTCAACATAAGTGGGATATTCTAAAGAATTACAAAATCCTGGGTGGATAAGGGCTAAACATTCACTGTTTAATCTGAGGCAACAATGAGCATCCGTCAGATGGAGCTACTTGGAAGGCAAGTTCAAAAGTAACCAGAGAAGGTGGTTCTCTCTTTAACAGGTGATGAACCCATGGGACCCCCTGCCAAAGGAAGTTATGAGTGCCAAAGTTGAAGGAGAGACTGGGAAAGCAACTGGAAGTGAGATTTATAAAGTAGAGGTGAATTAAACAGGTGAAGCACGCGAGGCTTAGAAAATCCACTCAGCTGAAAATAGTCGGAGACTGAGATAATACGTAGAAGAAATACAGTGAACGTTTGCCCATATCTTATTTTGCACTGGACATGGGCTTGCGACCACTGCTGGAGGATTGTTTGAAACATAATGTCCCCTCATACATCCTCACGTAAGCCACAGCACTGGGGTAGAAGGCAGCAATCCTGTTTGTCCTCTGCACAAAGACGGCAGTCTCTTAATGCCCGTCCTGGAAAGTTGACATGATGGGAAATCAGCTGAAGTTATGCATGTCTGGGGCCTTCAGAAATGGGCCCTGAGATCTGTCTGGCTTGGCTGTCCTTCCTTATCCTTTTAAAGCCTTGAAGTCATTTATTTTCAGAGGATTTTCAACGCTTGCGATGGCAGGCTGGAAGTTTGCCACTGTTGTTCTGCATCTGTTTCTCTGGGGATTTGTTGAATGTTTTGGTTGAGTAAATTCCACTTTAAATACACTTCAAATTTTAAATGGTGATCCCAGCAGCAGGTTCAATGAGCAACAACATAAAATATAGCTCTCCTTCCTCTCTGCCTGGACTCCTGTGCCGCAACTCCCAGTATGCTCCCAGAGCATGAAGTAGCTGGGGAGTTTCAATGACCTGGCTTATCTCCTTCTGTCAACTTAAACAAGAAAAAACTCCTTAATAAGTTATGTAATTACAAGTTACACAGAGATAGGAGTCTGAAACCTGCTGGATGAGGGAGTTCTACATATCATTTGCTTCCCCTGAAATAAAAATACTTTTTACATCCCCCTTGCTCCCCCACCTTGTCTTTTGTTTTTCCCATCCTTGGAAGACTTTACAGTGAACTTGTGGGCTTCCTTCCACATTAATAGCGCAGGTTTTTACTCTGAAATGATTCAACTTTTTATCATGTAATGTTTCCACTGCTGGGCTAATGATTTTGCTACTTGAAGAAAAGCTGGGATACTCAAAAGCCTGCCTGTATCCCCAACTATTCTGTTTGTTTATTTTATTTTTTTTTACTTCCTGCATACTTTCTGATATCCTTCAATGGTCTTTATTATGGCAGAACTATGGTGAGAAATGGCCAGTGCAGCAGGAAGGTTATCAATGGCTTATTAAAAAACACTTCCATAAACTAGTCTGATCTTAAAATGAGTTCCTATTTTTAACTTTGCTTCATTTGAAAAGTAATTTTCAGTAGCCTTTGCGTTAAAATATTTATACATGTTGCATTTTCTTTTTGGTACGGAGTACTGATGGATATCCTTTTCTAAGAAAATAATTGGAGATCATAATATACTTCATACTTTCTGAGCAAACATGATTACAGATAAAGCAATAGCTGCATACTTCTTGCTTTTGTTTAATGTATTAGACCTGACCTTCTGTACTTTGCAGAAAGGGGCTCTAACTTTGCAGGGAAGCAGGGCCACATCCTGACTTGACAATGACTTAATTGTGGGACCGGCTGCTGCTGCAGGATCTACAAGATGGTGTGGAGTTAACTCAGCCCTGAGTGAGACCCCCAGTACAGAACGGTCTGGTGAGAGGCTTCTTGGTCTGTGAAGACATGAGACGTCCTTTGCCTCCTTTATCCTGCTAATATGCAAGGATGTAGTATCTGACTACTTTTGCAGCACTCATCACCATACTGAGTGCCTACAGGAATTATGCTTGTCTTTTTTTTTTCCCACCAACTCAGCAAAGGGTGGATTAATGGCACTTTCTGTTCCTCCTACTTTTCCTCCTACTCATTCACTTGCTTCAGGCAGCAATAAACTCAGCAATTATAGCAGCAGCAGCAGCCACCAGCTTCCAAACAATGCCTTCGCCCAAGAAGAAAGGCATTCTTCAAACCCGTACTGTAAGGCCCAGCCCACGGTCAGAACAAAGTCTATACCTCCCAGTAGCGAGGAAGGCAAATGCACTAAAGCAGAGGCTTGCAAACACTCTTCCCTTCCTCTCTTGCCAAAGGTAAACACTGAACTGATTTGCAAGCCTGGCTGGGGACAAGGAACTGTTTTCCCTCATGTGTTTGAAAAAAAAAGAGCTTCCCCTTCCTTTGTCTGGGACAGCGCCTCCAATGGATAGATCTCCAACATGCTCCAATTTGAAGCAAAAGTCCTGGACTTGATGATATAGGCTCGACTTGAAGATATAGGCTGGACTTGATGATCTCAGAGGTCTTTTCCAGCCTCAACAATTCTGTGAAAAAAGTTGCCAAGCAATGAAGACACGGGGGCATGAAATGTCTTGGGAGTATCCTTACCTGCCCATACAGGGGAGGCAGTATTTTACCTTAAATTGAAACTATTTCATCCCCAGCCTCAGTTTTTAGAGTATCGCTCTTGGTAATGTTCTGTGAGCAACAACAGAGGAAATGCTGCAAGAAGTGAGATTTTATACTAAGCCAAAACTTTCTTATTTGCCTGAGTAAATTAGGGTTTTCACTGGCTTACCTTTTGTTACAATGTACATACTCTTTGAATGGTTGTTACCCTTCTCAGATGAGTCTATGTCAGAAGATGTCAAAATTGAGGTCTGTGATAAGTATAGGTGATAATGAGCATGGAACAAAGTCTGCTGGATCTCACCATTAGGGGCAAGAGGATCAGCAATGGCCACCAGCCCTTGTTCTTTTTCCAAAGCTAAGGGGAAAACAGAGTTTTCCTTTTACAATAAATTATATGTCAGTTTAGGGCCTGCCAAGATTACTAAATCCACATTATGGCCTCTGTTGACTTCAGTGGCAGCACTTCACATGCATCTAAGGACAGAGCATAGTCTGCCTTTCAATGAATTTCTGTGCTTGTCTGTTGACAGGCAGTGTTTTGGATTTCAAGTCAAGTTGCAAAGCCAGAAGAAAGCCCTTAATGAACATTTATTCATGTTTTTGTTTCCGTTAATCAGGGCCAAATCCAAGAAATATCACTCATACAGAAAATTCATGTATTTTTGCCTCCTAGGTGGGAACATGTGGGACCCATTGCTCTGATAGTCACTCCTGCATCTGGGTCATATTTTGAGTTTCTCAACCAGCAGGTCTGTTCATTTACTATTGTTTTTTTTTGAAGGACTAGTTTGGGGAATCCCTATTGGCACTCATTAACAGAAGTTGCCCTGTGGACTGCATTTTCGTTGTGTCTGCAAAAATGCCTCAAAACAGATGAGATGTGCCTTCTGCAGTTAAAAATAATTAAATAAAAGAATATTGCCGATTCAGAAAGCTGGAGAGGCCTTTGACCTTTAGAATAAGCATTGCCAGAAACAAAATAAGGTGCTAGGGTATTGTAAGAATTAAGTATATTATTGAGTCTAGTGGGAAGAAAGCCAGCATCTTAAATGGAGGGTTCTGGAGTCTCTTCTTGGTTGCAAATTATGCTGCAAATCACAAGCTGATGTTTCAGGCTATTCTGTTCACCTCTTCCCACTCCAGGGATGTCTTTGTGCTTACTTAATCAGGAGAAGGAATCAGGTCCCCCAGAGATGTACAGGAGCCCAAACAGCCAAGCCAGATGCCAACCTCTGACTCCTGAATAGCTGAAATCTCCTGCTGAGCAACAGGAGAAGAGAAAATTCGGAGGAATCTACTACTTGATGAGTGTAGGGCATTGCTTTTTAAGGCAAACCTCTGTAGGCTGACAGGGGGAAGCAGAATAATAACTGGAAAAGGAGTATATCAGAGTGTTTCTTCTGTCTCAATGTTCCCATCCTTATGCCTCTCAGAAGACTTTGGAGGTGGTGCAATGCCTCTGCTCCATTCCGTGTACACACAGGATGAAGGATCTGTTATTTTAAGAGCATGGACAAATTTCATCCCCTGTCTAACTCCACATTATATATGGTGAGGTTCAGCTATCTTTCTCTGTGTTTGTACGACGCCATGAAGTGCAACATTAGCTGATATATGCTCCTGGGCCATCCTAAGGCTGGTGTTCCAAGAGTACACGAAGAATAAAATGAGATATAAATCCCCTCTTCTTCATAAACAAATGTACAAGGTACTGTAACTCTTCTGTAGGAAAGCAATTATCATTTCGCCCATGTGTGACAGAAGGTCTGTTAAATAGCCAACATGCTTAGAGCTTTGAAAGGAGTGTAGCATGATCTCTGTGGGCAATTATATTGCACTTTAAACAAATGAATTACCAGCAGAATAGTAAGGAGAATATACCTGAGGCCAAATGTCTCCATAAACTATCGTAATAGCGAGGAGACTGATCCTCCCTGTCTCCCGTTTGGGCTCTCTGCAGCTGCCCGTTCTGCATTGCAATGCTCATTAACAGCAGAAAAGTGACCCTGAATTTTACTTTTAAACCACCACCAACCGTTTTGCTATAAAGCTGAGCCATTTATATTTTCTAAGCCTTTCCTCGCAGATATGAGAGCTATACTGTGAAGAATAAAAAGAGCAATTGCCATGACTCTTCTTTGAGAGGGGTGAGTATTAACAACCCATTTGCCCCAGGGGCTCAATCAGAGCTGGAACTAAGGGGCTCCATGGTTGGGTACTCCTCTGATTTGCACAAGGCCATACGGCAAAGGAAGAGGCAGAGACAGGAGCTGAGATCAGGAATTCATGTCTCTCCAGACAGACCTCCTTCCACCCTGACCTTGCAAATTTAGACTTACAAATCCCTCTCCTCATATACATTATTTAATAAAGAAGAACCTTTTCTGAAATACACCTTGCATTTCTGCTCTCTATTCTACTGTCTCTGTGAGTCTCACTCAAGAGCTAAGCCTATTTAAGTTTCCTATAATGATGCATATTGTAAAAGTTTATTACAACAGAATTTAATGGCTGGGAAGCAAAAGTCTGCAGGCTGAAGCATTATATCAAAGGTAACCTTTTAATAGAAAATTTTGCAGACATGGTAAATTTAATCCGACTCAACTATTTCACTCTTCATGGTGTCTTCCTTCTATCTCTCCAAGGCGGGGAGAAAACAGTCCTGATTGCCCCCTGCCTTGCATAATTATTTATACTTCTGCAAAGTGGATAAAAGTTCTTCCAAATCCTGATGGCAGGATTTTCCATGAAATTCGCGGAGGAGCTGAGAAGTGCAGGAGAGATCAAGCAACAGAACTGGAGGCTATGGTCCAGCCTCATCCCCCCTAGCTTTAGGCACCTATAAAAGTGAACTTTTGAATGTGGTTGCCTCTGTAGTCAGTGATGAGAAATAGGCCACCTGCAATGGGAAATGCTCATCTAAATTGTGCATAATCACTGTCTGCAGGTAACTCTGCCTAGCTCCAGCCTAAAATGTTCTATTCATTTGCCTTAACACAAGTGTTTAGCATTATTCAAGGTGCCTAAAAGGAATCTTACCTGACCCCTGCTGCCACTCCAGGGTTTTTCTATTGATCCTATATCATACATGCCAGGCCTGTGCAGACATGAGATACCCTAGGGAATGCCACATGGCATCAAATCCTTCTGTTAAGGCAACTGACTGAAGTTCTAATTAACTGGACTCCCAGATCCTGAGTGGGTAAACACAGGTGAGGGAAATCTGAAATTTGTTACAGGCAGCCTGAATATAGCCTTTAGTTCTTGCACAGAGGAAGAGCAACTGATTTCTGTTACCATCGGCTAACCCATTTCATTAATAATAGCAGTTTGGGCATCTCTTGGATGAGCTCAGAGGAGGATAAGAGCACAGGCTCAAGTGAGAACTTCAAAAACCTACTGTAGACTTCCTTGCCTTGCTGTATCTTGCTTTTCCTTCGCTTTCCCTACACTCTATATTCTCAGGTTCTTTGGATACAAGCCCAAGATCTGGAGAAAGGACTGCCGGGAAATCAGTATTTCTTGCTTTTGTAGTAGGCTCCTGAATGTTCCTGATGAAGTCTTTTCACAGCACTGTTCCTCAGGTTCATTTTCTGTTGCTGGGGTCTTGACAGTGACATCTCTTCTCAGAAGCTTTGACAGGTTATGGAAGACTGTGTGATCATTTGATATTGGGGAGTACTTGCCATCTCCCATCCCCTGAAGAGGCAGTGTTAACTCTACTGGGATATTTCATGGAAGAAGTAGATCCTGTATGTACTTTCCCAGCATCAAGATGCATGATGTATTCTGTTATTCTGAGAAATGAATCACAGCATCTGACTGTGAGGAAAACCGGAAGAGAAACACTGAAATTCTCTGAGATATGATTGTTACCGATCCCCATCACAGATTTCATAAAGCCTGATCTACCTTATATAATGACCTGACATTGATCTAGCAAAGTCCTTGCCCATCTTGAATAAGAATCTAACTTTCTCTGTTGCTTCTTCAGTGGTTCAATCCTTTTCTACTTCTGTCTTCTGATTACCTAGGAAACCTATTGTGTTCCTTCTATTACTCAGAAATTCTTCCACCCAGAGCTGTCATCTATAGTGCACATCCTGAGCTCCAGGTGACAAATTACCCAGAGAGCGAGCCTAAGATTTGCCATGGCCAAGTGAATGCAAATGATCTAGTCCCAGAGCAATCAGTTCTTCTGTCTAAAAGGACATTGACCTCCACTGCTGTCAGGAATTCTCACTATATTAATGTAGAATCAAGCTCTGTTTCCACACAACATTTGACCTTGCCTCCTTATGGAGATGTATATAACTTTCCATATAGGCGTGAAGCTAACACTCTCACAGGCTGTCTAAGAGGGTTCTACACAAATATTCTAAAATTGGGAGGCTATTTTAAGGCGTGGAAATACCCTTCTTAAAAGGCAATTTGAACCATTTTGCATCATGCCATGAGACTGACATCGATGTCAGTTCAGCACACAGCATGGGGAATAAGCAGGAGGAGCTAGAAACCTGGGTTCGGGCAGGAGATTATGATCTGGTGGCAATTACAGAGACATGGTGGGACAGCTCACATGACTGGAATGTGGTCATGGGTGGCTATGTCCTTTTCAGGAAAGACAGGCCAGCCAGGCGAGGTGGTGGAGTCGCTCTTTACGTGAAAGAGCAACTACAATGTCTTGAATACCATCCAGGCATGGATGAGGAGGAGCAAGTTGAGAGTGTATGGGTTAGAATTAAGGGGCAGGCTGGCAGGAGAGATACTGTTGTGGGTGTCTATTACAGGCCACCAGATCAGGGTGAGGAAGTTGATGAGGCCTTCTACAGGCAGCTGAGAGCGGTCTCACAATCACAGGCCCTGGTTGTCGTGGGGGATTTTAACTTCCCTGATATTTGCTGGAAGGACAACTCAGCCAGCCAGCCACAGTCCAGGAGGTTCCTCCAGTGCATCGATGATAATTTTCTGTTGCAAATGGTGGAGGAGCCGACTAGGAGAGGAGCACTGCTGGACCTCATCCTCACTAACAAGGAGGATCTGGCTGAAGCAGTAAAGGTTGAGGGCTGCCTTGGCTGCAGTGACCATGAAACGGTGGAGTTCAGGATCTGGCGTAGCAGAAACAAAATAGCAAGCAGAATTGCAACCCTGGACTTTGCCAAGGCAAACTTTGGATTTTTCAAACAATTACTAGAGAAAATCCTATGGGCAAGGCTGTTTGAATGTAAAGGGGCCCAAGATAGTTGGTTAGCGTTCAGGGACTGCTTCTACCGTGCTCAAGATCAGAGCATCCCGACACGTAGGAAGTCAAGGAAGGGAGCCAGGAGACCTGCGTGGCTAAATAGGGATCTGCTGGGCAAGCTCAAGGGCAAGAGGAGAATTTACAGATCTTGGAAGGCAGGGCTGGCCACTTGGGAAGAATATAAGGCTGTTGTCCGAGGGTGTAGGGAGGCAACTAGGAAAGCAAAGGCCTCCCTAGAATTGAACCTGGCGAGAGGGGTCAAGGACAACAGGAAGAGCTTTTTCAAATACGTGGCAGATAAAACTAACACCAGAGGCAATGTAGGCCCACTGATGAATGAGGTGGGTGCCTTGGTGACACATGATACAGAGAAGGCAGAGTTACTGAATGCCTTCTTTGCCTCTGTTTACTCTGCCGGAGGCTGTCCTGAGGAGCCCCGTTCCCCTGAGGCCCCAGAGGAAGTCAGGGCAGTGGAGGAGTTTGCTTTAGTCAATGAGGACTGGGTTAGGGACCAATTAAGCAATCTGGATATCCATAAATCCATGGGTCCAGATGGAATGCATCCACGGGTGCTGAGGGAGCTGGCTGATGTCATTGCTAGACCACTCTCCATCATCTTTGCCAAGTCTTGGGAGACGGGAGAGGTGCCTGAGGACTGGAGGGAAGCAAATGTCACTCCAGTCTTCAAAAAGGGCAAGAAGGAGGACCCGGGAAACTATAGACCGGTCAGCCTCACCTCCATCCCTGGGAAAGTGATGGAACGACTTATCCTTGGTGCCATCTCAAGGCATATCAAGGATAAGAGGGTCGTTAGAGACAGTCAACATGGCTTCACCAAAGGGAAGTCGTGCTTGACTAACCTCATAGCCTTTTATGAGGATACAACAAGGTGGATAGATGATGGCAGAGCGGTCGATGTGGTCTACCTTGACTTCAGTAAAGCATTTGACACAGTCTCCCACAGCATCCTTGCTGCTAAACTGAGGAAGTGTGGTCTAGACTCTCGGGTAGTGAGGTGGACTGTGAACTGGCTAAGGGGAAGAAGCCAAAGAGTTGTGGTCAATGGGGCAGAGTCTGGTTGGAGACCTGTATCCAGTGGAGTGCCTCAAGGGTCGGTACTGGGACCAGTATTATTCAATATATTCATTGATGACTTGGATGAGGGACTAGAGAGTACTATCAGCAAGTTTGCTGATGACACCAAGCTGGGAGGAGTGGCTGACACACCAGAAGGCTGTGCTGCCATCCAGCGAGACCTGGACAGGCTGGAGGGTTGGGCTGGGAAAAATTTAATGAAATATAACAAGGGTAAATGTAGGGTCTTGCATCTGGGTAGGAACAACCCCAGGTTCCAGTATAAGTTGGGGAATGACTTATTAGAGAGCAGTGTAGGGGAAAGGGACCTGGGAGTCTTGGTGGACAGCAGGATGGCCATGAGCCAGCACTGTGCCCTTGTGGCCAGGAAGGCCAATGGCATCCTGGGGTGTATTAGAAGGGGGGTGGTTAGTAGGTCGAGAGAGGTTCTCCTTCCCCTCTACTCTGCCCTGGTGAGACCCCGTCTGGAATATTGTGTCCAGTTCTGGGCCCCTCAGTTCAAGAAAGACAGGAAACTGCTGGAGAGAGTCCAGCACAGGGCAACTAGGATGATTAAGGGAGTGGAGCATCTCCCTTATGAGAAAAGACTGAAGGAGCTGGGGCTCTTTAGTTTGGAGAAGAGGAGGCTGAGGGGTGACCTCTTTAATGTTTACAAATATATCAAGGGTGTCACGAGGATGGAGCCAGGCTCTTCTCGGTGACAACCACTGATAGGACAAGGGGTAATGGGCTGAAACTGGAACATAAGAGGTTCCGCTTAAACTCGAGAAGAAACTTCTTCTCAGTGAGGGTGACGGAGCCCTGGAACAGGCTGCCCAGAGAGGCTGTGGAGTCTCCTTCTCTGGAGACATTCAAGACCTGCCTGGACACGTTCCTGTGTGGCATAGTCTAGGCATTCCTGCTCTGGCAGGGGGATTGGACTTGATGATCTTTCGAGGTCCCTTCCAATCCCTAACATTCTATGATTCTATGATTCTATGATTCAGCGCAGGGAGAATACTCAAAAATCCCTATGAAAATGTTTTCTGTTGACATTTTCTAGATGTTTCTGGTAGTATGTTTAGAAGATGAATTGGAGCAACACTGCGTAGGTTTAGTTGGTCCAGCTTCCCAGTGGATTTTTTTTTTTTTCTGAGTGGAGATCCCCTGTTTGATCCTTTAAAGTCTTTCTAAGTATAATGTTCTCTGGAGTAGTGTTTCCCTTGGTGTGTTGGTGGTGGATAGCCTTCACAGCTAATTCTCCTTAAGGGGAAGGAAGGCAATTTCCAGTCTAAAGGACAGCTCTTACATACATGTTTCATTTAATTTAACAATTTCAATTTCAATTATCAGTTTTGGATACTTGTATTCATAGAATCATAAAATTGTCAGGGTTGGAAGGGACCTTAAAGACCATCTAGTTTCAACCCCCCCACCATGGGCAGGGACATCTCCCACTAGATCAAGCTGCTCAGAGCCCCATCCAACCTGACCTTAAAAACTTCCAGGGATGGGGCTTCCACCACCTCTCTGGGCAACCTGTGCCAGTGTCTCACCACCCTCATGGGGAAGCACTTCTTCCTAAATCCTTCCTGTGAGCAGGAATCTTGCCCTCATATGGACTTGCCTGCATTTGAATCCAGAAAAGGTTTGCACAAAGCCTTGTTCAGACTTAGTGACATTCTAATAACATGAAGGTAAAAGAGGGACTTTCATAATGTGAAGGTAAAAGAGGGACAGGATCAGGTTAAATAGCTGGAGAGGAAGAAAGCAGTAGGAGGCAGACACCAGTGAAGTATACAGCTGCATGTGCATAGTGTGCACGCATGCATGTTTTGAACTTGCACAGCACCCCAACTCAAACTCCTAGGTGCTACTGACGTAAATAATTGATCTCAGCATTGTGATGGTGGCTATGAAGGACAGCTAATGAAGCTTTCCTAGGGGATAACTCATTTGTCAAAAAAGATATAAAAAGTATTGCTTTGTTATAGAGAACTCATTACACAGGACGATAGGCAATGGATTGATAGCCACCTCCTATGGTGCCGTAATCTTTTGTCTTTATGATGTATAGACATGCCATTATCATAGGCTCTTGTGACAGAGGTGATATTCAGCAAATGAATGGAGCTCAACTGAGCTACCAGAAGGCTTCATCTGATATGTAAATGAAAAGTCCTGTTCAATAGTTACACATGTCCCAAATATGTGTATGTGAAACCCCACTTAATTTTCACCAAAGCCTGCAAAGAACACGTTGTATCAGACAAAGACTGGGGCCCCTGGAGGGGCTACTTATCTTAATGTCACTAGCAGGGGTAAATTGAGTTTTCAGTCTGGAATAGCTTTTCATTCAAAATGAACAGCTTGACATGCGCTGTAGCACTGATTAGGGAATAAACTCGTGAATCAAAGGTTGAAAATGATCATACCTAACCAGAACAAGCAGGAGGAATACTTCAGGCATATCCGAAATGACTGTATCCTCAAAAACAAAGCTTTTAGCAAAAAATCTAAACAAAATATTCCTTGATAGTATTTTCTTCCCAAACGTGCATTAAAAATATCTTTGCACTTGCTCAGCTTAGTGAAGAAAAGGGGAAGACATGAGGTTGTGTCCCACTGAAAGAAAGACAAATATTCTATGTGTCTCTATTTCTTGCCAGACTGTGGAACGCAGAGAAGCTGCTACTGTTTTCCAAGAGGTGTTGTACCTGCCAAAGATCCACTCAGAACAGCCGAAAACTAAGTCGTGGTGACCTGGTGTTGAAACCAGGACAACTTGTTTCCAGGAAAGAGCCTAACACTTAAGATGATGTATCTTGAACTCCCGTATAATATAAACGAGCCTAAGTGAAGTGGTTTGGTGCAATGGGAAGAATCAGATTATGCTATTAGAAAGAACAGCTGCATTTGAAAACAAAATAATTCAGATTATGCAGTGTGCTTCTGTTTAAACCAGGGTAAAGAAAAACAACCTTTGTTTGAGTTTAACTGAGCTATTTGGAAAATAAAGGGCTACCCAGTGTGAATAGAAATGAAGAAACTTGGCCCTACAACATGAAACTAAATCTCCCCTGAATAAAGGAACTAAAAGAATCTGTTCCTGAAAACACCTATTTTTCTGTACTCAGAGGCTATGTTAAATAATTTCCTAGTGGTAGGCAGATCAAATTCCAGTTATGTTAAGGGGTACTTGAAACAGTAGAAACATTTGAAGTGAAATATTTAAAGTTAGATCCAGGAGGGTCGGGACTAATTCGTGAATCTTCAAATGGCCCAAAGGCAACCTGCATATAAATGCCCAATTTTGTGCTTTAGTTTGTCGTCATCGTAAAAATTGATTCTTCCATGCTGTGTGACTAATATTTATAGGCAAGACTTACTGGTGGAACGAGAGTTATAATAAAACCATTTGTCTGCCTGGGTAAGATAAGGCTCAAGCACAAATTTGCAGTGCTCTCACTACCCTGTACTAGCTCTCCATGGGGTCTTTTTACTGGTGGGATGTATAGCACATATAAAAGTACATATCTTGCTTAAGCTGACTGGTATAGTCAATCTGACAGCAAACGAGGAGAAATGGGTACTTCCATGATAGGGGAGAGGAGATAATTGCCCTGTGATGCTACACACCTTCCTCCCTACATAGGGGGATCTCCAAAGAGCTTTTTAGGCAAAACTTTTTGCTGGCTACGTGTAGGAGAAATGAATTTCACCTTCTGGACAAGGTAGTTACTTATGCACTGCATCCAAGAAAATTATTTCACACCAAAGAATTTTTCAGACATACCCAGTCTAGGGATTACATTTTGCTTATTGATGAATTATTCTGGATTTGCATAGGAGCAACTGAAAAGAGATTTTTGGGCTATGATGGCCAAAGTTTACTTATTAATTTCCTAGGATAGCGACAGAGAAAAATATTTAAGTAAAAAGAGGGAATAAAAGTGTGACGTGCAGGAATCCTGGCAAAAGATGGCTTTTATTTTATGGATGTAGTCACCTAACATGAATAAATCTGGCTTCCTGGGCAGGGGTCAGTCTTCATTTATCTCACTGTTACAGAGGTGATGGAATGATTTCCCTAGGGAGGGCATTGCAAATGACAGCAGAAAACAATGAAAAATCATTATAAAATCTGGAATCACTGCACTATCTCACACTATGATTTAACCTATTCCTGTACACCCGACTGTAAGCCATGATGCTTTGAGGTATTCTTGCTCTCTTTTCTCTTTAAGGATGCAGACCCAGCCAAAAGCCAGAAGGTGCAGTGGGCCAAATGTTTTTTCTTTGAGCCATATCTCATGGTTTCATGGTAAGAAGTGAGGATTATATAGAATCCCTTATGAGGAAAGGCTGAAGGAGCTGGGTCTCTTTAGCTTGGAGAAGAGGAGGCTGAGGGGTGACCTCATTCATGTTTATAAATATGTCAAGGGGGAGTGTCAGGAGGACGGAGCCAGGCTCTTTTCAACGGTGTCCAGTGACAGGACAAGGGGCAATGGGTGGAAGCTGGAACATAGGAGGTTCCATAAAAATATTAGAAAAAACTTTTTCACAGTGAGAGTGACAGAGCACTGGCACAGACTGCCCAGGGAGGTTGTGGAGTCTCCTTCTCTGGAGACATTCAAAACCTGCCTGGACGCGTTCCTGTGTGACCTGCTGTAGGTGATCCTGCTCTGGCAGGGGGGCTGGACTAAATGATCTTCGAGGTCCCTTCCAACCTCTAACATTCTGTGATTCTGTGATTCTGTGATCTTGATGGCTGCAATTTATTTCACTAATTTCTTCTTCCTCTTTTTTTCCCCTCTCCTCCACTGCTCTGAGCACTAATGGACAGGAGGCAAAATGCAGAGCAGTGCAGAAAGGTCTTATTGTGCTCGTTCTTCTGGAGACACGTGTTAGTTCTCCAGTAAGTATCAGAGCTTGCTGTTTCAAAGTCTGTTTTCTCCATGGCGTGCTGAGTGCTCTTTTCCACTACCCAGGACGTGCCTTGAGTCATCTGGAATGCAAAATATGCTCTTCGGGGGTTGCACGAAGACTCTGTCAACACTGCAGGGTTTATCATTTAGCTCTCCAGTTAATGTTCTTTGGTTGAAATTTTCCAGTTCTCTTCCACAATGATTTGGTGGTGATTGCTGGGAAAATAATAATTTTTCATGTGGAGTGCTGCTGCTCCATGCGAAGCTGACAGCACGTGTCACAAGAGACAGATTCAAAGCCTCTTGGATGTTACACTTTTTCACTAGACCATCCGGGCCTCTGAAGGGTGAAGGTGCTGTGGTTTCAGGTACAGGTTTCAAGAGATTTGCCTTCCTCTTATTACTCCTGTCTGTTTAGTATCTGTCTTCATAATTATATCTGGCACTTGACAGAGATGGAAGAAGACAAGTGGCCAAATGTTGTAGTTTTCCTCATGCTTTGCAGGGCTATTTACAACCTCACTTGCATTTTGAGCCTCCCTGGCACTCGTTTTACACAGTGAGAATTGACCACACCACAGACAGCATGGTGAGAATGCGGCTCCTGAGGACTATATGGTCTTTGGGTGATGCAGGGAAGCACAAAGCCCCTGTGACAGCTTTTGCAGATAGTGAGACCTTTGGGTACTTGTTACCTCTCTCGGGGGGTGAGGTTGTCCCCACCAATGGCCTCACCACTCTCTTGAGTAAGCATTTCCTTGCATTGCCCCTCCTTCCCTGTTCCTTCCATCCAGGGACACGACCTCCTGTGTGGAGGTGTAAGACTCAGAGAGAAGATGGAGATGCAGCTTTTAGGGGCACGGTTGGAGGACAGGTCTGCTGAGCTGTCCCGTCAGGGTTGGATGGCAGTTGGACAGCTGAAGGCTCCATCTTGAAGAGTCCTGCATTAAAAATGCTGCCATTGACTAACACCACCTTGCACTGAGGTTATGCCTGTAGTTTCATGAGCATTGTGGCCCCTGTACCCCAGTTTTCAAAGGTGCTGAGTGCGCCCAGGTTATCAATTCATTCTCACAAGTTGGTAGGTCACGGGACATGTTTTCTCATACTTTTCCGGCCTGTGTTTGCACCTGTCAGAAGATCTGAACCGTGATACGGCACTTGGAAAAATGCTATTTGCAGAGCAGAATTTATTTACCCAACAGAGGAATATTTTCTTGACTGAGGCAGTCTTTGATCTTTTGTTCTGGGGTTTTAAGAGTCGCACAGCGAGTCTCCGGCAGATTGGTAGCCAGAGCCTTTTTAAAGTAATCTCCTTTAAAAACCAAGTCACTTTGGCTACCTCAGTGTCTGAAGATTCCTCGTTTATAAATTAGATGATTTTCAGGGAAGTGGATTCACATTTTAATCTGCATTTGAGCATCCACCTGGCAATTCCATTTAAGCAGCTTGAGTTATTTGGCATGGCTGCAGAACCCCAAAGTGCAAGTTAGCTTTCCCAAGGAAGATTTTCACTCATGCAAATTTAGGGTTTGGATACTCACAGCAAAAAGGCAGAACAAAGAAGAAACTCAACCACCTAAACGGGGATTCCTCATTACACCTGATCGGCTTTGTTTTTCGAGTTGTGAATCAACCGCCAAATGAATGCACAGAAACACTTCCATACTTGTAGCCACCTATTGTATAATGAATATACTATAATTCATTTAGAAAAATGAAAATACTGGAGGGCCCCAGGCAGCCAATTAAACATTTTTCCCAAGTTCAGATAATGCCTCAAGAAAATCAATTTTTGTACCTGCTGACAAATTATGTCTACAATTTTTTCCTCGCTGAATATAATTCTTGGACAGATAAGCACAGCATAACTTTCCATTGTTTTACTCTGATATTTTACTATTTCATGAGTGAAAACACTGTCATTCACAAAGAAATGGACCAACAAGACAGAAGGCCAGGTAGGTGCATTATTCTTCTGTAGTCGGATCCCTCATGAATCACTGGTCTTGGAACAATTTTTAATTAACTTAATATATTTCCTATCAGCAATCCAAAACAAACAACCGTTGCAAAGGGAGTTACTGACTTTGTGGACCCAGTATGTATACAGGCGAAGAAAGAGTTTAGAGAAACTGCTTTAAGAAATGTTGAGTCCCTAGAACTGCCTCTTTCACGGCTCCCTTTCTACCCCCAGCTTCTGCTTATGCAGCATTACTAATTTACCTTGACAATTGACACTCATCGTGTTTCCAGCAACAAAATCTGTAATGACACAGTGACTTAGCGTTTCCATGTTTGCCAGCAGAGCACAGGGGATTATGCTCTGTGTTGCTGGCTGACCCTCATTATGTATTGCAACTGTTCTGGCTGGGTGCTGCAAGAAGTGCTAATACCTCTCTTGCCATCTGCCTGAAATTGTCATAGACCTTCCAAGCTGCAGATGCATTTTGCATTGACCCATACAATTTCTGACAATCTTTTTGGTCCTGTGTCCTGACTGTAGAGTGGCAGGTAACATGAGACGGTATTTGGCCTCTCACTAGCCCCGTGAGTAGCTGGCTGCCAAGTCCTTCTGATGTCCCTTGGGTGGGAGAAGGACTCTGTGCCCATGCTACGCACTTAAGGGAGATGTGGTCCTGCTTCTGGAGGAGCAGAGATGGAGAGCACGTGTGGGAATCCTGAAGCCAGCCCATGCAACCTGGCAGCTCAGCAATGCCACCAATCCTGTCCTACTACCTTTGCACTTTATTTAATAAACTCAGGAACCTGCCCTTTTATCTCTGCTCTGGGAACACAGTCCTGGGGCTTTAGGCTGGAGGGGAGGGTGAGAAAAGAAGGAAGAATCCTTCTGTTTCAAAATCCAGCCTTAATTACTGCCTGTCTCCTGCATGGCTTCCACCCCCGCGGCTGGCACGGGCTTCAAACAACGGCCTTGGGTGAAGCCTCTGAAATTAAATTTCCATTCGTCGCCACCCTTGTCAATGAGAAGCCCTGCTGAGAGCAGCTCCAGCGCCGATGGTGGTGCTGGGGTGCACAAACTGGCAGCTCATCTCTCTGCTGCTGTTGCTGCCTTTGGGAACTTGCTGCTTCTGGGCTGGCTCTTTGATAGAGGCACAGTGGAACAACAGCCACCAGCAGACAGAGTACTTTAAATTAGATTGCACCAGGAGAATATCCACCAGCACTGGACACCAATGCATGGGGACAAGCTGTCAGCAACTTCGTGGAGAGCAGACGTGGCACAGGGACCCCTTATCTGCCTTAGTTTGTCCTCTAAGAAATTCCACTTATCTTCTCTCTTGCCATACAGGGTCTGATCCTACCTGGCACCTGCTTGTCCAGACAGTTACTGGCAGTTTAGGGGGGCCCAGAGGCTACAGCCTGCTGGGCAAAGGGTGGGGGAAAAGCAATGCTGCAAAAAGCAATCATAAACCTTCATGTTGACGCTCCCTCTGACTCAGAAATCTAAGAGCTGCAAACTCTCATTACAGGATAAGGAGATGTTTTCTGCCCAAATATCTCTATATCATAGAATCATAGAGTGTCAGCAGTTGGAAGGGACCTTGAAAGACCATCTAGTCCAACCCCCCTGCCAGAGAAGGATCACCTACAGTAGGTCACACAGGAACGCGTTCAGGTGGGTTTTGAAAGTCTCTGGAGAAGGAGACTCCACAACCTCTCTGGGCAGCCTGTTCCAGTGCTCCGTCACCCTCACAGTAAAGAAATTTTTCCTCACGTTGAGGTGGATCCTCCTATGTTCTAACTTAAACCCATTATTCCTTGTTCTATTACTGGGCATCACTGAGGACCACTGGACCAAGGGTTGGACTTGATGATCTCTGAGGTCTTTTCCAACCCAATTGATTTTATGATTCTATGATACTATGAGAAGAGATTGTCTCCTTCCCCTTGACACCCACTCCTCAGATATTTATATAAATTAATAAGGTCCCCTCTCAGCCATCTCCTTTCAAGGCTAAACAGCCCCAGTTCTCTCAGTCTCTCTTCATAGGAGAGATGTTCAAGTTCCTTAATCATCCTCGTAGCTCTCTGTTGGACTCTCTCCAGTAGGTCCCTGTCTCTCTTGAATTGGGGAGCCCAAAACTGGACACACTATTCCAGGCGTGGTCTCACCAGGGCAGAGTATAGAGGAAGGAGAACCTCCCTAGACCTGCTGGACACACTTTTCTTAAATCACCCCAGGATCCCATGTTTCCTCTTAAGTCAGACTAGTCTGTCAGCATCTTCGTTTGGCCCACCTGCTGGAGTCCTGGGCTAGATGAACCTTCACTTTGTGTCCTGGTTTGGCAAGGAATAATAATCTGCTCTTCACCTGGCATTTCACAGCAAAGCAAATAATAGCTAATGAACTCACTGCTGACATTAAATATTTCAAAAGGTATTAAAAAATATATATATTTGTATATAATTATATATTAAAAATTATAATTAGATTTTCTTCCAAAGAAAACAAAACCATGAAAGCAACTGCATACATTTCACATAGGAAACTCTGAGAGAATGAATTTGTAGGTTGCAAATTCATAAGCAGGTTTTTATTGCTTTTATCATTTGGGTTACAAATAAGAGATTTGACATGGGCAAACGCAGGCATGCACGCGTAAAACTAGCGAGAAAGTTCTCAGAAGTCCAGTGATTAACAGATGTGCTAGGTCACACTTGTGCAGCTGAATTAGTACAATACACATTGTAATTTGTATTAAGCATATTGTATTACTGAATTTAGGAAAAGAGCAATGGACACAAAAGGTCGTCTGGCTTTTTCCTGATGGGTGGGGGACATCAGCCCCTGCTCCTCTGAAGGATGCAGGGGTGAGAGGTGCCCTGTGTGGGGAACGAGCACACGTAGCCTGCAGTGGGCTGTGCCAGGGCAGAGAGCCCCCTGCACAGCACAGCTACTGCCCTTGCTCCTGCCCTGCTCTCCGGCCGAACACCAGAACGCTCTTCTTCCTTTGCCTCTGGGAATAATTAAGATTTTTCCTAAAGCAGGCCTGGTGAGGCAGTGGGATTGCCACAGGTCATTTGGAAATATTTGCTAATGACCTCCTCGGTCCCAGTGCTGAATGCTAATTTATATTATGAATTTCACTTGATGGTCATGCTTGCTGCCAGAAGTGCTGACTCAGGATGCCATGAGGTGAAGACAGAGCTACCAGAGATATTTAGTAGATCTGCACAGGCTGTACTAATCAGGAAAGAAAGGAATACAAATTCTGATTAGAAGTGACATCATTTAGCTTAATGTAATTTTTTTAATGCTTTTAAAGATGTAATCATACTGAAGGCTTGTATACTGTCTGCATCTTAAACCTAAGCTGTTAAAAAAACCCTTGCATATAATATCCAGATCTAATCTTGCTCTGCCAACCAGCAAGTTTCCAGGAAAAGCAATGAGGATCTCTAATTTAATCGCATTTAGTATAATGTGCAATTGATGCCAAGAGAAGAAAATGTAGAATTAGCTGTACTAACTTTGAAGGGCCTGAAACAAAGGGGGAATATGCATGAATAGCTGGAGATTCCTCAGATAATAGTAATGTCATAAATTTAGAATATTATAACATACTTTGTAAAGCAAAGTAATTTTATATTCCAAGTAGAGAACAAATATGAAGAGCTTTCCTAGAGTGTGCTGTAGATTAATGAATTTCAAATAGGCACATCAAAGTAAATCTAACAATAACACTGCCACAAATAAAAAATATGATGGGGCGAAGTTAACATATAAAGACAAAGGGCCAATTTTTTTCTCTCATTATTGTGGTGTAGATCCAACGTAACTTTGTCAATCTCTTCCGTGACTCCATGTCTAGAGATGAGAGTGACAAAGAACAGAATGTGACTACTGCTTAATTGAAAAGTCGGGAGAGTATAGATCTGTGAGAGAAAAAAGCCCGGGGGTTTCTAAGAGATGAGAGATCTTGAAAGCAAGGAGAGGAGAGCCCTGGAGGAGATGCTGGGAAAGGCAGAGCGGTGTTTATCTGCAGTGTGGTGTTATCCCAGCCATAGAATCCCCATTTGGGCAAATGCTGATCCGCGTGAGGAGTCGCTCCAGAAACCCGGTGGATCAAAAGGGACCTGAAGAGAGGAACAACTCACGGGGTGGAGGGGTTTGGAAACGTGCGGAGATGGGGGAGAATGTAAAGTACTAAACATTGCTTTGCACTGAGATAAAGCAAGGGGGAGGAAGAGGAGGGGCACCCAAGGCAACTGGACCCCTGGGTTGTCTACGTGCCTGCTGCCTGTGCTGGTGTGCGAAGCTGAACACAGAGGGGGCTCGAGCTGGCGGCCGTGGTGGGCAGCCCCGGGGGTGATATAACTGCAGCCATGTGGCAGGGAAGTGCAGAGGCCTCTGAGTGGGACTCACACGTCCAGGGAAGCAGTTGAGGTTACCAGACTCATCGCAATTGAGGCACCTGAATGTGCCTCCTGTTTCAAGTGACCACTCTGGACCAGCTGCAGCTTTGTCCTGAGGTGGCTGAGCCTCTGAACTTCCCCTGCTGCAGGGCTGATTCGAGGGGATCGCTGGGTCGTATGCCACCACGGCTGCCTCCAAGGCTCTTACCTTTCCCCAGGCAGTGAAAAGGGAATGAAAGAGATCGCTTTTGGATGCTCCAGATAATCAGTAATGCTTGAGATTCCTGAACATTTCAGCTGAAAAGACTAAATATGCAGATGCATCCCCTTACTGGGGCGACTTTAGCAAATGTGTGGAGATAGTAAGGCACTGAAGCCTGCACACAATGAACGTAACTAAATATTTTTGCTGGAAGCTGTTCAATTGTTACAGTCAGGGAAAGCGCAGTTAAGGTTGACACGTCCTCTCCCTTCTGTTAGCTTTATTCTCCCTTCTAGTGCCTCTGTCATAACAAGCGCATATACACATACATAATAAAGAAGGCTGGGTAATGATGGGACTTGGCATGACACGCTGTTTGGGTTCTGCTGCAACCTACTGAAGTGCCACTTGCCAGGTTGCTATTCAACCTGAAGGGATCAGGCAGTCAGCGTATCACATAGCAAAGAATCACTTAAAAACAGAGAGGACTTGTGTCAAACTCGGAGGAAGTATTGATTGAAGCCAGAAGAGGAGTTAGTGCTTCCTTCAGTGCTTCTAATCTGTCTAAATGACCCGCACAAAGAAACCAGCTGCAGACTTCTTACGTTTGCTCTTACCTATAAGTGCAGAGCAGGCAGCAAAAAGAAATCAAAGAGATGTCAGATGTACTGTGAAACTGGGACACTGCGCAGCAAATGGAATTTAATGTGAAAATATAAAGAAAATGGAAGGTAAAAACATGAAATAAATGAAGCTAATGAGAACAGCTCACAAAGAAAGCCTTTGGAATAGCGGTTGTCTAGTTTACTAAAAGGACTGAACATTTGAGAAATCTGTTTCCAGGAAATAAGACAAAACCTGAGAAACTACTAAGGTACCTGAACTCAGCAGTGGGCTCTTTGTTGTGGGAGCATTGTTTTCATCATACGAGCTATGGTCAGGAAGCGGAGAAGCAGGATATGACACCTGCACTGATTTCTTCAGAGTTCCTCATTTTCAGCTATTGCAGCCAGTCTTCTGAAGGTGTGAGAAAAATGGAATTTAGCCCTTTTTCTGGGGAGAACTGCAGAAGCTTGTATCCATTAGGGCAAGGGGAAAAGCCCTTGGAAGGCCTTGGGAGAAACCCCGTTACAAAGTCCATGAGGAATTTTGAAACATCCGTTTTTAAAGTTCTGGTAACATACAGTTGTAGTGCTTGATCGAACAAAGAGCTCCTTGTTAAAAGCTGCTGGCTGCTCCAGGGGACCGGGAGGAGGAAATGGGGCAGATCTTAAGCAGGCGGATTTCCCTGGTACGCTGTGGGAGGCTTGGGGATGCTTCATGCACACCCTAATATGAATAGGCAGTTGCAGGTCAAGAAGCTCTTTGGGATTTGACAGAGGAAAGTACACATGGAAAACGGGGGAAATTAGTTTTAAAGGGAAAATTGTGAAATTTTTTTCTTCTTCCTTCTTTTTTTCCAGATCATGGCATTTAGGTTCAGGAGTAACCTCAGGACACTTCTTCCAAGTGGGTGGGACACTTTGTGCCAAGTTTCAACAGGAATGAGGGGGCTGAGGAGGGAGCACACCTGAGCATTTCTCCCCTTTAGTCCAGTGCCAAAGGATTCCTGGGGTGAGATGTAGTGTTGGGCCAGGGGTGGTGAGGGTGGTAAAAGCAAGAATCTATATTACCTAAATTGGTGGTAGCCCCCAACAAGGACAAGGGCAGGTAGAGAACGGAAGGAGTGGTGGTGCGTACTGAATGTCTTCACCACAAAACTAGGTATCCACGCACGTGCAAACAGAACAAAACATATTTTCAGTTAGCTTTCCACCACTGAGGCAGAAGCACACTGGTGTTAGCTGGTAAATCATAAGCTGCCTTCTTGGGGGAAATAGAGCGTTAAATAGAAAAGCTAAGTGAACTCTGATGAACCAAATGGCCTATGTTTGTTCCATCATTTTTTATTAATTGCACCAGGTGGCTTTCTCCGGGTCTTTAAGTGTATATCTGAATGCTCTGCTGTGCCTCTGAATTGTCACCTGGACTCTGATTACTGGAAGCTTGAGGTGGTGCTGACAAATTATCCTCACCAGGTGTTCTCTGGTAGAGAAATTTAGAAGAAGGACCACACAGATACAGAATATGCAGAAATCGCCAGAGTGAGGTACAGAGAGGGACTCTAGGGGACATGGAGTTTGTTGCCGCCCAGGAACTGTAAACGAGCCCTCTGATAAACCACTGTCTCAGAAAAATACTCTTCCCTGCCATCTTTTTCTGGATTGCTTCCTTCTGAGGGTATGATGGCTTTTTCACAGATTCTCACCTGGGCACAGGGCTAAGTGAGGGGGGAACAGATAAGAAGTGCCCTTCTCCAGCATGCCTGAGCCCAGCACTCCCCTGCCTTTATTTAAGAAAAGGCTTTTTTTGGCAGCAATTGTAGATGAACAAGTTTTTCTCTATGCCTTCAGCTTCTTTCTTGCTATCACCTCAGATGCCACTAAGCCACGATGGCGATGACAGTTTGTCCTTTAGATAGAGGATGTCAGTTGCCAATGCCGAGTATTGATTTCTGCTGATTGCTAATGAGTAGGTTGAACTGTAACTTTGTGTGGAGAAATTGAGCTGATTCAGGCTATTGAAAGTGTCACTCAGGCCGGTGGAAATTTCCTAGCTAGCATATAGCTGTCTGCTTCTTTGGCAAAGGCAGTTCTCAAGGGAAAACTTCTTATCCCCTCTTTCCTGTGGTCCCTGAAGGAGGTTTTCCTGAGGCTGGCACCTCCCCCTAACTTGGGGCAGGGAATTCAAGGAAGGGGATCAGCGCTCACAGCAGAAAATGACATATTCATATTTTTAAAGCAACTACTTCTGGTCTTTTCATCTGCCTTCAGAGTAGTATTTATCATGGATAATGTAGTGCACCTCCAAGGGTAGGCAATCACCCACGCCCCATTCCTACCAGATATGCAACTCTCTATCCTTAATATCATGGATATTTTATCTGTACCATCTGTTAGCTTCAAGTCCCAGCTCCTAGATAGTACAGAATAATTTCGAATGAGTCTTTAAAATACCTGATCGCGCCTTGTTGGAATAGGGCTCACCTACACTAAAAAAAAAAAAAAAAAAGACTACTTAATGCAAGCAGGACAAGAAATCCTTCTATATGAGTTCTAACTGATGAATCCTCTGTCATCCCTTGAGATTTATTCAACTGAATTCTGATATTTTGATGTATCTCCTCTGTGCTTTGATATATTTTTCTCCCTGTCAGCAAGTCACATCTTAAGCAGTAGCAGATTCTTTGCAATTAACCAGCATTTTGAAGAGTCACGGTTCCCCTTCCCCCCCACCGCCTTCTCTTCCTCCAGTCTTCATCTGGTGTTATTCTTGCAAAGTCAGTGGCAACTGGAAAACTAATCCCATTAACGTCACTGTAGGATTTCTGAAATTAACTTTCTAGGAAGGAAACTTACTTCTTACTGCACGTTGAGACTTCAGAATTACTGACTTCCCTTGAGCTATACTGTTTTGATATCCCCATGATGGATGCTGTATAAAACTTAAGACAGGAATTCATGTTAACAACATTAGTCAAAATTTGTATTAGGACGTCAGTATGGTCATATGGGATAAGACCAGTGCTCCAGCACGTCAGGATCCACCTTTAGCTGCAACAAAGGAACTTCTCAACTGATTATCTGTAACCATCAAATTTTTCACCTCTTCAAATTGGTAACAAAAATGAGGGATGGTCTAGCACTGTACTGATCTTTCAGGTCTCTTCTGAAGGGATGGGCAGCCCAGAGAGGTGTCCTCTGATCAGTCTAGTTGTTTTTCCACCCAGCTATGTCATTCCATGCCTTGTGTGGAAATAATTCTTAAGTTATGCAAGGAAGCCTGTTTGGATTAATTTAGAAATCATGTGTACTTTTTTATAAAGGACTTTCAGCTCATTTTGTGGCTTGGTTCACTAAGTTTTGAAGAGGTCACATGACTTTGCCAAGAGCACACAGGGACCTAATGTGTCAGCTTTGATGAGATCTCTGGTCCCTACGGATGCAGGGACATTGCAGATACTTTAGTCTCTGAAATAGCACCTGAGCTGCCCTTTCTGTGTTGAGAAGGCAGGGTCGCCTGTAGTAAAACACTCTTGTCTCAACATGCTGTAGTTTTGTGCTTGTTTTATGCAAAGGTGGGAAACATTTATGAGTCACATGGCTGGTAACATGACAGATGTGTAGCCAAGGGATGCATAACCTGATGCTGGTGAGGTGGAGTCCTTGCATGAAGCCTGTTGCTGGGTTGATACCTCCTTGTCTGCA
The DNA here is from genome assembly GCA_020746105.1 of Trogon surrucura. NCBI lineage: Eukaryota > Metazoa > Chordata > Aves > Trogoniformes > Trogonidae > Trogon > Trogon surrucura. The sequence goes on along the minus strand of CM036617.1, from coordinate 29,533,173 downwards.
GCCTGATATCTGTGGCAGGAGCAAAGGAATGTAAGATGGCTTGTAAATAAGTTACATCATTTGGATGGTATGAAGTCTGGATGGAAATGTTTTGTATTCTTTTCCTGCAGGCTCCAAGATGCACAGAATAGCTGTTCAGGGTCTTTGTTGTTGTTGTTGTTGCTGCAGGGCCTTAAGTTTGCTGATAACATATGTTAAGTGCGACTTACAAGAAGATGCACCAAAGGGATTTGGCAGTGTGAAACTGTAATTAAGCCTCGGTAGAATTTGGGCTTTTAGGGCATGTGAGTTAACACAGGGAAAACCTGGTGTGACTTTAATATAAAAATACCTACAGTGAACAAAGAAGAGCTTGTAATTAGTTCCTCAGGAACTTCTGCATTGTGGAAGTTCTTAGATTTACTTATGTATTTTGAAATCGAGGGTTTAACCAGACGGGATGGGCTTCTCAGTTAATGACAGCATTCAACATTCATGGAGAAGACAGCTTTGCTGTTGAATAACTTACATGCCTAAATGCCATTTGTCTCTTATGTGAAGGGAAAAGGGGACTTGGATCAGCAAATCCAGCCCTTCGCTATCACAGGCAGCCATATGATGTGATGGCACTGACATCAAGGGACCTGTTCTCTTAATATCCCTGTAGCATGCATTGGTGGTATTGGTTCCTCAGCGTGGCACAGGAAGGGAAAGGACTCAAAGTGCAGCGGACTTGCTGGGTCAGGACAGCTGCTCACCATGACCCAGATGCATCCCTGCTTCCTCTTTCAACCCACTTCTCTTCCTAGGTAGTGAAGGAGTCTTCGGCAGAGCCCTGGAGCATGGCAGCTTCTCATAGCTGGAGGAGGAAAAATCACACCAACTGATGCAATTTATGTGCAACGGAGATGTGGGGAAAGGGCTTGCTCTTGCCATCAGATATGCAATCCATCTGTTATTGAATTTGCCCTAAAAACCTATGATCAGCTCTTTTTTTTCTGTACTTCTGCATGTGGCCTGGCACTGGGAAACTATCACAGATCTGATGTTAATACACAGATAATCAGCAAGCTAGTTAATCACAGCATTCAGATGGCTCTGAGCCTGCCTTGCTGCCTGGCAGAGATAAATTAGGGAATGAAAGTGATATAAAACAATATTTTGAAACTATTAAAACCTAAGCCCACTTTTCAGAAGTTATTCTACCAATTGCAGTTCTGATAGAAGGTGGAAGTCTGTTTTCCATTCTTTGTATAGAATATGCACATGAATGTGTATGAATAATTGACACTGCTGGCAGCTTTCCTATTAATAAAGCTACTGTTTATCAATAAAAGTGATTAGTAGCTGCTTTGTTCCCAAATTACATTAGGTCATTCTGTGCAGAGAATAAAATTCCTTCCTTTGTATCTCTGGGGAAGCAGAAACCTCCTGGTCTCTTCAAAAAAAGGACACAGCAGTTGAGGAGGATGCAGCTTGCAGGGCTGCTGGGCACCTGCATTTGCATTAGAGGTTGCAGACAATCTCATGTTTCTGCAGCTCTGCCATCAGTATCTTTGCAAACTTCCCTGCAAAGTTTTCTGGGAAAGGCCTCTTTGTGGCCCCCAAATCTTGTGGGCGCAATGGTGGAATGCAATGCTGGAGCTTGTAGAGAAGCTTGATGGAGTCTGAGTTGCATTTTTCAAGGAAGACCAGTGCTACATGACTGGTTCAATCTCCTTTGAAGTCCCTGCACAACACTTTGTGAGCTGCTGTGCGTAGAGGATTTTGTGACAAAGGTCACAAAGTGAAACCCTTTTCATGACCCCATTATACACTGATCATAGAATCATAGAATCGTAGAATGTTAGGGATTGGAAGGGACCTCGAAAGATCATCAAGTCCAATCCCCCTGCCAGAGCAGGAATGCCTAGACTATGCCACACAGGAACGTGTCCAGGCAGGTCTTGAATGTCTCCAGAGAAGGAGACTCCACAACCTCCCTGGGCAGCCTGTTCCAGGGCTCCGTCACCCTCACTGAGAAGAAGTTTCTTCTCGAGTTTAAGCGGAACCTCTTATGTTCCAGTTTCAGCCCATTACCCCTTGTCCTATCAGTGGTTGTCACCGAGAAGAGCCTGGCTCCATCCTTGTGACACTCCCCCTTGATATATTTGTAAACATTAATGAGGTCACTCCTCAGCCTCCTCTTCTCCAAACTAAAGAGCCCCAGCTCCTTCAGTCTTTTCTCATAAGGGAGATGCTCCACTCCCTTAATCATCCTAGTTGCCCTGTGCTGGACTCTCTCCAGCAGTTCCCTGTCTTTCTTGAACTGAGGGGCCCAGAACTGGACACAGTATTCCAGATGGGGTCTCACCAGGGCAGAGTAGAGGGGAAGGAGAACCTCTCTCGACCTACTAACCACCCCCCTTCTAATACACCCCAGGATGCCATTGGCCTTCCTGGCCACAAGGGCACAGTGCTGGCTCATGGTCATCCTGCTGTCCACCAAGACTCCCAGGTCCCTTTCCCCTGCGCTGCTCTCTAATAAGTCATTCCCCAACTTATACTGGAACCTGGGGTTGTTCCTACCCAGATGCAAGACCCTACATTTACCCTTGTTATATTAATTAAATTTTTCCCCGCCCAACGCTCCAGCCTGTCCAGGTCTCGCTGGATGGCAGCACAGCCTTCTGGTGTGTCAGCCACTCCTCCCAGCTTGGTGTCATCAGCAAACTTGCTGATAGTACTCTCTAGTCCCTCATCCAAGTCATCAATGAATATATTGAATAATACTGGTCCCAGTACCGACCCTTGAGGCACTCCACTGGATACAGGTCTCCAACCAGACTCTGCCCCATTGACCAAAACTCTTTGGCTTCTTCCCCTCAGCCAGTTCACAGTCCACCTCACTACCCGAGAGTCTAGACCACACTTCCTCAGTTTAGCAGCAAGGATGCTGTGGGAGACTGTGTCAAATGCTTTACTGAAGTCAAGGTAGACTACATCCACCGCTCGGCCATCATCTATCCACCTTGTTATATCCTCATAAAAGGCTATGAGGTTAGTCAAGCACGACTTCCCTTTGGTGAAGCCATGTTGACTGTCTCTAATGACCCTCTTATCCCTGATATGCCTTGTGATGGCACCAAGGATAAGTCGTCCCATCACTTTCCCAGGGATGGAGGTGAGGCTGACCAGTCTGTAGTTACCCGGGTCCTCCTTCTTGCCCTTTTTGAAGACTGGAGTGACATTTGCTTCCCTCCAGTCCTCAGGCACCTCTCCCGTCTCCCAAGACTTGGCAAAGATGATGGAGAGTGGTCTAGCAATGACATCAGCCAGCTCCCTCAGCACCCGTGATGATGTCTGCTTTGGTAAAGAAATCTTTTAGGGAGATTTTTGCTTTCTTTGAAAAGTAAGCGTGCTAAATGTTGATATTTAGACATTGAGAGAAAGTTTCCACACTGGGAGTAATTCAGCATTCAAGCCAGCATAAAACCTGTGTATCCTCAAACACCTGGATCCACCACACACACCTGGCACTTAATTCCAAACACATAGCCAAGACCCAGATAGACATCAGGTAGGAAACATTCAAAGTCTTTAGTGCATTAGGCTTCAAGCTGGCCTTTTGTGTGACATGAGTTGCCTGAAGAGGGTATGGGAATTCAAAGGATGCGACTGCCTATCTATATTAAATCATTTTCTTATCAGGGTGCTAGAACAAAACCTGCCATATCTCAGCATACTGAGTTCTTTACTTTCCTGATATTCAAAGCATTTGCTCTGAAAAGAGCTTGTTTGTTGCAGTGGAGTTGGTGGAAGACACCGTGGTCTAACCCCACTGGATGAAGAGACTTGCTTCTTCCTTGACTAAGAAGCAAAGGGAACCTACTAGTGAAAGAATTTTGATGAGCTTTTGAATGATGCTGAGGTGAAGTAGCTTCTGCCTCTCACAGTGTACATCTTTTCATGCGGTTGTGAAGAGAATTGCATATCTGGAAGGTCTGCCTAACTCTGAAAGATCAGGCTCTTCTGAGCAGGAATCAGGAGCGCTGGCAGTCACTTTTGCAACAGTACCATCCTGCCTTCACATCTCCATGGCTGGTCATTGAGAAACAAAAGCTGGTCCCAGTCCCAGGCTTGTGCTGGCAGACTTGTTTTTACTTCTGTACCTGAGTGCGACATTGAGGTACCTTGTTTTTCTCCCTGAGGACCAAGATACTCTGATGCACCTCAGAACACTGCCATGGAGAGAAGAGCACGTGCAGAGCCAGCTACAGTGAGAGGGGTGGCTTGGGACCTACAGTAACTTGTTCTTTAATCCACACTCAGGTAACCATTATAAACACTCAGCTATGTTCTCAGTTTGGCAACCATTGGACCTTTTTTTACCACAGCACTGAACAGCAAAGCATTTAAAAATACCTAAGCATAAACTCATGACCTCTGAGAGCTTTTTTCAAAGCGATGCACTCACTATGTTGCAGTTTTGGGAGATGGCCCAAAAATCTCTCTGAGGAGAGACCAGAATAGCATCCTTAGAAATGTGGGTGAGTTGGAAGGGATTATAAGGATTAAAGAATGCTCATAGCACTCCTTAGGTAGAAGCTGACTTGCAAACCTGAACCAAACCCCAGTTTTTCAAAGTGAGTCATTTTGAAAGCTTAATGTTGCCTTCCAAACAGCATCCCCCCAGTGCTGTTGTTTATTAGCTGATAATCTTCTGTAAGGCTTTATGCTTGGGAACACCTCTCTGGAAGAGCCCAAACCACGCTCCTTAGTAGTTATAATAGCAGTTGTGCCATTGATGTCGGTTGGCTTTGAATCAGGCCCTAAAAGCATATAATATTGAATTATGTGGCAACTGTGCCTTTTCCATTGAACTCGGCAACAACAAAGCAGTCTCCCACTGCACTGAGAAAAGTGGGCTCCATAGAAAATCAAGTGAGGAAAAGCCTCCCAAAAGCATTTGTGCAATTGTTGACTGCTACTGTTCTTACTTTTATTACAGGAAATGTTTCCTTAAAATTGCTATGCTCCTGGTGTTGCCCATTCTCTGGTTGCTGCCTGCCAGTATTAATAAGCCAGTGACAAAGTTGTGTCAGAAAGTTCCAGCTCTGACTTTATTTACCCTTGAGGGCAGATACAATCTCCAGAGGAGCTTTGAATTCTATTATGGGAAACCATGGCCGCAGTGGCAGGCTGATGAGATAGAGAAACCCGCACTTCCTTGTCTGAAAGCGTTATTAATAATGTTCCTGAGGGTTGTTCAGTTATTTTCTGTTTGTTTTTTTTTTTTCTAAAATTTAAGGCCACCTGCAGTATGTCCTATTTAGTATAAATGCTCTGCTTGGGATGTCCTCCATGGCATGTATGAGAGATTACTGTGAATGTTTCAAAGAGATTACTTACTGCTGTAAGTCCGGTCTCTGGAACAAGACCCTCAACTCCCAGGTTCACAGGCCAGAAATGCAGCAGATTTGCCACCAAAAATCACCCCAAGGCGTGGCTGTGCTCCACTTTGGCACGAGTGGAAGCTGCAACAATTGGTACTGGGACCTCAGTGGGGCCACAGCAGACCACGCTGGACAATGATGCTTTTGACAAACATACACGGATGCAGTCATTGCCAACAAGGGCAACCCACACATGACTGGATAATGAGATTTTTCCATGCAGTCCCCATAAGAGATTTGTTTGCTGAGGAAACAAAGACACAAAACAGGACTTTTAAGTCTATAAATGAGACCATATCTCTCCTCCTCATATTTACAACGTGGCCAGCTCTGTCATCTTTGATAACAACACCAAAAGGACTGTTTGCTCAGAAAACAAGCCCTCATTGTTCAGGAAATTACCATTTAAATTTATTTTATTTTATTAAACCTCTACTGTTTGGCTACCCACCGTGTGGGAGCACTGGAACGTATACAAAGCAGCCAGACTGCTGAAGTCTAAATCAGACTTTAATAAGGGAATGTCATGTTTCATTTAAAAGCTTCTCCTCACCTTCCCTTTTCGTGCCGTCAAGTGAAAATAAAGCTAGGGTTATAATTACATTGCTGCCTTCGCTCCACATTATCTGTGAGATCTCTCACATTTCTTTTCCACACCTTCTCCATTCCTCCCTAGCTTTGCCGCTTGCTTCACAGGCTGTCAGGATCCCAGTGCTCCTTCGAATAAGCAGATGACTTGCTGTGGTCCTTGTTCATTAAGGAGTGACAAGCTCAAGGAATAAATGCCTACAACATGGAAAGTTTCATGCCACAGGGTGTCAGCCTGACTTGGTTGGGTGGAAAATGAGGTGGTCTGAGCTTCCTCACTCTCCCTGGAGCGTGAAATTGGACAGAGACTGACTATGACAGGTGCTCACCCTCTTTGGGATCTTATTGCCACTTTCAGATCTGCCCCAGCACATTGCTGCATTATGCTCTTGCAAACTACTGCCAAGTCTTGCTTCTCCATAGAGTGCTTCACAAATCACAGAATCACACAGAATCACAGAATGTCAGGGGTTGAAGGGGACATCAAAAGATCATCTCGTCCAACCCCCGTACCAGAGCAGGATCACCTACAGTAGGTCACACAGGAATGGATCCAGACAAGTTTTGAATGTCTCCAGAGAAGGAGACTCCACAACCTCCCTGGGCAGCCTGTGCCAGTGCTCTGACGCCCTCACAGCAAAGAAGTTTCTTCTAATATTTTTGTGGAACCTCCTATGTTCCAGCTTGTACCCATTGCCCCTTGTCCTGTCATTGGACATCACTGAAAAGAGGCTGGCTCCATCCTCCTGACACTCCCCTTTGACGTATTTATAAACATTAATGAGATCACCCCTCAGCCTCCTCTTCTCCAGGCTAAAAAGACCCAGCTCCTTCAGCCTCTCCTCATAAGGGATAAGTTCCACTCCCTTCATCATCTTTGTGGCTCTGCGCTGGGCTCTCTCCAGCAGTTCCCTGTCTCTCTTGAGCTGAGGGGCCCAGAACTGGACACGATGTTCCAGGTGTGGCCTCACCAGGGCAGAGTAGAGGGGCAGGAGGACCTCTCTCGACCTACTTGCTACTCCCCTTCTAACACACCCCAGGATGCCATTGGCCTTCTTGGCCACGAGGGCACACTGCTGGCTCATGGTCATCCTGTTGTCCACTAGAACCCCCAGGTCCCTTTCTCCTGTGCTGCTTTCCAGCAGGGCAGTCCCCAACCTATACTGGCACATGGGGTTGTTTTGCCCCAAATCCTTCTTTTTATCCTTCCTAAGCCTTTTCTTTCTTCATTCCTCTATCTTACACCTTTTCTTCCTATCTCTTCATTTTTTGGTTCTTGGCACTTTCCCCCCTTCCATTCTCTCCCATACTTCTTAATTCCTTTTTCTTTTAAATTCCTTGTGAGCGGGCCTGTCAATTTATAGGCCATTCCTTTTCTGGCCTTCCCTGAGTTCCTAGTTTCCAGTTTTGGTCCAAACCTCATACTTCATGGTATCTCCACAGGGTTCCCAACACTTCAGAGAGTCTCCATGCACCCACTGTCATAGCTCTCAAGTATCAGAGGCCCCAGATCGCAGTTTATTCAGGCAGAGATTTTTTGGCTCTGTATCTGCTGAATCCCTGGCCCCCACACTAAATGGCCTTGAGTAGTCATCCTGGTTTGAGGTTGAGTGTTTATATCTGGGCTCAGGACTTTTGGAGTATGTTTTTTTTTTTGAGAAAGCTGGCTGTACCCGGGAAAACCAGAGCTGAGAGGTGCGTTAACTTTAGCAGTGGGGACAACTGGTGACCCAGATCTTCCGTTCAGTATCTTCCTTGTTTTTATTTAGCGGGTTGCAATTATATTTGGTCTTTGGGAGACTGTACAGGCATTATTAGAATAAAAGACTAATCCTGAAGTCAGTAAGGGTATATTATTAATAGGTAATATTAAGACTGTAAAATTGTAATGAAACTCCTGGGTCACTGAAATTTAGTCTTCTTTTACTACAGTTGATCACATCATACAAAAACTTACCTAAAGGTAGATCTTCAAGGTGTATTAAAATAATTTGAGATAACTGATTGCCTTGTTAAATTAGGAAAGTACATCACTGAGAATGCTATATACATGATGGGATTTTGCCTTTTGAACATGTGGTTATACAGACGCTATCACCCCAGAGATACCAGTGCTGCCTCTGGGAGCAGTGAGCCCACCTTCTTCTTTGTCTCAGGTGGCTCATTCTTGTCACCTCCCTTGAGCACCATAAGCTCTCATAAACTTCTATTGCTAGACTTACGAAGGAAGTGATGCATGTGAAGATGATGGAGTGGAACGTCTCCCTTATGAGGAAAGGCTGAAGGAGCTGGTTCTCTTTAGCTTGGAGAAGAGGAGGCTGAGGGGTGACCTCATTAGTGTTGATCAATATGTAAAGGGGAAGTGTCAGGAGGACGGAGCCAGGCTCTTTTCAGTGATGTCCAATGACAGAACAAGGGGCAATGGGTACAAGCTGGAACACAGGAGGTTCCACAGAAACATTAGAAAAAACTTTTTCCCTGTCAGGGTGACAGGGCACTGGCACAGGCTGCCCAGGGAGGTTGTGGAGTCTCCTTCTCTGGAGACATTCAAAACCCGCCTGGATCGGTTCCTGTGCGATCTACTGTAGGTGATCCTGCTCTGGCAGGGGGCCTGGACTAGATGATCTTTTGAGGTCCCTTCCAACTTCTGACATTCTGTGATTCTGTGATTCTGTGATTCTGTGATTCTGTGTTTCTGTGTATGAATACTAGAGCTAGAACCCTGATGCAGCTGGAAAGAAGAGCCAGGAGAGTGTCAGAAGACCTCTTCTGAGCCCTCTGGATTTAAGCCAGATTAAAGTGACTCTTTACTGCAGCCTTAAAATTGCCATTTTTGCTAGCCTTCACAAGAGACAAGAGCAAACCAGCTGCACTTTCACTATGCTTTATCTGATGAAGCCCCTTTCAAGATTTTCATAAAAGTATCTGGCATTGTTCTGAGTAAAAGGGAAATATAGTTTAATGGGAAAAATAGTGTCTGAGCACTTGATAGTTAAAGTGCCAGCCATTGGCATGGGCAGGCGCACGCTGAATGCTCTGCATTTGTCTTCAGACCAGGCAGCAGACAGGAGCTCAGAGGTTATATGATATAACTGGTTGTTCTCTGATTCTGAATCTCTTTGATTATACAGGTTTCTTCCTCTGGAATAGCTGCTTGAATATATCACTGTGACAAGAAGCCATACTTTGCTTAAACTGCTTTAAGCGAGTACACTTAGCAATTTATCATGCTCCAGATTTTAATAAACACTTATCAGAAATATTTCATGGTAATTTTTGATCAGATACATGCAAACACTCAGTAGCAATATTCAATGGAAATTTCAGGAGTTTTGCCCCTAAAGCCCCTCAGTGTGTATGAATTCATTTATAGGCCGACTGATCAAGAGGAAACTGGTATTGGCATCTACATAGGAAAGATTGAGTTTGCAACTGATCAGAGTCCTTTGCAAAGCCCAATGAATGGCCATTATTTTAAAGGTGTTCTTATCTTGTTTATTGGTATTATCTGTGGCAAGATGCTGAAGCAAAGCACAGGATTAATATAATTGATTTATCATTTACTGCTATGATTTTTAGTTTTTGTAAATGGAAGTCCATGGGTGTGCCAAACAAAATATTATTTACTGAATATAAATCCCATTATTAGTTTCCTGGTCTGCACGGCCAATGGGCTGATCTTCAGGAAACAGTATAAGACAACGAATCCCACTGCTCGATCCAACGTGAAGGAGACAGCAGGTAATGCAACTCCATAATAGTAGACCCCAATAACAATCTTGAAATGGAATGACCCCAAGAAAGACTGACACACATTATGATCATTTGTATTTAAACGTAAAAGCACATATTGGACCTGCCATACATAAAAGGTTGGGATCAAAGTTTAGCCCAGAAGTTACTTGCCAATCCAAAGTTTCCCAGAGTTAGCATAAATTATAAAATATGTTTGATACTGCTGGATCTTACCTGTGGTCCCTTCCAACCCGATGTTTTTTGCTTCTGTGGAGTCAGAGGAAAAATATCATGGAGCAAATGAGAATCTCACCTTGCAGATCTAAAAGGACAGAAAGATAAAGTGACACCAAGAAATGGTATCAACAGAATAGGCAAAAGCACTTTCTGTTTTATCATCCTTTATCTTCCAGTGGGAATTTTTGCTGCTCTGTAATACCCTCCTGTACTGTGCTTCATGTATACTATTCTGATTTGCTGGTTTGTAGTTGTGGCGCTTCCTACTACCCTTAACATCACCTGTGAGTGCAGCTCATACAGGCAACACTTTTCAAACAAACACAACTGTTGAAATAGAATAATGCAGTGGACACATACTTGCTGCTTCTTCTTGTCTTTAAAGAGGCGGGGATGGCTGTTGTGCCCTGCTTTCACTGAGCTAGTCTTTCTCACTTATCAGTTGTGTTCTGCTCAATGGCTTCTGCTTTGTTTTCCAAGTCATTTCTGTGTTTATGCTTCTTAATTGCAAAGCACCCTCTATTTGTTGGTTTCTCATGAGCAAACAAATGTAAACTAAGAACAGATTCACCTGGTAATGCCAAGCACAAAATCCATCACTCCTGAATTTAAATGTAATGCTCTTTGCAGAAACAAAATAATGCTACTAATGCAGCTGAAGCACACAAATAAAGAAAATCAGCTTGTAAACACGCACGCAAAAGAACTATGACGCATTTTTCTTTTCTCCTTGCTTCTCTCCCTGAATATATACATTTTGTGTATAATGTCTTTGCCCACAGAATGAGCATCTCATGTTGCTTTCTCCCTCATCACATCCTTGAATAATAAATACAAGTTGTATTAACGTAAACCTTGCCTGCCGGCTTTGTTTGTAAAACAACAGCTTTTCTAATACGCTGTCCATATGTTGACAGACCTCGGGGTGTTACAATTCTGTTCTTTTATTCCAAAGTTTTTTTCTGGGTGCTTTCTGTTAGTGTTATAGCCCTGTGCCCATGGCTGCAATAGGTACTTTTGTTCCTGCTGTGGAGCTGCTAGTGCTGGTGCTTACTCTGCTGTCTCCTGTTTCTGGTGAAATTGATGGTTTCAGGTCCTCTTTGATCTGTGTTAATTACAGAGGGGCATGAAAGCAATGTTAATTGCTTAGCTTCTGACTCCAGTTGTTGTCCTCAGAAATATATTTCTCCTCCCATATTGACTTTGTGGATGCAAACACACGGGTTTTATCTGCCGATGGGCCGTGCCCTTGCCAATTCTCTGTGACCAGACTTTGAGCAGCAACTCATTCTGCTCAGTCAGGTGCTGACTGGTGCAAAAGCAGGCTCCTTGCTTCAGAATTGCTTCCTGTTGGGCGTGAAACCTGAGCAAATAATTCTCTTTCCAAAGAGAAAACTTATATTGTTTTCTGGGTGTTTATCCCCCACTCTGTAGGTATTAATCTCTCTATTATAGGCAATATTAATAATTGACAGAGGGCAGGAAATGCAAACAGTTTTAATCTGAGCTTCATACATTTATTTAACAATAATGGATTTATTTTTAATGGCATTATGGATTTTTAAGTAGGGAAAAAAAGTGCATTCTCTCACTGGGGTGTGATTGAGGTCTTACATTCCAACATGGAAGAAAAAGTTCAGACCTGACCTTGAGGCATTTAAACACAATCCTAAATAGTTATGATAATATTGAAACCTATTAATTCTTGTAAAAGTATCTTAAAAGGAAACTGTGATAGGGTCCAGTTCTGGTGTCCCCACCATAAGAGGGACATAGATCTGTTGGAGCGTGTTCAGAGGAGGGCCACAAAGATGATCCAGGGACTGGAGCACCTCTGCTACAAGGAGAGGCTGTGGAAGCTGGGATTGTTCAGTCTAAAAAAGAGAAGACTTCGGGGGGACCTAATAGCTGCCTTCCAGTACCTGAAGGGATCCTACAGGAAGGCTGGGGAGGGACTTTTTACAAGAGCATCCACTGACAGGACAAGGGGAAATGGGTTTAAGTTGAAGGAGAATAGATTTAGATTGGATCTTAGGAAGAAATTCTTCAGTACGAGGGTGGCAAGGCTTTGGAATAAATTGCCCAGAGACGTTGTGGCTGCCCCCTCCGTGGAGGTGTTCAAGGCCAGGTTGGACGGAGCCTTGAGTAGCCTGATCTATTTGAGAGGCGTCCCTGTGCGTGACAGGGAGGTTGGATTAGATGATCTCTAAGGTCCCTTCCAGCCTAGGCCATTCTATGATTCTATGATTCTGTGATTCTGTGATTCTATGTCTCTGAATTGCTTCCTAAACTCATAACAAGCAAGATAGCACCTCAGACAACCTTTAGTAAGTACCCCATTCTCTGAGGGGCAGGTCACAGGCTCTACCAGCATTTACTAGATTTAACAGCTTTTGGGGGATTGTACTAACGAAATACTCCATCTAACTTCCAAAGTGAAACATGATGCCAGAGTCTACTGCACTGTGGAGTCTTACCCTATTATCCAGAAACAATGTTGTACCTCTAAGTGCCTCAAACACATTTGAAAATACAGGCCATGGAAAGTTTTTCCTATCAGGCTTGAACATCCCCTTCTTGCGCTAAGTGCTCTCCAGTCCAAATGTTTCACCTCAGTCTTTTTCACTGGCATTGAGCAGTCCCCATCCACAGCTCTTGTTGGTCCCAGCCTTGTGCTGGTGTTTGAGAAAAATACTGGGAGGAGGGAAACAGTACAGGTCATCGAATTCCCCGCATTTGCTCTCTGTGTGGTAGACGCAAGTCACTGGAGGTGGAGGAGAGGAGATGCCCATATTGCTACAAGTTGTCTAACCCCAGCCTCGGGCTGAAGTGCTTTGATGATGGCACAGTTTTCACTGGCCATGTTAGAACATAAATTCCCAAATTTATGGGAATTTCACTCAAATGGCCTTCAGTAGAGCTTCTGCACTCATGGAGACCTAGTCGAACTGCCTGACGGCAGGCCAGCTGGAGGTCACTGTCATACAATACTCGCCAGCAGCAATTTTCTCTAAAAGGGTCACAAAGTCATGCTTAGCATCTTTCTAGCTGAGAAAACTCCTTACCATTATCTTCCAAGATGACCCTAAACAAGTTAAACCTTGAATCTTGCGTCTTGGCTGACTCATTCGTAAAACAGATGTAAAAACACTTGCCTGCCTCCATCATAACATGAGAGGCATAGTAAGCAGAGGTGACCCGGGGCTTCCTGAGGAAACACACATTCAGATCATCAGAATCAGGTCTTTGACCTAAATCCATTGATTTTGGGACAGCATTTGCAATTTTCTAACCAAGACAGAAGCTCTAATCAACCTGTCTGCTGCCTACTCTAGGGAAAGAGCATTTAGGGATTTGGTGTCAGCATTTCGTGATTTTTCAGAAAACAATATTAAGCAATTTTAAAGGAGAATCGTAAGCATTTTTGAAATCTCATGTGTTTCTGAGGATGGGAAAACACATTTCAAGATCAGCCTAATCCTGAACCTCCAAAAGCCTGAGGAGGTATATGAATTTTAGGTGCCACGAGGGATGTAAGTTGTGATAAGTGGTAACATGCACACACTGATTTTATTTCCTCCTTCTGTGATTATCTTTGGCCAAGAGATATAACAAAGAAATCTATTACATGCTCTGGCATGGAAAAATTTCTATAAATGTGGGCAGAAGCTGAAGTTGCCTGCAGCTGACTACGGGTGGTAGCTTGTGTTTATTTTGTGGTGGTTGTCTTAGACAAAGTCCTTTGGGGATAAGGGGCTTTCCCAGCTGGAGATAGACTATCAGGGCCAAGATGGTGAGTATTCCACACTGGCATGTGATAGAGATGCCGCCATCTCAGCTTCACAAGGCCTGTTTCTGCCAAGCTCTACTCCTACCAGTAAGCCTTCCATGGGGTAATTGTCTCACTGGATTTCAGCAGATAGGAAGAACATTTTGATATAAGTGGGAGCAGGCTGGGGCTAGGTCTTGTGCCTTCACTGTGGTTTGGCCAGATGCAGAATAGCAGCATGGCTTCCAGATCTGTAAATCTGTTCTAGTGCCAGGTTGTGTTTAACATGCCTTCTTTTATAGCATATTAACTCAAAGGTCTGCAAGAAGATTGAGCTTAAGCACATTGCTGCAGTAATTTGGCTGTAAGGGCTTCCAGTTAAGAGCTTCCAGTTAAGGGCTCAGTTCACAACACAAGTAGTGGAGCTCAGGGGTATCACAGATTCACAGAATCACAAAATCACAGAATCACAGGATCACACAATATTAGGGGTTGGAGGGAACCTCGAAAGACCATCTAATCCAACCCCCCTGCCAGAGCAGGATCACTTAGGGCAGGCCACACAGGAACTGATCCAGGCGGGTTTTGAATATCTCCGGAGGAGACTCCACAACCTCCCTGGGCAGCCTGTTCCAGTGCTCTGTCACCCTCACAGTGAAAAAGTTTTTTCTAATGTTTTTGTGGAACCTCCCATGTTCCAGCTTGTATCCATTGCCCCTTGTCCTGTCATTGGACATCGCAGAGAAGAGCCTGGCTCCGTCCTCCTGACACTCACCACTCCCCACCGCAAGTGTCTCTACCTAAGCAGGATTGTCAATGTAATTTACAAACCAGGATAAAGAACAAACTGAGACACCTTCTGAATTAGTGGAGAGCTGGCTAACAATAGAGAACTATCTTTAAAGCCCTCCCATTGTTCCTGAGAAGAATGGTTGTCCAGTCCCAATTTTGCTTAAGGAGAGATATCAAAGGAAAGAGTGAAAGAAAGAAGAGCTATTATAGGCATGAACACCTTCATTTCCCTTCATCCAGAACACTGAAATCTGTAGGAGTCTTCTGCATGTATCTGACAGCAGAATTAGGTCTCATTATTTGTAGCTTCTCTGTCATTTTAAATTTTTTTTTTTAGTTTGAACTCCTTCAGTCTTTTCAAGCTTTTGAATAGATGTGTGACACAATGGTTTTCCCTGCCCCCTGCCACAGCCATGATCCCTATGAGAATTTTGTCTCCTGAACCCCGTCTGTACCTCCAGCCAAAAGTTTAAAGAGGGCATTGACTTGAGCCCTTTCAGCTGCATTTGGTGGGCCTTCACTGCTTTGGAGTCATGTTAAAAATGATATATAGCTCAATCTACACTGCCCACAAAAGGTAATTGTTCAATTTTATTTTTATAGTGCTTCGATTTACAGCAGGTAGTTAGATTTTGTATAGGCTTATGCATTTCAGATGGCAAAGCCCTATCATTTTAGTGCAAAGGTTTCATGTTCAGCCACCTGCAGAACACATTTTAAAAAGCCTGACAATTTTTTGTTCTGGGTTCTGGGACAACTTTGTTACACCTGTGGTTTAATATGATGTAGGATTAATTATACCCCGTAGACAACTCTGGAGCCTTTGTCTTTACCTCTGAAAGAAATGCTTTAGAGATGTCTAGCCACATTAAGGGGGGAGAACATTCTCTACCTTATTACTTTGCCATTTTTCAGCAATATCCTGGCCATTGGTACATTGTGATGGTTCTGGAGCCTCAGGAATTGTATGTGAACTTTTCCTTGCAATGGGCAATTTCAAGGGTAAAAATTGCCTTCCTAGGGTCCCAGGCATATTATGAGCTTTAGAGACTAGCCCAGCCTATGAACACCATGACGTGCCACACTTAGTTATTACCCCCAAAGCAGATAAACCTTATGAGATGCTAAAAGGAAAAGAAGATGTTGGCTGTAGTGGAACATTTGGATGACTGTCTCTAGATCAGATGGAGAGCCAGCAAAAGGCAAAGAAGTTTGTCTTTCACAGGAGACTTCACAATGTTACTTACTTAAATAATACTCCGTTAATTAAATAGTACTCCATTAAATAATAAATACTACAGGGTGTTTCTTGGTATCTTCCCCTTGCCAGTCTTATGTCTTTGCCTAGTGGCCCACATCAACATTACCCAGGAGTTAACAACTGTCTGTTCTGATGCTGTAAGCAAATTTAATCTAATATCCTCTCATCAGCAACGGCCAGTCCATCTGAAAACAGTTCTGGATGCTCTATATTGGTGCTAATAGGAAGTTCACTTTCAAAATGGTATCAGTTCAGAATATGTATGTGATACAAAATTCCTTCCCATACCTTGGTTGCTGCTGAAAGGTTAAGCATAAATAATTTTGTCAATGCTAACTGTTGCTCTTGCCTGTGTATCACTAATAAATTCAGTAACTGACAGCTCTAGCATGGTATTTGCTGGCATCCTGCTGTTAATCTTTTGCCACCATAAAAGCAAGCTGACTATCTTTGATCTCAGTCGCTTAGCCACTTTCCAATGCATGACGAAATGTTACCTCTCATCCCACGTCTACTCATTTTTCATAACAGTCTCTAGTGAGGCACTTGGTCAAAGCTTCTGCAAGTTTAAATAAATGGCCTCTGGTGGTTGCTAAGGGACAGGGTATTGCAGCTCTCCATGTGAAATGTGTGAAATGCAAGAGTATTTGAAAGCCAAGATTTCTTACCAGCAAGATATGACCACAGGAGGGGGATTAATCTTGGCTGCCTTTAGCTGTCTACACACCAGCTGTCTAATCCGAGTTAGTTATCTAGGCTATGCCTTTGGTCACTGTAGAGCGAAAGAAGTACCTCCAAAGGGGAATACTTTTCATCCTGAAAAGGTGTGTTTAAAGGTTTCATTTGCTGAGATGCCGACTTCAATAGCAAATCTGGCTTATGTAGCTGTCACTCCTGAATTTGCAATTTCCCTCCCTTTAGATATGCTGGTACAGCTGTTGCTGGGACCATGCTGGAAGAGGGCAACTGAATAGATTTGGCTTATTTTTAAGCTCACAAGAGACTCTTATGGAAATTAAGGATATGGTTTCACAGGCAGCTGAGCTGATTCAATGGCTAATTAACACTGAAAGGTGAAGGTCTGGGTGATCTTCCCTCCTCCTCTCTTGACAGTATGGTCTGGTCCTCCTTTACATGCCCAGCCATGTGTTTCCATCCTCTCTCTGTGTCAGCACGATGCTCCTGTACTTGCATGATAAACTTGTCAGGGAAATTATCAAACAGAAAATGAGCACTACCAAGAATAATGATTTTTCTAAGCTACGTTATGTCCTTGATTTTTCTGTCACTGCACCTACCAGAGTGGTAGCACTGGTGGTGAGGGAAGAGAGTGTGGAAGAGGTTGGGCCAGACCACATGGTAGTAGTGCATATTTCCATGGATGCAAAATAACTCACGAAAGCAGACACTGCATGGTCATTGGGTGAGAGGCAAGGTTATGTCATGCTTTAAAACAGGTTGTCCAAGACTGTGTTCAGATATTCAAAACCTGACTGGACACAGTCCTGCGGAACTTGGTCTAGCTGACCCTGATTAAACAGAACATTTGAAATAACGATCCCTTCCAACCTCAACAGTACTGTGATTCCATGTTTAGGGACTGTCCCCTACAAAGGCTCTTTTTATGCTCATGAGATCAGTGGTGGGCTTTAATGCCTGGTCCTATAAACAGCTGTAATGACACCACAGAGAAGAGGCAAACTGGTCCATGGGAGTGTGAAAACTTGACTGAGGTGGTTAGGAAATGGAAATTTTATAAATCATTTTTGCTGCTGCAGTCAGCATCTTGTTGAGCAATCTTTTTATAGTTTGGAGCAATTTTATTCACTCCAGGCACCTATTTCACTTCACTGATTGTAGGGGGAGACTCGATGGGCAGCTTAGATGAAATGGCTAACTGAAGTCTGGCCACATGAATGTTGCTGTAAGCTGCTACCTGTCAGTGCTACTTGAGGCTCAGAATGCAGCGGTTGTGAAGGGTTGGCTAGCATAGCCCCAGAGGGCTCAGGGAAAGCCTTTTGTAATATGGTAAATTCTTTTCACTCCTGGGCCCGATTTTTTTTGATGTTAATGTTATGCTTGGAAACCTCAGCTGATTGCTGCACTTTCCTGATTTCCTGTCTGTAACCGATTTAAGTAGGGTCTCCATTAGGACATCGCAAATAATGTTGTGGTTTTGTGTGCTCAGAGCCTCTTCACTTATTTAAAAAGTATTAAGGCAATGCGTGAGTCATCCATTATTTATTAATAGCAGTTAAGAAAGCTCTGTGGTAGATGCTGTTACAAATGGACATATCGTGTATTGAGAAATTAAAGTCTGTCGATGACACTTTCTAAAGATTGTTTCAAAAAGTCTTTTAAGAGAAGTTTCCAAGTTTTGACAGCTTTGAAAGGTTTTCTTTGGAAGCTTTTTCTAAGTTGCAAGAATGGCTATCTTCAGGTAACACTAAAATGCCGCATAAATGCCTTTACATCCTCAGACTTCCAGATACTGTACATACTTCTTGAATGAGGAAGGCCAGAAAGTAGCTAACCTACCTTCTATATAACCTGACTTTGGTTACATTTTTAGGGATGAGCTGTGTCCCTAGATCAGTGTCTAGGAGAGGACAGGACATAGAGCCTAGACTCACACCACCTTCATGACTTGCTGATCTTCAGGGTATTTCCAAAAACCAAAACCACTGTAGAGAGGCTATAAATGTGCTGAGCTGCAGTAAAGGAGGCATCCTAGAAGAGATACCCTTCCCTTCTCTACCTGTAGAGGCCTCAATGGCAATTTTTTTCACCTTCTTGCCAAACCAGAGGCATATTAGAATTTCTTCCATGCATTGCTGTCTAATAACATAAACCTACTCCTAAGTTCCCTTATGCTCAGTATATGCAATATTGGAGAGAGAGGTGGAATATATCATGTATTATGAGGTGGGGTCAATTGATAACTGATGGCTGTAGATATAGTGTAAGTTACAAAAATATAGGGCTAAAGTATTAGGGTTGGGGCTCATCGTTCCAGCTTTGAATGCTTATAGCACAATGACTGTTTCTGAAATAGTTGTCTAGACACCCTTTATACTCAAGGGGGAAAAACAGGCACTTCTGGGCTGTGATTCATCTGGCCAGTTTTAATTGTCTTCCTTGGTGCGGAAACTTCTCATTCTCTCAGCTGACTATAAAGGAAGGCTAGGTGGGCAGATCAGATGAGGACATCCAGATAGAGGTAAGGTGAGTCCTCTCTCAGTGTATACCAACCACAGCCCCTGTGTGTGTGCATAGTCTACCTTTCTGTATGTGAGGGAAAAGTCAGTCTCTTCCGTAGAAATCAGACTGCTGCAACCCAGCAAATGTAATAAAAACTTGAATTCAGCTGGCTTTCAGGAAATGAGAAAATCAGTATGTGGCTAAAGGAAGAACATAAAGGAGGAGACTTTACTGGTTTAAAAGCACTGAGACAAATATAAAACTACTGGCCTGTTCTTTAGACTCCTGGAAAATAGGTCCAGTCTGTTGTTCCTATGAGCATTTCACTAAAAAATGCAACCCCGTTGCCAGGTGAGATACTTGCTTTTAAGTTTCTGCACAACGTGGAGCCATTCAAACTCCTATTTCTGCTATTTGTGTATGTTCCAACACTTTCCACATTTTCTAAGTATCTTACCAATGTGCAGAACTAACAGTAGATGCAGCCTTCAGCCAACCAAAGATTCTCCATCTTTACTTGGAAATGGCAAAACTGCCATGTCTCTGTACATAATTAGTTCAAGCACTGTGACAGACTAATAGGACTACACAGCTTCCAGGTTGTATCTGACTGGATCGGGGAGATGGAGACATCAGAAAAGTTGGCATCTACTCTGCTGGAATGAAACATGTATTTGTGATATCAAACACTTTTTCTGTTGAGTGTCGTGTAAAAGAACTAAATCAAAACCATCATTAGTGTGAGGAGGTCTACTTTCTCTGTAATCAGCCCAGTGCTGAAGTCCTATGTTTACTCTTTAGAGGAGGTTTGAACTTTGCTACTGGGTTCTTTTCTTCTGTAAATACCACTGTATCTGTTTTGTGCAGACCGTCTTCATTGTTATGCTGCATTGGTATCTTAGTAAAACTGAAAAATTGTAGGAAATGGGAAATCAGAGGAGATAACTCAAGGTCCCTTTTTACTTTCTGTGGGATTTTGAAGGACCAGTTGTTCCGCACCAGAGTTGCCTTAATACATAATAAGATTGTCTTAATACATACCAATACCAAAAACAATCAACCTCAGAAAGTATCTGGTTTCTGTTGGCAGAAAAAAATAAAATAAAATAACTGTTTCAGTTTTTTTAATATTGGTCTTTCTGTACTTTCACAAAACCTGGATATCTTCAGGCAAGGCTTTCTGCCTTCAGTCACCCATAACAAACAATAGAATATGTTTAAGTACTCTCCATGTATTTCTACTGTTGATGCTGGAAGCTCAGAGGGTCCTTATCTCCTGACTTTTCCCATGGCAGAGGAAAAACCCAATTTCAGACTCCTGTGCAGAGTTCCTTGGACCTTTTTCAAGCTTTGCCTATATGAAACATTTTTAAAAATGATGAACCAGCAGATCCTGCAGAAAAGTTTACTGCAATTTTCCTAACACCTTTTTTTTTTTCTTTTTTTTTCTGCTGAAGTCACTGCCAGTGCTCCCATTTATATAAATTGAATCAAGGTTTCACCTACACCTGTGGTGGGAATATTGTGCCTATGGTTTTTCTGTGTATAAACTTTCTATGAAAAATGTTAATGTGAGAGTTAATGTGAGAAATCTAATTTTCTTCTCCCATCATTAGCCTGTGTGGGGAAACAACCCATAAACACTGTGAACTGTGATACAGCAGGTTAACAAAGTCATTTCCATTTTATCAAAGACTATTGAAGTCTTCTTAAAACTGTTCCAAGCCTATCAGTACCTGCTGATGTAATTTTGTTAATTTACGTTAAAACATTAGGTCCTGGACACCCTGCTGGTGCACGTATTCAGCGACATTTTCACGTGGGGCGCAAGGCAACTAATGACAGGAAAAGGGAGCATGTCATGAAGCTGGGTCAGGGAAGGTTTAGGTTGGATCTCAGGAAACACCTCCTTAGGAGAGGGTGGTCAGGCATTGGAACGCACTGCCCAGGGAAGTGGTGGAGTCACTGTCCCTGGAGGTTTTCGAGGAAAGGCTGGATGTGGCACTTAGTGCCATGGTCTAGCCAATGTCATGCTGTTGAGTCATAGGCTGGACTTGATCTCTGAGGTCTTTTCCAGCCTCAACAATTCTGTGATTCTGTGATTCTGTGATTCTGTGATTCTGTGAAGCAAAGTAGGTACACTCTGAGGTGACATGGTCAGATTGCATCAGCCTTTTTGGAGCTGAAGGAGTTAGGATTTCTGAGGAATTACTGAGGGGAAGCTCATGTTTTCATTGATAAATGATGATATAGTCCAAGTGCTGCAGTTCAGTTCTTAGGTGACAAACAATACTAGAAACCTACTTGTCCAGAACAATCATCCAAATGGCTCAGCTCCCATTGCTGCTGTGGGAAAAGCTGTGCTTTGTATGTGTCGTTTAATAGCAAAGCCCTCACTGTGCGTGGCAAAATAGTGATTATATGGTCCAGAGTGGCCAGATGGTTGAGGCTCCCTAACAAGAGGGACAGGCTTTGTCTCAGGTGACTTCATCTCCCTGAAAGTCAAACAACTACCCTAAAGCTGTTGTTCCTTGAAGACTTGGCAGCAGTGCTGCTTTAAAACAGTTTCTGCTCTGGCTGCTTATTCCTGTTCCCTTGGGTCAACACTGCTCTTCATGTGGCTATGCATTGGAATGCATTAACTTAATTTGAGGGCAGGAGGAAACAAATATACAGAAAAACCTTTATATTTCTTTTTGTTTCTCCCATTGTTTTTGAGCTGGACTATTTATGTCATCTGATTTACACAATGTCTTCTCAAAAAGTTAAGCCAAGATCTCTGGGGGAGCAATGAAGTCAGGGGAGAAAAGAGAGGGGATGGGAATATTGTATGCTGCCAGTGCCAAAACTGTGCACTGATGTTTAAGACAGGTATCTCGCAGCATGGGGTGAATCACATTCCAGAGGTGTCTGTCTCTGTTGACCATGCATACAGACTAAGCAACTAACTTCAATGAAAGAAGCTGTTCAGGTGCCAAAACATGGGTGTCTACTATCCATCGTGTGCTTTAAGGTGTTCCTGGCCTCCTGTGTCATAGTTACCAGGCCTGTGTAGACATCTTGACCCTGCAAAAATGTCAAAAAATGTGACTAGAAGTGTGTATCTGGGCACCTGAATTGCTCTAAAAGTTCAGCTTTAGATAGTTACAGCTAACTTCAGTTAACTAGGCATGTGAAGACGTCTTGTGAGTGTATACATGCAAAGACCACAGATATGGACCTCCTCTCCCAGCCTGTATCACCTCTCACAGGAGCAGTGCTCAGGAGGGCTCAGAGTCTGTCTCCCAGTGAGTGTCAGGGAGCACAATCCAAAAAATAAATGTGAAACCAGTGTAGGCAGGGCTAACTGATAACTCACCTCTATCTTTTGTTCTAATGGCTGGAAAAAAGGGAAAATAGCTTAAATTATCCTTGAACGAAATTACTTTTTTAGTGGCCATGCAATGAAATACAGGAACAGCTTCCAAGGGAGGCATAGGCTTCAAAAGACTGTGCTGAGGAGGACTCATGTCCTTGCACCTCTCTTCCCTTTGCTACCCTTGGTATGGACATAATCTGCGGTGTTGTGAATGTCTGTGGCTTCCAGCAGCATCCCTTAGAAAGAGCAATTATTCTATTTGTGCACCTGAGAAGCAATTTTCTGCTGCTCTGAACCAGCACTAAAGCATCTTATGTTACTGGCCAGTAGGCCTGAAGGCTTCACCTGTTCCCCATTCTTGGCTGTCTACCAGCCCTGTAAAGGGAGGGGATGTCTTTTATTCTGCACCTACATAAGCCACAGGATGGAAATGAGTGGAGGAGTTTCTTATTCCCTTGCAAGAGTGTGTGGTTCAAGCTGTAGTCTCAGCCCTTACACATGCATTTTAATTAATTTGTAAAAGGTCCTTTTAACTAACGAACTTCCTTGGAAGTATACATACAAGATCTGTGTGATTAAAATCCTTGGGCATGCCATGGAAGATAGGGCCTGCTTTAATTATATTGTGTTGTCCGCTGACCGTTAAATAAAGATGAAATAAATCATCCCATTTTCTGTCTCCGAGGCTGGTTGTTTGAGCATATTACTCATCTGGGGAGAGTGCATTGTATTGCTAAGGCTGAGAGCACACACATTTATCATTAGTAACAGCGCAGGGATGAGTTGCTCTCCTGTAGCTTTGTCTTTTGTTTGTGAGATTAACTTGTTTTCAACGTTGCAAATTCAATGTTACGGAACAATTCCATACTCCATCATTTGAGAGCTGAATATGGTTTTCCCCTTGTAGAAGTGCAGGGCTTTCCTATCTTGAGCAGTGTACTTCTGAGATTTTACATTTATTTACTGCTGGAAGGTGTATCCGGCTTCAGATACAAAGGAAGGCAAGGTCTTTTCACTATGCAAGGAGACGCATGCTGTCTTTGCTCTCTTCCATTGAATCTATTTTGTTTGCCAGTGAGACTGTTTCATCTGCAGAGTTTATGGACTCAATCACCTTTAACCCAAAATCTGACATTACCTCAAATCCAAAATTAAAGTCATTTGGTACTGAGAGCTGTGTAGTCTGCTTAATATCCTCTGATTCTTGCCCCTGCAGCAAAGCCAAGTCTCTTCATTCGGGTGTCAAATACAGATTTAAATGCATGATGTTGTTAACCCTTTGGCTTCTAATGGTGATAGGTTTGTTGACTTCAATGACAGGATGGAGAGATGAGATGAACTGATGAAAATTAAAGCAATCATTTATTCTGCCCTGTCTGGTGTGATGCTGTGACAGAGGCCTTGCTTTTTTTAGTGCTTAACAAGATTCAATGGAGACCTTATGAGGCATGATCAGGAGCATATAAGAAGTAGAGAGAAGAGCTTCACCACATTTAGGCACTTGGGTCAGAACTTGCCACTTAATTTCCAGCTGGAGCTCCTCCAGAAGTCAAGCTCCAAAGACACTGACCACTCTTTCCATGAAGAATTTCTTCCTAATGTCCAGTCTAAACTTGCCCTGTTGCAACTTGAACCCGTTCCCCCTGGTTCTGTCCCTAATGACCTGTGAGAAGAGACCAGCACCAACCTCTCTACAATGTCCTTTCAAGTAATTGTAGAGCATGATGAGGTCCCCCCTCAGCCTCCTCTTCCTCAAACTGAACAGTCCCAGCTCCCTCAATCGCTCCTCATAAGGTCTATTCTCCAGACCCTTCACCAATTTTGTCACCCTCTTCTGCACTCGCTGTGTGTGCGTGCACTCGCTGTGTGTGATTCTGTGTGTGAACTGGGCAGCAACTTATTAGTGCACCCAGGGTGCTTCCCAGCACCTCCTGGTTTCTCTGTGAGGAAGGAGAGAGCAGCCCCTTTGAGACAGGGATGATTTTATTCCCGGTCTCACAGAGGACAGTGAAAACTACAAGTGACACAGCTGACAAAACACATCTTCAAAGTGAGGAGGGAAGGCAGCGGCTGCCTCGTGTCCGAATGGCCTCCTGCCAGTTATCACACCACCGGATGATGAATATTATATTTGCTTCCCTGGAACAAAAGATCCAAATTCTTGGTGCTTATGGGGAAAAGGTTGGAGGCCGCTCCAGGGCACTATGTGAAAGGAAATAAAAAAGCAGTTGTAAATCATTACAACTCAGTGAGAGGGGAAAAAAAAAAAAAAAAGCAACCTATTGTTTTTTATTACAGTACTAAATCAACGAGAAAGGAGATGGGTGATTTATCAAGGTGGAATCCACATCGCTTACAACTACCGAATTGGCTTTCATTAGAATGTCAGTTTTCTGATCAAATGATTTTGCTTTCATTAATTAATTAGCTTTTTTATGCAAATGCAGCCCCCAAAAGTACTGGTTTCTGCTCACAAGTAAGAAATCCCAACCGCATGGAAGTGGAGTGGTTGTGTAACTCCTCTTCTCAAGGGGAACACAATTCAATGTAAAAACTTTAACAAACCCAGGGCCCCCAAATCTCTCTATATAGCCACAGCAATAACTAATAATACTTAATGCTTTGACTGGCTTTTATCCCCGTTGTTGCAAGACAGCACTAAGGGAAGCACAAGCATAGATACCTGATCACAAACAGCAACAAGAAAGTTGAACTAAGATATTCAACAAGTGCTTTGTTCAAAATTAGACGATGCGTAATTCCAAGTATAGGAAGAACATAGTTTTAAAACTTACACCTCAGTTGCATACAATTATATTATTTCCTTTTCATATACTGTCTGTACTGTTTTATTGCACTTTCTGTCTTCATTCATCTCCAATCCTCCCTACTGCTGTGGAACACCTTCAGCAGACATTCACAAGGAGGATTGCCTCAGCAATTCCACCTGTGTGGATTGAAGGCAGAAAGGGGAAAATGTGTTGGGAGCAATGGGAACATCTTTATGGCTGAGTAGACTTTTTGGTCAGAGGAAAGATTTCATGGAAGTTATCGTGTCATTGGTTGGTTATGAAACATCCTGAAATGTAATATTGGTATAATTAATATCATATCTCATCTCATCTCATATCATATCATATCATATCATATATCATGGTATGATGTATGACATATGAGATGATTTTTTTTAAGTGTTTGCGAAACAGGAGGGGACAGGTCCTGTGGACCAGCTTATAGATGCTCTGCAATGCCAGTTGTGTTTTTCTGCTTCTGCTTCAGAGGGTCTGGGCTGCTTCTGCACTGGGCACACTCCAGCAGCTTCTCCAGGTGACATCTATGAGAATGACAGCTGCAGTGTTATGTTCTGGTACGGAAAAACATTCTTTGGGGGTGATATTCCTTTTTACTTTTAATTCTGTTTATCAGGAACTCTGGCTTCCTCTTTGGAAGACATAAGAAGGACATGGACCTGCTGGAGCAAGTCCAGAGGAGGGCCACAAATTTGATCAGAGGGCTGGAGCACCTCTCCTGTGAGGACAGGCTGAGAGAGTTGGGGTTGGTCAGTCTGGAGAAGAGAAGGTTCCAGGGAGACCTTATAGTGGCCTTCCAGTACCTGAAGGCAGCCTACAGGAAAGCTGAGGAGGGACTCTTGATCGGGGAGTGTCACAATAGGAAAAGGGGTAATGGTTTCAAACGGAACGTAGGTAGATTTAGATTAGATGTTAGGAAGGTATTCTCTTCTGTGAGGGTGGTGAGACACTGGAACAAGGTCCCCAAAGAAGTTGTGAATGCCCTTTTCCTAAAGTGTTCAAGGCCAGGTTGGATGGGGCCTCGAGCAACCAGTGGGAGGCTTCCCTGCCCATGGCATGGGGGTTGGAACTAGATAATCTTTAAAGACCCTTCCAAACCGTTCTATGATGCTGTGATTCATGCTTGCTGATAAATTGACCTGGAATTCAAAATACATTGTTCTTTCTTTTTGTTGGCATGCTGCTTACCCCTTAAGTACTGTAAATATGCCTGGGCAATAGTCATGTATGGAGGGAACACAGGCTGCGCGATTGGTGTGTGCAGCAGGGATAACTCAACTGCACCATAGAAGCAAGTAACCCTTCTGCAGGTGCTGGGCTGTGAAATGGAGCCCAGAGGAGCATTAAGGCTTCTTGGGGTCCATTCAGAGCTTTGCTGAGGAGATCATCACCAGTGGAAGAACCAAAGGCCTGTGGGGAAAGGGTTCCAGAAAGCTGTTTGGAGCCAAGAGAGAGATGGCTTAAGCCTCTGCAAGAGCTGGGTATATTCTTTTTTTCATTGAGAACCATTGAGAGTTGAAGTCCTGGAAACATAGTTACAGTGCAGGGGCTGGGATGACCCTGTCCAGATTTTGTATAGGATAAGGACTCCAAGGGCATCCCTGCCCATGACAGGGAGGTTGGATTAAATGATCTCTAAGGTCCCTTCCAGCCTAGGCCATTCTATGATTCTATGATTCTATGACTATCAGACCTTCACTTTGTGTTTTGCACAGATTGCAGATGATGTGTGTAATATTGGTTTTCTTTCCCCTTCTTCCCTAAAAAGATGTAAGAGAAGGAGAAAAAAAATAGAGTTTAATAAAAATTGTAGCATTTGCTAAAAGGTACAGCATAGCTTCTACATAAGGGCTAACTAGGTAGGACTATTTAGCCTGGAAAAGAGGTTGCTGAAAAGGTTATGTGAAAGACTTGTAGTGAGTTTTAAGGAAAAGTGAATAACAGACTCTCCTATTCATTATAGAAACTAAAGGGCATCAAAGAATATTAGCAGGTAGTGAGTTCAAAACAAAAGGAGGTGTTTCTCCACACAGTTAGCGAGCAACCTGCATAGCAATTGCTGAAAATGCTGAACTGCCTCTTTTATAACAATAATTCATGGCAGAAAAATTCCCCAAGGACTATTGAGTATAAGGATGTTGCCTCTGGCTGGGAAAGTCCTTGAGCTGCAAAGTCTGCAAGCCCGGAGGAATAATCTGGAAAAGTCTGTACATACTTGCTTTGTTCTTCATCAGATGGCCAGATAGGGAACTAGAAGTGTCTTTGATCTGACCCAGTAAATCCATAATTGTGGTCTTAAAGTTCAGGAAGAGTTTCTGTCCCTCTACATCTGTTTCAAAGACCTGTCTGTAGAAGCTTGAAACCTTTTGAAAGATTTTTGTGTTCTTCAGCACACACGTTGTTGCTTGCTGGTACAGAAAGGAACAAAATCATAGAATCATAGAATCACAGAATGTCAGGGATTGGAAGGGACCTCGAAAGATCATCAAGTCCAATCCCCCTGCCAGAGGAGGAATGCCTAGATTATGCTACACAGGAACATGTCCTGCTCTTATTCTTTTAAAGTAGGTTTGGAATGCTTTTGGAACTATGTTCTTTCTTTATTCTTTTCTTAACCAATCATAAAAACACAGGCATACACTGATGAGTTAAGTTTGCTGGGTTTAATTGCCTGTTTCTATGCAAGGGAAAGGCATGGAAAGGTAAAGATAGCATAAGTTACCATGGGGGATTCTTGGGTCCAGTGTTTTCCAGGGTATATTGCAAGGCCTGCCAGCTCCTGATATGAAGATAGCTGCTTCAGAACTGCTGTAATTTATGCTTATCTTTCTATGGGCTTGGGAAACAAGTGAGAGGAAAGCTGCACACTCCAGTTATGCCCTTGACACACTCCTTATCCTGAAGACCATAAGTGTGACAGCCTTTATTCTGTCTGCTCCTCGTGTATGCTCCTTGAGGAGACAGAGCAAAAGGGAGAGAGGGAGGGTTGCAGTGTCTTGCTGGTGAGCTGAGCTAAGCTCACTTGAGTTTGTCAGAGTAGGATGAAAAGTTTAGCATATTGGAGAATCAAGCCTGCTAGACTGCTGCAGGCAAACAGAGCATCAGTCCAGAGATTTCCAGAGCTGTTTTGTCTCTGTCGCTTGGAATTCCTCCATCTTTATCATTATCAGGTCACCCTTTGCATCCCACATCCACTTCCCTAATTCAAGCCAACAAAGTGAACAAGACAAAGCATCCTTCCAAAACTAAAATAGCAACTGGGAACCCACTGATGTGTGATTTCCCTCCCCACAACCTTCTCTCTCACTCTTAGAAATGTTTATGCTTTCATTCCTCCCCAGCCTGCCAGGAACAGCCACTAAGGCATCTGACTTTAAATGATGAGTCTGTAGCTGGGGAGGGCAAGAGGGTGGTCTCCTAAGCTTGGCTGGGAGTTATTAGACCAGGTTAATTACTAGGGGAATTTATGTGGTGAGCATCAATCAAGACTTAGGCACATCAGATTCTGCTGTATAAACTGGCCTGTCCCCAAACTGCATAAGAGGACTTTTGTCTCAATATTATTCCTATATTTGTCAGCTGAATATATAGCCCTAACATATTCTGAAAATGGGAAACTCAGACAAAAAACATCAACTATCCCAGGACTGTGAATGTCAGTCTGCATATGAAACAGAATAAACTTGGACTGCCTGGGGTGAGTGATAAATTATAACAATTTGGCATTGATGGCAAAAGGGCTAATAATGGATTATAACATGTTGCCCTTGCTTAGGGTTATTGAATCATGTCAAGGCATTATGGAGTGAAGGATAATATCTATGAGCCAGTTTTGCTGGTGGGACTGAAGCAGTGTGATAGACAAAAGCAGGCTTGTGGCGCTGGTATTTCCCTCATCAAACCAAAGGCTCTTTTAAACACTTGGGACCAACTGAGTATTACTCCCTCCTGGGACTGACTTCTTGCAAAGGCAACGTTTGTCAAGTAAAAGTGATCAGGTAATCCATGGTAATAAATAGTACTTCTAAATCTTCTGTACAAGATACAAAAGAACCAAAGGGGAAGAATACTGGAAAAAAAATAAAACGTTTAGAAAAAAATCAGTAGCCTCCTTCAAGTTGGTGCCCAGGCCAAAGATACAACCCAGCCTCATCCTCCCCCATCAAAACATTTTCCTTGTCTCCCAGTTCACCATAAGAAATGCCTCACAGTTGTGCTGGAGCGCTTCCTCTCGGGCCCTTTGGAAAGCATCTTGCTTAGCCCAAGCTTAGGAGAGGGTTAAGGGGGCATCTTGAAACCCATCCTGTCTTTATAGAGATGAGGCAGAGAGAGGTGTGTGAGATGTGAGCTGAATTTTCTTCCCCATTTCTTCAAGGACCTTTGAATGCCCATCTTCAGTGAGGCGACCACAGACAAGACACTGGGTCAGCTGAGATTGCAGGTGGGCTTAAGGCCTCTGGTGATGTGCTCATTGAACTGGGTGCAAACATTGGCTAAGGGAAGGCCTCTGGAATCTGAAATTAGGTGAAATGAATTAAATGACAACCAAAGGCTCTTTATGAAACTCAGTGATCTGCAGGTTTACCAATTATAGCAACCAAATGTATTTTAAGACAAAGCCTGAAGAAAATCACTAAGGCCATACAAAGGTGCACAAACTCACCCTTTCCTTTGTAAAACCATGCTGTTAAACTTGTTATAGCATTTTCATGGCCATAAGATGCAGAGTGCACAACAGCCAAGCTGGTAGGAAAGGCCTGGGGCACAGATACAGCACCTGCATCAGTGATTGCTTCCTGGGCGAGAAGATAAACCACGCCACGTTTAGGCTGCCCAGCGACCGATGAGCCCCAATGGACAGCCCACGCTCTGGCAGCTCCACATTCAGCCCTGCCAATACCACAGAGTGGAAAATCTGCTAAAGATCTGCCCAGTTTAGTCAGGTTTTCCTATTAACATTCTTCACTCATAAATCTTGGGCAAGTGCCATGTAGCCGGGAATGGGTGAGAAGAGGGGAGGGAGAAACTCAGGCATTATTTTTGTGATGGAATGGCAGCATGTGATGGTGGGGACATCATCTGCTGCTGGTAGGGGAGGAGAGCAAAAGCAAGAGTAGGAAGTTGGATGGAGGGCAAGAGCAGGGAAGAGGGAATGCTAAGGAGACACAGCTCACTGCTGGCTTGTGTATGTTTTTTAGCACTGTATTCCCCCTCACTGCAGATACAGCCACTCATGAAGATGACACAATACACAATGTCCTGGTGCTGCAGCCTGAGGAAGACTTCAGATAGAAGGGCCAAAGGCTTTTGGAACAGGTGGGGCAGGCACCGCGGGGCTTTTGGGGAGGCACGTGCATGGGGACAGCCGTGGCTCCCTCCCTGAAGTCAAATCCTCTGTTTCTGCTCCTTCTTCAATAGGAAACAAAAGCCAAGATTTCGAAAAAAGAATCAGTCTGTTTTGTGGTTTGTTGGGTCTTTTTTTTTTTAATTTATTTTAGCTGGAGATCATGAAAGGTTATATGGAGAAAGAACTGGGGCTGATAACTTGGAAGGGGATGGGCAATTTAGGGACCCAGCTCCCTGGGACTTTCTCACATGGCACTTCTCCTTGTGAAAATGCCAGCTTTCATGGTGAAAAGTCCTGTTGTAGCCACAGCTTGGCAGTGAAATGAGACTGAATTTGGGTGGGTGTACTTTGCAGAGGTGGATCGGGGCAGTGTCTACCATTCCTCCTCAGAAACCCTCTTTTCCAGGAGGGCACGAAGGTGGATATTGGCAAAAACTTCATTCCTTCTGTGACAGCAGCTCTCCTGTGGATAGAGGTGGAGGTCTGTAGCATATGAGTACAATGCAGTAATGTTGAAGCTTGTAGATACATTGATAGCTATAAAGTTTACAGATGAAACCCTCCCCAGTGCCCTCCAGTTTTATAGTGGAAGAATAGGTCCCTCTGCTCTTGCTGGAGCAATGCAGAGGGAGCTCTGCGCATCAAGACTGACATTCCCAAGTGGGCCATAATCTGCTCTCCTATAAATAAACAGCATGCAGTTGTCACAGAAGCTTTTATAGATTCAGGGCAGAAAAAAAGAGAGGATAAAGATATGTGGCAATTAAAATATTTAATATTCAAACAAGCCTGATGTCCTATGGAGCTGACCCAGAGTGCCTTCCTGCTAGGAAAAGTAAAGCCAGCCAACTGGATGCTTTCCCTTCAACAAAGTAAGGGATTGCTGTAGCTGAACTGATGCTTTCTGGTGCCCTGTGCGTGCCGTGCTGAAGGTGAATCAGGCACTATCTAGAGTGTCGTTGTAACAGCAAACTTCCTCAGCCAGTGAATCTTACCACCTTCCTTAAGCCAATGAGCCCACCGATTCCTTCTCATCCTCCTTTCCTCTGTGATGCTTGGGCAAAAAAATGTCATTTTGTATCTTCTTCTTGGAGTTTGTAAAATCTCCCAGTGGATAAGAAGCACACACCTCCAATTTATTGATCATCTCTTGAAATACTTTAAAACAAGTAGACAAATAAGCTAAAATGTCTAATCTAAAGACAAATTAAATGCTCAAGAATGCATTTATTTCAGGGTTTTTGCCAGTTTGCAGCTGCCATGGTAATTTTGGTGACTGTGGTTTTAAGCAGAACAAGCGTGGATGCTACCCTGGTTAACGTACAATACAATACTAATGTAATGCCAATTACAGATAAACATCTTAATTAAAAACTGAGGAAAGTATGCTTAGATATTTTCTAGAGAGTAAGATTGGAATGTAATCTGAATCTTTATGAATGCAATGGGGAATAATAGATAATCTTGATGTTCTGGGGCTTTTTGCTTGGGAACAGCATTTATTTTGAAGCAGTGACGCCCTTCTGCACAGAAGGAGTCCTGTTTTCAGAAACACTGCCTACTATGTTGACAAAAGAAATCAGTGTTTGTACTCAAACACAAGAAGTATGATTATTTTATATGTCTCAAAATGAAGAGCATGGTTTCCAAAAAAGCCTAATAGGCTGACCTACGCAGTTACTGAAATTCAAGGCATTTTTGACAAACGCTTTACACAATAAGGCTGTTGTGGTCACACAGTCTTCTTATTTTTGCTTGCCTCTCACTGATGCCTGTTAATAAAATGTGACAGATGAATTCAGACCTGATACAGGCAGTTTCGAAGTTCGCTGCTGCTCAGGTGAGTAAAACCAGGAGGATGTCAATGAAGTTCTGCTGAAGGCAGTAGAGATCAAAGAGCAGTTGGATATAACATTTGGCCAGGTGTTTCATAAATATCACCGGCCACTGCAAATCGGTAGAGTTCCACTGAGCTCCGTGGGCTGTGTTGGTTTCTCCTGGGACATTCAGGAGCTGCTTTCCTGCCACTTTCTGAAGTGGTTTTTTATGCATCAAAAGTCTCTGAATCAAATCTCTAAGGAGAAAGTAGGATGAAACGTACAATGAATTTAGGAGCAGCTACCCAGGAAGCTAACTTAGTGATAAGGACTTGCTAATAAAGTGCTGGATGAGAAAGGGAACTGATATTTGAGAGTAACAGGCCAACAGCAGAGCTCAAAGGAAATGTTTGAGGCTCTCAGATGTCCCAGCTGATTTTTGATGCTGAAAAGATATCAGATAGTCAGAGCTAGCTGCACACTGGAGACTAGTGTGAAACATGCTGCGAAGTCTGTCTTCCTGCTGACAAAACAGCCAAGCCATTACAAGGCAATCTGGATAGCATTATATCTTTTAATATATTTCTAGACTTTAGTTTCTGAAATCTCCAGAGGATCATGAGCCTCCAAGGTCATCAGGGTTTTGACCTTTCTTTTATTGCCATAGCAACCAAAACTGTCTTTAGTGTTTAAATTAGTTAATCAATTGCAGTCCTTGATTTATGCTGGTTGGCAGCAGCCATCCTTCAAAGCTATTTCTTGACTAATATGTGCTTTTATCACAGGAGGGTATTCCCACACCTCAGCTGAATAAGACCCATTGATAGAGGTATTCACTTCATCATCTGAATTCAGTACCTCATCTGGGGCCAACTAGTATGAACTACTATTAGAGATTTTTCCCCTCCCTAGAATCATCTTAATTCTGGTTTACAACCCCTTGGAAGAAGACAGGGGGTCACTTAATTGGAAGAAAAACACAGGCTCTAATTGCTTCTGTAAAAAAGGAGAATGCTCCACCTTTGAACTGTGTGTAAATGAAATTACAATGCACAAACAAATTAATCACTTCAAAGAACTCTCCTGAATGAGGTCAAAATATGAACCGTTTTCTGTTTAAATGGCATATTCTGATAATCCCTGATTCTTCAGAGAAATAGCATGGAATAAAGGATTAAGGGCGAGGTCACTGACTGAAATGCCGTGAGACCCAGGACCCATTGATTTACTGTGTGGGTTTGGGTACATTAGTCCATCCCTTTGCTACTCAGTTCCCTGAATTGCAAAGTGGAGCTAATACTCACCTTGCTTGTGAGGAATCAGGAAAGTTAAGTGTTGAGTGTTTTCCTGTTTGAAACGGCACCTTCTTCTCTTGTTTCCTTTCCTCTGTTACACATACGTATCTCCACAAGTACAGGTGCTTGCAGCCAATTCTGCCCGTGCTTCAAGCTGACAAGAGAGTCACAAACTCATGTGGGTGGGAAGGAACCTTGGGAACTCTCTAGTCCAAGCCCACCACCCTGATCAGTGGTGGACCTGGTTAATGGCTGGACTCGATGATCTTAAAGGTCTTTTCCAACCTGAATGATTCTGTGATTCTATGATTCAAATCAGATCCCACAAATCTTTTAGCCTGTGTCCTGATGAGTTCTGAATACATCCAAGAATGGAGATCTCACAGCCTCTGTGGGCAGCCCACACCTTGAGTTGACAGTGCTTCACCTCTGCAGAGATGTATTCATGAGGACTACATTCTCCCAGCAATACTTTGTACAGTATGTGTTTTAATAGTTTTGCACTTAAACACACTTTGTCTCCCTGGACAATCGTAGAATCATAGAATGGGTTGGATTGGAAACAACCTTAAAGATCATGTAGTTCCAACCCTCCTGCATGGGCAGGGACATCTCCCACGAGACCAGGTTGCTCAAAGCCCCATCCAACCTGGCTTTGAACACTTCCAAGGAGGAAGCATCCACAACTTCTCTTGGGAAGGTGTTCCAGTGCCTCACCACCTTCACATAAAACAGTTTCTTCCTAATATTTAATCAAAATCTGCTCTCTTTTAGTTTGAAATCATTACCCCTTGTCCTGTCACTGCACTCCCTGATCAAGAGTCCTTCCCCTTCTTTCCTGTAGGCCCCCTTTGAGTACTGGAAGGCCACTATAAGGCCTCCTGGGAGTCTTCTCCAGGCTGAACAACTCCAACACTTTCAGCCTGTCTTCATAGGGGAGGTGCCCCTGATCATCTTTGTGGCTCTCCTCTGGACCTGCTCTAAAAGGTCCATGTCTGTCTTGTGTTGAGGTCCCCAAAACTGAATGTAGTACTGCAGGTGAGGTCTCATGTGAGCAGAGCAGAGGAGGAGAATCACCTCCCTTGACCTGCTGGCCATGCAGCCCAGGGTGCGGTTGGCTTTCTGGGGTGCAAGACCACAGTCAGTGAAGTAAGGCTTTGGCTGTCTCATGTCTGTGCACTTCCTAAGAAATTACCAATGCAGGCTCTTTATGGCAGCTCTGTATCAAAAGTAATTTCCAAATTGGTCAAACTGATCTGTAAGAAGGATTTTCTTTCTCTTTCAGTTGTTGGTAGCAGCTTTAAAAACAACAACATGGAGAAAACTGGGAATGTCTTGATGAATTACTAGAAAACAATGTCTTCTCTGTTTTGGGATGAGTTCTCAGCTAGCGTCATGGATCTCAAAACCAACCACATTGGGTTGAAATGGTGTGTACACATACTTCTTGTAATGCCTATTATTTGCTGGGTTTTAGAGAAGGACACGGACTCTGCAATGCCAAAGCCCACGTGCTGCTGAATGGTGAAACAGCGCTCTGTACCTTAGTTTTCACTAATGCAGAGTGAAGCGTACTGTTTGCAGAGTAAAAAAATAATCCCTGCAGTCCAGCACGGTGATTCTTTCTGTTGCCTTAAACCAGTGGCCCCATGGGAGGCATTCGCCTGGGCTGGCTTCTGACAACATGACCTCATCATTATGCTAAACCAATGTTCTTCCTGTCTTTACACGAATAGTCTTGCAATCCAAATGAGCACACTCTTTGTTATTTTAAAGAGTGGCTGGTACCAAAGCGAATCATTTTTCTTTTGATTAGCATTTTCAAAGGATAACCTTCGTGAATTTTCCGCAGAGGCTGCCGCTGCGCAGTGCATTTGGTTATTTTTAGTTATTTAGTAATGGCCTCAAAATGCTGCTGTTCTTGGGGTTTCTTGAAAGTTGTGACGTGACGGCCAGCGGGGACAATACCTTCTTCCTGATGTGCATTCAGTGTGTGATAGGATTCATGTTTTGCATTCTCTGTTTACTGCCAAGAAGGCTGTTGTTGAGAGGAAGGTGAAACCAAACAAGAGGCATCTTTGTAATGAGCTATGGCAGCGTATCTGTGAAAGACATGGGACTGAGTGCCAGCTCAGAGATTCAATAAAATCAGAGTAATTTTCATATGCTCGATTATAGCCTTGGACATATTTCCCTCGTAGCACTAAGAGGGCTTTAATTTGGATAAGTGTTGATGCAACTTTGATCACAGAGTTGAGGCTTTGCCACAAGTATCGAACACCATCAGTTGAACTGACGAGTGCCATATTTGCAGTTCCTCTGGAACAACACTATCCGTTTGCAGAGGGATTAATTAGTTATGGTGCTCAGAGAAAGGATTTCAGTAGTAACTTAAGGAATTTATTGCTTAATGTAAAATAAATGAAGTGGGAGAGATTATGATGCAGCTTGCTGTTTTATAATATTTAAGCTGATTGCAGGTATTCAGGGTAGTTCGAATATCACTTTGGCGCCAGTCCTGAACCTTTTAATCTGATCTTATTTTCTGATGTGCCTCTGCAGCTGAGAGGCACCCAGGCCCTTTGTGAAGTTAACAAAACATGACAAATGGTGCTGGTGCTGTGCCAGACACCCGTGGTCAGCAGTAATCAGGGATCCTCACTGCCGTGATCCGCACTGTGAGCAGTGGCAGCGTGGTTTTGGTTGGAGCTGCGATTCCTTGGGGCCACGGGACACTGTTTAAAAAACAGCTATGAAAATAAGAGTCTGTGGCCATCTCTCCCTGAAGAATAAGTAAACCAACAAGATTTAAGAAGACAAGGTCGTGGCACCTCAGAGGAGGTTTGTGTTGAACTTTTGAACTCCTTCTTGGCTTTTGGTCAGACATGGACTACATCTCCTTCTGGGGCAACACCACCGCACCACTCGTGTGGGGGGGAGATAATATATTCAGGTCTTTGTCATATAGGAAACCCTTTAAATCATTTGGCAGTGGCACCCCTTGTGGGAGTGAAACTTGCATGTGAAAACTGCCTAACAAGGAAAGCAGAGTGAGAGGAACCTTACAAGTCAAAAATAGGCTTTAGTGTTTTCAGATATCTGGTACTAAAGCCATAGGATATCATGTGAAGAGTCAAACTGAGGAGAAGTCACTGAATGAAGAAACCTGTGTTAACAAGCACATGTAAACTGTAAAAAGCAGAGTATTCCTTTTATGTCTATGCTATCTGTAAGGAGTATTTTAACACTGTGCAGATCAGGAGTGGTTGTCTTACCTTGATTTCAATTCTCATTCTTCACCAGGCTTTGGTCTCATTTTCTTTTCTTTTTTTTTGTTCTGTATTTTGCCTTTTCCTAGCTTTCTCTGCTCTTCTCCTTCTTTATTTCAAAGAAAAAAACAAACCCAACCGAAAATCCAAGGAAACTTCCTATTTCTGTCTTACCATCTGGTCTCACCCCACAGTGGCTTTCCTGTTAGATTGCTGCCACTGGAACTGCATAGCAGGTATGTGCCATTCTGGGCACATAAATTTTCCAGAAGCAGCTGTTACAACAGTGGTTTTTGCTTGGAAAATGCAATTTCAAAGTCAATTAGGATTATGGTGATTTGAACCCAGCATATTTAAAGCGAGGCACAATTAAACCAAGATTTTTTTTAAAGGAGAGGAATCTAGTCTTTATAGCTATTAGTGCCTCTTCATTTTAAGTACCAGAATTTTATCGTATAATTTTCTTTGCTTTTTTACGTAGCAGCTCTGCTCTCCCTTCTAGGCCATCTTTCCTTCTAAATCATCTTGCCTTCCAGACACAGTATTCATCACCATAGTATACAAGTGTCTTCCTCCATGTGACCAACCATTGTCATGTGTTTTCATTTTCGCCCTCTCCCTAAGAACAGTGGGATATTTGGTGACATCATTGTGCAAGTAGTAGGAAGAGGTTCTGTTTGGGCTGTGTTTCTGTTTTAATCCTCGGTTTTGGTTGTTTCTTCCCCACTCCCTTTCTAGTGAGTGCGCTGGGGCTGTAATTTTTCTCTTTCTTTTTCAGTTTGCTCTAATAGCCTTCAATGTCTCCAGTCATTCTCAGTGCATTTCCACCTCAGAAATATATCTGGATCTGAGATGATTAATCATGGCATAAGGTATGCATAGCTGAGTAAGATTTAATGGCTTCAGAGGAACAGCGGGATGTTTAAATTCTCTTTTTGGGGAGCTAGAGGAATTGTCAGGAAAACAATAACAGTGATATAGATAGATATTACAGTGAGAGTGGTGTGGGGTTACTCATAAAATACGTTAGCAGGGGACTCCTCGTCTGGTGGCCGACACCTGACTGCGCAGGTTACTGCGGAAAGCTTATTTTTAAAATTCACTCTAGCCACGCCGATCTCTTAATCCACAATCATTTCTAGCAAGTGAAAGGTCACAACAGATTGACTTTTCCAAATGAACCGAGGATGGTTTTTCCGGTTGATTGTTGAAACCCCCGGCAGCCAGCGAAGTAGACGACGATAAAACCAGGCTTGTAAAACACTCACTCTGGTTCCTGCAAGCCTCTGCACCCAGCAGCGTTCCTCCTACCCCTTCCCCTTTGCCAAGTAGTTGCTGTGTTGAAAAGCGTGGCTTTTAGTCATCCTGAAAGTATTTGGGAGCTTGCCCTGAGATTACTGAAGACGTCTTCAGGATGAGGGTCACCAAGGGGAATGGTGAGGAGCAGGAGGTCTCTGAACAGGACTTGAGAGCTCCAGCCTGCTGCTGGAGCACCAGGTGCTGCTCTGGCTGCCAAAAGGGGTGCAAACCCCTGCTCCCCACCAAATAAACTGCTCCCCAGGGGGATGGTTTCAGTCCTATTTGTGGGAGCTGTATTAAGTACTTAAATAGTCATTGCAATAGGATGGAAAAATAAGAGTTCCCCTTCTCAAGCGGACTACAGGCTCTTTCACCCTTTGTTTCATGGTATAGTTATTTCTTCCATGCAAATAGGGGCAAGTCCAAGCCCTAGGACTCAGCTAGGCTGATGCCGACATGGTGCAGAGGAGGTCAGGAGAGAATAAAATCTGCTGCTGAGGTGCGCTGTGTGGATGTGCGAACCAATGGAGTATTGGCACTGCCCTGATGAGCATGTGCCAAAAATGAACTTTTCCTGGCCTTCGCTGTTGTTCAAAGTGCTGACACAAAAAATAATCTGTTTGGGATTTTCGTATCTGACAAATGCTAAAAAAAAAAATTAAACAAATTTTTGGCTTTATCTGATTTTTTTTTTTACAAGCCAATGCTGTCTTCATTTTCAATTCAGGCGTCAATTGTGACATAACCCTGCTAGAAATAATATGGGGGATTACTCAATAGTTGTTTCTCTCTGCACTTTTCATTGCTGAACTGTTTCAGTTTCAACTCTGGTGTTGTACTCGCTTGACAAGCAGCCTTCATTTTATAACTTAATGCCGTTAAACAACACTATCATCTGCTTTCTCATTTTGTAACGCTGTTTAGCACTAATGATTCATGCAGATAATGTATACACTGTGTAACAGAAAATAAATACCATGGGGTTCGCTTGAAGAAAGGTAATATAATATTTGAGACTTGTTCCTTGGAGAAAGGAAACTGTAATTGTTTCCATAATGCGTCTGCCTGATGACTTTTGAGCTGCACAGTTTGTGAGACTAAACTCCTTCTCTCTGCTGCCTTCCCACCGCAGGCTGAGTTCAGCCCTGGAGGAAGGTCTGGAGCACAACCCCATGTCTCCAGCTGGGAAAGGGGAGCGCAGCTCCGTTGCGGAGCTGCTAAGCAGCTGCACTCACCGGGACGGGCTGTGAGTTTACGGGTGGGTGGTGGCAGCTCCCTGGATCCCTTTTCGGGGTAGTAACATTGCCTCAAATCCCTGCAGCAGTTTATGCAGAGCTGTGAACGTCACGGGGTTGGGATGTCATCTCCACAGCTTTCTTCTAGTCTGGGGAAAGTCTTGCCCCATCTCCGTAGTCTGTTCTCTGCTACCCCGAGTACTAGTAACTGCTGGAGTTTGGTGGATGGGCCTCAACACCATGCTGTAGTCACAAGGATACACTCTATCCATCAAACACCTCGAGGGTGAATTGCTGTGTTTCTGAGGCATGCTGTTCTAATCTTCATGGCCTGCAATGGTTTTGGTGAGGGAAGCTCACCACAAATCACAGTCACAGGTGGGTTGTTTTTTCTTCTGAAATCCAGAGGCCATAACCCATGGCCAATAATTTCAAAAGTAACCAGTAATTATGTTGCTTCACAGCTGGTGGGGATCTCTTCACAGAAGGTTGAATTTCAGAGGCTGAGTGCTTAATGTCAGGGATGGACTCAACTGAAGCATGTTAAGCCCCCCTCGTTTCATTAGTGATACCTGCTGCAACGTGCGTTTCCAGACACACTCTGGGGAACAGCTCTGCTTGTCACCAATTAGTTATTGGGAGAGAAATCACGCCGTCATTCTGTGTTCATTAATTCTGGATCTTTGCACTCTGAAATCACCTGGCTGTACCAGAGGAATCCAGGATACGTTTTAAGCCATGGACTTATTCGTATTGAATTTGCCAAGGTGCACACTGAGTTTTGTGCTGGCTGTTGGGTGACAAATGACATGTGGTCCAGCCTGAAGTTAGAGTGGTTTAGATCATTTGAAAAGAAGTCTTCGAGAAAAAAAAAAAGTAATGCTTTCAAATTTTTTATCAAATTTGAATAACTGTAGTGATTTTTTCCCTGTTCATTACTTCATATCATGTGGCTGTTGCAGTTTTTGTTCTGATACAGGATGCCCTAAAACTAGATACAGAGTCTTGTGGGCCTGTGCCCATATTTAATCCCACGGAATACGTCAAATTCTGAATATACAAACTGCACGCTATAACTACAATTCACGCTCTTTGTTGAAAATTCCCTCCTGCTCTCCTCTCTCCCAACTTCATGTTTTTGTCGTTTGTTAAGCAGATTGTAGCTTCAGACAAACAGCTTTCCAATAATAGCTAGAGGTGGTAGCAGCCGTGTCAAGGATATTATAAAATCCTGCTGTCTGTGCTGTTTTGCTTAATCTTGACAACACAGCCAAGGGAACCAAGCATTGAACAGAAGGGATATAAAATCTCCTAATTCAGTATAATGACAGATAGTATACTTTGCCCTTTTGTGTATCTTTATGAATGATTAAAGTTATGGCTAGGCTTGGATTAAGCAGCGTTTCAACCAAAATATTGCATTTGGGTCTTTCAGACATTCAGTCATTTGGAAGACGGGGGAACATTTAATCTTACACCCACACAGACGTCTTCATTTCCAAAATGGGATCTCTCCTGACGTTTAATGGCTCTCCAGCCTGTGTTGAAACTGAATGCTGAAAGGAAAATACATCAGTCAGCAAGGGGATGCTAAAGCTCTCTCTCTACTTGTTCAAACAAACATTGTCAGCATCTCTGGCTTTTGGGGGTTTATACGTGCTAAATATTCTGGACAATACTCTTTAGAGTCTGGAAAAATCTTTTATTATGTGTATTTCATGTAGCAACTCCTCTTCTTCATGAATCCCACATCAATATTTCACCAGCCGTTTTTTTACTGACCAGAATAAAATACTCTGATTCTCCAGGAGCTTGTTCTCAGCCTTGCCTGTGTTACTGATTTCCTTCATGTCTGATCCCTTTTGACAAGTCATTTGTGCTTCTTGAACTTGACTCGGACCAGCTGGAAAATGGAATGAAAAAAAAGGGAACTCTGGAAACTGCTCTTTGTGTCTCATTTGACATCTCCTTCATAGAAGCAGTTCATCGGTGTCATAGATGAACGATCAGGTGATTCTAACCTCTTTCCTGTTTTAATGGCAAAGTTTTCTCAATTAGATTTTTCATGCATGGTGGAGATTTCCTGTGAATGCTGTAGTGTGACTTAGTCGCTATGAGGGCAGACAGTTGTCAGTGAGGTAAAGGGAAGGTTTTAGATGAACTCTAATTATAGGTGACTTTGAGCCTGCTTAATTATGTCACTTCTTTAATGGACTCAGCAGTGAGGATCAGAATATCCTCAGCAATGGTTGGTATTGCTGGGACTGGACTCGCCTGAAACTGTCAGCTCACTTTTGCGTGGACCAGGAAGCCAAGAGCTACGCAGAGTCACAAGAAGACCTAATTTAAGCAGGCAGCCATCATCTGGGAAGTTCACAAGATGTTCTTTTACCTTCTGTGTTATATCTTGTCTGTGTCTTAGAGAATGAGGATATCTGGGGGAAAAAATGAAGTCCAATCATAGGGGTGGCAGCAACACATGCTGTGGGCTTGACCTGTCTGCTCTGGATTCCTGCTTTAACATCTGCCCGCAGAATGAGCCCCCTTATAAGGTTTTGTCATGTTTATTTACCTACTCTGACAAGCCTGCCAGTGAAATCAGCCAGGAGGGTCAACTCTGCACTTATGCCATGGGCATTTGTTGATTTGAGATCTCCTGAGGTGAGTGAAGCTATAGAGGCAGTAACCCAATCCTGAGGAATTACTACCAAATCCACCCCCCCCCCCGAAACCCTAAAAATGTGGGCACACAGCTGCAGGGTGGCTGAGACCACATCGTTCTTCTCCTGCAAACCTCCCTCCAGGTGTCTTACTGTCACTGGGGAGGGTAACACAACTGTTACTGCCACATGAAATAATGCAGTGACTCTCCACTTTCCTCTAACCCTTATTTGTGTCTTACTGAGTCCTGCTGGAAAGAGTTTTAACTTTTCCTGTGGGGAGAGATTTCAACATGAAACCAAACAGCAGATTTTTTTTTTTCCAGTGGCTTGATCCCTGCTGGTTTTTTTTCTGAAAAGGGACATTTTGTCTTTATTTTCTTTACATAACTTTTTGTCAGGTGGTTTTTTCCTTTTGTTTCTGAAAAGATAAGAAAAGCTGATAGGAATTTAGAGCAGAGGGTGAGATGGTAAACATGATCTTTTCCCTAGCTGCAAGTCACTTTGAAACATGGTTAGTAATGTTAACAGCATCTGTGTGTATAGAAGAGCACTGAATGGTTTTGTCCTTTCTATTCTTTGGCACTAACCCACCATAGCGTCACTCAAAACCACTTTTTTAAAGACAGAAGGTCTTCTTGGGAGAGCAACCTTGGTCTGGTGGCAGAGACATAGGCACCTGTGTTGTACTGGAAGGTGCTGCTTCATTATGACCCTGGTAAGAAAGGCACTCAGGCCCTGCAAAGCATCACTTCAGATGCCCTTTGCTGGATCCAACACTATAAAGAGAAAGACAATAGCATAAAAAAATCTTGCATGGCTTTGTCAAGAAGTTTTCATTCAAAATAGGTACGTCAATTTTTTCTCAACAGCACTCTCTGCACTATCATGTGTTAGCTAATGTCCCAGTTAAGCTCAGGAGTGCTTTCCTGTGGTGGACTAGCAGTGGTTTCTTCTGTTCCTTGGACAGGGTATGTCATTATCAATATGTTTAGTATTCCTGGAAAATTAAATCATTTAGTATGCAAAAGATAGCCGTTATCATTTGTGTCTTGAAACAAAATGGGGGATGAAAAATGCAGAGATAAACCAATCCAAAATGTCAGATTTTTTAATCCTATAAAATTTGAATACGTTGAAGTTCACAGATTTTCAATAGATTGGAATTCTGCTGAATCAGTAACAAAAACTAGTGATCTAGTTATTGATATAGTTTTGCCATGATAGTTTCTTTTGTTCAGTTGTTCCTTTTGTACAACTTCTAGGCAAAAGAAAAGGACTTTTGAGAAAGATGGGGGAGGAAGAGGAAGGGGAAGGGAGGGGGAGAGAGAGAGAGAGAATTGAGCAAGAAACTAAGAAAGAAAGAAAGAAAGGAGGAAGAAAGTACAAGGGAAACAAAAAAAAATTAATGTGTTCTGGCCATAGATCTATTGCAGTTCCTCTTGCTGGCACATGGTACTTACTTTAATTTTCTTCAAATTAAAAAAATAGCAGAAGAATTGCCATGCTGAAGCTTCAGACACATCTTACTGACTCTAATCGTCTTCAACATATTATGTCTGTAATTGCTTATCCCTGCTGCTCAGTACTTGCATTATTCAAATCTGAACTTTACATCTGACTTTCCTTCTCAAATTTGTCAGAAACTACTGAATTCACAATTTCAACTATAAACTATTCTTTACCAAAACGTCAATTAAAAAGACCGATCGAGTTTTCAAGTTAAAATATGAAAACTATTCAGACCAACACAGAAGAAAAAAACACAAACAAAACTTTTTAAAGGATTTATAACAGTGATAGGTCTGATTTTGTAATTGGTTCCACTTTTTTATTTTTATATCTTTTCCCAGTTATTGGGAGTTTTTCCTTCACTTATTTTGCCCATGAAATTTCCTCACCAGTCCATAGCTCCTGTCTCCTCCAGTATCTCCTCAATACTTCTTTCTTTCATGGTGCTTATGGGGAGGTAGTTTAGTAGTAGTGACCTAAAACGACATTCAGGTGGATATTCTTCCTATCTGAGTAAGGGTAAAACAACATTTTAACTGGCTTGTTTATTGATGTATGACTTTTGGTTCACTTGCTTAAATAGTTCAAGGCAGGATAATGAAAGTCAATTAACCATAGGCTCATTTTAGGCAGTGTGTGAATACCATTAATACTGGAGCCCAAACTCTGGTCGGTTTAAAGCACAAGTAGCTGAATTTTCAAAAATCAAGGATGAGTTCTCCTTTATACATTTTTTATAAGCCCATATAATCTCTTGACTTCTTTTCCTTTTTTGATAAGATTAATTCTGATCTCCGCAAGAAGAA
Source organism: Trogon surrucura (assembly GCA_020746105.1). Lineage (NCBI taxonomy): Eukaryota > Metazoa > Chordata > Aves > Trogoniformes > Trogonidae > Trogon > Trogon surrucura. The sequence goes on along the minus strand of CM036617.1, from coordinate 29,488,768 downwards.
AGAAGATGATCTGTCATGGGTATTTCTTGTGCCTGGAGCACCCATCACGACATACAAGCAAAAATGGTTTGTCTTTTCTGAAAACTACCGGCTGCAATAGAAACCTGAGGATGTCATGTTCGTAGCAGGGGCCCAGCCAGGCTCCATGTAATTAGCAGAGGCTTAAAAAAGCTAAATCTAGATGATCTAACAGTGTTTGAAGTAAGGTTATTCTTTCCTAAAGTCCTTCTTGCTCTTCCTCTCACAGTCTGAGTTATAGAAATTGTGGGGGTGGGGAGGGAGAGCATCTAAAAGCCTTCTTCACTTTTAAAGGATTAAGGTATCCTCCACCTGCACGACTCCTTGTGATGCCAGTAGGAATTTTATATTTGGTGCAAAGATAGAACTGTGGCCCAAAGACTTTGGAGCACTAGGAAGATACAGGCTCCCCACTTGCTCATTAAGAGTATTCTTATCTACAAATATATGCAGACAAGATGCTAATTATGTGGATCCATCTGTTGTATTTAAAGCATCATAAATGTAGATCCTAAGTTTAAAGCTGTTCATAGAAGCTTATTATTTTTTCAATTCCTTCTTTTTACAGTATGATTTTTTAGAGTGCTATTTGCATCTGGAACAAAGTTTGAGAGGCTGGGAAGGCCTGTGGGTTGCCTGTCAGATAACTGTGAACCATATTTTCCCTCTCTTTTGGGAATGTCCACAAAAAACACTTTACTCACTCTGGCCACAACTTTTAGCATTTTTGTGATATCTGTTCCCAGCACATGGACTACACACCTATTAAAACCTGGGTGGGATGGGAGAGGAGGAAATGCTTTCCTTCCTTATTCAGCAGTAACCTGTTAACCTGCTAGAGAAGAACTTCTATCTGAGCATTTCTAGAAATTTATTTGCCATGTCTGATTTGCAGGTGTTCTGTGACATTCTCTGGCACAAGTAAAGCCTTGGAAAGGAGAGGGAAAAGGAAAGAAGCTTAGTTTTGAAGTACCTGATGGTCAGATCGTAGAACTGGGAGCTCTTTTGATGCAGCTGGATTGCCAGTAATATACTGGAACTCTTCTTTCAGATGTTTCAGCGGAACTAAAAAAAAGAATCAGAGAAAGATCTGGGAAATGCATCGCTACATCAGTGGAAAAGTCCCAGGTGTCTAGCACCCTAGCTTTCTCTTCCACTTCAAAGCAAACCCATTTAACACACGGCTTGCTTAAGGAACACAACTAAACATTCACATTTGTGTCTTGAGCATGCACTTGAAATTGGGGATTTCTTGTATGACAGCTCTGACAAGAAGGCTGTGAGGCAGCACGGTGGATTTTCCCCTCTCCTTGACCCATCTCCCAACACAGGTTCAGACCTTGGCAGGCTTCTTGCCTTCGCTGTCCCCCTCAGATGCATCTTTAGAGAGCAGAGTGACAAAAAGACAGGGATATGTACAGCTTTGTAGTCTCCTCTCCAGGCGCAGCAAGGTGTGCTGCTTTACGGAGATGACAAATATATTACAGCAGTTGATACGAACTTCCATTATATGGTATTAGAAAACACTAGGCACCTTTCAAAGAAGGGAAGCAGCCATTTTTCAGGCAAGGTGAACCAACAATAAATAAGGACAGGAGAAATAAATCTGTGCATGGGTGGCTTCAGTCAGGAAGAGCAAGACAGAAGTATTGGAGCATTGCAGTAAGGCAGACTGGCACCATCCTGTTCAATTGCTATGTCTTGGAGAGAGACCTAATATGAGATTAGGGGGCTACAAACCAGCAGTGCACTGGTTTCCATATGACGCCTTGGCATGTGAGGAGGCCCTTCAATGTGTGGGTGCTGAAGGGGCTGTGTCCTCACTTTTCCTGCAGGTCAATATCTGTGTCAGGTAAGGACACAAACTGAGGTAAGTGAGTTTGAGTTGAGATCTGCTGCTTCAGAGAGATGTTTTCTTAACAACATGATGAACTCTACCTTGGCTTTTTGAGGAAAAAGCGTGAAGGGCAATATCCTTGTATCTCATATTGCATTCTTGCTTATACAAAATAACATCTATTGGTATTAGCTGCAAAGTTTGCTGACAGTGTCTTAGAAATGTATATGTACTAAAAAGTAAGAATTGGTAGGATTTAGTTGGGAAATCAGCGTAATCTTAGTTTTAATTTTCTCAGCCCAATTATAATGGTGGAAATTACTGTTTGCTTTGATTCTTACTACGGCATTAACTTTTTCCTGAAAACATCTGAATGTTGAAATAACTCCCACCACATCACAGCTCCCACTCCACATGGAAAATGTGGCTGAGTTAAAGCTTAGTTCAGATCTAGGATCTGAGATCCTCGAGTGTTTGCAATGCACGAACTTAAAAAAAAATTTGCAAACCTCACTCAGCAGTGACTCATCAGATATGAGAGAGCTCTAAGCAGCATTCTGAGCACCTCTCATTGTTCTGAGCTGTTGACATTGCGTTGGGTACTACATAACTTTTTTGTCATGAGGAAGTATTTCTTCTTGGAAGTTAGCCTGCAACAAGGTAGTGTGCTTCCTCACAAGGGCTTGTGGCTACTGGAAGTGAAGCTGTGTGAAGAGCTTCACAGACAGGTTAACAAAGATTTGTTGACAGAGATAGGTAATGTCTATGGAAAGCGTGTCCTACTACATCATCCAAGAGCTATAAAGGAGGTGTAACCAAGTCTGAACAGCATCAGTCTGGCAGGCAACAGCTATTAAAGTACAAAGAAAGGTAATCGATTTATATTTTGCGTATTGACTGCTGCACTTTCCAAGATACACCTTCCTATACTGATGCTGTCACAGTCCATATGGTGTCAGAAGTAGCACCCTCAGCTTCCTTTCTCATGGATAGAGCAATGGAAGGGTAGCTGAAACAATCTGACACCCAGCCTGAGACACTCCAGGTTCTGCAGCAAAAGCTGGCTCATATATTTTAAAAAGGTTTAGCAGAGGTTCTCCACCATCTCCCTGACTGGGGCAGTTATATAAAAGACTTTTTAATATTAAAATATTTCCTTTTTTCTATGTGGTCTTTAAAATAAAGCCTCTGGGGGCTGCTAATATCTCTGATGTTGTTGCTTTGAGGGCTACATAAAACGATCTTAAAGGAGAAGCTTTTAAAATAACTCGTCCATTTCTGACACTGGCAATCAATCTGACTTTGTAGCTCTAGATATAAGTGGGAACTTTGATATAACAGAAGTTAAAGGCAAAAGATTTTACATGACAGTTTGAACAGATGCATATTTCCAAGTGCTGAACTTTGATTTGTTAGGTTTTCATTTAGAGGATGCTCTGTAAAACTGCAACTATCTCACTGCATTTGACTGTAGATTGTTAAGCGTAAAATATCTTCTGCCTTTTATGTAGCTAATTCAATAAGAATAAAAATGAGCCTTTTCTACCTAATCGTGAGAATTCACAAGAATTTTAGCACATTAGCCCTTGTGTCAGCCTGTAAAGGAAAACTAGGCACATTAAACAATATCTTCTTTAGAAAGCCCAGAAAGAAATATCTGATAGAAAATGTAAAAAGTGTTCAAATTTACTTTAGTTTGCAGGGACTTACTCTTATATGTTGCTGTGTGGAAGAGTTTAGGGGGAAAAGCTTCCTGTTTTGCAACATGGTTTCCTCTTTTCTATTTCTGAGAAATGAAAATAATTCTATTACTTTGAATTACATGATTTTTTCAAGATTTTGCAAAAACAAAAAAAGACCATGGGTTAAATGACAGGTGACCGAGCTGTGAGCATTGGATCAGCAAGATCAAATGATGCTAAAAAGAGAGGAATCAGTCCGGTAAGAGTCCCTAATCTGTCTGATGGGATACTTATCCCTGGGAAAGAAAGTCTAAACTTTTGTCATGAGATCCCAGAGTTCACATGTCCCATATCATTGGGCATGACTTTGCAGAGGAAGGCCTTTCACCCTCATTTTAGGGCAATAGTTCCATCTTCAGTCTAAGAAACATGTTAGAATGAAATGGGAAGAAAAGATTCTTCTTTGATAAATGGCAGATTCCAGTATAAAACCATTTCATTCAATCTATTTTACTCTACCTCCTATAGTTAAGTCCCACATCTTGGTTGTTCCAAGGTTGTTGTAACAGCAAGAATACTGTCAATGCAGAAAGATTTGACAACTAATTTATTATTTCCAGATCAATAGGAAACTTCTGATATTGTTGAACTAAGCTCAGTCTGCTCTGCTGCATCTTTTCTGTCCTTCCTCATCACTTCTTCAACGTTTTCCTTATTTACATTTCAGCTAAGATGATAATATTTAGGTACTATATTTCCTTGGAGACATAATTTTGGGGGTTTCACTTTCATCATTCTAAAGAAAGAAATATGACAGAAGTTGACTGCATATTTCCAGTTGGAAAGGACATTATAATATGAATTCCATGTCTCTACATCTTTATGTCTACACAGATGTATAGCTGTCACTAGGGACCATGTTTCTTTTATGTCTGAAATTATTTTTTGCATTTGTGATACTACAGCTGTTTAGATTATTTATTTCCTTCCATGTCTTTGAATCATTTCCTCCATTTACATTTTTCCTTAGAATCTTTCCTATCTTTTTAGTTTAAGAGAGACTTATTTTTTATATGACTTTGTAACATCATTTAGAGAAGAAAAGCTATATACCTTTGAAATGTGAAAATTAATGCATTACAAATAACCACGTTGCCTGAACAAGTTTTCTGCTTTCACACCAGAAATGTATGGTATATTGCACTTACGTAATGTCTCAGTTTCAATCTCATTATTTATGGAGAAACAATATGAGTATACCATTTAGCTATGTTTTGAGCCATTATTCCATTCTTTGACAATCAGATTTCAAGGAAGAAATATTAATGGGGGGTTGGACTAGATTTCTAGAGGTCCCTTCCAATCCCGAACATTCCATGATTCTATGATTCTAATTTGGCTGATACTGCTACCAACCTCTTAGAAAGACAGGCAGTCTTTCTAAAAATGCAATCTATTGTAATTATTACATATTTTTTAATATATTTTATCTATTTTTACTTCATTGACTTGTATTTGCATGATACAGAATTCTTGCCATTCATCTATTGCAAAAGCTCTGCTTTGCAGTCGTTGCCAAAGAAGCAGTATCCAGCCAGTATCCAAATGAGGTGTAGTGAGAACACCTGAAAAGCACATGTTTCTCAGCTGATGTTGCAATCCCTGGTCTGGCTTTACATCTGGTCTAACTTTGCAGTTCAAAACAACATCCATTTTGAAGTGCGTACTGCATCTAAGACAGAATGTGTACCTCTGAGAAGGGAACTGAATCCGTCCCCTTGCCCAAACGCAAGCCTGTACATGTTTGTGAATGTGGTTGGGAACATTGGAAAAACAATACAGGCCAGTGAAACAATAAATATCTCCCCTCTTGCCCCTACCAGTGCGTCTCATTTTTGGGGGGATTAACCTCTCTGATGAGCAGACCAGCAGTGTTTCCAGTGCTGTTCCCACAGCTAACCCTCCTGCTTGTGTCCCTGGGTTAAGCCAGGGGATGCTCATAACCATCATGGTCCCAGCATATAGTCAGGACTCAGCAAAAGACACGTGGGAATGGAATGCTGGAAGGTCCTCACAGTCCTGTGATCAAAGTGTGGATCTGAAGCAGACATGAATGGACTCTCTGGCTTGGTTCAGCTGGTGACAGGCATGTGTCCCAGGACAAAAATCAGGCATCCCGACAGGTCTGATTTACCCAAGACGCTGAGCACTCATCTAATATTTCTCCCTGTGTGGAAGACCGAAGGAAACAGCTGAAATTAATTAGCAGGGCAGTGTCGCAAAGATTGCCGTCACATATTAGAGACATTGAAATAATATTTTTACAGAGCTGGATGGCCTTGTAGCTCTCATGCTAAACAGGCACGGTAAGGCAGGGAAGGGATGTTCTTCCTGCTCTCCTCTCCCCTTGCCTTGAGGAGCCAGCCGCTGTCTGGTGGCAGCTCTCAGAGTGTAGGTTTGATTGATGGCATCCAACACGTCACCCAGGATTTATGCTATGTCAAGGGGGCTGTAATCCTTTGTGTAAAGTGCCTGTGAAGAAAGGCTTTACGGAAGTCAGGCACTCTGTTGCATTAGTGAATGTTTATTGCTCTTCTGATAGAGTACTTTCAGGTATCGTAAGTTGTGTCAGACCTGAGCTCTGAGCAGGGAGACATAAATATCCAGGGAAAGGCTGCTCGCATTGCGCGTGCTCTCTTCAGTGGGATTTGGCTGCACGAGTGCGTAGCATTGGTGAGCATCCTCCCCCCAGAAATTTTGGGGTTACATAAAGATGCAGGCAAATTTGCCAGCACAAGTGTTCATCCCTGAACACCGTTTGGAAAGATGCAGGAAGGGAAAGGAGGAAAAATGGGGAAGACATGCCCAGCTTTAGAGGAAGCTTTAGGTTGATGGAGGTGTTGATTTAACCTTGTGTTGTGATTTCTTGCAGTCGCTCCTGCTGCCCCAGATTCTGACTGTTCACCTAGAAAAACCCAATTTACAGTCAATATTGAAGAAGCTATACTTCAGAGATTAAGAAAGGCCTTTTTGCATGTGCTAAAGTCATGTCAGACTGAGCAGAGAGCAGAAATAGAAAATATAACGTGTCCCTCAGCAGCGAATAATTCGCATGATTTATTTAGCACCTTCTTTGCCAAGTGAGAAAATAACACATTATTACCCTTTTTCCTCTGAAATACTGGTGCTTGCCCTGCTATCTCAGAGTAGCTGTTCAGGGTGAAGCAAGTATAACAAGAACTATTTTACCAGATGTTTTCAGCTTAACATGAAACAGAGACTGGCTCTTTGTTTTCCTAATGAGTTGGCGTACGTTCTGCTCTCCGAGGGCAGTGAGCTGGGAGCCAGGTTGGTCACTCACCCATAGATGGAGCAGGGTTCAGATGAGAATGAAAATAATTATGATTTGAGTAGATCAAATTTCTCAGAGTATGAAATAATATACTGGGAAAAAGCTATAATTCACGTGACACAGTCACCCACTAATGACATTTCTAGGTTGTTTCTGAGTGATTTCAAGACACTGTACCATAAAATCTGAATGTGTTTTATTAGAATAAGCATATGTTTTATATGTAATGATCAGCAAGCTTCAGGGCATGAATGAAGCAGCAAGGGGCTTTCTTACAGCATTTTTGTTATATGATTTATTGTGCCTTAAAATTATTTTTCAGAACTGACATTTGTGAATGGTAAGTGTTTTTTCTGCCTGGTAATGTGGCCGGAAACAAAACCATACAGAAAATAATGTACTTCTATATTGTACAAATGCAGTTAATACCCTATTACAAGAAAAAAAAGCACTCTCAGAAAAAATTTTCGTGTCACAATATGCAGCTGCTCAATACACCAAGTGATCTTGCACAAAGGGAGTCCTGTGATGAGGGTTTTGATTGTTCTTAGATAAACAAAAAGCAGCCTTCCAGGTTTCATAATGACTCATAACAGGGTGTTTCATAGCAACTAAGCTGTTGGGATCTTTGAAGAAGCTCAGGGCCTGAATTTCGCATGCATTAGAAATATTTTCCTCCATTTTGGTGGAGTTAAGGAGCAGTGAGTTAGGCATAAAGGGTGTCTGTGATCAGTTAAGTACTCCTGAACCAACAGAGCTGTAAGAAGTTGGTGGGCAGATAGATGGTTCTAGATAGATGTTTCCCCCCCAGGACTGCGTGAAGTTTGTGCTAAGGGAAGGAACATGGCCTGGGTGGAAAAGTGTAAAGCTTTGGAGCTGTGGACGGTGCAGACACCCACCATGCAGTACCCCTGCATCTGATGTGGGGTTTATTAAACAGCATGATGAGACCTCTGAATATTCCTGTGGGACAACTGCATTTTGCTTATCCCTCTGAGCAAAAAACATCCTTTGTGCTTTACTTTCTTGAGTCTGCGTTAATCTACTGAATAGACACTTTATTTGTGCTCATGCCTTGTTCCCACGTACCCACTGCAAATTCCCATACAAACTCCCCTCTCCATCACTCCATGTCCTTGCTAGCTCCTACCAGTTATGTCTCTTTGCTATTCATCTCACAAAAGCTGGAGGACTATAAGAAAAGTGGGGACAATCTTTTTATGAGGGCCTGTTGCGATAGGACAAAGGATAATGGTTTTAAACTAAAAGAGGGTAGATTTAGGCTAGATACAAGGAAGAAATTTTTTACCATGGGGGTGATGATACGCTGGAACATGTTGCCCAGAGAGGTGGTAGAAGCTCTATCCCTGGAAACATTCAAGGTCAGGCTTGATGGGGCTCTGAGCAACCTGATGTAGTTAAAGGTATCCCTGCTCACTGCAGTGAGGATGGACCCTTAAAGGTCTTTTCCAACCCAAAACATTCTATGATGCTATGATTTCCTAGTTTAGAAGCATTCCTATTTCAGACATTCCTTTGGCATTTGTCCCCATCACTCCTGAAACTGTGTCTGGTTAGGTTTTCTTTACTTTTGATACATTTGTTTAAGGCCATTCTGAAGAACAACTGCCTTCTCAAAAATTGTTTAGCAAGCCCATCTAGCTCACAAGCTGGCCTGACTGACCAGCCACAGAATCCTACAACCCTCAAGAGATGGAGAAAGTAAGATTAAGCTCATTGCCTACCAGCCACCAGCTCCAGCTGGGCTCCATCGATAAGGATAACTTAGGCCCAGATCCGGTGTAAGCAGATGATTTAGGACTGAATCACTCTGGTAATGTTCAGGTGTGTTTTTCTCTCTCCCATCTCAAAGCATTAGCTGTATTTAACTAAATTATTTCTACTCAGTGCTTCTGAGTGCTGGCGATGTAAAACATGTGTGCTTCCCTGCATAAGGTGATCACACTGGATCTGGGCCATGTAATAGTAATAATTATTACTGAGTGAACTTGATATTGCATGGAAATATCAGCTCTCTACCAAAATAAGCACAGTCCAGGGCTTTAATAAAGATGAATCTTAATAATCCATGTGCTGGTCATTGTGGAATATAATGATCTAATTAAACTGTGCTTTGCACCTTTCTTCTCTTCTGTGTTAATCTCTCACCGAGCTCCGGATTAATTTGACTGTTTACATGCTATAAATCCCACAGTGGGTTTTGCCTTTGTGGGACTTTGATGATAATGCAAAGGAGCCAGTAAGCCCTGAAAAGTCAAGGCTGTTTAATTTTATTGAGATACCACAACACTGAGGTTTTGGTGGCTAAACCAGTTATTTTATTTGGGAAACAGGAAAACTCGCAGCTGTGACATCGAAGCTCAAAGACTCCTGCTTTAATGAGAGGCATGCAGATGTCTGTTATTCAGAGCACGAGATAATCATCAGTGTCTGAACAAATTCAAACTGATACCAGCTTCTGCTCATTTTATTATGCAATTTCCACTTACTCCATCTGTCATTCATATTATAAAAAGGAGATGCATTCATAAAATAGAGGATTTACATGCTTCCTGGAAATAAAACCTCAATAACCAAACAGTGGCATCTGTTGACAACCATTGATGAGAACCATTGTGATGTCTTTCTTAATGCAGGCATGATCCAAAGAACACTGAAATTTGACAAAAGCTTCTCCGTCCTTGTAGTCCAGCTCACTGATACTAAACACTGGAAGCTACCACAGTATAAAAACTGGCCCCACAGTATGTTCATCTTACAGCTTTAATAGAACTGTTTTGAGCCTTCTGACTTGTATCTGAAAATGTGCCTGTAAATTAGACTTCATGGATGCATTAGCAGTGTGATTGGGTTGCAGAGTAGGTACCCCTTACAGCATTTTTCACATCTAGAAAAGTGAGGATCTGATGCAATTTTTTAATTTCCTTTAGAAGATCAGAAGGAAAAACTAAACTCCATTAATGAGACACTTCAGCATCACCAAGGCTGCTTCTGCTGCTTCTCACATTTTCATTGCCAGCGTGTCACCTAGACTGGCATGCATATGATGGAGAGAGAGCCTAGAAATGAAGGAACATCCATTAAACCCATTCCTCCTCCTAGTAATGCTTTGAATCCTCTCATGATACTGTCTAAATGGCTGCAAATCCCCAGCCCGTTTCTGTGATGAAGAGCCCTGAAATGTATCCAGACGGACATGGGCCAGCTTTGGGTCCTGATCCTGCCAGTGGGATGGAGGGGGATGTTTTCACCCACTGCTGGACTGAAGCGTGGTCCATGGGAGTGTGTGAGGCTGCTGGAGGGGTTTACCAAGGGCCTGAGTCGTAACAAAGACTCGATTCTCTGCTGGAAGTTCAAGACGGGAAAGGGGGAGGGCAGGGAAGAAAGAGAGAGCAAGCTGTTGGGAGCAATTCATTCACTAATGAACTTCTGGGGGAGGACAAGCGGGACCTGGCTGTGCTTGGGTGTTCTGCTTGAGTCCAAACATCTTCCTCTTCTGTTACAAAGATCTTAGGCTTATTGTTTAAAGCGGTAATAAATATTACATTAAAATAATTGGCAAAATAATGCAAATAAATAATGCATTTCTCCCAAGAGTTCAGGCAAAAATCTAACTCAACCCCCACACAGTCCATGATGCCCCCTAAAATTGGTCACACAACTATTGCTCCTTATCTGCACTGTGTGTTTTGGTTTTTTTTTCGCCTAGTTTTGATGCGGTGATTTGACCTAATTTAGCTCTATCTGTCAAATGGCTACCCGCCACTTCACAAGGCAGAGGGCAGGGCTGCTCAGCAAGCCTGTCCCATCCCTGCAGGCTGCTGCCTTTTAGGAAAGGTGCTGCTGTGCTCCACATCCGCAAGAGGATCATGATAATCTCCTTGGCTATTAGGTTGATGCCAAGAAGCAGCATTAACTCTTTTTTCACTGGTGAGGTAAGGAAAGAGAACCACAAATAAAGTTTTTAAAATCTTTCCTTTCTGACATAAGCATTTCATTTGCTCCCTGAAGAAAGAAATATTCTTCCCAGGAACTGAAATAGGATTTACTGTATCTTAATGTCTTATTTTTTCTATTATTCTTCCGTAACTTCTTCCATCTGTATTAAGTCAATCACACTGGCTGACCTGAAATGTGTCAGCTAAGATCTTCCTGCATTGAAACTCAGGAAAATCTAGTCTTTGCAAAGTAAATATGACAGGTTAAGGCAAGAAACCTTGTGATGATCTTATGTTTCTTCTGCTATGGGCGAAACCGAAGCTTTCAAGACTATCTGTTAAGCAGTCATTTCTTGCTGAGGAGTAGTAGCCACTAGTGCACGATACCATCCCCCCTGTGCAAGGACTGAGTCAGACAGTGGACACCTCCACCTGGAAAATGCTGTTGTATAGATCATCCAGTTTCCCATCTCCCCTTTAGTAGCCAGGGAGGATCAGTGAAAACTGAACAGGTACAAGAGGACATAGAAATCTCTCTTGTCTTGCACAGGATCTGTGTGTAGTCAGCCCCCTTCTGATGACTCAGGAGGCTGCTGAGTGGACTCGCTGGAAATACCCATGAAATGCAGGAATCACATCGACCGTTAAATAGGCAAGGCTTTAGTTGTCCCTTATCAGCTGAGCTGCGGTAGCCCCGTGGCGAGCACTTCACCTGCCACATATGCAAAACAGTTTGACTTACCTTGACCTTCTCTCATTGTCTCTCCCATTGGTATGAGGCTGATTGTTCCTGCAGGCAGTTCACTCCTGCCTTCTGATTCAAACTGGTATTTTAGTAAAATGTCACGCCACCTTTCTCTCTTTCCACTCTCATCAAAAAGCATCAGTATTATGGCTCTGCCTGGAAAAGCATCATCTGTTTGAGGAAAGACTGGGGAATTTGCTCTAGGTAGTGATAACAGACCGAGGGGTATCCCTGATTTCAAAAGCTGGAGGAAAAAAAAAAAAAATCATTGCAAAGGATTCACTAAAGCAAAAGGGCTTCTTAAAAAGGGCAAGCTTCAAAATGAGGCAATTCGAGCCTGGAGAACCCTTCAGAACAGAATACAAATTCCAATTTCTCTGTCATCACTTTTTGTGGACCCTGCTGGCAGGTGAATTTTCCTGACATTCATCTTCATCATTCATTTGCAGCGTTCACCTTCTGCATTCAAGAGGCATTTTGACTGACAAAGAGAAGCAGAAAGAGACAGATGTAGTCGCTGGGGAAGGCTTATATATAATTGAACATGTAAACATTTGCAAGCCACTGTTATTTTTACAATTATATGAATAACATTATCTTGATTTGTGCTCATAGGCTTGTCAGGAGCTATGTAAAGCTGGGTGCAAAGCAGTTTCTCCCGTAATTCACCACACCACAGGCTCTGGGTGTGCAGCAAAGACCAGCGTGATGTGGTGCTTGTGCATCCCTGCTTAGAGGCACCGCATCACAGTGAGCACTGGAAGGTGGGTGTCAAAGATACCTTTTACTGGGGCATTGCAGGGGAAGAAAAAGCTGTACCTAATGCAGGGACCTTATATTGCAAACTGTCCACCCAAGTTCTTTTTATGGTGTGAAGAGCCAATAAAGTAAGTTGTTTCTATTCCTGTGCCATTCTGCCTTTGGGAAATACCCAAAATCAGCTGAATTAGTGTCAGGTGAGTGGCAGGGTAATGACAGGGGTGTCCTCAGAAAGCCCGTCCTGTGACAGTTCATAAGGAATTAGAGAATGCTGCCCTCCCACAGCTTTGCAGAGGAATTTTTTAAGCCTTGATACAGTAAATCCATTTGATGATTGTCAGCATCCTATTTTCAGTACTGTTGCTCGCTGGGAGGAGCTTCCACCCAAACGAGATTTGGAGGGATCTTCACCCCCAGCCAGAGTAATGAGGTCTGAGTTTTCATAATGTTCTTTGTGAGTACAGTGCCTGTGCTCAAAAGGAATATTGCAGGGAGACCACCCTTCTTACCCTGGGAGTTAAGCTCTTTTTGGTGGTATACGTTGCTCACCATGGCAATGGGAATTGAATTTTCCGCTCCTTGAGCTCTCCTGGATACTTAAAACCAGCCTCATGTAATACTATTGTGGCCAATGTCATTGCACCACTGAAAGCTAAATGAATGAATAAATTAGAGCTGTGCTGTTTTGGATTGCTGAATTGCATCCAAGCTTTTTATTGCAGTCGTGAACTCCTTTTCCGATGGCAGACGGAATGATGCTTGTTAGGCAGTTAGGCAGACCATTGTAGCAAACGAACGTGAGAAGTACAGAAGCAAAGCTCTATATCAGAGAGCTGAGAAGGGATTATCTTTTAAGAAATCTCTTTCCAACACCAATTGCCTTTTGACTGCAGGGCCCCTTCGTATTACGCAACAGTTTATTCTCCCTTATTGATGCAAGTAATCTAAGTTTATGGCTCCTATCACAATCTTTTCCTCCTTGGCCTTTTAACTGCCTTTAATATAGAAGCTGTTCCCATCTTCCTGAAAGTTTGTGCTCCTTCAGCTTTCAGCTTTCATCCTGCTCCTTATGTCTCTGAGTATCCCTCAAAGTCACATTTGCAGCTCTCAGTTCCCTCTTTGTCTCATTTCTCTGCAGTTGTCTTTGAGGCTTTTTCCTCAGCCCCACTTAGCAGATTGCTTCACAGCCACTCTCAGCCACGGGCAGCACTGCAGGTCCCCTTGGCTCTGCCCACCTCCCCAAGATGTGGTCGGGCGACAGACCACTTTGTGGATGCCCCTTGTTTGCTTAATGTGTCTAAACTGGACTCCTGACCCATTTGAGTCATTGCATGGAGAGCTCAGAACAAACTGACCTAGGCCAGGGTTTGATAATTTGCCCAAGCTGATTTACTGGCTACTTGGGAGAAGACAGCCCTTTGCCCTTGGCATAGCATTTGCGTTACCCATCCATATGCCAGTTTGGAGAGCTAATGCCAGGATAATAAAAACCCTATAAAAACCAGCGATTTTTTTTTTCTGGCCAGTCTAGCTCCCTGAACTCGTTCATGTTAGCCTGAAATTGTGTAAGGGAAGGGGCAAAAGGGAGCAAGAAAACATAGCTGGGAACGTATAGAATATCCAACTATCCCTTTCAGAGATGGCACAACAGTAGATCTGCTCAGGCGTGGCATGAAATTCACTCCAAAGACATACTTTGTGGCCCATTAGCCAGCATAGGAGTGGGCTGCTTTGGGGAGGAGAGGTCCAAGAGGACCTGTTGGATACTCCTCATATTGTCACCGCTGCCTGTTAGTACAGGTGATCACACACTGCATGTGGTGGCCTGGAGCACTTGGAGAAGAGCCTGAGGGGAAGAGAAGCCCCATTGCTCAGCTCTCCAGGCAGCCATGGCAAGTGGTACTGAACATTTCCCAAAGACAGCAGTGAACCATTGTGCTCCGGAAGAGGCTGCTGTGCTTGGGCATGCCGTTCGTGTTGTTTTGTGCTGCTGCTCCTCGCAGTGTGATGTTTGGTGAATGTGAGGATGGGGGCAAGCTGAATCTTTGTCACCTCAGTGGGAAGGAAAGGTTAATGTTATGAGACAGAAGATTGTCATGTAGCATTGGGAGGCAACGTTGTCTTCATATACATATGTATAAAAAATAAAATTGTTCTAGGAGAGCTGTTAAGTACAGGTGTGTTTTCCTGGTGAGACATAAACATTCATTTAACTATGCCCCTGAAGTCAGACCAGAGCAATCCATTTGGCTGTGGAACAGCTTCCCCAGGAAAGCCATAAACCTTTATTGCTTTGAGACCTTTGAAATTGGACTGGACACACGATAGTGTTCAGCACAGGGGAAAGCAACGTGCTTCAGGGAGGGAAGCGCAACGGGCTACCTTAAGGAATGAACCACCCCTCGTGGAGAGGGGACACAGGATGCATATTATCCTTTTCCCCCTCCAATTTGTGCAGCTCAGCTGGATCTGTTAGACTCAGAGACACAGGAACACAGTGATCTGCTGCAGGGTACAGTAACAATTTTTTTATTATTATCATTATTATTTTTTGATAGCTCAAGCTGGTTTAAGTATTTATCATTTGCCAGCCTCTCGTTCCTGACTCTATGTTGCCCCTTGTCCTCAGGAATAAAAAATGTTTATTTTCTACTGTATCGGTTCCCAAGGAGCCATGTAAATGCTTGGGGCAATATCCTGCTGGGGCAGTTGAGGAAGAAGTGATCATCGGGAGGGTTGTGAGCAGAAAGGGACAGACAGGGAAGCCTTTCAAACCATCCCTCAGTGACAGACAGGCAGGAAGATGGCCTTCTGCTGGTTCCTGCTGCTGACCTTGTTGAAGTTACTCTGAGACTGCTAACATGTTTTTCAGCGGGCAGACTGAGACACATACTGTGGACATCAAAGCCTTGTCTTGATTAGTTTTTCTGTAAAAACTGATTACTACGGACATTTTAAACAAAATTAGCAGATGTTTACACTATCAAGTTTTGTCATTGCTGCCTGCAAACTGCAAAAAGTATGTCCTATTTATTTATGCTTATTTAACTTATGCAAGCAAAAGATGCATTCATAAAATGTGAGGTAGAGTATCATATCTTTAACTGACACTTTCACATTATTTCCCAGGCGTGTGTTATTCCCAGCTGGGGTAGGTAGCCGCTGAAATTATCTTAAGTGAAGGAGTGTACAGAAGGGAAAAGATACTGTGGATTTTGTGCATTTCTGAAAACGTAGGGTTTGTCAGCCTGTTGGATTATACCACTTATCACATCCTCTGGCCAGTCCATACAGCTTCTGCAGGAGGAACACTTACCCATATCTCAGTCTCTTCAGATCACAGATTGATCTGTTAGAGGAAATGTCTAATTGAAGGTGAGTGCTTCAGTCTACATTAATCAAACCCTATAGTTAAAACAGCAGATAAGTTCTTTGTACCTGCACGCAAAAGCAGATGTCTCTTGTTTCTTTTGTTTATCGCCATCCCCACAGCCAGCTATGAAAGGTTGCTGATTTAACTGCATTGTCCAGCAAGACTCAGTAGAGGGGCTTTAACTCAATCATATCTAAGGTATTCATGCTATACAGACACTCTTTCTTCTGCCTTCTTTCTATGCATTCATTCCATATGTGTATTAAGCCATGTCATGACGTGGGAAGATGCTGTAGACCTAGACGTCTGCTGAAATCTCAGTCTGTGCAATTAGCTGTGGCCATCTAGACACTAGCTGGAGAGCTGTGTCATTGAGTGAATAATGCTTTAGTGCCAAGAATTGCACGTTCAGGCTTCCACAGACCAAAATCATAGGCTGTGAAAGCATCCGTGCCCACTCCTCTTGGCGCAAGGGCTGTGGTGGGCTCTGCCCTTGGAAAAGTTGGGCTTGTTTATTTGCTTCTTGATTTGATTTTTTAAAGTGTTCCCTTTCCCTTTAAAATAGAGGGATAGAAGGCAAGTTGAATGAGTTTAAGTCCAGTCTAAGTCTGCCAACAAAATTACATGTATCACTCAGTGTTTTTTTTTACTTTTGCTCCAGGCTGCAATAGTTCAAACCTTGTGTGAACACCTTCCCTCCTCTAATCCTCTGTTCCTCAAAGTCTTCAAGCACCACAGAGAGGCAAAAAATCCCTGTGCTTTTTGGAACTATTATCTCCTCTTCTTCCTGTAGGGAAAAGAAGGCTTCAGGGGTCAACATGAATAATTTAATAGTTGCACAGAATTCCCTGGTGGGGACAGAAGTCAGCTGTAGCCTTTGTGACTCCCCAGGTCTCTGTAGTGATCTTGGTAACATTTCTCAGTCATTATAGTTGCAGATTTTTTTCCTCCAAAAAAACAGCATCATGTCAATTAAAGACAAAACCAAAGCAGTCCACCAGGATTTTATACGGGTGTATTCAACTCCATGTCTTTCCTGAGTTGCTCACTCTGTTCTTTGAATCCTGTCAGCTGAGGAACAGTCAAAGCTGCTTTGCTTTCCTCCAGAGCCTTGACCTGTGTCTCGAAGTTGCACCAGCAAGACAGAGCAGGCAGGGTGAAATGTGCTCTTTGGGCCTTGGCCCTTTCTGCTTTGTGACCATGTACAGCCTACAGTTGAATATCAATTCATTTGTATTCAACCTGGCTGTTCTGCTTCCAGACCTCTTTTCTTGTCTGCAGCTGACGGGATGTCACGAGGAAGTGACAGGGCAGTGATAGTTTGTGTGTCATGGTCCACTTCTATTTGAACTTGATTTTTATCTAGTAATGAATCAAGCCACAGGAGTCCAGTCTGGGAAAAAAAGAAAGTGTCCCAAGGAAGCAAGCTGAAACTAGAAAATTTTTCAGTCCATTTGGAAATGAGAATGCATTACAATGTGCTTTTTCCCTCCATACCAGACCCCGTTATTCTCACAAGGTAGACTGGGTATAAAAGGGGTTTTGCATTATTTATTAGTGTGCCTCTGTCACACATAATGAGGGCTATAAAGTATGTAAGAGTTTGTAATTGGTTATCTGCTAGAAGTAATCCTAAGGGGGCTGTGTAAGGATCAAATAAATTATGCTTCATTATAGTAGTTATGCCAAGGATATTAGAAAATTGTTTTTAGTTGGAAGAAGAAAAAGAAGGAGAAGCAGAAAAAGGAAAAAATCCTCATTACTTCTCAGACCCACTTCTGTCAAAGCTTTTACAGTTTGAGGCAAGATTTCAGTCCTCCTCTTTAAAATTCCTGATATGTTCAAGATGCTAAATAAGCAGTTGCCAAGATACTTGTACAAATAATGCATAAATGGAGTTTATCTAAACTGTTTTATTAATAAACTTTACTGAACTCTCACATGCAGTTAAGAAGGAATCCCAATTCCCCACTATCCGCTGTTGGCACATCAGCTTTCAGAAGTGAAACTTTTATCTTTTCTTCTCAGGGGGATATGAATGCCTGCCCCCCCTTTTCCCAGATCTAATTATTGGTCTGATAATTCAGAACAAGGATTCAGTGGCAGTAAAATACAAAGAAAAAAAGGATGAACAGCTGGTCCTGGAAGCTGCGATGGTATCATTTTAAAATTAACATTTACATTTCAGAAAAGCCAGGACAAAAGGGATCTCCGTGTTTCTGACTTAGTTATAGGGCTCTTCTGATGCTTCTGGATGTAATTCATGCCACGGTGGAGGTGTCCCTCGAGTACATAAGTTAGACAAGGAAAAGTCTTGTCAGATCCAGGAGGGAGAGAATATCCCTTATCTTAGAGCAGTTACTGGGTATTATTCTAATTTTAAATAGAAAGCAAAAGAAGGCTGGAGTTTCTCTCATGGTGCAATATACTTGGTTTTGAACAATTTTCAGCCTTGGAAATTACCTGTAGAAGTAGCAAGCCACTGTGGCTAAAGCTCTGGCTTCACTGAAGTAAGTGGCAAAACCGACGGATTTCACACGGGCCAGTTGTCTCCCGTTAGATCTACTTGAATAGGCAACGTTACAAGAGTGGGCCTGCAAGGTCACGTGTGCTTTTTGTATGCTAAATGTAATACTTTCACGAGTCTAAAGAAATATCCATTAGCCCTTATGGTGCCATGGTTGGCACCAGCTCCTGTCCAAGTCATAAAGCGAATGTGTTTTGGAATCCCTGGAAGGCTGGGGAGGGTCTATTTGCAAGCGTGTGTAGGGGTAGGATGAGGGGCAGTGGTTTTAAACTAGAGCAGGGTAGGTTTAGATCAGACACTAGGAAGAAGTTCTTTGCTATGAGGGTGGTGAAACACTGGCACAGGTTGCCCAGAGAGGGGCGGGAGGCCCCATCCCTGCAGACGTTCAAGGTCAGGCTTGGTGGGGCTCTGAGCAACCTGATGTGGCAAAACTGCTCACTGCAGGGTTGTTGCACTAGATGATCTTTAAAGGTCCCTTCCAACCCAATGCATTCTATGATTCTATGATGACTGTATGAATACAACAGTAGAACACCATTTTGTATGGGCCGAATTGTGTGTAAAACTGTAGAAATCAGGAGCCAGCTGCAGGAATCAAGAGCAGTGGAGGGCTTGCAGCCTCTGTAATTAGGTCAGGTTAGCCTGCACACCAGAAACCTTAGCCCAGCTCTAATGGTGGGCTGTTTTCTGACTGTGTAACAATTTTGGCTTGGAAACACTTGCAGGTGGGTTTATTTGCAGCACAGTGAGTGTAGGTCACTCATTTCCTATCTGCCGTCTACGTTGAGGGGACTCAAGGATGAGCAGCACAAGTGGCCAGTGAGGAGCTGGATGTGTCATGGGAAGTGGCTGGTTCTGAACGAAGAATGCGAATAATGACTAGTGTACACGGAGAGCTAAAGATAGGGGGCTTTTCCTCCTTGAAGTGCCATCAAGAGTTGCTTCTGCAGAAGTTTAACATTCAGCTCCTAGCTTGTTCATTTTCTGTTTCCATTTTTTCTTACATTCTCTCTCAAGCCTTGTAGGAGTTCCAGCCAGTGCTACTACTGCTCCTTAGTACTCACTACTCCTAGGTCCACAGAAGAATGCATTCTTGTATCTACAATTGCACGCTCCAGTCACCAAGTATTAATCCATTAAGCCAATGATCTTGTAAATCGGAGCAGCTGCTCCGTTTCTGCATCGTTTCTGGAAAGATTTTAGAACGAGAGAACAGTAATGCGCTCCAGAAGTCACAGTTCATTTTAGGCTTTTGCTATTTAGTGTGCCATTGACTTCGAGGTCTTCATTTCACTTGATTTAACTCTCCTTTTGGCTTCTGTCAGTTGAAAGAAACAAGTTTGATTCATTATTCAGCTGCTCTCATGGTATTTTGGCACTGCTTGTTGGTTTTTTGAAGGAAAAAATTCCAACAGATTGATGAAGCCAGCAGCCGCAGAAATCCGCTGTTTAGAGAAGACTATATGGAATGGCCACTTCTAGCAGGAAAAACTGAATAAACTGGGACAGCTTAATCCATTGGAAAGAAAGGTGCTGCAGAGGGAGAAGAGAATAAATTGCTATCTGAAAGCTCTGGTATGGATTTAGCAAAGACCATGGTTTAAGGAGTGAACTTAAATTACCACAAGGAAGATATAGGTTAGACAGCCCCAAAAGCTCCTGATGCATGCACAGAGCCACAAAAAAAAAAGATTTTCTTAAAAGGTGGTGGAATCTTCATTGTGAGAGGCTTTTTAAGAGCAGATTAAACAAATATTTCTCTTGGAAGGTACAAGTACAGTTTATCCTGTACTTTTGAGGCTGAAGGATGAGTTAGATGACTTCCTGAGGTCCCTTCCAACCCAAGTTTCCAAAAATTATTTTTGAGTGTGTGTGGTTAAAGTATGTTCTCTGCATGAAAGAATTTACTAAATGATGCAGGAGGAAGATGGGAAACGAGATTCTCAACATAAAGAGCTGGACAGTGCTGAGGGAGTACTCCATTGGCTTGGGATAACTCACGGATTGGTGGGGAGAAGAGGATTTCAAAATTAGATCAAAGGTGGGCTCATGAGCTCATCCTGGGAGAAGCACACCCTTCTATCCAGTTCTTCCTTCTCACGCACTGGTCTTCATTAGCAGAAAGAGTTAAGTACGTTTTAGATGTTGGTGAGGTTGTCCATATGGATTCTCTCTGGAGAGGATAAGCGTCAGCGCCAAATTTTTCTGAGCTGCAGATGTGCAATATATTTGTAACAAACTGCAGCTCCTATCCAAAATTATGATTTATCACATCTTGTGGCAAACTGAAAAATGGGACTTATTTGAGGGAAATTGATTTGAAAGAGTACTTTTTCCTCTGCAAATTGAGTCAGTTATTGAGTTTGAATGCCTTCAGATACCAAGCACAGAAAATTCTATATTTTTTCATTTGTTTTTAAAATAAAAAATATCCTTTTCTTGGGTATGTCATATGAAGCAAACTTCAGAGCATGTAAAAACCATGCAAAAGAAAACACAGACAGTCTGACAGTATGGAAACAGTATTTTGAGTGTCACAGTTCTCATTGGTGCTGTGCTGAACCTTACCATCTCTCTTACTGAAAACAAAGTAGCTGAGAATGGGGCCATAGTTGTTTTTACTTTAACTGAGGAAGCTATACAAGCAATCGATTTCACATGGAGTCTGTTATTGCTTAGATTTTATTCCACTTCTTTTGATTTTATGCAGTAATTCAGCACAAAAGCAAACTGCACTGAGCGTACCTTTGTTCTTGCATAGATTAATTTATGTGCTTAACTTCATGTTCCGCAAGTAGCCTTGTGGAAGTGGTATTTTAAAAGCTGCTAAAAAGTGCTGCAGCAAACAATAAATTAAATTGGTGTCTCCTTCACCAGGTCCCACCTATTTCACATCACTGAGCTGCCTGTGACTTAGCCATCAGAGAGCTCTACATTATATGGAGAAAGATAGGTTTGATGGCTGCAGGTCTGTATATCAACTAAGCTGGTGTGTACATTTTTGCAGAGTAGAGGAAAGCTTTTTTATGGCACTATAGCAGTTTATTGTAATACATTTCCTATCTAGAGAAGTGGTTTCTAAATGCATTTGGTTGAGAGGTCCTACAGATTCTCCAGTAGACATACAGACCCATTCAATATTTTTCCACACCTAATAGTACATGTGTACTTCCTTGACCATATACTTTTTGAAGTCTTGAGTATCGCTAAAGTTTTACTTTACTAGTCCTTGGACAGCTCAACTGACATAAAACTAACTTAAGTAAATAAGTAAATAAGTAAGTAGATAGATAGATAAAGACAAACAGCTCAACGGTCATAAAACTAACTTAAATAAATAAATAAGTCAATACATAAACAAATAAATGAAGACGAAAGCCTGGTATGCAGTATTCCCCCAGTGGACTTAAGCTTTACATCAGTTCCAGTTCCCCTGTCACTTTGGGGCTGTGCCACTGAAGTACTGTTTTTCACACACCAGTAAACCAATAGACATGAAAAAGCAGTTCTTTGATATTTAATCTGTGTCTGAGTATTTCCAAAGACTGGGACAACCCAGAGGTGAAATTGCAAGAGTGTGCTCAGGAGTCAGGCTGCTTGTAGACTTTCCCTTAATGCTTACAATAGCCTTAATCTGCCCAGTTTGTATTGAAAAAATATGGCAATGTCTATCACCTTATCTATTTTTCTGCTTAGACATCTTCACTGATACAAGATCTATTTCCTTCATTCCCTCCTTGTGGTCCTTCATGAGATCAGTTCACATACTGGGAAATCCTTTGAGCATGGAGCTTCTGCAAAGACTGACTAGTTTTACCTAGTCTCCAGTTATTATTGAAACTCATATTAATGAAAAGGAATATACCTTATCTACTATGACTACGTGGAGAATTATGTATTGTGAGAAGTTAGTTATTAAAATACCTTTTATTAATTACAGTGGGCACCCTTGTGTTTTTAATGGAGTCATTTCTATTTAAATACACTATGTCATTTGCCATATGCTGCTCTAGACTCTTTGAATTGTCAAGCATTTGATTCCGAGCCACAAAACGATGGGGTGAGCACACAGATGGGGTTGCCACATAAAGAAGTCTGATGGCATGTGATAACGCTCAGGCTTTTTTGTTATTTCTTTTTTTTTTCTGATGAAGCTTAGAATGTGCGAGCAGTGATCATGGCTTGCCAAACAAAAATGAGCTGACAGTCGGGCTCCAGAGCATTTTCTGGAGTTCTTCAAGCATTTCAGTTCCACTCTGCAGATTCACTCTGCTTTTAACTGGACCATGTCCTTTTCAGAAGAAGTGGTGTCAATCATTTTGTTGTGCAACAGGCTCTGAGAGGAACAACACAGAGAGTCACTAAAGCTAGTCCTGAGCTAGATCTCTCTCTGTGGATGCAATTGCAGCAGACTGAGACCATTTTTAAGCACCAACTTTTTTGCACAGAGAAAACTTCCTTTCAAGGTAGAGCATAAAGATTTACACTCGGGAGCAAAAAAATTTTTCATGTAATCTTCTCTTCTTCCCTAATCATTTCCCATAAATGTAGGTAGAATTCATTACATGAATTGAAACATTTGCATTTTAAGGGCAGAATGAGGGCAGAGAGATAGAAGATAGTGGATGAAATAAAGTGTAAGTAACTTTGGGCTGGATTCAATTATGGATTCACATATTTTTTAAAGTGTTTACAATACAGATATATTCCCTTGAGGTAGGTTTCTGAACTTACATTAAGATCAGTAGATATCTAGGCTGAAACTCATTAGCCTGAATCTAGATGCTTTGCACTGTTAGAGATACCCTAGGGTCTGCAAGACCTCTACATGGGCTGGCAGGTATTACAGAGGACCTAGGAGAAACTTGCACTGCTCTGGAGAGGCAGCTGGAGGCCAAGCAAGATAATGGGAAGCACTTAAACTGACAGAAGGTGACATATTTGAGTGGTTAAATCCCACTCTGAGTTGTTCCTTCCAGTGGACCACAATTTAGCCATTGACCTACAAGTGTTTAGTGCCTTCAAGATGCCTTTGGCTATTTGGCACCTAGTACAGGAGCAGCTGGCTTTCCCTATTTTCTTTGTGTCACATGTACCAGGGATCAGTATTGGATCCAGTTTTGTTCAATATCTTCATCAACGACCTGGATGAGGGGATAGAGTTCACCCTCAGCAAGTTTGCTGATGATACGAAACTGGTGGCTCACACACAGGAAGGCTGTGCTGCTGTCCAGTGAGATCTGGACAGGCTGGAGAGCTGGGCGAAGGTGAACCTCATGATGTTCAGTAAGGACAAGTGTAGAGTCCTGCAGCTGGGGAGGAATAACACCAGGCACCAGTACAGATTAGGGGATGTCCTGCTGGAAAGCAGCCCTGTGGAGAAAGACCTTGGAGTCCTAGTGGACAGTGAGTTGTCCATGGGACAGCAATGTGCCCTTGTGGCCAAGAGGGCCAATGGGATCCTGGGGTGCATTAAGAAAGGTGTGCCCTGCAGGTCTGGGGAAGTTCTCCTCCCCCTCTGTTCTTCCCTGGTGAGACCACACCTGGAATCCTGTGTCCAGTTTTGGGCTCCTCAGTTCAGAGGAGACAGGGACCTACTGGAGAGAGTCCAATGGAGAGCTATGAGGATGATTACAGGCCTTGAACATCTCTCCTATGAAGAGAGACTGAGAGAACTGGGGCTGTTTAGCCTTGAAAGGAGATGACTGAGAGGGGACCTCATTAATGTATATAAATACCTGAGGAGTGGGGGTCAAGAGGAGCGTGTCAGTCTCTTCTCAGTGGTGCCTAGTAATAGGACAAGGATTAATGGATGTAAGCTATAACGTAGGAAGTTCCACCTCAACATGAGGAGAAACTTCTTTACTGTGAGGGTGACGGAGCACTGGAACAGGCTGCCCAGAGAGGTTGCAGAGTCTCCTTCTCTGGAGACTTTCAAAATCCTCCTCAACGCATTCCTGTGTGGCTGCCCTAGGGGATATTGCTTTGGAAGGGGGGTTGGACTACATGATCTCTGGAGATCCCTTCCAACCCCTAACATTTTATGATTCTGTGTTTCTGTGATACCAGTCCTATGTGAATGTCTTTGCTGTCTTAGACTTAGGTGAACCTAGATGTGTCCTAGTCATAGATCTATGCTTACCTATTCTTTAGGATGAGAAAAATTATCTTCTAGACTCCATTGATTGCACTGACAAAGGTCTCAATTCAACCGTTGTTGTGGAGGTATCTCCATAGGTTTGATAAGCCCTGTGTCATCTGAGGCACCGAGAAAGGAAGACCCATGCTGTTGTGGAGCAGGAGCTGGTCTCCAAGTGTCTACTCAGCTGAAATACAAGTAGTCCTGTGTGCATGCATATGGCTTGAGCCCCAGCTGCTTTAAGCTGAGGTGCCTGAATGATGAAAAAACAGTTTCCTAAAGATTTTCGTGTTGGACGTTGAGAGGTCATATAGTCTAAGCAGGACCAACCCTGAATCATGACTACGATAATTACTTTCATGCCTCCAATTATCCACTTAGACAAACAAAAGCAACCAAGTCTGGGTTTATTCAGACTTCTTAATGTTGTGCCTGGTGTCTGAACACTGGAGGATTCACAGTCTCAATACTTCTCCACTTACCTCATCCGTGAGCACATAACCAGTACATATTGCAGGAAGCCCAAAGGAGAAAACCTGGTGATGCTGGGATCTCTCATATCCAGTTGTCCTCACCCAACACTCAGGACTGAGGGAAATACCCATGGTGAAAGTCTTATTTTTTGCTTTCTCCAATTTTTTTTTTTTTTTACCTGATATGAACCTTGGTCTCTCATCCCCTGGGATCTGTGGAGCTTCTATCTGAAGGATGTTCTACTTGGTACCAAATATTTGTATCACCATTGTCTGAGGGAATGAAAACATAAGAGGGACTTGTCTGGTGGCAAGGGAATCAGTGTGGACTCTCTGCTTCACTGATTAGTCATTCTTTAATCAATTGGTGCATCTTCCAGATACTGTCCACATTGACTCTGTGGCCAGCCTTAGCCTCACTTAGTCATAATCAATAAGATATAAATTGCAAAGACGGGTACTTGTTTCCTTGGATCTCACTAAATTCCCCTGCATGTGAACAGTGCTGTGTAATAACTGGTAATAAAGACATTTTCAGTGAAATATCTAGCTACACACTGTAATTTAACTGGTTTTCCAAAGATCATATTACTCCTCTTACTGCATACGTAAAATAGGATTAAACTCTTGGGTTTCTTGATGACTAGTGCAACCTGTGCAGACTGTGGAGCCTGTTTACTGCTGCTTTATAAAATCTGGTTGCAAGAAGTACTTCCAGAGGTGATTTTTGCAGGTTGTAACTTTTTGAGGCTGCAGCCTCCTGGAACCCTCCACCCCAGAACCTATTTTGCAGGGATTCGAAACTGGTGCTGGATCTTTTTCTATAGCAGCATCTGCCATGGCCCTGTCACTTGTCCTTTTAACAAATGGCTCTTCCTAATCCACTCTGATTTAATAACAGCTCTGTGTTTCATTTTTCTACTCTTCCTACTTCACTGTTTGTTTTGGGTTTCTCACAGCCCCCAGCCCCATTTTCTGAAACCTATTACTTTAAAGAGGCCAAAGGGCCGAAGAAAGCAGATAAAGCCATTAGCTTTTGGGTAGCAGTGTAGCAACTTTGGGTGGGGATATTTCCCCCTTTGAGCGCACCACCTTTGATCAAATGAAAATCAAAGAAAAGTGGTGCTTCATCTGTCCAAAAACTCCCATCGTGCATATTGTCCGATGCCTGCAGTCAGGGAGAAAGCGAGGGCTGGGACTCCCCTATGACACAGCACTTTGCCATGCTGGGTGCTTGCAGGCATTGCTGATGCCTTTTTTTAGGTTTCCTCTGCCACCAGACCAGCTTTCTGAGAGCTCTGGGAAGTGGTAGCAGGCAGGCGCAACTCTTTGCTGTGGCTGTTCATTTTGGTTCAGAGCTGAGCAGCTGCCAGGTAGTGAGTGCGCATGATGTGGAGTAACCCAAAAAAAAAAAAAGTCTCATTTGAGGGGTGGGGCTTGACAGTCAGAAGGAGGGGAGCTAAACAAATCCATATACATTGAATTAAAAACTGGAGAACAGAGCCAGAAGGGAAAGGGTGGTAGTGTGTTGCCCCTGGCTGAAAACCCATGAGTACTATTTCCATCACACTCAAGATAAAGCAGTGTTACTGGAGGCAAGATCTACAAAGCTGATTTGTTCTGGGGTTTGTTCTTGTGTTTCTTTTTGCTCTGTGTCTAGAGTCCCTCCAGTGTCCTGCTATAACAAAATCTGTGGCAGAAACACCTTGACCTTGAGTGAAGCCCTGAATTGACTTGCTGTCTCCCATGCTGAGACCCTTGTGAGGAGTGGGAGGAAATTTGGCACGGCATAAGTGTAATTCTGTCTGCCTGCCTGCCTGGATTCTCTGACAATAGAGTCCCTTATTACATTCATTCACATTGTTGGCAATTGTACCCTTTCTCAAACAAGTTCAGGCTCAGAAAGGAACCAGTCAAGTGCCCCATGTACTAGCTTGACAGAGAACTGTTGATCTCATGTTTAAGCCTAATAAAAGTCCAGGTCAGGTGCAAGAATCATAGAATTGTTTAGGTTGGAAAAGACCTTTAAGATCATCATGTCCAACTGTTAACCTAGCAATGTCAGGTCCACTACTAAATGATATCACTAAACACCTCATCTACATGTCTTTTAAATGGCTCCAGGGACGGTGACTCAGTCACTTCCCTGGGCAGCCTGTTCCCATGCTTTAACAACCTTTTCAGTGAAGAATTTTTTCCTAATATCCCATCTAAACCTGTCTAGGTTTCCTGATAGACTGATGTGATAATGTTTCTTTAATGGAAGAACAACAGAGAAACCAAAGAACAGAGCAGTGATGTCAAGTGAAGCAGTAGGAGCATAACCTCAAAGAAGGGATACTTCTGGGGGAAGAGGTGTGAGCTGCCAGTATAAAGACTGAATTGAAGCTGAACTGACACAGGCTTGGGAGCCAGGCTTCCTGCAGCAGGCATGGCCCTGCTCCCTCCGCTCCCTTTTTTGCTCTGTTGGGTCCTGCTGCTTTGCCCAGGCTTCGGAGTTTGTCTGGACCTGCTCTGACCCACTTCTATCACTCTGCAGCTGCTGCTTGGTTGCAGATCTGGGAGAGTTTCTGAACTTCAGAAGCTGTGTCTGATGAAGTATTTCACATCATGGTTTTTAACCAATTATTTTTTAATCCCATTGTTTATTGGCTAAGGTATATCTGAAAGCAGCAGATCACTTCATGTGCCAGCTCAATTTTACTTTTACACTGCAAGCTCACTTTTATAGTAGGTAAATGCTTTAAAACCATTATAGCGAGGAGAGTTTTTAAATCACAAGAATCAGAGAGTCAAAGCCTGTGCTGCATCTAAAAATTGGTTTTGTTTTGCTTGTAGAGATTACTGTACCTTCAAGTGACAGATGGGAATGTGAAAACTTTCTATCATCCTTGAAGATTCAGATGGGCTAATAGAGAAAAAATGTGAAAGGAAAAATCATCATTAAAATGGTCTTGAAAGGAATGACTTCCAAATTATTCTCTGTCAGCTCTTCCAGATGGCCTGAATATCTGTCAGATGAGCAGTATTCATTAGAAATGCCTAGAGAAGAAAGAAAAGGCAATGTTTCTTTTTGGTCAGGTCTGAAAATGAGAAGAGAAAAAGTAGGGGATGGGGGGAAGGAAAGGAAGAAGATATTTTGAAGATTTTTCTCACTAAAAAGTGGCTGTACAAAAGGCAGCATTTGCTTCTGGTTTTATTTTCTCGCTGCAGTACATACATCAAGCCTGCTCAGTTCCTTTTATTCTTCTAGGTGGAAATACAGTTTGGGTTTTCATGATGACACTGGGCTCCTTCCTGCTTGAGAAGCTTTCCAGATCCCTCCAGTTATAGCGGTGCAGCCCCCCTCTAGCTGCTGCCCAAGGAGACCCTTTGTGGTGGCTGGGCAGTCCCCCTCCCTGCACTTACAGGTCTAACTGTGACTGGAGCTGAGAATATACAAAAAAAAAGGACTACAATTTCCAGTGCTTGTATAGAAGGCTCTTAAAAAGCCCGTAATCAAGGAAAGCAACCATTGGTTTAGTTCCCATTTGAAAATGCATTTTCTGGCAGCAAGACTCTGAGGCTGAATACAAAGCTAAATGACTCATTTACTGCCACCACTACCTCTCTTTATTGACCAAACTGATGGTTTTCCCTGTTGGATTTACCTGAATCATGTGCTTAGGTTTACCCCATACAAGGGAGAGGGAAGGGCACCAGGCAAGGTTTGGCTTTTGGGGATGCAATCACAGAATCACAGAATTGTTGAGGCTGGAAAAGACCTCTGAGGTCATCAAGTCCAACCTATGACCCAACACCACCACATCGGCCAGACCACGGCACTAAGTGCCACGTCCAGCCTCTCCTTAAACACGTCCAGGGATGGTGACTCTATTCCAGTGCATTCCAATGTCTGAATGAATGAATGATCAAGTGGGCTGACAACAAAACAAGAATGAGCCATGTAGGGATCACGGGCACTCTGTGACCTCAGCAAGTGAGAGGAAGAGCCGAGTCTGTAAAATAGAACAGTTACAGACAATTAATTTACGGTGTCATGTCTACATGGGTTATTTAAGGCATATTAGACCTCTAGGTGGAAGCTTCCATTCAAGCCATAGAAGCAGTCTGAGGACTGCCCACCACAGGGATTTGCAAGCTTCCTTTTCTGCCCATTGACTTTTGCTAATTGGTCTTCATCTTTCTGAGTGCAGTCATGTTGCCCACGGCAAAATCTGGTTAATGTCTCTTGGTTTATTAATCCTTCTGTATTTATTGTTTGAGACTTGCCTATATCCAGGCTCTTCTTAGACATATTAATAGTGGTTAATATTTTACCTCTTGGAGTAATCTGATTGCTGCATGCCACAAATAATTTCTTTATCACTTCAAAGATGAAACCTATATCTATGCCAAGCCACTAATGTAATTACTGTTCCTTCCCTGCCACCTCCACCATACGCAGAACCTGTAATATGCAATTATTTTCAATCACAAGCTCCACTCCAGACAGACGAGATCATCTTTCAAGTGCTAACTTTTACAAAAACATATTCATGCATTATACCCACAGCAAGAGTGACAGGGAGGACAGGCTGGAGCGGACAAGGATTACTCTGGGTACTTTAGCATTAGTAATAGACATCCACTCTCTGCCCCTCTGGTTTGTAGCTTTGCAACTTGTCGGTCTGGGCAGCTCCTCACTTAGCACATAGGCTGGCTTTAGCTCACTTTTTGAAGTTATCCAGCTCTCTGCATGGACTACGTAAAAAGCTTGTTGTCTAAATATTGAAGCCGAGCACAAAATTCCAGCCTTGCACTGCGGAAGCTGGCTGCATTAAGCCAGCCCTGCGGCTCTCTGCCTCCCGCATGCCTCGCTAGCGCATCCAGCCAGCCGCAGCACTTGCACTAGCAGTGTTTCACCCGTCAGGGCAAAGAGCCCATTTCATTCCCGAATGCAGAACTGCTCCAGAGGAGCTGGTCTCTGACAGCGCCAACAGCTCCTCCGATGATGTGCAGCACCTCAACCAAAACAGCAGCCAAGTGCCACCAGCGCCCCCGCTGCCGCCTGGCCCTGTCCCACTGACTGGCTCCCTCGTGCCTCGAGGCGGCAGCCGCTTTTGTGAAGGTGCCCTTTATGGACCTGCACATTTCCTCCCCTTTCTATTTCTTTTGATGACTGCAGTGAATAATGGAAGCTGACAGATTATGGTAATTACAGCATGGTGGTTTGTTGTTGGTTTGTTGGTTTTTTACTTCCTTAAAGGCATCCTAAGCATTTTAAGCAGCAGTAAAGATGGGTGTGGTGTCCTGGGTAGCATAGCTGGATAAATACAGTAACTGTAGGGCAGGCCAGGATATGACTCTTGAACTAAGCCAGTAAATGCTCTCCACTGAAGCTGAAAAATTAGTTTAAGGATTTCCGTTGTGTTTACAGCCCTTGCATTTAACTTAGGTTTTAAATGGAGATTGCAGCTGTTCAGCAGGAGCTACATTCTCTGTGATTAAACAAATCGGCTGTGAACATGTGTGAATTATTACTGGCAAATAGTATGTGGGCTTTCTGCTTTTGCAGCGTGTCATCCACACATTTACTTGCTTAACAAACAGGGGTGGATTGATTAGAAGGGAAGAAGGGGCTGAGGAGCTTTTGTCCAAGTCCTATTAAGACCATGGGCTTTGAGGCACACTCCACACTTTTACTGGATAAAATAAGGGAGCTGAAATGCTAGATCCCAATTTCACTGCCCATATTGAAGTCATTCAGCTCTGCTGAAAGGAATGGAACATTACACACACACACACATACATATATATACATACCTCACAGCATAAAGCAAAACCTGTGGATTTTTTTCTACTGGCTAGCAGGCTCTAAGTCTTGGAAGAGTTATGCTGTGGGTAAATCCCTGATACACCTTACCTGCGAGAAGTACTGGGGGCCTCAACTGCTTTGTCAATAGACCTAAATACGCAACAGGCACATATGCCCCACTGCAGGGAGAGATTTGAGTGTGAATCAAAAACAGCTGAAAACCAGCAATTTCAAAGGAGATGTCAAAACAACAGCTTTAAGACTTGTGGCTAGTTGGTACCTGTGACAAAATCAGTATCTATAAGCATAAGACTTTTCGAGAGACGGGACTGTAACCCCGTGTTCCTGGCAGTACCTTTGGTCTCTGGTGGATTTTGTGTTCACTAAATGAAGCATGTGAGTTTGCCTGTGGCTTTATACCTTGTTCTTCACATGTAAACATAATGCCGCTCGTGCTTTGGGGCCACGCGGCCGCACCGGTGTTAGGCGGCAGTTTCTAATTTTATCTCATCGTCACAGCCAGCACAGGCTGCGAGCAGAAGAGAAGCTGCGGTGCTCGATGGCTGGTACCCCATAAATGAAACTCAGCTCTGCTAAAGCCTATATCCAACTGGAGAGCCAGCTGTTGTTGGGGTAGGGAGGTTTCCTGACATAGCACACTAGTTTTCCGTTATTTGGTTTATTTATTTCTAAGATGCACAGCTATTGGTGAGGCTCAGTGAGGGGTGCTGTGAGCTGGTTGTAAAGACAGTGTGGACTGCCTTTAAGGGCACCATCCATGTGTAAGTGAGGCAGTTGCTCCTCTGGGGCAATTTAACATTACAGTATATCAGCATATTGCACTGCTAATGAATTTTTGACTGTACCCCAGAATTTATTTTCCGTGAAACTGGACTTTGCACTTGCCGAGATGGACATACAGAAATGGGGAAAAGGGTGTAACAGGGCTATGAAGAGGTCTGGCTAAGGCAGGAAATAAGTTGCCAAGGATTGTGGCCAGTGTAGCGTTAGAGGCAGAAAGTGAATAGGTGCGCATGTTTGGAGGATGAGATGTGTTTGGAGGACAGCAGAGGAAAGTTCTGTGAGCAATATTCGTGGGAAAGAAAAACCAAACAACAACCTGTTACTGCAGCAAAACGTAAAGAGAGCTGAAAACAAACAGTCCTTTGTGAATGCAGTGGGCGCTAGACACTCTTGCCACCTGAGGAGAGTAATTGGCGAGTGCTGAGTAAGAGCTTATTCTGGTTTTGGAGGGGCAGCATTGTTATGCTAATAGTCCTTTCACTTGCCTGCAGTGCTGCTGTTGTGCTCTCCAGGAAGAATTGGGCAGGAGTGTTTCCCAGGACCCATTTGTGAGGAAGGGCTGGCTGCTGTTTCAACTGGTCCAACTCAGGTAGCTGCAAGCCTGCTTTCCCTCCTACACACAGAATCATTGGAATTGGAAGGGACCTCTAGATATCATCTAGTCCAACTCCCTTGCTAAAGCAGGATTGCCTAGAGCACATTTTGCAGCATTGTGTCCAAGTGCGTTTTGAAAGTCTGCAGAGGAGACTCCACAACCTTCCTGGGCAGCCTGTTCCAGTGTTTCATCACCCTCACAGTAAATAAGTTTTTCCTGAAAAATCTGAGGAAGAACTTCTTTGCTGTGAGGGTGATAAAGATGGAATTTCCTGTGTTCCAGCTTGCGCTTGTTGCTCCTTGTCCTGTCACTGGGCACTACTGAAAAGAGTCCAGCTCCATTGCCCTTGCACCCACTCTTTACATATTTATAGAGGTTTATAAGGTCTTCTCTCAGTCTTCTCTTCTCCAGCCTAAAGAGTCCCAGCTCTCTCAACCTTTCCTCCTAAAAGAGATGTTTCAGTTCCCCAATCATCTTTGTTGCCCTCTGCTGGACTCTCTCCAGTAGTTCCCTGTCGAACTGGGGAGCCCAGAATTGGACACAGTATTCCGGATGTGGCTTCACCAGGGCAAAGCAGAGAGGGAGGATGACCTCCCTTGACCTACTGTCCACACTCTTATTGATGCAGATCAAGATACCATTGGCCTTCTTGGCATCCACAGCACATTGATAGCTCATGGTTAACTTACTGTCTACTAGGACTCCCAAGATCCTTCTCCTCAGGGCTACTTTCCAGCAAGCCTACCCCTGTATTGATACATGAGGTTGTTCCTTTTCAGGTGTAAGACCCTACATTTGCACTCATTTGAACTTCATTAGGTTCTTCTCTGCCAAACACTCAGCCTGCCCAGGTCATGCTGGATGGCAGCACAGCCCTCTGGTGTGTTAGTCACACCTCCCTGTTTTGTATCATTTGTACCCCCTGCACACACTTCCCTGCCCCTTGCAATGGAGCCTTCTGAGCCTCTGTGAGGTCTCGCAGAGAGGCTGCTCAAGGATGCAAGTTGACTGAAACCAGCCCAGCCGGGTTGGTTCACTTTTGGCCAGAGCAGCTTCTGAGCTGTTGTCTGCCTGGGCTGACATTAGGCACATCATGAGCATCACAGACACTGTGTAAAGTGGTCAGAACCACAGTAGGACTGGCTGGGGCTGCCATGGTCCACCAGGTTGTGAGGCTATCTCTGGCATTCAGGTGCTCTTCCTCCCTTCTCCAGCCATTCTCATCATAAGTGGTGATGTTCCTCCTTGCCCCATTGGGTCCTGCCGGTTCCTAGAACATCAGCTGTGCTTTCAGTGTTTCACAACGCTCTTGGCATCCCTGCCCATGGCAGGGAGGTTGGATTAGATGGTTTCTAAGGTCCCTTCCAACCTAAGACATTCTATGAGTCTACGATTCTATGATGATTCTTGCTTTAACAATTCAAGTGAGAATTGGTCAGGTTTTCTCAGAGTCAGCTGCTGTCTTTAACAAATGTAGACCCAGTTTTGGCCTAAGTTTTCTTGCCTGAGAAACATCCTTTCTGAGAATTTAATTAGAAGCGACTCTCATTTACATGGGTTCTACTAGCTGCTGTAGGCTTTGTGACCCTGAGGGAAAAAGATCAGATGATACTGTGAAAGCCATTAGCAAGGACATTAAGAAGCAACCATATCTGGGCCAGGCAAAGTTCTAAAAATACCTAGCATTCATGTGTCCTTAATTGCTTTTCTCCCTTTAGAGCTGTTGGGTGAACACACCATCTGAGAGTGGGCTGCCTCAGGGGCTTCTTTTGCTTTATGTGATGTAGCTATGGAGAGAAGAACAGGCAATGACTGCTCAGCAAGGAAAGAAAGTAGACTTGAGCAGCGAGAAGAAATTTACACTTAGTTGAGGACGATCTAAGGAGCTAATATTGGGCCTAAATGGGGGCAGATATGTTTGGAAGAGCAGTGAAGGAGTTGCTGAGCTACTTTCCTAACAGCTAAGATGCTAAGAACACTAAACGTCTTTTGGAGAAAGGTGAGATACCACTGCTGGAGTTCAGTGCATTGTTCAGTTGTGTCTTTGAGCAAGTAAGAAACATAGTAAGGTATGTTGTATCTTACAGGAACATCAAAAATATGAGAAGCTTAGGCATTTTGAGGATGGAAACAGTAGAAGTGCACAGCTAG
This sequence comes from Trogon surrucura, assembly GCA_020746105.1. Taxonomy (NCBI): domain Eukaryota; kingdom Metazoa; phylum Chordata; class Aves; order Trogoniformes; family Trogonidae; genus Trogon; species Trogon surrucura. The sequence continues at coordinate 29,454,557 of CM036617.1, read as the reverse complement.
CTCCAGGTCCTGAGCACTAGGAGCACAGAAACAGAAGTGCTTTGCCAGGGAACATGTCCTTTTTCTCAGGGTCAAGAGAGGAAAAGCAAGGTGGTGTGAGGTCAAGTGACTTCCCAAAGTCAGCCAGTGACAGCTGTAGGACTCAAAACCTTGTTGCAGTCCTGTGCTCTACCTAACAGGTAAAAGGCACGACTGCAAACCCATAGGACAAACTTTTTGAGGACTTGCTTGCCTTTACAGCCTGAAAAGTGCCAGAAACGCCCAGCCCATCATCTGCGTGGTGATTTCATAGAATCATAGAATTGTCAGGGTTGGAAGGGACCTTAAAGATCATCTAGTTCCAACTCCCCTGCCATGGGCAGGGACATCTTCCAGTAGATCAGGCTGCTCAGAGCCTCATACAGCCTGGCCTTAAAAACTTCCATCGATGGTCTAGTTGAGAGGCATCCCTGCCCATGACAGGGAGGTTGGATTAAATGATCTCTAAGGTCCCTTCCAGCCTAGGCCATTCTATGATTCTATGGGGCTTCCACCACCTCTCTGGGCAACCTGTTCCAGTGTCTCATCCCCCTCATGGTGAAGAATTTCTTCCTAACATCCAATCTGAATCGGTCCATTTGTTTCCAATCTTATAAATAAGATCTGACACAAAGGAGGTAACATTTAAATACTGCAGCATATGTTGAAATGTTCTCTCTAGGCTGTCCGTGTGAGAAGCTTTGCCAGCTACATCCGCTTTTTGGCAGCTGCTGCAGTGACAGCTGAGAATGCAATATGATAAAAATGCCACTTCTGCAAAATAATCATGTCCTACTGGGTGTTTCCCAGTGAGATCTTGTGAAGGGAAAGTCTTAGCCAAAACACATCTGTCTGGGGCAGCATGAGGGTTGGAGAAAGCAAAGTATGTTGTGAATGTGAAGTCAAGCATGATAATAAGTAAACTGCTCAAGACCTCCCTTGTTTTAGTTGAAATGATTTGAGAAAACTTCGTGGTGTGTGTACCTGGGGTATGAATTGATCAGGTGACATGAAACCATTCTTTCCTGGGCTTTGAAAGCATGAAAAACAAAGGAAGATGACAATGGATTAGCACAGCTGTCAGTTTACTTTTCCTGCTAGAACCAAGATAGACCCTGCTTGATGTTTTAATTAATCAGATAAGCAATTGGTTTGTAAACGCTGTGATTAACACAGCTTCTATTTAACCCTACATTGAGTTTTCCAAACAGTGTATGTAGCAGTTCTGCGCAAGAGAAGATGAGTCTAAAAGCTCTCAGGTAGAAGCTCCAGAAGCTGAGGATGGCTTCTGGGGTTGAACTGCCAAGGCTACCTCCAGCCCACAGACCAACTGTAAAACAACATAACAGAAAGCAGCAGTATAAGTCCAAATGATTTTCCACCATTTTTAGAAAGACTTTTTTCTCTGTGATTCCCAAATGGCAGTTTGCCACTTTGACTCCCGATTGGCAGCTTGTGTTTAAGCTAATGGCAATTGCTTGTATAAACTTCTATTTTTCTTTTCTTTCCATAGGTTTGTTGATTGGCTCTGGTTGTGCCCTCTATCCTCTTGGCTGGGACAGTGAAGAAGTCAGACAAACCTGTGGTAACCTTTCCAACCAGTTTGAATTGGGTGAGCATCATCAGAGCATCTCAACCATGTTGGACTCTTCCATGCATTGCCTATGAAAGCAAATGAGGACACTAGTGCAGGCCTGGAGAAGCAACCCAGTTGTGTGTGATAGGGTATTCATATTGCATCATGCTGGTATGGTGCTAAGGCAGGAGATTTCACACAGATTTGCTGGAAATATTTTCCAGAAGAGCATTATAAGAGAAAATTAAGAAATGTATGTATGCATGCGTGTAATATATATATATATATATATATATATTACCTCAAATTTAATAGACTTGCAATAGGGGAGCTATCTTGGCAGGGTAGGCAGAGGCATCATATCACAGCACAGGTCAGGGTAATTCACAGTGAGTGCAATTAGCTGTTTTTGAAATCTGGCATGTTTATGGCCTTCTAACCCAAGCCTAAAGAGTATGGTTTTAGTTATTCACATCCTTGGGAAGTTGATAAATAACACTTGCTCCCTGTGTCTGCCTTCTCCCAAACAAGGCACTGGTCTTACTGTTGATGACTGCACTGAGCACTGAATGAGAGCCAGGGATGTGGCCAAGCCAGGCTCATATGGTATGAGGTGAGCCACCTCTAGAGAGGGCCCCAGAAAACAAGGGCCCAGCAGCAACCAAAGAATTAAAGCAATGTGAAGGATCAGGATCAGGATCTGATGTTTGAATGCACATCCAGGTCCTTGTTTAGCTAGAAGGATCGATGTAGCTGCTGACACTCTACTTTGTAAGAGAGGGATCTGCAATCCTCCTGAAGAAGAAGGAGAGAGAGGAGCATCCCAATGCTCTGCAGCCTTGAGAGCTCCCAATCACAAGCATGGACACACACAGTCCCCTATTTCACAGAATCGTAGAATCATGGAATTGTAGAAGCATGGAATCATAGAATCATAAGATGTTTTGGGATGGAAGGGAACTTTAAAGGTCATCTAGTCCAATCCCCCTGCAGTGACCAGGGACACCTTTAACTAGAACAAGTTTCTCAGAGCCCTGTCCATTGAGGGGTGGGGCTTCTACCACCTCTCTGGGCAACCTGTGCCGGGGTTTCAACACTCTCATCGTAAAAATTTTCTTCCTTATATCTAGTCTAAATCTGTCCTCTTTTAGTTCACAACCGTTACCGCTTGTCCTATTTCCAGCACCAGCGAGCTAAACCTTATAGTTAGTGTTAGAAGCCCTCTCCATTGCTGTGTGTGAAGGACTTGTGATAAGCCCAGTGCAAAGAACAGGGAACAAAAAAGATCTCCTAAGGTTATACACAAACCTGCTGCATTATCTTTAATTTTACACTGATATTTCTGTCAGGCTTCAGGAGTAAGGAGTTTCTTTTCCACCTCAGAGATGTTCCTTGTGAGGATATGCAAATGATTGAGATTGATGGGTGAAAAAATATTGCTTTGGGAGACATGCTCCAGGTTACCCTTCCATACACCATTCCTGTGGCATTTTGAAAGTGCACTTGATCTGGCATGGGACCTAAAATTCTTTTTACCGATATCAGCGCCAGTCTCTACCACTGCCGCTGATGTTGTTATCAGTAGCCACTAATGGTGTCACCCAAGGGATGTGTAACATGCTTTAGAAGCTTTACCTTGTTATTCTGAACTCTAATATCCTTCTGTGCTATTGGTATCAAATTTTCTTTTCAGTGAAGTATAAAAAGTTCCTGCAGCTTTTTTATTCACCTAATAATTGAAAGATATGAACACAAACATGAGATAGCAATGAGAACAGAAATGTGTAGTTGTCTAGCAGAAAGAAAATGTGCCAGAACTAAGATTTCCAGCTCCATGGAAGGGTGTCTCAAAGGCTGTAGAAGACAGACTAGGCAAAAGACTGCAGTAACTGTTGCAGAGGACAGCTGGGTTCATCACTGCCCATGGTCAATCCTGTGCAGAAGAGAGCCAGCCCATGAAGCAGCATCCCCATCTGAAAGGCCAGCTAGCCCCTTGCTGGTGAACGCTGATGCCTGCTCTTCTGAGCCAAGCTTGTGAGCAGCATCGCTTTTGCAATTCCTCCTTGTTTCTCCTGACAACCTCCTTATCCGTTGTTGCTCTCCCTAGAGTGCAGAAAAGTGTTAATTCCTCTGCAAACTCCCAAGAAGGAGGATGTTGTGCCAGTCTAAGCTCCTTGAAGACAGCACTTCAGCAGTTACAGACTGTGACCTCAAATACGGTCATGCCCACAATCCCAGCAGAGTCTCCGAGACCACCTTTGCCATCTGAGTCTTGACTCGTGGGTCAGATACTTGCATAGATTGAACCATGGACCGGGAGTGTGCAGAGCATGTGTTACGCCTGCCCAGACTTGACGGGAGTGCTGGTCTTGGTGATCGGCTGCAATCATATGTTAACATATTAATTAACAGATTATAATGAGAGCTGAAATTTGCTGTAGTGCAGCTCTACTACTAAACATCTCTTTTCTGCATACATTGGCAGTGAATTTAATCACTTGCCTAGCATTTTTTCTTACTTAAAGTCAGTGCCTGGTTGATGCTGTGTTAGCAAAGTCATCTGTAAAGAAGAGGTACTGTCTGAGGGCCGTTTAATAACCACACTGCTCATCATCTTTCATAAATACCTCTTGGTTGGTGATAACCAAAACCCTCTAGTCCTTTCTGAATCATTAGAGACTGGCTTACTCATTATAGCCTACAGGCCAAAAATGATATTTCAAAGACTTAATCTCGCTAAGTCTCAAGACAAATTTAAGTAATTATTGCTTTCATTTGAATATTTAATTTGATTAAGCCTCAATGATATGCTTTCTGTTCCTGAGTCTGTGAAATGAGTTAAGAACCACATATATACACACTGTGTTCAAAATCTGCCCTCAGAAAAAACTGAGCTGCCGTGAACACTGCACTGATTTGCTGATGGCAGAAGTGGGGGTTGTGGGAGTGCTGGTGCTGCACCTCCTGCTGCTGCGGGTGCTAGCGAGCGTGACACTGAGAGCCTAATTCAGCACACGTGATTACTCTTGAAGAAGAGGGTGTTCAGAGAGATGCAGACAGCGTTCAGCCTCCTCTTCAAGGATGGCAGAGCAACTGCTGCAGCTTGGGCCACAGGGAACACATGCGTGAGGTTAGGAAAGGAGGGTCAAAGCACAACCGCGTTTGACCACAGAGCCAGCAAAGGAGAGGTTCAGCATTGAGATTTGTTCTGGACTTACAAAAGGGGATGGGGGAAAAATATTGTTGAGGTTGGAGGTGGAGAAGATAACCCAGGAGCTGCAGTCTACATTACAGGAGGGTGAGAAGGGCAAAGAGGTAGATGCAGAGGAGGGACTGCAAGAACTCACTTGAGAAGCAGCTGAATTGTGCACCATGAAATGTAATGTTAACCAGAAATAACCAGAAATGTAACACAGCTTGGTTTGCTGACAACGTCAAGCTGTGTGGTGCCGTGGACTCACTTGAGGGAAGAGATGCCATCCAGAGGGACCTTGATAGGCTTGAGAAATGGGCCGGTGCAAACTGCATGAGCTTCAACAAGTCAAAATGCAAGGTCCTTCACCTGGGTCGGGCCAATCCTAGGCACAAATACAAACTGGGCACAGAGTGGGTTGAGAGTAGCCGTGAAAAGAAGGACTTGGGGGTGTTGATAGATGAGCTCAACATGAGCCGGCAGTGCGCTCCTGCAGCCCGGAAGGCCAACCCCATCCTGGGATGTATCAGGAGAAGCGTAGCCAGCAGGTCAAGAGAGGTGATTCTCCCCCTTTACTCTGCTCTTGTGAGACCCCACCTCCAATACTGCGTCCAGTTCTGGTGTCCCCACCATAAGAGGGACATAGATCTGTTGGAGCATGTTCAGAGGAGGGCCACAAAGATGATCCAGGGGCTGGAGCACCTCTGCTACGAGGACAGGCTGTGGGAGCTGGGATTGTTCAGTCTTGAAAAGAGAAGACTTCAGGGGGACGTAATAGCTGCCTTCCAATACCTGAAGGGATCCTACAGGAAGGCTGGGGAGGGACTTTGTACAAGAGTGTCCACTGATAGGACAAGGGGAAATGGGTTTAAGTTGAAGGAGAATAGATTTAGATTAGATCTTAGGAAGAAATTCTTCAGTATGAGGGTGGCAAGACTTTGGAATAAATTGCCCAGAGATGTTGTGGCTGCCCCCTCCGTGGAGGTGTTCAAGGCCAGGTTGGACAGAGCCTTGAGCAGCCTGATCTATTTAAGAGGCGTCCCTGCCCGTGACAGGGAGGTTGGATTAGACGATCTCTGAGGTCCCTTCCAGCCTAGGCCGTTCTATGATTCTATGATTCTATGAAATATTTCAGAATTAGCAATTAAATGAAAATTTTTGCTTTACCTAAACAAGACAAATGCCCACCTCCTGTAACATGCTCATAAATAAATAGCAATGCTAAGAACTCATAAAAAAAGACTAATCCTTAGTGGGTGTGCAAGATAAGAAGTGCTTCTCCATGTCTTCAGGCACTCTGAAAAGGCATTAGACTAATAGGCACTCCAAATAGTGCTGAGATAGCCCATACTGTGAAGAGGGGACCCCTCCCTCTGCCCCCGCCAAACACACACATTTCTGTGTACATTCCAAAGCAACATTTTAAAAGGCTTCAGGAAAAATAACCATGCCTTTAATTTATATATAAGTGGATTTGGGTATTCTTTTCTAGAAAACCTGAGCTGGCATTGTGAAATGCCCAACAGTTTGCTGCTGTCTTTAAAATTGGATATTTATTTGTTTTTTATTAAGTGAGCTATGTCCAAAGGGTTTACTTAAACATTTATGTATTAAATTAGGCTAATTTTTTTTCAGTCAAATGAAAGTGGTTGTACAACTCCATCTCTACAAAGAGGAGTAATTTTTCAACTGAAGATACCTTGCCAAGGACAACCCCATTTGTTGATTAAATTACATTCAGTAGATGAGCTGTTTTGCTAATGAGGATGGGCAGTAACCTCCAGAAATAGGCAGACAGAGAGACTGGTGACCTGTAGAGGAGCCTGCACTCTGTGCTTCTCAAGCAGTCTGGGTTTGCCATCATGAAAAAAAGCTCAGTGATAGATTAGGGCTTTGACAAATGGCCTCTGGCAAATCTTTTTGGGGAGTTAAGGCCACAATAGGTCTACACCATGTTCCTCTGCTTGTTGTTTTCAGCTCCATAGCAGTTGGCAGGACCTGTATGGAGGTCTTGGGGCTCCATTCTGTATTGCTGCATCCCAGATGGAGCAGAGTTCCCACTAAAACACCAGGCTATGAATTGCAGCAGTCTTCTGCTGCTATTTTTAGAGTGGTAACTCCTAGAAGTAGGGCAATAGAAATAAATAGGGGCAAGAGAAAGGAGATGTTTATGTTTTAAACCAGACCACTTTTTTGCTCCGTAATCAAGTCACAGTCCTTGGTCTCTTTTGGCCGCAGGCTAATGTCCGAGGTGGTGACTGGAATTATAAACTAGCAATGCTCAAAGGAATTGCCTTTCACTTTTACCGGATGTCTGAAGGTGGATCAAAAACATCTTAATCTCTTGTCACCGTGCAAGCTGTTATTGTTATGCTGCATTATTTACATCCTGGAGTTGCCTGTGGGCCCATTCAGGACAGCACTGATGCGCAGAGCACTGAGCATGGCACAGCAGAGCTGCTGACGGAAGAGCGTGGAAGTGAATCAGAATCCTGTGGCCTGCAAAAAGAATTAGCAGGCAATTTCCCAAAAGCAAATGTCTTTATAGCATATCATATAGCACATGTTCAGTTTGCTGAGCTGGAGGCACTAATACCATTTTGTTTTCATTTCTAAATGTACCACACAAGAATAACAGCTGAAAAATGAGGGATTTGGCAGGAAAATTCATTAAAGTGAGGCACTTTGCATTAAAGCTAGAGTATGCAGTAAAGTGAAGACTTGCACCAAACATTTAAAAAAACTTTCACATTTTACAAAACTAAACTCTGTGAAGAAATCTTTTGAACGTGCATGCCTTTTTTAAAGGGCAACATGGGTGCGTGTGTGTGAATACATTAGTGATGGTTTTGAATGTCTAAAATCAATATGAAACTTAATTTTAGGCCATTGGTGTTCCTAGATGTTCATGTGGAGGCTGCGCAGTTCTTGCATGCTGATTTCTGTTGTGACTGCTGGAGAGGCAGCTAAATTCCACAGAAGGTCCCAGGGAGGACAGGGCATGCTTGGTTTAACTCGCAAAATTGAGCCTCAGTTAGCATCTGGTGAAACAGCACCACAAGACTGATACCAAAGAGCCCAAACAGCAAAATGGTTATATAGAATAAGATTAATTTATCTAACTTCTCCACGGACACCGCCTTGTCGCGGGGGAGAAGCTTGCATGCCCTTATGAGGTTGTGAGCTATGATGGCAGTGGCATGTGCCTCTGATAGGGTGTCCCATCCATGCCAGACAGGTCTCAACTGAAGGGTCAGGCTAAGTGTGTCCACGAGTAGGATGGACTCGCTAGCCCCCCGGCAACCATCCTAGGAGAAGGACGACTCTAACTCCAAACCTGGGCAGATGGATCTCGTTTAGCCCTGTAAGGCCATCCATCTCACAACTAACCCTACGTCCTGAGGGCTTTGCTATCACCGTCCAAGCTCACTAGGCCCTGGCAGATGAAGCTTAGGAGTAAAGGGTGGGGCCAGTTCTGTGCACGCTGAGCCTCACCTAAAAAAATCCATTGTGCAGGCTTGAAGGTTACACCCACATTTGTGAAGTCCTGTAGCGACAGGCGAGGGATGAAATGGCAGGTGATGAGGTGCTCTGGAAGCCGCAGAAACAACCCTGCATGCAGGCGGTTCAGGACATTGGTCGCTTGAGATTGACACATGTAGAATTAGTCTTGAGGAGAAAAGACAATGCAGAAAGAACCGTGCCTCGCCAGTACTGACTAAGGAGACTTTCCGCTGTGCCTTTTGTAACTGCCTATCCTGCACTGGCCTTTTTAGCCATCAGCGCGCTTGTAGCAAGTGTGGGTAGAGCCCTTCACATACCTTCTTTCATGAAGCCTAGCCATGATGATGAATTTATCTAAACATAAAGTTGACTCATGACATTGCAGATGCCCCAGGACACTTCATCTGGCCTGAGGCTGCCATTTACCTACCACCAGATATATAAAATGTTATTATGTACTTCTTACTAACCTGAAAGAATGAAGACACCAAGATAAAGACCAATTTTTAAGTTGGACTACTTGGGAAAAAAAAATTGTCTTTCTTTGAGGAAATACGGTGTGTTTAGGCAGTCAAGACTCAGCCTGGATTATTAGTGATTCAGGTTTCTTTATGTCCTATCGCTTTTTTTGGGTGATTACTTTTTATGTCATACATTGCCTACCAAGGTCCTACATTTTTATTTTGTAGGGTGATCATTTGTGCTAAGAAGCGTCCTACAAACATGGCTTGTTTTTTCCTGTATATGTCACTACCTTCAGAGTTCATCTCTGAGTTTTCACAATGCTTTTCTTCACTATTAAAGGCAGTGAAAATCAGAGGTCTGGCAGCAAGGGCTTACATCCTATAAGGAGCTGGGAGAAGTGTCACAATTAGCCCTTGTTCTCATGAGAGGCTTCCCAGATGTCTCCTAGAAGTACAACAGAGCAGAGAGGAAACATTCCAGGAGTTTCCTGGAGTGTGTGGAAGATAACTTGCTGACACAGCTGGTGAGGGAGCCAACTAGGGAGGGTGCCTTGCTGGAACTGTTGTTTGTGAACAGAGAAGGACTTGAGGGTGATGTGATGGTTGGAGACCATCTTGGCCAGAGCAATGACCAACTCATAATTTTCAGTTCTTGTAGAAGTAAGGAGAGGGGTCAGCAGAACTGCCCATTTAGACTTCCGGAGAGCAGACTTTGGCCTTTTTAGCAGCCTGGTTGACAGAGTCTCTAGGGAGGCAGCCCTGAAGGGCAAATGAATGGACACTCTTCAAGAAGGAAACCTTAAAGGCATAGGAGCAGGCTGTTCCCATGTGCCATAAGACAAGCCAGTGTGGAAGAGTGACCTGGCTGAACTTGACTGGAGCTCAGGAAATGAGTTTATGATGGTTGGAAAAAGGGGTAGAACCACTCAGGAGGACTACAACATTGTCATGAGGTTGAACAGGGAGAAAATTAGAAGGGCCAAAACCCAACAAGACTTTAATTTGACCTATACAACTACCTGAAAGGAGATTGCAGTGAGGTGGATTTCAGTCTCTTCTTCCATGTAACAAGTGATAGGACAAGAGGAAATGGCCTCAAGTTTCACCAAGAAAAGTTTAGATTGGATATTAGGAAAAAATCTTCACTGAAAGGTCTAAGCATTGGAACAGGCTGCCCAGGGAAGTGGTCAAGTCACCATTCCTGGAGGTATTTAAAAGACAAGTAGATGTATGACATGGTTTAGTAGTTGACCTGGCATTGCTATGTTAATGATTGAACATGATGATCTTAAAGGTCTTTTCCATCCTGAGTGATTCTTGAGGGCCGGTTTAGCTCAGTGGGTTGAGCATGGTGCTTGAAACACCAACGTCGCGGGTTCGATTCCCATTGGGTTCTCACGTGTGTTGCCTGACCTAGTCGAGAGGTGGCATCCCTGCTCACAACAGGGAGGTTGGATTAAAATGATCTCTGAGGTCCCTTCCAGCCCAGGCCATTCTATGATTCTGTGGCTCAGGTGTGGTCATTGGCATGCTGTGCCCTTCCTATCCGACTGGTAGCTGCTGCCACATCCCGCCCAAAATGCATTCTCTGCTTATTTGAGGTCATGCCATCCTTTCAAAGCTGGGAACAGTCTCCTGCCCTGTTTCCTCTGCAAGTCCTTCTAGAGCTTCTCTAGTTCTTTCATGTTCTCTGGCTGTCATGCTCTATTGCCACCTGTCACACACAGAAGCATCCTATGTCTGGGGGCTCAGCTGCAGCTGCAGCCAAAGCAGATGGTTCCAAATGCACATCTTTGATTGCCCTCTGTTACAGTCCATCAGTTTGTGAACTGCTGTGAAAGGGCTCTCCTAGCCAAAGTGGCTGTCTGGAGAGTAACTTAAAGGCTGGCTCCCATCCTGACCTAAACAAGCAGCTAAATGGCCCTCAAAAGCTCTCAGAAACATCTCTGTTGAGGGATATTTGTTTCCAAAGATCATTGTTAAGGTCCCCCTTTGTCGCTTTTAGAGGGCTTGAGATATCTTAAAGAGAACTGTTGGCTTGGTTATTACTTTTGCTGTAGAAATATTGAGTAAATGATCTTTAAAGTGCTTTAAAAGCAAACAGTGCAGTTACTAAAACAACAACATAAAAACCCCACAGAAAGCAATGAATATGAAAAAAAACCTTGTCAACTAGTTAATTTGCCTTAGGTGGCATCATTTCAGCATCTGGCTAAGTGTTGACATACAGTGCCAAAACGATCAAGAAAAGGATTTAGAAGGTAGGACAATTTATTAGAATCCTATTAAAGGCAGAGGCTTCAAAGCTGTATTTTTCTATGAGCAATCTATCCGACAAAGCCTATTTTCTTGTTCACAGATCTTCTGCAAACATCTCAGAGATTCTGCCAGTTCATTTTTTGACTGAGACTGAGCACAGTCTTTATGAGCGTACCTGAGCTGCAGCTGCTGTGTTCTTAGATAAATGTATGAGTCAGTCTATGTGCTAGTGAAGAAAGTGTTTCATCAGAAACATTTCCTTTTTAGTACTAGCCAGGTAGCTTCCATTCTTAAATCTTTGTAAGCCTTTGGTGGCCATATTAGTATCTACTGGGGTCCCTCAGGGGTCGGTGCTGGGACCAGTGCTTTTCAACATATTCATCAATGACCTGGATGTGGGATTAGAGAGTGTTGTCAGCAAGTTTCCTGATGAAACAAAGCTGGGAGGAGTGGCTGACACACCAGAAGGCTGTGCTGCCATTCAGAGAAACTTAGACAGGCTGGACGGCTGGGCGGGGAGAAATCTAATGAAGTTCAACAAGGGCAAGTGTAGAGTTTTGCACTTGGGAAAGAATAACCCCATGTGCCAGTACAGATTGAGGACTGCCCTGCTGGAGAGAAGTGTAGGAGAAAGGGACCTGAGGGTTCTAGTGGACAGCAGGATGACCATGAGCCAGCACTGTGCCCTCGTGGCCAAGAAGGCCAATGGCGTCCTAGGGTGTATTGGAAGGGGAGTAGCAAGTGGGTTGAGAGAGGTCCTCCTGCCCCTCTACTCTGCTCTGGTGAGACCACATCTGGAATATTGTGTCCAGTTCTGGGCCCCTCAGCTCAAGAGAGACAGGGAACTGCTGGAGAGAGTCCAGCACAGAGCCACAAAGATGATGAAGGGGGTGGAACATCTCCCTTATGAGGAGAGGCTGAAGGAGCTGGATTTCTCTAGCCTGGAGAAGAGGAGGCTGAGGGGTGATCTCATTAATGTTTATAAATACGTCAAAGGGGAGTGTCAGGAGGACGGAGCCAGGCTCTTTTCAGTGATGTCCAATGACAGGACAAGGAGCAATGGGTACAAGCTGGAACATAGGAGGTTCCACAAAAATATTAGAAGAAACTTCTTTGCTGTGAGGGTGACAGAGCACTGGCACAGGCTGCCCAGGGAGGTTGTGGAGTCTCCTTCTCTGGAGACATTCAAAACTCGCCTGGATGCGTTCCTGCGTGACCTACTGTAGGTGATCCTGCTCTGGCAGGGAGGGCTGGACTAGATGATCTTTTGAGGTCCCTTCCAATCCCTAACATTCTGTGATTCTCTGATATCAAGGGACACATATATTTTAATGTAAGGCACTTAGCTTTGTTGCCAGAGTTAGCATGTGGTCATGCAAGGACCTCCTGCAGTCAATCGAGGTAAGCAGGAACATCCAGAAAGGGATTCAGACTACCTAGTGTTCTTGATTACTTGAAAAGGGGAGCTAAACTGTTTGTTTGGAATCTCTTCATAGTTAGAGAGAGAAAAATAGGTGCTACTAGAGCAGGGTTCACCTGCTGTACTTTAGAAGTCCACCTTGAGATGAAATGCAACACACTTTTTAAGTGATCTTTTTCTCCTCGTTGTCTCCAGAGGGAGTCTGGGGGACTAGGCCAGTGTGAATCTCTGTGAGTATCCAAAGAGAGGTGAAATTAATTTTGCTTCCTGCAATCGGTGAACTTTCTGCTGACTTCTTCCAGGAGGCTGGGAGAGCTCCTCATTAGCAGGACATAAGCTATTTGATCTTGGGAATTTGAACATTGTAATTGATGCAAGGTATAGATCTGTCCTTCATTGTTCCATGATAAATGCAGATTTGAGGTTTGATTAAGCAAAATACATGATCCTCCAGAGAAAGGAGGATTTGGTCATATGAGTGAATGTCTGCAGACAGCAGAACTAGAGAATTTCAGGTTGGCACTTCTTTTTCCATTTTTTTTACACTTCTGAACTTTATGAGATTTAATTACAGACCCAAGTGCCCACAAAATTATAAGCAACCAAAATAGCTTGATCTGTGCATGCATAAGAAATCATATATTTTTTAAAAGATAAATCCATTGAGAAAGTGATATCCATGCAACAGACAAAGAAACCAACTTCATTAAATTCATTATTTTATATCAAGCTATTTGTTTGGCTGCAGTTTACCTGTTCTTTGTTTTACATAACTACTTTAATCCTTTCTGGATCCACTCCAAGTTTTACCTTCTCTTCCTGCTTTTGTAGCTTATTTCACGTGACAGTTTTTCATTGTGACTGTGTCAAGAAAAAAATTTCAGCTATTTAATTTATATTGGCTTTTTTTTTTCAAAATAATTGTGCCTTCTTATTAATTAGCTGATTATCTCCTACATTCATTTGTGGCTTTCATATCTCCAAATCCCTGTATATCCCTTAGCATCACACTCCTTACTTTTTTCTGATTAGTTTTCCAACACCCTGATTGATTACATGAATCCACATTCCCTGTAGTACTAGACTCTCATGTGAAGCTGTTAATTAGAGTTCTTGCACGACTTTTTGCAAGTAGGAATTGTAGTTTTTATTTTTGAAGGTGTATCATTTCTATCCTTCAGTCCAGCTAATTCTGAAACCTTTTTTTCTTCATCTTGGAAAACAGGCTGTACTTAAGGTTAGATGATTAGAGTTTGCCAAATATTCCAGGCTGCAAGCCCAGGATGGTCTTAACATTAACAGGAAAGAAGGTACAAATATTTAAGAAACTAAGTCCTGCAATTAACAGGTTTGCATCCAAGACACTTTAATATTCTGGATATTTTTTCATAAGTGCCAGTTATTGGTTATTTTAGATGAAAATCATATGTTATTTCCAGGACCTTGATAACTGTATGTGATAATTATTTATAAGATATCATGAGTAGAAATCTTGGTAAAATTCTATTCTGGCAACTGAATCCTGGCACAACTCCACGGTAGATCAAGTATCCACAGATTTTCTGTTGCCAAATTTCACTCACTCCCAAATTTGTCTTAATCTTTGTTTGCCTTATATATTGAAGAGGAGGGGCAGAGCTAGGGGACACATATCATGGCCTTGAAGATCACATTAGAAATCAGGAAAAGGTATGAAAGTGTTTTTTAATAAGCCCATCCATCACTGCAAAACTACCCTTCCACATTCTTTGATTTCTTTCAATTTAGCAAACATTTTCTTATGTTCTATGGGACTCTTTTATGCTGAATCTTCTTTTGATAGTGTCCTCACTCACCTTGCTTTTGTCCTTTGTCCTCAGGGACTGCAATTTCTTTTAATCCTTTTACAAAAGAGAGGAGTGTAATGTTTCCACACTTTCCTTCTTTTATTTGCTTGGAAAAGGGCCATCCATCCCTATTGCTGCAAGGTCTATTATTCTATGATTTGCTGTTCATCCTGACACGCTCTTCCTGCCAATCCCAGTAAAACAAATGTAAAAACAAAGTTTTAAATTGCTTCCTACAAATTTACCTGAGCCAACTTGGACAGTCCTGCTTCACTGAGCAGCCAAGAGCTCCAATTATTTGTGCCTTCCTTTATAATAATAAAAACAAGAAAACCCATAAAGCAAACAAAATAAAAACAAGAAGCAAAAAAAAAAAAAAGGGTCCAACTAACAAAATGCTGAAGCTGCAGCTTCTCCCTCCCTACTGACCTGTCAGGTAAAGGCTGTTTTGTTAAAAGCAACACCAGTTCTGTGCTGAGAAGGAAGCTGCTGTGATGCATGTCATCTCTATCAGCTAGAGGAGCACTTCAGCTGGTGGGGAACTTGCTTTAGTATGCAGCCAGATCCAGCAGATCTTGTGAGCAAGAACATGTGCACATTCTCGCACTCATCTCCACACCTTCAGCGGACTGGCCACTTCTAACTGTGTATATGTTTTCCTATTCATCCTTAAAAAATGCAACAGCTTTTGTGTCTTTGTGCGTGTGTGAAAATTGACGTGGTCTTGGTAATTGTTTTAATTCTACCAGGTAATTAGGTGGTCTTGCTCTTCATTTTAGGGTTTTGACGTTAAAAAATGCGAAACAGCAGTGCAGCATTTCTAATGCTTAATATGATGGGCTCCATGAAGGCTTTCTGGGTGGTTGGATTTAAGCCCCAGTTCTGAAAGCTCTTAACAGTTTGCTTACCTCAGAATACATGACCAGTCACACTGATGTCAGTGCAATAAAATTTGAATATGACAAACGGTCCTTCTGTGGTACCCATGTTATAATACAAAAATACAAAACTAGAAAGCAAAGTCTGTAAGTCTATCTTATCTTACATATAACATTTCTAGATGTGTATTTCTTTTCATTTGCATTTAATTAGTCATCAACTTTGATTTTATAAATCTTCCTGTTGCTTTTAAAATGAGTGTTTAATATCAAAGTGAAACAGAAAACATTTTACAATTTAAGCTGCAACTAAATTACCCAGTTGTTGGCAACCATGTTTCTTTAGGGTGCAATGGATTAAAATAAGTCATACATGTAGTAAAATGAGAACACCAGAGCAGAAACATTAACTCCAAAATATTTTTTCTCCTCGTGCAATGCAGGATTATAAAAGGGGTAGCATTATTTCATTTTGACACATGACTATGCAGCGTAGGCAATAATTCATTGTAACAGGTGCCTTTGAGATGGACTAACTCTGGCCTTATAGCCATACTTAGCTATGGACCTGGGACTTACCTATACTTGCAACGAAAAGTATAACTAAGTCCAATACTCTCAGACACCTTCCCAGCTGCAGGCTCTTCTTCAGCACAATAGCTTGAAACGCTGCTCTGCTCAGCATCATCTAAGTACAGATCAAGGTGCTTTATCTGAGGCCTCCCGTTGCTCCTGACATAGGCTGGAAATAATGGCCAGGTTTATTGCCGTGTTATTATTGCTCTAAGGTCAGGCTCCCGGCTCTTTCATCCGTTCTCCTGCGCTCTCCCATTCTTTCATTTGTTCATCTTGACCCAGCTCACACTTGTGAACTACATTGTATTTGTTAGATCAAGAGGCTGCCTGCCATGCCTCAGAAAATTAAGTAGGGCAGTGGCCCATAGGGTAAATGGAGCATGGTATGGAGAAATAAACGTTATTCTCTTCGGCCAAGACTGAATGTTGAGCACATCTCTGATGCTAATTTAACAGTTTCTTCTTCTTAATACATATTATGTACGCTCTCCACCTCTCCCACTGGCAAGGCACAAAAGTTGAAATCACACTATGCAGAAGTCCAAATTTACTTCGTTCTATTCCACTTAAGTCACAGCTTTGGGCAGCACTACTGGGTGGAACTTAAAATTCTTTTTAAGGTAGCATTTCAAGATTTATTTTTTCTCCCTGGAAGTATCATGATGAGAAAGATTTGCATTTTCAAGCTGCAGCTACAATTCACTAGTAGTTTCAGGAATACTTACTAATTTTAAAAGACCTATCAAATGAAGTCCATCTTATAACAAGAAATGCTCTAGCACATGCCATCCTGGTTTAAACATGATCATTTTCAAAGCAATCCAATGGATTTAGACATCTAGTGTATGCTTAAATCTGGTTTGGAAATCCCAGCAGAAGCTATAGACGGTGTGTGTACACATGGAAAGCAATACATGGTCCAGAGACAAGTCTCTCCAGCTACTGCTGTGCAGTGGGGCAAGGACCAGCATCAGTGATATTGCCAGGTGCTTAGTGGCTCTCCGTGGTTTCTGATGGTCTTCTCTTTAGGAAGTTAGGTTCTCTGCATGGTGTTCTGTAAGGAAGCCAAGAACGGTGTTGAACAACAGAACATAACCAGATTACAAAACCAAGCATCTCTCTGTCTGCTTCAGCACGTTAAGGAAAGAGGTTAATCAAGCCAAGATCACAGCTCCTCAGGTCCTCTGGTCTTGCCAGGATCTTTGTTTTATTGGCCACTTTTTAAAATAAAAAGTGTTAAGGGTTATGAAGAAAAAAATGAAGCTATGCTTCCTGCTGAGATATTCAGAGTGTAAGTGAAACCTCCTACTAACGTCTCCTTACAACTAATGCCAGCCGGCCTGACAATATCCTGCAGGTAGCTGATGGACATACTGACTGCCTGGAGGCATACTAATGCTTTGGACACTTTGAGATATGCAGACATCTCGTGTGTCTTGTGCCTAAGGCAGGATTAACCAAGTTGATAATTGCCTGAACTAGAAGCCTTACCCTCAAGGATGCCATTGGGACAGAGTATGGACATGCCACCTCTTTCAGCTCTGTCTTTCTAGATGGAAATCCTATTGTTGCCTTCTTTTCTCTGGAGGGAAGAATGGTTTCTGCTGCTTTCTCCAGAGGGTGCGAAGGAAGTGTTGTATTGACACTTGTGCCTTACTGAGAGCACTTACTGCTCAAAGCAGGGCCATATCACTCAAGATGGTGACACAGAGAGGACCACAGTTGTAATGAGTTCCAAGCATTCAAAATCAAAATGACCAAGATGGTGCAGTCCAAGTGAAGATTGTTTTTGATTTAGGCTGAAATCCTAAGGAGTAACAACATCTATCTCCTTGCTTTTGGAGATGTCTGTGAGGAGGTTTCCTCCCTGCTGCTGTTTTTCTGATCTCCTCCTCTACTGCAGGCACAGCAGTGTCTGGAAGAGGAGCAACAACTTTATGATCCACCATGAGATTCCCCAGCATGGTTCAGTGGTGGTGAGTTTTTCTGTATAAAGATACTAAGGCCATTGCGTGTATTCAAGGCCATAATGTGACACCATTAAAGACGTTAGACAAAATATCACTGAAGTTTTCATCAACGAGTTGTGACCTTGAGTGGGGATACAGAAGTTTCTTTATTTTTGTATTTCTGGACTCCATTCCTACAGCAGCCAGCCCCCACACGGATGGTCCCCTGACACCATGCTTCATTGTGTGAGGTGGACATGAATGGCTTCTTCACAGCCATGTCCTGTGTTATTTTCACCCAGCAGCTTGCATCCAGGTCTAGTTTCAAGTTCTGTTGCTGTGATGGTGGGCTGCATCCATTCGGCTCATTCTGAAGAAAGCAGGCCCTGGACCTGCAAACCCTCAAAATCTCAGTCGAAAAAAGGATCAAAATATCCTCAAATGCTGCCTAGAGGAAGACAAGAAAGAGAAGGGAAGGAAAAATCCACTTCCAAATGCAGACACTGTGGAGCAAGTGAGCTTAGAGGCCTGTCAGTGTAGAAAATTAAGGGAAGCCTCTAAAGAGCTTGGCTTCTCTAATTGCTTGACTTAATGCCCCCGCATTCCCTGTTTGAGGTGGATGTACAAGTGGGCAGAAAAGTTCTTTTTCCTACATGGACAGAAGTTAGTGTGGCAGTAGTGCTTCATCCCCCCACTAACGCTGTGCCCTGTCTCTCTGTTTCCTTTGCAGGGACCTGCCACATCGGCTGGGCCTACTACTGCACGGGCGGGGGGGCGGCAGCGGCCATGCTGGTGTGCACCTGGCTGGCCTGCTTCTCGGGCAAGAAGCAGAAGCAGTACCCCTACTGAGCTGGTCCCGGGGCGTGGGTGCTGCCGGACACCCGAGGGGCTCGGTGACGTCTTCTGGATAACGGCGATGGACAAGAAATTTTTAAGTGCTTTCTCTCTGGAGCAGGTGTGGGGCAGGATGACGGGTGGCCCCAGGGCGGGATAGGAGGTGAACTGCAATGCAAACCCACCCAATCGGGCTGGACAGGGATGGGCTTTCTCACCCAAGCCTGCTTGTGGTCTGCTCCTCAAAAATATAAGCAAGGAAAACTCCGCTTTGGAAAAAGGCAGAATTCTGCGTGCACCAATTAATTGAGAGTTAGCAAGGGGACGGCGGTGCTGGGGGCCTGGGGCAGCGCCAGCCAGCCTCTCAACGTGGCGATCCCAAAAGCACACACGCACGCACAGATATTGACCATGGCACAAAATGAGCAGAGAGAAAACTTTTTTTTTGTGTGATTCTTCTTTTTTTTCTATTTTTTTCCCTTTTTTTTTTTTTAATTCTCTCTGGTGGTTTAAAATTCAGTGTTGTAACACTTTTTAATCTATACATTAAACGTAATAAAAGGACCAATAAGCCACTTTATCAGTATTTTGTATATTCTCTACACATTTTTCTTCCCCAAACATTTAGCCACTGCTTATTCAGCCCTATATAAGTTTTATTAAGTCTTTGTATTTTCAGCTTTATTACAAAAATGCAACATGATTACTTGGCATATGTAGCCCTTCCCTGTAGTACTTTTACGAAGTGCAGTAAATGGACATTTTTCTGTCCATTGGAAATTCCACTCATGGTACTGTAGAGCTCTGTTGGTTGCACACGACTAACAGGAAACTTCTTCCAGACATAGATTTCTGTTGCTGTTATGTTTAGCTCATTGATGTTGTATTGTGCTGTACCATGTTTATTATTTCAATATTCATTTTTGTAAAAAATATATATATGTGCTATTTTATGTTTGTATTTGAAAAATCTCTGTAAATAAATTTTTCCTTGATCAATACTCGCAATGCATGGTCATGTCAATAGATGAAGAAGATCCTTTCCAGATCCCTGTTGGAAAAATCATCAGTAATAATTATGACTTCTTTATAACCGTGCTGTATCTTTCTTCCCTGTAATCCACATACATTTGGGGTTTGGTTACATTGCCTGAGGATAGATATCTATTGCCACTGGAGGCATTCTGGCATATCCCACATTTTTGCCTGATGCTGTCCGGACCTCAGCAAGACCTTCCCCATTTTCTCCTGGCTGCTGCAGACTCAGCTTTTCACACAGCACTGCATATCCCTGTTTAGGCAACCGAAACAAGCTCTTACTTTCTTAATAGCATTGACATTAGTCAAATATCTACCAGGAGGTATTTCCTGCATGAGGCACTGGCACTGCACAGACAAAACTCAAAGACAATCTTTTATTTCCTTTAAGAAAAACAATGTGACCTTAGAGCACGGAAACTTGTAGGGAGTTTTCAGTCATGACATTAAGTGATGTTATTCCATTTCATATTTGTTTTTCTGCTCTCATTTTCCTAATATGATATTTCTGTTGTGTATTTCTAAGTTCTGGTATTTCTATGACCTGGTTGTGGTTCTGCTGGTTAATTGCACTTGTAGCTGTTGCAACTCTGAAATCGTGCGGTTGCTTTGTACAATATGCCAGGTACATGGAGATTGCAGTGTCAGCTTACAGTGATCAATCCTGGTATCGCTGAATTGAATTTTATCGAGTTTCATTGTAGACTAAGCACTGTTTATTCACTTTATGGTGCTGTGCTGTGAAAACAAAATTCTACTGTATCCGTCCCATAATATATCACTGCTGCATCCAACTGCACTGCTGCTGAGAAGCCCAGTGACCATGCTGGAGTGGGGGTCTTGCCTCCCTGCATGCTCTTTCAGTATCACCAGCAGCAGCAGGACATGGAGCTCTTCCCTCCTGCTTCCAGGTTTCAGGATTCATCCCTTCTTGTGAGCACTCAGGACCACACCTGAATCTGCTGCGGGAGGTCAGCAGCATTCCATATACCCACACAGTAAGTATGAATATGCCTCTTAGGGTTGTGGATTGCTGCTTTATCGAAACCAAAGGAGATATAAACACAGCTTTGGCTGTTGTTCCTCGGGCTCTGGTAAGATTTTTGGCAGGTATCTCAATAGAATAATGCTGCCTTTGTGCAGTATGCTACCGCAGAAGGATGCCTTTCCTTCCACTGAAACTGCAGTTTGTTATACGAAGTCTCACTGGCTCGGCTATAAAAATATAAGTGTTACTAGTGTAAATTTGACCCTTTCTAGATTACATTCTGGACCAAGCATCATGGAGAACATTTTTACTTTTTATAGATATTCCTGCACTCAGGTTCAGGCTTGATTTATCATGACAAACTGGAGCTACGCAATTACTTCATGAAGAAAATCAGGTTTTTGTTACAATGCAATACAATTATACTATGACTGACTTCCTCTGAATTGGTATACAATCTCTTTTTTTAATTTGGAGTTGAAGAAAATGCCGATTTTTAATAATCAAACCAATGATATATGCTGCACCTGCTTTGTAGTTGTTTATTATATAGCCTTCAGCTGCTGTGATATGAATGAACCAATCATAGCTTAACTAGATTTGTCCATATTTGTGCATTTTGTTTCTGAAATCCATTTTGCACTGGAATATAAATACTATTTATTATCATGGTTATCAAGATTCACAGCTACAAACTAATAACTTTGAACCGGGCGAAAGATTGCTTTCAACTTCACAGTACAAAATGTCGATGAAATATTTACAATATTTCCTATGTTTAATTTTCCATTTATTTATTCTTGAAGAGAGGATCTTGGCCTTGCATTTGTCAAAACAAAAGATGTAACCTTGCACACGCTCCTAGGTCACTGAATTCTGTCCTTGCCATTGCTGGCAATCATATCTCATAATCTTGTTCATAAATTTATGAAGTTGTACTTTAAAGCTATTTAAGCAGTTTTTCACCAACAACTACATTGGGAAATGTATTCTAAAATCTGTCTCTGGGTGATTAGATACCTCTTAAGTGCCAGACCGCCCTGTGTTCTGGAGCTCATTGTCAGAGGTCACAGCCCGCTTCCAACAAATACTCTGAGAGCATCAAGTTTCATCTATCACTCCTAACTAATACACGAGCTATATAGAAATAAGTCATGTTTTACTACTACTGTTCATTATCAGAAGCTATCTTAGGACCACAGGATAATTCAGATGGGGAGGGACCTCAGGAGGTCTGTAGTCCAGCCTTCTCCCCAAGGTAGGGTCAATTATGAGGCCACAGTAAGTTGCTCAGGGTTCTATGTCATCTGCTCTTGAAAACCTCCAAAGGTGGAGATGCACAGGATCTCTGGGTAGCCTGTGCCACTGCCTGTCTGTCCTCATGGAGAAACGGTTTTCCTTATAAGTGATCTCTTGTTTTAACTAATGATCACTGTCTCATTCTCCCACCAAGAATCACTGAGAAGAACTCATCTCCATCTTCTGTCACCACCCTGCAGGTACTGGCTGGCTGAATTTGGGTTATAGTTCCCCCACCACAAACCGTCTTTTCACTAGGATGAATAAACCCCAATCTTTGGCCTCCCAGCACAGGACCAGCCCCCAGGTCCTTTCCACAGCCCTGACCTAAGACACTGCAGGGGCTTCTCACTTCACAGGCGCAGGACTTGGCATTTGTCCTTGTTGAACTTCATGTAGTTCCTGTTGTGCCATTCCTCCAGTCTGTCGCACTTCCTCTGAATGGCAGCCCTATCCCTCAGTATATTCACTGGTCCCCCAACTTGGTGTCACTGAAAAAGCCATTAAACAGGACATGTTCTGGAATAGACCTGAGATATCCCACCTACTACAGGCACCCACGCAGGGTCCAGCCAGGAGCTGCGACCCTCTGAGCCTCATCATTCAACGAAGCTTTTACCAGGCTGGTTGCCGACCCATCCAGACCACAGTGTTCCAACAGGTACAAAAAAAAGCTCTGGGAGCCTGTGTCAAAAGTCTTGCTAAAATCCATGCAAATGACAACCACTGCTCTTCCTTCAATCACAGAGCCAGTCATTTCACCATGGAAAGCCACCAGATGGGTCAGGTGCAGTTTGTTCTTGATAAATGCTGCTGACTGCTCCCAGTCACTGAAACGAGGTCGTATGGGACTACCAGTGGAAATAAGGTGTTGGGATCCTGTTGCCTTTGTGTGCCTAGCTTTTGCTTTGCATGGCTAAATACAGGGGAAAAAAACCCAAAAAAACCAAAATAACCCCCCGACAAATCTAGAAATATGAAGTGTAGGAAAAAATTCAACTCCAGAGGTTAGAAATCTGCTTCACAAAAAAGTTGGAGTGAGACAAGCGGAGGTTGAAGAACTTGATGCAATGCTTTATTTACATAAGTTTGGGCTTTGGGAATGACTTCAAGAGAACACGTTTTGAGTAGGAAATTCTCCCACCCAAACCACAGAGTTGGGGACTTTCTTTGCCTATGCAGCGCAGTGTGCAGTGCCAAGACTTGTCCTGAGCACTAGCGCAGTATTTCCTGAAAGGGAAAATGCAAATTCTGTCATTGAAGCTTTAAGTCAGGGAGAAGCTTTTCTGCATAAATATGAGGTATGTGAAGGCCCTGTCTGGAGTTCGAGAGGGCATTACACTCTTCCTGTTAAAAACAAACAAACAAACAAACAAACAAAACCATTAATTTAATGATTTACATGTTAACAAATGACTCAGATTTTCACTACATGCTGTAGAGTTTGCTCCCTCCCCAAAATACAAATAAATGTCTGAAAGAAACCCACTCTAAAAATGTTTTGAAATTACATTTAGTTAGCTCCTGAGGTGGTTTAAACTCTCTATTTCCTTTTTCTTGATAGAAAATTCAGAAATCAGTTGCAACTGCAATTTATCTGTCAGTCTAGAGTTTGAAATAGTCATGAAAAATATCAAACTGAATGACAAGACAGATAATCTGTACATCAACATCAGCATTAATTCTACTCTACATATTTAACCTTTCAGATAGACAATGGTGAAATTAGATATGTCTTTTTTTAGAAATGACATTTTAGTGTAATCCCTTAAGGATACAGGATTTTAAATAGATGCTTTCGAGTAAGTCTTAAGTGTTTTTATTATTATTATTTAAATAATGACAGATTGGGGAAAATGAGAAAAATTTTGAAAGAGTTTCAAGTTCAGATCTCCTAATGGCAGGAAGGATGGTTATTAGGTTAAATATAAATAGGTGACCTTTTTTTCATGTGCCTCACCAAGAAACTGAATGTTCATTGAAATTTATATGGATATTTTAGCTCAGTAAAGACAGACTCTGCCTCCTTTCATGGACAATTTTACAACCATTTAGTCTGTTAGAAGTTATCTGCTAAGAATATCAGTATGTTAGGGATAGTCTGCGTTATGCTGAACATATAAAATGAAGCCATCACAAGGCAAATGATAATATGAAAGGAACATTTGGCACAGCTTCATTATACATATCTACATCACCACGGCACAGCGCTTTGTTGCCTGTTTTCCTGGCTGCCTAAGAGCAAATGAACTATACGTCACTCTGCTTTAAGCAACCTCCATCACACAGTGATACCTTGTGGCCCTCAAATATCTCCTCAACAGGCACTGTGGACCATATCACAAGAAGTACGATCATCATCCAAAATGCCTCAAGTACGTTTTTCACCCCACTGATTATAAATCAGATTGGCTTGCCAGAGTGGGAATGGTAAAGCAGTGCAAGAGCACAGAAAAGCCACCTGTCACCTAAAGCCTAAACCAACAGGCAGAAAGCCACTGCCTTGCACTATCTATGGGGATGGTAGGCAAGTTTGCTGTCAGGAAAGCAGCTGTTAGCTCCTGTCTCAGCCAGGCTGAGCAGCCCAAGAGTGAGTCTGTGAATCTGTAACCACTCGGGTAACTTTCCAGACATTTTTCTCAAAGGATATGCGTGGAGGCCACTGCCAGAATTCCAAAGAGAACACATTAAAGACAAAAACTCCTCCCATCTGAGGGGGACACCCCCTCAGAGGCAGTCCCACCTGGGGCAAAGGGAAATGCTCATGTACAGCTCCATCAGCAGCCCTGGTGTGTGAGATCCCTGAACCAGCCTCAGGTCCAGGACCAGAGGGTAAAGGCAACTGCAGCAGCCAAGGTGCTCCAGGTGCTCCAGGCACTTTTAAAAACTGTGTGCAGCCCTGCTCTGCATTCATGAGTGTCTTCATCCTTTTCTTATTCTCCATGATGAGGCAGGTAGCTTTGACTTCTCTCACACCAGCCAGCGAAATCAATATTTAAGTACAATTAAAAAATTATTGGGCTGTGTAGATAAAGTCATATTGTAAAACACTTTTGATCCAGCTCGTCCCCAAAGAACTGAGCGTTTCATCAAGTAGTGGATGGCAGCTTCTTGCACAGGACTCCTGAGTGTGTGGTTTTCTACAAATTGCTCTGCCCCTCAGCCTAATAATTTTATCCTGTTCCCTAAACTTCTGCCAAATGTGACTGCTTTTCAAAACTCTGTGCTTTTGAAAGCGTGGTAGCTGCTAAAGGAAAGCAGTCCATGTGAATACTTTGTTTTCTATTAAGGATTCCAGTCATTTCAATGGTCTTGGACCAAACTCCATGACACTGATCCAAAAACTATAGGAGCCAATGGCAAATTGTCCTCTGGCTTAACCCAGGCACAGATTCAATGGGCAAAATGCCATAATTGTTCTGTATCTGGCTTTATATTATGTTTCAGTAAACTGTCTATCTTTTTTTCCTTATGGAAAAAACACACACACACACACACACATATATTACAAGCGAGAAAAACCTCACCCCTCTATCTTTTTGGGGGGTTTGTACTTATCTAAATGTTCCTTGTCATCTGAGAATTAACTAAAACAAGATTCTACAAATGTAAAACCTGTATGGCACATAATATTGGCAATTAAAAAAAAAATTTGTTTAGAACTTATGGCTTCGAAGATCACAAACTTTTAAAGAAATAATGTTTTGTATTGATTTTGCAGACAAACAAGCTGCTGGATTTGGATAATAAAGCACTTTTTTTTTTTTTTTTTTTTTTGTGAAGCAGGCCAGCTGTGCCTCCTTATCTTCCGTGTTCCAGAGGAAGAAAATGAAAACTGGATTAACTAACATAATGAAGTTTCAAAGGATATAAAGTAAAATCTGTGATATAATGTAAGGCTGCAGTTCTTGATATTACCAGACTGGGTGGATCTGAAGGGACTCTTTCTACTGCCAAATGGAAAGGAAAAAGAACAGAAAGTAGAAATAGCCACATACCAGGGGGTTTATCAGGCACCTCACTACAGAGTGGTAGTAGATACTTCTCTCCTGACTCGCTGTGACTCATTAGTGACTCCATATGAAGTGTTTGGGTTATTCTCCTCCGTGTTATACTTCAAAAGTATCAGTAAGTTTTCTGTTTATACAGAACCTAGGACAAATATTTCCCAGTCTATCAGCAAGCCCCCTGGGTCCTGTCCTAAAGTAAAGTAATCCTACTTTGTGGCAAGAGTAAGAGTTACTAAAAGACTTTCTTTTACTGCATGGTAGTATCTTTTGGTAGGGAAATAGAGAAAGGAAATCTCAGTTAAAATAGAAGTTATAATTAGGACAATATACTTGAAATGATGAAATGCTTCTTGCCTGGAGCTCAGTGGCTATAATAAGAATTTCAGTGTGAGATATTTGTCTTCAAGTATCTGTCAACATATCATTTGTTTTCTACACTTCTGGGATTAATACCTAATTATGGCACACAGAGGAATTAAAAAGACTGGGTGCATTACTGCTCCTATCCCTCTCCCTAGTGAAAATCAGAACTTTTTTTCACAGCAACTGTTTCACCCTGCTCCTGTGTGTTGACTGTGGCAAGTCTGTGCAACTTAAAGCCACCCCAGGAAGTGCCTGACCTTGCCTCTTCTCAGAAGCCTGTTGTGAAGGGGCTATCTGCTGCCGTTCTCCACATCACACTTTCTAGCCCTGTGACACAACTTGGTGCTGCAAAGCATGGCTGTCTCTTCTGCAAGGTGTCTCCGATCAGAGAACCTTGTTTCAGGATAATAATCTGTTACCGAAAGATGACACAGCACACCACAGCAAATTGTTTCCTTTCCAAAGTTGTTGTTACATCCCACTCTCTTGCAGCTCATTCAACATCAATGTCATAGTAGTCATCACTAATACCTTTTCTTTCTTTTTCAGGTCCTGAGGGAAATAGTACTAAGAGAAGTCACACTGCAGGCGACAGTCTTGTCTGTGGTAAGAAAGAAGTTAAGGTTTTCAAAGGCAGTAGCACATAGAAAATGCAGTGACATTTCAAAGAGGAAGCACATTTAGATCTGCAATGAAATATTAAACAATTTGCATTTGTTGTCAATGTGTAGAAGTGGTATTCACCTCTCTCTGAAGAGAGACTCTGGTTTCGTCATGTACTGGTGAGCAGTTTCACAGCTCCTCAGTCTGTAGGTTGTTATGCCCTCCACATACTGCCAACGTCAAGAAATGTGAATTATAGGACAGCTTTCTGAGCCAGTCTGTCTCTCAAGAGGAATATGAAAGAGATTTTAGCTAATGGTGTCAGATCACCAAAGCAAGCTTTTTCAGGAGCTGGTTTTGTGACCTGCAGTCTAGCTGTGCTTAACTTGCAGTTAACGAACATCAATCACAGAGAGCTAACAGAGGACTGAATAGAAACTGATGAAAAAACATAGGGGACTGCAAATAAAATAAGCTGAAAACTTGGGTTTAAGCAATAGTGATAACACATCTGAATGAAAATAACTGCTATTGTATTTCATAATGCTGCATCAGAGGTCTCATGTACATAAGCAGAAGATAGTCGCTGCCTGTTTTTTCAGTAACTTCTGTTCCAGGCAATGAAGCTGGTTTTGCCTCCAGCTTGTCTAATATTAGCAAGACTGAGGTCTAATTAAATGTTTATTAAGCCTCACACTTCTCTCTTCTTCCCTTCTCCCCTAATTCTGCTTCTACAAGACTTCCTGGTGGAAGCTATGGTATTCAGTGGCACAAATTCTCTCACTCCGTACATGGACATTAGAGGACTGCATTTTTGAAATAGGCAAACATTTTTCACAAAAGACTCAGCAGTCTAGTTCATGTGCAGTTTCCTTTGGGAGCCACAGTAAAACTACCGTGAATCCAGCACTCTGCAGGGTACTTTGTTGGCCTTCATAATTAGGAAATATTGCTGCCTGAGCCTCGTTCAGACAGATGATTTCAGCAGTCAAGAAGTAAATGTACTTAGCAGCAAAGCATGCTGTTCCTTTTTCATTGCTGTTAAGACAGCAGGACCATTCAGAGCTGCCTTCAGCACAATTAAAAAATGTTCAGAGCTGCTTGGAGCCATTTCAGGCAATCTGAACATTTATTTCCTTTCACAGCAATGCAAAGTGAAGGCGCTGACGATCCTTAAATACATTGCTCAAGACATACAGCAATTCACAACCCAGCTTCTCGGGAAGGTCGTTTTAAGCTGTCCAGTGTTTTAGGTAGCACATGTATTGCTCCCTCATGGTGACCCTGTGACAATGCTTTAACCAGCTGCAACATTGTGGATGGGGAAAGACCTTAGGAAGAGCAGTAAATTGAAGATACTTTTCTCCTTTACACTGTGGGCTTGAGGAGACGTCAGGTACCTGGTACCTGATGGCTGTAGACCATTGAACCAAGGCATGTACAAGCTGATCAAATAAAAAGAGACTGAGAACTTTTCCGCACATTTTGGACAGCATTTCTGGTGATGCCAGCAGCTAAGCTGCTAAGGCAATAGACTTGGACTCTGACTGTTGCTGGAACTGCCCTATCAATTGATCTCCAAGACACAGCAAAAAGAGGTCATCCTCCAAATAAGAAAGTAATGTTTTCCATATTGTCACTACATTTCCCAGTCTACTTACCTCTAGCTTTACACTTGTTTACCAATCTCCTTACTAATTCTATTGTCTGAATTCATACCAGTATCTACAGCCACCTATGTTTTCTTAATGGATTAAAAAGGAAAAAGACCCACATCTATATTGCTCAGTATATTCATTGAAATTAGACTTATTCACACATAAAAAAGGTTCTCCAAAAGATCAAGTAAGGCTGACAAATGTCCTAAAGATTCTTTTAGTGCCTAAGAGACATGCATTGTGAAAACTGTTTACTCTCTCCTGAGTAATGTACTCTCTGATAAGCAATTTGTTTTGTAGGAAAACAATGTCACCTCAAGCAGCTGAAGTATATCATAATGACTTTCCCACATTGTCTCTTGGCTCCTTAGTACACTGCAAATGGAAAATTAATATGAGGGAAACAGAAACTTGCCATGAACATGTTAAAACATGCTACAGTGCTTCAAGGATGTAGCTGTTGACTCTACCAATATTAAAATCAGAATCTAATAGAACTCCACACTTTTTGCAGAATGTGAGAGATGGTTTTAGGATGATGGGTCCCATTGCACTGTTATTCCTTAGGTCTGAGGATATTTCTTCTCTGGGATCTGACAGAATTCGAGATTTCTTAAGGAGGCTTTGGATTACAAGCACAGCATGGGCTCCCTCTTGTGAGCCATGCCTAATGAAAAAAAGTCAAGGAATTCTCAACTGTGTCTCATCTCAGTTCAGGACTAAACCTCTGAAAATCTCCATAACACTGGGAGACTCCATAGCTTTGTTTGATTTGTGGATCAGCTGCCTGTGGAGAAGGTGTATCTAAAAATAGCTGAACATGATGAAGGGAGACACTGGAGAGCTTTAGCAATGAAGGAGCAACCAGAGGGAGGCAAGAAAAAAATTGGACTGCCTTCAGCAGTGTTACTGCTGGTGACAAAGTACCCACTTTTTCTTAGCATCCTACAGTTCAGCACAATGACAAAATTTTTGTTCTTAATGTGAAAAGGCTGAACTTAAAGGGGCGCAATCAGATTTCTCAGAAGAATCTATCTTATACACTCAGCTATGCTAAATTAAAGGCACTAAATGAACAATACTGAGACATCTCTGAACAGTGATTCATGTCTTTGTGCATCGTGCATTCTAAGAAGTGAGATAAACTAGCCTGGACAAAGCACCGTTCAGCCATGTATTTCTTGTCTGGCATTGCAAGAGGGCCAAAGCACGCAAACTGAGAGCGAGCACAGGCTGATGCAACCCACAGCAGTTATCAGGATCTCCACACCACTACAAGCATAGCCAAGGCAGTGTGCACAAATGTGAGATCGTGCATGGCTGGAGCTAGAGAGGCAGACTGATTTGGGGCTGGTTTTGTTGCCAGAGTAGCCAGGTCGGGCCAGATGTTGTCTCCCACCTGGTGAGCACAATGCCAGCCACTACTGCCATGAGGAAAATTTCACTATGGCATGCGTCACCAGAGCCACCCAGCTGGTGCCCTGCTCCCTTCCAGGGCATGGGACTCTGGTGGATTTGATGTAGGTGGGTGCTGGGAAATGGTGTCCAGCTCATGGCTTTCCCTCTGTCTCAATTAGCCCAGAAAGTCCATGCTGAGAGCAGCTCTGCTGGGGCTCTAGAAATGTCCTACGCCATTAAACAGAGAACAAAGGATGTGCAGCAAGGCAATCTACTTTGCAGTAACTGCTGAGCAGCTTTTAGCATCACCATCCTGGAGGACCATGCAAAAGCCACACCACAAGGGAGACAAATGAGACCGCTGAGTATATGTCTATGTACATGTCGTCTGGAAAACCAGGAATCATTAATGAAACTTGAGCATCTTTCCTGGTGCTCATGTCCATGGGTAGGTCTCAATGGACTTTGCAAAGGTGGTGAATGGCTCTCCCAATTTGAGAGATAGGGAAAATGAGGCAGGTATTCATCTAAACTTGCCGAGAGCTGCCCATGCAAGTCAAAGACAGAACCAGGTCTATTAGCCAGATGTCTGTCTCAGACCTTTGCCCTTCCCATGAAGGACCATCGCCTTCTGGTAGGAACTACACCTGCATCTTCCAGGTTTTATGAAGATGCCTTATCTAACAGCTTCCAAAGTTTTCCTTCTATAACACTGTTCCTCTGAGTGGGGAAATTTCCTTCCAGGTAACACCTGACTTGACACCAGTTGTCTGCCTGGATGTGGTTGCTATAACAGCTGCTCCCAGTTTGGCAAATCCTCTCCCTGCCAATCCTCCTCAAATACAACTCTTTCATATCTTGTATTCTCTGGGAAATCAAAATATGCTTCTGTTTTTAGTCTTTTAATCTTCTCATGTCTGTGTGTCCTTTTGTTTGGAATCAGTGATGTTAAAGCAGCCGTGTGCTGCCAATATTTTAACAGCAGGTTTTCAGAAAAAATATCCCCACCTCAGCCTGTGACAGATTTGGAGTGCTGTATTGCTTGGGCTGCTGAAAAGAGAGACTGGGGAATCTAATTTTATAGCTTGCCTTTAAAATAAAATCTCTTTCACATAAAAAACAGGAAGTCAATACTACTTGGCAAATAAATGCAGCTCAAATACTCTTAACTGGAAGTAGTTACAACAAACCTTCCTCCCCAAAAACCTGCTGGATAATTTTCCAATGATGTAAACTGAGGTGCTGGCTGGGCTGGGAAAGTAAATGTGTGAGCAGAGGTGGACACTCAAAGGTGTGGAGAAAAGTCATTTTAGCAAATGTTATAGCCCACAGGGCTATATATTCTTTCACTGTCCTCTGTTGCAATTTTTAAGCACACAAACACACATAAGACTCACAGAGGCATTATCTCTCTGTTAAAATTCTTGTCAGATCTGGTCCTCTGTTAAATGAAGTAAACTCAGATTCCCCTTGCCCTTTGACTTTTCTATGCTGATTTGCATGTTAATAACTTTCCTTCCCTCAGTCAGTTTATTCTACCCTCTTCTTGATTTGATCCTCAACTGTAATTTTGACTGAGTTCCTTGCCCTCAACTCACAGCAAGGGGAGGAAACTGATGCAAGGCAGATGCAGGGAGTCCATCCTGGCGACTCTGGTGGCTGTTTCCTTTCATTACCATTGCTGTTTCTCTGGGTAAATCTATGGTGGGCAAAGGTGAGTATCTCCTTGGATGCTTTGGATGCCCATGACAGTCCAGTGGACACTGCTCTGCTCATCTGCCCTTCCCACATTCTTGGTTTTGGATATGTGACTCAGGTGCCTTCCCTGCTGATTTATGTTTTTCTCTTCCCTGAACTCTCATGGCTCCCTCAGTTCTGCAACTCTTCCCTCTCCATTCTCAACATAGGTTAACTTTCAGGGTACATTTCAGTCTATCTTTAATGAGGAAGCGAGCTGAGTTAATGGCCAATAGTAAAAATAGTCATTCATCCACTTCTATGATTTCCAGAAATCTTAAAACAAAACTGGCCTGTCTAAACCAACAGCTTTGTGCTGCAAACAACTAGACCCATCTGTGCAAGGATTATTCTGCCTACCATCTTGGGTGGATAATCTAAGTCTTGGAAAAAACAGTAGTCTCTCTCCCATGGATCTCATTTTTGGACTCTGACTTCCTCATTGTATCACAGTGAGCAGAGCTCCTCACACGAAGAAGCTTCCTAGTTCCAAGGATGAGAGAGATGGCTGCCCACTATGACTCCCAGCAAGTTCTGTGAGCAACACAGAGATATTTGTCCATTGAGTCTGGCCACTTTTATCTCTGCACACTGCTGCATCAGCTCAGGGCACAACTTCAGAGTGTGCACATCGGGAAAATTCACTGCCATTGTTGTACAGTTTCAATTGAGTTTTGTTAACTTCCTGGTTGACTGCCAAAGACCATGAAGCTTAATTTCCCACCTTTGAGTTTCTCTCCCCCGCAGGATCTTCCCATCTGCTGCATTTCATCTTGCCCAGGTAAAGTTGTGCTTGCCAGCCTTATCCTTCCAAAAATACTGCACTGTTTGTTTTGGTTCCTCCAGACTGTGCTGGCTCTGACTCCATGTACTGTGACTACTGATTCATGGTCCTGCTGGTCACCTCTGTCTGATGCCAAAATTTTCATTATTTTCTATTCGTTGCAGCTCTGCACAGACACTCTTGCCTCATAATAATTAGCAATCTGTTAATGTGACCACTGTAGAGAACTGCTTTTATATTTAGTAACATCACTCATCAGTGCAGGATTTTTTCAGTAAAGGAAGTCTTAAAAAAAGATCATCAGTTGTTCCTATGTTTTTTTCTCTGCATAGACTGCAGAGAAAAATATTCTACTGAGGTTTCATAAGCAAGTAGACTGAACTATGTGATTTTTTTCATTTCAATTTTGCATACATTTTCTAGACTCTCAGATTAAAGAATATCTGACACATATTCTGATGTGTTATTTGCTGAGTGCTTTTAAGTGAGCCTAGGACTTTGGGCAATGAAACTAAGAACTTGAACACAGGACAGAGTGGAATTAACTTTATCCTAAGGCCCCCTTGCAAGGTATAAAAGTAAACTGATTGACTTAATGTTTTCCTACAAGTCCTTACACTTGTAAAAGGCCAAGGTAGCTAATAAAACCATAGTAGATCAGCTATATCTAACCAACACTGGAACAGGTTGCCCAGAGAGGTTGTGGAGTCTCCTCCTCTGGAGACTTTCAAGACCTGCCTGGACACGTTCCTATGTAGCATTATCTAGGCGTTCCTGCTCTGGCAGGGGGATTGGACTTGATGATCTTTCGAGGTCACTTCCAATCCCTGACATTCTGTGATTCTGTGATTCTGTGATCTTAAAATAGAGACACTTTGACAAGCTTTGCATTGTAGTTACAATGCAGTGATATCCCAGTTTAGGGCAAGCACAGCTTCAGCTCTCACTTCAAAGCCTCTTTGCTCTGTTGGTGGGCAGAAGGGACCAAGTCTGCTGAGCCAAGCAGCTGGGATGGATGGGCTGACAACTTGCTCCACATGCATAGCACCCATGGCAGTCCCCTTACCGTTTTCCCACAAGAGGATCAAAACCCTTTCAACAAAACAAAAGCCCCGGATTAAAAACCTTTCCCTTGGAATGTCGTCATCTCTCATTCTCTTTACCCATTCCTCTTTTACCTTCACGCTGGTCTTTTTGCAGACGTTCATTTCTCGGCCCCTTTCGCAGCCCTGCATGAGCTGGTGAGGCCTAGTGGTCACCTGGGCCAAAGCTGACCCATCGCTTCCCCTGCCTGCTCCACGATCCGTGCACCGTGTCCTCATCCCAGTGCTGATTCTGCTCCTGCTGTGTGGGGCAGGATGGTCGCTGTGCTCTCTGGCCCTCCTGCCTCTCACAAAGCACCCCTCGGGTACCCGCCTCTCATCTGCTCCTAAACACAGATTGAACGCGGCAGGCGCCAGAGCTTTTGGTAATTGCACCCCAAGGCTATGAAATTCTCTGACAGCAGATTGCCCTGCCAAACACAGGCTGCAACATCTCTCCCTGCTGAAGCATGTCAGGCGGCACAGTCAGTGTTTGTGCCCTTTGGATCTGACAGCACTGTGACAACCCAGGAGGGGGAAAGCTGTTTCATGAAGAAGTCTGTTGCCTGTTCGGCTGCCAACAAATGCAGGGGTCTGGATTCCTCACCCTTCCCTCCATCCACTCTCAGCTCTTTTTCAGATCACATTTTCACTCAGAATTCACTGCAATTCAGGTGCGACCGGCAACTTTTTCTTATGTCTGGTCTAGCCAGGATTCAAACAGAGCAAAACTTTGTTGCTGAATGTTACAAACTTTTTCATCTTCACATGGAAGGAAAACGGACTATAAGAGACTGGTCCATGGAGTTCTGGTTCCTGGTGACTGGTTCCCAACTGAAGACAAGTCTTTTCGATCAACCCACAGCTGATATGCTTAATTA
This sequence comes from Trogon surrucura, assembly GCA_020746105.1. Lineage (NCBI taxonomy): Eukaryota > Metazoa > Chordata > Aves > Trogoniformes > Trogonidae > Trogon > Trogon surrucura. The sequence continues at coordinate 29,420,219 of CM036617.1, read as the reverse complement.
ACTCTCTTTCATCATTGTTGATCATGTTTCTTTGCCTCTGGGTCTGTTAAGGATCAGAGCCAACATACCACCTTTGTGAAGAATGAATGCTATGTCTGTAGTGTGACTCAGATTGCCAGCAATGGATTTATGGGTATTTTCATGAATATTTTCTGTGTTGCTGGTTCATGTGAGTGCTCCCAGATAGCAGAGTTTCATTATCATACTAGATCTCCTGATGTTTCTTCTCTGTGAGAAACTGTCTGGACATCCAGGAGGGAAAGGTACTGGAAGAGGTTGAGGTGAAGGAAACTGAGAGGTAAGCTGAGAATATGAAAAGAGAGCATGCATATATCTATGAATGGAGAAGCTCTGGTGTCTCCTCTGGAGATAGTGTACCAGGTACTGAAAAACGAAAGACCTTTAACAATGGCTGGAATAGGGACTGTCATTCTTTAGGGCTTTTTTTTTTAGGACATGGACAATATTTCAGACAATGACAGCATTGCCAAGGCCTTACAATGAAACTAAAAGGATTTGACAGTGATGTCTGACAAACACTTCTGATATACCAGCTGGACACTGAGCTGTGCTCTAAATAGTTTCTCAGGAAACATGTCTGTGTCCCCAGCTTCAACCCAGAATCATAGAATGGTTTGAGTTGGAAGGGACCTTAAAGATCATGTAGTTGCTGCCATGGGCAGGGACACCTTGTCTAGTGAGACCAGGTTGTTCAACCTGGCCTTGAACACCTCCAGGGATGAGGCATCCACAACTTCCCTGGGCAACCTGTTCCTGTCTCACCATCCTCATAGTGAAGAAAATGTGAATTTGCTGAAGCTGTGTGAGGAGCAAATTGTTTAAAAACTCCTATGGACAATTTTTTGAAATTTCTCCATTTTCTGTCTCCTTTCTAACCCTGGTCACCCAAGAAAGCAATAACAGCTCCCTTTGTGATCATACATGGGTTTGTGCTCAGAGACGACCACCTACTCTCCACCATGCTTTGAAGTAAGGTGAGCCCAGGTTTACATGACTGTGACAGGGCATGTCCTGCATGTGTGCACACCTCTGGAGGTGGGAATGACCTCCAGGACAGGCTGATCTCCAGCATTGGCAAGTCATCAAGGGTCTTTCAGCTTGTCTCAGGGTTTTCTGCCAGCCTTTTGATGCACACAGAAGTGAGAGAAATCTGGGTGAAGCAGGTGACTATAGAAAGTGACACAGAGGCCTCCGTACCAACGCAGAGATAAAACAGACACAGATTCTCATTCAAAAGCATCATACAGGGAGTGGAGACTCATTTATCACCCTTAGGAGCTAAACCAACGCTGCAGACATTCAGATTTGTAGCAGTAGGTAGCCCAGAGATTCTGGACTTCAAAGAGATGGGTAGGCTCGCAAAGTCCCTGCCGTTTTAATCTTTTCTCACTCTCTCTGCACAGTTAGGGATTAATCTTCTTACTATAGCTCTTCCACCTAGGAACTAGAAGTGTTATTCACCTGTCTCAGAGAAGTGTTCATGAGGATTAACAGGGATTTGAAGCTTTTATATGATTTAGGTGTTAGAGTTTTTTATATGACCCAAGGCTGCATGATACATAAAATAATACTGGCCTTACTATATGCTCCCATTTGAAATATTGACATCAGAGTCATGGTGTTGTGGAATTGAGTTGTTTTTTTCCCTCCTTGTTTTTACTTCCATGCAGGCTGAGGGTCTGCAACTCTGTCATGGCCTTGGCCTACACGTGAGTGAAAGGAATTTGGCTGATCTGTAGCCTCCCACCAGAGAATGCAACATGCTCGGTGCACTGACATCAAAGGTTTAGCAGCAAGGTAAGAGACAAGTGGTTTGGTTTGGTTTGGTTTGATTAGATTTGCTTTGATCTGGCCTGTCTTTCATATACAAAAATGATTTGTGGAAGTTCTTAATGCTTTTGGGTGAATAATTAGTATTGAAGTGGCTGCCTATGCTGCAGTGTCTTGGAGATCCTTCCCTTCCACATAGCTGTCCAAACTGTGTCTTGACCCATACTGGGCTCAGCAAAGACAAGCACATTCATCCCTTTTCCCTGGTCCAGTACATTTTAATGACCACATCAAATTGAACTTACACAAATAGGAGCCACAGCACAGGCTGACCAGGTGCCAGCCTAGACTGGGACAGCAGGACTAGGGTGGATGTGGCAGCAGCCCACGTTGGAAGATGTGTGTTGATAAAAGGGGATATCAGAGCCAGGAGAAAAAAAAGAGTTAAAGCTTTGAGAAGACACTGTTCTCACTGAAATCCCAGGCACTAATATCTTGGTGTGTGTTCAGGCAGACAGAGAATATTTCTGGTTTTCCACCTTAGTACAAGTGTACAAATGACTACAGCCTTTTTAACAACTGAAAAATTTCAGAAAAAGGAATTGCCTCACAAGCTGTCCCACATGGCCCCTGGGCATCCACAGAACTCTGCCATGGGAGCAGGAGGCTTGCTCATCCTTTATTGCTGAGACCTCTTTCATAGTCCTTTGAGAAAACATTCACTGCAAAAAGCCTCCCTCTAATGTATTGCAGTAACAGTAATCTGTTATGTAGATTTTATGAATCACGTACAAATTACAGTGAAACCTCAGTCCTGACTGTGGTTTAAAATAGACACAAGCATAACAATACATCAGTAACAGCAATAAGCAAGAGAAATAACAATAATAATGAATTCATAACACACTTTATCCATTAAAGATCCTCCTCTCAGCAAGTATTTGATAATAAAAAGCTATTTTTAGACTGCAAATAATTTACTATGATATTGTCTTTATTCTTTATGGCTTCAGAAATACCAGTAAGGTTTAGAGTCCTACAGTATATTTAAGACACAGAAAAATCACATTTTCTTCTGAGCCATCAGATTGCTCTTATATGAAGTAGTTAGATTTGTGGGTTTTATTCTGTTGAAGACTCTGTGAATTATTAACACATCATCCCACAGTGGAAAACATCTCTTTTTAATAATGCAGTATATTAGAAGTAAATTTTTGACACAGAAGTTTCACTGGCAATGTAAGCAACCTATGGAAGTACATATCCATATTGGTTGACTATAGCTAGGACTTGCCTTTTTCTGGACAAGCTGAATCTCCTGGACAGTTGTGTGTAACTGATCCATGCTCAAAACACTGAATTTTGTTTATCACAGAATCACAGAATTGCCTAGATTCAAAAAGACCTTCAAGATCATCCAACTTCTTTAGCCAGTGCTGCTAGAAAACTTCTACAAATGATTTAATGTGAGAAGTGTTCTTCCTGTATTGCCTCTAAAACAGCAGGTGTCTGTCTTTCTTCTGCCTTTCCCCAGTGGAACTGTTCCAAAAATTTCATTCAGTTTACACCAGGCCCATTTCTTTTCTGCTTTCTGACTGAGGTTCTTTTCTGAAAATGCAGGCAAATCCTCACGGGACAAGTGGCAGCATTCTGCAAATATTCACGAGCAAACAGCCTCCTAAATCCAAGCAACTGGACCTTTGAGAGGACTTGAAATATGCAATGCCTCTGCCACTCATCCCAACCTTTTTCATTCTTATGGGCCACAAGTGGCAAGAGGCATGCACAGATGGTTTCCTGCCTCCTCCCAAACAGAAATATTCCACAAACTCCTCTCAAAGATTACTCACTTTTTCTACTTCCTAGAAAATGCTTTAGAATAATTCTTAATTGAAACTAAAAGAAAAACATAGAATACCATTTTTAACCAAAGATATAAAAAATTGGTGACACCACTGCCCACATGTGTACATTTCCTTTTCCTCTGGTTCTTTTGTAAAATTAGCTGGGTTTTTATTAGCTCAGCAAAGATATCCTTCTGCTTTGAAATCACTCCTAAATGTTTTAAAGATCTTTCCTCCCATACAAAGAACTGACATATTTGAATTGTCACCAAGTTAAGACGGATTGGTTCATTAGGAAGAGCTAACAAATAGTTGGTTGGGGGAGGTCAGGTTAAAAAGAATGAATGCCTTCACTTAGAGGCAGGAGCCTGAAGCTTGGCAATCCAATACTGGTGACAATGTAAACTTCTAAACCAAGGGCACATATTAGGAATAGAGACAGCCACAATAATGTGGTTGCCATGGCACGTAGAGCAAATGTGTACTGGTAGCTGCTGCTGACATGCCTGCAGCTCCCCTACCTTTTGTTGCTTGATGTGCTTTCCTATTGTTATAGCACAATAGAGAGACCTGGTTTAAGTATCAGACTTGATTAATAACCCCTTTTCTCCGTAAAACTATTGTTAGCCACATGCACTAACTAATCTTTATTACGGTTCAATGTTGCAGAAGAATGTAATCATTCCTAACTGCAACTGGAGTTAGGCAAACTGAGGAAGCAATGTGTAGTGGTCAGCATTGGAGACAGTTCTGAAAATTACAGGCTTTTTATTCGTACAGTGAGACTCAGATGCCTCATAGTCAGATTCGTGTCACTTAATAGTAAGTGTCTGAATTATCGATGTTTACTCCTTAGCTAATTTTCTTCTATGCGAGTGAAGAGAAATAACTCTTCAAGGGCTTGATCACAATTTAGACCCTTACCATAGGCTGAGATTAAATGGTCCCTGATCTATGCTCCTTGGGAGTTCATGTTTCTAAAGAAGACTGACTGTGTTTAACAAATTAACTCTGTACCTGGTTACAGCCCCTCCATCTGCACACTTGAAAAGTCCTAGGCCAGGCCATGTTCCCAGGCACTGACGTGTAGTTGCCCTGTACCCTTTGCCAGCAGGCTGCTTGGCATGGTTTTGGTTTATGCCAGCCTGCAGTCTCCGAGACTTTACCCAGGCACACTTTTGGGACTGGCTTGGGCGAGGAGATGTTGTCACTAGGAAGACTTGAAATAGTGGTGAGAGAGGCTTAGTGAAGCAAAGGGAGTGTAGTTGCATGGACACGGGCACTTGGACTCGGGGCCTATGTGTTTCACTTTTGGGCCTAGAACTAACTTTTTATGTGCTTGGATTTCCTGAAAACATGACTAAAACTGTAGCAGTCCTCCATCTGATTGGCTTTGATATGTTGAACTTCCCTGAGTGGGCATCTTTCAGACTATGCCACGTGCTTGTCCAAGCAAAATGATGACCCACCATCCTGTCCTGAATTCCCCATCACCTGAGCGATGCAGAGTGCAGGTGCTGCCAGGTGGCATCCACAGCCTTACTGAGTGCTTATGGCACACAGACAAGGCATCACAGTGGATCTGACCATTGCCCTCTCTTGGTCAATCTCTAGCCCTAGCTTTGAAATGGCAACATTCTGATACCTTCAGCAGATGGCATTAAATACTTGAAGCAAGAAAAAGGGCACTGTCTTCTTCCATAACTCTCATTTGTTCTTGGCTTTCAAGAATGGCCATCAGCTTCAGTTCTGAAGGATGACACTCAATACACTTTACAAATGCTGCGGTGCTGGAATTCGGACTACTTTGGCTGTTCTTGCTTTTCAAGTACACTGGATCCTGCCAGGAATCCCAGCCTCAGCAAATTCCCTGGGCAGTCTTTTCTAAGATATGCAAAGATGCACATTTGAATTTATCATCTGTTATTTTCCTTGACCTCGTCATTCTTACATTATAAGGCAGTAGAAACAAAATTTCTGGCACTATGTTATGCATTGTATCTCTTTTATTCAGTGCTGGGACAACATGTTGGTGTCAACAAGAGCTGCAACCCATGATCTGCTGCTGCTTTTTGCATTGCCAGTGAGGGATTGTGGGCCAAGCCTACAGCTTATGGCCTTCTGTGTTCCGTGATCAATTCAACCAAATTTCCACATCTAAATCATTAACTGTAGTTCCTTGGATTACTTCTAGAATCAATTTTAAAATGTATGCAATGTCTACTAATTTCCACCTCTCTAGAAAAGTGGCTGCTCCTTTTGTGATAAGCACAGTCAGTGGCTCAGCTACTTCATGCACGAGCATCTATAGAAGGTGCCTATGGGGTAATCAGCTGGACCTGCTGGTGTAGGGCACATAACTTTTGAGCACCTGTTCTTCTGTCACCACCTTCTTTGGGAATACCTCATCATGGCTATCAGTGAGGAGAGGCAGGAAACCATTCATTGTTTTGGTGGTTAAAACTGAGGCAGAAAAACCATCCTGATTCACATCAATCTCCTCTTTTTAATTAGTTGCTGTTCTGTAGCCACTAGATTCACGGAATCTACATGGGCTTCTTGCTTCACTTATAAGTAATTCATCTCTTATTGATGTTTGCTCTCTGCCGTTACAAGATGTTTGTCGTTTTGAACATCACCTTGGATTTCACACTTTAATTTATGCTTCTGTTTGCTGGCTTTATTGGGATTAGATTTGTACATTTACAGCGATTTTTGTTGGGCCTGTGTTGCAGCTACAACTCTCACGTGGAAAGGACTTTCTGTCCTCCAAGATGGAAAGTGCTGTGTAAAATGAGGTGTGGTATGTAAAGATTTCAATTAAATAATCTGCCTAGGGTTTGGTGCTACAAGAACGCGCTCCTCTAAATATTTTAAAGTCTTCTTTTCCTTGCTTTTGTGCCTGCGTTAATGGTGCATTCTTAATGACGATGGAGTCACTAAGGAACAGAGATCTGGAATTCCCTTCTCAAGCTATATATACTTTTAATAACTCTCATGATACAGCAAGAGATTTCTCATTCATTACCTTGCAGCACATGATCTGCACTGCCATGATATAGCTAATTAGCTTTTGACGTATTCAGAGTCCACATCTGCAGCTTTATTATCAGAATGAAAGCCACATGAGTCTTTTTGTGTGTGTTTTTTGTTATTTTTCTTCTAATATGAAACCTTAGGACCTTCCAGATTTTCTCTTTTCCCACAGCTCTATGTGAACAATTACTGCCTGATGTCTGGAAAGTTCAAATGTGTACCACCTGCCATAGCATCCATTAGTCATCAGTGTTTCTCTGTCACAAATTCATTGGTGCTAAGTGACTACAGCCAAAGTAAATAGAAAATGTAACTGGAGAAGTAGAACACACTGTAGTAATTGCTGGATTCGTCTTTTTAGGAGATTACTCTGTCAGCAGTCATGCAAAGCAAGGACATTCTTTTCTTCTTTTGTTTTGTTGACTTACCAGTCCCAATCTTATACTGGACTTTAATTCAAACATTTACATTTCAGCTAGTTATGTTCATTTTCAATTGTTTTCAAGTTAATGCAGCAATGAACTGCTTGGCAGAAAGACTACACAATAATCTTTTAAATAAGTGTTTTACACTTGTATCTTTTTAGACAATAGTGTTCCTTGCTGTCCTGTCTGTGCCAGAAGACCACGTAAAAAACTGTATCATGATCCATTCCTCATTGTTTCTTTCTTTGAGATTTTTCCAGATTTGAGGCTTGAGCTTATGTTAAGAAGGAAAATGTGTACCATCCTGAAGTTGATGGCAATGTTCCTATTGGTGTCAAGAGGCCCAGGATTTTGCCTAGAGAAATTTGACATCAGCTTCAGCAGGGGAATGTCAATATGGACTGCTCCAATAACATTCTTATTTTGTCAGTGCAAAAGCATCCACCCACTCTATGTCCAAACAGGAGAAAAACTCAGATGGCGTCACATCACATTGCCATCCAGATCCATTTCAAAAGAGGTTTAGAGCCAAATCTGATCAATATGTTTAAAGTGTTTGCCTCTAATTTTTTTGCAAATCTCCAGTTGGCAGTTCCTAGGGTAGATGCCACAGTTAACAGGATATGCCTAAAAATTATCCTCAGCTGAAGCAACTGGCCAAGGGCTTGGTATGATCCCTCCCTCCCTCCCTCCAGGTCTGGGTGGCAGTTATCAAAAATAAGTGTAACAGGAGAGATTAGTGTCTAAATCTGAGAAGAAAGGCCTTCCACTCTTCCCTCCGTCACTTTGCACAATTCAGGTGTGTATCCTACAAGTGTCTGGTCTTCTTAATAGAAGAAAGTCTGCTCCAGGACCTGCCTGAGCAGAAGCAGGAAGAAGAGCTTAGGGAAGTCACTGGCTGGCAATAAGTAGCTCGGGATCCTTCAGCTTCTTCAAACAAGGCCTAACAGTGGACCCAGGGGGTTTTAATCAGGAGATAAAGGCTGAGAAATTCTAGGGTTGCAGAAACACAGGCTTGGCTTTCTCCCACAATCCTTGTTGTGTTTGGAGGAAAATGGATGTTGACCTGAGTTGAAGGGTAAGTCTGGAGAGCTTTCGGACCACTGTTGGTTTTGCTTTGTTGCTTAATGAAACCTAAAAAGTAATTACAATTAAATTAAAATTGATTGGAGTTGAACATGGGATTCTAAAACACAGAAATGAACAGCATTTCTCTTAAAATCTGTAGTCCCTAATGAAAACCTAGCTGTATCTTTTTTTCATTCTCATATAATTCTATTAAAAATATAAGAGAAAATTCAGAGATCTTCCTGGAGCTTCACTTTAACTTGTATAACTGACCATAATAAACTTCATGGATCAGATCCTGCTTTAGTTGAATCTGGGGCAAATCCAAAGCAATTCTATTTATTCTGATAGGTTTCTTTAAAAGAAGAGCAGAACCTGACCTTCCAGCACCAGTGTTTAAACTGTTTTCAGTCAAAGAAAATTCAAACTCCACTGGAAGCTATGCTATTGGAAATTTTCCATGTCTTTTATTGCCTGTGTGCAAAATAGATCATTACCTTCCCAACAGTTAATAATTTCTTTTGATTTGTAAGAATGCTCTTCACATAATTAAATACTTTAATCACTTTTTGAAAGTAAACCATAATATTTACTGTTAAGACTTGGTGTGCGCTATGGATATTCATGTTTATATGTTAAATCTATTATGGCCATGTTGTTTTTAATACTCTTAGAACCATTCTCAGCATCTTTTTGTTGCATTCATAGCCAGGGGAAGTGGAGAGTCCCCGACTGGCTCAATGTATCTTCCAGCCTTGGATCATGGCCAAAGGCTACACAGCCTTGTGATTAATATGTTAGCTGCATATTTAGAAGGTTGAAAATTCCCCTTCTGCTGAGCTTGTACTCTTGGTAACATTAATATTTTCAATCTTTTGTTATTGATCATGATTTTCTATTTTTCTGTAACAAAAATTGAGACCAAAAAATGCTTAGACATATCACCACATATTTAATACAGCAAGATTACTGTAAATAGAAAGATAGGTCTGACATTTTATCACATTATGGAAACACAGGAGCCCTGTTATACACCAGAGAGGCATTTCACTTACAGCTTTGAAGTAAGATTTTTCTGAAATAAGCAACGATTTTTCCACGTTCTATTACTCAGGTTTTTGCTAAAGAGTAAAAACTGTTTAAAAATTCCACTCCTGTAAAATCAAATATTGGTAACTAAAGAAGTGAGGAAATCAAAATCATTATTACATATATCTGTCTGGATTTCTTGTAGGCCTGCTTTTACCCTTTATTTTTAGCAACATACGCTCAGATCTGCAGCTCAGCATGCAGTACTGTGTAATTTTTACCAGTAGCACCAGTTACCACCTGACCTTGCTTTACAGTTATCTGCAGACATTCCGTGGACAAAAGTGCAACCCACATAAGCCTGTGCTCCATATTGATCATGCAGATACTCTTCATTTTTTTTTCCCTTTTTCCTGAGGACTTAGGATATTGTTATTACCTTGTGAAAAGTTTACTCTCAAACTCTTTACAGCCTGCCATGGTGCTCTTTTTGGTAGGGAGAAGACTCAATACCCTGGGACAATAGGTTATTTTAGAATAAGCTTGTTTAACATTGTATGTAGTTTCTTGCTTTGGTGGAATAGAGAATAACACTATCGGTTAAAGATCTGATTTTTCCATAGTTGTGATTCCTCCATGTATTTTAAGCAAGCTATCAGAAATATCCCTTTCTCATTTTTAAATTTTTGATCTCCCGTGGTTGAAGTCGCGTCACCATATCATACCTTTGGGTGGACACATATATATCTGAAGTAGTTGTCTAGAGTCCCTGTACAATCTGTAGAGACAAATGGCTACATCAAGACCATTGTTCATCTGACCACATGGCCACAGCACATCTGTTCCTCTTTGACTATGGAGGCGACATTGAAGGACCAGCACAAAGGTAGACATCTGCACTACACCTCTGCAGGCTGCTGAGTGTGCTGAGTGTCACATGTGACCTCTTCACTTTTACCCCTATAGGTCTTTAGCATCCACAGTTGTTACTGGATAGGATTGCAGACATCAGTGGCCAACTCTGCCCTTGATTACAGTTTCAATAATTGATTATGGTTTCAATAATCATAGAATCATCATATAATAACTTTAACAGCGCAGGAACATCTACACATGGACTTCTATGCTGTCAAAGGATACCACACTCCCTGTCCCATCTCTGGACCTGCCAACTCACTCTCTCCCAAGCAGTGCTGAGGCACAACTCAGGAAACCACATGGATCAATGATTGTTCCCAACAGATGGACTGGATGTGACCTTTTAGTTTAGGAGAGGAAGAGATTATAGTGACATAAATACTAAGGGCATAATCCCCTTTGTTCCCATGACCATGTCTTCCTGCCCAATTTTATTTGCTAGCAAAGATGTAGCCCATTTGTCTCATCCTGTAAGTGTAAACATATTTGTTTGGTTCAACAGCTCTTTTCTAACAGTGTTTTATCCATTAAATTTAATCTGGCTAAATACTTCTTTTCCTAAATTGGATTCTTGTTTTCATATGTAAAATGTTTTGGATTAGGTATATATTTGCTGACGTCTCTGTAGGAGGTGGTAGCTTGCTGACATTACATATAAAGACAATTATTTTTGCTTATGGAACAGCCTAATGTCTGTTGCAGCAAAGCAGTGCTATTTTTCCGTAGGAGTATTGTCACTTTTGATAAACACCCTAGTGGTTTATTTTTCACTATGACATCTGTCTCCTTTCTTCCACTGAGTTTATATAACATATGCACAAGAATGCTTAATATGTATTCTATGTTTTGAAGCAAAGCAAGTGTTTATATATTCTTTCTCTTACTTGTTTTTTACCTCTACCTTTCTGAAAATTTACTCATTCATAAGAGGAAGTTCCTTAGGATGTCACTTTTTATTGGTTGCTATTTATCCTTTTTCTTCTGATAGAATTCAGGAGTGGAAAAGCAAATTGAAAGACTGTAAGTAGATTTGCTGTCTATCAGCATTTTAAAACCCTAGATCTGGACCACTGTATATTTTTTTCCAAAAGTCTCAGAAGCTCCTTCTAGGGCCTTGAAAATGAACTGAGAGTCTGAAATCCTTGGAATGAATGACAGAGGGTCAGAGATATACTGAGCTGAAGCCAAATCCTTGTCAAACTATGTGGGTCTATGCTAGATCTGGGTCACATTAACAATATTTGACAAGCTAAACATGCTCTGAATAGTTAATTTCCCAGCTATTTTAGTGCAACCAACCAGTCACTGTCTTGGGCACAAGATCCAGCATTAGTACTTCACACTTGATCCCCTGACTCCCATAGAGATAGTCTCAAGCTCTGAGTCATGTGTCTCAGTACAAAAGACATGCTGTAATTGCAGGCTCTTCTTTCTTGGTAGACATCGTGACCTGCAGGGTAGCTGGGTATCCTCCACATTTCTCTCTCTGACTGTTTGTTAGAGCAGTTTAATAAAATGCTGCAAGCACTACCTGGTTATACAATTTAAGTAGGTCAACTTCTCTGAAAACGCTGCTGAGTTCTCTAGTGGTTGGAAGCTATAATCACTATTCATGAGCCTTGCAGTATCACTCAAAGGCCTTGTTTAGATCAGACTGATCTATTGTGCCAGCTACTCTACAAAGACTTAAAAAGCACCTCTTCCAAAGACTTTGCAACCAGAATTTAGAGTAGACAAAGTAATGGAAGGAGCAGAGAAAAGACAGGGAAAATGCAATAGTGAGCAGCCTGAGACACCACTTAGAATATTTTACACATATTGCCTTTATTCACTTTTTGCGATATAATGTGTGAAGACAAATTGTGCAAATACAATCCACCTTTTTTAGAGTGCAGTACCTGGAAAACAGGTATTATTGTCTGTGATTCCTTTATCTGGGTGTGCCTTGGTCTTTTCTGATGGTTGTTCATGACTCTTTACTCTTCAAGCATGGCAGTTAACCTCCTTCTCAGGTAGGGCAGGTATCCAAAGCTCTTCCTTCATGAGGAAAAGGCAGAGAGCAGGGAGAAATACATCAGCAGCTTAATTCTTCCTATGTGCCTCATCTGTTGGCATGAGGAAGATGACAGAGATGCATGGAAGGTCATCCTTGTCCTTCCTAATGATTCTGGGCAGTCCATAAAGCTGAGATGCATGAAGTCTCCAAACTACTTTAATTTATGACCTACTCCTTAATAGTTAGCATTGTCTTTATTCAACAACAAGGAGGATGGTGGCAGTGACAGTGATTGTGAAACATGCTTGAGCTGCAAACAGTGCTTCTCAAAACCAGCCATCTAAGTAACTCATACATTAAGGAAAAACTTGGAAACAGTGCAGAGAAGAGTGACAACAACTTTTGAGGAATAGAGAAATGCCTTATAATGAGAGATGCAAGGATATCCCTTTGCTCACTGCATACAACACCATGAAGCAACCTATATTCTAAGATGACAGGAAAATGCTCAAGTTATTATCTTTTTTAAACTGTCAGACAAAAACATGATAAAAACCGATGTAAGGCTGTTAATGCCAATCAAATTCAAGTTAGGAGTAAAACACAAATTTGCAGCAGCAATGATGATTAACTGCTAGAACTACTATTTGCCTTTGATTTTGTCAAGGGTGTTTTAGTCTAAAGCAAGCCTCAGTAAGACTGTGTCATGGACTCATATGGGAGGCGAAGCAGGGGACAATCCATAACTTATTCAGTAGGTTTACCCACATCATCTACTAGATTCCCTCCGACCTCACAATCTAAGACTCTGGTAAGGTTTTCTGCCAGAGGGAAGGGTTGGATTGAAGAAGGACTCCAATATGTACTGAAAGTGTTTTCAAGTGCCCATGGTATTCAGGTTAATGTATAACGTGCCCTCTTCACCCTCAGTGGGGCAAAGTGAGCAGAAAGGAACAGGATGGCAAGTTCTTTTTGTGGGTGATAACTGTGCTAAAGAAGCAGGTATAATTTCTGGGTTTTTTTCTTGATTTACAAGAAGGTGAGGACTTACACTTAAGGAATGTTTCCTTACGTGTATGAAAACTGTAATCTCTACACCAGATATTTTTCGGGACATCAGATATTTATATGACACATCCGATCCCATTCTGAGTCATACCAGTCTAAGACTGGAGTATTGAGGAGTTATTCCAGATTTCTGTTTAAAAAAGAATGGTTGTATTTCTGCATTTTGAACCCCAAGATCATGCAAAGCAACAAGTATGAATCATGTGTCCTGCAACCTGATTGCTGAACAAACAAAAAAAAAAATTCTGGAATCATTGCCAAAAGCAATTTTCCAGTATATGTTTGATGCATTGTACAATGGACCCTCTGCCAATAATACCCAGCAGACGAGGAAAGTGATATAAATGTCTGATAACAGCCATAAAGATGAAGCACTATGCAATAAAGACCAGAACTGTGCCGAACACGCCAGCTGAGAACAGCCCACACAGGAAGCAGGAGAGAGGTCGTCTCTTGTCGCTCATGAAATTATGCTCTAAATCAGAAACAGAGGGTGGCCAAGGAGGCCAGTGCAAGGTGTTTGCAAATGCACTGAGGGGGAGTATCTTAAAATTGTGAGAGATAAAATTGATAAAGAAGTGGTATTTTGAGGCAAAGAAAAGCATTTAGAGTTCCTGCAAACTCAGCAATTGAACTGAGTTGTCGCTGGTCAGGAGGGAATGAATATTGCCTTGATTTAAGAATTTCTTTAGTGTTTGTTTTCTTATTGGTATTCCCTGAAGTAATGAAGTTAAATTGTTCAGCTTTCATAGGAAATAAAAGTTGAATCATGTTCTTTCCCTCTTTGTAGATGGATGCCCATAAAAATTTGGAGCATTTACTGCTGAAGTTCTCTTCAGAGCATCTCACACTCAGGTGACGAAGCCCTGCAGCACAACTCTGAGGCACAGGAGAAAACGGCTTCGCTCACATTTCTCTGACAATGGTTGAGACAGATCATAGAATGTGTTGGTCTGGAAGGGACCTTTAAAGGTCATCTTTATATAGGTAAAGGCTTTATCATGCCCACAAGAGCAGCAGAAAAAGAAATGGGACTCAGACACCAGAGCTCCCTGTTCTCAACCCTAAAAGAAAACAATAACGGATATGGCCTAGAAGGTCCTCCTAAAGGTTGGAAGCAAAACTGTACAATGAGCTGTTGACAGTATTTTAATGGTTTACTGTCAAGAAGGATGATCAGAGCTCTGCAGTGAACTATCTCAGGATCTATTCAAAGGTTTCACTGGTGACCTATATAATGGACTATAAAACAGGACTGTGACATTTTGGAGATGAGCTGAGAAAGGCTGCGAAGTTTTTGGAAGAGAAGATTCACAAATGGGTTCAAAGGTATAAAATAAATAGAAAGGATGGATTGTAATAAGGACAATCTTCATTCAAGCAAAAAAGGGGCGAATCCTGGAACAGCTGTCCTTGTAGGAGGACCTGAGAGTCCTGGAGAGATGAAACTGAAACTGAATCAACTAGAGGATAACTATCACAAAAAAAACAACCACAACCCTAGGAAGTCCAAAGAGGAGAGGGACCTGGAAGACAGGTGGAAAGGAAGTACAACTGGTACCTAGTTTGTGTCCACACTTAAATTTAATTCAAAATTATTATTATTGTACTAATTAGAGTAGAGAAACTTCTTACATTTCTCAGGCAAGGGGGCTGAAAACACAGCCAGGATCATATTAAGGAAAGATTATTTCTCTTGGGCCTACTGTGGATGAAGCATGGGAGAGTCTTGGATCTGCTAGCAAATGTAAAAGCAGCCCGCTGGGCTGAGATACCCGTCTGTGCCACATCCCACACTGTCATGCTAGCCCCTCATTTTAAATTATTTTTCTGCTTAAAAATGCTCTGTTTGTTTTTCATTCCTCTAAAATAACACGGTTTCCCTGGAAAGACCTTCCCTGAAGTTAGCACTGAAAGGTATTAGATCTGATACACTTTTAACAACCGTTTTAAATCTCTCTTTGTATACCAAAACCCAATTCTACACTAAGCCAGAACATGCATATAACTGCACTCTGATTTTAATGGACTCTCTTCTCTGACACACTGCCAGAACAGAGTAGATCTTTGAAAGATCATGTCAAAGGTTTCTTCCAAATTGCATGGAATCAGGATCTCAGTCTACACCAGGCGTAAGTTCTAGTAAGCCTTCAGCCTCTGAGCTCAGCCTCTGTTATTTAAAACAGACTATTTAAAACAGTCTTCTCTGAGACTTCAGCTTGATCTGCTGCAGTGCAGTGTAATTAAAACCTTTGTCTGGGAGAGGGGTGGACTGATTTTTGCTAGCTGGCACACAGCTAGGAGCATGGTTCGTTTCCAAAAGCTACTGTAGATCCGCTTGAAAACTTGTCCTGCATTGCCTGAGGTTCTCACATTCCTTGTGACTATTTCTGACACGTGTATGGTACAGTCATCAAAAATGTGAGAAGCATGTGGTAGAACTGGCAAAACCTTACATTTCAAGACATTCACTGGACTTCCTGGCTGCAGCCAAATGAAGAAGAATTTGCCGTATTAGAATTACCATCAAGGAATTAAAGGGATTTAATGGTTTTTCTCTATACTTACAACAGGTTGCAGCCTAGGGTGATATAGGCAAGATGCAGGTGCAAGTATTGTTTCAAAGCACCTGAAAAGTAGATTTGTTTTCCTCCATTTTAGCAGTGCTAAAACTTGAGCCAAACCTGTTTATGAGGATGTGGTGGCAGGAGGCCCAGTTATGATATTGAGCTGAATAAAGCAGACTTCTCCCCATGTCTTGAACACCACATATGTGAATTGTCAAATATGTACTTAAAGGGGAAACAATTCTCCAGCTTTCACACTTCCTGGATTCGCTGGATGGAGAAAATCACTGGAGTTGCCAACTCTAGTCTGCCAAAGTTAACCAACTTTGCATCGAAGTGAGAAAAATCTGACAGCGTGAATTTTCAAAAGCACGGGTGTATATATAGGAAAGCCTAGGAGAAGTTCTTGTTCTCCAAAAATGAATTGCTGAAGCTTGCTTAGCAGTAATTCTTTTCAATAACATGCTGGATTTTGCCTTCAGGAACATTTATTCAATGCTTTTAGTATTCACACCAAGCTATGAAGCATTTGTGAGTCAAATGAAGTCAGAATACTGGGATCTGAAAGAGCAATACAGAGTTATCAGGTTTTCATACTCTGTTGTATATGAATGGCTTAGTCATTTCCAAAATACCCTGAAGTTGAGAGACAAATTTCATCAGCACTGGCTTGCCCTGCAGGTACTTTTATGTTTTGCTGACTACAGCCCCCAAATCCTGGCTTAGTGTGCAAAAAGCAGATGATTGTAAAAAGTCAGATAGTGGTCTGACAGAGAGCAACTTCTTTTAGTCTTTTCAAATGTATTGTCAGGAAGCTAAAGTTGATAACAAAAGGCTAGAAGAAAGAGCTCAGTCATCTCAAATTTGGCACCAAAAGCAGACTTTGTCTGTCTGGGTGAATTGGTGACCAGGATACAGCAGCTTACAATCTAAAGAAAACATCTTGAAGACAATAGATGAAAATTACAGTGAAATAGCCACATGCATGTGACTGAACTTGTTCACTAGTTAATGCAAGTTTGCACTTCTGTAACAGCCAGTTTCAAAAATGCAGTAAGTGCGAAAGCAGAGCTGCTATGCCATGTAATTTTGTCTAATACTTCTGTAGAGTTGGAAAAGTTTTCTCAAGATGGCTTCCTGAATGCTGCAACACTAGTCATACCAGGTATAGACTGACCTCATTTACTTTGATAGAAAAATGAGGGTAGAATTCCTCTCAGGTTATTTGACACCCTCCAAAGATGTATTTGGTAACACAGAGAAGATTCTTTCTGAGAATTACTCTTTTTGATAACTGATTCATAATTTTATAAATGTATACATCTTGCCAGCTGCTAAGATCATCATAAAATAGTACTGCCTTAGCAACAGTTCCCTGCCTCCTGAAGATTATTGTAAAGTAATACCTTTAATATCCTCTGAGGCCTCATCAGAAACTAGTGTTCATACACACGCAAAATTCTGCACTAATGTTATGTGGAGAACACTGTTATAGTAATAAAACCTGAAGTCTCCAGTATTGGGGAAAAAAAAATAAAATTCTATGTCTCTCTCATAGGACAAGCTGTCCTTTATAACTTTCTGACTTTGCAAAGGAGCCCTTTACTGCTGGAGAGGTCTGAAGGAAACACCAGCTGATTAAGAGTCAGAGTTCAAGCCTGAAAGACTTTGGAAGTAAAGCTGTGTGTGAGAAATGCTTTAAGCCAGTGTAAATGGGTCCAGATCCCTCACCCCACCAAACCCCTTTGCTGCTTATTCCCAGCCCTGCAGCTCCTCCATCCATGCAATGGCCTGGGTCCGAAGGGGATGAGAGAGCCTGCTTCAACTTAAAATTAGCATTGCAGAAAGGAAGAGAAAAAAAACATTAATTTGGTACAAGGAACTGAAGGGAGGGGAACGAGGGGCTTAGTAGGTGAGATGACACTGCAGCTTTTAGTGGTAGCACCCTCCGAAAGCATAGGTGGGCTCTGACTTCAGCTACTGACAATTTACATCCTCTGTTGGCAATGTCTCTTTGGCAGCCATTTCTCTTCACTTTTTAATAGTAGGGAAGATTTAACCTCTACAGAAAAAAAAGCCATTTCCATTCTTCCTGTGAGCAATGTCTTTCCTTTGCTTTTTTCCTTTAATAAGTTTTTCCTTATTAACTTATTAAGTCAGACCAAGACAAGACACAATGCAGAAGCACTGAGTTCCTTTACACTGTTGCACACAACTGGTATTGATTGTTAAGAACAATCTCCATTACTTTGCTCATTTTGGAGATATTCCTCTCTATGCAGTTTTTATTGAATTTCCTGTGAGTATGTGTTAACCAAAGTAAACTCATCCAACAGCACATCGGACATGAACAAAATAAAAATACAAAGCTTATGGCTCGTTTTTTTTTTTTTTTTTAAGTCAAGTGCTATTCATCTGGCTGAAACAGATAAACAAACAGAACCCCCTGCTTGGCAAAACACCTTTTCAAGCTGAAATATAGTTCTTATTTCGCTAATGTAAAATCTGCAAAGGAGCCATCGGTGTTATGAAGGAGAGTTTCTGTAACAAGTAGACCTGTAAGGTTTTCACAGTGACAAAGACTAAAGTGAAGGAACTTCTGCACAAATTCATATTTCTCTGTCACATGGATACCTTGGCTGTTTCCTCAGTGTTCATAAAGGTCTGCCTCCAGATTGGCTTTTCCTCTGAAGTGCTCCGAGACCTTCTGTCTACTGTGGACAACTCCAGTGTGCTCCCCAGTGCCTGGGTATGGGCACAGGGCTGGGGTACGGCCAGCCCTTATCAAATGTTCTGGTTTGTAAAACGTACTTTTAGGATATATGGGACTTTTCCCCACAGACTAGGAAGAGGATTTCCCAGCTCAACTGACTCAATGTTCACCTGAAGTTTGTGTCATGGCCTTTTCCTCACCAATACTTCTCTGAAAACAGCTTTTTGTCATAATCCCACTTTTGCCTGTTCTTGGTGAGAAAGGGCTAACATCAAAAGTACACCCTGACAATCCCAGTCAGATGCAGTTTCACAATGTTACTGGATGCAGCTCAGCAGAAAATTTTCTTTTTCCCTCTGGACATACTCTTCTGCTCCTCCACAGCACAGCAGGCTCAAAAGAAATCTTGAATTTATCTGCAAAACAACTAGCAACTTCCTCACAGCTAGAGAATCTATCTGCAAATGGAAATAGTTGAACTGAACCAGCTGCGCACCACCTGGAACATTTTCACTGCAGCAATTTGTAGCAGAGGAGAAAATTATCTTTTTTTATCTCTCTTAAAGATATCACAGTAATAGTCCCACTAGCTGAATACAGGGATTTGTATCAGTGGTTTTCTGGAGGCCTTGTTTTGTTTTTTTTTTCTGTGAGGGTTTTTTTCTGTAAGGCAATGGTGAACTCCAGTGCACTTAGAGAAGAAACAAGTAGAGACCCCTGACTGTCCAGATACTCAAGAAAAACAGGTCTCTGGGGGAATTCAGACAGTTCTGATTAGGACAGTTGCAGGAGCACAGTGTGAATATAGTTTTCTGAGCTCATCTTGTTCCGTGATCTTTTTAATTTAAATAGTCAAACTATGTTCTTTCCCCCAAAGAGGAAGGACCATTCCAATTTCAGGCTGCACTTAGTTATGCCTCAACTGGTTCAAACAGGAAAAAAGCAAAGACTGGCGTCTTTATCTGTACCTTGCTTCACTGTCAGTGGCTTTTCCTTAACTATAGACTTCCTGTTGGTGACATTAGGATATCTAGGAATCAAGAGACGTTGACATTGTGAATGTTCCCCTGTAGAGTTATCTGGCATTTCCTTTCCAAATTAGGATGCTTAGCAAACCTGGGACAGAGAAACTAGAACTGCACCCATTGGTACTGCAGCTGTTATAAATACAAACGGATAGTCAAAGGTTGTTAATTTTTATGTGCGTAAAATGCACACACAAGAGGAAAATATAAACCAACTATAAACCAGATGCATGGTTTTCTCTGATGCTATGCTCATAACATTATACTGAGTGCTGTGAAGTTCACTTCTCCCCCTCATTTATTTGCTTTCTAAATGTTTATGTATAAATTTGGCTCTTATTAAAGCTATTGGTTGAAAGCACGGGCTGTAATAAGCTCTTGAAGAAGCTGGCTTTGCAAAAGCTTTCCTCTTGACATCTTTTGGAATGCATCTTTATTCAGGTCTGAGACGTTCTTTCAACTCCAGTGGGACTGAATATACATCCTCCTTTAAAAAGAAAACAAACAAGAGATTCCTCCAGTTCTCTTGGGAATGAATTAGTATCTCATTTCCTTGTAGAAAGGTAGCATCAAAAAATTCTATGTCATTCTGAGTATTGTGAATTTTCTAGTGAAATCATTTTTTCTAAAGGTAATGCCATTTCTGCAAAACAAATAATTTCCTGAGGAAATCTAGCTTTACTTGCTACACTCTTCTGTCTTCCTATTTTTTTCCTGAAAAAAAATACATTCCAGATACATTGAATTTCATCAAAATTGATTATACTCAAAAATAAAACAGTCATCTACTGAAATGTTTGGATATGAGTAGTTTTAGGTTAAAACACAGTGTAAATCTTCTTTTTAACTGAGCTCTGTGCCTCATCTTACACATAGAACTCTCATAAACTGCCAAGTATCCTCATCCAAGGGGAGAATGAGGAAGTCAGGCGTTGCAATTGCAGTTATAATGTGTGCCACGGCTCCTTGGGCAGATGCACTTCAATGTCACCTTAATTTTAAATAAAACCTTTCAATTTGGGAACAACAGAACCTTTCAATTCTATGTATCAAAAAAACCCCAGAACTTTAGAGAGTTTTCAAATCTGTTTTCAGAGCTTGTTCTGCTCTTTCAGCTTTTTGACCTGATTTAAAAGGGAAGAAAGTGTCAGAACCGGTGGAAAAGGAGTTCCAATTTTTGTGCAAGCTCCAGTTCAGTGTCTGCTGTGCAGTGCCATTGCTCACCAACCTCACCGTCCTTATCCTAACAAAAATTTCACAGCCATTTTTTGTGAGTTTTGCTGAAGCAAGGGCTGTAGAACTTTGGCCATGTGAGAACAGATAAAAATATAATATAAAATCCCACTGATATGCTATGTTGGACTGCAGGTTTTTTTAGATACAGAGCAGCATACTCATTCAGAGAATGGAATAAGTCTTGAAGTTTCCCACAGATGGCTTTCTGAAAAACAGTTGTTAGCTGAAGTGTGAATTCTAGTGCTCAATAATATTCACCTCATCTTTTTGAGAAGAATAGCTCTCTCTACTGTCAGAGTAAAGGAGGTCAAATATGTGCCCTACAGACCCATGCTGCTGGATAGGCTGCAGAGATGGATTTTTTTCTTCCTATATACGTATGGATGAAATTGCAGTAGCTGGCTCAGTGAGGTATTAGTGACCTCAACAGAACTCCGAGATTTCAAAATTAAAGGGCAAGAGGTCTGGTCTCATCTCTAATGCAGAGATTAATTACAGTGTGAGGACCACAGCAGAAGAGCACAGCCAGTAAATTATCCTGTTACTGAATGTAAGAGTGTAATAATGAGGCATGCTGTTACTTGTCATTTGTATTATACAATAGTTAGTGCCATACCCTGCAATATTTAAGTTTTACTCAGACACAGTATATTTAATAACCCAGAGGTGAATAATACCTTTAAATCATTTAAAAAAAAAATAAGATTTGCACAGTTCTTAGCACTTCTGCCTTTATACCTGACTAAAGCTCTCAAGTATTCTCTTTACTGCAAGGAATATGAATTAAGATCAATAAAAAACCCCAAATCAACAATCTGTATATCAGGAGAACCTATTCCATTTTGCACATAGCCCACCCTTTGTAATTTCTCGTGTGGATTTCAGCATAAATATTGTCTGAATTGAACTAATAGGATTTGATTGAGTTTGTCGTGATTTGCCTTGTGGTATCACAGACAAGTTTTGTTTCTTTGATCATATGTGAAACTTTATAACATTGCAAAGCAGCACAGAGGAGAGGTCCAGCTGGTCTGCTAGTACTTGAAGGTGCTCTGGGAATGGCTCTCAGCACTTTTCATGACCGTAAGCTTTTAGATTTTCCACAGGGTCCCTGTCATTACAAAGCTTATGCATGTGAATTACTATTTCCACAGATATCCACGGAAATCAGCACAGTCACATGCATTAGCTGTTGTTCTATATATCAAGAATTACGTTCAAATTGTCTGTCTGGAAGTATCTATTTCTTTCCGCTGACTATAGACAATCTAGACTGCCTAACCCTTAGGCTCTAAAGATGAGAGAGATAAACTTGACTGTTCCTTCAGAGGTGGGGCTTAGGGTGGGTTGATATAACCTACAACAAATAGAACAAAAACAGACCAAGGAGCTTCCTGGATTTAATTCTTCTCAACTGTAAAAAAACCCCAACAACAAACCACTAAAAAAACCCAAGACAAAGCAGACACCCCCTCTCCCAGCTAGGACTCAGTTGAAAATGCCAGTACAAAATAATTGGTAAGATTCTTTATTCTAGATAAGTCATTCCATTCCTTAATTACTCACAATTAAAACCTGTACCTCAGCCTCACCCTCTAGCTACTAGATGTTTGCCTGACAGGCTGAAGCAGATATAATATAAACCATGATCACTCTGCCTTCTCTTCAACAGACTATGTAGACAGAAGTCCTGAGCCCTTCCTTTACAAGTTAAAACCAGTTTTAAAATTCTGGGTGGACTTAATCTCATTTAATTCAAATTATCTGTTAAGTCACAAGCTTATCTAAGCTTGACACTGAGACTTCAAAACTGAATGGAAAACAGGGATCAGCACGGGTGAAAAGAGTTGTCTTCTGAGAGTTTCCGTCTATCAGTCACTACTGATAGAGCTACACGATGAGTTTAAACCAGATGCCTAATTAAAGCTAGGTGAGAACAAATTTGTACGGTATATCAAACCCACAAAATCATTACCCCAGTTACGGGGTAATTTCCCAGTCCTTCTCTTTGGTACTAAGCAACTGGGGAAAAGGTCACAGACTTTTAACAAATTAACACCCAAAATTGCCTACGGATTTAGAGAAAGCTTGGGAAAAATCTGCTTCAGAAAATTACAAACATTAAAATAATAATGAAAAACAGCTTTATAGCGCATGTTTCTTCTCAGCTATAACCAGATCACTGTGGTATCCTGATGTTAAATATTCCATTTTCAGCTTTGGATTGTTTTTTTAATTTATTTATTAGATAATATTGGGACGCTGATAACTAAGTTTATAGATGGATATAAAATCTTTCTGCTGCAGTTAATTTTCTTTTAATGTTACAAATAATAACAAAAAGGACAGACCACTTCATAAATCAGCAAGATTCTTCCCTCTCATTTCCATGAAAAAAAAACCCAATTCAAATGATAACGTCATGCCAACTAGACTTCCACTGGAAGGGGCATCTTTCATGATGAGATAAAAGTGTCATTTCAGTCACTGACAAAGCTTTTGCTGTGGTCTCTACAAAAGAACCTCTTATCTTATCACTGAACACAGCTGTAAGCTTTATAAATGTACGCTGTGGCTGCCCAACTCTAGCTTCTATTGTAAAAGCCATTGGTAGAAAATTGATATGCAAATGTCTGTACAGTTTCTTGTCCTTGGGCTAAGTATGGTAGCTTATCAGGAATTTAGTGATACTTAGAGATTACTTGCCGAGCAGTTCTTCACCACATGGATGAGAGAAACTCATATGCCCTATCATAGTTCTTGAATGTTGAGTGTAAGGCTTGTTTAAGCACAGTGATGTGGAAAACTTTGGGGTTAAAAGGACCATAGAGATAAACATGAATCCACAGCTTAAGGCTCCTATACAGAGATAAAATTGTCTTCCTGGCCTTACTAGCCACTCCTGAAGTTATGCATTGAAGGACTGCGTTCATTTTGTTTTTTCTTAGTTTTGGAGACTGATTTTGCCCTCTTTGACCGCGCTTCTTTGGAGTCTCTGCTGTCCGGGAGACAGTCCTTTGGAGATAAGGTTTGCCTCTCTTGTTTATGAAACTATGATGAATGTCACCTTTGCAAGAAAACCCAAGCAATCCATGCCTTTGCCCCATCCCCTTCATTGTGTCCCATCCCTCTCATAATACCTAAACATACACCTATTCCCTCTGTGCTGGACCTCAGCATGTCCACAAAGACATGGCTTATCTTCAGCTCCCCAGATATGAAGGAGCAGCTATTCATAGAAATATAAATCAAGTTGGAAAGGACCCATAAGGACCACCCTCTCAGTGAAGAACTTCCTCCTAATGGCTAATCTGAACTTCCCCTGATACATCTTCACTCCATTTCCTTGTTTCCTGTCAGTGGTCACTAAAGAGGAGATCATCACCTTTCCACCTCCCCCTCTGCTGCCTCCCTTGAAGAAGTTGTCCACTACCACGAGGTCACCTCTCAGTCTTCTCAAGCTGAACAAACCAAGTGACCTCAGTGATTCCTCACAAGTCTTGCCCTCCAGGCCTTTCACCACCTTGGTTGCCATTCTCTGCACACACTAATAATTTGATGGCCTTCTTATACTGAGGAGCCCAAAACCACACGCAGTACTCAAGGTGGGACTGCACCGGTGCAATGTGGAGTGAGACAATCACCTCCTCCAACCAGCCAACGATGCTGTGCTTGATGCACCCCAGGACGCTGTTGGCCCTTTGGCTGCCAGGGCAGTGTTGGCTCATATTAAACTTTACATCAGCCCAGACCCCCAGATATCTTTCCGTGGGGCTGCTTTCCAACCTCTCATCCCCCAATTTGTATGTATAACCAGGATTACCTCATCCCACGTGGAAAATCTTGCACTTATTCTTGTTAAATTTCACATGGCTGGTGAGTTCCCAGATCTCTTGTCTATCCAGAGCTCTCTGTAAAGCCTCTCCATTCTTGAGGAAGTCCACAGCTCCTTCTGGTTTAGCACTGTTGGCAAACTTATTTAATGTGCATTCGATTCCTATGTCCAGATGATTTATAAAAACATTAAAGAATACTGGCTCTAATATTGTGTAGCTTCTCTTTGGAAGAGAAAGCGCTGCTCTCCCACTAATTTTTGCATCATTTTAAGCTCAAGGCATAACAGATCTCCTTAATAAACATACAACGATACCCAAATTTCATTAGCGATTTGTAAGGAGATAGGAATTACCATACGGAAAATATGCCTTTCACGATCTGAATGATACATAATCTTACCCTGAATATTCAGCTAGCTGCCAACCTAATTTGAATTGCTTAATAGAGATAACTTTTAGAAAGATTCATCTCATTTCTGTTCAGCCACAGAAAAGTTGTGCATCTGATCTCTGGTAGTCACCTGATTGTTTTTCCCATGTGAAATAAAGAAATAGGTATTTTCAGAGGAACGGGCATCCCAATCACTCATAGATGCCTTTCAAGCATGGGATAAGTTTGCCTATCCAATGCTTATGTATTTGTGTGTTATGGAAGAACCTCAGATACTTACTGGGTGTGATGCCTAATTTCCAGTGGGGTAAATATTTCCACACTGCCTAACTTTATGTACCTGACTAAAAAGTCTAGAAGGTTGGACTGTGATTCTTTGGATGGTGGTGCCACCTCTGGAGGAACCCCTTGATAATGCAGAAAATTACTTATCTAGGCTCCCAACATCACGTATTTTGTGTTTTAAGTGTCTTGGTTATATGGCAACCGGAACAACATACCATTTACCAGATTGTATGGATGAAACTTGTTTCGGTGGCAACTGAAGTCACAAATGCTGCCTGGAGTTTAGGTTTATGTTTTGTTCTTTGGCTTGACTCTACTATAAGATAGGACTAGTTTCTCAGACATCCAGGGGAGCTCGCTGTGGAACCTCTGCTATGGATAATTAGGTACAAGAGAGAGGGAATCCAACCTGATAGTAGCCTGCATGCCGCATTACAGGGCTAACAGTTTGAAAAATCTTGTGGCGGCATCATGTGCCTAAATTGAACCTGGCAGCCAGAGATATTATGACTCCAGACTTCCATAGTGCTCAATTAGAAAACCCAAACATGCCATTTTGAGCAAAATCTCTTTTTGTAGGTAGGATAGTCTGAGAGGGAGCAGTTTTTCTGGGAAGCATAACGTGCTGTTTCTTCTTGTCAAGAGAAAAACCTCCACCACTGAGTAACACTGCAACACGTTGAAGTCCTGCAGTCTTCTGGTAGGATGAGGGGAAAGGGATCCAAATTGTGCCAGGGGAGGTTCAGGTTAGATATTAGGAAGAATTTCTTTACTGAAAGGGTTGTCAGCCATTGGAATACGCTGCCCAAGAAAGTGGTTGAGTCACCATTCCTGGAGGTGTTTAAGAGACGGGTGGATGTTGCATTGAGGAATATAGTTTAGTAGGTTGATAGGGCTGGGACAAAGGTTGGACTTGATGATCTTCAAGGTCTCTTCCAGATGAAACTGTTCTATGATTCTGAGTCTATGAGTTCATACATCCAAGATGAACAGAACTTAGTGTACTATCTAGTGACTGCATTCATGTGGAGATAACAATAAATATTATGACTGTGGTAGACTGGATAGGCCTGAAGCAAATTGCAATATTTCAAACTGTTCAGGTGGTCATGTTTACCTTTTATTTCAGCTCACAACATTAGGAGATGGAAATAGAAAACATGATGTGAAGTACATCCATTTTGCATGTGCATAACTTACCAATTCTAACGCAATCATTATATCTAAAGATTTTTCCAGGTTCAGAAAATGACTTTTTTTCTAATTATCTGTGATCTTCAAAATCCATTAGAAAACAGCCATATTGCAAGGAATGTAGTAAGCAGATTTTGTACCTCATTAATATTTGCCTGTTTTGGATTTTTTCCCATCCTGCAGAGGGACTCCTGATGTGATTTGGACTTATTTCCCTTTGCATAACCAATTAAGTATACACTGACATAGGGACATTTCTCTCAATCTATATGTGTGTCCCAACCTCCAGGTTCTAGAGAAAGCTGCTTTCCAATCTAGTAAATACTACTTATTTCTTTACTTACAGAAAGTGAAACTGAAAGAATGAAATGAACATCAGAGAGCAGTGACTGTTTCTGAAAAGAATCTATTTAACTGAATAATTTCTGCCTATCATTACTCCATTTCAAACTTTACACCTAAAATTACGTTTAGAAAAAATATCCAAAAAAGACATTTCTCATAAAATGGTGACTTTATTAAAACAATGGTTGCCACCAAATTCTAGTAGACAGAGTATACGTACTAGCTTGTTATAATATTTAATCTGGAGTTTATGGTACATGGAAATAGATCAGCTTAAATATAAGAACAGGAAAAAATGAGACAGCAGGGAACTGTTCCTTAACGACTGAATTCCCTCTTTAAATGACACCATCACATTCAGATTGATCTACAACTTCACCTCCACATTTCACATTTAGTTGAACTCTCTGTGTAAGTACACAAACCAACTAAAGAAGGTCGAGACTGAACTCTCTGGGTCAGTTATTCTCCATTTATCTGCTATGAAGATTTCTTGCACCATCTGCTGAAATATTGTGTATTGATATTGTACGGCATCCTGAGTCCTGCTGGAGTTGTAGGTTGGTTCTACATGATAATTCTGTACTACTTACAAGTAGTAAATGAAATGAAACAAACTGTTATATGCTAATATGAAACCCACAAAACAAAAGAGCATGGCCTAATAAGCTCATGCAAAAAGAGGGGAACAAGGTTTGGTTGCAGATATCAGGCTGCCTTTGTGGAAGCAGAGAAGCCAATGACTCCAGTCATGTCAGGGAGATGGGTCATTATTGTCTGTGTCAACCTTTCATTTCCCAGGAGTTTTTCAAGACACAGCAAAAGGTATATCATCTCTGATGGGCATTTTAGTATCAGCTGAAGCTATGTTTAAGCAGCTACTACAGATGTGTACATGCCAACTTCAATAATGAAAGTGTTTCTTAACTTACCAGTGAACTTTCTTTCCATGGCTTCACTCACACCACAAATGTCGTACTAGACAGAGCCAAACTCTGTGCAGAAATCTCTCCTTGGAATAATTAGGCATGAGAAGGCATCGTTACCACTTCTTTCACAATCCATTTGCAGCAGTGGTGATGATGGGATAACGTGCTTTCAAGTGGCCTGTCTCAGCCTTTGGATGCTCTCTACCTGCCTGTCAGACATGTGCAGCTGGGTGTGCAATACAGCAGATCATTGCGAGCTACTCTGCTGTGGGTACTGCATCCTGCTGAGCAAAACTGCTAGTTTCTGCTTTTACAAAAAACATGAGAAACAGAGAAACTAGACAGCAGCTAGGACTGTCTGCCACTGTTTTAATCCCTTGCCCTGGCATTCCAAGGAGCCAATGTAATAGCATAGCTAATACAGACCAAAAGTGACCATAAACACTTTTTTTTTTTTTTTTTCCTCTCAGGAGTAGGTACCAATAGATAAAATTAATAGATATTAACTGTCCAAAACCTCCTGTCTTCCTATCTTTTTGCAGATTATTCTATGGCTGTGGTGTTGTGGAATGACCCGTAGGAGTCAGGTAACTGTAAACTTGGTCAACGGTCCGAACAATATATATTTTGTATTTCCTAGGAAGACACTTGATTCTAAGGAATGAATTTTTTTCATAGCTGCTCCACTTAGTTATGCTTGGAAGCATACGGATAAATTAGGCTAAGGTTATTTCACACCTGAAACACTATCCTGAAACACTATAGCAGCTCTTACAACACCCTTATGATCTGCCATATCAACACACCTGCCATATATTTACTTTTTGACTGATTGCCTAAAGTGAGAATGGAGGAAGCTTCTGCACATTTGTGTGCTAAACCAAATACCTTCTGTTACTATCACATGTACTAATGCGTGTTACAGAATAGCTCAGGTCCATTAATACATATGTGTGCATATGTATATATATGTACATAAGTAAAGGAACATAAAAAGGAATAATCGTATTATGTTTTGTTTCTTCATTATAATTTAGCAGCTGCCTATTTTTGAGACAAAACAGAAATTATCCATCTGGCTCTGACACCATGGGAAATCCATATATTTTTGAATGCATATTCAAGCTCAAACACCTGCAATAAAACCTCAAATGTCTGGGTTTATTTCTCTCATTTATACACATTTTCTTGCATCTCTGCCTCCCAGCCAGGGAGACAAACAGAGCTGAGATTGCTGAACCTTCTGATACTTCCATCTAAATGGTCCCTACTTTGGGAAATGTCCTCAAAATGTTTCCAAAACACTTTGACAATTGCATGAATCAGATCAATGTAAACACGTGTGCTTTAAGGGAGACATGTACTTCAAAGCTCACCTAAACATTTAGCTTTTCAAAGCTGAGGCATTTTTCTGTTTGAAGTTGTGCTATATGTGCTATCTTTAAGTTTATAGAAGGTTTTGAACACAGTTCGTGGTGTCATGCAGAGAAGAAAAATACCACACAAGGATGAGAAACAGAAATGGAGGCTCCAGGATACTTCCAGGGTTTCTTCCATTCTTGTTATCCCTGGCAAGGTGTGTTGTGCCCACTGCTGGGTGCCACACACTGGCAAGGTGGGGATCCAAAGACTGTCATGGGGAGAACACCGAGAACAATCAAGGTTGAATGACAAGAAGATCTACAAGCAAAGACTGCTGGGGAGAAGAAAATAGCTAAGTCCAAAGAAGATAAGAGAGAGGAACAGGAATAGCTTGCAGAATCACCTTTGCTAGTGGATGTAAAGAGTACCTACCTATCAGCTAGATCAACTGCTGGGAAACAGGTAATACGGGTGACATCACCCTCAGGTGAAGAAAGGATAACTTCCAACCTGGAGATTTCATAACTGTATTGACAGATCTGTACCTGCAATTACAGAGTCACAGAATCCGAATTATTGAGGCTGGAAAAGACCTCTGTGATCAACAAACCCAGCCTATGACCCAACACCACCACATCGGCTAGACCAGGGCACTAAGTGCCACGTCCAGCCTCTCCTTAAACACCTCCAGGGACGGTGACTCCACCACTTCCCTGGGTAGTGCAGTCCAATGCCTGATATTGCATGGATACATAATTTTCTGGAACAGCTGCCCCCGTGCACGTGTGTGTATGATCTTTCTTTTCCCTTAGGCAGTTCCACTTCTTACAGTGCAATTGCATATTGTCCTCTGCCTGGAGCAAGATCTTGGGTACTGCCTTGCCCCTATATTTTAATGTGGGAAACCACAAGCCACCAAGGCTCTGGATCTTGCAAAAAGGCCAGGAAGTGTGTAGTAGGAAAGAAGAGGGATCAGAGTGAGTAATTTAGTTAAAGAAACATAGCCATTTTATTTCATAAATTCTATATAAACTGAGATGAAATCACCAAAGATTCCAGAATGAATTATCAGAAAAACCCCACCACCCAAAACCAATGCCCCTCAACATTCTGGAAGTCTCAGAAGATCTGTTTTAGCCATTTCAGGTCTATTTTTGACAGTCCCATGTTTAATATCTTTGCCTGAAGGTCCAAGTGCAACTCTTTCCTGTGCCTGAGTCTAAGTAGCGCTTGCTACCAAGAACCCTTGGTTCTCAAGATTTTGCTTTCCCTATTGGATCACAGTGTAATTTACTCATTTTTTTTGCATTCTTTTTCTTTCTTTTTCTTTTTTTGGGGGGGGGGGTGTCAGAGTATCCAATGAATATCTATTTCTGCAATGCATAGAGAAGCAGCTTCAACAGGAAAGGCTGAGAAGAGTTCACCCCACAACAGGGATTTGAGACATTTTCTGAATAACTCGAATATGTTCAATCCTTGCTGTCAAGCAATTAGAAAAATAATTTCAATATAGCCCAGGCAAGTATGTTGAATATAAGCCTTTCAATGGAAGCAAGGTAACAATGGTGGCTACATCTATACTGCCAAATAAAATAAGACCAGGGAAAGATCCTGAGCCCTAATCATCCACAATGCTAAACAGTTGTCTTGTTCCCTGGGTTTCTTTTGTCTCTAATGGTCTTTCTCCAAGACTAATCTGCTACAATTAGCAAAGGGCTAACCCTAAATAGTGGGGACTGAGGCCAATTGGTGCCACTAGACTTTAGTGATAAGGATCAGTTCTGGCCTTTTTCTCTACATGACTATTGACAGTTGCTGTGACCTCCTCACTTGTTTTGTGCATGACAGCTAAATTCCTTTTGAATTTAGTCCTTTGTTTTAACTTTTAAAAGTTAAAAATGAACAAAAGCCAACTTTCAATAAGTAGTTCCACTTTTCAAATATATTTCTGCAAATTGGTTTGGCCCAGCATTTCAGACTCGAGTTTTATGTATATATACACAGACACTTTTTTGGTTTAGTTGTCGAACTCCAAAAAAAAATTCAAAAAATAAAGTAAGCACTAATTTACACAGTCCTTTCCTTCAAAGACATTTCTTTCAAGAACCTGTGACAGTGTGTTCATGAAAATGTTGAGTCCATGTCTTCAAAACAACACATTACTTATTTTTTCCTCAAAGCACTTAAAGTGAAGTTTAAATCAACAGCAGTTTGCTCACACATTTGCTGCTCTGGGCCTCTCTAAGCTCACCTCTGACAAGTGGAAGTGGCTCCTAGAGCCTGTAGTGTCTGCTCCACAGAGTGCGATGCCCTACAAGGCCCTGAGCTGACACCACACTAGTTATCTTTGATACAGATATCTACTTCCATTTCTAGACTGCCTGTTTTAAGTGTCCACTAAGCCCTTTAAAGTTAACTCTGGTATCTCTGCATCACACTGAAGCCATCTCCTGCAACTTGCTGCTGTCCTGTGTTTTAGGCTCTCCAACATCTACCCTACATCCTGGCCTACCTCAAAACTCTCCCTTTCCATCATAATTTCCATTTTAGCTGGCTCTGTCTACCCTTGGGAGGAACTGAGGCTCTCTTGGTGGGAGGACAGCTTCTCCCCTGAGGCAGACGTGGGAAAAAGAGGACAAAAATCTTCCTCGTGAACCTTTAAAGGTCACTTCCATCCCAAAACATGCTATGATTCCATGATTCTCAAACCTATTCCATTAATGCTGCCATATCTAGATAATAAAACATTTGTCCTTAGCTGTTTAGTTCTTTAAAAAGCCACTTATAAACTCCTTTTATTTATCCCTTTGCATTCAGACAGGCAATTCAAAGCTGAGCAGAGAATCCAAGCCATCTTCAGTACCATCCCTGTTCAACAAAGTCAACATTTTCCTTGCTGATTATAACAAACACTGCCGTATCATGTATAACAGTAGTCAGTCTTCCCATCTCTTTCTCGATTACTCAGCCTTCTAGTCTACTGATGCTGCAAAGACCTACTCAGCTCAGATCTTGTCCCATTTTTCATGTGATTGGAAATCTTCCAAGAAAGATTTTTCCCCATCCCTTTCATGTCAAGGCTAGGACTTCAAATTAGTGCTAATAGTTTTCAAAGGAAACTGCATGCAGCTCTGTGAAACTGGGAGACATCCCAGCTGGGAACTGGAATGAGGAAGAAATGAGAAAATAAGGAAAAATATGAAACATTCATTTCATGGGAAAAAAAAAGGAAAAATTCTGGCTCCTCAGGGGTATGGTCCTTTGGGAAAAATACATACTCTTCCAGCAAACATCTATTTTATTAGTACATGTATTGAGATTGCTTTCAAGTCAGCTGCTTGCCAGGAGCTAACCGTTGAGTTGAGTCCCCTCGGTGTGCAGGGATGTTTTGACAGGCGTGGGAGCTCCCAGGGGGAATCAGCAGGACCCTCTGGGCAGCTGGGTCTGTGCTCCACAAACACCCATTTTGGAGAGAGGGAGCTGGTTGTGCAAGGGACCCCCAGCCAGGCTGTGGGCCTCCCTGGGCTACATGGTGGACACAAGAACCCCGAGACCTTCACCTCAGTATCCCTGGTACCCTGAAACTGAGAGGATGCTCAGGAGCCCTTTATTTATTGACTCCACTTCTGGACAAAGGGTGATGGGCTGATTCAGCCTGTTGGTTTGTATGTTTTTCTGATCACAGGGGGTGTTAGATGAAACACAGAGTGGAGCGCAGACCCATGACGCTTTGGTGTGTGAGTTAATACGCATTAATGATGCTCTTGTGAATCCTGGGCACCAAAGGAACGAAAAAAAAATCTATGCAACAGAGCATCTTTCAGAGGCTCCTTATGAAAACAGGCCATCTGGCTTCACTGCAGTGCATTTGTTAACTCTCCAGCCTACTACTGTTTCCCTGCTGGGTGACACATGCTGAATCTGTCACACATCTAGAACAAAATTATAAATAAACAATGGTGTATTCAAATAAAACAGAACTTTCCTGCAGTAGACTTAGAGGGAATAGAAAAAAAAGAAGCAGAGATGCAAATCCTTGTTCTTTTGTGTGTGGGAAAGTAGATCTCCTGTTCAACGCTGGAAAAGGGACTCAGATCTGCCTGGAGGAAAATGCCTTTTGCTGAGTGATGCTGCTCATAAGTGTTGCAGATGAAGACCTAAAGATATTATTGCTAGCAACCACTTGGTCTAGTTGGTATCTCAAACACAGTCATGGCCCTATTTTGCTGTTCACCGGCACGTGGTGAGAAAAAACTTGCAGTACTCCAGGTTTCAAGAGAAACAAGGGCAATGGGGAAGCAGAGAGGTGAAGTTCAATAATGAATTAGTGGGATGAACAGGAAAGAGAGCCCAAGCTTCCTGTAAAGTAACTGGAGTATAGGATTGCACTCACATCACCGTTTGTGGGGATTTTGTATGCTGTCTCAGACACAGAGCAGTTCCCTCCTTTTCTCTTGTATAAATCAGAGATGTTCTCTAGCGTAGAGTGGCTGTTGGGTCTGAGAAACCCAGCTGAACTGCAAATCCATGTCAGCCAAGATGCAAGATAAATATTTAGGACTTCTCATCTCTCAGTCATGCCCTCACTTTTTGAGCATCAGAAAGAAAGCTGGAGAAAAATTACATGCCAGATCCCTGGCAGCCGGTTTCACCCATAAGCCAGGCCTCATTTGCCTGTGAACTGTGTGGCAGTAAAGTGATACTTTATAGTGACAGCTCCTGGGAAAGACAGAAGAAGCTTTCCATAGGCTTGCGAGTCAGAAGGTCATGTTAACACTGGCTGCAAGCCATCACTCTCTGTAGGTAACAGCTTTCTCTAGACCAAGAAGGCACAGGCCCTGCTAACTGGGATACTCTGCTTTTCCTTTTTACATTTGCTAAGTCTGTATTATTCAATGCCTGAACAAATAATAATTGGGAAACAGTGCAAAATTGTTGCAAGTTAGATTTCCCGGTGGAGGTGGTGCATTTGTACAGGCTGCAGTGCTCAAAGGCCAAAAGCTGTGTTGTTAAAAGATTAAAGAGTTATTCTATTTCAGACAATCTTCAAAAAACAAACACCCGCTGGGTCTGGTTTTGCCCAGTCCAACTTTCTGCAGCTTATTCGAAGTCACAGTATACGAGTGGAATTGCTTTGGATTCATGTTCATGGGAGTAAGAGATAAGCTGGGCTTATGGTGGTGAGTGACTGTATCCTGAGGCATAATTGGGTCAGGAGTGTCTGTGTGTGCGTTTGTACACCCACAAACTATACAGCTAGAACCACTTTCCTGCACACACACACTTCCACTGACAGGTACAGACACAAAATGCTGTACTGATGAACTAAACCTGGATAACTACCAAAAAGAATGTTGTAAGAGCTATTGAGACTGCTGTGCCATTCCATGGAAAATGTAAGCTTCTCACAGAGCAGGCTGCTGTCAAAAGGAGTGGTCTAACAATCTGCCCAGCTGCTGGCTCCAGGTTTCTGCTCACCATCTCCAGTACTGGGAGTCACAGAAGCTCACCAATAAGGTCACAGAGGCCACAGAAGAACCATGATTGTACAACCAGTCCTGAGAAAGTCAGCAGAGGGAGGCAGGACTGGTACTGTTGGCAGCAGGAGTGTTTTTGGTTGGCACAAGCTTGCTTTAGGATATCACCCTCATTTCAATCTCCTTTATACCCATTTCTTTCAGGAGAAACTCCACCATGATCACTGGAGTTCTAGCACTGACATATCCATCCAGGCTTCCCAGCAAAGATGGGCTGGATTAACCACAACACACCCATGCCAAATTTTGAGCATTTTTTAATACTAGCCACTACTTTCAGTGTGAAATTCAGACTTGGAAACACTATAAGCTTCCTCAACAGCTGAAAACCTCTGAAGACTGTGATAAAGAAGCTGGTAAGAAGCATACATCTTAATGACTATATAGGGAGTCAAATACCTCTTTTAAGGCAATGTACTGGGCTCACATATTGAAGGTGAAACAAGCTAGAGCCAGGAAATTAAAATAAAATCAAGCAAGTGGGTAGAGGAACAGCCATCTCTGAGTTTGCCCCAAGGTATCTCCATTGACACGCTGCTGTTGGTACCACCCGCGTTTTCATTGCTTGTGCACTCACCGTGACTGCAGGACTCTTGCGTCTGGGGCCGTTCACAGCCTGAGGAGATTTCTCAACTTTCACAGACCAGAAAACAGAGTGGGCAAAGGGAAGCCAAGGCAGGAGCAGAACGAGAGCACCAGGCTCTATAGTATAGGACAATAAATACATTTTTATTTTGACTAGGTAATGACGAAAAAAGGTCTCCATTCAGCTTCACTTTAAACACATGGAAGTGTCTTGCAAAAGCCAAGAGTGACCACGCTCTTCTGAAATGTGGCCCTCAAGTGGCTCATACTGCATTTGAGTACCTCCACAACCATCAGCGGCAGCATGACCTAGTCTGTACAGACCTATGTGCTCACATCCCAGAAAGGGATTTTGAATACAGCCCTTTGAACTCTGATTCAGTTGTTGCTTGGGCCAACAAGAGGATTTACCCCCCTGAGCCCTCCAGACTGTCCCTGTTACCTGGAGTACCATTTGAGCAGAACACTGAGCTGAGGCCCAGATCCAGCAAAGCGTGTTTGGGGATGTACTTGAATGCGTTATCCCATACTCTGACTGAAGCCCCTGCTTGCCTCCTGATGCTGCCGATGGGAGTCCCCATCAGGAATTCATTCAGTCTTCCCAGAAGAAGCTGGGATGCGACCTTCCCCTGAACCGTCCCTCTCGCATACCAGACAAGCCAGGCAGCAGCTCTTGTCAGGACTGAAGTTTTATATCTTCACCACACCAGAGGCTCCCCGCATGCAGTGTGGCTGCTGAAAGCAGAGGCTGCTCTCTATTATTCAGGTCAGAGTTCACTTTCTGGTTTGTCGGGAATCAGGCTCCAGGATCGAATACT
The DNA here is from genome assembly GCA_020746105.1 of Trogon surrucura. Classification (NCBI taxonomy): domain Eukaryota; kingdom Metazoa; phylum Chordata; class Aves; order Trogoniformes; family Trogonidae; genus Trogon; species Trogon surrucura. Next base: position 29,384,221 of record CM036617.1, on the reverse strand, counting down.
TGTCTCTGTTAGGCATTACTCCAACAGACATCCAAGGGAGTTTTGCTCATGCAGGGACATATTTGTCCCCAGGTTCCCCTAGGGAGAGATGCACAGCATGCTCTGGAAACCATGAGCAATGGGTATTCTTGTTGGAGTGAATTACATTTGCCAGATTTGATTTATTCGAATAAGAAGCATATTCATCTGTTTCCTACTATATATTGTTTATAAAATCAGCATCTCCAGAGAGTCATGAGCCAACTGCTGCACATGACCCACACTGGGATTCAGGCTGCAACAGGAATCTCAGCTTGGAACAAGAATTCTCTCTTAGATGAACTTTTGAAACTGTATCTACATTGTGAAATATTTGGATATTGAGCAATGGAAGAATGTGGAACATAAACACTAGCAACTGCTTCCTTTGAGCATTAGCAAGCTTCGGCAAGCAAGTTGGGTGCTGCTGTGGTATACAGGGCACACAAGAAATCTGCTCAGAAAGCAAGTCTTGTAAAGGTGCATTCATAATACACTGATTAAATTGCACTACTTCCCTCCAGATAGCCATTCCTCCTAGTTACTACTGTGGGTGAAGCATTTGTAAGTGAAAAGTGCATTTTGCCCTTCAAGTCTCTATGGTAGTCCTTTGTTTACGGCCTAAAATTTTTCTAGGAAGTAGTATTTGACTGTTTGAAAGGTTTGTGTCATCCTCTACATCCTGGACATTATGCTCAGAGAAATCCAGTTTAATCAGGGATTACTAGGATGTCCTACCGAGCCACACTAGGATTTGACTTGCAGGCATAGAAAAGGGGACATGCTCTTTATTGGCTCTTATTCAGTAGTGGTCCAAAGCTGCAGGGAGTCAGCTCAGACCTCAATAAAATGTATTGCTTCTTCAGCAAAGTGAGCAGAACACCATGCCCTTCTGGAAGCAATTCTGAGCCAGCAGGTCAAAAATAAAGAAAACACTCTTTTTCTTTTTCTTTTTTTTTTCTTTTCTTTCTTTTTTAGTGTAGTGTCCCAAAACTTTTAACTGACTAACAATGCAGATTCCTAAATTATACAGATTATACCTGTCAGCAGTAGCTTTGATCTGTTCAAGGGCAGCTCAAAAAGCAAAGCCTTAAGCAAGAGTAGGACACTGCATTGCTTGGAAGAAGAGATTGAGTTAGAACTTTTCTCTTCAGCCAGGCTCAGTGCCAAAGCTTGAAACCAGCTGTGAGCTTCAGAGTCATCATAGCACTGCAGTGAAAGATTTAAATAGCACATGGACCTTCAGGGTGGCCTTCGAAGGACCCCCCCACACACACACCTGCCTGCATGGCCATTCCAGACCACAAACCTGCTTACTGCATCCACATCATCCCTAAGGAGTAACAAACCAGCAGTGATGAAGAGGCAAAACCCAGGAGACAAGAGACTATGTTTTGTGTGTGGATCAAACTAATGCTTTTCTTTTGTGGGGGTGCACTGGTATCCATATTTGCTGAATGCCTGAAAGAATCATAGAATCATAGAATGTTAGGGATTGGAAGGGACCTCGAAAGATCATCAAGTCCAATCCCCCTGCCAGAGCAGGAACGCCTAGATAATGCTACACAGGAACGTGTCCAGGCAGGTCTTGAATGTCTCCAGAGAAGGAGACTCCACAGCCTCTCTGGGCAGCCCGTTCCAGTGTTCCGTCACCCTCACTGAGAAGAAGTTTCTTCTCAAGTTTAAGCGGAACCTCTTATGTTCCAGTTTCAGCCCGTTACCCCTTGTCCTATCATTGGTTGTCACCGAGAAGTGCCTGGCTCCATCCTCGTGACACTCACCCTTGATATATTTGTAAACATTATGCTTAGTTTGAGTCCTTCTTTTATTACTGGAACAGAAATTTCACCAGAATGTACTTCTAAAAATGCCCCCTTGCCTTCTGATTACTTACTTATGTTCTGTTCTCACTTAATTCCCACTGAAATATTACATTATGGAATCACACACAAAAAAAATACCATGGAGAAAATGCAACATAGCAGAAGAGTGGTGATATTTCCCAGGCTGTAGGAACAGTGTTCAAACACTTCCTTTTTTTCTTTTTCACCTCCTCTCATTACCTCCCTAGTCTTGTTCAAAACATTGGCAACAAAGGGAATACACTGTGGGCTGTTCTGGTCCTGATCAAGACAATGGCAAATCATTCACTGACTTGAGGAAGGCCACGGTTTTACTTATAGACTGCCCTGAAACACAGAAACAGTGTGGAGTGGTGGTGAAAAAAAAGAGATGTTTTGCAAAATTTTTTCTAATTGTGAAATCCAATTGCCTTGCTCCATTCTTCTTTTTAAATGATAAAGTCTTATTGCTTTCCAGCACCCGTGATAGTTCTTTCAGTGAAGGGCATGTTGGACCAGTCCAGTAAGTCAAGGTGTTGCAGAGGTGGACTTGTCACCATGTGGCTGGAATTCACTGAGTACTGGTGACACTGTCACATAAACGGGGCAGCACAGATCCTGTTGGAGATGAGCCATTCCCAAACATGCCCAGGGTCTCATAAGGGTTATGGCTATACTGCAGCCCCTCCACATCTTTCTGTTGCTTTTGCTCTTATGAGCTAAGTGAAAATTGTAATGAGCAGATGACCTAAATAATGCCTTGGGGTGTAGATCCAAGATATATGTCTGTGAGAAGTATGTGTATATCTAAAACAAGGATAGAAGAAACTCTTTTCCTTCCTTTTCCTAAGAAATCATGTGTCTCTGCTATCCTGCTGACTCTTCATTTATTCTTAATAAAGCACTTAGATATTCATGTAAGTTTAAAACAAGCCCAGGAACAAACTGACCATGATTCTTCACTGATTCACTTCATACAGTGACTTAGGCTCAAGCATAACAAGGCACTCAATTCACTGTTTTTCTTATGTTTGAGCCTCTGATCCTCTTTGGGGTCTGTTGTCCAGCAGCCCTCTCCTGAAGAGCTTGCATCCAAGTGTAAAACAAGAGGCAAAGCGGGGAGGACTTGTAAGCAATCAACCTTATCGACGAATCCAAGGAGCAATGGCCTCAGCACCTTCACAGTCTGTGTCCAAAACATGGCAGCGCACAGTTGGAAGGAGGTAGCAAGCGGAAATTTGCAGGTACATGGGAAGAAATCCTTATCATCTGAGAGGCAGCATGGAAACACATGGCCATGCAATCCATGAAAGCATGCATAGGTGCGAAAACAAAAGTGCTGACAGTTAAGCCTGAAGCAAATGCAACTCCCTGTGTGCCTGCAGATGGGCAGTGGCTGAAGAGTTCTGGCAAAATAATTCTCTGTGGCTGTACAAACTGGAGTAAAAAGTATAACTGAGATCTTGCAACATCTTACATTTCAGCCTCTGAGTATATTTATTCACATCTCTATTTTTGTATAGTCGAGGAATCTCACTGACTTAGGTTCTCCCATCTCAACTGACCATGGGTTTGGCTCTTCCAGGCCTAAGCCCTGACCCAGCAAAGCACTTCTGTGTGTTTATTTTCAAGCAGGTCAGCATTCCCATTACCTTCATATTTCTTGCATATGCATTCTTTAATGGATCTACTACTACCACAGTTACTACTGTTTCTTTTAATCTCATTTATTTTCCCTTCACTTTCTGGCCTTTTCCCCTAAGCCTCTCAGTTTTCTGATAACATATGTACTTTGAAGTATTATATCTTTTTGCTTCTCCAAGTCTGAGTTTGCATAGACCGTTAATTCACAGTGAAAGGGTATCCAATAATTAACCAGCATTACAATATTGTTTCCTGCTTTCTTATTAAGGGATGATAGATCTCTGATTCACAAACCTACACCATCGTTATGGTACTCCAGAATGTACTCATTAAGAAGAATTATACAGACAATTAAAGATTCTCATTTAATTTCTCCCTTTTATTCATGGTTAAGAATGTGAATGAACTAAACACAAGTTACTGACATGGTTCTGTATGGATGTTTTGTCTGGCATATTTTGCCAGACAACTTCCCCGTTGCAAGAAAATACTGAAATTAATTATCTTATTTACTTCATTAGTTATCACAGATGAATAATTTCTAGGTCTTTAACAGATCTGGTATCAATATAGCAGCTAAATTTCATACTCAGCATGACAACATTCAGCACAGATACTGTTTACTGTGAGGATATTTACATTTGTGCATTCAGCCTTGCCTTCACTGATCTAAAATTAGATCTTCTCTGGACTTTAGTGTCACCTCTGTATAAAACATGGGCTCAAAACAGGAGCTAGTACCAATTTGGTGTCTAGCGACTGCTCTTGGGCCAGGTTTTCTCATAACATGCTACATCTCCCTTTCTGTCACAGACTGAGCTGCCCATGTCCATCCTTCTTTCCCATTTTTACTCCTAACTCTGAGTTGTGCCAGATGCTTCGTAACTCCCTGAATGCATCAAAGCAATGTAAGAGTAGCCCTGCTTTTTCAGACATTGGGTTCGCCTCACCTAACATCTGGCCTCCTGACAGCAATGGTTCAGGAAAAAATAGAAGAACGATTCCCTTTTTCAGTATACTTGCATAAGATCAGCTGAGAAACTTTCATTTGTGATAGTCACCAAAAGCAATGACTTTGCAGGTCGTTATCCCAGTATATTCTTCTTCCACATAGTTATTAGTCAGCTTTTTGAACCCTTGCAAATTTTAGCAATCACAACTCTGAAGTTTGTAAGCTCTTCCACTGCACTGCAACATGCAAAGAAATCTCTTTTTTTTTACCTCCCTAATTTATCAGGTGCTCATACTTGTCCACTAAAAAGAAATAAAAGCATAGGCTTACTTGTAACAGCACATAATCATACCCACTACATAGGGAAGTAGTGACGGGATGGTTTGTGTCTATGAGCCCTTGCATAGAGGCCATCAGCCTGGCTAACAACAGGATGGAAGTGGCCAAAAAAGTGGTTGCTGGAGTCCAAACAGTTGAAAAGCTCTGTAGTTTGGCCATATATCAAACATGCGCGCTTTGCAGATCAAGATCAGAGGTGACGATAATAAACTCCCTAAAAACATTGTATGCCAAATCTGGTGGCTGTTTTGGTATTTTATTTTAAATTAAATTTCATTTTCTTTGCCAGAGCAATGTCAATTTCACATTCTATAAGAGTTCAGTTTCTTTTAGGTAGCACTGGGCAGATGAATGACGGGAATCCTGGAGAGTGGATTTTCTAGCATTATATTTTACAACAAAGCACTAGCGACCACATCAGTTTCTAGGCTGATAATCATTATTTACTTGATCCATACAACATTGCTGTGTTCAGATTTTTTCCTTCTCATGCACTTTTATGAATACTCAGTCAGCGTAAGTATAAGTAACTCAGAGTTGAACTTGGGCTTTTGTAAGTTCCTCCATAGCACAGCATGCCAGGAGTGTCATGCAGATGAATATCCTTCAGTCTTAACCATAGTCACCATAGTAGTAGTAACATTTAACATAGGCAATCACAGTAGGTGGCGTAGAATCATAGAATAATAGAACAGTTTCGGTTGGAAGAGACCTTAAAGATCATTGAGTCCAACCTTTGTCCTAGCCCTACCAACACCACTAAACCATGCCCCTCAGCACATCTGCCCATCTCTTACACACCTCCAGGGATGGTGACTCAACCACCTCCCTGGGCAGCCTGTTCCAATGGCTGACAACCCTTTCAGTAAAGAAATTCTTCCTAATATCCAAGCTGAACCTCCCCTGGTGCAACTTCAGGCCATTTCCCCTTGTCCTATCACTCGCCACTAGGGAGAACAGGCCAAGCATCCCCTGGTTGCAACCTCCTTTCAGGTAGTTGTAGAGAGCAATAAGGTCTCCCCTCAGTCTCCTTCAGGCTAAATAGACCCAGATCCCTCAGCCATTCCTTGTACCACACATGCTCCAAATCCTTTACTAGCTTGGTAGCCCAAAGCATGGTCAAAAGCATGGTGTAAGCATGGTCAAAAGCTATGCTGAAGCTACAGATTGTTGCAGCCTTCAAGCCAGGAGATGACAGACGTCAAGTTTGTGTCTGGAAATGACTCCATCACTGTGGAGGGTAGCAAGGCAGGGATGGATACAGACACAACAGGACTTAGCAAGAAATTGCTCTCTGGCCATACTGCACGAAGCAAGCATACAGGGTTGAAAAGTTTTAGTTGGCAGAGAAATATGTGCCTTCCTCAGTCTGCCCATTAAATGCACCCTTCTAAAATTGCTGACAGACGGTTTTTCAAGGATCAGGCAGTGAGAGGTCTGGAATAGATGGTTTTAAGAACTGTGTTTCCTTGGTCGGTGTTTCCTGCTTGGCACTCGGCTGTGTTGAGAAGCAGCATAGGTGACTCAGAAGCTTGGACATGGCTTATGGTTTCACTTCACACAGCCCACAGACACATGGCTTTCTTTCCACAATATTACTGAGTTATGCTACAGTGAATGTTAATGACCCACAATGAAATGATTCCCTACAAAAAGCAAGGCAGACCACTGTCCACAAGTTCTCGATTTTGTTTCTCTTGTCTCTATTAAAATAATTAATTATACTGGGAGAAAGCACACGCAGCCTTGCTGTGAGGTCTCATTGAAATGATACATCTCAGTGGTTATAAAAACACAAAATTACCAGCAGCATAAAAAAATAAAAAAAAAAAATATATAAACCATTCTGGAAAATAAACCAGAGAAGAAGTGATAAGCTCTTTGCCCAGCTTTAAAATCAGGAGAACCCCCACTGATACACGGTATTAAAACTTGCCAAATGAGGGACTTCAGAAAGGAACACAAGGGCTGTGGTTTTGATGGTCAGGAGGTAAGCAGCAAGTGATGCTGGAGAGAGGGAAAGGCTGCCTCCCAATGCATGTTGAGAGGAGGTGTGTTGCAGCCTCATCATGGCTGGCACCTTTACTGCTGTCGTCCACCAAGTGGTGGGTGGCAGTACAAGTGACCGCTGTGCATGTCTCGTGTGTCATTCAGGATGGTTCTCAAGGACATAACCAGGAAAGCTGATGCCTGAGGCTCATATAATTTCTCAGCTGAAAGTCACCATGCACTAGTAAGCAAACATTTCTGCTAGGCTAGCAAAGAAATACATCACCCAGGCTGCACAAGTACAAATAAAATGTTGTTGATGAATTAGGTCAGTGAAGAGCAAGCAGCCAGGTTGGACATGCTGTGCCAGAGCGGGTGAATCTCAGTTCCTGCTTTTCCAAGGAAAAGCGCACAGGGTGCTCACAAGTGAGCTTTCGATGGTGCTGTGCTGCTGCCAGATCATCTTGCTCCACAAGGACAGAGAAGCAACAAATCCCTTTCCAGGGATCGGAAAAGCTTGTGGTGGTGTTTGCCCAGAGACACACAGACACCGCATTAGCACTGCAGTGGAACTGGACAGGACAGTCTGAAAAACAAAAAAGAAGAGTATGGAACATGGCTACAGTGAGAATGCATGCAGATATCCACACTCAGGAAAATATTTTGTTTGCTGATGGAAATACCTGTAATTCAGAGGTTAAGATGGAAATAATCCAGGGATCCGGCATAGCCTAATACTACCAGAGCCAGAGATAGGATTCCATGTATGGAAGAGAAAATTCATTTTATCTAACTGTATTTCTCCAAATAAACCTGATTCTTCTCTAGTGGGCCTTGAGGAGAGAAGGAATAATACTGAACAAAACCCATCTGTTGCAATTGCTAACTCAAGGTGCCAGGTCAGAAATATTTCTTTATCTTTAAAGCATGAAAGCGTGCAGCAACTTAAAAATCTATAGTAAGCAACAGGACACCATGTTTGTAATAATTTCTTTATAACATCATGTTTCATCATTTGCTGTAATTGAGTTCTGCTGAGAAACAGGGTTTTTGATCATGTCTTCTCTCTAATTTCTCCCCCTCTAGTCACTCAAGAAAAAAGGATGATATGGTATCAAGAATAAAATTAAGATTCTGTGGCTATGCAAATAACTGGAAATTAGCATGGACTAAGTTACAAATAAATATATACATGTATGATTTACAGGAAGGAGAAAATGGGCTCAGAATGCAAAATGCAGCATAATTTCTGTCCATAGTATAACCCTGGAGTGTTATCAAAGTACGTATGGTACTCTTTAACATGAAAAGGCAACAAAGTTCACTCTGCAGTCAGAGTTTTAACTGAAGAAATGCAGAAGCAGAAGAGAAACTGCTGATGAAATCATGGTGCATCCCCAAAGGAACCTCTACTGGGGGTAAACTAAAACGCGTTAACTGTTTGGATAGAATCCAAATAAACTTTATGTTTCATATTAGTTGTTTCTTTTAGCACCAGAAAAAAAAAAATAAAACCCACCAACCTACATTTGCACCTTATTAATGGAAATCAATTAGAAACAGTCCAAAAATCAAATAGAAGCCAAGTGAAATGCAGAGCTGACTAGAGGCTCTGAAGGAAATGTGCTTTGTGTTAACTAGGCTGTTAGAGAAAACAAAATATTAAAGCAGTAAGAGCTTCAAAGAAATTCGGTGGACCAGGTCCAAATTCCCAGCAACACACTGGGCTGGAAAAGATTCACTGGACCGTCTAATTTATTTAACACTTTCAATTCCTAAAAGTGCATCAGTAATAAAAAATACAGCACATATTAAAAACCACATTACATTCCTTTGAAATTAATGAATGGCTGCTGGATTTGAGCTTCTATTTTCCACTTAAAAAAACCCTTAGTATAACCAAAAGCTAAATAGTTTGGGATACTCAAAGCAGAGGAATGCAAACAAAAGAAATCTTGGTTAAGAGTAATAAAGGTTATTGCAAAAAAAAAAAAAAAAGACTCGTGCAATTTTTCTGTTTCAATTCTGCTATAGATTTCTTTGTTTCTTGTAAATGCAAGTTTTGCCTTATTTTTAAGGGTGTGATGCTGAAATTAAAGTATGCTCCCTCTGCATGACTGTGCTACAATCGCCCTATGCCCCACACCACATTAGAGCCAGCTTCATTCGGTGATCTGCCAGTGTGAATCCTGAGACGGGGGTATGAAAAGGAAGAAAGGAAGAAATACTTTAGCTTTTCTGTAAAGCCCTGACATGTCCAAAGGTGATAGAGAAAATGTCTTCCACTCTGCCATACCACAGTGACTTTTCCTGCTTCCCTCTTGTGCCCTCTGCACCTACGGGCAGGTGGCTTTTGGCATCCTGAGGTTCAAAGCCAGATACTCCTAAGAAGGAAATAAAGAGAAAATTGATCAAGATCATTAGGGCCACAGAAATGAGCAGAGGTCTTGAACACTCTACAAGGAAAGGCTGAGACAGCTGGGGTTGTTCATCCTGGAGAGGAGAAGGCTCCAGGGAGACCTTACTGCAGCCTTTCAATACTTGAAAGGGCCTGTAAGGTGGGGGCAATCTTTTTAGCAGAGCCTGTTACAATAGGACAAGGAGTAATGGTTTTAAACTGAAAGAGAGCAGATTTAGACTACATGAAAGGAAGAAATTTTTTACAAGGATGGTGAACCACTGGTTTTCCCACAGAGGTGCTGGAGACCCCACCTCTGGAAACGTTCAAGGTCAGGTTGGACAGGTCTCTGAGCAAGCTGATCTAGTCAAAGATGTCCCTGCTCACTGCAGGGGGCTCGGACTAGATGACCTTTAAAGGTCATTTCCATCCCAAAACATTCTGCAGTTCTGTGAAATTCTGCATCAGGATAAACTGGCTTGGGTGCATTGGCTTCACTGGAATTACCTTTGCATTACATTACATTTACATTACTTTTTTCTTTATTGAAAGATTGGTGAGGTGTTGGAGCGACATGCCTAGGGAAGTGGTGGAGTCGCCATCCCTGGGAGTGTTCAAAAACCGTGTAGATGTGGCAGTTCGCAACACGGTTTAGTGATCGTGGTACTATTGGATAGGTGGTTGGACTAGATGGGGGTCAAGAGGAAGGTGGTGCCAGTAATAGGACAAGGAATAATGGGTGTAAGCTAGAACATAGGAAGTTCCACCTCAGTGTGGGGGGAAACTTTTTCACTGTGAGGGTGACAGAGCATTGGCACAGGCTGCCCAGGGAGGTTGTGGAGTCTCCTTCTCTGGAGACATTCAAAACCCGCCTGGACACATTCCTGTGTGGCTGCCCTAGGGGATCCTGCTCTGGCAGGGGGGTTGGACTACATGATCTCTAGAGGTCCCTTCTAACCTCTAGCACTCTATGATTCTGTTATTCTATGATTCCGTGACCTTAAAGTTCTTTCCCAACAGTAACGATTCTATGATCCTGTTCTATGATTCTATGCATGAATTAAATCCACAAACTGCAGGGGATTCAAAGCATTTCCTATAAAAATATTTTGAGCAGATAGCAAACCAATAGGCACGTGTGGCATGTGTGAGTAAGGTGAAGTCTTGGGTATTCAATGAGAAAAAAGCCCACAGACCAATGGGGTTGTGGACACACCCCTTGTACCCATGTGTCCACACACACCTGCTTTCTGTGCTACGGACAGAGCTGGGTCTGCTTTGAGCACAGGCTGGGGTATGAGCTTGAGTGACCTTAATACCCTCAAGGGAAGAAAACTTTGTACCATGATCCCCAAATCAGACAGATGGCTTTTGAACCTGCACACTGGACTTTTGAACCTGCACACCTGGAAATCTGTGGTGAGCTCTCACAGCCCTGACTGATGGCCAGTGGGACAGAGGGAAGGGGGAGCTTGTTCCGTCTGCACATGAACAGGAGACTTTTCTCTCTATTGCTGCCAAGCCAGAGCTTTTCATCATCATCCAATCAGTGCCAGAAATGCCTTGAAAGAAAGAAGCTCTGTGGAGCAGACTCCTTTTGTGTATCACCCAGAGCACAAAGGGGCCCCTAGCTCTAAGGAAGGCCTCTTAGGTACTGACTCAGGATAACAAATTGTAATAATAAAAATAATTTATACTATTATTTTTGTAGGTAGGGATTTTCCCTGTCTTTCTCTCCCTCTGAAACTTGCCAAGCTAGAGATTAAGACAATGGTTTCTTTGTTACCGCTGGAAAAGCAGGGGAAGAGAAAATATTTTTTTGTTTTTGTTATTGGAGGAGATACCAAAGAAATTAAAAACAATGTTTATATTCCCATAGGCCTTTGTGTAGCTGTGAGCTTCTCAGAGGCAGGACAAGAGCTTGGAGAAGACTTAGAGGTGTAAAATCCCATTAGCTTTAGCCTCTCTGCTGTGCACAGAGACAAGGCACAAGGTGAAATATCTCTGTCAGGGAGTGTTTACATGCACAGGTGAAAGCAAGAGAGATAAGAAGATGCAGAGAAATAGGAAAAGGGAGAGGGATAAAATGGTTGACTGGTAAGGGAGGCAGTACAAAAGGGAAAAAAAGATTAGATATAGTCACCATAAATATTACCAAATGTTGTTACAACAGGTGTATTTCACTTAAAGTACTTTGGTTGAAAAATAATATTAAAATAAATATTTTAAAAAAATTAATATCAATATTTTTATTCTTTTCAGTGAAGCCTTATCCCCCAAATCTATCTTGGAATTTGAATTTTACTCCTTTCACAGGTTAGAGTATAAAGCAAGAAAAAGTCTAACAGAGAGAGAATGAAATTAAGGAGAAAATAAACAGTGAAATAAATGGAGGAAATTGCAAATCTGAACATTTTGATAATTGTTATTTCTGACAAAATGTATATATTGTTGAGCAAAAAAAAGTGTTCATATTAAAAGCTAACATTATTCTCAATTATTCTGCACAGTGCCAGGCTCATTCTTCAATGACAACTTGTTATTATTATATATTACATTCATTACAGGAGAGCCCAGAGGTTCTCAAGCTTTTGTCACGCTGAGTAAGTACAATATTTAGAAAAGATTATCCTCGTCTTAAAGAACTGACAAGTTAACTAGGGACAAGATGCAACAAGTGGGCAAAGAACATAGCAAAAGAAGATGGACAGGAGGAATAAGATGAGGGACCATGGTGAGAAAACAAGGGGCACAGCTGGAGGGATTCGCCATGTATTTCATAGACCGGTTTTGGTTGGAAGGAACTTTAAAGATCATCTAGTTCCTGCTGCCATGAGAAGGAACATCTTACACTAGATTAGGTTTCTCAAAACCGCATCCAGCCTTGCCTTGAACACTCAGAGAAGGGGCATTCACATCTCTGGGTGACCTGTTCCAGTGTCTCACCACCCTCACAAAAGAGATTCTTTCCTAATATCTAACCTAAATCTAACTCTCTTTCCATTTGAAACCATTGCCCCTCAACCCATCACCACACTGCCTGATCAAGAGTCCCCCTCCTTCTTCCCTGTAGGCCCTCTTTAAATGCTGGAGGGTTGCTATAACATCTTCCCAGATCCTTCTTTTCTCCAAGCTGAACAACCTCAACTCGCAGCCTGTTCTCATAGAGAGGTGCTCCAGTCCCTTGATCATCTTTGTGGTCCTCCTCTGGACACATTTAGATAGATCCGTCTCTCTCTTGTGCTGGGCATCCCAGAGCTGAACACAGTACTCTAGGTGGAGTCTCGTGAGAACAGAGGAGAAGAATCACCTCCCTTGACCTGCTGGCCACTCTTCTTTTGATGCGGCCCAGGATACAATTGGCTTTCTGGGCTACAAGAACACATTCAAATGTCCATTTTTTCATCCACCAACAGCCCCAAGTCCTTTTCTGCAGGGTTGCTCTCAATTCATTCATTACCCAGCCTTTTATTTGCACTTGGGATTGCCCCTACACAGGTGCGAGACCTTGCACTTTGTCTTGTTCATTTTCATTAAGCCATGGGAAGTTTGGGATTGCCCTCTGCTAGCCACAGCCTCCTGCTTCCCTGCTCATGCATACGTGTTGCTTGTGTTAGAAGCACAGCTGTCGTGGACTATAGTCTCTCATAGTGGTTGTGCCGAGCTTTTGGTGTGTGGCAGGTGGTTTAGTGACCCCCATCTCTGGGTTGTGGGAGAATTTTACTCCACTTCCTTTGTGTATCATTATGTGATGGAAGGAAGAGAGACTCGGTTTCCTTGTCTACACCAGAGCTTCTTTTATCCAAATGCTCACAAACAGAGACCTTCCATTTTCCTCATATTGATCTGTGAAGTATCACCTATTTAACACAAAACTGCTACTTGTTACTCCCCAGACTTGGGGTCATGCTTCACTCCTTTGTAAAAATTCTAGAATCATAGAATGTGTTGGGATGGAAAGGACTTCTAAAGGCCATCTAGTCCAACCCTCATGCGGTGAGCAGGGACATCTTTAACTAGATCAGGTTGCTCAGAGCCCTCTCCAAACTGATCTTGAAAGTTTTCAGGGATGGAGCTTCTACCACCTCTCTGGGCAGCCTGTTCCAGTGTTTCGCCACTCTCATCATAAAAAAAAATCCATCCATGTCTGCTCCTCATTCCAAGTGCCATGAAAAGCTGAGGACTCTTCTTTCTACGGCCTCAAACCAGCAATGCCCCTGCACCACCAAGCACTGCCATGCTCGGTGCACATCTGGGACCATCATCTCATGCACTGAAAAAGAAGGACGGTGGGAGGCCTCATCATCATTTACCAGGACTGAACTTTTGCTGTCTCCCTGTGGGTAGAGGACAATCTCTGCCAGCTACTTTGGAAGCATTACTGTATTTCTTTTCTGCTAACAGTGAAGAACTACAGTTGCATATAGCAACTGCAGTGTTAACCTCTAATCAGAGACCACTCTTTCACAGAAAGGAAATTCTATTACTTACTGCTCTAGGCCACTTACAGGAAAATATCTGCTTAGGAACTTTCCATCATGAATAAAAGGTTTCAAAAATGTCTCCCCAAACTCTTCTATTTGTATTAAACTATGCTAACGTTTGCTCTTGAGATTTTCCAAGACCTGAGAAAGACAAAATTAGGAGAAATATAGATATTTAACTTTTTTTCTTTTTTTGACCATGACTCATAGTATGGCTGGAACAGGAAGTGTTATGGCATTTGTTTGAGATTTCCCGTGGTTGGTGAAACACCCCCAATAACAACTGCTTAGGGTATCACTGGCCAGAAACTTCAGCATTAGCAGATTTATGCCTTTTCTATTACCTGCAGCAATAAACTGCCTTTAAAAATTCCTCTTGTTCCTTAACTACAAATTGAATTTCAATAAATATATGTAATATAGCCACAGGAAAGCAGAAGGCAGAGTTGTATGCAGTCTTAAAATTATACATTCAGCTTTCGTTGCCTCAGAATTTTGGATCAGATATTGTCCAACCTTAATCTATCTGCACATCCCAGGCTAGACACAGTAAAATACACCTGAGTTGAAACCTTCTGCTGCATTCGGATTAATGTCATAAAAACATTGGGTGCATTTTGCAGACAAGGCGAGACACTAAAATGGGTTTGTGACCTTCAAATTCCCAGGATGGCTAGTTATAGGATAATCTCATGCTGAACTGGAGCATCTTCAGGGTTGTCATAAATTGGAAGAGGGATCTCTGGGAGCCTTATGCTACAACAACATACTAGCTGGTACATCTCCCTTACGAGGAAAGGCTGAAGGAGCTGGGCCTCTTTAGCTTGGAGGCTGAGGGGTAACCACATTCAAATGTGGGTGTAACCTTCAAGTGTGCGCAATGGATTTTTTAGGTGAGGCTCAGCATGAGCAGAACTGGCCCCACCCTTTACTCCTAAGCTTCATCTGCCAGGGCCTAGCGAGCTTGGATGGTGACAGTGAAGTCCTCAGGACGTAGGTTTAGTTAGAGTATTCTTCTTTGAGATGGATGGCCTTACAGGGCTAAACGAGCTCCATCTGCCCAGATTTGGAGTTAGAGTCGTCCTTCTCCTAAGATGGTTGCCGGGGGGCTAGCGAGCCCATCCTACTCGTGGACACACTTAGTCTGACCCTTCAGTTGAGACCTGTCTGGCATGGGACACCCTATCGGAGGCACATGCCACTGCCAGCGTAGCTCGCAACCTCGTAAGGGCATGCAAGCTTCTCCCCCGCGACAAGGGGGTGTCTGTGGAGAAGGTAACCTCATCAATGTGTATAAATATGTCAAGGGGGAGTGTCAGGAGGATGGAGACAGGTTCTTCTCAGGGATGTCCAATGACAGGACAAGGAGCAACGGGTGCAAGCTGGAGCACAGGAGGTTCAACAAAAACATTAGAAAAAACTTTTTCACTGTGAGGGTGACAGAGCACAGGAACAGGCTGCCCAGGGAGGTTGTGGAGTCTCCTTCTCTGGAGACATTCAAAACCCATCTGGATGTGCTCCTGTGTGACCTACTGTAGGTGATCCTGCTCTGGCAGAGGGCTGGACTAGATGATCTTTTGAGGTTCCTTCCAACTCCTGACATTCTGTGATTCTGTATGATTCTGTGTACATTTCTGATTTTCTGAGCCTTGTATCATGAGGTTATACAACCTTGTCTCATGACAGCCCGTATCTCCTGTATCTGGAGAATCTGCTGCTCCCAAGAATAGATGATTCGGTGGTTTTGTGCTCCCTTTACACCTGCAGTGTAGTAAAAAGCAACCTAAGGGAACAAGGTTTTTAATACCCAAAGCTTGAATGCCATTAGATTAGCTACACTGCGGCTGTGCCCATTAAACTTCCCACCTTAGCTCTGGCAATTCCTCACCTTTGAAAGCTTACTATCATTCTCATTATTATTCATATCCTGGTAGTGCCTGAATAACCACATAGTTTTAGCCCTTTTTTTTTTAAATGCAGATCAATCTTTAGTATGCAACAGAGAGCTGTATCAAAATTGCTCTAAAGAGTCAATGAATGCCCACTTGTAGGCACAGTCCTACCAATCTCCATGAGATTGTGGTGGTTAAGTAAGAGAAGGATATGTCTGTCCACCATCAATACTTCAGAGGTGTGGACTCAGCACTGTCCCACCGTCTTGTTTCTGTCTTCTTCCCATACTGGCATATCACTGTGGAGCATATTCTCAGTAAAGGTTAGGGAAGAGTTTCCCAGTCTGTAGTCTCTGCTGTGGGGTTATCAGCTGATCTGTGAAATGATATTAAACAGAAAAATGTTTTAAACTTATGAACTCCCTCTGGCTTCATCTGAGACTGAGACATTTGGGAACCAGTGGTTTAGGCATCAAACTCTCACTGACATCAGAACATGCTGCAGTTAGGAAGCAAGCATGGGTACCGCCATGCGCAAAGGTCTGGTGAATGCACTCAGCTTTTACTTTGGCAAGACTTGATTATCCTGCTACGAAAATGGAGATCACAGTCCTGCAGTTTTCTGCATTTCTATATATTTTCAATCACAGCT
This sequence comes from Trogon surrucura, assembly GCA_020746105.1. Taxonomy (NCBI): domain Eukaryota; kingdom Metazoa; phylum Chordata; class Aves; order Trogoniformes; family Trogonidae; genus Trogon; species Trogon surrucura. The sequence continues at coordinate 29,368,012 of CM036617.1, read as the reverse complement.
CTTCTGGGGATTTGGCTCTGCCAAAGGCAGCACTGAAGTCCATAGGACAAGAAAACTAACCATTTCTCGTGTTGAATCCAGTGGCAAACCATAGTGGCTGTAGTCACTTTTCTTGCAAAAAGTGAGCAGGCATTTACCTGTGCCTGCAGCCGTGTTTGTGGACAAGGCTCATCTGCTTCACTATCTGCAACATCACGTCTGTCTTGGAAACAGTTGATTGGCAGCGACTGGCAGCAGAAGGTGCTTATGGCAGCCCCAGCTCCTTCACTTGACAGCATTTCACCAACTCCTGGGGAGCAGGAATAGCAATGACACCGCTGTCACTGTGGGTTGACATAAAGAGAATCAATATTGAAGGCAACATTTAGCACTTCAGTAATAGCTTTGTCCTGGTGGCCGTGAAACCATCAATGTTAACCTGGAGTACTGAGACAGTCCAGCATTTCCATTTCAGAAAATGTAGTGTAGTATCTCAGACTCCACAACTGTAGGTAAATGCTGACTTTTAATAGCTGCTATAATGTATCACAGTTACAAAATTATATATAGACAATAATTCAATAACTTCCCCATTGGATTTTCAAAGGATTTGATGGCAGCTGTCACCCTTGATTCGCACCCACTTCTGGCATTTCTTTGGCCAAAGAAAGATAAGTTTGCCTTAGTTGTGATGAACTAACTTGAGTTTCTCAAATAATAGGAGCTCATGCATTAAACCCCAAAGGTCACAGGTTCAGTCCCTACTGGCAGAATCTTTTTGACCCATAGTCTTTTATTTCTTGTATGTAAAAGGCAAGGATATTAAGTAGTTTATCAAGCTGGAGTGCCACTACTGAAGCTAGGGTTGCAACTCAAGAGGTTCTAGGTGGTAGGATGTCTTCATGACATAAGTGAGAACAAAAGAGACTGACTTATGAACATGAAAAAAATGAGGTGTGCCTGCTCAGATTATCAGACAAAGTAGCCAGTAATGACTAGAAACGTAAATGGATATGCACCTTGAATAAACATATAGTCTAATACAACAAACACATTTTGAGAAGAAAATATAATGCTGAAGATTACTTGGGGTGAAGAGGGAAAAATAAATTAGGCAAATCTATGGTATGATAGAGTAATGCTAAATAGCACAGAAAATGTCAGTACCATGTGTGAAAATAGCTCTAAGAGCATGCAGTGGTGGGTTAGGAAAACCCTGTAGACAAAATAAAGTTTTTGCAGGATAAGTTTGGCCAGGGAATTTACAGTTTAGGAGACTAGTTGGCTAAAGCAGATATACTATATGGCTGTACTCAATAAAACCCAACAGTGTTGCCACGGTGTAAAGTACTGAAGAGGACATGTTGCCCCAGACAGAGCACTGCATGGTGGAAGCTGTGCTGCTTTGAAACCTGAATGCCACAACAAGGCACCTCAAGGAGGTACAAAAGGCAACCAAGACATAAACTCATTAAAAGGAAGGGAATTGGAGAAAAGATGTGCATTAACTCATAGTATGTTTTCCTCAAAGCCCAGGTCACTTGTGCTGTACCTGCTTAGGCTCTAATCCATGCCTCAGCCCCGGGGTTTAAAGCAGGCACAGCTCTTGACTGAGAGCTGGTAACTCAGCGGGGATGAGACCAACTGCAACTTTCAATAGCCCTCCTCAGCTGTGACTGACAGCCTCGCGAGCTCTTCAGACCCCTTCCATTGCAGCCATGTGTCAGCTTCCATCTCCTCCAGCAATACCACACACTCGTCCAGTTGACATTGATTTGCAGTGGACTGGAAGCACTTGCTGGACACTTCCAAAGGCAGCAGTTCTCCCTGGGCACCACATCTCTGCTCTCTATGGCATGAGAACAGATGCAAGGGGTGACCTGGGCTTGCTCTTCTCTTGCCCCTGGCAAGGTAAGGAGCAGGATGGACCTTTACCCACAGAAGCAGCTGTTGCCCTAGGTGCTCTGATCCACCCTTCAGGCGCAGCGGCAGCCCACTCTGGTGCAGTCAAAGTTGCCAGCGTGGCCACAGGTTTTTGCTGCTTTCAGGAGCCTACTGCCATGGGAAACTTCTGTCTGCAGCTGTCCCTAGTGCCAGCATGGCAGACAGAAAAGCAAGTGAGACTAAACTTCAGTGCATTGCAATGTAAAATCAAATAATCTAGGTCTGTAAGGAACGGTTTGGTCTGATTTTTAGGAGGGGCAAATTAATATTTGCAAACTCTTGGTTGTATTCAGGTAGTTTTCACAAGCAGTTATATTTTCAGAAAAGTAAATGACATCCTAACCAAGTCACGGCAAGTTTTGTAGTGAAATAAACTACACTTTGATTTTTGCTGATGATGAAAATGCAACTTGGTTCGGTTTTAGTGAGGAGATGGAATCTTTAATACATTCTTACAGTCTTTTGCAATTATTGCTGCTTCTGCCAGGGCCAAGCAATTAAATCTGCAGCCCAGCCTTTGCCTTACTAAGCGCTGTCATATTTTCTAGAGGCTCTGGGGAAAGGAGTCTTCAAAGACGAATTTCAGACTTCTGCCAGTCAATCCTGCACAGAATTACTCTTCCCAGGGTCCTCCTGATTCTATAAAATTGAAATCATCTATGCCATCCTTGATTTGTTGCCTCTAGACATTTGTGATACCTGGCTCCAGTATCTTTCTGAGTTGCAACCACATACTACATGAAATTATGATATCATTAAAGAAGAGCTGATAGATATGAATCCCATCAGCTGCATTGTTTACCCCGTGTTCGTGAAGTCATTGTAGACTCACAGCTGAGATTTACATTTAAGCTTTCCTTGTATTATCTATGGCACCTTTAACTATCTGTCAATGGAAATTTCATGACCATAGTGGGGAAAAAAAAAAGCACAGCCAAGGATAGTAATACATCAGATATCTAGTAGTAGCAATCAGCACTAGCTGTTGTGCAATAACTAATGACTAAACAAGTTGGCTGTGTTATGCATTCCTTAATATGTTGCCATAGCCCCCACTTTCTGAGATGGACTATAAAACACCTATTTAGGATCATACTTGAGGAGGTTGTGTTTACACTTTTTCTTGTTCCCGTTATTGCTAGTGTCATTAGATGAGATTCATCTGATGCCATTACTTGTGCTTGTTACAATCTTTGTGACTAGAATATGGTACAGTATCAGAATTTCAATGCCTCATATATTCTCTGAGAGATGAAGGCAATAAATGTTACAGCTTTGACCTTCTCTGTGCTTTATCATTTGATTCACTGGTCATCTCCATTTGTTCATCTCTGTGCCCATATATAGACTGAAGAGCCAGAGAAGAAAATCTACATTTAACAATGGATAAGAATATTTACAGAATTTAATGCCTCCTATTTGTAAGCATATTAATATTTTGTAGCCTTTCATCATCTGTGTTAAGCATTAGTATTCTGCCTTTTCCTTGAAACAGGGGTTGCTGTGAGCAGCCAGAATGGCAATGCATGGATCCTTTAACATTAGAGGAACACTACAAATGAGCCCAGCGACTACACAGGCCTGTGATAATACTTGCGGTGGGAAATGGAAAAAAAAGAGCTTCTTCTCAGATAGTGTTTCCAAGAATGACCTTCAAAGAATTTCTAGGGAACTGTATTTTGGATAATATGAATTATAGGTGTAGCAGTGAGCAATTAACCCTTTCACTGTTAAGCTTTCCTCAAGCTTTCTTTATGGCTGGCACCATATTACCATATCTAGTCAACAGAATATAAACAGGTCCTCAGAGTAGGGATATCCAAGTGAAGAAGAGGGGTTGTACACACTGCCAAACCTCAGCCACCAAACACAGGAGCCTGTCTTAGGAGCCTGGAATGGATTCGTCTCCCTGCAGCTCCCGGGAAAGTCAATAAGAGAAACAGAAAACTTTAGGTCTCATCTGGCCTGTTTCAGACATCACCCTAAGTTTTCCTTACAGGTAAAGGGCAGAGGGAGAACTTTCAGAGGTTGATTTATAGCACCTTAATTAGACATCTGCTCTGAACTGCTGGCTGGAAGAATGTCTCTCATTCCCTGTTGAGGAAGAGCAACCCTTCAATTTAAGCTCTTAAACTGGGTGCTTAAAAATAGGCAGCATGTTTGCCTCCTCTCCTCAAAACCCTTGACCTGGATACTCCTGGGTCCTGAAAATGGAGTGTTGTCTGGTGCACACTGCTTGCAAAGCAACTCATGATTTGAGGGGGTGTTTCTTTTACAGGCTGACTGACTTGAGGGAGCTCACCTGATTTATAGCACAGATTGGGGTGTGGTGCTTTGAGACTGAATTGCTTGAGCTTGTCCATAAAGAACAAGAACATTTCTGTGGGAAGTGTGACAGAACCATATATTTTTTTATCTATTTCCTTCCACAAACATCTACTTTTCAACAGGCAGCTTATGAAATAAGGCCATATTTGCTCCTGCACTGTGCTATGCCTTCGTAGAGGGGAAGGACTATACAAGAGGCTTCATTACTCCATGAAGCTCCAATGACTTCCAGCACTACATTTAAAGCTGCCGTGAAAGACCAACTTTTTTTGGCTTGTCACAAGAATTTACTTATCTAGCTTTCGGCAGGAATTTTTACAGGTCTCCAGTACATCAAAAATATACCAGCAGTAAAACATGGTGCAATTTAGCTTCATCACCCAAGCCAGAGCTCTTCTGGAAAGAGGCAAAGCAGGTAGCTGCCCAGAGCAGCAGTCTGCTCTGGGGAGGTAAAACACCCATGACTGCTATTACCTCTGTGGTTGACAGAGTATGGAGAGCCAGACCAGGTGCTGCTCTTCCTCCAGAGTCACTGTTGAAGGGCTGTGGTTTGTGGTTATTGTTGTCAGGCAATTCAATGGGCTGGTGGTCACCACCGAACCCTCCCAGCACTGTGGCCACAGGAGGAGAGATCCCAGCTTCCCTGCACTCACCCCTGCCCATTCCCCTTCTTACTGTCTTCCTCTTCAGGCAGGGTATGCACCCCAGCCAGCCTCCAGCCCCTGAGCCATGGGATGGCAATGGTTGCTTCTGAGAAGCCTTTGTAAGCTCTGGCTATAGCTTTACAGAAAACATACCTATTAATGGTATTTAGCAGCTCTCAGATTATACTCACCAGGGAACCTAGTACAGAGGCAGTCAGAACATCCCAGACACATACATCACCATGGTGCATTAGGCAGCACGGTGGCTCAGAAGCAGACCACAGGTTTTGCTTGTCTGGTTTTTACCTCTGCAGCCAGGCGATGCAGGCTGTGGAGGTGGTTAATTGATAGCATGTAGAAGCAGGGCGCACCACAGAATCACTGCTGTGGTCTCCAACACTCCAAAATCTCCCCAGAGCACAAGGAGCTTATCTGCAACTGCAACAGGCTGGAGAGGATGTGGGGCTGGCTGCCATCAAAAGGATTAAAGTGCTGGCTCTACAATGAAGTAAATTGGGGAAGAGGTGTAAGAACACATGTAATCAAAAGTGATTTCTAAGAAGGGATACTTAGAGAAACTCCTTCTTCTCTCTAGAAGAGCAGCAGTGAAACCAAGCTTTCAGTAGCATATTCCTTGCATCCTCTGCAGATTGATCCATGTGAGAGAGATCCACAGGAAGGTTAGGAAGGACAAGGTAGTGGGATACTCTGTATGAGGAACTGTCAGCTGTGGCAAGAGCAGATCGGTTCCTTGAGCAATTTCAGCATGATACAACAGGTCGAAGCACCAATGTGGAGATATACATGATTTCATGCTCAAAGATGCAGCCATGGTTTACTTTCCATGAGGACGTAGTTATATCCTAATGTGGCCAAACCTAGGCTAAGCATGGTTGACAGAAAATTAAAAACTTGCTGGGACAGGGAAAAAGCAAGGGATACTTTGTCCACTCAGAAATGCAAAATCTCCTGTATCCAGCCCAAATATATCAGGTTAGGCACTTTTCTGCTGTTTGGGGGCTTTGTTGTTTGTTTGGTTTTTAATTCTGTATCTGTACAAGCAACTACAAAAACAGGCGTTGCCTTGTTTTACTGTAGTATCTCAAAATTACAATTCTTTACATGTTTACTTTACCCAAACATCTTCCTGTTTAGCAGGAAAGTTTTGATTCTTATTCTCTCTCCATTTGGAAAGGAGATATTAGATGGGATGGTGTTTCACTAAATTCTCTCGTATTTCATAAGTGCAAATTTATTCATATGTAAATGGCAATACTTAATTTATTGTGCATTTTCAACTTTGTATATACCATATTCCAGACAGCATTCCACTTATGAGCAGTAGGTGGGGAGCTTTGAAGTCAGATGGGTTTTTTGACTCACTAGTTGGAGGAAAAAAAGGTTGTGAGAAGTCCCCAAGCACATTCCAAAAGTCATGGCAGTCTGATGAAGTCCCCACTGGCTGGAAAAGGGGAAACATAATCCCCTTTTTCAAAAATGGAAAGAAGGATGAAGCAGGGAACTGTAAGCCAGTCAGTCTCACCTCCATGCCTGGTAAGATTATGGAGCAGATCCTCCTGGAGGCACTGCTGAGGCAGAAAAATATTGAAGAGGTGATTAGGTACAGTCAACACGCCTTCACGAAGGGCAAATCATGCCTGACAAACCTGATGGCCTTCTATGAGAAGGTCAGAACATCAATAGACAAGGGAAGAGCAACTGACATCATTTGCTTGGACCTGAGCAAAGCCTTTGACACTGTCCCACATGACATTCTGGTCTCCAAGCTGATAAAATATGGGTTTGGTGGATGGACAATTCAGTGGATAAAGAACTGTCTTGATGGCCACACCCAAAGAGTGGCTGTCAATGGGTCCATCTCCAAGTGGAAGCCAGTTACAAGTGGAGTCTCTCAAGGATCAGTACTGGGACCAGTCTTGTTTAACATCTTTGTCAGCGACATGTACAGTGACATTGAGTGCACCCTCAGCAAGTTTGATGATGACACCAAGCTGTGTGGGGCAGCTGACACCCTGGAGGGTAGGGATGCCATCCAGAGGGACCTTGACAGGCTGGAGAGGTGGGTCCATGCCAACCTCATGACGTTCAACAAGACCGAGTGCAAGGTCCTCCATCTGGGTCAGGGCAATCCCAAGCACCAGTATAGGCTGGGCAGTGATTGGATGGAGAGCAGCCCTGAAGAAAAGGACTTGGGGGTACTGGTGGAGGAGAAGCTCAACATGAGCTGTCAGTGTGAACTTGCAGCCCAGAAAGCCAATCATGTCCTGGGCTGCATCAAGAGGTGCGTGGCCAGCAGGTCGGGGGAGGTGATTCTCCCCCTCTACTCCACTCTTGTGAGACCCCACCTGGAGTACTGTGTCCAGTTCTGGAGCCCCTACTACAAGAAAGATATGGGCGTGCTGTAACATGTCCAAAGAAGGGCCACAAGGATGATCAGAAGGCTGGAGCACCTCTCCAGTGGAGACAGACTGAGAGAGTTGGGGTTGTTCAGTCTGCAGAAAAGAAGGCTCCGAGGAGACCTTTTTGTGGCCTTCCAGTATCTCAAGGGGGCCTACAAGAAAGCTGGTGAGGGGCTATTTAGAATGTCAGGTAGTGATAGGACATGGGGGAATGGATTTAAGCTAGAGATGGATCGGTTTAGATTGGACATTAAGAAGAAGTTCTTCATCATGAGGGTGGTGAGACACTGGCACAGGTTGCCCAGAGAGGTGGAGGAAGCCCCTCCTGGAAGTTTTTAAGGCCAGGTTGAATGAGGCTCTGAGCAACCTCACCTAGTGGGAGATGTCCTTGCCCACGGCAGGAAGGTTGGGACCAGATGACCTTTAAGGTCCCTTCCAACCCTGATAATTCTATGATTGTATGATAAGCACTCCTGCTTAAGCTTGAGGTATGAGATTGGAGGACCTGACAAAAAGAGAAAACATTTCAGCTTTAGTTCTGGGCAGTAGGCAAAGTCAAATAAAAGGACAGAATTTTGACCTTTTGGGGAGGGGTTGAGTTGACTTGTCTGGCAGTGAGTGGTCATTCAGGATAGAAGAAGTAAACATGATTAACCTGCAGAAAGATTATTTGGGAACAACTATTTGTAAAAGCCTGAAAAGCAAGGTCAAACTGTCTGCAGACATACACTGGTGTGAATCCAGAGCGGCTCTACTTGAAGCAAACTGAGTTATGAACTGATGTAAATAAGTTCAGACATAGCTTGCTGTCAACACAGTCAAATTTTAAGTTGATCAAAGAACAAAATCTTCCCTTGTGTATACTCAGAATTCATCTGATGACTGCAGACAGATTTAGATGGAAATATTTTCTCCACAGAACTCAGTAAGTCCAAGTAACTTCTCAGTGAGCGAAGAAACAAGTCAGATTTTTATAAAGGGAACATTAAATCAGAAAATATGTGGGCTTTTTAAAAATCCTACAACAGTTCTTTTGCAGCTTGTTGAGTTGGGTAGTGGCTACATTCTCAGTCACTGATGACATATTGAATGCACCATGGCTACAGCCTAGATTGTTTTAAAAGAGTTGGAATGCTGGACAGAACACAGGAGAATTTTGTGCCAACACTGGCTAGAATAGGAGCTGTCAAAACCCGTCTTTTTATTCTTCCTTGATCTCGTTCAAATACATCAACTCCGTTTATTTCAGATTAAAGGCTGCAGTATTCTCATTAAACATTGGCATTAATACTGGAAATCCAATCTGCTGCCATGGCTGGCAGTGCCAACACCAGCTAATAATTTAATAACTCTGTGGTCCTTTACTTCCAGCTTTTCCTTTTGAACTCCAGCAAGCTGCTTTCAAATGTTGCTATTATAGACATCTTGTCTGAACTCAGGTGGAAATACAGCACAGGTACTTCTTGACTACCACAGAAGCACTGAAATGCTGTAAAGGGTTCATGGTGATTCCCCAGACTAGTTTGCCACTGTTCCCCAGTTCTGCTGAGAGGGCTCATCTATGGAGGTGAGTTTATCTGGTTTTCAAAACCAGATGATGCTGTTTTCTAGGCAGGAGTATGGGTGATTACCCTGCCTACCAGCTGTCTTGACAGCTAGGACTGCTGGTGATGGTTATCTCAAGTTGGTCCAGTTGTCTGCTTGGAAGACTCCAGTCTATAAGGGGGGAACACAATTGTTGCCTTGGCAAGACCCAGAAAAAGAAAGCAGTGCTAGTCTAGACCCTATACGTTGTGGCTGGTATCCAGATAACATTGTCAAAGGCCAGCTCCAGAACATCTCACTTCCCCTATCCCAATCATCTCATAAATGTCTCCACAACAGTGCCAAGTCCCTGTAACCTTGTGCTTTTTATCAGAATTTCACGTCACTGCACTTTGAATTTCTTGATTAGCACTTTTGAGGGACAGCCTGGCAATAACCCAGGAATAAAAGCTTACTGGAAGAATTTCTTAACTGTATAAACATCTGGTCTCAAGACAGCAATAGATACAATTCTCCAGCACAACATAGTCTTTGAGCATGTCACACGTATTTAGTCCAATCTCACCTGTTTGGTGAGTCAGAGGTCTAAGTGTATCTTAGGTTAACCTGTCTCTTCCTTTTGCAGTTTTGTCTTCTGTAATATGGTCCCCAGAAGCCCTTGTTTAGATATGCACATTAGTTTTATATTAGACCATTACCAGAATAAAGTCCAGGAACAGCTCTAAGAACATAAAGCAGAAACCTGGACCCTCCTTTTCAGCCAAACACCCAAATCATAGAGTTGTCCTTGCACCCCTTCTCTCTTAACTTAGTGATTCTTAAATACTTCTTGGGACAGTTACTCAGCCCCAAAGAGATATTTAGGGAGTGTTGACACTAAGCTAAGTTAGAAACCTGGTAAAGTAAGTGATACTGGGAGTAGGATAGAAGTTGTGGATTTGAATCTTGCCAAACAAAAATTGAACCTAGGTCTGCCACTTCCTGAGGCATGCTCTAGCTCCTACCAAAACTATCCACAAGTTAAGTAATAATATTCAACAAACCTTCTCCCTAAAAATGCAAGACTACATTTGAGACTTTAGAAGATGAGACCTGCATTTGGGACATTACAGAAGAAGCCTTCAGCTATTTCCAGGACCATCTAAATGCTTATTTCAGTGGCTTCTCAAAGTAACAGTGAAGAGAGCAATGAGCAACTTTGAGAGTTTGTTGTCAGACCACGATGTCCCTTTCAGTCAATTTGGAAAGAAATTATAATACCCAAATTAAGCATCTATAACAAATTATCTACCTAGCAAGCAGTGTAGAGAATACCTACTGTAACGTACCCTTGGGTCATGCTGTTCATTGCACTTTTTGTATCACGGTCTTCTTTGCATGAGAAGGGGGTTTCGTAGAGTTTGGGAAGATAGCACATCCTCAGCTCTTGTTCCAAAACAGAATTGGGATGTGCTTAGTATAAATAAAACCTAGAAGCTAGGAAAGTCTCCCTCTGTTCTGGAAATGAAGGCTTTAACTATCATATCATAGAATCATAGAACAATTCAGGTTGGAAAAGACCCTTGGGATCATCAAGTCCAACCATTAACCCTACACTACAAGTTCACTCCTAAGCCATATCACCCAACACCACGTCTAAGCGACACTTAAACACATCCAGGGATGGTGACTCAAACACCTCCCTAGGCAGTCTGTTCCAGTGTCTGACCACTCTTTCTGTGAAGAATTTCTTCCTAATGTCCAGTCTAAACTTGCCCTGTTGCAACTTGAACCCGGTTCTGTCCCTAATGACCTGTGAGAAGAGACCAGCACCAACCTCTCTACAATATCCTTTCAAGTAATTGTAGAGCATGATGAGGTCCCCCTCAGCCTCCTCTTCCTCAAACTGAACAGTCCCAGCTCCCTCATAAAATTTATTCTCCAGGCCTTTCACCAGCTTTGTTGCCCTCTTCTGCACTCACTCCAACACCTCGATATCCCTCTTATACTGAGGTGCCCAAAACCGAACACAGTACTGAAGGTGCGGCCTCACCAGTGCTGAGTACAGGGGGACAATCACCTCCCTACTTCTGCTGGTCACACAATTTCTAGTACAAGCCAGGATGGCGTTGGCCTTCTTGGCCACCTGGGCACACTGCTGGCACATACTCAGCTGGCTGTCGATTAGAACGCCCAGGTCCTTTTCCACCAGACAGCCTTCCAGCCACCCTTCCCCAAGCCTGTAGCATTGCACGGAGTTGCCATGACCAAAATGCAGGACCCTACACTTGGCTCTATTGAAATGCCTGTAGTTGGCCTGGGCCCATCGATCCAGTCTGTCCAGGTCCCTCTGTATAGCCTGTATCTATTTATATTCATAGTTTATATAGCAAGGGAGGCTGGTCTGTGTAAGATGTAATCAGAATTAATTACAGACATATGTACACAGGTCACTGCAGATATTAGTTTTCACATAGCCCCCAGGCACTAGGCTGAGGGGCAATGTATAACTCTTGCAGAAAATACAGATTTCTACAGGAGATAGTATATTTGCATTTTTCCATTTATTAGCTTTTGCCTTCTTCACTGCCTGAAATACTGCGATTCCAAAAATCACACATTCGTGATTGATTTATCAGGGAACACGTGTGAAATGAGACCGAGTGGTCTCCTTGGCAGGTCTGGTAGATTTTCTAGTGATTGGGATGGTTTCTGCAAGAGAGGCTGAGAGCATCTTGTGGCTGCTGCTGTGGGCTGTGCTTACAAGGCTCGATTAGGTGTGTTGTGGGGTGTGGGTGTGACTGGAATTGTTCACAGCTGCAGGCAAAATGAAGACCAGCCTTGGGCAGGCTTTGTTTCTTGTTCATTCCTTTCTCCCAGGCTTTTTTTTTTTTTCCCCCCACTTCCGGCAGTTCTTCTTTCTTTTGAAAGAAAAAGGGGCTCAGAGCACTTCTCAGCTGTTCTCAGGAGTCGGAGATGAAAGCTCTGTGCCCCAGGGAAGGGCATCGGAGCTCTATTAAATAGCTCCTCAAATGCAGGAGAGTCCTATCAGGAGATAACGTAGGATTTGAGTGAGGTCCCTGTGTCCTGTCCTGGGCTAGCAGAGAAAGAGAAAGCCACACCTGTGGTGACTCTGAAACCCAGGAAGACTATGCTTTTCTGGCTTAACAAACACTTAGTGTCTTCAGGTGACCTCATAGATGTGCACCATCCTTCATCTGGAAAGATGACACGAAACATAAAGGCTGGAGCTGAGCTCTCTGCAGCTGCTCAGGCCTCAGCCTCTCTTGGAAGATCAGGTAGTGTATTGCTGGCTTACACTAACCCTTACAAGCATGATAATACATGATATGGAATCCTTTCCTCTTAGGACTGACATTGCAGGCACACCTGCAGAGCACCATATGGTCCTCACCTCTTAGTAATTATCCACTTTCTCTGCTCAGTTCTGTATCCCATTGTAAAACTCACTGACTATCTGTTCCCTTCAGCCCACTCAGCCCCTGTGTCACATCCCTACCCATCTTCATGTAGCACATCTCACTTCCCTGTAACTTGCTCTTTTTGAGTGAGGAGAAGGATTCTTCCCTGCACAAAGGCCATCAAGAGATGTCTTTGAAAACTTATGCAATATATTGGTATATTTCAGCAGAGGAAAATCAGAGAATGGCAGCATATCCTCACCAGACCCTGTCAGAACTGTTGGTTAAAAGGGACATTTGGAGGATCATCTAGTCCAAAGCCCTGCTTACAGTAGGACTGTTGCTAGCACTAGATTAAGTCAGCTGTGACTATTGATCTGCTTGTCCATTCCCTACAGTATGCATTAAGCTCAAGTTAAAGTTTTTATTTTTTTCTCCTCCATACCTTCAACTTTTCTAATACTACAACCACCCTTGCCAAACCTCTCTGTTCTCCAGGCTTTTCCTGCTTCTGTGCTCCTTCTGCAGTTTCCATTTCTGTTGTCCTGCTGCTATCAGCTTTTTTTTTTCCCATTACAGTCAGGACAGCGTTTGAACTGATGCATATTTTTGTTCGCGGATAAACAAAGCGTGGTGTTTCGTGACTTCTTCCAGACCACAGGACACTGTAAGTGTGTGCTCTGAGTGTATTCACCAAATCTTTGCTGAAAGCTCTTTTGAAAAGACATATATGACTTAATAGAAAGGTTCCTCCTCTTGTTCTGCTTTCTTTAATGAACAGGGCTAAGCAAAGAACAGTCAGTTGTAGCTTGCCCAGAACCTTAGAGGCTATGTGCATTGGTTACTCCCCAGTACCTCTTAAATAATTTATAGAGAACATAAAGAGACGATTAACATATTAACCACCACCCAGAATGATTCTGCTTTAGGGAGATCACTGGGAATACAAGCAGCAGAAGACACACCTATATTATCTCTGAAGCTAAATTTAGACAGAGCTGTATCTCTGCCTAATTGTTCAATCCATTTTCCCCTCTTGCAGTAGAACAAGGATTCCTCCTGGAGGAGATAGATGCTTATCCTGGTTTTGGCTGTGATACTGTGAATATTCTTCCTAGTACCTGGTATAGCGTTGTGTTTTAGGTTTAGTGTGGGAATGCTGTTGATAACATACTGATGGTTTTAACTGTCGCTAAGTAGCATTTAAACTAAGTCAAAGACTTTTCAGCTTCTCAAGCCCTGCCAGCAAGAAGACTGAAGGGACACATAAAGATGCGAGGGGACACAGCCAGGACAACTGACCCAAACCAGCCAAAGGAATATTCCACAGTATGTGATGTCATGCCCAATATATAAAGTGGGGGAAGTCGGCCAGGAGGAGTGGATTGCTGCTCACAAACTGGCTGAACATGGGTCAGAGGAAGATTTCAGGTGCAACATGCTAACTGGGCAGCCTGTGAGATCTTTTGGGACGATTTTTCTCACAAAGCATTGCAGTATCCATCATGCCTGGCCAAGATGCTTTGTCCCATCATCAGTATATAAATAGGAGAAATAAAAATATATTTCTGATTGATGAGTAGCAGGCTTTTGAACATGGAAATCACTCCACTTAAAAAACTAATGAAAGTTTGCAATTTGGGTTGAAATAGTGCTGCTGATTAGGCAGCTTATTAACTCCATTAATAAGTAACGGGGTTAGACTAGACAGCTGAGCCAACCTGACCTGATGACTCCTTGTCCCCGAAAGGAGCAGTCCAGCTCTTTCATCTCTCTCATCCTTTCTCCCTTTTTTTGCTCTCACCATGATTGCTTAACCTGCTCCTTCCTTATACTAGCCCTAGTGCTCCTCTGCATGCTGAGCAAGTATAGCTTACTGATATAGTCAAAAACTAATTTAATGAGGAGGAAAAAACAAAACAAGAATCAAGCTCGGTTTTCTTACCATTTTCCAGTTGAAAGGACTCAGTACAGTGTCAGAACAGAGCGACAACCACATCAACAGAAAGAAAGCATAGCAAAGCTGGAAGGGCACATATAAGGAGAGATGCAATGGGAAGGGAAAAAGGGGAACATGACAATCCTTTTAGCTCACAGTGATAGGTTAGAATGGCTCAGCTGCTTCATTTAATCATATCACCAGTGGGCAGCTCAGTTACAGTTTTTAACCCTCCCCAATAGACTTTGTATAATGTTACTAAGTACAGTAATCAAGTTGCTTAATCCTTACCATAATTTAAAACAAAAGTTGTTAACCTGAGTTAGAGAACTTATATTAAATATGCATTTTCTTTCACCTTTTCTGCTGTTACTACTGTGCGCCTCCATCCTCACATCTTCTCCATAGCTCTGTTAGGAAGAAGATATTACTAACTTTGGAGATCCCTGTGAAGACTCAGTAGAGCTATTCGAGAAGTACATTCTGAATCCCACTAGACCATTACAAGTCCCAGCATCAAAGCAGCTCACAGATCTTCCAAGAAAGGCAGAACTGAAGATCGAGACAAAGTGGAAGATTGTTTTAAGTTTTTTCTTTAATCCGCAAATTAAATCAAGAAACATTTTTTACCAGTCTTCTTCAAGAAATATTAACTTGCTTAGGTCCTCTTCTGGTCATTAACCACCCTGGTACTAGAACAGATAGCATTAGACCATTGACTGTATACACAGGACATCAGCTGTGGGCTAGGTCTACGTGGCACAGTGATATTAGCTATCCAAGCTAATTTGAACTAGTACAACTAGTTAGTCTGATATAATCCAGTAGTAGTATAGTTATACTATTCCCAGTACTCTGGTGAATTTATTTAAATATACAAAGCATTACCATTGTCTTATTCTGAATTACAAGTACTGCTATCTCATTTTGATAAATAAGTGCTCATTCTGACAAATAGGAACGACAAGAAGCATTTTTCTCTCTTGGGACCGTAAACATTTTCATTGCATTTTTTTCCAGCATTCTGGCTGTAGAAAGCTAGTATTAACTGATGGCAAAGATTTGTGAGAAAAAAATGTGTACACAATTCTCATCTAACACACTCAGAGGCCACATACAAACACCCCCCCCCCCAAAAAAAAAAAACAAAAACCCAAAACCCAAACAGAAAGAAAAATAGAGTGGAAGATTATAATTCTTTTATGGCATCACACACATTCCTAAACATTCTTCAGTGCCTTTCATACCTATTGAAGTAATATGAGGACTTGAAACATCATTATATGATACTCCTGGAAAAGTGTGTAAATTATTTCTTCTTGTCTTCTTGTCTAATCACAAAATATGCACCTGCATAAGTACTTTTAGGTAAAAGGAAATGGAAAACCCAACTTTTTATTTTCTTTTGATTTGAAGTTTTTATTTATTTTGTCTATTGTATGATAACCTGAATTTGGTTATAAACAACTATGTGCCACTTGCCATACACAGCTGTGTTTATATTAGCAGACAACCCTTTCTCTGTTCTCTTACTCAGTTTCTTGCATACAACACATATATGAATTTGGTTCCTAGGGGAACTGAGCCATGAATCTCAAAAAATGAAAGCTGCAAAGTGAGATGAAAAATGCTAGGAGCAGAATGGCCACCTCACAGGACAGAGAGGGCTAATCCTCTTTGATTGAGTTTGGATTTGCTTTCAGGGAGTGTACTAGTAAATGGCTTTAGAAGCCAGAATATTCACTGAGAAGAATATTCACTGAGATGGCTGCCCGCATAAGAAAATACTAAATGTAAGTGGATTTTCTGATACTGAAATTATGCCTTGAACACTTCATACTTGCTGAGATGTTATTCTAAGTCAGGGACCAGGAATGATACTGATGGATCTGTGTGAACAACTGCAGTGGAGCAACATGCCTCAGATTTCAAAAATAAAGTCCTTTCAGCAAACTCATCTTAAAGAATCCCCAGACCAATAATTGAGAAGATTTGCATGAGATTAACTTTAAACTGCTAAAATTAGGCCAGAGAAAACTCCTTTTATAGATACCTCCCAAAGTAGAAAATGCAAGTACATGTCACTGTGTTTACCTAAATTATAGCTGCGTGTATAGAGATGAGGTAAAAATGTAGGTTGGATACCCATGAAAGAAAACCTGAATGAACAGACATAGCTGATCACACAGTCAGAAATTATTTGTACTGAATGTGTCCCTAGAGAGAGCTGTGATTATCGGACAATGCAGAAGTGCGTCATTTTCTATGAGCAAAACATTAGCATTGAAGCAGTTTTGAATGAAAGAAATTTGTAACTATTTCCTATGCCATTTCCCAATTTCCTACACGGTTTCCAACTATTTCCTACGCCAGCTGTTTCCCAATTTCTTCCACAGCGAATGGCCCTGAATGTCTCTTAAAATGTGGTGTTAGCCACAGGTATCTAAACCAGGTATCTGAGAAGCTAGGATGACTCTCCTTCTTAAGGTACCTTTTTGTCTCCATTAACTACAAGGGAAGCCAACACAACTGTCTTAGCCAAAGTGTCTTAGTAAACCAATGCTAAGGTCTTTGGGATTTTTAAGGATCAATATTCATTAAATCTTTCAATTTTTCATCTCCACAAGAAATATGATTGACTTGGTCTACAAATATTTCCCATTGCCATGACACTGAAGACAGATCCACTGTTCAGTATTTTCTATTTCATTGTTTCAGTGAGTTCCTACAATATATTCAACAATATGTCTGGAAATTGGTAGAAATTTTCTTAGGACTGGGAAAAAAAAAAAAGAAAAGAAAAAACAAAAGACAACGCCCCCCCCCCCAAAAAACCAAACTCAAACCCACAAAGTAGTGAATAAGACTTAGATTTTGTTGATGGGTGTAATTCAGATTTTCTAAGTCTAACTGAAAAAACTCTGTCAAAACTCAAAATTAAGATTTTTTTTTTTTTTTTCTGAAAGGACAGGCTTCTCCACATATAATATATTTTTTTTCTTTGGAAAAGTGAGAGCCTAAGAATAGAAGTTTGGGATGAAGAGTTGTCCAAGCACATAGTGTTTCAGGGTATGTGTAACTACTGTGCCTCAACGGTGCTGCAGAACAGATGCCCTGTGTCCTTATAACTTTCCATTTCCATCATATCCAGGTACACTTTACATTTTCTGAAATGTACCTGTGGCCATACAATCCTTGGTGAGTTTCTTAAGCCATTTTCCCCTCCAAAATGAGATACTGTGGGAACTATGACCCAGCACAAAGGAAAAAAAAAAAAGAGTGCATATGACCGGTGAAACACAGCTCACATAAATCATCACTGTAACAGTTAACAACAGTTTTTTTCTTTATTGAAATATTTCAGACATTGTTTTCTTTGACAATTCAAAATTCTTCATTTGACACAGAAAGGCATTTCCTCACCACTAGTAACTTTTATCCTCTTCCCCATACTGCAGCTTTATTCCAACTTACTTAATCATTTCTAGATGTCAACTCTGGTATTTTACTTATGCTATAAATGACTTCTCAGGGACCTGCCTCTTGGAACTACACGAATACCTCACCATTGTAGCTCTTATGTATGAAAAAGGATGTTTCTGAATCACTTCTTACTGGAGAAAAATATGAAATCGAGATCTGACTGTGAGCTAACAGTCTGAATGACAGAAGATAAAGAGGAAATTTCATTAAACTCTGGAAAATTTTGGAAGAATGCTGGCTTATCAAGTATTTCTGCAGTTTCTTCAGGAGACCAAGGAGACCATTTCAGACCAAGGAGAAAATTTCAGTATTAGACTAAGGCAGCTAAGAATTAATTTTATGAGTGGAAACTAAGAAGCTGCCTACATGAGTAATGACCCATTGCTGGAGCTTTTGGACAAGAGAAGTCAAATCTCGTCATGGGTATTTTACTAATGAGTGTAACATACCTTTTTCAAAAGAGACACTTCTCAGGTTGTTCGGTGCTTAATGACATCTGTGAAACGTGTTTTTCTAATTACTAACTAAATTTAGACTATGGTCCCTCAGATGCTCTGCAGCATGCCTGCTGCATAAAAATATCCCTTTAAATGACAGTTTTGTCCCATGCCTATTTGTGCTGTGATTATCAAGTAAGAACAAAATTCTTCGGCAGGTGTTTTTGTTTCATGACAAAGAGTTGATCGCCTTGCTAGCTGAAGTGTTTTTTTATGGTCCCATAACTCATTCAAACCTACACTGCAGGATGAGTTTGTGGTTGCACAGATACAGGAAAATGGAAAAGAATGTCCTTGCTTCACCAATTCTCCAATTAAACCACATGCTGTTGGGAAACAGAAACACGCTGAACATAACAGACCCACCTGCACAGCTCTCAGCCTTGTGCTACACAGTCAGCACCTCTGACAGTATCGGGGATCTGAAGGAACACACATTAAATATGACATTTGAAAGTAATACAATCCATTACAGCAGACAGTGCTGGCTTTGGAGAGGACTTGACAGACAATGAAGTGATCAAAGGTGCTTTGATATGTCTAATTTTGGCTTACACTGCTGAGTTCTTCTGTAGCTGACAACGGTGATGGGAATAGCAGTCTCTTTTGTGTCTTCCTAAGGGAGGGATCAACAAATAGCATAGCTTATGCCACTGACACAGTGATGCAATATTTCTTTTTTTTCTCTATTCCTAACTCAAATTAAATGAAAGAACAAATAGTTGCAGATTGGGAAATAAATTTAACTGAATATTCCTTTTTCTTCTTTTTTTTTTGTTTTTGTACTAAAGACTGAAATTTTCTAAGAATTGTGAGAGTTAGAATTACCTTGCAAATGTTAACCCTTCAGCAGACTAACTGCTAGCATGTCCTTCAGTAGACTCTGCAGTTTTGCTATTTGCTACCAGGGAAATGTGTGCCGTTCTGTATTCTCATAGCACAGATGTGCTTTACCAGGAAGGGAAGGGATTTTTATATCAATAAGAAATAATTTACAAATGTATTATATTTGCATTGTTTCTGTGGAGTATCATAACAGAATTATGTCCTCTCTGCCAACTACACAGTGTAGTAATGTCAGATGATACAGATGTTTAAAAGCAGCAGTTGAAATTCAAAATCTCAATGAAGAAAATAAACCATTTTCTACTACACAGAAACATAAAGCTGAATGTTCTACCAGCGTTTAATAACTAAAACATCTATAGAAACCTCTGACACTCAGCACTAGACACTGTAAATTAAACAGCAGATTTTAAATGTTATTTCCTGCCATGGGAATGATCAATGTATGGCAATGGGGTACGGCAGCCACACCAGCCCAGATTCCCTAGAGTGTTTTGGAAAAATCTTTGAAATCAATTGAGACATTCCAAATGCTAACCAGATTATTTTTTTTCCATGTTTTTTAGTGTGTTCTTCACAATGATAGAGGAGATAACTGATGATGCTATTAATAACTGTTACAATTCAGGTGAATAGTGCCATGAGTGTGCAAACTAGTCAGACCCCTGGATCTATCAACAGGACCCTAAAGCCATTCCAGGGGCAGGGGCAGGGACACAGGGAGAGACAAAACAAGACAGGATGCAGGAAGCCACATGAAGGGACTCTTGGCTGCAGCCCACGTGGTTCACATCCCAGGCTCTGTGAGCACCCTCTCTGCCAAAACACTTCCCTGAGGAAACCAGGGTTATGAGAGAGTCCTGGAAGGGCGGAAAGCCAGAAATAAGTTTTACAACCATTTCTTGGCTCTGCTCCTGTGTTCTAGCTCCTTCCCTGGGCTAACTTAAGACAGGTCTGCTTTTAGCAGATGAATAACTGGTTTACTGGGACCAGGGCTGGTGGAGACCTAGACCTCGGATGGTGAAGTGGCATAGCTCATTCTGTGAAAGAAAGTATATCCACCCAGCCAGCTGTTTTCCACAATGTTTTTCTTTTTTTTTTTTTTCATAAAAAAACAAAGGGAAAAATTATTTGGCTCATGTAACTTTCGTCTGTTCCTACTCTGTTTCTTTTCTCTGTAGAAAGACTAAGGATGAGAAAGAGTCAGATACTGCCTTTCAGGTACATTTTGGTCTTTTTCATTAAGGCATGGCCAAACCAAGGGATCAGTCTCCAGCTGAATACTTTCTGGAAAAGGTTTTAGAGTCAGAAGTAGTCCTCTGAAGGACTGTACCACCATCTAAGACAATCCTATTTTCCTCCTTACATCAGATCTTCAATGTGCTCTTAATGTGTGACTTTCTTTCTCAAACTGCTCTCATGCCTGCAAGTTTGTTAGGAAATTTGGGTGAAAGATTGCTTTCATTCAGTCTGTACACTGTTCTGCTCTCATTCTAGCTCTCCAGAAAATCCTTATATTCTCTTTTGTCCTTGTCTCCTCTCTCAGCATTATCAGCACTGCAGGTTCTCCCTGGGATGTTTCCAGTCTTCAGCTCTTCAAAACTGCTGCAGTTTGCAGTCTGCACCTTGGTCCTCCTCCACCTTGGAGCAGTAAGAAGCTTCCTGAGGCTCTAGTTCTTCTGTCAGGAGACCAGCATGGATAGTCTTCTGTGACTGAAAGCAATGTGACAGGCTTTTGTGGATCTCTGGTCGGAGGGGAAGAGACTGTGGACTGCTGAGGTGCAGCTTCAGTTTCTAATGCTATAACACATTTGACTTCAGCAATGACTGTGAAAAGCCATGCATGAAGAACTGAAAGCCATCACAAACATTAACTTTGGAAATACTTGGTTTATATTCAGAACAAAAGATAAACAGTAAAAATGTATGGGCATATGGCTGAATATACTCAGATCTCATGCACACACCCCTTTTCATGTTAGATACTCCCTTCTCTATCCCCACATATCCAAAAGGAACTTCATTTAGGTTTCTTCCCTTCTGCAGTTGTAAAAGGCAGAGGGGAACCAAATTAGTCTCCTTTGCCTGTTTAGGACCCTTTTGTGACAGGAAAATGTTGTTGTAGGTTTAATGTTTAGCCAGTGGAGGACTCTGTAATGTATAGGGTGCCAAATGCAGCATCCCAGTAGGGGGCTGCCTCTCAGTGGAATTGGCCAAGTGACAGCCTGAAAGCCAGGACAGGTGTGATGAGTTGACCTTGGCTGGCCACCAGCCACTCTACCACTCTAACTCCTAAACTGGACAGGGGAGAGAAAACACGATGAAAAGTTCATGGTTTGAGGTAAGGACAGGGAGATCCCTCACCAACTGCTGTCATGGGCGAAACAGACTCAGCTTGGGGAAATTAATTTAATTTATTGCCAATGAAATAGAGCAGGATAATGAGAAATAAGAACAAATCTAAAACCACCTTTCCAACTCCTTCCCTTCTTCCCAGGCTCAACTTCATTCCCAACTCAGAATCTATCTCTCCCTCCACAGGAGCAGTGCAGGAACACGGGGTAATGAGCGTTGTGTTCAGTTCATAATGCTTTGTCTTTGATGATCCCTCCTCCCCATGCTCTTCTTCTACTCCAATGTGGGGTCACACCCATGGGAGACAGTGCTTCACAAACTGCTCCAGCATGCGTCCTTCCCACTGGGTGCAGTCCTTCAGGAATGGACTGCTCCAGTGTGGGTCCCCCGTAAGGTCACAGCTTCCACCAGAAAACCTGCTCGAGGACTGGCACTCAACAGGCTGCAGCTTCCTTCAGGGAACATCCACCTGCTCTGGTGTGGGTTCCTCCAAGAGCTGCAGGGGGCAGCCTGCTTCACCATGGACTTCGCTACAGGCTGCAGGGGAATCTCTGCTCTGGCACCTGGAGCACCTCCTTCGTCTCCTTGTTCAATGACTTTGGTCTCTACCTAGTTATTTCTCTAGCTATTTCTCTCATATTTTCTTATACCTCTCTCACAGAGTTTTTTACCCTTTCTTAAATGTGTTATCACATATGAGATGCTACCAACATGGCTGATTTAGATTAGATATTAGGAAATATTTCTTCACTGAAAGAGTGGTGAGGCATTGGAACAGGCTGTCCAGGGAAGTGGTGGAGTTGCCATCCCTGGAAGTGTTCAAAAATGTGTAGATGTGGCACTTCGGGACATGTTTTGGTAATCATGGTAGTGTTGGGTAGATGGTTGGACTAGATCACAGAATCACAGAATGTTAGGGATTGGAAGGGACCTCGAAAGATCATCAAGTCCAATCCCCCTGCCAGAGCAGGAATGCCTAGTTAATGCTACACAGGAACGTGTCCAGGCAGGTCTTGAATGTCTCCAGAGAAGGAGACTCCACAAGCTCCCTGGGCAGCCTGTTCCAGTGTTCCGTCACCCTCATTGAGAAGAAATTTCTTCTCGAGTTTAAGCGGAACCTCTTATGTTCCAGTTTCAACCCATTACCCCTTGTCCTATCATTGGTTGTCACCGAGAAGAGCCTGGCTCCATCCTCATGATGATGATGATTTTAGACATCTTTTCCAACCTTAACGATTCTATGGTTCTATGATTGGGTCAGCTTTGGTCAGTGGCAGGTTCATCCTGGAGACAGCTGGAACTGGCTCTGTCACACAAGTGGTCAGCTTCCCACATTTTCTCACAGAAGCCACCCTTGCAGCTCTCCTGTACCAAAACCTCACCAAGTAAACCAAATACAACTGGAGAGATATGAAGTGTTTCTGTGAAGGACTTCCTTCATATTGGTCCTTATACATTACAAGAAATGACTGTTCCAAAAACGGACACAAAAGCAGCTGAGGAGGAATTATGAGTATGCTTACTACCAGCTTTAGAGTCTCCGCCATGACAGGAGATGCAGATATTCCCATCTTTAGTAAAATAAAATAGCTGGTACTCAACACAGTCACAGAGTCCATAAGTAGGTGTCATCATTGGCAATTCCATTATTCTCTGTCTCTTTTGGTTTCATTTCATCTTGATCTGTCCTGTCTTTGTGTTGGGGAATTTTTCTTCTGGAGGAGGGGATGTGAGAGAACAAAGGAATGTAGTCCTGAGAAGAAAGAGGGGGAAAAGGGTCCTGGAGGAAAAGGAGAGGGAGAACGCCACTGAAGCAGTGGTGAGTGAGATGGCAGGAAGTTGATTGCCTGACAGTTTGTGGGGATCGACAGCAGTAAGAAAGTCCAGGATGCAGCAGTATGTGCAGAGCCTCATGAGAGAGGGGAGAGAGACCAAGCATTAGCTGGGAACACACCTAAAGCGATCCGTGGACCCTAGGGGCTCACGAGGGGGAAGAGGATTGTCTCCTGTGAGGTGGACAACACGCAGCATGAAGGAGAGACTGTGAAGAGCCCTCTTTCTCAAGGAGGAGCTGCCGTGGACAATGAGTAATGGCCAGATGGACTGCACTCACCATCCCCTCTCCCCCTTGCACTGATGGGAGGGGAGAAGGTAGCCAGGAATATGGGAGGAGTTGGGAGGGAGTGTATTTAAGATCAGGTTGCATTTATTTATGTGTTCCTCTCACTATCCTTCTCCAAGAATGATGATGGTAAATTAAATCTATGTTTTCTCCCCAAGTCTCTCTGTTTTTTCGCCTGTCGTCTTAAATGGTAGATTATTACCCTTTCTGTCCTTAATCTCAATCCTTGAGCCTTTTCTCCCTCCACATCCCTGTGGAGATGGGGTGGGGAGAGGACTGAACAAGTGATCTCGTGGTTCTCTGTTGTCAACCTGGGCAGTCAGCTTGAACCATGACATTAGGGGACAACAGAGCCTAGTCTTTTAGCTGTAGATTTCAGGGATGGATGCTAAATCACCAAATAATCTACTGAAAAAGTGGAATTCTGTGGTACTGTTATGTACCAGGAGCTGCTGACCTCTTATGACTCCAGTAAGAAAGGCACTCAGACTCTGTAAAATACCATTTAAATGTTGTTTATTAGAGCTAACAGTATAAAGTATAATTGCCAGTACAAAGTGGGAGCTGCTTGTGGGCTTCTCCATCTCCATCACCAGGATAAGTCTGTCCTGCACCAAGGGAGATGTGGGGGACAGCACAGACCTGGATCTACGTGGGTTCACTGTTATGTGGATCACTAACTCCTCGATATACAATGGTCTTCCGGTCAGCATCACTACCTTCCCCACCCTTGATCCACATACAGTTGAACTTTCCTAAAGATATTAAAAATTGCCAACCATATTAGTAAGCTGTTTAGCTACTAGAGAGATTCATATATACAAAACAATTTTGTGAAGAATAATAATACAAATATAATGACAAGTAAAACAAATATTAGCTTAGAGAATAAGTGCAGAACGGTAAAAACACTAGTGCTAGGACCACTAAAGGTGTTCTGTCATTGGACTCCATCCCTCACTCCATCTCCCGTAAGACAGTCGTGGCACAAATTTCGCCACAGTCCAATCACTTGTGTGATGTAACTAGCTTCGGTGCAGCTGAAGGGTAGAGGCATCCGGCACTTCATGTCTGTTGATATACAGGAAATGAAAGTAGTAGTGTGAAGTTCTGCATGAGATAAAACAAAGGCATTATTTTTAGGTACAGCTCAGGAGTTCAGTTCTCCTCTCATCGACACAACCATTAGTTCTGCGCACTGACCATTTTTCTTTCCCTGCCTTGCTTAGCTGGGTTATAGGTGGTGACCTTCTACCACCTCCCCACCTTAATGTATTTGTCTGATCTACCTGGGAACCAGGCATGCTGCCTCTGCTTAGAGATGAGATGTTCATCTGTTGGAGCTTCCCGAGCCCAGGCAAGGGTTAATGGCTCTAGGTGAATTTGATTTGCATTTGACAGTCCTATTTGGGCTATAATTTCCTGATTTTTTTGGTGGGGACCTGGTTTTGCCTCCATGGAAATACAACATGCTCATTTTACAGTGTAGGATTGTGGTTCTCTCCATGGATTAATTTTGCAGCCATGCTCTCTCATAGTGTTGATGATATTCCTCTTGTGCCTCTCCAACATCATGCTTGGTAGGTGCAGTCACCAGGCTGTTGTAAGCACAACGGGACATTCCACACTTTGGGGACAGGCTGCCCTCCTCCAAAGTCTGTGCCAAGGTCCCCTGACAAGGTGTGGGACCGCGCCTGCCTCACTGAGGCACCACGATGGCCCTCCCTGGAGAAGGCAGACTGGACCTGGGATCTCCAGCACTAGGAATGCTGAAAGAGGCACTTGCCAAGTCAGCGACAGCAAGCCGCATGCTCACTCCAACCTCTGACCACTCTGTCAGGCTGACACTGTTGGGAGCGACTGCAGCCCCAAGGTGGGGCATACTACAAAGCCAGTAACCCACATTCCCACATCAGGATCCAGACTTTCTTTATAGGACAAATAGGACTGTTAAAAGCACATGTCTCCACTGGAGCCTTCTTTTTCTGACAGCTGTTTAATAGTCTGAGAAGAGCAGGGCTACGAGAGGCAGGCAACAGATTTCAACTACCCAGATGTTTGCTGGAAGTCCCACACAGCCAGCCATCCTCAGTCCAGGATGTTCCTCCAGTGCAACGATGATAATTTCTTGATGCAAGTGGTGGATGAGCCAACCAGGAGAGGAGCACTGCTGGACCTGGTGCTCACCAACAAGGAAGGTCTGGTTGAAGCAGTGAAGGTTGAGGGTAATCTTGGCTGCAGCGACCATGAGATAGTGGCGTTCAGGATCTTGTGCGGTAGAAACAGAGTATCAAGCAGGATCGCAACTCTGGACTTGAGAAGGGCCAACTTTGGCCTCTTCAAGCAATTGCTAGGGGAAACCCCTTGGGACAGGGAGCTGGAAGGTAAAGGGGCACAAGAGAGTTATTCAAGGAACACTTCTTCCAGGCTCAGGATCAGTGCATCCCAACAGGCAGGAAATCAAGAAAGAGATCCAGGAGACCTGCATGTTTAACCAGGGATCTGCTGGGCAGACTCAGGTGGAACGGGAGGATATATAAATTGTGGAAGGAAGGGCCGGCCACTTGGGTGCGGTATAGGAATGCTGTCAGAGAATGTAGGGATGCAATTAGAAAAGCTAAGGCCTCCTTGGAATTAAAACTTGCAAGGGAGGTCAAAGACAACAGAAAGGACTTCTTCAAATACATTGCCGACAAAACTAACACTAGAGGCAATGTAGGCCCTCTGTTGAATGAGGTGGGTGCCCTGGAGACAGAGGACAGAAAGAAGGCAGAGTTGCTGAATGCCTTCTTTGCCTCTGTCTACACTGTTGGAGACTGTCCTCAGGAGCCTCAGTCCCCTGAGGCCTCAGAGGAAGACAGGGTAAAGGAGGAGTTTGCCCTGATTGATGAGGAGAGGGTTAAGGATCAATTTGAACACTTAAACATCCATAAATCCATGGGCCCTGATGGGATGCACCCACGGGTGCTGAGGGAGCTGGCGGGAGTCATTGCTAGGCCACTCTCCATCATCTTTGGTAAGTCGTGGGGAACAGGTGAGGTGCCTGAAGACTGGAGGAAAGCGAATGTCACTCCAGTCTATAAGAAGGGCAGGAAGGATGACCCGGGTAACTACAGACCAGTCAGCCTCACCTCCATCCCTGGAAAGGTGATGGAACATTTTATCCTTGATGCTGTCTCTGGGCATATCAAGGATAAGAAGGTTATTACGAGCAGTCAGCATGGCTTTGCCTAGGGGAAGTCATATTTGACCAACCTGATAGCCTTTTATGAGGATATAACCAGGTGGATCGATGGTGGCCGTGCAGTGGATGTGGTCTATGTGGATATCAGCAAGGCCTTTGACACCGTCTCCCACAGCATCCTCATAGATAAACTGAGGAAGTGTGGTCTGGATGACCAAGTATTGAGGTGGGTCGGGAACTGGTTGAAGGGAAGAAGTCAGAGAGTTGTGGTCAATGGGGCAGAGTCTAGTTGGAGGCCTGTGTCTAGTGGGGTCCCTCAAGGGTCAGTACTCGGGCCGGTGCTGTTCAACATATTCATCAATGATCTGGACAAGGGATTAGAGAATGTTGTCAGCAAGTTTGCTGATGATACAAAATTGGGAGGAGTGGTTGACACACCAGAAGACTGTGCAGCCATTCAGAGAGGCCTGGACAATCTGGAGGGCTGGGCGGGGAGAAGTGTTATGAAATTCAACAAGGGCAAGTGTGGAGTTTTGCATCTGGGAAAGAATAACCCCATGTGGCAGTATAGGTTGGGGACTGCCCTGCTGCAGAGCAGCGCAGGGGAAAGGGACTTGAGGGACCATGAGCCAGCACTGTGCCCTCGTGGCCAAGAAGGCCAATGGCATCCTGGGGTGTATTAGAAGGGGAGTACCTAGTAGGTCGAGAGAGGTCCTCCTGCTGCTCTACTCTGCCCCGGTGAGGCCGCATCTGGAATATTGTGTCCAGTTCTGGGCCCCTCAGTTCAAGAAGGACAGGGAGCTGCTTGAGAGAGTCCAGCGTAGAGCCACAAAGATGATGAAGGGAGTGGAACATCTCCCTTATGAGGAAAGGCTGAAGGAGCTGGGTCTCTTTAGCTTGGAGAAGAGGAGGCTGAGGGGTGACCTCATTAATGTTTATAAATATGTCAAGGGGGAGTGTCAGAAGGACGGAGCCAGGCTCTTCTCAGTGATGTCCAATGACAGGACAAGGGCTAACGGGCAGAAGCTGGAACACAGGAGGTTCCATAACAATTAGAAAAGGGTGGCTCCAGCAGCTTCTAACAAACTCTACCAGTGGTCCTTGATGAAACGGTGCCTCCAGCTTATGTTCTACAAGGCCAAGTGCTGGGTCCTGCACTTGGGTCACAACAACCCCAGGCAGTGCTACAGGCTTGAAGAAGACTGGCTGAAAAGCTGTCTGGCAGAAGAGGACTTAGGGGTGCTGGTGCACAGCCGGCTGGACATGAGCCAGCAGTGTGCCCACGTGGCCAAGAAGGCCAATGGCATCCTGACCTGTATCAGAAACAGTATGTCCAGCAGGAGTAGGGAAGTGATTGTGCCCCTGTACTCAGCACTGGTAAGGCCGCAGCTTGAGTGCTGTGTTCAGTTTCGGGCATCATTGTACAAGACATTGAGGTGCTGGAGGAGGTCCAGAGAAGGACAATGAAACTGGTAAGGGTTCTGGAGAGCATGTCTTTCCAGGAGCGACAGAGGGAGCTGGGATTGTTTAGTCTGGAGAAGAGGAAGCTGAGAGAAGCTCTCTACAACTGCCTGAAAGGAGGTTATAGTGAGGTGGGTGTTGGACTCTTCTCCCAAGTTAATAATGATAGAACAAGAGGAAATGGCATCAAGTTGTACCAGGGGAGGTTTAGATTGGATATTAGGAAAAATTTCTTCTTCAAAGAGGTTGTTAAGCATTGGAACAGGGTGCCTAGTGAAGTGGCTGAGTCATCATCCCTGGAGGTGTTAAAAAAATATGTAGACGTGGCAATTCAGTATATAGTTTAGTGGTCATGGTAGTATTGGGTTGACATTGGACTAGGTGATCTTAGAGGTCTTTTCCAACCTTAATGATTCTATGATTCTAGCCGACCCCTCACTAGGGATGGTCAAGTATCCTTTTAGCTAGTATTAGGCAGGCCTAGAGCGCAGCTGACGGAGACAACAGTTCATGCAAAAGGGTGCAAAGAAGGTGACTTCAGCTGAGTTCAAACCAGCATAAACAGTCTCAGGTGTGGTGATGGCACTTTCCCCACCAGATATTGAAGCAACTGCCCCTGCCAGGACAGAGGCTTCAATGCAGGTGGAGCTTTAGTGGTGGATGCAACCCTCCAAATTCCAAGCTCCAGGGAGCATCTTGAGCTTCTCCATGAGGCTGGGAGGGATGACTCTCTGCCCTTTAATAAAGCAAAAGCAAAGGCCATGCACTGCCACAAAGGAAAACAAAAGATATATTCTCTACTTCCCATCAGCAGGTGATGTTCAGCCACTTCCTGGGAATTAGGAAGAATTGGTGGCTTTAATGGTTCTCCTGCTGCTTTTAGTACTGATTGTTATGATGCAAATGCTATTGAGTGGCATGATGTTCACAGCACAGGCATGTGCATAGTGCTCTAAGTTGCTGTGTAGTGCCAGGTCTATCTAACATCTCAGACTATGTTGTCAGATGAGACTGACACTGTTCACTCAACCCAGCTCATGCTAAGGCCTCATGTATGCTGGGAGCAGCACCATTAGGCCAACGCAAGAGTACCAGATAGGCAGGACAGGTGGCAAGAAAGAGATGTAGGGCCATTATGCAACTATTATCACGTGCAAATTGCTCCTGCAGTCTTTTGTCCGACAATTTCCTCAGAATCTACTAAGTTATGGAAACCTCCAAGCTTGGAGGGTATAAAACATCAGCTTGCCCCAAAAAGCTTTTGAAGCAGATTCAATAGCAGCTGGACAGCTGAGGCTTTTATGCCTCCTGGTATGATACAAAGGCTGCCTGCACCGTGAGGGAGGAGGAAGGATGAGCACATGGGCTCATCATGGGCTAGAAAACTAATTATTTTCTTTTGTCATAGGCATATGATATTAAGAGTCCACTTGCTGCAGAGACCAACTTCAGGGCAGGTAAGACTGCACTGAGGAATGGATCTATAGCAAAAAGGACTGGCAAAAAGTTCTCTTGGGGGCTTTTTTGAAGGTGGGAAAAGCAGCTTGCTGGTGCAGGGGACCAGCAGCTGGTGTGGGTGAGGCCAGCAGCGGAGCACCCGCCATTAATCAGGGCACCAGGCTATAAGAAGCTTCAGGGAGGGTAGAGATGTGTTGCTGCCCACAGAGCATAGGCTGAGCAAACAGTGCTTGTGTGTGCCCATGTCGGTACCACAGCTGGCTGCTGCTTACAGGGTGGGGTGCTGAGCATCTGCCAGTTCACATGGTAAGCGGCCGGAGCCATCTCGCCTCTCCTGGAGAGCAGTGCGTGCGTGGGGGAGAGGGGGACCTACCAGACTCTTGAGAGCTGCGGCTGCATGGGGGAGGGGAGGATCCGCTGGATTCTTGTGAGCTGAGACTGCTGACAACCATGGTCACCTCCAGAAAGACAGCTTGTCCCAAGAAGGCTGCGGCAACGCAGACAGAGGTACTGCCCCGAACCGTGGTGGTTCAGGTCTCTGGCTGCAGGGAGTGCCAGAGCCTGCTACTGCCGGGGCAGGAAGCCAGAATTCCACCTGCGTGAGGTGTGAGCAGGTGCAAGATCTGCTCGGCATGGTCGCGAAACTTAAGGAGGAGGTTGAGAGGCTGAGGTCCATCAGGCAGTGTGAAAAGGAGATCAACTGGTGGAGTAACTCCCTGGTGTGCGAATCGGAAAGGACCCAGGGGGATAACCCTCAAAAGGAAATGGACCATTTTGACTCCTAAGGGTGTGCAACAGGAGATGGCGAAGCCCTGTCCCTCCTGCCATAAGGCAGATGGAGCAGACCTAATTGATGGGGGGGAATGGAAACAGGTCCCTGATCGGAGAGGTAAAAGAACCCTCTCTCGAACCCCATCACCGCCCTTGGTGCCCTTAACAAATAGATATGAGGTCCTGGACCCAGAAAATCAGGCAGAGAACAGCCAAGAAGATCTGCCTGGAGAGCCTCTTGGATGGACCTCATCTACAAAACAGATTACAACTCCAGCTATAAGAAAAAAAAGAAGGGTGTTTGTAGTCGGTGACTCCCTTCTGAGGGGAACAGAGGGCCCTATATGTTGCCCAGACCCATCTCACAGGGAGGTCTGCTGCCTTCCTGGGACCAGGGTGAGGGACATTAATAGAAGACTTCCTGAGCTAATTCAGCCCTCAGACTATTATCCCTTGTTAGTAGTCCAAGCGGGCAGCGAGGACATTAATAGAAGAAGTGCCAAGATAATTAAAAAAGACTTTAAAACACTGGGTCTGTCAGTTCATGGGACAGGAGCACAGGTGATATTTGCCTCAGTTCCTGTACCATCTGGGATGGATGAGGAGTTAAAGAGAGGAGTAGAAAAGCCCATCTCATCAACAGGTGGCTAAAGGATTGGTGTCACCATCAAAATTTTGGTTTTTTTGATCATGGGGCAAACTCCATGGTACCTAGTCTCCTCAAATCAGATGGGCTTCATCCTTCTAGGAAGAGCAAGAGGACTGCAGCCCATAAGTTGGTGGGGCTGATCAGGAGGGCTTTAAACTAGGTTTGAAGGGGGAAGGGATTGAAACTGGGCTCTCCAAAGATCAGCCTAAGGATAGAAAGCCTGAATTAAGAGTGAAATCAACAGCCCACTTGAAGTGTATGTACACTAATGCACGCAGTATGGGCAACAAACAAGAGGAGCTGGAAACCATTGTGCAGCAGGAAAGCTATGACGTAGTTGCCATCACAGAAACACAGTGGGATGACTCATATGACTGGAGTGCTGCTATGGGTGGTTACAAGCTCTTCAGAAAAGACAGGCAGGGTAGGAGAGGTGGAGGGGTGGCTTTATATGTTAGAGAGCCTCTTGACTCTGCTGAACTTGAGGTCAGCAGTGACAAGGTTGAGTGCCTGTGGACCAGAATCAGGGGGAGGTCCAACAAGGCTGACATCCTCGTGGGTGTCTGTTATAGACCACCCAACCAGGATGAAGAAGGAGATGAATTATTCTACAAGCAGCTGGCAGATGTCTCCAAATCGACAGCACTTGTTCTTGTGGGTGACTTTAACCTGCTGGATATCTGCTGGGAGCTCAATATTGCACAGAAGAGGCAGCCTAGGAATTTCCCAGAGCGTATAGAGGACAGTTTCCTTCATCAGCTGGTCAGTGAGCCTACCAGGGGTAAGGCCCCCCTAGACCTACTGCTTACAAACAGAGAAGGCCTGGTGGGAGATGTAGTGGTTGGAGGCCGCCTGGGGCATAGCGACAATGAAATAATAGAATTTTCAATACTCAGAGATGCAAGGAGAGCCATCAATAAAACCTCTACAATGGACTTCCGGAGGGCAGATTTTTGCCTATTCAGAAGTCTAGTTCAGAGCATACCCTGGGAAACAATGCTTAAAAACAAGGGGGGCCAGGAGGTTTGGACCTGCTTCAAGCAGGAGGTTTTGAGTGCACAGGAACAGGCTATACCAGTGTGCCGAAAGGCTAGCTGGCAGGGAAGACGACCAGCTTGGCTAAACAGGGAGATTCTGAAGGAAATCAGAAATAAAAAGAGAGTTTACTGACTGTGGAAAAAAAGGGCTGGCTACTTATGAAGAATTTATGAAAATAGCTAGATCATGCAGAAAAAAAATCAGGGAAACAAAAGTGGAGTTTGAAGTTAATTTGGCCAATTCTGTTAGGGATAATAAAAAGTCCTTCTTTAAATACGTTAACAACAAAAGGAGGGGCAAGGAAAACCTCCATTCTCTGTTGGACTTTGAGGGAAATATAGTTGTCCTGGGTTTAGCTAAAAAGTCAGTCCTGTTTACTGACTTTTACTTTCCAGTTTAGTGTCTTCTAAAAGGCTGCACGTTCTGAAGTCAGCAGCATGTTTTTGCAGACAGTGTGTGCTACTGGCAGTGATAACACCTGATGTTTACAGTTACTGCCTGGGACTGGGATGCAGAAAGGCTCTTGCTTATACTTATTTCTATAGTGACCAAGGCCACTGCTGGCTCTTGTGTGCCACAGTGGGGGTGCTGGGTAGTGAGAGGGGGGCACAAGGAAGTAAAAGGTTGCACCTCCAGGGGGTAATAGACAGGACAGGTGACCAGCGAGAGTATTCCATCCCATATACGTCATATTTAGTATAAATTGAGTGATCACGAGAATTTCGGCCCTCGTTTCGGCCCTCTTTTTGGCCTTTTTGCCCTTTTCTGCAATGGCCGGTGTCCAGAGAGGACTCCATCTGACCTCCTGATTTTGATCCGGATCCTGAGTTCCCGAATCCAGCTCCCTGTATCCAGCTCCCCGCTGCCGCTGAGCCTGGGGCTTCCCCAGTGCCTTCTGCTCTGTAGCACCAGTGGGAATTTCTATCAGGGGAGGGAGTCGGATTTGATATCGGGCTACTATCTATAGTTGTATATAATTCTTTACATTTATCTTTTTACCATTATTTCTATTATTTTCATTAAAACTGTTCTAGTTTTTTTCTTCTCTAACTCGTAAGTCTCTCTGCCTCATTCCCTTTTCTCTTCCCATTTAGGGGTGGAAGAGGCGGTTAGAGAGCGTCTGTCCGTGTTAGTGGCCGGCCCAGCCCTAACCCGCGACAATAGTTAACAAAGATGAGGAGAAAGCTGAGGTACTTAATACCTACTTTGCCTCAGTTTTTACCAGTAAGACAGGTGGCCCTCAGGACAACTGGCTTCTGGAGGTGGTTGACAGAGATAGGAAGCCAAATAGCCCCCTTGTATTCCAGGAGGAAATGGTTGGTGACTTACTGAGCCATCTGGATTCTCACAAGTCTATGGGACCGGACAGGATCCATCCTAGGGTGATGAGAGAGCTAAGCAGAAGAGCTCGCCAAGCCGCTCTCCATCATCTTCCAACAGTCCCAGTTCACTGGAGAGGTCCCATATGATTGGAAATTGGCAAATGTTACCCCAATCCGCAAAAATAGCTGCAAAGCTGACCCTGGCAACTACAGGCCTGTCAGCCTGACCTCGGTGCCTGGCAGGGTTATGGAGCAGATCATCCTGAATGCAATCACACAGCACCTTCACGATGGACAAGGGATCAGACCCAGGCAGCATGGGTTTAGGAGGGGCAGGTCCTGTCTGACCAACCTGATCTCCTTTTATGATCAGGTGACCCACCTGGTGGATGAGGGGAAAGCGGTAGATGTGGTCTATCTAGACTTCAGCAAAGCCTTTGACACTGTCCCCCATAATATACTCCTGCAAAAGCTGGTAGCCCATGGCTTGGACAAGTGTACTCTCTGCTGGATTAAGAACTGGCTGGAGGGCCCGGCCCAGAGAGTGCTGGTGAATGGGGCTGCATCTAGCTGGCGGCCAGTCACTAGTGGTGTCCCCCAGGGGTCAGTGTTGGGTCCAGTCCCGTTTAACATCTTTATTGATGATTTAGATGAGGGGATTGAGACCATCATCAGCAAATTTGCTGATCACACCAAGTTGGGAGGGAGTGTCGACCTGCTGGAAGAGAGGAGGGCTCTGCAGAGGGATCTGGATTGACTGGAAAAATGGGCTGATTCCAATGGGATGAAGTTCAACAAGGCCAAGTGCCAGGTCCTGCACTTTGGCCACAATAACCCCCTGCAGCGCTACAGGCTGGGCACAGAGTGGCTGGAGAGCAGCCAGGCAGAAAGGGACCTGGGGGTACTAATTGACAGGAAGCTCAACATGAGCCAACAGTGTGCCCAGGTGGCCAAGAAGGCCAATGGTATCCTGTCCTGTATCAAAAATAGCGTGGTCAGCAGGACAAGGGAAGTGATCCTTCCCCTATACTCTGCGTTGGTGAGGCCACACCTGGAGTATTGTGTTCAGTTCTGGGCCCTTCAGTTCAGGAAAGATATTGAAGTGCTGGAGCGGGTCCAGAGAAGAGCAACAAGACTGGTGAAGGGACTGGAACACAAGACCTATGGGGAGAGGCTGAGGGAGCTGGGATTGTTTAGTCTGGAGAAGAGGAGACTTAGAGGTGACCTCATCACTCTCTATAACTACCTGAAGGGAAGTTATAGCCAGGTGGGGACTGGTCTCTTCTCCCAGGCAGTTAGCAACCGGACAAGGGGGCACGGGCTTAAGCTCTGCCAGGGGAAATTTAGGCTGGATATTAGAAAGAAATTCTTTACAGAGAGAGTGGTCAGGCATTGGAATGGCCTGCCCAGGGAGGTGGTGGATTCACCGCCCCTGGAGGTTTTTAAACTGAGATTGGACATGGCACTTAGTGCCATCATCTAGTAAACGGACTGGAGTTGGACCAAGGGTTGGACTTGATGATCTCTGAGGTCTGTTCCAACCCAATCGATTCTATGATTCTATGATTCTATGATTAGGCAGGATGTACCAGCAGATTAATACCTGGCTCTGAGCCTGGTGTGTCCGGCAGGGGTTTGGGTTTTTTGACAGCAGCTGGATTTACAAGAGGCCAGGTCTGTTAGAAATGCATGGAAATAGCCTATCTGACAGAGGGAAAGGAATTTTGGGAAAGGAATTGGCAGGGCTCATAGACAGAGCTTTAAACTACGTATGAAAGGGGGTGAGGGTGAAATCAGGATCACTGAAAAGGGGGAAGGGGTTACAACCAGGTCAAATGAAAACGACCCTGGGATACACACAGTGACATCAGAAGCAGAGTCACTAGCACAGATGAAGTACAATTATACTTTATTGGGGGCTCCAGGCACCTTATCAGGGGCCCAACTCAAATGCCTTTATATGAATGCCTGCATCTTGGGCAATAAACAAGAGGAGCTGGAGATGCTTGTGAGTCTGCAGCACTATGACCTGATCAGCATCACAGAGACACGGTGGAATGACTCCTGTGTGTTGGACTAGAAGGGTATGTATAAACTGTTCTGGAAGGACAGGCAGGGGAAACGAGGAGGGGGTGTTGCCCTCTATGTCAATGATCAGCTACAACACATGGAGCTCAACCTGGCAAGTGATGATGAAAGAACTGAGTGCCTGTGGACCAGGGTGAAAGGAAGGGTAGGAGACTTTACAGTGGGGGTGTGCTATAGACCTCCCAATCAGGAGGACCAAGTGGATGACTAGACCAACTTCAGAGAAGCTTCAGGGCAGGCACCCGAGATAGCGTGGGCAGAACCACCCTCAGCGGTGTGGGGATTTTAAACAACGTTAATCAGCTGTTAACTGTGCCCTCAGGGTATAAGAAGCCTTTGGGAGGGCAGTGACTAGACCCTGCCCACTGAACAAAAGGCTCAAAAGGGTAAGTCTTTGTTAAAAGGCAAGTACTTAAAAGACTTGTAAACTATTCCGTGCACAGCTTTCTGAGAGTCCTTAGATTGTAGAGCCAACTGTGGTTGCCACCAGATCATTGGTGGTTAGAAAAACTGTGGGCACCCAGACAGAGGCCCCCCGCAAGCATGCGGGTGTTCAGGCCTCCAGCTGCAGAGAATGCCGGAGCCTGGCACTGGCCATGGAGGGTAGTGGAGGCGACGCCTGTGTCCAATGTGACCAGGTGAACGATCTGCTCAGCCTGGTGGCTGAACTGAAGGAGGAAGTAGAAAGGCTGAGGAGCATCAGGGAGTCGGAGAGAGAGATAGATCGGTGGAGTCACTTCCTGAATGGCCAGCAGCAAGCTCCACAAAAAGCAGAATATCCCCCCTCTCTGGCCATCAGGCAAAAGGGGGGACCTAAAGGATAGGGAGG
The DNA here is from genome assembly GCA_020746105.1 of Trogon surrucura. Classification (NCBI taxonomy): domain Eukaryota; kingdom Metazoa; phylum Chordata; class Aves; order Trogoniformes; family Trogonidae; genus Trogon; species Trogon surrucura. The sequence continues at coordinate 29,331,709 of CM036617.1, read as the reverse complement.
AGTGGAAGAAGGTGCCTGCCGGGAGAGGAAGGAAAATCCTTGCCCGGCCTCCCTCACCTGCCCGGTTGCCCCTGCAAAACAGGTATGGGGCTCTAGACAATGAGAGCCAGGCCAAGGAAGAGTCAGTGGAGAGTTCACCCATAGGGCTGTCTAGGGTGAGTCGCTCGGATACACGCGTTAGGACTTTCTCATCTAAGAAAAAAAGGAGGGTAATCGTAATTGGAGACTCCCTCCTGAGGGGAACAGAGGGCCCTGTCTGCCGCCCTGATCTGACCCACAGGGAAGTCTGCCGCCTCCCTGGGGCCCGAGTTAAGGATGTTATCAAGAAGCTTCCTGGTCTGGTCAAACCCACGGACTATTACCCGCTTTTGGTTATGCAGATCGGTAATGATGAGATAGTAGAGAGACGGCCAGAAGCAATCAAAAGGGACTTTAGGGCACTGGGGCGGGTGCTAGAAGGATCAGGCGCACAGGTTGTGTTTGCCTCTATTCCTTCAATTACGAGGAAAAATAGTGGTAGGTTTGACAAAGTGCAGCAGATTAATACTTGGCTAAAGGGGTGGTGCCAGCGGTCTAGCTTTGGATTTTTTAACCATGGGGAAATCTACGGGGCACCTACTGAAAGCAGATGTGGTTCAAATGACACAAAGGGGAAAAAGGATCCTTGGTCATGAGCTGGCGGGACTCATAGAGCATTCTTTAAACTAGATATGAAGGGGGATGGGGTTATAGCTGGGATTGCAGCGGGGCAGTGTTCTAGAAATTATGAGGACCGGGTGGCCTTCCATCCCCCTAGGGTGAGATCAGTGTGCTCAGCTTGCTCCCTGAAATGCTTATACACCAATGCACGCAGCATGGGGAATAAGCAGGAGGAGCTAGAAACCTGGGTTCGGGCAGGAGATTATGATCTGGTGGCAATTACAGAGACATGGTGGGACAGCTCACATGACTGGAATGTGGTCATGGATGGCTATGTCCTTTTCAGGAAAGACAGGCAAGGTTGTGGAGTCACTCTTTACGTGAAAGAGCAACTACAATGTATTGAATACTATTCAGGCATGGATGAGGAGCAAGTTGAGAGTGTATGGGTTAGAATTAAGGGGCAGGCTGGCAGGAGAGATACTGTTGTGGGTGTCTATTACAGGCCACCAGATCAGGGTGAGGAAGTTGATGAGGCCTTCTACAAGCAGCTGAGAGCAGTCTCTCAACCACAGGCTCTGGTTGTCATGGGGGATTTTAACTTCCCTGATATTTGCTGGAAGGACAACTCAGCCAGCCAGCCACAGTCCAGGAGGTTCCTCCAGTGCATCGATGATAATTTTCTAATGCAAATGGTGGAGGAGCCGACTAGGAGAGGAGCACTGCTGGACCTCATCCTCACTAACACGGAGGATCTGGCTGAAGCAGTAAAAGTTGAGGGCTGCCTTGGCTGCAGTGACCATGAAACGGTGGAGTTCAGGATCTGGCGTAGCAGAAACAAAATAGCAAGCAGAATTGCAACCCTGGACTTTGCCAAGGCAAACTTTGGATTTTTCAAACAATTACTCAAGAAAATCCCATGGGCAAGGCTGTTTGAAGGTAAAGGGGCTCAAGATAGTTGGTTAGCGTTCAGGGACTGCTTCTACTGTGCTCAAGATCAGAGCATCCCGACACGTAGGAAGACAAGGAAGGGAGCCAGGAGACCTGTGTGGCTAAACAGGGATCTGCTGGGTAAGCTCAAGGGCAAGAGGAGAATTTACAGATCTTGGAAGGCGGGGCTGGCCACTTGGGAAGAATATAAGGCTGTTGTCCGAGGATGTAGGGAGGCAACTAGGAAAGCAAAGGCCTCCCTAGAATTGAACCTGGCGAGAGGGGTCAAGGACAACAGGAAGAGCTTTTTCAAATATGTGGCAGATAAAACTAACACCAGAGGCAATGTAGGCCCACTGATGAATGAGGTGGGTGCCTTGGTGACAGAAGATACAGGGAAGGCAGAGTTACTGAATGCCTTCTTTGTCTCTGTCTACTCTGCCGGAGGCTGTCCTGAGGAGCCCCGTTCCCCTGAGGCCCCAGAGGAAGTCAGGGCAGCGGAGGAGTTTGCTTTAGTCGATGAGGACTGGGTTAGGGACCAATTAAGCAATCTGGACATCCATAAATCCATGGGTCCAGACGGGATGCATCCACGGGTGCTGAGGGAGCTGGCTGATGTCATTGCTGGACCACTCTCCATCATTTTTACCAAGTCTTGGGAGATGAGAGAGGTGCCTGAGGACTGGAGGAAAGCAAATGTCACTCCAGTCTTCAAAAAGGGCAAGAAGGAGAACCCGGGTAACTACAGACTGGTCAGCCTCACCTCACTCCCTGGGAAAGTTATGGAACACCTTATCCTTGGTGCCATCTCAAGGCATATCAGGGATAAGAGGGTCATTAGAGACTGTCAACACAGCTTCACCAAAGGGAAGTCGTGCTTGACTAACCTCATAGCCTTTTACGAGGATATAACAAGGTGGATAGATGATGGTAGAGCAGTGGATGTGGTCTACCTTGACTTCAGTAAAGCATTTGACACAGTCTCCCACAGCATCCTTGCTGCTAAACTGAGGAAGTGTGGTCTAGACTCTCGGGTAGTGAGGTGGACTGTGAACTGGCTAAGAGGAAGAAGCCCAGGTTCCAGTATAAGTTGGGGAATGACTTATTAGAGAGCAGCGCAGGGGAAAGGGACCTGGGAGTCTTGGTTGACAGCAGGATGACCAGGAGCCAGCAATGTGCTGAAGGAGCTGGGGCCCTTTAGTTTGTAGAAGAGGAGACTGAGGGGTGACCTTATTAATGTTTACAAATATATAAAGGGTGAGTGTCACGAGGATGGATCCAGGCTCTTCTCAGTGACAATCAATGATAGGACAAGGGGTAATGGGCTGAAACTGGAACATAAGAGTTTCCGCTTAAACTTGAGAAGAAACTTCTTCTCAGTGAGGGTGACAGAGCACTGGAACAGGCTGCCCAGGGAGCTTGTGGAGTCTCCTTCTCTGGAGACATTCAAGACCTGCCTGGACACGTTCCTGTGTAGCCTAATCTAGGCATTCCTGCTCTGGCAGGTGGATTGGACTTGATGATCTTTCGAGATCCCTTCCAATCAGAGACTAGGTTAGAAAAGCTAAGGCCCTGTCTGAGTCAAATCTGGCCAGTGATATTAGAAATAACAGGAAAGCATTTTACAGGTATGTAAGAGAAAAAAAGAAAAATGAGAGAGAATGTGGGGCCTCTCTGGAAGGATACAGGTGACCTGGTTACCAAGGACGTGGAGAAGGCTGAAGTATTCAACAACAACTTTGCCTCAGTCTTCACTGACAACCACTGGAACCACACCACTCAACTCACAGAGGGTGTTGGCTGGGTCTGGAGAGTGAAGAACCACCCAGGGTAGGAGCAGATCAGGTCCGGGAACACATAGAGAACCTGAAGGTGCACAAGTCCATGGGACTTGGTGAGATACATCCACGGGTCCTGAAGGAACTGGCAGCTGAAGTTGCTAGGCCACTAGCCATCATATTTGAGAGATCCTGGCAGTCTGGTGAGGTTCCCACAGATTGGAAAAGGGGGAGTATAACCTCCATTATTAAAAAAGGAACTAAAGACAACCCGGGGAACTACAGACCAGTTAGCCTTACCTCTGTGCCAGGCAAAATCATGGAATAGATTCTTCTGATAGCTGTACATAATCAAGTGGGAATCTCGCAAGGCAGGAGCGAGTGACGTAGGCGAGGAGGAAGTCGGCAGCCACGAAACTCAAAAGTGGCCTCAGCCATCTGACCTCTCTTGGAGAGCGGCGCGAGCGGAGGGGAGGGGAGGACCTGCCGGACTCTCATGATCCGCAGGCACAGGGGGATATTACTGGTGGCTCTGGGAGGGCGAGGATCACAGACCCTGGGCAGAAGAGGTGAAAGGAGTGGTTATTGGTCATTTCTTTTCTTCTTTTCTTTTTGGTCATTTTCTTTTCCTTTTTTTCTTTTTTTTTTCCCCATCATGGTTGCCACCAGACAGAAATCCACCACGAGAAGGAGTGTGGGGACCCAAACAGTGCTTCAGCATAAGAACGCAGCTGTGCAGGCTGCCAGGTGCAAGGAGTGCCTGAGCCTGTGACTCCCAGAGGCTGCAACTGACAGTGCCTGTGGGAGGTGCGGTCAGTTGGATGATCTTCTCCACCTTGTGGCAGAGTTAAAAGAAGAAGTGGAGAGGCTGAGGAGCATCAGGGAGTGTGAAAGAGAGATAGATTGGTGGAGCCACTCCCTGATGCACACACAGCACTCTCCACATGCAACAGGGGATCCCCTCCCCTCTGGCCATCAGGTCAAAGGAGGGGACCAAAGAGATGGGGCAGAGTGGAAAGGAATCCTGGCTCGGAGAGGAAGGTGAGTCCCTGCTTGGCCTCCCTCATCTGCCCAATTGCCTCTGCAGAACAGGTACGGGGCTCTGGAACAGGAGAGCCAAGGAAGCGAAGAGGTGAATGAATGTGGAGCCATAGGGCTGACCTCACTGAGCAAGTCAGCCCCATGCATGAGGACCAGTCTAACTAAAAAGAAAAGGAGGGTAGTTGTCATTGGTGACTCCATCCTAAGGGGAAAAGAGGGTCCCATTTGCCGCCCAGACCCAGTCCACAGGTCTGTTGCCACCCTGGAGCTCAAATTAGGGACATTACTAAAAAACTTCCCAGTCTGGTGAGTCCCACTAATTACTACCCATTGTTGGTTGTCCAGGCTGGCAGTGATGAGATCAATCATAGAAGCACTAAGAGAATTAAAAAGGACTTTAAGTCGTTAGGCCAGGTGATCAAAGGATTGGGGGCACAGGTAGTTTTCTCATCTATCCCTTCAGTAGGTGACAGGAATAGTGAAAGGAACAGAAAAGTACATGCAGATAATGCATAGCTCAAAGACTGGTGCCATCAGCAACGTTTTGGGTGTTATGATCACGGGGAAGTTTATGTGATACCGGGCGTGAGAGATATAGATGTGTAGAGCTGTCTAAGGGAGGGAGGAGAATACTTGCTGGAGAGTTGGCGGGATTAATCGATAGGGCTTTAAACTAGGTTGGAAGGGGGAAGGGGATAAAACCCAACTCACTACACATGAGCCAAGGGGAAATATCCCAGGGTTAGGTGTAAAAGGCACAAGCAACAGTGACAGATGCTCCATTAAATCTCTTAAGTGTCTGTATACCAATGCAAGAAGCATGGGGAATAAGCAGGGAGAATTAGAAGTCTATGTGCAGCTGGAGAACTATGATCTTATTGCAATTACAGAGACGTAGTGGGACAGCTCACATAACTGGAATGTGGGCCTTGATGGCTCTGTCCTTTTCAGGAAAGACAGGCCAATGAGGCGAGGTGGGGGAGTTGCTCTTTATGTGAGAGAGCACCTGGAGTGTATTGAGATCCATCCAGGGGCAGATGAGGAGCAAGTAGAGAGTTTGTGGGTAAGAATTAAGGGGCAGGCTAGCTTAGGTGATACTGTGGTGGGTGTCTATTACAGACCACCTGATCAGGAGGAGGAAGTTGATGAGGCCTTTTACAGGCAGATGACAACAGTCTCTCAATCCCATGCCCTGGTTCTCGTGTGGGATTTCAACTACCCAGATGTTTGCTGGAAGTCCCACACAGCCAGCCATCCTCAGTCCAGGAGGTTCCTCCAGTGCATCGATGATAACTTTTTGATGCAAATGGTGGATCAGCCAACCAGGAGAGGAGAACTGCTGGACCTTGTGTTCACCAACAAGGAAGGTCTGGTTGAAGCAGTGAAGGTTGAGGGTAATCTTGGCTGCAGCGACCATGAGATAGTGGCGTTCAGGATCTTGTGCGGTAGAAACAGAGTATCAAGCAGGATCGCAACTCTGGACTTGAGAAGGGCCAACTTTGGCCTCTTCAAGCAATTGCTAGGGGAAACCCCTTGGGACAGGGAGCTGGAAGGTAAAGGGGCACAAGAGAGTTGGTTGACGTTCGAGGCTCAGGATCAGTGCATCCCATCAGGTAGGATATCAAGAAAGAGATCCAGGAGCATGTTTAACTAGGGATCTGCTGGGCAGACTTAGGTGGAACGGGAGGATATATAAATTGTGGAAGGAAGGGCCGGCCACTTGGGTGCGGTATAGGAATGCTGTCAGAGAATGTAGGGATGCAATTAGAAAAGCTAAGGCCTCCTTGGAATTAAAACTTGCAAGGGAGGTCAAAGACAACAGAAAGGACTTCTTCAAATACATTGCCGACAAAACTAACACTAGAGGCAATGTAGGCCCTCTGGTGAATGAGGTGGGTGCCCTGGAGACAGAGGACAGAAAGAAGGTAGAGTTGCTGAATGCCTTCTTTGCCTCTGTCTACACTGTTGGAGACTGTCCTCAGGAGCCTCAGTCCCCTGAGGCCTCAGAGGAAGACAGGGTAAAGGAGGAGTTTGCCCTGGTTGAGGAGGACTGGGTTAAAGATCAGTTTGAACACTTGAACATCCATAAATCCATGGGCCCTGATGGGATGCACCCACGGGTGCTGAGGGAGCTGGCGGGAGTCATTGCTAGGCCACTCTCCATCATCTTTGGTAAGTCATGGGGAACAGGTGAGGTGCCTGAAGACTGGAGGAAAGCGAATGTCACTCCAGTCTATAAGAAGGGCAGGAAGGATGACCCGGGTAACTACAGACCAGTCAGCCTCACCTCCATCCCTGGAAAGGTGATGGAACGTTTTATCCTTGACGCTGTCTCTGGGCATATCAAGGATAAGAAGGTTATTACGAGCAGTCAGCATGGCTCTGCCAAGGGGAAGTCATATTTGACCAACCTGAGAGCCTTTTATGAGGATATAACCAGGTGGATCGATGGTGGCCGTGCAGTGGATGTGGTCTATGTGGATATCAGCAAGGCCTTTGACACCGTCTCCCACAGCACCCTCATAGGTAAGCTGAGGAAGTGTGGTCTGGATGACCAAGTATTGAGGTGGGTCGGGAACTGGTTGAAGGGAAGAAGTCAGAGAGTTGTGGTCAATGGGGCAGAGTCTAGTTGGAGGCCTGTGTCTAGTGGGGTCCCTCAAGGGTCAGTACTCGGGCCGGTGCTGTTCAACATATTCATCAATGATCTGGACAAGGGATTAGAGAATGTTGTCAGCAAGTTTGCTGATGATACAAAATTGGGAGGAGTGGTTGACACACCAGAAGACTGTGCAGCCATTCAGAGAGGCCTGGACAATCTGGAGGGCTGGGCGGGGAGAAGTGTTATGAAATTCAACAAGGGCAAGTGTGGAGTTTTGCATCTGGGAAAGAATAACCCCATGTGGCAGTATAGGTTGGGGACTGCCCTGCTGGAGAGCAGCGCAGGGGAAAGGGACTTGGGGGACCATGAGCCAGCACTGTGCCCTCGTGGCCAAGAAGGCCAATGGCATCCTGGGGTGTATTAGAAGGGGAGTACCTAGTAGGTCGAGAGAGGTCCTCCTGCTGCTCTACTCTGCCCCGGTGAGGCCGCATCTGGAATATTGTGTCCAGTTCTGGGCCCCTCAGTTCAAGAAGGACAGGGAGCTGCTTGAGAGAGTCCAGCGTAGAGCCACAAAGATGATGAAGGGAGTGGAACATCTCCCTTATGAGGAAAGGCTGAAGGAGCTGGGTCTCTTTAGCTTGGAGAAGAGGAGGCTGAGGGGTGATCTCATTAATGTTTATAAATATGTCAAGGGGCAGTGTCAGGAGGACGGAGCGGCGTCCATTGACAGGACAAGGGGCAATGGGTCGAAGCTCGAACATAGGAGGTTCCATAAAAATATTAGAAAAAACTTTTTCACTGTGAGGGTGACAGAGCACTGGAACAGGCTGCCCAGGGAGATTGTGGAATCTCCTTCTTTGGACGCATTCAAAACCCGCCTGGACGCGTTCCTGTGCGCTCTGCTGTAGGTGGTCCTGCTCTGGCAGGGGGGCTGGACTAGATGATCTTTGAGGTCCCTTCCAACCTCTACCATTCTGTGATTCTGTGGTGACCGCCAGCGTGGCTTCACCAGAGGCAAATCGTGCCTGACTATTTAGTGGCCTTCTACGACAAAGCTACAGCGCTGGTTGACATGGGAAAAGCAACGGATGTCATTTTCGTGGACTTGTGCAAGGCGTTTGACACTGTCCCACATGACATCCTTGTCTCTAAAATGGAGAGACACAGATTTGACAGAGGGACCACTCAGTGGATAAAGAACTGGCTGTAGGTTGGACTTGATGTTCTTAAGGTCCCTTCTAGCCTTGGTGTTTCTATGATTTCTATGATGGGTCACATCTTGGAGGTGTCACTGAGGGCAACTAGGACTACTCTTTGTGTCAAAACCTCTTCTGTGAAGTCAAAAAGGAATCATAGAATCATAGAATGGCCTAGGCTGGAAGGGACCTTAGAGATCATCTAATCCAACCTCCCTGTCACGGGCAGGGACGCCTCTCAACTAGATCAGGCTACTCAAGGCTCTGTCCAACTTGGCCTTGAACACCTCCACGGAGGGGGCAGCCACAACGTCTCTGGGCAATTTATTCCAAAGTCTTGCCACCCTTGTACTGAAGAATTTCTTCCTAAGATCTAATCTAAACCTATTCTCCTTCAACTTAAACCCATTTCCCCTTGTCCTATCAGTGGACACTCTTGTAAAAAGTCCCTCCCCAGCCTTCCTGTAGGTTCCCTTCAGGTATTGGAAGGCAGCTATTAGGTCCCCCTGAAGTCTTCTCTTTTCAAGAGTGAACAATCCCAGCTCCTGCAGCCTGTCCTTGTAGTAGAAGTGCTCCAGCCCCTGGATCATCTTTGTGGCCCTCCTCTGAACACGCTCCAACAGTTCTATGTCCCTCTTATGGTGGGGACACCAGAACTGGACGCAGTATTGGAGGTGGGGTCTCACAAGAGCAGAGTAAAGGGGGAGAATCACCTCTCTTGACCTGCTGGCTACACTTCTCTCCATACATCCCAGGATGTGGTTGGGCTTCTGGGCTTGACAATCTTAAGGTCCTTTCCAACGTTGATGTTTATATGATTCTGTGAAATTAGTCTTGCTGTGAAGACCATCTTCGGGGCAGGTAACACTGTGCTGGACACGGGTTCTGAAGCAAAAAGGGCAGATGAAGAGCTCTTTGGGGGGCTTTTTTGAAGTCAGGAAAAGCAGCTTGCCTGTGTGGGGGCCAGCAGCCTGTGGGCAGGCTGCGAGGTAGCGTGGGTAGAGCCAGCAGCCCCCCATAGTGTTGATCGGGCCACCAGGCTACAAGAAGCCTCAGGGAGGGCAGAGATGCATCGCTGCCTGCAGAGCACAGGGCGAGCAAACAGTGTGTGCGTGTCGCTGAGAGCAGCCGCCTCAAAGCCAGTCTGATCTGCACACCGAGGCGCCGATCCCGGTGCACAGGGGAGTTTCTGATGCAGGGAGACCCGCGGCAAGCCCCGACCCGGACCGGCAGCTGTCGAGAGAGCGGCAGGCGAAGGAGCGGGCACTGGCACAACAACGGGCGCCTTCTGTGCTATAAAAGGCCTCCTGGAGCGCAGGGATCTCAAGTCCCTGCGCACCGAGCGAAGGTAGGGAAAAGGGAGAGCTTACTTGGCTTTGTTCCATTATTGGTCATTTTCTGATTGATCATGGTGGCTAGCAGCCAAAAAGGCACCACCAGAAGTGTGGGGACCCAAAGGGTGCTCCAGCATGAGCATGCAGCTGTGCAGGCTTCCAGCTGCAGGGAGTGCCTGAGCGTGTGCCTCCCAGAGACGAACTGACAGTGCCTGTGTGAGGTGCGATCAGTCGAGTGACCTACTCTGCCTTGTGGCAGAGCTTAAAGAAAAAGTAGAGAGGTTAAGGAGTATCGGGGAGTGTGAAAGGGAGACAGATTGGTGGAGCCACTCCCTGATCCATAGACAGCAAGCTCCACAAGAGGCAGATGATCCCCTTCGCTTTGACCATCAGGCCACAGGAGGGGACCTAAAAGATGGGGCGGATTGGAAACAGGTCCCTGCTCAGAGAGGCAGGTGAATCACTGCTCAGCCTCCCTCACCTGCCCAGTTGCCCCCTGTGGAACAAGTATGGGGCTCTGGAATGTGAGAGCCGAGAAAATGATGAGACAGATGGAGGTGCACCCATAGGGCTGTCTAAGGTGAGGGAGTCAGCCCCACGCATTAGGACCAGTTCGACTAAGAAGAAAAGGGGAATAATTGTTGTTGGAGATTCCATTCTGAGGGGAACAGAGGGTCCCATCTGCCACCCGGATCCAGCCCACGGGGAAGTCTTTTGCCTCCCTGGAGCCCGGTTTAGGGATATTACCAGGGAATTCCTTGGTCTGGTATGACCCACTGATTATTACCTGCTGCTGGTTGTTCATGCTGGCAGCGATGAGAGCGAACAAAGGAGTGTAAGGAGGATTAAAAAAGGACTTTAGGTCACTAGGTTGATTGGTCGAAGGATCAGGGGCAGAGGTAGTTTTTTCTTCAATCCCTTCAGTAGCAGGTAGGAATACTGAAAGGGACATTAAAATACATATGATTAATACAAGCGCAACTGCCTGGCAATTCCCCTGCCCCCCCAGGTGTACTTGCATAACAGGTACAGTGCTCTGCAAGGGGAACTGGACAACCCTGAGCATGATGGTTCTCCCTGCTTGGAGGTGTCACCAAAGCCCAGTCAGACTGCCCTCGGCATTAAAACCTCATCAGTAAAGAACAAAAGACGGGTCATTGTCATTGGTGACTCACTGCTTAAGGGAGCAGAAGGCCCGATATGCAGACGGGACTCCCTGCACAGGGAGGTCTGTTGCCTCCCAGAAGTCAGAGTTAAAGATGTAAGGAAGAAGCTTCCTTCCCTAGTACAACCCTGTATTGGGTCAGACTGAGGTGCAGTTAATCTTCCCACAGGAGCTCTCTCCGTGCTGTGTTTCTTGGAGCGGTAGCTGGAAGGGTGTTGATAGCACCCCAGTGTTTTGGCTACTGCTAAGCGGTGCCCACACAGCACCAAGGCTGTGGTTTGTTTTTTGTTTTTTTTCCAGCGTTCTCCCAACAGTAGGTTGGGCGTGAGCAACATCTTGGGAGGGGATACAGCTGAGCCAGCTGACCCAAATTGATCAAAGAGGTATTCCATACCATATGATGTCAGCTCAGATATAAAAGCGAGAAGGCAGAGGGAAGTGGGGGGGCATTTGCTGTTTGTGTCTGTCCTCCGGAGCAACCGCTACGCGTACTGGAGCCCTGCTTCCTGGGAAAGAGGCCAGACATCACCCACCGATGGGAAGTAGAGAATAATCTTTGTTCTGTTCTGCTTTGCTTCCGCGCGCGGCACTTGCTATTTCTACATTAAACTGCTTTTTATCTTTACCCACGGGCCTCTTTTTACATCTTACCTCTCCCCTGTCCATCTACAAAGAGGAGTGATAGAGTGGCTTTGGTGAGCTCCTGGCCTCCAGCCAGGGCCAAACCACCACAAGTCCTCAGACTATTATCCCCTTTTATTGTTTCAGGTAGGCAGTGATGAAATAGGAAGAACCATTCCAAGGACAATGAAGGACTTCAGAGCCTGGGGCACCTGGTCAAGGGATCAGGAGCACAGGTCGTGTTCTCCTCCATCCCTCCAGTTGTGAGGAAAGATGAGGGATTAGGCAGCATGTACCAGCAGATTAATAACTGGCTCCGAGCTTGGTGTGTCCGGTAGAGGTTTGGTTTTTTTGACAGTGGCTGGATTTACAAGGGGCCAGGTCTGTTAGAAATAAATGGAAATAGCCTATCTCACAGAGAGAAAAGGGTCTTGGGAAGGGAGTTGGCAGGGCTCATAGACAGAGCTTTAAACTATGTATGAAAGGGGGTGAGGGCAAAATCAGGATCGCTGAAAAGGAGCCAGAATGCAATATGCCAATGCTTGTGGGGGAGGAATGTACTGGCAAGATCATACAATCTTGTAAATTAGCAAAGGATCAAAAGGTCACACCAAGTTGCAGGCAGAACACAACAGTTGTTGAGAGGTTGGTTACTGTGGAAACATCTGAGTATCATGAGGAAGGGATTAGGGTTTCTCCCATTGAAAAGGTGACCCGGCTGAGGTGCATCTACGCTAATGCAGGCACCATGGGTAACTGTATTCGGTCCGACTGAGGTGGAGTTAATCTTCCCACAGCAGCTCTCTCCGTGCTGTGCTTCTTGGAGCGGTAGCTAGAAGGGTGTTGATAGTACCCCAGTGTTTTGGCTACTGCTAAGCAGTGCTCACACAGCACCAAGGCTGTGGTTTGATGTTCTCCCAGTAGTAGGTTGGGTGCGATCAACATCTTGGGAGGAGATACAGCCAGGCCAGCTGACCCAAATTGACCAACGGGGTATTCCATACCATATGACGTCAGCTCAGATATAAAGGGAGAAGGCAGAGGGAAGTGGGGGGGCATTCGCTGTTTGTGTTTGTCCTCCAGAGAAACCGTTATGCGTGTTGGAGCCCTGCTTCCTGGGAAAGCGGCCGGACATCGCTCACCGATGGGAAGTAGAGAATAATCTTTGTTCCGTTTTGCTTTGCTTCTGCGCGGTAATTGCTATATTAAACTGCTTTTATCTTTACCCGCGGGCTTCTTGTTACATCTCACCTCTCCGCTGTCCATCTAAAAAGGGGAGTGATAGAGCGGCTTTGGTGAGCTCCTGGCCTCCAGCCAGGGCCAAACCACCACAGTAACAAACAGGAGGAACTGGAGTCCATTGTGCAGATGGAAAACTATGATATAGTTGCCATAACAGAAATGTGGTGGGATGACTCACACAATCGGAGTACTAGAATTGATGGATACCAGCTCTTCAGAAGAGATGGACGAGGTAGGAGAGGTCGCAGAGTTTGATTGCTTCAGGGATCTGCTGGCCAAAGTGCCATGGGACAAAGCCCCAGAGGGAAGGGGGGCCCAGAACAGCTGGTCACTATTCAAGGATCACCTTCTCTGTGCCCAGGAGCAAAGTATACCGACAAAGAGAAAGACAGAAATGAATGCTAGGAGGCTTGCTTGGATGAGCAAGGAGCTCCTGGACACACTGTCATACAAAAAGAATCACAGAATTATAGAATGGCCTAGGCTGGAAGGGACCTTAGAGATCATCTAATCCAACCTCTCTGCCATGGGCAGGGACGCCTCTCAAATAGATCAGAGTACTCAAGGCTCTGTCCAACCTGGCCTTGAACACCTTCAGGGAGGGGGCAGCCACAACGTCTCTGGGCTATTTATTCCAAAGTCTTGCCACCCTCGTACTGAAGAATTTCTTCCTAAGATCTAATCTAAACCTATTCTCCTTCAACTTAAACCCATTTCCCCTTGTCCTACCAGTGGACACTCTTGTAAAAAGTCCCTCCCCAGCCTTCCACTCCTTTACAAGGAGTGGAAGATAGACAGCTAGAATGGGGGGCATATAAGGAAGCTGTCCGAGCAGCAAGAGACCTGGTTAGAAAAGCTAAATCTCAGTTAGAATTGAGTCTAGCCAGGGAGATGAAGGCAAACAGCAAAACTTTCTTTAGATTCATTCTTTGTTGGATGCAGAGGGAAGCACAGTGACCACAGGTATGAAAATGCTGAGGTGCTTAATGCCTTCTTTTCATCAGCCTTTAACAGTAAGGCTAGTTGTTCTCTGGGCACACAGCCCCCTGAGCTGGAAGAAAGGGATGAGGAACAGAATAGGACCTTCACGATCCATGAGGAAATGGTTATGGACCTGCTTCATAAGCTGAATCCTCACAAATCTATGGGACCTGATGGATTACACCCTAGAGTGCCGAGGCAGCTGGCCGATGTGGTTGCCAAGCCACTCTCCATCATCTTTTAGCAGTCCTGGTTAACCAGGGATGTCCCAGTGGACTGGAGACTGGCAAAGGTAATGTCCATCTTCAAGAAGGCCAGGAAGGAGGGTCCTGGTAGCTACAGACCTGTCAGTCTCATCTCAGTGCTGGGAAAGGTGATGGAATGAATAATCTCAGAGCCATCACAGAACAATGAAAAGCCAACAGGGATATCGGGCCCAGTCAGCATGGATTCATGAGGGGCAGATCCTGCTTGACCAATCTAATCTCGTTCTATAACAGGGTGACCTGCTTAGTGGATATGGGGAAAGCTGTCGATGTAGTGTACCTGGACTTCAGTAAGGCCTTTGACACTGTCCCCCACAACATCCTTATGGCCAAGTTGGCTGCCCATGGCTTGGATGGACACATACTCTGCTGGGTGAAACACTGGCTGGATGGCCGGGCCCAAAGAGTTGTGGTCCATGGAGTTAAATCCAGTTGGCGGCAAGTCACGAGTGGTGTCCCTCAGGGCTCGGTGCTGGGGCCACTCCTGTTTAACATCTTCATCGATGATCTTGAGGAGGGGATTGAGTGCATCCTCAGCAAGTTTGCAGATGACACCAAGCTGGGAGGGAGTGTGGATCTGCTGGAGGGTAGAAAGGCTCTACAGAGGGACCTGGACAGGCTGGATCGATGGGCCCAGGCCAACTGCATGCATTTCAACAGAGCCAAGTGTAGGGTCCTGCATTTTGGTCACAGCAACCCCATGAAATGCTACAGGCTTGGGGAAGGGTGACTGGAAGGCTGTCTGGCGGAAAAGGACCTGGGCGTTCTAATTGACAGCCAGCTGAGTATGAGCCAGCAGTGTGCCCAGATGGCCAAGGCCAACGCCATCCTGGCTTGTATTAGAAACTTTGTGACCAGCAGAAGTAGGGAGGAGTATTGTGTTCAGTTTTGGGCACCTCAGTATAGGAGAGATATCGAGGTGCTGGAATGAGTGCAGAAAAGGGCAACAAAGCTGGTGAAGGGCCTGGAGAATAGGTCTTCCGAGGAGTGATTGAGGGAGCTGGGACTGTTCAGTTTGACGAAGAGGAGGCTGAGGGGGGACCTCATCATACTCTACAACTACCTGAAAGGACCAAGTGCAAGGTCCTCCATCTGGGTCAGGGCAATCCCAAGTACCGATATAGGCTGGGCAGTGATTGGCTTGAGAGCAACCCTGAAGAAAAGGACTTGGAGGTACTGGTGGATGAGAGGCTCAACATGAGCCGTCAGTGTGCACTTGCAGCCCAGAAAGCCAATAGTGTCCTGGGCTGCATCAACGGGTGCGTGGCCAGCAGGTCGAGGGAGGTGATTCGCCCCCTCTACTCCATTCTCGTGAGACCCCACCTGGAGTACTGCGTCCAGTTTTGGAGCCCACAGCACAAGAAAGATATGGGCGTGCTGGAGCATGTCCAGAGAAGGGCCATGAGGCTGATCAGAGGGCTGGAGCACCTCTCCTATGAAGTCAGACTGAGAGAGTTGGGGTTGTTCAGTCTGGAGAAAAGAAGGCTCCGAGGAGACCTTATTGTGGCCTTCCAGTATCTCAAGGGGGCCTACAAGAAAGCTGGTGAGGGGATTTTTAGGATGTCAGGTAGTGATAGGACATGGGGGAATGGATTAAATCTAGAGATGGATCAGTTCAGGTTGGACGTTAGGAAGAAGTTCTTCCCCATGACGGTGGTGAGACACTGGCACAGGTTGCCCAGAGAGGTGGTGGAAGCCCCATCCCTGGAAGTTTTTAAGGCCAGGCTGGATGGGGTTCTGAGCAACCTAATCTAGTGGGAGATGTCCCTGCCCATGGCAGGGGGGTTGGAACTAGATGATCTTTAGGGTACCTCTCAACCCTGGAAATTCTATGATTCCATGTAGGTGGAGAGAAAAACTGTAATCTGTAGTCCAAGAGCCATTAAAACAGCCTTTGGGACCAGGGATGGTCAGTGAGGGAATCTGGGGCACAGGTTATATTTTCATTTCTGCTTCCAGTTTTGGGCAGTGGCATTGGGAGATTCAGGTGAATCCAATCTATTAATAGATGGCTCTGTGGCTGGTGTCACTGCCACAACTTTTGGGTTTTTGACAACAAGATTGCCTACACGGCACCAGGCTTGCTAGCATCTGTCAGGGATGCTAGCAACCCCATGCAACCCCATGCAACCCCATACAATGGTACAGGCTTGGGGAAGGGTGGCTGGAAGGCTGTTTGGCGGAAAAGGACCTGGGTGTTCTAATCGACAGCCGGCTGAATATGAGCCAGTAGTGTGCCCAGGTGGCCAAGAAGGCCAATGGCATCCTGGCTTGTAGACTAGCAGAAGTAGGGAGGTGATTGTCCCCCTGTAACCAGCACTGGTGAGGCCACACCTAGAGTATTGTGTTCAGTTTTGGGCACCTCAGTATAAGAGGGATATCGAGGTGTTGGAGCGAGTGCAGAAGAAGGCGACAAAACTGGTGAAGAGCCTGGAGAATAGACCTTATGAGGAGCGACTGAGAGAGCTGGGACTGTTCAGTTTAAGGAAGAGGAGTCTGAGGGGAGACCTCATCATGCTCTACAATTACTTGAAAGGACATTGTATAGAGGTTGGTGCTGGTGTCTTCTCACAGGTTATTAGGGACAGAACCAGGGGGAATGGGTTCAAGTTGCAACAGGGCAAGTTTAGACTGGACATTAGGAAGAAATTCTTCACGGAAAGAGTGGTCAGACACTGAAACAGACTGCCTGGGGAGGTGTTTGAGTCACCATCCCTGGATGTGTTTAATTGTCGCTTAGATGTGGTGTTGGGTGATATGGTTTAGGGGTGAACTTGTAGTGTTGGGTTAATGGTTGGACTTGATGATCCCAAGGGTCTTTTCCAACCTGAACTGTTCTATGATTCTATGATTCCCAAAGAGGGAAGAGGATCTTTGCTCAAGAGATTTCAGGGCTGATCGACAGGGCTTTAAACTAGATGTCAAGGTCGGGGGGGATAACAACTCACTGCAGAGCCCAGCTTCAGTGCAGGTAAGACTGCTCTGGGGAAGGGATTTGAGGCAAAAAGGGCCATCGAAAAGCTCTTTTTGGGGGCTGTTTGAAGCTGGGGAAAGGAGTTTGCCTGTGCCGGGGAACGGCAGCTAGTGGATGGGCTGCTGAGGTAGCATGGGTGGCGCCAGCACCCCTGGCGGTAAACATAAATGAGGCATTAACACCGTTAATGCCGTAAAAATCCACGTGAATTCCTTTAGGGAAAGGATTCCAAGGGCAACAGATGGAACCGCACAGAACCCGGGCGGCCCGGGCCATGTGCTCAGCTCGGCGGAGCTGTTACCCGAACTTGTTACGTTCGGACGGGAGCTGGACTGGGCTCACCCTGGGGGCGGGGGACCCGACGGGAATAGGCGGGTTCACCGAACCCGAGCCAGCCCCCTGAGCGGTTGAGCGCCGGTGCGGCACGGAGTGGACCCGAGCGGCCCCGGGACGCCGACAGTCCGCACGCCGGGCAGAAGGCTCTGGCCATGGCGGTGCCCTGAGCCCTGCTGCACGGACAGGCTGCTGAGCACATTCGGAAGCCGGTGGAACAGCTGGAAGGAGATGCGAGGAGTCAGGATGCCCCAAGGGCAACAAATTCCCTGCGAGAGGACAATTAACCCCTCTCTCTTTAGCTTGGAGAAGAGGAGGCTGAGGGGTGACCTCATTAATGTTTATAAATATGTCAAGGGGGAGTGTCAGGAAGATGGAGCCAGGCTCTTTTCAGCGGCGTCCACTGACAAGACAAGGGGCAATGGATGTAAGCTGGAACACAGGAGGTTCCATAAAAATATGAGGAAAAACTTTTTTACTGTGAGGGTGACTGAGCACTGGAACAGGCTGCCCAGGGAGGTTGTGGAATCTCCTTCTTTAGAGACATTCAAAACCCGCCTGGACGCGTTCCTGTGCGATCTACTGTAGGTGATCCTGCTCTGGCAGGGGGGCTGGACTAGATGATCTTTAAGGTCCCTTCCAACCTCTAACATTCTGTGATTCTGTGATTCTGTGATTCTGTGACCCACCGATTATTACCTGCTGCTGGTTGTGCAAGCTGGAAGCAATGAGATTGAGCAAGTGAGTCTAAAGAAGATAGAAAATGACTTTAAGACATCGGGAGACTGGTTGAAGGATCAGGGGCACAAGTAGTGTTTCTTCGAAAAGAGACAGGAGGCTGGCATGGCAGGAGGAGAGCCTGAGAGCTGCGGCAAATTTAAAAGCGGCCGTAGCGGAAGCTTGCCTCAGACCACGCAAGCAGCATGGACAGTGAGGTCAGGCTATTGCAGAAAACAGCATGAGCTGAGCTAGATTGAGAGAGAGGAGGAGAGGGGAAGAGCAGCAACGTACAGGGGCGCCTGAGCAGTGTGTGAGTGAAGCAGCAATCACCGGTTGGTTCCCTTCTGGCAAGAGAAACAATCATGATCATGACACAGCCAAAAACCACAGGAAGAAAGAGTGTGGGAACTCAGACTCTGCTCCTGTGCAAACCTGTGGCTGTGCAGGTCTCCGGCTGCAATGAATGCCTGAGCCTGGTACTTGAACTGGAGGGAGCCAGAGACACCGCTTGTATGCGGTGTGATCAAATAAACGACCTGTTTATGCAGGTGGTTGAGCTGAGGGAGGAGGTAGAGAGGTTGAGAAGCATCAGGGAGTGTGAAAGTGAAATATATTGGTGGAGCAGCACACTGAGACAAAGAGCAGAAAGATGCTCAACAAGAACTGAAGGACCCTCTCCCCTCCTATCACCAGGCAAAAGGAGGGGACCTAAGGGACAAGGGGGGGTAGAGAGAGGTCTCTTGTCAGAGAGGCAAATGAAAACCCTCCCACCCATCTCCCTCACCTTCCCAATTGCCATTGCATAATAGGTATGGGGCTTTGGGACTTGAGGATCAGGCGAGTGGAGATGGAGATGAAGATCCACCCAGTGAGTTGCCCGGGGCTTATCTCTTGCCCCTACACTTTAGAAATTCCTCCATTAAAAAGAAAAGGAGGGTAATTGTAGTAGGCGACGCCCTCCTGAGGGGAACAGAGGGTCTCATCTATCAACTAGACCTCAACCCACAAGGATGTCTGCTGCCTCCTTGGGGCTCGCATCAGGGATGTGAAGAAGAAGCTGCCTGATCTGGTGCAGCCCACCATCCTAGGGTTGGTGAAGTTAGGAGGATCGTCAGCAGAACCTCCACCTTGGAGTTCCAGAGGGATGACTTTAGACTATTCAGGATGCTGGTTTGAAGAATCTCTTGGGAATCGGCCCTTAAAACCAAAGGAGCCCAGGAAGGCTGGGCTTACTTTAAGAATGAAATTATGAGGGCACAGGAGCAAGCTGTTCCTATACGCTGTAAAATGAGCTGTCGGGGAAAAAGGCTGATGTGGTTGAGCAGGGAGCTTTCGCAAGAACTCAGGGAAAAAACAAGAGTATATATGCCTGACCTAGTTGAGAGGTGGCGTCCCTGCTCACAACAGGGAGGCTGGATTAAAATGATCTCTGAGGTCCCTTCCAGCCCAGGCCATTCTATGATTCTAATCAACTGTGAAAAAAGGGGCAGGTGAATCAGGAAGTGTTTAAAGGTATTGTAAGATCATGCAGAAAGAGAATTAGAAAAGCAAAACTCAATTAGAAATTAATTTGGCTATCTCTGTAAAGGATAACAAAAAGTGCTTTTATAAATACATTAATAACAAAAGGAGGGTCAAGGAAAATCTCCACTCCTTATTGGATGAGGGGGAGAACATAGTAACAGAAGATAAGGAAAAGGCTGAGGTACTTAATACCTTCTTTACCTCAGTCTTTAACAAGAAGACTTGTTGTCCTCAGGGCAACTGGTCTTCTGAGTTGGTAGACAGAGATGGGGAACAGGATACCACTCCTGTAATCCAGGAGGAAGTAGTTAGTGACCTGCTGTGCCAGCTGGATCCCAACAAGTCCGTGGGCCCGGATGGGATTCATCCTAGGGTGCTGAGAGAGCTGGCAGAAGAACTGGCTAAGCCGCTTTCTTTCATTTATCATCAATCCTGGCTAACTGGGGAGGTCCCAACTGGAGGTTGGCCAACGTGATGTCCCTCCAAGAGAAAGGCCAGAAGAAGGATCCCTCACCTGCCCAGTTGCCTCTGCAGAACAAGTACAGGGCTCTGGAACAGGAGAGCCAAGGAAGTGAAGAGGTGAATGAATGTGGAGCCATAAGGTTGACTTCGCTGAGTAAGTCAGACCCATGCATCAGGACCAGTTCAACTAAAAAGAAAAGAAGGGTAGTTGTCATTGGTGACTCCATCCTAAGGGGAACAGAGGGTCCCATTTGCTGCCCAAACCCAGCCCACAGGGAAGTCTGTTGCCACCCTGGAGCTCAGATTAGGGACATTACTAAAAAACTTCCCAGTCTGGTGAGTCCCACTGATTACTACCCATTGTTGGTTGTCCAGGCTGGCAGTGATGAGATCAATCATAGAAGCACTAAGAGAATTAAAAAGGACTTTAAGTCGTTAGGCCAGGTGATCAAAGGATTGGGGGCACAGGTAGTTTTCTCATCTATCCCTTCAGTAGGTGACAGGAATAGTGAAAGGAACAGAAAAGTACATGCAGATAATGCATGGCTCAAAGACTGGTGCCACCAGCAACGTTTTGGGTGTTATGATCACGGGGAAGTTTATGCATTACTGGGCATGAGAGATATAGATGGTGTAGAGCTGTCTAAGAGAGGGAGGAGAATACTTGCTGGAGAGTTGGCGGGATTAATCGATAGGGCTTTAAACTAAGTTGGAAGGGGGAAGGGGATAAAACCCAACTCACTACACATGAGCCAAGGGGAAGTATCCCAGGGTTAGGTGTAAAAGGCACAAGCAACAGTGACAGATGCTCCATTAAATCTCTTAAGTGTCTGTATACCAATGCAAGAAGCATGGGGAATAAGCAGGGGGAATTAGAAGTCTATGTGCAGCTGGAGAACTATGATCTCATTGCAATTACAGAGACGGACAGCTCACATAACTGGAATGTGGGCCTTCATGGCTATGTTCTTTTCAGGAAAGACAGGCCAATGAGGCGAGGTGGGGGAGTTGCTCTTTATGTGAGAGAGCAACTGGAGTGTATTGAGATCCATCCAGGGGCAGATGAGGAGCAAGTAGAGAGTTTGTGGGTAAGAATTAAGGGGCAGGCTAGCTTAGGTGATACTGTGGTGGGTGTCTACTACAGACCACCTGATCAGGAGGAGGAAGTTGATGAGGCCTTTTACAGGCAGCTGAGAGCAGCCTCTCAATCACAGGCCCTGGTTCTCATGGGGGATTTCAACTACCCAGATGTTTGCTGGAAGTCCCACACAGCCAGCCATCCTCGGTCCAGGAGGTTCCTCCAGTGCATCGATGATAACTTTTTGATGCAAATGGTGGATGAGCCAACCAGGAGAGGAGCACTGCTGGACCCGGTGCTCACCAACAAGGAAGGTCTGGTTGAAGCAGTGAAGGTTGAGGGTAATCTTGGCTGCAGCGACCATGAGATAGTGGAGTTCAGGATCTTGTGCGGTAAAAACAGAATACCAAGCAGGATCGCAACTCTGGACTTGAGAAGGGCCAACTTTGGCCTCTTCAAGCAATTGCTAGGGGAAACCCCTTGGGACAGGGAGCTGGAAGGTAAAGGGGCACAAGAGAGTTGGTTGGCATTCAAAGACCACTTCTTCGAGGCTCAGGATCAGTGCATCCCATCAGGTAGGAAATCAAGAAAGAGATCCAGGAGACCTGCATGGTTAACCAGGGATCTGCTGGGCAGACTCAGGTGGAAAGGGAAGGTGTATAAATTGTGGAAGGAAGGGCTGGCCACTTGGGTGGAGTACAGGACAGCTGTCCAAGAGTGTAGGGATGCAATCAGAAAAACTAAGGCCTCCTTGGAATTAAAACTTGCAAGGGAGGTCAAAGACAACAGAAAGCGCTTCTTCAAATACATTGGTGACAAAACTAACACTAGAGGCAATGTAGGCCCTCTGTTGAATGAGGTGGGTGCCCTGGAGACAGAGGACAGAAAGAAGGCAGAGTTGCTGAATGCCTTCTTTGCCTCTGTCTACACTGTTGGAGACTGTCCTCAGGAGCCTCAGTCCCCTGAGGCCCCAGAGGAAGTCAGGATAAAGGAGGAGTCTGCCCTGATTGATGAGGAGAGGGTTAAGGATCAATTTGAACACTTAAACATCCATAAATCCATGGGCCCTGATGGGATGCACCCACGGGTGCTGAGGGAGCTGGCGGGAGTCATTGCTAGGCCACTCTCCATCATCTTTGGTAAGTCGTGGGGAACAGGTGAGGTGCCTGAAGACTGGAGGAAAGCGAATGTCACTCCAGTCTATAAGAAGGGCAGGAAGGATGACCCGAGTAACTACAGACCAGTCAGCCTCACCTCCATCCCTGGAAAGGTGATGGAGCAACTTATCTTTGGTGCTGTCTCTGGGCATATCAAGGATAAGAAGGTTATTAGGAGCAGTCAGCATGGCTTTGCCTAGGGGAAGTCATATTTGACCAACCTGATAGCCTTTTACGAAGACGTAACCAGGTGGATGGATGGTGGCCGTGCAGTGGATGTGGTCTATGTGGATATCAGCAAGGCCTTTGACACCGTCTCCCACAGCATCCTCATAGGTAAACTGAGGAAGTGTGGTCTGGATGACCGAGTAGTGAGGTGGGTCGCTAACTGGTTGAAGGGAAGAAGTCAGAGAGTTGTGGTCAATGGGGCAGAGTCTGGCTGAATGCCTGTGTCTAGTGCGGTCCCTCAGGGGTCAGTGCTCGGGCCGGTGCTTTTCAATATATTCATCAATGATCTGGACGAGGGATTAGAGAACGTTGTCAGCAAGTTTGCTGATGATACAAAATTGGGAGGAGTGGTTGACACACCAGAAGGCTGGGCAGCCATTCAGAGAGGCCTGGACAATCTGGAGGGCTGGGCGGGGAGAAATCTTATGAAGTTCAACAAGGGCAAGTGTAGAATTTTGCACTTGGGAAAGAATAACCCCATGTGCCAGTATAGGTTGGGGACTGCCCTGCTGGAGAGCAGCGCAGGGGAAAGGGACCTGGGGGTTCTAGTGGACAGCAGGATGACCGTGAGCCAGCACTGTGCCCTCGTGGCCCAGAAGGCCAATAGCATCCTGGGGTGTATTAGAAGGGGAGTACCTAGTAGGTCGAAAGAGGTCCTCCTGCCTCTCTGCTCTGCCCCGGTGAGGCCACATCTGGAATATTGTGTCCAGTTCTGGGCCTCTCAGTTCAAGAAGGACAGGGAACTGCTTGAGAGAGTCCAGCGCAGAGCCACAAAGATGATGAAGGGAGTGGAACATCTCCCTTATGAGGAAAGGCTGAAGGAACTGGGTCTCTTTAGCTTGGAGAAGAGGAGGCTGAGGGGTGACCTCATTAATGTTTATAAATATGTCAAGGGGGAGCATCAGGAGGACAATGCCAGGCTGTTTTTAGTGATGTCCACTGACAGGACAAGGGGCAATGGGTGGAAGCTTGAACACAGGAGGTTCCATAAAAATATGAGGAAAAACTTTTTCACTGTGAGGGTGACAGAGCACTGGAACAGGCTGCCCAGGGAGGTTGTGGAATCTCCTTCTTTGGAGACATTCAAAACCCGCCAGGACATGTTCCTATGCACTCTACTGTAGGTGGTCCTGCTCTGGCAGGGGGGTTGGACTAGATGATCTTTGAGGTCCCTTCCAACCTCTAACATTCTGTGATTCTGTGATTCTGTGAAATATAAGCCTCTCAGCCTGACCTCGGTACCTGGCAAGGTTATGGAGCAGATCATCCTGAGTGCCATCAAGTGGCATGTAGAAGACAACTGGGGGATCAGGCCCAGCCAACAGGGGTTTAGGAGAGGAAGGTCCTGCCTGACCAATCTCATCTCCTTCTATGACTGGGGGACCCGTCCAGTGGATGAGGGGAAGGCTGTGGATGTGGTCTACTTTGATTTCAGCAAAGCCTTTGACACAGTCTCCCACAGCATCCTCCTGGAAAAGCTGGCAGGCCACAGCTTGGACAGGTGCACCCTTCGCTGGGTGCATCCACTCAGTAAAAAACTGGTTGGATGACCGGGCCCAGAGAGTGGTGGTGAATGGTGCTGCATCCAGTTGGTGTCCGGTGACCAGCAGTGTCCCCCAGGGATCAGTACTGGGCCCAGTCCCATCTAACATCTTTATTGACAACCTGGATGAAGGGATTGAGTCTACCCTTAGCAAGTTTGCAGATGACACCAAGATGGGGAGGAGTGTTGATGTGCCAGAGGGTAGGAAGGCACTGCAGAGGGACCTGGACAGGCTGGGTCGACAGGTCGAGGCCAACGGTATGAAGTTCAGTAAGACCAAGTGCAGGGTCCTACACTTTGGCCACAATAACCTCCTGCAGCACTACCGACTGGGGGAGGAGTGGCAGGAGAGGGGCCCGGCAGAGGTGAAGTGGACTGATTCATGGATTTTGCCCTAAACATTTCTTGCCATGGTCAGAAAACAAAGCCAGTTTTTGGCCCTATGGAATGTTGTAGAGGGGCAATCCAATAAGGCTACAAATGCCTCAAACAGCCCTGGCGAAGAATATGTGTAGAAATTAGGAAATCTTGCGGAGGCAGGATGGCCTAATCTCTAGCATATCTTCCAAGGAGATGGGGCATTCGCACATGTTAATGAGAATTACTGAAAACAATTAAGTGCCTTGACCCCCTAACTGGCACTCTGCACCTCCGCAAGTAGAAAATGGTGTATAAATTGAGGCGAGGAAAAGCAAAGTTAGGGGAACTACAAGAAGAAAGCAGACTGAAGAAGCATGTAGCCTGAGATGAGGACACCAAGAAGAAAAGTGCAGGAGAAGAAGAAAAGATGACGGCATCATCTTTGAATCCTCATTGGCAGCAAACGCAAGAATCAGGACCAGTGATCTCTGTCTCTCCCTGTTCCCCCACTCTCTCCCCACCTCTCTCTCTCTTTCTCTCCCCCCCCTCCCCTTTCCATTTCTCCTCTCTCACTAAGTAATACAAGGCCTATCACACTGCTTGCTTAGTTTATACTTACTTTCTGTCTTGTAATCAGAAGTATAATGCTGTCTATTAGAAGTTGTTATGTCTTTTTTCCTTGTTATCATTAAGTCTCTCTCTCTTTTTTCCCTTTTCCTAGCTAAGTAATGCGAGGTCTAACATACTGTTTGTTTAGTTTTATGCCTAAATTTCTTTTTTGTGATGGTTAAGTGTATTATTGTCTGTCTTAATATTGTATTTAGATGTGCTTTATGTTATTCCTTGTTATTATTATGAAGTTGTTTTAAGTTCATTGTTTATTTAGCCTTTTCCTGGACTTTTGTTATATTGTCTGCCCTATCGCGCTTTTAAACTAGAGTCCATTGTCATGAGTCCGATCTATACATTGTGATAAATTAATAAATGTTTGTGTATGGGCCTTGAGACTTGTCTCACCGTTGTCCACGCCGGTGGTGTATTACGAATTCGAATGTCACTTGTCCCTTTCTCCTGGGTGAGATGTGACAAGAGGGACCTGGTTGACAACCGGTTGAGCATGAGCCAATGGTGTACCCAGGTGGCCCAGAAGGCAAATGGCATACTGGCTTGTATCAGGAGCAGTGTGGCCAGCAGGAGCAGGGATGTAATTCTGCCCCTGTGCTCAGCACTGGTGAGGCCTCACCTCGAGCCCTGTGTGCAGGTCTGGGCCCCCCACTGCAAGAAAGACATTGAGGGGCTGGAGCGGGTCCAGAGGAGAGCAATGAGGCTGGGGAAGGGACTGGAGGGAAAGTCCTGTGAGGAAAGGCTGAGGGAGCTGGGTTTTTTTTAGCCTGGAGGAGACTCAGGGGGGACCTTATCACTCTCTACAAGGTGAGGTTCAGACTCTTCTCCTGGGCATCTAGTGACAGGACGAGAGGACATGGTCTGAAACTGCACTAGGGGAGGTTTAGGTTAGACGTCAGGAAGCACTTCCTCACTGAGAGGGTGATCAGGCATTGGACTGCACTGCCCAGGGAAGTGGTGGAGTCACCATCCCTGGAGGTGTTTAAGGAGAGGCTGGATGTGGCACTTAGTGCTGTGGTCTAGCCAGTGCGATGGTGTTGAGTCATAGGCTGGACTTGATGATCTCAGAGGTCTTTTCCAACCTCAATAATTCTGTGATTATATGACTCTCCTAAGGGGGGCAGAGTGCCCTATATTCCATCCTGACCCGCTTCACAGGGAGGTTTGCTGTCTCCCTGGGTCATGGGTTAGGGATATGACAGGCAAACTTCCCACCCTAGTAAAGCCCTCTGATTATTACCTCCTGTTAGTTTATCAAGTGGGTAGTGAAGAGGTTGCTAGAAGAAACACAAATCAGTCAAAAGAGATTTCAGAGCCTTGCGGCAGCTATTAAGGAATCAGGGGCACAAGTTATTTTCTCATTTATCCCTTCAATGACAGTCACATATGAGGAGATAAGAAAGAGCCATCAGGTGAACTCATGGCTCCAGAAATGGTGCTACAGGCAGGGTTTTGAGGTATTTAATCATTGCCTGAAATTGAGCTGCCTGGCCTACAGGGGGCAGGTGGGATGCACCTGTCCCAGAGGGTGAAAAGAATTTTAGGGCAGGAGTTAGCAGGGCTTATTGACAGGGCTTTAAACTAGTTATGAAAGGGGAAGGGGAATAGAACACAGCAGAGAGGGAACTGGAAAGTGTGGCTTATAACTTTCTCACTGTATTGGGTCAGACTGAGGTGCAGTTAATCTTCCCACAGCAGATCTCTCAGTGCTGTGTTTCTTGGAGCGGTAGCTAGAAGGGTGTTGATAGCACCCCAGTGTTTTGGCTACTGCTAAGCAGTGCTCACACAGCACCAAGGCTGTGGTTTGTTTTTTCCACCGTTCTCCCAACAGTAGGTTGGGCGTGAGCAACATCTTGGGAGGGGATACAGCTGGGCCAGCTGACCCAAATTGACCAACGGGGTATTCCATACCATATGACGTCAGCTCAGATATAAAAGCGAGAAGGCAGAGGGAAGTGGGGGGGCATTCGCTGTTTGTGTTTGTCCTCTGGAGTAACCATTACGCGTGTTGGAGCCCTGCTTCCTGGGAAAGCAGCCGGATATCACCCACCAATGGGAAGTAGAGAATAATCTTTGTTCTGTTCTGCTTTGCTTCCGCACGTGGAACTTGTAATTGCTATATTAAACTGCTTGTTATCTTTGCCCACAGGCCTCTTGTTACATCTTACCTCTCCCCTGTCCATCTAAAAAGGGGAGTGATAGAGCGGCTTTGGTGAGTTCCTGGCCTCCAGTCAGGGTCGAACCACCACACTCACACAGCTGGTAAGTGAACCAACCAGGGAAGGTGCCCTGCTGGACCTTCTGTTTGTGAACAGAGAAGGTCTAGTGGAAGATGTGGCAGTTGGAGGTCATCTAGGGACCAGCGATGATGAAATTATCAAGTTCTCTATTCTTGGAAATGCTAGGAAGGGTGACAGCAAAATTGCCACTTTGGACTTTGTGCCCTCAGGGTATAAGAAGCCTTGGGGAGGGGAGTGACTAGTCGCTGCCCAACAACACAAGGCAATAAACGATAAGTTGGTGTTAACAGCGGAATACTTAAAGCTGCTGTAAATAAACCCGTATATAGTTTTGAGTCTTTTGATTGCAGAACCAGTTAGGGTTGCAAGCCAATCAAAGGCTGTTAGGAAAACTGTGGGCACCCAGACAGAGGCCCCCCGCAAGCATGCGGGTGTTCAGGCCTCGGGCTGCAGGGAGTGCCGGAGTCTGGCACTTGCCATGGAGGGTAGTGGAGGCGACGCCTCTGTCCAATGTGACCAGGTGAACGATCTGCTCAGCCTGGTGGCTGAGCTGAAGGAGGAAATAGAAAGGCTGAGGAGCATCAGGGAGTCGGAGAGAGAGATAGATTGGTGGAGTCACTTCCTTAATGGTGAGAAACAAACTCCACAAAAACCAGAAAATCCCCTCCCCTCTGACCATCAAGAAAAAGGAGGAGACCGAAAGGATGGGGAGAAGTGGAAGCAGGTGGCTGCCAGGAGAGAAAGGAAAATCCCTGCCCAGCCTCCCTCACCTGCCCGGTTGCCCTTGCAAAACAAATATGGGGCTCTAGACAGTGAGAGCCAGGCCAAGGAAGAGACGGGTGGAGGTTCATCTGTGGGGCTGTCTAGGGTGAATCAGTCAGCCACACGCATTAGGACTTCTTCGTCTAAGAAAAAAAGGAGGGTAATTTTTACTGGAGACTCCCTTCTGACGGGAACAGAGGGCCCTATCTGCCGCCCAGATCCAACCCACAGGGAAGTCTACTGCCTCCCTGGGGCCCGAGTTAAGGATGTTATCAAGAAGCTTCCAGGTCTGGCTAAACCCTCTGATTATTACCCGCTTCTGGTTATGCAGATCAGTAATGATGAGATAATAGAGAGATGGTCAGAAGCAATCAAAAGGGACTTTAGGGTGCGGGGACAGATGCTAGAAGGATCCTGTGCACTGGTTGTGTTTGCCTCCATTCCTTCAATTACGAGGAAAAATAGTGGAAGGTTCAACAAGGTGAAGTAGATTAATACTTGACTAAAAGGGTGGTGCCAACGGTCTATGATTCTGTGACTTCCGAAGGGGAGACTGATCTATTTGGGAGGTTACTCAATAAAATCCCTTGGGAGTCAGTTTTGAAGGGTACAGGAGTCCGGGAAGACTGGACACTACTTAGGGAGGAAATCTTGAAGGCACAGGAGCAGGCCATCCCTAAGTGCCATAAGACAAGCCGGCAGCATAGAAGACCAGTCTGGCTGAATAGGGACATATTCATAGAATCATAGAATGTTAGGGGGTTGGAAGGGACCTCAAAAGATCATCTAGTCCAACCCCCCTGCCAGAGCAGGATCCTCTAGGGCAGCCACACAGGAATGCGTCCAGGCGGGTTTTGAAAGTCTCCAGAGAAGGAGACTCCACAACCTCCCTGGGCAGCCTGTGCCAGTGCTCTGTCACCCTCACAGTAAAGAAATTTTTCCTCATGTTAAGGTGGAAGTTTCTATGTTCTAACTTAAATCCATTATTCCTTGTCCTATTACTGGGCACCACTGAGAAGAGATTGTCTCCTTCCTCTTGACACCCACCCCTCAGATATTTATATACATTAATGAGGTCCCCTCTCAGCCATCTCCTTTCAAGGCTAAACAGCCCCAGTTCTCTCAGTCTCTCTTCATAGGAGAGATGTTCAAGGCCTGTAATCATCCTTGTAGCTCTCCATTGGACTCTCTCCAGTAAGTCCCTGTCTCCTCTGAATTGGGGAGCGCACAACTGGACACAATATTTCAGGTGCGGTCTCACCAAGGCAGAGTAGAGGGGGAAGAGAACCTCCCTAGACCTGCTGGACACACTTGTCTTAATGCACCTCAGGATCCCATCCTGAATACCATCCAGGCATGGATGAGGAGCAAGTTGAGAGTGTATGGGTTAGAATTAAGGGGCAGGCTGGCAGGAGAGATACTGTTGTGGGTGTCTATTACAGGCCACCAGATCAGGGTGAGGAAGTTGATGAGGCCTTCTACAGGCAGCTGAGAGCGGTCTCACAATCACAGGCCCTGGTTGTCGTGGGGGATTTTAACTTCCCTGATATTTGCTGGAAGGACAACTCAGCCAGCCAGCCACAGTCCAGGAGGTTCCTCCAGTGCATCGATGATAATTTTCTAATGCAAATGGTGGAGGAGCCGACTAGGAGAGGAGCACTGCTGGACCTCATCCTCGCTAACAAGGAGGATCTGGTTGAAGCAGTAAAGGTTGAGGGCTGCCTTGGCTGCAGTGACCATGAAACGGTGGAGTTCAGGATCTCATGTAGCAGAAACAAAATAGCAAGCAGAATTGCAACCCTGGACTTTGCCAAGGCAAACTTTGGATTTTTCAAACAATTACTCGAGAAAATCCCATGGGCAAGGCTGTTTGAATGTAAAGGGGCCCAAGATAGTTGGTTAGCATTCAGGGACTGCTTCTACCGTGCTCAAGATCAGAGCATCCCGACACGTAGGAAGTCAAGGAAGGGAGCCAGGAGACCTGCGTGGCTAAACAGGGATCTGCTGGGTAAGCTCAAGGGCAAGAGGAGAATTTACAGATCTTGGAAGGCGGGGCTGGCCACTTGGGAAGAATATAAGGCTGTTGTCCGAGGATGTAGGGAGGCAACTAGGAAAGCAAAGGCCTCCCTAGAATTGAACCTGGCGAGAGGGGTCAAGGACAACAGGAAGAGCTTTTTCAAATATGTGGCAGATAAAACTAACACCGGAGGCAATGTAGGCCCACTGATGAATGAGGTGGGTGCCTTGGTGACAGAAGATACAGGGAAGGCAGAGTTACTGAATGCCTTCTTTGCCTCTGTCTACTCTGCCAGAGGCTGTCCTGAGGAGCCCCGTTCCCCTGAGGCCCCAGAGGAAGTCAGGGCAGTGGAGGAGTTTGCTTTAGTCGATGAGGACTGGGTTAGGGACCAATTAAGCAATCTGGACATCCATAAATCTATGGGTCCAGACGGGATGCATCCACGGGTGCTGAGGGAGCTGGCTGATGTCATTGCTAGACCACTCTCCATCATCTTTGCCAAGTCTTGGGAGACGGGAGAGGTACCTGAGGACTGGAGGGAAGCAAATGTCACTTCAGTCTTCAAAAAGGGCAAGAAGGAGGACCCGGGTAACTATAGACCGGTCAGCCTCACCTCCATCCCTGGGAAAGTGATGGAACGACTTATCCTTGGTGCCATCTCAAGGCATATCAAGGATAAGAGGGTCATTAGAGACAGTCAACATGGCTTCACCAAAGGGAAGTCGTGCTTGACTAACCTCATAGCCTTTTCGAGCGTATAACAAGGTGGATAGATGATGGCAGAGCGGTGAATGTGGTCTACCTTGACTTCAGTAAAGCATTTGACACAGTCTCCCACAGCATCCTTGCTGCTAAACTGCAGAAGTGTGGTCTAGACTCTCGGGTAGTGAGGTGGACTGTGAACTGGCTAAGGGGAAGAAGCCAAAGAGTTGTGGTCAATGGGGCGGAGTCTGGTTGGAGGCCTGTATCCAGTGGAGTCCCTCAAGGGTCGGTACTGGGACCAGTATTATTCAATATATTCATCGATGACTTGGATGAGGGACTAGAGAGTACTATCAGCAAGTTTGCTGATGACACCAAGCTGGGAGGAGTGGCTGACACGCCAGAAGGCTGTGCTGCCATTCAGTGAGACCTGGACAGGCTGGAGGGTTGGGCGTGGAAAAATTTAATGAAATATAACAAGGGTAAATGTAGAGTCTTGCACCTGGGTAGGAACAACCCCAGGTTCCAGTATAAGTTGGGGAATGACTTATTAGAGAGTAGTGTAGGGGAAAGGGACCTGGGAGTCTTGGTGGACAGCAGGATGACCATGAGCCAACACTGTGCCCTTGTGGCCAGGAAGGCCAATGGCATCCTGGGGTGTATTAGAAGGGGGGTGGTTAGTAGGTCGAGAGAGGTTCTCCTTCCCCTCTACTCTGCCCTAGTGAGACCCCATCTGGAATATTGTGTCCAGTTCTGGGCCACTCAGTTTAAGAAAGACAGGGAACTGCTGGAAGGAGTCCAGCACAGGGCAACTAGGATGATTAAGGGAGTGGAGCATCTCCCTTATGAGAAAAGACTGAGGGAGCTGGGGCTCTTTAGTCTGGAGAAGAGGAGACTGAGGGGCGACCTCATTAATGATTACAAATATATCAAGGGTGAGTGTCACGAGGATGGAGCCAGGCTCTTCTCGGTGACAACCAATGATAGGACAAGGGGTAATGGGCTGAAACTGGAACATAAGAGGTTCCGCTTAAACTCGAGAAGAAACTTCTTCTCAGTGAGGGTGACGGAACACTGGAACAGGCTGCCCAGGGAGGTTGTGGAGTCTCCTTCTCTGGAGACATTCAAGACCTGCCTGGACACGTTCCTGTGTAGCATTATCTAGGCATTCCTGCTCTGGCAGGGGTATTGGACTTGATGATCTTTCGAGGTCCCTTCCAATCCCTAACGTTCTATGATTCTATGATTCTATGATCCCATTGGCCCTCTTGGCCACAAGGGCACATTGCTCTCCCATGGACAACTTACTGTCCACTAGGACTCCAAGGTCTTTCTCCATGGGGCTGCTTTCCAGCAGGACATCCCCTAATCTGTACTGGTGCCTGATGTTATTCCTCCCCAGATGCAGGACTCTACACTTGTCCTTATTGAACTTCATGAGGTTTCCCTTTGCCCAGCTCTCCAGCCTGTCCAGATCCCATTGGATAGCAGCACAGCCATATTGCTGAAGATCAGGGAGAAAAAAGAGAGTTTATGACCTCTGGAAAAGAGGCCATAAACTCATAGTGAGTATAAGGATAACATTAGGTTATGTAGGGAGATTATTAGAATGTCCAAGGCCCAGTTGGAGATTAATCTGGCTTTGAAAGTAAAGAACTGTAAGAAAAGTTGTTATAAATACATTAATAATGAAAGAAAGAACAGAGAGCGTCCATCTTCTGCTAGACTCAGAAAGAAATATAGTAAAAAAAAGACAAGGATAAGGCTGAGGTGCTTAATGCCTTCTTTGCCTGAGTCTTTAGTAATAGTAACACCTGTACTGAGGGAAGCCAGCCTCCCAAGCCAAGAGAATGGACCAGGAGCAAAATGTCCCCCTGCAATTCACGAGGAGATGGTCAGGGACCTACTACTACATGTCAATGTCCGTAAGTCTATGGGGCCAGATGGGATACACCCTAGAGTACTTGGTGAACTGGCAGGGGTTCTCGCCAGACCACTCTCAATCACTAGAGGAGTGGAGACACATCCGGAGCCAGCAGCTCTTCCGAGCGGAGGACTTCATCAGGGCAATGGTGACTACACCCTTAAAAGACGCCTCAGGCACAGAGTGGGTGAACAGTGGGTGGGCATCAGCCAGCACGTGGAGTAGCAGGGCACAGAGAAGGGCACGTGGCAAGGCACTGACTGCCACCTTGATAGGTGAGTTTTGTTGGTGGTCATCACCCTCTCAGAAGGAGTTCAGCTATGGTCTCCACCTGACAGAGGATCTACTTCTCAACGCTTACCAGAATGGATGTGGGAACCCAGATGGAGCTCCTACAGAAACATCCAGTCACGCAGGCTCAAGGGTCTGTCATTGGTAATGGGTGGCAGTTGTGAGAACTGCTGTGTGGGCCAATCGCATGCTGGGCTGTATAAAAAGAAATGTGGCCAGAAGATCAAAAGAGGTGATTCTGCCCCTCTGCTCTGGCGAGGTTTCACCTGGAGTACTGTGTCCAGTTCTGGAGCATCCAATACAAGAAGGATGTGAACTTGTTGGAGCACGTCCAGAGGAGGGCTACAAAAAGGATCAAAAGGCTGGAGTACCTCTGCTATGAGAACTGGCTGAGAGAGTTGGGGTGGTTAAGCTTGGAGAGGAAAAAGCTCTGGGGAGACCTTATAGCAGTTTTCCAGTACCTGAAGGGAGCCTACAGGAAAGCTGGAGATGGATTTTTTGCAAGGATGTGTGGTGATACGACAAGGGGCGACAGTTTTAAACCAGAGCAGGGTAGATTTAGACGAGACATTAGGAAGAAGTTCTTTACTCTGAGGCTGATGAGACACTGGAACAGGTTGCCCAGGGAGGTTGTGGGTGCCTCATCCCTAGAAGTGTTCAAGGCCAGGTGAGATAAGGCTTTGAGCAACCTGGGATAGTGGTGTCCGTGTCCATGGCAGGGGAGTTGGAATTACATGATCTTTAAGGTCCTTTCCAACTCACACTGTTCTATGATTCTATGAAAAGCTCAGGGAAAGGGGAAACATTTGTGGTTATGGCATTTGTCTTCCCAAGTAACTGTTATGCATGATGAGGCCCTGCTTTCCTGGAGGTGGCTGGACACCTGCCTACTGATGGCAAGTAGTGAGTAACTTACTTTGCTTTGTTTGCAGGCACAGTTTTTGCTTTCCTTTTTAAACTATCATTCTCTTGATCCATGAGACTTGCTGAGCCTCACTAGGGCAAGTGGGAGTGCTGCAAACAGAGCACGGTGTGCCAGCCAGGGCATGGTGCAGCAAATTGTGTGAAAGGGTGCACAGGAAGGGTGCTGAAGCTCTGCAAACAAAATGAGGGAGCCATGGCTTCCACCGGGAAGAAAGCCATAGCCATGACCTCTGTAAGCTCTGCACCTGCCATGGCTCAGGCACCTGTCCAGACTGAGCTCCAGGGCAACTCGGAGCCACTGAGGGGTCAGGGTGCGGGGTGTGCGCTTCTCTCATGCCAATACAGGATGGAAGCAGTGAACACATCTGTGGAAGATGTACCCAGGTAGAAGAACTCCTCTGCTTAGTGGCAGAGCTCCGGGACAAGGTGAGTAGGTTGACAAATGTTAGAGGTTAGAATGCTTTCTGTGCAGATTATTAGAATTGTGTGATCACTTAAAATTAGGATGAACTGAAACCTCCTTTCCTTAGTGTGAGTGACTTTGCTTAGCATGTGCTAAGGAATACTAGATGTTTAGTTCAAATAAGTAAACTTTAGATAAAATGAATCTCTCTGTGATTTGATATGCTTGGGTTTTTTAATAAAACTTATTTATCATGACTAACTAGATTTTTTGAAGATTTACACCATAAATGGTGAATTTACATAGAATTTATACTTAATTATATGAAGGGATTCCTCAGGACCGCTGCATCCTGTGAAAAATAAGGTAGTCTCATCCTCAACAGAAGCTGCATCCTCGAAATAAGAAAAGGAACAACCAGCCTGGAGACAGAGAAAGGATCCATTGCTGCAGGGACCTACTTCAGGGCAGGTAAGACTGCACTGGGGAAGGGATCTGTAGTAAAAAGGGCTGACACAAAGCTCTTTTGGGGGGGCTTTTTGAAGCCAGAAAGCCTTTGCCTGTGCTGGGGGTGGTCAGCTTGTGGTCAGGTTGCTGAGAGGGCCTTGGCAGAGCCAGCACCACCCACTGTTGATCAGACCAGCAGGTTATAAGAAACCTCAGGGAGGACAGAAATGTGTTGCTGCCAACCAAGCACAAAGGGAGCAAACAGTGCATGTGTGTTCCCCAGTTGGTGCCTTAGCTTGCTGCAGCTCCTAGGACAGGGTGCTGAGCCTCTGGCAGTGTACGAGGCAAGTTCAGTCCCTCTAAGCAGTCAGAGGCCAAGGGTGCTCATCCCAACTGACCCTCTAGCTGCAAGGTGTCAGTTGCTTGTAGAGGTTCGGTCGTGGCTGTTACCCAGCCGAAGGCCGTTCTTAGAAAACCTGTGAGCACCCAGACGGAGGGGAGATCTTATTGCTCTGCACAACTACCTGAAGGGAGGTTGTAGAGAGGCAGGGGTTAGTCTGTTCTCCCTAGTGGAGAGTGATAGGACAAGGGGAAATGGCCTGAAGTTGCACCAGGGGAGGTTGAGGTTGAATATTAGGAAGAATTTCTTTACTGAGGGGGTTGTCAGCCATTGCAACAGGCTGCCCAGGGAGGTGGTTGAGTTGCCATCCCTGGAGGTGTTTAAGAGATGGGTAAATGTTGTGCTGGGGGACACGGTTTAGTGGTGTTGATAGGGCTAGGACAAAAGTTGGACTCGATGATCTTGAAAGTATGTTACAGCCAAAACCGTTCTATGATTCTATGAGGAATAAGCCCCCAGACCCTAATGTTACTATTGGACCAAAACATCATGTGAGGGGAGGTGAGCTTGGGTTGTAAGGGTATAATTGCCCAGGGATTTCTTTGTTTGGGGTCTCTCTCGGAAGGCCCCAGCTAGAGCTGAAATAAACCCATTCTGTGGCAGAACAGTTGGGGGCTAAGAGTGGATCCAGCCAAATCTAGACTCCTCTCTGTGAGGAAGCTTAGAAAGCAAGGGGGTCCAATCTGAACCTGGTGACCCTTTGGGAGGGTCTTCCCAGACACTTCCATAACAGGAGTATCAGGGAGTGTGTGAGAGAGACTACTGGCAGAGGCAGAGAGAGAGAGGCACAGCAGGCAGACTGGACACAGGGTTAGGAGGATTCCCTATCCTCTCTGCAGCTGGCAGAACTCAGTGAGTTAAAGGATAGTGGGGAACGGCAGCAAGTTCCTGTCCAGCACAGCAGGTGTGTCTCCTCTGACTACCTCACCTTCCTGGGTACCCCTACATGGTAAATCAGTTGTCGAGGGGAGTTGCTCTAGAGCCTACCTGGCCCGTGGTGGAGCAACAGATCTCAGCAAAGAGGAGGGTTTTCCTGAGGCTAGGAAATGCCAGAGCAGCAGAGAGACCGGCCAGGAGCCAGCAGCTGTTGCAGGAGACACTGACAGGGCCTGGGTGTTGCCAGAGTAAATGTGGTCACCTCCGCACCTGTAAAAAGTGTCCCAGGGAGCTCAATCAACCAGGAAAATGAGAGGATAGAGGCAGATGAACAGAGTATGGGGTATCAGCCAGGGCATGGGGCATTAGTTTTGCAGAAGGGCATATTTAGCCTGCCACCTCAAAAGGTGAGTACAAACAGTGGTCATCCGCCTCTCAGAAGGAGATTATCTACGGTATCCACTTGGCAGAAAGCGCTGTCTGTGCTTACCAGAATGGATATGGCAGTGCAGACAGAGATCCCACAAAACCATGCAGCTATCCAGGTCTCAGGCTGCCAGCAGTACTAGAGCCTGTCACTGGTAATGGATGGCAGAAGTGAGAAGAGCTGTGTGCGGTATGAGCAGGTGAATGATCTGCTCAGCCTGGTGGCAGAGGTATGAGAGCAAGTGGACAGGTTAAGGAGCATCGGGGAGTCTGAGAAAGAGGTGAAGACTGGTGGAAACATGCTCTGCAATCCCCAAGACAGTAACAGGAACACCAACAAGAAAAAAAACAACCACAAGATCAAGGAGACACCGTATCCTACAGCTGCCAGGCTGAAGGGAATAGCTTAAAGGAAAGGAATGAGTGGAGGCAAATCCATCCTCAAGGTGGCAGGCAAACCCCCTCCTTACTCACTTCCCCCACCCCGAGGTGTCCCTGTTCAACAGGTATAAGGTTCTGGATTTGGAAGGTCAGTCAACTGCTGATGTGGATGATGGTCCACCTACACCAGAGGTATTGCTGACGTCAGAAACCTACCCCCCCATATCAAGACCACCTTCACAAGGTAAAAAATATGCCAACCCCAATATATCACAAGCAGAACACAAAAGGTGGGCACTGGTTCCCCTCCCAACCCTGCGAACGCCACGTGGGAGGGGGCTGCCCTGCCCTGGCCCAGTTCCGCGGAGAAAGGGCAGTGAGGGAAGGTAACTCTTCCCGGCAGCCCCTTCTCTCCCCTTTGCCCCTTCTCCTCATATCAGCAGTTACCGTTGGCCTAACTCACCCACCCCTCCATCCCCTCCACATCCCTAGAGCCCCTGAGGCCTCCATCCCACCATCCCCTCCGCAGCAGATGTCCCGTGTCTCCACCGCACCCTCCCCACGCCCCGTCGCTTGCTGCCCACTGGCTATGGGAGCTGCCCGGGGTGGCTCTGCTTCAAGCAGAAAGGAACACAGCACATGCATCCCCTGCCCTTTCCTTTACCTTCCCCATGCTTTCTGAGACACACCAAAGCTTCAGCTGGGCTAAGAAATTCCTCCTTGCTTTCCCAAGACACCAGGGCTACAAGCGTTGCAGCTCCCACTAGCACGCACCCAGTCTCCCTCTCCCTTGGTATCCTTTTTCCAGAAAGGCGTTTCTAACTGGGACCCACTGACTGCAACAGGTGTTTCGTGCCAGGAGATTGTGATCCCAGTAAGAAAGGCGCCTGGATTCTGCAAAGTATCATTTAAAGTACTACTTACTAGAGCTAATAGTATAAAGAGAATAATATAGTGAATCTTACGTCCCTTTAGATGCTGGGAACCCCGAGTCCTGCGGCACTGGAGAGGCCTCCCATCCACGGGCAGCATGCCGTGCAGACCCCATCAGTAGGAAGGATTAGTCAACTCTGGCCGTTCAAGCTCTTATAGGATTTTCTTACAAGAAAACAACTCTATTAATAGTTTCTACCGTCAAACAGAGAGGAGGTTCCCATGAGAACTTGTTGCTGCACCGTTAGATAAAGGCAAGGCCACGCAGGTGTGTAGTCGCTGGTACCGAGTGGGAGCTGCCTGCAAGCTCCTCTGTTATCATCAGCTGTCTGCATCTGCCCTGCACAGGGGGGAGAGGTAAAGCACAACAAGGGGCTGAAGGCGATGCTGTACGTGCAGCACAGCACAGACCTGCGCCTTCATGGGTCCACTGTTACATGGGTCGCTAATCCTCAATGTGCAATGATCTTCTGGTCAGGATCACTGCAAGAGCACATAAAAGTAGTTTGAGATCTCTGGTGGTCTGGATACATTTTGAAAGTGCCTCACGTTAAGAGCGGCTGTTCTCTGTAGAGGAGGATTTAGGATATTAGTATGGAGTGTGTTGCTCATGCTGATAAGGTAACAATCTGTAAGGGTCCCTACGCTGACATTTTGTCAGTATAGATGGATGGATCAATCAAAGTTTTATTATTTAAGAAAAAGAGATTGTACAGAGATGGGCTGAATGAAAACCAGTTAGCAAGTTTTAATGTTCAAAATGTTATTTGGAGCTCAGCTGGAACATGATCGATACCTGTTATGGAGGAGACTTTGGCTTACCAGGCTGCATCCAGCTTCAAAATGAAAGAACCACTAAGGTTTATCTGTCATACATGGCATATTCTCCTAGAGGTTCTTAGTTTCAAGACATCCTTTGATAACATGATTGCTATAGTCTGACCACTAATTCCACCAAAATCTATTATAAACTCCAGAGCGATACTGAAGTTTATTGAAATTCTCCACCAGCTACATAATAATTGTCTTCAATTGTCGACAGCAGAAATGTCTCTGTCTTTTTATTTTCTCCTCCGTGGATAATCCTCATTTTAATGCCCTTGCCATTTCACTAGTTGCTTTGTAAACTCTCATTTCTCTACTGAATGGAACTGTAGCAAAGAGTCATCTTCATAGTGTTTGGGCTAATTTAAAGCTCCACTGAGGTGGTCAGGGGTCAACTCGGAGGCCTCACTACAGAGCAGACCACTCTCAGTGCTACTCCTATGTCCCCCACCGCCTCCTGTCCCACAGGACCTTGGGACACTAGCCCTGACTTACACAAAGCTCTTCTGCAAACACAGCAAACAATCTAACATCTTTAAAAAATAGAGGAAATACACAAGGAAAGCCAAGCAAACTTTTCATGGGAAGTTCACGAGTCATGCTTTCTCCATACAGCGGCATTCAAAGCCCTTGCCTTCCGAGGACAGCAAAAGTAACCTCTTAGGTCACCAGTGTTGTGCTCTAAGAAGGATCTTTTTGACTGTTCTGCTACCCTTGAAGTAAACATGTCAGAAATTGTCATTCCCCTTGTCAGTCAGAAGGACCATCTGGCACTACATTAGAACAGTCTTCTATTAAATGCACCAGCATGCTAATTATAGGATGACTAGCGAATGGTTAAATTGCCAGATGCTGTGAACATATATCACTGTCTTTTTATGTGGTTAGGCAAACGTTTAATTAAACCTGCAGCTGCTGTGTCTGCTTTACCTATGAGCATATCTAAATTTCGTTCACCTGTGGGAAAGATGAAGTTGTTGTCTTTCAAGAAGAAAAGCAGCCTAAACATAAATTTGCTGAAACATACAGCATGTGTACAAGTGATTTTGTTATGCATGCTGGTAATTTCAGCAAAACCAGTTACAGACTCTTCCACTTCAGTTCTCTAGATTGTGCTCCCTGGTCCTTGAACAGTCTTCAGTGGTCTTGCAAGCTTTGAAAGCTGAGCTGTTTCAGAAGCTTCAGCAAAGCCATGCTAGAAAGGGCAGTATACAGCCATGGTTAATAGGATGCCTAACAAATGATTGGGCTACTGCTTCTGATTTTGAAATCCCTGAATACATGGAAATGGTGTACAGCCTTTCACTTTTCCCCATTCTAAGGAGTATTTCATATAGAAGATACTGAAGACGGTAAGTGACCTTCAAACAGGACACAATAAACAATGTTGGTCTCAGGGTGTTCAGCATTCCTGTGAGGCTACTTCTTTACCAAAACACTGAAAGATAGAACTCCACAGTTCTCCCCGTTTGGGATGCGGCCTTGGCTTAATCCTGTAGAGGATGGTTTTCAAAGATAGTATAATTCCTTTGTATTTGTGTTTGCACTTGGCTCTACTTGGTGTTGTAAGATCTAGAGATCAGACCTGGAAAATTAGGATTTCGGAATCTAGCTAAAGTCTACAATCTGTTCAGTCAAGTTTCCACTACCCTTTGGGTTTTAGTGTTTAAGGAACCAGATTTCAGAAAAGTACTTTATGCCCACAGCCTGCCTGGGTTCTTCTTAGAATCCATCTGAAGGCACAGCCATTGAGGTGACCAAAGATGCAGGTGAGCAACAAGCAGATTCAGCTGT
Organism: Trogon surrucura; assembly: GCA_020746105.1. Lineage (NCBI taxonomy): Eukaryota > Metazoa > Chordata > Aves > Trogoniformes > Trogonidae > Trogon > Trogon surrucura. The sequence continues at coordinate 29,291,569 of CM036617.1, read as the reverse complement.
GGAGTTTGAGACTCATGAGTCAAAAGCTTTTTCTGATGAGCAGCATCCTTGGCTAGGCATGGCCTGTTGCTCTCCATTGATTGGAGAAGGTCCTTCATGGAACCTAAATTGCCTAAATTGTGCTGAATTTTTGCAATCCTTGGCATGGTTTTGGCCTGGGCCCGCAAGCACTTTTCCAGACAATTCATGAGCACAGGAGTTACTACACATTAAAGAGCAGTGCCAACAGGAAGATTGGACGTGGCTGTGCATTTTGGAGGGTAAAGGAATTTAATAGAATAAGCATAGGTCATGTTGTGCTAGTTTGCCATTTTGTTACAGTACTGTCGAGAGTAGGAAGAAGTAGGATACTGGGAGGTTGTTTAGGAGACACCAGGGACATGGGCTTTAGGGGACAAAGTGGGAGTTTAGAGCTTCTACAGAGGAAGTCATAGTTTAAATAATTTCACTGCTTTTTAAGCGTGCTCTATTCATTACTTCCTTCGTCCTTCACTAGCATCCTCTTTAGCCAGTTTTCATCATGTGTGTCTCATTAGGCACATATGGGCTTCCCTCTTGGGCACAAACACTGACAATGTAATCCACATGATGGTTACCTCCGGGTTAGATGCAGGTAACATGCCTCGTGTATCTTAACAGCTAAAATCCAGGCAGATTGTTTGGGATTTTGTGATGGGTTGACCCTCTCTGGATGCCAAGTACCCATGAAAGCTGTTCTGTCACGCCACTCCTCAGCTGGACAGGGGAAGGAAAATGTATTGAAAGGTTCGTGGGTTGAGATAAGGACAGAGACAGATCACTCAGCAATTACTGTCATGAGTAAAACAGACTCAGCTTGGCGAAAAATTAATTTATTGCCAATTGAATCAGGGTAGGATAATGAGACATAAAAACAATTCTTAAATACCTCCCTCCCACCTTCTTCCTTAACTAAACTTCACTCCTGATTTCTCCTAATTCTTCCCTGCCAGTGGCACAGTGTGATGGGGAGTGAAAGCGGCAGTCAGTTCATCACACACTGTCTCTGCTGCTCCTTCCTCCTCACATTCTTCTCCTGCTCCCACGGGAGACAGTCCTCCATGAACTTCTCCAACATGAGTCCTTCCCACAGGCTGCAGTTCTTTACAAACTGCTTCAGGATAGGTCCCTTCCATGGGGTGAAGTACTTCAGAATCGGACTGCTCCAGCGTGGGTCCCCCACAGGGTCACAAGTCCTGCCATGGGCCTGCTCCAGCGTGGCCTTCCCGTGGGGTCACAGCCTCCTTCAGGTGCATCCGCCTGCTCTGATGGGGGGTCCTCCATGTGATGCAGGTGAACATCTGAACCATTAACCTCCGTGGGCTGCAGGGGCACAGACTGCCTACCATGGTCTTCACCATGAGCTGCAGAGGAATCTCTGCTCTGGTCCCTGGAGCACCTCCACCCCCTACTTCTTCACTGACCTTGGTGTCTGCAGAGTTGTTTCTCTCACATATTCTCACTCCTCTCTTTTGCTGCTGTTGTTATGCAGTTTATTTTTTTTTTTTCCTAATCTTAAATGTGTTATCTCAGAGGCACTATCATGGTCGCTGATGAGCTTGGCCTTGGCCAGCGGTGGGTCTGTCTTGGAGGCAGCTGGCATTGGTTCTATCAGACATGGGAGCAGCTTCTAGCAGTTTCTTACAGAAGCCACCCCTGCAGTTCTATCCCTCCCCCCACCAAAATAATCCTTGCCACACAAACCAAATACAGAGTATAAGACACTGGTGTCTCAGGAGTGGTGTTTAGTGCTTCAGACTCTGCTTGTATTTTATGGTTTTTGCCTGGGAAAGCAGAGAGAATATATTTGTGGTCTCCCCTTGCAGTTTCACTTGTTCTCCATGTTCATCAACTTGCACTAAGAGTGTCATGTCCTCTCACACACTCAGCTGGAGTGCACAGTAAGGACCTCTGTGGAATGGGCCTGAAAGGCCAAGAAATGGCCTCTCTTTAGAAGCTCTAGGACCTAGAAACTGGGGAAAGCACAGCACTTGCAAAATGATGTATTTGATGGCTCAGGAGGTTGTTTCTCTTCTCCTTTTGCTGAGTTTCCAGGCACACTGCAGAAGACAGTTTTGTGATAGGGTTTTCAGAGGAGGTAGGGACATGCTTTCCAGCTGACAGTGGAGGTAGATAGCTGGCTGACTGAACTGCTGAGGTTTAACTTAATGGTATTTTTGCATAATTTATTACAGCAGGCCCAGAGACCCTTGGGAACTTGATTGTTTTAAACTTAAATAAATAAATAAATTATGGATTGTTGAACAAACTGGCACTCAATTTCAGGAGATGAACCTGAGGCACATCAAAGGCAGGCTCTCGGTGCCAGAATCAACTGCAGTTTTACAACTATGCTAAGCTGTGCAATTATCTTAAACCACAACGATCCTGTTGGATTTGCAGGGGGAAATTTAGCATCAATCTCCTCACACAAAACAAACAAACAAAATCAGCACTGCATTTTCATATTAACAAAGCACAAGACAGTGCCAGAAGTGAATCATCATCAATGCTGCTGTGCTCGTTGCCTCACAGATAAATAAAAAGTTGTATTTGTTGGTCTGAGGAGCTTGTGTCTACAAAGCACAACAATGACCTGTAGAGATTGTCACCAGTAAGGTAACTCAGAGGAAACTTAAAGGATTATCTAAAGCAGTGCTGGTTAAATCCGCATTTTACCCTGCTGGGGCAGGCAGCCCTCATGCTTTCATTAATTGTTGGTCTCATTTTTCTACCCAGTCATCCACCTCTAAGGAATAAGGACTGCAAAAGCTAACCCTAGGATGGATAAAGGATGATGATGATGGCAGAAAAGTGTCCCCAGTGCTAGAAGACAGGAGACAACAACATCAACAGCGACAACAAAAACAAAAGAGGCGAGTGGTAAAAGCACTGGGAGTTAAAAAACTGCAACCTGAAGTGTAACATTCCTTTTAAACAAATGGGGAGAGACAGCAGGCAGCAGCGCAACAGAGATTAATGATGGCAAATCGATAAATAAATAAATAAATAATGATAGTGCCATTACATGTCACTCAACATCATTGATCATTGTCAGAGAGAGCAGAACTTCTCTGGAGTTTCCTTCTCTCTTAGCTGGGCTGGAATCCAGTGAGAGAATAGAGTCAGGGGCAGCTTTCCTTTGAAAGACAATTTATTTATTAGCCAGGCAGAAAATCCTATTAAAAAGAGAGGAATTTCCGTTATTGTGCTGCAGTATTAATTTTCAAGTATTCTACCAAAATATTAGTGTTTTGCATAAGATGAAACCATAATTTTGCATGGGACCTTGAGCAGGAGGTTGAGCATGTGCTGAGTTCCCTGGGAAAAGTCCCAGGAGGCACTTTGACTTGAGAGACATAAGATTCCTTCCCTGCCAGATTTTTATTTTTTTTTTTCCTGGATTAAACTAACAGCATCTGATGGGAATGTCTGCTTCCTGGCAGGGAGTGAGTGTGTGCAATGTTGGATATGACTCATGTTACTTCCTTTCTGCTCATTTGGAAACACTTCTGGCTAAAATAAGATGCTGACTCCCAGTATGCTAGTACAGTTAAATAAATGTGGGGCAGGAAGCAAGGCTGAACAGTGGTCACTGGAATTTTTTGTTTGTTCATGGGCTGGTCTGACCACTCCAGTGATCTTTCCCCGAGACAGAGTCCAGGCATGCTTCCGGGGAGAGGTTTTCCCAGGAGCTTCCCCCAGAAGGTACCATGGGCGAGCCTCACCCTCCAACATTGATGCATGTCATCCTGCCACACACTGCTGTGAATAAAATACCCACTTACAGGTTCATGCCATTCAAAGTTGCAGAGCAAACCTTGGATTATTTCGGTAAAAGAAAACAAAGTAAAGCTCCTCACCTCTCCCACCCTCCCAATTCATGATTCTGCCGTTGGAGGGGTACCAGCAGGGTCCCAAAGGACATGCAGTGAGAGGATGGGGTAGGAGTGCTACAGAAGGCACATCCTCTGAGTGGCATGGATGTTAGACACTGTGTAACTCAGAGATAGGGACCAAACCCTCTGTATTCTTATTTTTAATAGCGTGGATGTAGCATTTGCCATCTACACTTTCGCCCAGAGAGAAAAGTGAACATTGTTTTCCCATGGAGAGGGTCAGGTGGGTGTAAATCAGGGCAGCTGCAAGGAGCTGCACATCCCAGGTCAGCACCAGCTCGTAGGCAGAGGTACACTGCTGTGCCTGCCCCTAGCCACTTCTGGCAGGAGGATTTTGCAAGAAAAATAGCTGACAGATCTATTAGACCCTTGCCTGCACAACTTGATGGATGAGAGTTTTCATCTGCAAGCCATGGAGAAGCTTTCTGTGTTGCACCATGCAGCATTCACCCAGGCTGAAGGAGAGGTCAGTTTTGTAACGTAAATGGAACAAACTTTTTTACCTTGAGCACCTTGCAGGGCAACAGCATGGCAGAACCCCTACAAATACATACTTGCAAGATGTGTTAGCCTCTACTGTTTGAATTTGTACCTTTAATTTGCACCAGGTATGCTGTCAGTTGGTGCATCTCAGCTGCAGGGTGGAAAATTCCAGCCAAAGGGGACAAATCGTCTATAAATTTCTTCACTCGATCACAAAGCACTCACATGACCGTCTCACAAGATATTTTAACTGGAACAAATCCAGCAAGAATAGTCATGTAGAGATGATGAGGTTTTAACTCTGCAGTGCCATGACCTTTTAGCTGATGGGAAAGTGCCCAGAAAGATTTTCTGGAGAATTGATTTTCCTCTTTAATGTTGTTAATAGCAGATGTTGATAATAAAGATTAACCTAGGTATGTTTAAATAAAAATGGCATGCCCCTACTGTGGTTCACTTGCAGGAAAACTGGTCCAAATACTTTTCTAGATCTAAGGACTAAAAGAGAAATACAATATGCAAAATAATTCTTATAATCCATTGATTTCACCAAAAAACAAAGCAGAACAACAAACAATTACGATAGTAAGTTGAATCATAAAATGGCAACATGCCAAGCTGTATATCAGCTGAGTCTTTTTAGTTGTCTGTTGGCAAAATAAAGAGGATTAGGGGAATGACTCATCTGTTGATTGGAAAATCTACTTTAAAGTTGCAAGGAAATTCAAACAACAACATTTAATAAGCAATAACTTGCTGTGCAAATGCTTCTGTTCGCTTACAGCTCTGCTTCCCAGCTTGTAAACTGTGGATGCTGTGGAGCAGCAGAACCATGGATGCTGTGGAGCAGCAGAACCAACCCAGCTCTGAAGTCAGTCCCTCACCACCAGGTTGTGTCTGCTTGTGTTTGCTACAGTCCTAGTGAGTGGGATCATATTAGAAACAACAAAAAACGTAGCGAATTTACATAGAGGAAAATCCTGTTTCTGCTGTAGCTGTGAGTGACAATTTTATTCCAGGCTGCAGTACAGTCAGGGATTTAATCTTTCCTGCAAGTTTTGTCTCCTCCTATATGGTCTGAATTGCTCCTATACTGAGTTTGGATTCATAATGCATCTGAAATTGTGGTTTTAAAACTATCTGTGGCCAATAAAGCGATGCCTGAACTGTAGTAAAGGCAGTGAGGAAGATCACACTGTTCAAACTCAGGCTTCAACCCCACTATCAGAGTAGCCAACAGCTCCCTGCCCCACAGGCACTGGTGGGGGCGCCAAACCCCCCAGCAGCGATTCTGGGCAAAGCCGTCGGTGCTGCGGAGCTCTTGGCAAACTGCCCGTCCATCATCTCATCTCTACCCTGGGCTCAAGCTGCTGCTTCACCTTCATCTCGCAGAACACCGATGTCACCAGACACCTTAGCAAAACCCAAACTCCGCTCTGCTCAACAGCCTGCTGAGGATGCAGGTAACAGGTTTGTATACGTGCTACATGGTTATGCCTCCAACTATGCATAGTTGCACTGTGTTGGGGTTTGGCAAGTGCCATCTGATTTCCATTTTCTGTCACAGTATAATTCATCACCTCCACGCTCACAGATTTACAGTGCAACTGCCTTTCTGCTTTCAAGACAATTTCAGCTACACTGAGTGTAGTTTGATCTATTTTAACTGAATCCAGCAGACACTACCGTCAAATCATTCTCCTTTAAATTAAGACGAATTTTATTTGCAAATTTTAGCAAGATAGGACACTACTCATATACTCTTAACTGATAAAATAATAAGAGCCTAAGAAGATAAAAGGAACAATCATAAAATAACTCTGCTCACCGGAATCTAGGAAAATACTCTGAAGAAACATCTTAAGCACATTAAAACCTATCAAAATTACAAAAATAACAGTAATCAGTAGAGGTGTAGAGGTGAGTAGAGAGTGAGTGAGTAGAGAGAGAGGTGTAGAGTGAAAAACTATTACAGCTCAGTATAGGAAATTATTTGTTTAATGCTTCTTGTGACCCAAATGACTATTTCTGTTTGCAAAAGACTGGAAGCATCTTTCATGAGGAGCTACTTTTTGAATCTGACACTGTGAGAGGAGATGCTGGCCTGTTCTGTATGCATATCTGTGTACAGGCAAGGCAAGAAAAAGAAAATTTAAAGCTAAGAAGGAGAAAAAGACAGAACTGATTTCAGAAGTAACGGAAATGAGTAGCTGATGAACCAGGACTAATATTTTTATTGCAGGTCCTTGAGACTTCCAGTGAACAGTCTTTTCCCTTCCACTTAAGCACCTACATTGGAAACACCATTGAACATAGGTATAAGGAAAAAAATGAAGAGAGACTAAGATCTAAAGAAGCAGCCCGCCTCTGGTGGCACAGATTATTTTCTTTCTCAGTAACACCAAAAGCTCACTTTGCATTGTAATTTTATCTGCGCTTCAGCTATGTCTTAGGGTTCACTTTGCACAACAGTTATTTTCATGGAATGACACTGTGCTGAGGTATTATGAATTGTGAACAGGATTATCATGTTAAAGGGAAATTGTCAGAAAATATTACATGCACATATACACATTAAAAACCTTATTAAGTCAGCTAACTCAAGCAGGTGAAAGCATAGGAAGTGTCAGAATTAATGCTGTGTTACCCTAAACCTGTCCTTTCCCCGCATGCATCATGGCTACAGTCTTTAATAACGTGATCACCAATTTATTTTCTCCCAGGGGCTCCTGTCTTACTCGATGTCCACTGCTGGATGCTCCTCCTCCAGCTCCCCATTCCTCAGACATCTCCAAGCTCACTGCACAGCCAACTTCCACATACTTTCCACACGAATAACACGCGAAAATTACCTCATGCAGAGGACATGCCCTTTGCTCAATTTAAAGCCATATTTAGTAGGAGGGCATTAGAGCTTCTCCATGTTTTATAAGTCTTCTAAATAAGTGGAAAACCATATACTTTCTTAGAAGTTACTGATTTCAGCAGAAGATAAGCCATTTCAACCTGGATAGTTGAACATCAGAGGTCCAGAGCAAACAAAACCAGCAGCTAATAAAGACTAATGTTGGAAAGTTTCATCTTGATGACACGATTGGCTTTACCTATCACACAGCTCACATTTTGGTAAGCTCTCCATGGTCCCTGGCTGTTTGTCCAGCAGCCCTGTTGAAGAAGAGGAATGAGACAGCAGTAGCTGGTGTCTAACACTGGTGTTCATGTAAAAGACCTGCATAAAACTGGGAGAAGTTGTCCAGGGATGGTGCTGTTTCCTCTCCCTGTCTGCCCCCTTGGGGTGGTCCATGGGTGAGTGGGGTTGCTGCAAAGCAAAAGCTGCCCATGATGAGCACCCCGAGAGCTCTTCAGGCTGTGGAGAGGCACCTGTGCTCCCGGTGGGTGCAGGAGCAGTGGCCAGCTTCGCCTTCTGTTGTGGAACGAGCAGGATAACAAAAAGTAAGGGACTAAGAGAAGGCTCCAGGTTTGCTTTCACGCACTTAAAAACCAAGGCCAGGCAATTTTATTTTTTTTTTTTAAATCAACTGGAGCAGGAATGCAGCAACCCAATCCTATCTGTCCCACAGTTTCTGGGTTGCCAGTGTTGCTTCAGTTTTACCCTTCATCCCTCCCCCACTGCATCTGATTATCTATATAAAAGGCTAATAAATTCTCTGCTGAATTTAAAAAGGCGGCAGCATTTGCATTTTGAACACCCAGGCGTTCAGGATTCAGCCCACTTAATTATTACGCTTCAGAGGATGTACCCAGTTTTGCCGCTCACCCTCGCCAAGGAGGCACGAGCTAGCGAGGGATGAGCAGGGGGATTACCAGCCACGCGCCCTGCTGCCGTTTATTTAAATATCACCAAATGCTATTCCTGAGCTTAATCTACACTTCAGATTTGAAACTGCTGTCCCAGGGATAGCTCTAGCCCAGTGCAAGCTCTTTAAATGTATGCACTGGTAATCACATTTAATTTGTCTAGGCTTGCATAAAGCTTTGTCTAAGAAAAAAAAGGCTAAGTTTCTAGCCTGTCTCATGGACTCGTACTTTCATTAAATGTCGCTGTGGTGTACTTGAATTTTGAATGCTTTGTTTACTTGGGTTCACCTCTAACCACATTACGGTGAAAAATAAATCCTTTCGCAGGCTAACAAATATGTTTATAATAAAACTTTTAGAAGGTGCTCAGAATTTCCTCTCTCTTAATTTTTCCGCTGTTTCCAGTATTTGTAATGTGCTTATGTCAAGCTCCCTTGGCAAGGCACCAGCTTTCATCTCATGTATTGTATAGTGCGAAGCACATTTTTTTGCAATAATTGCGGGGTTTGAGATTTCTAGATCAAGCTGCAAATGTTTCTCCTCTGATAAAGATTTTGGGTCAGGCAGCTATTATTCCTTTCTTATCCCGTATGAAATTTCCCCCAAGCAGAACAGCAAGAACTGAGGATGTCATCAAATCCCTTAAAACTCATACACTAGAATCAAAGCAGTGAATTAGACTGGTGCAATAGCATTTTTTGGGACACCTGAGCCGATCTAATAGATTGCTCACACCAAAATGGACCTCCTTTTGAAAGCATGACACCTTCAGATTGCTTCATTTGTCTTACTGAGCTATATATCGCTTTTCTGTTACACCAGACCATTTTCCTGACAAAGGCTTCCAGGTTTCAGCTGCATGTACGTACAGTGCAAATGCACAAGGAACTACTGCTGATATTAGGCAGTTCCATTACAGAAGCATTTGTTACCCCTCCTCTCTCCCAGCATGCCTGTGACCAAGACTAGATCAATAAAAATTAAATAAAAATAAGTATATATGAATGCTAGATTATAGATATTGCATCTGCTACATACACCTCTCCTATTGTATTTATCTGCATATGGGTGTGTGTCTTCAGCAGATGCAATACATAATACATACAATCTGAAATTTATAATGTGACTCTGTTTCTTGAGCAAGTCAAGATTTCCTGGGAGAGGTAGTATCCTTTATTACACCTAGTGAGATAGCTGTTTGAAAAAAAAAATTTACACAGCGCTTTGCGTACCCAAAAGCTTGCCTCCCTTGTTAAACTGCCACAATTGCACTAACAAAAGATACTGTTTTTTCCCTGCAAATATTGCTGTGCTTGTGTCTGCAGATCATGATGGGTTTTACAAGTAGTGTGATTGCTTCCTCTGTTGAAGAAGGAAGGTGGTGCTTGGAGAGCAGCCGTCACGACTGAAGGGCCCTTGGGTTCGGTGCAGACTAGGAAGGGCACAGGGAGAAGCAGATGTGATGCACCAGACCCTCCATGACTGCTCTGCAGAGCTGCACCAGTTTCACAGCACCTGGCAGCTTTCCTAGGACAGCCTGGTGGCCAGCTTCGCTTCAGAGGTGGCCTCTTCAACACTGCCAGTGAGTCTGTCTTTTCAGATAAGCTGCATCTTTCTTTGCAGTGCTTGATTAAGAAAAACAGACGTCAACATAAGCTGCTCCAGTGCAGTCAGGGTTTTCTGGCTTGCACTCCATCCTCCTCTCCCATGCGCTGCCGGGGACATGTGTGAAGGGATGTGCATTGCTAAAAACTGCATGGGGATGGAGAAACGGACCGGAAAGCAGCAAGCTGGAGAGAAGATAAGGATGTACTGGGGTGGGCCTCCCAAATGGTGCTCCAGGGGCGTGGCTGTGCGCCTGAGCGCTCAGAGTAGGGAGGTGGAGGTGCTGTGAAATAGTTATTCACCATCAATAACAACAGCTTGACTTTATTAATAGCAACAGCTTAATTAATAAAAGGTGTTTGATAAATATTGGCTGTGACCCATGTTTTCTCGCCACTCAATTGTCTATGAGAAAGAAGGAAATCTATGACAAGGAGATTGGGTGAAATAATAATCAGGAGCTTTCTGTGGGCAAAATAATAATCAGGAGCTCTCTGCTGCACCATGAATCCTTGTAAGAACACAGGCCAGCATTTTCAAATTAACTGAAAGGTGCCACATTAAACATTATCATGAATATTTTTAATTACTCCAGCTTGTTATCTGTCTTGCTCAAACTTTCTCCTGCTTTTGTCTGGTAGCATCATCCGTCACAAAGCTCTGTTAAGGCAACACCCTTGAGGCACATCATGGCAAGCCTTAGCTACAGTAAACTCTCTCACAACAATTTTCTAGAGTTTCTATTCCTAAAAGATGTGAAATTAGACTGGGCATAAAGTAAAATGCTGCAAGCCTTATTACAGAGCTAGTGTGGAACATGCTAGGTAGAATCACTCCCCCTTCCTCCCCTTTACCTCCAGGTCTCCTCCCTACTTGCTTAAAGACACATTTCCACTATAGGATTTATACACATGTTGAAGCACATGCCCATAGTAGGATGATATCTTCCTTCCTTCCTCTTTTACCGCATTCCTGTAGAGATAAATATGGGTATTTGCTTGCAGAGCAGTCATCAGGCACTATGAACATTGCCGCTGGGACATATAAGGAGGCCCCATTTGGGAGCTAACAGTCATCTTCTACTTGGTGATTTCAGCTACACCCGTGCACGTGAGAATGATCCAGGACTACCATTAGCATTGTGTCTTGGACTGAAATTATTAAAACGTTCAAAAGACCACCTTCCTTTTGATACCAATATTTTCAAGTGCTCCGATCTTTGAGCAAAATTAGCCTGCGCTTGGGCTAACTCATGTTTGTGTCAGACCACAGGTGATGATGTATTACAGAAAAATGTAGTATTTTTTCAATTTTGTTACCTGATGCAATAAGTATAGTGCTTTTCATGTTTGGGACAGTAACAGGTGCCACAGGAAGCAAGGGCATGCCTCTTGGGCAGAACATCAAAGTTGACCAGATTGAAACAAGGGCAACTCTGTCCTCCTTTGTTGAAACTTGATTTTCACTAAGACCAACGAACTGATGTTGTGACAGTATGTTCTATTTAAAAGCTACCTTCAACACTAAACCCTTAGGATATTTGCAAACTCTTATCTTCCTTTCAAGTTAACTTCTCCTGGATAATGGATATATTCACCAACGACCTGGACGAGGGATTAGAGAGCGCTGTCAGCAAGTTTGCTGACGACACAAAACTGGGAGGAGTGGCTGACACACCAGAAGGCTGTGCTGCCATTCAGAGAGACCTGGACAGGCTGGAGAGTTGGGCGGGGAGAAATCTTATGAAGTTCAACAAGGGCAAGTGTAGAGTTTTGCACTTGGGAAAGAATAACCCCATGTGCCAGTATAGGCTGGGGACTGCCCTGCTGGAGAGCAGCGTAGGAGAAAGGGACCTGGGGTTTCTAGTGGACAGCAGGATGATCATGAGCCAGCAATGTGCCCTCGTGGCCAGGAAGGCCAATGGCATCCTGGGGTGTATTAGAAGGGGAGTAGCAAGTAGGTCAAGAGAGGTCCTCCTGCCCCTCTACTCTGCCCTGGTGAGGCCGTATCCGGAATATTGTGTCCAGTTCTGGGCCCCTCAGTTCAAGAGAGACAGGGAACTGCTTGAGAGAGTCCAGCGTAGAGCCACAGAGATGATGAAGGGAGTGGAACATCTCCCTTCTGAGGCAAGGCTGAAGGAGCTGGGTCTCTTTAGCCTGCAGAAGAGGAAGCTGAGGGGTGACCTCATTAATGTTTATAAATATGTCAAGGGGGAGTGTCAGGAGGACGGAGCCAGGCTTTTTTCAGCAATGTTCAATGACCAGACAAGGGGCAATGGATACAAGCTGGAACATATGAGGTTCCACAAAAATATTAGAAAAAACTTTTTCATGGTGAGGGTGACAGAGCACTGGAACAGGCTGCCCAGGGAGGTTGTGGAGTCTCCTTCTCTGGAGACATTCAAAACCCACCTGGACACGTTCCTGTGCAATCTACTGTAGGTGATCCTGCTCTGGCAGGGGGGCTGGACTAGATGATCTTTAGAGGTCCCTTCCAGCCCCTAATGTTCTGTGATGCTGTGACACATATCTCTTCTCATCTTTATTATCCAGCCCATCTTCCCCTTCTCTCTACTATTTCTAGTTCCACTGTAGCCTTCCTGAGATTAGAAGAGGGAAGAAGAGCCAGAACTGCCTGCAGTATTCAAAATGCGCATGCACCAGGAATTCACGTAATTACATTGCAATGCTTTCTATGCCATCTGCTACTTTCCTAGCACCACCCATTATTCTCTTTCTTTTCCAACTGCTGCTGAGTTTGGAAGCTGGTATTTTCACAGAGCCATCTTTTACGAGCCTGGGATAATTTCCTAAATGGCAATATATATCAAAGTTATCATAGTGTATATAGAAAATGAGCCTTTTTTTATTTTCCTTTTTACTAATTGTACCTGATTTTCTATTTATCAATGTTATAACCCTCTTGCCACTTTATTGTCCAGTCATCCAATTTCGTGATAATCTTCTCCAACTCTTTTCAGCTTTTGTCTTTAGTCTCAAGCCTAAATAGCTCAGTATTGTCAGTAAATTCTGTTCCTGTTCCCAAGTCTATTTCCAGATGATTTATCAATACATTGAGCAGCACAGAATTAGGTTTTAATATACTTCATTTAAAAATCTTTTAATTAGTCTTTCATGATCATCCCTTCTTTCATATTCCACACAGTTTCTTTATGGACACTTGGCCAGATGTGCTGTTGAAAGCCTTTTGAAAATTTAAGTGAACTTTATCAGCCAGATGACCCTGACATACATGCTCAGAGATTGTTCCAAAGAACTGCAATAGATTTCATGTTTGTGTATCCAACACGTCTGCTCTTTCATTACAGTTTAACTCAATTGGCAAGGTACAGCCATCTCTTCTGTTGGAATCCTCACACATAGGTGTAGAGTCCCTTCCCTTTCCCCTCATTTTTCTTTCCTCTGATACTAACCTCTGCTTACAAGTGTGTTAGTATTTCAGAAGTTTTCTGAAAATACTGACTGATCTTCATTAAATGAACACCCAGCAGCAACTTATCAGTTTGTTTTAATAAGCTATTTACTGACATTTCATTTTCAGCCAGATCTTTCGATTAGTCCCTGTCAAAAACTGTTAACAGCATGGAAAGCTTGCTAAGGACTTCAACAGCAAGCACAGTTTAAAAAAAAAACCAAACATCAGTATCTATCCTGGCCTATTCTTCCAGAAGAGTTTCTTTACATCTTGACCACTTAGTCATGCAAATCCTTTAACAACTGTCAGTGACAGTGCTGTACTGAGAGCTAGAGGCAGAAACAAATTCAGCCAAATCAAATTATGGAGAGAGAGTTTTATTCCTGTACAACACAGAGGTTTAGTGCTGGCAGTTCTAATATTCAGACTTCCTGTCATGGGATAAACATTCTTTTAGATTTGTTTGTTTTTAATAAAAAGTGCTGTGAAAACATTTTGAAACTGAAGCCTTACCAGTTTTCCACTATAAGGCATGTTTTCCAATCAACACAGTTTAGACAAGGAGAAGAGCAAGAGATGACTCACTCATCATCTGTAAATGACTCCATGGGGATAAGAAAATAAATAATATTTCCATGTTAGGTCTCTAAGCCAGCTAAAACCAAAAAACAATGATGTTTATTACTAAGAAGGGTCAAAATACAGGGCCCTTCATTACTGAAGGGATCTCTTAAGTCATAATTTGTTTGTTAGAGATCCCATCATAGCTCAGACACAATTAATTGGCTTATTCCTGATGTAACTGGGCAGTTTTTTACCTCTGTTTTTGCAGATCCAGTTACACAATTATATTTGGTTTCCTCAGCTGCAAAACATGTGATCTTATTACAAAGTCTGTCCAGTCAATATCTCATTTGTGTCAGCGTTACTTTGGCTTTAATAGTTACAAATCATCCTGTATGCATAAATTAATAGGCTCCTACTTAAAAATTTAATAGAAGCAACATGACTTTGATGCTTTATGAACATTGAAAGATTCAAATAATTTGAGTCCCTTACTTGGAGAAAAGCCCCTGTTCAAACTTTTTTATGGCAACTGTTGGCAAGTACAACTTTTGCAGATGCAATCCCCCCCCAAAAGTAGAATAAACTAACACAAAATTGGAGCAAGGATTTTTGACAAAGGCTGAGAAAGGAGGGGTAGAAGAAAACTGGTGAACGAGATCCCATAAGCTTAGCTCTAATATCATTCAGGGTCACCTCTGTAGGGAAATAGACCAGCACTGCTCTCTTGGTAGAATTACGCTGCTACAGTTATACTATTATAAATCATAATGTTTCCAAAGCAACCAATCAGGAGTAATTCCACTGAAATCAATGATATAAGGACTAGAAGAATCAATTCACCATACCCAGTTGTCTCTGGACACTCGATTACTGTTTTTTGTTATCTTCTTTCCTAGGAAAAATTATGAAAATAAATAAAAGATGGACATAAATCCAGTAGTAATAAGCCACAGTAATTATAATACAATTATCCGCTTATGTTTAAAGCGATCTATTTTGAAAAGAGAAAGAAAGTCTGGAGCAATTCATTATCTTTGTTGACTTAGTCCAACTGTTCAGAAATTACCAGCGGTTTACACCCACTAGGATATAGTTACATTATGTCAAGCATCAGCTGGGGTTTGGTGCCCTCTTATGTTTCACACAAGCAACTTCAGTGATTGCAAGCACTCGCTCCCTGGCGATAGTTCACTTGTGAAGGCCTCTCAGGTTACAAATTGTTAAGAAAGTGTCAACTAAGATAACTACTTAATGCTTCAAAAAGGTTAATAACCACTTCAAAGGCAGCGAACTTACGGTCACCAGCAGCCCCACAGACACATCTGTGCACCCTCCCCTTCAGTTTTTATTGAGACAACTCAGCCTCACTAAACTGATGTTGCAAGGCACCAACCTGATTCAGGCTTCTTTTGTTTTGACCAGACAGACATTGTTAATAAATTGATGACTACAATGACACACACGCAAAAAGCTAGTTAGCATGACAGAAAAGATCAATATGAACTGTATTATAGATCAGGAGAGAGAGTACTACATGACCTGGTATTACCTCCTGGGAATATCATCCAGTTAATAATGTAGGTACATACCCAAAGAAAAGGTTCAATTAAAAAAACCACAAAAACAATAAAAATGAACAAACAAAAAACAACCCAAGCAAACAAACAAAAAGAACAACAACAAAATACAGTCTGCAAAGTTGGAGACATCAAAACATGGAATATCCCTATTTCCTTCACTTGGATACTCTAATGATTACTTCTCAATGTGAAAGTTGGCACTTATTAACCAAAATTAGATTTTTAGGGGGTTCCAGCAATTACCTTAGATTTTCTTTCTTGTGTAGTTAACATTGAAGTACATTATTTTGCTTCTTGTGCAAGTATTTCTAACCCATAGAGAAGTTCCTTCTTGATCTTCTAAAAACTAAACAGATTGCTCAGTAAATCTTTTCTGGAAAGAAAACCTGATTCTATAGTAAAAGTTGTTTTGTTAGTTTGTTTTTAATCTCCCTATTGGCATCAAAAGGGTAAACAGTTTATTTTTTTTTTACTTGGCACTTATGCAACTCATCATCTCGTTTTACTAATTACTCAGAAGAAAACATCTGGGAAAGATTTATTTGCCTTCTTTGATACACAAACTAGAGTGTAAAAGCAATATAAATAGTAACACACAAAGATAACATGGAATTTTAGACTACATTTGAATGTTGGTATCAGAAATTATTAAATACCTTATTAAAGTGCTGAGGAGCCTGTTTAGAAAAGTTAATCCATTGCAGTAGAACATACTGATGTTAGTACAGAAATAAAGCACCAAGCCTTTCACAGTGGAAATTCTCAATTTATTTTATCAAATTATCCTACCATGCAACTTTTCAGAAATCATTTTCAAGATACATATGAAAACCTTCAAAGAATTAGCAAGTTAGTGCACAAATCAATCATTTCCTCAGTCTGGTCATAGATGCAGCAGTGAAAAGGACTCTAAGCATCTCATACTAGCTAATAATGAACATCCCTTCTTATCACAGATACCCAAATGCCTACAGGCAAGGCACATTTTGGCAACGTGGCCTCTTTCACTGAAGCCAGATGAAACTGCTCCCATTTCCAGGGGCTGGAAAAGCCCACGTAAGAGGAGAGCTGAGAGCAGATCCACGCAGCAGGCAAACTTGTAGAAATAACTTATTTGTCAACATCCAAAAATGCACTACCCCTTCACTGAACACAGAAGCATATTCACAGAGAGCTTCAAGTTCTGTTTCTAATGGATGTGACAAAGGAAAAATAAATAAGGAGAAGATGTGGTGATGAAGGATGGATGTGCCTGGACCCCTTACATCACCAAGATATGCTCAAATGTAGTTTATGATATTTCATTAGTATTTTTTAAAAAGAAAGCTACCTTGTGTAGCTGAGAAATACCTAAATTGCACACAGAGCAGAGATCCCTGAGCTAGTGGAGACCTAGTTAGAAAATCCACACAACACACTGCAAAGCAATGTGGACCCATCCATCTAGGTCTGCTACTGAAAAAAAAAAAAAAAAAAGAAAGAAAGAAATAAGTACTGCTACGTTTTTTGATAACAATTATTGCTTACTAGCTCCCATTCAAGACCATGTCAATGATGGACCATGTTTGCTAGTGCATAAGCCTGAAGCTCAGGTTCTAAGGCTTGCACGAAGGTAGCCAGGTGAGATCTGCTCCTGTTACTGTGGATGGAGCCACCAACAAAGCATTCGCATTTAGTGCATTAATCTCAAACAGTACTGAAATCGGGCTCATCAAGCTCCACAGCTGAGCTAGTTTCCACAGAAAACAAGAATCTGACTTTTCTGGGCAGATTTTCCATCTGCTGAAGCATAAATTTGTGATCACAGGTTGAAACCCGCCAAATTAAGAAGCATTTGCTTTTGATAACATTCACCGAAGTTGATACTTTCCATAAGAATAGTTCTATCTCCCTTAGTGCCTTTCTAAGGAAGCAGGAAAAAAACCCACCTCTCTTAGCTGACAATCAGCATTTAAAAAGTTCACACAGTAGAATAAATGTGTGGAAACAGCAAAAAAACCCTCCTGTTTTCAAGAGCAAGTAGATAAATGTTGAATGTGGGTCCATGGCTTCACAGAGGCAAGCAGCCATTCACTGTCTCTCTTCTGCTGAGCCATTTCCCCCATCCCATTTTCCTACACCCAGTTCCCTCTATACTATATAAAGTGAAGTAACTTAAAATCTTGTAGCAACATGTAATAAAAACAGAACCACTCTGGACTGGGAATGAAAAGAGGCAGCATTTTTTAGGACAGAGCTTGAAGCAACCTGCTAGGATACAGCATAAGAAACTTAAATCTAGACATTAATGGAGTTGATGAAATCTAAGTTCTGGATATAGTACAGTTAAAAAAAAAAATAAATCCCAGATCAAAACAGATGCACTGCTGTTAAGTGACAGAGCTTCAATAAAATTGGGAGAAAATCACATGTCTTCCAGTCCCTAAAGCCGATTAAGACTTCCCAGCAATTTGCAACTTGTTTATCTTGAGAAATTTAAACGAGTTGAACTTCAATATGTTCCACTATGAAATTTTATAGAACAGAAAACTTATGGTAATACAAATCAAATCAGGTTAAGAATTGATTTACTTGACTGCCATGAACATACTTTTAATTTATTTTGAAGGGCCTGATACCCATTTAACTGAAGCTTATTACAGATCTCACTACTTTAGCTAGAGCTGAAAACTTAGACTTCTATGCTCATGTCATTAAGGCACCTAAGGCAGATCCCAGCATCGGCACTGACACCCATATCCAGCAGCATCTTATTCAGCATCATAATGCATCCCCAGTGTTGGGCAGCATCAGCCCAATGATTCAAACAAAAAAACCAAAACCAACCAACAGTGAAGAAACATTAAAATGAGGTGCTCACCACCCAGGAAATAATTTATACGTTTCTTTCAGACAGTTCTGGCCTTCATTTAACAACACACACAGGCTAAGTAGAGAAGCCTCAAGATGACACTACAGATTTAGGAACAGCAGCTGTGTTTACAAAGTTTTATATAATAAAATCAAGATGCTTATCAAAGTAACTTTACAATTGCCAGCCACAAAAGCCACCATAGCTTTACCAAACTGAGTAACAGCTTGTCATGATTTTGGCTGCTATAGAGTTAATTTTCTTCCCAGTAGCTGGTACAGTGCTGTGTTTTGGATTTAGTGTGAGAATGAGGTTGATAACACACTGTCGGTTTTAGTTGTTGCTACATAGTGTTTACATTAAGTCAAAGACTTTTCATGTTCTCATGCCCTGCAAGTGAGAAAGCTGGAGAGGCACGAAAATTCAGGAGGGGACACAGCCCAGACAGCCGACTGAACCTGGTCAAAGGAATATTTCATACCACGTGATGTGGTATGAGGGGAAAACTGGCCGGGGGCTGCTCAAGAACTGGTTGGGCACTGGCTAGCAAGTGGTGACTGACTGCATTGTACATCGCTTGTTTTGTATCGTCTAATTCTTTTTTTTTTATTACTATTATTATTTCTTCCTTTTCTGTCCTGTTAAACTGTCTTTATCTCAACCCACAAGTTGTACTTTTTTTTTTTTTCCTGATTCTCTTCCCCATCCTGCTGGGGGGAGAGCAAGCCAGAGGGTGCTTGGTGCTTAGTTTCCAGCTGGGGTTAAACCACAACAGAGCTCAAGACTGAGTACTTCTCCAGGACTGCAGAGCAGCTAGTACAGATTCTTAGCTCTAGAGTTCTGGGAGCAAAACGTTCTCTGCTCGTGTAAGGGAACACAAGCTACAGAAAACTCAAGGAAATGTCATCACAGGTCTTACACACCACACAGCTTGTGCCACGACAGCTGTGGGAAACTGTCAGCTTAAGGGTATGTATTTTTGTACTTGCTGGGCTCCAATCTCTGCGACATAGACTGCTCCACTCTTCATGTCTACATCCACAAGGTGTGGTTTTGTTTCATCCGCCAGCTGGACTGTGCTGACCATAACACAGTCCCCAATAGAGCCAACCAACGGTGCTGCCAGGATTGCTAACCGGTTCATGTTCAGCTGAGCTACAATCAGATATTTGTAATCAGCAGTAAATCTGTGAAAGACAGAAATATATTTTTAAATTATGAATGGCCTGTGACACCTTATTTTAAAGCAAACCTGCACTTTTAAACAAACAAAACCTCCTTAACAGTAAAGTTTTTGAAGGCTACAGCAAAGTAAACGCAGTGAAACACTGAAAACTATCTTGTAAGCCTTGCTCTACATGTTGCTGCTCCTTGAAAGATGATGCTACAGAAAACTCATTCAAGACAACCTCTCTTTCTGTATAAGCTGCAACAGTAAGGTCAACACCACACAATAACTTGAAAATGTAGTTCCCAAATCTGCACACGAAGCCACAGGCCTTGTCACAAAGCCAGGCTTTCACTGTCAAGATACAACTGTGAAAATCTTTGCATGTGCTTAAGACCCAGCACCCTGTTAGTTCAACTGGTTAACTCCTTGCCATCAGGCATTAAATATCAACATTTCAATTCACCAGAAGCAGTACACCTTATTTATGTAATTGAATGCTTCTAGAAGAACTGTTTGACGATACCTGACAGAATAGGGTCCGTCTTCTGAAAAACAGTCGTTCCAAGACCCGAGCCATTCCCCCGTGATTTTATCAAAAACTTGGATTCTTTTGTTATCTCTGTCTGCCACCCACACCTGTTAGGAACAAAAATTGTGGCTGTGTGCAAACTGAACAAATCAAACACATTGGTTTCTTACACAAGTATCCTGTAGTTAAAAAAGAAGTACACCTTGTAGTACTGTACCTCCCCATACAGAGCTACATAAGCAGATACGCTTTCCAGATACAGAACAAAAGTACCACATAGTTAACACACACAAGTTATTTTATACCACTTTAGCAGAGAAATCAGTGCCTTCTCTTCATTTTTGTGGCTACAATAAGGATATATTTAGTATAATTTTTTTTTCTCCCACAGTGAGGACATATTCCCACTTGCTTAGTTCTAAAGACACCAACCTCGCGAGCTAACAATTTGTCAGCAGCAGCCTCATTTCATGAACCAGGCTTATAGTGAGTGCATGTGCAAACACTCTTGATATGCCTAATGCTACTACAAATATTGAGCAACTTAAACTTAAGAGCATTTTCAGCATGTTTTGTCTCATCAGTTTTGTGGAGATTGTCTCTGTCCTGCCCTGGACTAAGTGGGATCACGAAAATGCAAGCTAGCAGCTATCATTAGACAGTTCTAGCAAAGGCACCTCTTGTACTAAAATTGTTGAAGTTTGAGCTGTTGCAGTTTGCTTATCAGAATGATGAGTTGTCCTGACTTTTCTGAGATGTCACCCAAAAGGGAGCAATTAACAAGCTGACCAGAGATCTTTCACCACTATTTTTAAATGAAGCACTACTTCAGCATTCTCTTACATTTCTTATGAATTAACAATTATTTTTAACCTAGGCTGATGATTAACACTACATTGGCAATAAAATCGCAGCCCATCACAATTACTGTCTCACAGATACTGTTCAACACAAAGTGAGCACGTCCCTCCCCTTCTCCCTTCCACTCTGCCAGTTTTGGAAGAGAAATGATTTTTATATTTGCTTCTTATTCTGGTTCAGTGTCAGCAGAATTCGTGCAAACCAGTGACTTAAGAAGTGTTAGTCAAGTAATCTTATTTTCCCTGAAAACAGGTTAAGGAGTGACCGTGTAATTCCTCTTCAAGAACAGCAAAACAAACGTCAGACTATGATTAACACTTGGCAGAAGCAGACTCTTGAAAACCTCGAGTTGCATGTGGAAAAGGAATCAGTTCCACAACCTAACTAGAGCCTTACTACCATCTCAAGCTTATTTGGAATTTCCAAATTTGACAGTCCCCTGAAGAAATGTGATGGGGTAGATATTTGTTACAGAACAAAATTCTCCTGTACACTCACAATTGCAACCTGTTTAGAAACTGCAGAAGGAAGAGTCTGCTGCTGCATGGACAGTGACAACGCAACTGGTCAGAACCCTGGGATCAGCCTTGGAGTCAGAGACTTCATGACAATCTGCGGCGTGAAACTTCAGCTCATATCCACTATCACACTGAAACTGTAACCCTCACAAAATGAGACTCCAATCAGTTCAACAGTTCAATTAAAAAAAAGAAATACAATTTCTTTTGCTCAGATACATGTAAACAAGCCTGTTGGAAGATGAAAAAAAAAAAAAAAAGCCCTTTATTCTTTACCCGTCCAACAGGATCCACTGTTACACTGTGAGGAATCTTGAACTGACCAATGCCAGTGCCATTTGTTCCAGTCAGCCAGATCTCTTTGTAATCTGAACAGTGAGCATCGTGAAAAATAAAAGTTAAAAAAAAATACAGTAAGAAAACAACAAATAAAACAGCTTTAAGTCATTCCCTTGCAAAGTTACTTTGAGTAATGTTTAAAAAGGGAAACTTCTAAACTCAAGACTTTTTAAAACACAGCACTCCTGACCAAGTATTTCTTGCGTTTCTGTGACTACTAGATTGTTATGAGTAGTTTCAGGATTTTGGTTACAGAAATGTAGCCACTGTTACGCAAGAGCCATAGTCAAGGCTCTGCTAAGCACTGTATTAAAAAAAATAATAATAGTTGGCTGATCATGTCATTCATTTGTTTACTAAATGAAACTGTTTAAATCTGTTACCTGGCAGTTTTGAGCCAGTTTTGAGTTTTAACAATTTACCATTTTGCAAACTAGGTATTGGGAAACCAACTGTATGAATAATCGTGCAAAGGAGAAATGGCAGCTCCTCAACTTCTTCCTAACTACAGGCATGCACAGACTCCTCACTCACTGCCCTAACGAGCATTGATCATCTAACTGGGGAATACAAGTGAGCTAATTAGAATCACAGAATAATTTAAGTATAAAAGATCTCCAGACACTATCTGGTCCAATCCGCTTCTCAGAGCAGGACTAGCCTTGATAAATCCATCGCTAAAGTTAGATCTGGTTGCTCATAACTCATCAAGTTTTGATTATCCTCAGGAGTGCAGACTGCACACCATCTCTGGGCAAACTATTTCCAGTTTAATCAACCTCACTGTGAATTCTTCCCTCCAAAAACCGAACTGGAAATCACCTCTCTTACATCTTTTGCTCAGTGTTCCTCACTCTTCACTGTGACTCTCCATGAAATGTGTGTCTCCGTCTACTTATATCCTCCCATTACTGACTTTAGGATCCCCCTTAGCCTTCTCTCTTGAAGGCTGAAGAAACTCATTCTGTCAGCCTCTTGTCATAAATGATTAGGAGATTTCTCTTTAAGTTACAAGCAAAAACCAGGATCTGATTCAACAAAGTCTTCAAATTAATCTTAAATGACATATTCAAAAGCTGTGTTATTTAAAATTCAATTTTCAATGGTCACCTACTGCCTAAGTTCATTTTTCCTTACCGTTAGATAGTTTGAGCAATCTGTTATTCATCCCTCCGTCTCCATCCACAACATACATATCTCCACTTTCCTCCACAAAGACCTCTGCTGGTTGATCAAACTGTAGGGGAATCAAACTTGAACCAGCGTTACCTGGTGTGCCCAAAATCTGCAGAAGTTTACCTGAAGGGCTATACTGTTTCACAGTGTGACCATATTTCCCTGAATTAAGGAAAAAAAAAGTGCAAAAAAAATCTTAACAAAACACAAGTATTACAACTGATTTCAGAGATTAAAAATCTCCTGATACTCGCAAGTGATATTAATAAATCAAACACAAAATTTTATAGTGAGACTATGACTGTGAGTTAGCAAATCCATAGGCTACAGAAATATTATTCCATTGCACTTGGGACATCAAACCTAGAGCAGACTAGGCTAGACAAGTCTAGCCAGAAGACTTTTTTTCCCCTGATACTTCTCATGGGGGAGGTGAGGATGTGCTTACTAAATTCAGAAGCTATAAGCAGACACACAGCACGACTCAGGAATCACAAAATCACCTAGATTGGAAAAGACCTTTAAGATCATTGAGTCCAATCATCAACGAAACACTGACAAGTTCTCAGCTAAACCATATCCTTGAGCACAATGCCTACACGACTCTTAAACGTCTCCAGGGAAGGGGAATCCACCACTGTCCTAAGCAACCTGTTCCAGTGTCTGACAACCTTTTCAGTAAAGCAATTCTTCCTAATATCCAACCGAAACTTCCCTTGGTGCAACTTGAGGCCATTTCCTCTTGTCCTATCACTTGTTATTTGGTTGAACAGACCGATCCACACGTCTCTACAATCTCCTTTCAGGGAGTTGTAGAGGGTGATAAGGTCTCCCCTCAGCCTCCTTTTCTCCAGGCTAAACAACCCCAGCTCCTTCAGCTGCTCCTCATAAGACTTGTTCTCCAGATCCTTCACCAGCTTTGTTGCCCTTCTCTGGACATGTTCTAGTGCCTCAGTGTCCTGGCAGTGAGGGGCCCAAAACTGGACATAGTACTCGAGGTGTGGTCTCAAGAAAGCCAAGTACAGGGAAATGATCACCTCCCTGCTCGTGCTGACAACACCATTCCTCATCCAGGCCAGGATGCCATTGGCCTTCCTGGCCACCTGGGCACACTGCTGGCTCGTGCTCAGCCGGCTGTCCATCAACACGCCCAGGTACCTCTCTGCCTGGCAGCTCTCCAGACACTCCTCCCCAAGCCTTCAGAGTATTTTGTGCAGCACTCAGCAAGCTTGTTCATGGCAAGAAAAGCACAGATCTGTCTCAGAACTGTTTGCGAGAGTTATTTGTATAAGTTGTTTAAAGCCATATCTGTGATATCAGCATTTTCTTCCCTACCTTCTCATACCATCACCATGCATACCTGTTCCAACATCTGTGAGCCACACGGAACTATCTGTTGCGGTGTTCACTACAAAGATACCATGAGGCATTTCAACTGTATTATTCCAGGAGTAAAGAAAATAGCCTTCCTGTGAGAACACAAGTACCTTTGGCACGTTTTCTCCCCTCTATAAAGGGAAAAAAAAAAAAGACCTATTAAAAAAAACATGCTAAGTGAGTAATCATATTTTTGAAAATTCCTCTTTGTAAGGTTTCTGCAATGTTTCATAGAACACATGAATCTCCTAAGATTGTGTGCTAGATCTCATTTTTTCCAGCTGGAGAAGGAAAGGTCTAAATTTAGCACATAACACTTTCCACTCATTCTAGTGGATTGCGTAGAGTCACATTTTCAGAGCAGCCAAGCTCCTGCAGCTGCCTTGGTCTTAATTTTGAGACGTTATCGTGTTATATGCCAAGTACTCAAGTAATTGCATTGTGCTTGATGATTAAAACCCACCCAATTCCAATGAGAGAATATCTTACTCATGACCGAGAGAGATACCAACAGTATCTGGCTAAAGCAAATAACTGAACTCCAGTTACTGGAACTGTCTGAAAATACTGCATGGGTTTGATTTCATGTGGCCAAGGGTGAAAGAGTGTAAGATTCAGTTGCCTCAGAATCAAATTTTACCTTACAGTTAAGAGAAGAAGCTCCTGTAACCCAGTTAAGTTGGATCATGCATTCGTACCACAGAAATTTAATGCTTTTAAAAGCATAAACAATTATGGTTCCAGAAGTGCTTTAAAAATGGATATAGCAGAGACATCCATACTTTTATATTTTTCACTAATTTTGATACAATAGTTATTCACGTATACATAGCCACAGACATACACACATATGTACATCCTAATCAGAATCAGAAACTTTAAAGGCAAAAAAAACACCAGAACAACAAGGAGAGGAATACAGCAGAACTTACTTGTCCCACATAGACCAAACCATGAAGAGAATCGACAGCAACGCAAAATGTTTGGCCAGTGAAGTATTCTGGAATTTTAGGCCAGCCTATGTCCAGCTTGTACATCTGTGGCTGCTCTTTCCAAGAAGGGAAGGAATCAAATGCTTTTAAAACCTGAAAACCAAAAATAAATATTCAACAGTAGCTATGTTTCACGGTGGTGGGATCAGAAGAACCAGGATAAGAGCATAACTGTGTACTGAACATCATAAATTGATTTATTCAATTTAAATTAAGAAGGTAAACGAAACAGGCTTGCAGCTAGGGTTTTGGAGTGCAAGTGGGAAAATTGCAATGAATTGGAAGTCAGCTAATGAGATTCTTTGGATTGGGAAGCTCTGACATTAGAAAGCAAAAAACACACCTTGAAATTTTTGGCATTGAAGCTGCTAGTTCTACCTGTAAATCACACTCCAAAATGAGGAAAACAGTGGAGAAGGTTCCAAATGCAACAAAATCAATAACCACTTCAAGAAGATCATAGAGTTGTCAGGGTTGGAAGGGACCTTAAAGATCATCTAATTCCAAACCCCCTGCCATGGGCAGGGACATCTCCCACTGGATCAGGCTGCTCAGAGCCCCATCCAGCCTGGCCTTAAAAACTTCCAGGGATGGGGCTTCCACCACCTCTCTGGGCAACCTGTGCCAGTGTCTCACCACCCTCATGGGGAAGAACTTCTTCCTAACGTCCAATCTGAACTGATTCATCTCCAGCTTCAATCCATCCCTCTAGTTCTATCACCACCCAACATCCTAAAAATCCCCTCACCAGCTTTCTCGTAGCCCCCCTTAAGAAACTGGAAGACCACAATAAGGTCTCCTCGAAGCCTTCT
This sequence comes from Trogon surrucura, assembly GCA_020746105.1. Lineage (NCBI taxonomy): Eukaryota > Metazoa > Chordata > Aves > Trogoniformes > Trogonidae > Trogon > Trogon surrucura. The sequence continues at coordinate 29,265,537 of CM036617.1, read as the reverse complement.
TTTCTCCGGACTTAAGATACGAAAATAAGAAAAGTCAAAAATAAATGAAAAATACAGATCAAGAAAGAAAACTACATTTTGGAAAGGGGGAAGTGGAAGACACCAGGAAGTGCAAAAGGGAGGTCAATGTCTACATTTTAAAGGATAATGGGAAAAAAAAATAACGTCTCAGCTTTTTGCTGTATTTTTTTCCAGCAGTAAAATGGAAGCAAAGCGCAGCTGCAAGCAAAACACTCCGACGAACACCTGAGAAGTAACAAGCGGTGACCCTGAAGGACCCGGGCCCTTTAATATTTCTGTTAATTACCCCGCCAGAAGCAGGGGCAACCTGATGACACTGATGTACCAACAGAAAGCCGAGGCTACCACGTAGGAAAACCGAGCCCAAAGAGGCAGGGAGAGAATCCGAGAGCAAGAACTGCAGAGATTATGAAGCTTTTCCTCACTGAACCAGAGCGGGTGGCTTCGAAACCCCTGGGGCTGAATCCTCCAGCGCACACATTCGCCCCCGAGCGGGCCCTGACGCCACGTAAACAAGCCTCCGCCCAGAACGACGTGAGCCAGAAGAGACTGGGGAAGGCACCGGGACGAAACGGGTCCCGGGGCCCTGCCCGCACCCCAGGGCCCCCTTCCCGCCGCCCTCGAGCCCGAGCAGCCGCAGCCGGAGGGCTCGCACGAAGCTCCCGCCCCCCCTCAAGCCGCGGAGGACCCGCGGGGCCCGGCCGGCGCCCACCTGGGAGCCCCAGAGCAGGGCCAGCAGGGCCAGCGCGGCGGCGGCGACACGGCCCATGGCCACCCTCGGCCCCGGCAGCCGCTTCCGCCTCAGCGCGGGCGGGGCGGGGCGGGGCGGGGCGCGTTGCCATGGCAGCAACCTCACCGACCCCGCCCTCCCGCCGCCTGGAGGGGCCTGGAAAGGGAAGGGAGAGAAGGGGCTCGTCGCCCTTCGCCGCTTCTTCCTAGCGCCGGGTTGCCCGTAGGCGTGCCGGCTCCGAACCGCGGGCGGCAGAGGCGTTGAGGTAGGAGAAAAGAAGGCTCGGCGACGCTTCGGAGAGCGCTCAGCGTTTGGGTGCGACTCTCAGGAGCTGGAAAATCACCGAGTCTGCCTCGCGTTTCCGCCGCTTCTGCGCAGGCATCGTGGTGGATGACCAACACTGTGAAGGGACCTTCGGCTCCACGCTGTGATGTCATAGTAGCGCGACGGCGCAGAGGCAGGCCGGGCGGGTGGAGCGGGGTTGTGCCGTCGGTGGCTCCGGGCTGCGCCCTCGCTCCCCGGCCCTCCCTCCCTCCCCTCCGCGTTCCGCGGCGCACCCCCGGCAGCGCCTCGGCCTCTGCCCGCTGGGATCACAGGGTGGCGGCGCAGCGAGCTATGGGGTGTAGGGACGGGCGGCAGGCGGGCGCGGGCCGGCCGGGCCTCGGTGCCGCGTGCTGAGAGGAGCGCGGCCGCTCCGGGGGGCCGCGGCTGCCGCCCCCTTCCTCCTCCTCCTCCTCCTCCTGCTACTGCTGCTGCCGCCTCGGCCCCTCGCCCTTCCTCCGCCGGAGCGGCAGCCTCGGAACGAGCAGTGAGCGGGCGCGGGTCTCCTCTGAGGCGGCGAACAGCAGCCGGCGGCTCCTCTTTGTCTCCTGGGCTGTGCCCGGCATTGCAGAGGCGTCAGCCGGGGGCTGAGGGGATCCCAGCCTGCCTTTCCTGCCCTGCTTTTTTTTTTTTTTTTTTTTTTTTTTGGTAGGATTTTTTTTTTCTGTATGCTTAAAGGCTTGATAAGTCTTCGGACTGGATTTTATAATTTTTTTTTTAAAAAAAATTTTCTCCTCCATGTTTAAGTGTCTGCATTGAATGAACTAATAAAGATGGATAAGAAATCATTTGAAACCGTGCTGGATGAAATTAGAAAGGTAATTTCTCGTTATGCATGTTAGTTTAACGATTTCATGGTAGAATATTCCTCTTGATGAACACGCCAGGTTGGGTGTTCATGTTAATGATCACTTCAGAATTCAATAAAGACTGAACTTGACCTCGGTGTGAAGAACTGTAATCCTGTGTTACTGGTGTATCCTGGGTTTTTTATGTTAGACATTACAGTGTAAAGCTGCTGTGAAGTGCTAATTCTCTTTGAGATGTTTATACTTCCTAAGAAAGCTGAGATTGAATGTTCAGACTGCTACGACTGAGCTAACGTGCTTAAAGTGCTCATTTGAAATAAACACTTGAATAAGTTTGTCACAGCATTTTTGCAATCAAGGAAAGTGAAGAAGAAAAGCCAGGTTAGCCAAGTATCCCTTTTATTTGAAGGGGAGGGTTGCATTTGCTTGGCCTGAGTAGGGATAAAATACTTGCAGTGTGAGGTATCCTCTACCTTTTCTATGATGGTTTAGGACATAGAACACACAAATTAGGCCTGAGAGGGGTTGATTTCAAAGCTGCACTGTCCTGTCCTTGTTCAAAGACAGATCTCCCACAGCTCAGGAGTGCATATACACCTTCCTCCAGAATGTGAAATCGTGGGTTTTGATGTGTGCTCCGAACCTGTTAAAAAATCACTGAATAGAATACAATACCTACTAGTCCTGGGAAGCAGAGATACAAACTTAGGTTTCCTGATGTCTGGCAGATCTCTTGTTTCTGCACAGAGGCTTGCTTTTAACAGGAAAGGTGGAGGTTAGTGCTTGGGACAGTTCCCAGAATGCTGGAAGTGGAAAGGGAGATAGAAAAAAATCAGAACCACTGAGATGAATGGTTCCTGTCTTGCCTGGGAAGTGCGAACCTGGGATGATGTGTTTTCTTTAGTTAGACAGAGGTGATTTAAGTGCGACAGTAGGAACAGTTCTATATCCTGCTAAAGCTGCCGTGGTGTGAAAATGAAGGGCTTGTTTTGGATAAGTCTTAGGGCAGAAAAGGAATCCTTAGTGTTTTTGTAATAACTGATTTTTGTTATGATGGATTGTCTAGGAGAGGTAATTTCCTTTATTTGGATTTTGCTACAGAGTTGAGTTCAGCTTCTCTTCGGCATGAGATGCAGTGGTGCCTGCAGTTGTGGTAGTATTATTTTGCAACATGTTGGGATATAAACCACTGTGCACAAAAGACCCAGGGATGAGTCTTTCACAACTGCCCTTACTGGCATTTTTGCATGAGATTGTGATCATAAATTCTTCTTTGTGAAATGGGTATGTTCCGTGCTATATAACCAGCTAAAAAATATGACAGCCTAAGACATTTCAGGATGTGGACTTCCCTCCCAACCTAAGATTTTTTATGGAGAATCTGGGGGGAAAAAAAAAAAAAAAAGAACAACTTGCACATGATTACTTTCTCTGAGAATTGATGGTGGGAGGGAGAAATGTTTTAAAAATTACTGCTGCAGTGCGGCCCTTCAGAATACGCTCTGTGGTTACTAAAGACTTCAAACAAAAGGGTTTTGACATGTGATTTTAGGCAATTGTGTTTCCTGGATGCTATCTGCCTGTATTCCTGTAAACCTAACTTGCTATTGATCTAAGGATCAGTGCTGTGCTGTGTTAATAATAGCTGTGCTGTTGCAGTGTAACATTCAATTTCCAAATGCTTATTTTGTGTCTTTGTTTAAACTTAAACTTCATTTCTAGCTCTGTGGTACAACCTTCTTTATTATGTGGTTCACTGGTCAGTTGTGTTGATAGGTTCCATTTTCAGTCCTATGATTAGCAGGAACGGTTATTTAGATGTCTTAATGTGTAGCTTAGTTTTATCTTTCCCATATATATTTATGGTTATTAGCAAAATGAAGTTCGATTTTTTTGGTCATGTTTGTTGGAGGTTTTTTTTCTGTAAATATACATAGCAGTGCTTTTTGTTTACATTAGTATTATAAAGTCATTCAGTTGTTGATTTAAGGCGGAAGAGTGACGTTTGTTTTGGTAAAGAAGTTACTATATGGCATACTAGGCCTTTTTTCCAAAATTTGTGAAGAGAAGGAAGGGAGAGAATGAAAAATTACCATGAAGAGAGAGGTTCTCTTTCCCCTGTGACTTCAACATGCCTGGCAGTGCTGATCTCTTAATAAGGTACAGAAAGGAAGGGGGTTGCCTCAAACATTGTGCCAGTGGGCTTCTGTGATGGCCGTGGTCAGGTCGCAGGGATGGAGAACTTCACGTCGATCTGTGTGGAAAGATAAGGACAAAATAAAAGAAGGAATAGCGATAGGTTTTAGAGCTATTGGGGAAAAGATAGAAAAGATGCGTGGGTGAAGCTGGAGGGGATTTGGGAATAAGTGTGAGAGCCATAAGTAGATTTGAGGGGCTTGGACACTGGAGAGAAAAAGGGTGTTTCCCTCAGTTTGGGGCAGGTATTCAGCTGTTACCTGTCTTCTTTACATCTTGTACCTGTATCAGTGACCTGTGTGTGAGGAGAGGGGGTAAGCCCTGGCTGTCAGACAGCCCATGTGGTTATCAACAAAATGATCTCACCACTGAGTCAAAAGTGGTGGCCAGTTCTGCGTTAAACTACTCAGCTTCCTTGGTTTTGTGTGATTGCTTATTGAAGTTTGAACTGTGGGAAGACGATGCTAAGGCATCGATCTCTGGAGCAAGCGCTTTTTTGTGTGCTTGATTCTGTCCATGCAGACTTGTTACCTAGTCTCTTCATAAAATCTCTGAAGTAAGATGCTTTGCTAATTATTTTACAGGGAACATGGAAAGAGATTGAAAGAATAATCAAATGTATCGTCTTGTTTAACATAAAGTTGATGTAAACCTTCGAGGCAAAAGGAAGAGTACCTCTTTAAAAAACAACAAAAAAACCCAAGCGAAATGAAATAAATCAAAACCTGAATGATTTCTTTAACAGAAGAATTAAGTTACACCTCTGCTTTTCATTGTTCTTGCACTTAGCTAAGGAGTATACCAGAAATACTGCAATGCGAATGATGTAAATGTCAGTTTGCAAGGGCAGATTTTTTTAGATTAATGAATTAGTCTGGCAGATGGCTGTGCTATTATAGTTTATGAGGGACTAATTATGCATCTTATTTTCTCTTCTAGGCTGTATTGACTGAGTACAAATTAAAAGCTATTGAATATGTTCATGGATACTTTTCTAGCGAACAGGTAAAAGTCAACGCTGTTGTGGGTTTAATGGGAGCTGTTGGTTTTGTGTATTTGGTAGTACAGAAAGACAGTGTCTCCAGTCAGACTGAGGCTGATCTTATTAGCTTTATTATTTATTAACTGGAGAGATTTAATTCCGCATTATTAGATTAGCATTAAACTGTTAAAAATAATTCCAAGTTGTTTTATTATCAAAATCATTACATTTTCATTCCTGTTGTGTGTGGAAAATTTGAGAAATTTATTGTCGTGGAATTTAGGGTTATCTTGCACATGTGTTCTAAACTAGTTTATAATAACTATCCAACTTATTTTGATACTATGTAGATTTTTTTTCCTGTTTTTTTTTCTGTTTTTTTTTGTATTACAGACAGACACTTGGTTTTTAGCGGTATACCACTGTACTCTGAAAACTGAAAAATCATACTGATGCTGTTAGCATCATTTTTCAATATATATAAAAGGTTAATTGAAGGCCTTTCTGTTGCAGGTTGTTGAGTTACTGAGATACTTTTCCTGGGCTGAACCACAGCTCAAGGCAATAAAGGCTTTACAACATGTGAGTTCTTGTGACATAATCTTGTGAATTTGCCCTCTTAATCTCATTTTGGTTTTATGATGTCTATATTTGCAACTGATGAGTTGATCTACCCTTTAATCTTCACTTTCCTCTTCGTCTTTCTTTTTCAATGATACCAAAAAAATATGAAACTTTCATTTTAAGCAGGGTATCCTTTCTGACTGAAGTATCTTTTACTTTCCTATGTATCACAAGAATAGACATAGCCCTCAGTAACTTTCCTAATTTCTTTTGCTCTTGACAAGTTGTTTGTCCAGTATTTAGCATGTAAAGTTTCCTTCTCCTTGGGAGGGAGAGAGTATTAAACATTTACTGAAACACATGATAGGAAACTGTTATTGAGTAGCATTTTGAGTTTAAAATAATTGTAGTGTCTTATTTTATAAACACTTTTTTCTTTCTTGCTTACTTATCAGAAAATAGTGGCAGTTCCTGCATCAAAAATGGTTAATATTCTCAACTGCTTCACATTCAGTAAAGATAAACTTATTGCCCTTGAAATCTTAGCTTCGTAAGTATCATATTTCCTTAAGTTGTATTGTTTTTACTAATGATTATGTAAAACTTAAAATACTTCTAGAAGGAAGCCAGTTAAGGTAAACCTGGTGAGGCTGTAAAGAGAAGAATCAGAAGCAGACATTGTGCAAAATTCTATAGTTTACTTGACTTTTGAGCATATTGCTACGTGGGCTTCTGCCTGCTGGAAAAGTACAGCTTTGGCAGTATTTCGGTAGTGGTCTTCAAATTTTGGAGAGAATGAAGAAGACCTTGAGCTTATTTCCGCTCACTGAAAGGTAAAAGGCTTTAGACCAGAGGATTCTGGGAACTGGCCTTTTTGCATTTGAAAAGCACTTTAAATATTGCATATGTAAGAATGAGTTGAGTAAACAGTTCTTTTAGGTTGACACATTTGATTTGCAGATGTCATGTCTCTGAAAATGTATAGAAATTCTGAATGTACATTTGCATAGAAAGTTGGATTTTTTTGCTGAACACAGCTGCTACAAAAGATTTACCTTTTACTCGTGTTTATATTGGAACTCTTCTGCCAGGTTTAGAAGATGTTTTATGTGAAGTGTTATTCTGTTTTGCGGCGTTTTGGTTTTTCTTTTGTGTGTATGTATGTCTGCTTTGTATGTGAACGCTGTATCTTCCAGCCAGCTTGAACATTTTGAGCATATAAATTAATTGTATCCATAAAACAAATAGGACTGGAGATAGACATGATTTTTCTTTCAGAGTTGAGCTTTAAGAAGCTGTATGAATGCTCCAAGTGTCTTTCAGACCAAAACAAAACAGGATAGCCTGTTTAGTGGTACATTAACGATTTTTGGTTAAGTGATACATTAACCATTTTTGTTTCTTGAAATGAGACTGGAGCTCATAGACCGTTTGGTAGCTACACACAGCTGGTGTTGGGGAAAAGAGTGGTAACTTCTTTAACTGTTGAATTTCTACAGTGCAAGAGCGTAATAAGGGAGTCATAATATAGAAGTCTTAACCCAAATCAATGTACTACTTTCTTTGCTGGTCAGAACTGGAGAAGAAAGCTGAAAGTTCATTCACATTTTAATACCATTCTTTGAGGCATTTTTCATGTTTTTGTTTAACATTCTGCTAATTCCATTTCTTCTAATACCCTCCTTTGAGAAGTCCTTTGTTTGGGGGCTATATGGTATTTCCGGTAGTTTGGATGGGGCAGGTAGTGTTTGGCAGCAGGAAAGGTGCTGTGGTCGGGGTTTTGAAAAAGACAGGTAGAATCAGGCATTAGGGTCCTTGTACTTGCACATTGTGTTGTGTTGTTCTCTTTGCTGTGTCTAGTGTTATTTTTGGAAGAGGAGCAAGGGGAAAGAAAGGGTACTTTTTTGGAACTGTGTGAGAGGTTTCACTAGCTCTGCAGAACATGGAGAGAATTGCCAGGAGTTTCATCTTTTTCATTCCGGAGTAAATAACATGAAAATGTGTTTCTTTGCCAGTCTAGTAAGAAAAGTGACAAACTGAGTAGCTGCTGTTTTTCTGCTGTGCTGGGTATTGTGTACTCGTAGCAGTTAAAGCTTACTAATGAGTTGTTGTGATGCAGAATTAATTTTGTCAACTTAGTTATTTTTGCATAAATTTTAGCCATTGTTATCCGTTGTTCCATATTTATATTTATTTCTACTACTGTGTTTTACTTGCAGATATGAGCTTCATATTTAAGTATATTTTTTTTTACTTTAATAATAATTATAATACTATGATCTGAACTAATTCTGGTTTTTTAATGTAATTTGGGGTACTGTCTGAATAAGTGATCACTTTTCAGCAGTGTGTTATTTCTGATAAGCTTATGGAATGACAGTAATCATGTGTCAATGTCTTTGTTATAGCAACATTGTTGATGCTCAGAATTATCGCCTTATTGAAGATCTCTTCAGAATTAACATGTCAGAGAAGAAAAGATGCAGAAGAATTCTTGAGCAGGTAGTCAGCTCTGGTATTCTCAGTATTGTTTGCATCCTTATGGCCATTGTGGGGTCTGGATTTACTATGAGGGCTGCTGGGAACTGCTGGTGGAAGGCAAGCTGAAAAAATAGCTGCAAACAAATACGAGTTATGTAATCTGTGTGCAAAACAGAAGGTTTTGTCAGGCTTCAGGATCCTATGGAAAAGTGAACACAGAATTGCAACCAGTGTTGAAACAGTCTGTGTTTGTTTTAGGGAACACAAAGTGCTTAACACTAAGTTCAGTAGAAGCAAAGGTGGTCCAAGTGGTTACTCAAAATGAAGGGAACTTGGGCAGAACCTCACACCATTTGGGAAGAACATTTGAAGCAAATCTTTGAATTGTCCCGTGTGGGTTGATTCACACAATCTTAAGTGTCACAAAATAGTAATTAATGTAAGCATTGAATCTGATAGCAATTAATGTCCTTTCTTGATTATTTTGCAGGCTTCAAAAACTGGTTGTAAGGCTCCTCATGCTATGATATCATCCTGTGGTATGATTCCTGGCAACCCTTATCCCAAGGGCAAACCGAGCCGCATAAATGGAATTTTTCCAGTAAGCATGATTCTATGCTTTTGTTTTTCACAGCATTCTTGATTTAGGATTCATTACAGTGTAACCAAAACCAGCATTTGTATATGTGGAAGGAGGAGTGGAATCAAAAGCAGTGTTTGGGCTTTTTTGTACTAGCTCATTACACTTTTACAGGGAACTTGAATTATTTTTATTTGCCCATTCTTTCTGTACTGCTTCAAGTGGAGATCCCTGCATAAATAAGATATTGTTTATATAAGGAAAATATTATACACTCCAGCAGTATTAGATAGAATCCGGAGAACTGTAAAGAGCCTTACTGGTAGGTTGATGAGTTGATACGGTCACTGCAGTACTACTGCTAAAGTTAGTGTAGTTCTTGAACAATCATGTGAAGTATTTCCTGTGAACAGTTAAGGGACCACAAAATGTAAGTTACCATGTCCACAAGTCAAAATGCAGAATTCTAATTATGTCAGGAACGTGGGCTGTTTAATATGCATCTCTTTACAAAAGAGGTGCATATTAAGATTCCAAGCTGTTGAAATCTCTTACTTACCAATTTATAAGCCTAGAACACACTTTCTTTTTCCTAACAAACGTGGTTATGTATCGCTTTCAGAATATTCAAAAACTTGAATGTAGTGTAGAAGAAAAAATCAAATATGGCAGAAATTCTGTAGCAAGATTTGCTTCTAAATTAATACTTGTTAAATTTTCTTTTGTTTCAGGGAACCCCTATCAAAAAGGACACAGAAGAATGTAGTAGTGAAGGAAAGGGAATAGCAGCCCGTATACTTGGACCATCTAAACCAGTATGTCTAATGAAGGAGCAAATAAGTGGAACTTTAAAAGAAAATCTAACCACCAGCCAGTTCAATGAGGCTTTCACGTAAAATGCTGCAATGTTGCAAGAAGACTGTAGAGCACCAATTTAAACAAAGCTAAACTTCTGTAATGAAGATAATATGACCTAATATTTTATATTTAACTTGAAAAGAAGCTCTAGGTCATATCGAGGTGGGGGGGAGAGGGAGGTGGTATTCTCAAGTGGGTTAGTATTCTTAAGCGGGTAAGTTACAGTATGAGAAAACTAAAATTTTTAGTAGTCCATTGTGAGCTAAGGGATGTTTTAGGTACAAATATGTACAATTTTTCATTACAATCTCTGAGGGTTCCTATAAGGCCTTAGAAGGAAGTTCGTGTTTCTTAACAATACATCTGGTCTGTGTTTCAAAATTTTTAAGCACATGCACGTGGGAAAAAACTTTCAATGGATCTAATACTCCTCTGCAGTATTGCCCAGATTTTCACGTTTATCACATTTCCCATTAAGCTGTATTTTAAAGAGATGGGTACTTTCATAAGTACTTGTTAGTTTTAAATGTTGTATATCTTTAAAATGAGAAGTCAGTCCCAGACTGCAGAGTATGAAGACTACAAGACAGGAAGGAGTTACCTTTCCCACCTGTGTTTAGTATTGTATTAAAATCTGAAGGTATGCTGCTGGTGTTCGTTTCAGTCTTTTCAGAAAGAGTGCAATATTTACAGTCACTGTGGATGTTATGAAGACATTTGGTATCAAATATTTTTCCAGTGAAGAACAGCTGTCTGTAGTGGTATCTGAACATTATCTTCTTGTCTGAAAAACATTAGACAATGCTTTCACTGTTGCTTCTTCCGTTTGTTTTTTTTTTCTGTAGGCTCCATCAACCTACAATCCACACAAACCAGTTCCGTACCCCATCCCACCATGTCGGCCACATGCAACTATTGCACCAAGTAAGGCTACAGTGTATTTTAGCTTGATGCTATTGTTTCATCCATTTGGCTTTTAAGTAATAAGTGTCAAGTGTCAGTTTCTCTGACCGTAATCCCATCTGAGATTGGCTTGTTGCTCCCTAAAACGTGCTCTGGGTACTGGTTTCTACCTCTTTGTGTCGTGACTGCAGAATTCATAAAAAGAGGAATATGTTGACTTACTTTTGTAACACTCATAAGGATAGTTCACAAACCTGTTCAAATTACGAGATACTTCATTTATGGGAGTACCGTGCATGCTAAGGTTGTGTTTTCATGGTAGTGTTTGACCAAAGTTTGGGCTTTGGCTTAAAAAGTCTGTTGACTTGTTGCTGTTGTACTAAACTTAGGGATATTGTAGACACAGCCCTGAACTGGGTGGAAACACGAAGTTGCTGAAGGACAGGTAACCTGTTTTTCAATTGAAGAGGTAATCTGTTTCTCAGTTGGCTTCAGCTTTACTTTCTTTCCATCACAATGGAGGGGAATCAGTTGCCTAAAAGAGAAGTTTAGACATGTAGATTTCAGTCTCCGGAGGGATATAGTGATTGCCTTTTCCTGTGTTTGATCTGACTATGCCTAGCATTGTGCCTTAGGTAAGAATGAATCTTTTTTCATACACTCCTCTTCTCTCTTTGCTCTGCTGCGGTGTATTTGATTCCAGAGATTTCTGGAAGGGAGCAAGGCAATTGCTATTTCTTTGAAAGAAGAGGTTGAACTGCTTATGTCCTCAAACTCTGATCTTTTTGAGAAGCAGATGAAAGCTTTTCCTCATCTTCTGTGTTGCAAGAAAAGGAGTGCTCTGGTTAGGAAGCTTGCTTCTCGCTGATGTTGGGGACTTCAGGGAGTTTTTAAGGTATTTGATAAGAAAGTATGATAGAGCTTTTAGCATGCCTGTTGAAAGGTGAGTCACCTAACCAATTTGATGTCTGCAAGTGTCTTTAGAGTCCGTCTGGAAAAATGGACACTACCTAGTGGCTAAAGTGTGCCTGATGATTTGCGTCCAAGAAACAACTTGCTCTTCACAAAGTGTACAGGGAACTTGCTGACTAGTTCAAATTTATATTAAATAAATTATATCCAAAGTAAATAAGGACACAAAATTTGTCCTGTGACTGGATATAAATATTAGTACATGTTAGGATGTGAAACAGCTTTTGAGATTCCAGGGCCTGGTTAGGCTGCAACATGTTTTTTTTTAAAACACGTGTGACAACAGAACTGATGATATATTTATATGTGTTTAAAATGTTCTGTGAGATTGCAGATGCTGGTCTGAAACTATTAAATGTGATTGTTTTTGAGCAGTGTTCAGAATGATGTTTGGGTTTCTGCCTCTTACGTGTGCTGGTTTAACATTTCCACCCTGGGTGATGCAATGATTGTTAGTTACTTTGCTGATCTGCAGCCAAGAGTTGCCATGCAAGAAATCTTAACATTGAGTAGAACTATTACAAAACTTTGAAATCAGAAGGGTGTGTTTGACAAATTACTGCACTTTGAGTATTGTTCAAGTGCGACTTTTTCCAGTGAAGTGTAAGTTCTTATGCTCTTGAAGTATTCGTTCAGGACCACTGTGAAGTGTATTTATGTTCCTGTGATTTAAATTCTGATGCTCTTCATCAGAACTGTATACCACAGCAGTGCAACAGTTTGAATAGCTGCAAAGAATGAGGAAAAAAGGTATTTTTTAATATGTCAAGTACAGTAAGTACATTTTGTTAGTAATAATAAATTAGTAATTTAATAAGTAATTCGCGAACACACTTGATTTTCTTAACATTTAAAGAAATATTGAAGGATGATAGACTAAGTATTTGAGATGGAACTGCTTTCTCTGAATTTTCTGGCTAGTGCTGGAGGGCTGGTCCTGACCACCGATGTATGTCTGGCTCTTTTGTTTCTCAAGGCTTTAACGTTGCAATAGCCTTTAAGTTAGGTGTAGAAAAAGAAAATTATGCTGCAGACACTCTGAAGCACTCCTCTCCTTTGGGTTTTTCTGGCAAAATGGAACTGAAAGCAACTGACTTTTTCACATTCTTTCCCCAGAATTGCCCTTGCTAAAATTTGAGTCACAATGCATGTCATTCAGGCAGACACTGGCAAAAGCCAGCATCTAGCCTCCATGATTGACTGGTCTGGCTTTTGGTGAAGGAGTGTTTTACAATCCTGAAAATGTCCTTTTAAAGGAAAAGGCACTTACTGGTTCAGATACAAGTTCTTCTGACAGCTGAGATGTGTATTGCATTTGTTGTTTTAGGTGCTTACAACAATGCTGGCTTAGTTCCAATGACTAATGTCATAGCTCCGGGCTTAGCAGCTCCTCCTCCCTACACTACTAACCAAGTGGTATCAGGTAAAGAATGCATACCTTTTAAAACATTGATGGTATTTTTTCTAATTCATTGTTGTGAATGGGTCGTTCACTGCTGGAGTTTCATTTGCTTTTAAATAACAAGCTCTGTTGTTCTCTGTTTAGAAAATGAGGACCTTTCCAGTCAGGCAAAACCCTCCCAAAATCAAGGTAAATTGCAAATCCACAGGGGGATATTTTGCGTTAATCGTATCGTTGTTGTTTGTTCAAAAAATGTGATCAGCTTATTTGTTTGGTGGGATTTTCATAAGTCTTTAAGTATTTAACTACTGTTGGAATAGGATCCCTTGAGAATTGAGAAAAAAGTCATCTCAGGCATTTGGCACTTTGAAGCATTGCAACATTAAAATAATGGTCTTTTGTATTAGCTTTAGATTTATATTCTTCAACATATGAGAGTGTGATAAATCATGTAAAAAACTAAATGAAAATATGCTTTTCAATGTAGTGCACTGAAACACTTCAGTAAAATCTTTGCAGTTGTTAAAACTCAGGACCTCTATCTGAAAACTCGTTCACAATTTAATTTCATGTATTAGTTGCGATGGGAAGCTAGGAATACAAGAGAGACAGATTCTTGATTTATAGTTTGTTGAAATCTGTGTGTAGAACGTCTTATCCCAGACTGTTACGTCCAACTATGTCTACCTGCACTTTTGTCTTACCCTTTAAAATGCAATTCTTTTTGCTGAAGAGTTGTGTACTATTTTTTTGTCTCTATTTGCATGTTACTTTGTATGCTTTGTACACTTCGTACAAATCATCATAATGAATCCCATTATGAAATACTTATACAAGGGCCTTGATAATACTTCGTTAGGTTTGAAAAATAGAAACTGACTATAACTGATCTACTGACTATTGAGTTGGACATATATACCAAATACCCCAAATAATTGAAATGACTGTGATAATTCTAGCTCCTGTAAATATTTCCAGGGGAAAAATAAATAAGTTTTGACATTTCTCCTCTATGCTCAGGGATGATTCTGTAGAACTGTTGCTCTTTCAAAGTATCTCTTTATTCATCTATACCCCTTTAAGTATGCATAGTTCACACAGCTAAAGGAATACAGTGTAAGGAACAAAATCTTCTCTTAGGAGGAGAAATTCAGTAACAGCTCTGGATTCTGTTGCAGCTGTATTTCTCTGGTGATTATCTTGGCTGTCAGGATTAACAACTGTGAACTGTAGGAGGGTTTTCAGCTTGGACACAGGATGAGGAAAGAACAGAATCCAGAGCTGAGCAATTTGGGTCTAGTTTTTTGGAAAAGAATATATAAAAGGGAATAGTTTGTTTGCAAACTCGATCTATTGTTTCAGGGTTTCAAGACACGTAAAACAGGAGTTTGTCATATCAGCTGAGGTCCAAGATTTTAAAGATTCCACTTTTAGGTTAGTGTGTGTATATGTAGAATTTGGGCAACAGAGAAATCTAAGGTGTCCCAGACTTACAGGTGATGAGTTTGACTGGTTGGATAAGTGGTTTGCTTCTAGTTGAACAGATTATCAAAAAAGTAAAATAAAGCATGAGGGTTGTCTGAGAGGATAATTAACACATTCATATTCCACAGGAAACTAGATAGAGGCTAGATATCGAGGCTCTTGACGTGCCAGTGTTCATAAACGCAACTTCCTTCCATCAATCTCGGCATCCCCATTTGCAGTGTGCCTGCCTGTTTTCCTCCAGCTTGACTGATGTCTCTTTGACTTTGGCAGGGTTGAGATAAGCTGATGTTTCTAGTGGCAGGTGCTTGCCTCGATTATACACACCTGACTAAAGACTTACAGAAATATTTCTTGATAAAGTCAAGTGCCAATGTTAATTTAATACTGTAGTGTGATACGTGAATTTAAAAGTGTACCTTCTTAGAATCAAAATCTGAAGGAAACACACTGAAGAGAATGACCTGATTTTGAAGGCAAGAAAAATACCAGCACCTGAAATCAGCTTTCTTCAGTTGTTGACTAAACTTCTCTGAGATCATGATACATTGAATTAACTGGTTCTGAAGGAAATTCTGACCTTCAGTGAGAGTGGATGCAGAGGAGCCCAGGTGATCTGATGTCGACGGAATATTAGACCTGGTTTGGGTACTGCTAGATGTTAGGGACCAGAGGGAGGGTGTTTACCTGTGTCACTTAGGCATTCTTATGGAGTGTATTTGAGTATCTGTCTTGCATGAGATCATGAAGAGGTAGGGATATCACAAAGCATTTTAAAGACAAGTAGTAGTCCACATGACGTGCAACTTGTGTGCTGTGCTTGTATGTACCTTTTTGTTTTGTTTTCATAGGCTCCAGTGTTCATTGTTTATTTACAGACATTGTATGTTAGCTATTGCCTGTGTATCATATTTTGAAATGCTATATAAAATGTGTTTGTGTTGATTTCAAACATTTCTGCCGGTTTCAAGTATTCTTACCAGTTTTGTTTCTTTGCAGCTTTTTCTGCACAAGCGAATCAGCTCTTTACTCCTCATGGTTCTAATCCTTCAACACCTGCTGCTACTCCAGTCCCTACCCCATCACCTGTCAAGGCAATAAGCCATCCATTAGCACCTGCAACTCCACTCATCCCTGGGATGAACATGTCTACCCCTGTCCTTCCTGTTTTCCCAGGACAGGTCTCCTCTTCCATCCATACATCTCAGCCATCCACCCCAACCCCTACTGTCATCAAGTCCCTCTCATTGCCTGGTGTTCCTGTCACATCTGTTCATAGTGCAACCTCTACCCCTATCCCCGCAGTTTTTTCTGGGCTGGCTTCTATACCCTCAGCTACACCAGCTCCGCAAGGGTCTTCCACGCCGTGCGCCACACCTGCGCCTAGCGAAGCTTTCGCATCTGCTGCTGCTGCACCATTTGCTGGCCTCCCATTTTCTGCAACCTCTTCAATTGCTTCCGCTAATAATCCCACCCCATTGTCATCAGTTTTTGCTGGCCTCCCTTTGTCCTTGCCTCCCAGCGCCCAAGGGATTTCTAGTCCTGTTCCATCTACAATTGCTAATTCTCCTGCCACTACCATTCCTGGTTCACTTAGCTTGCCTAACCCGATTTTGTCTGTCTTAAAAGGATTTCTGACATCAAATGACACTTCGTTAATCAATTCATCTGCTTTACCTTCTGCTATGACAAGTGAGCTTGCATCTTTATCTGCTCTTGCTAATCAAAGCTCTGACCCTCCCACTTCCTCTGTCAACAAATGTTACACTCCATCAGCCACCCCCACCCCACAGCGGTCCTCCACACCCGGGCTGGCCATTTTTCCAGGTCTTCCATCCCCATCTGTAGCCAATTCTAGTTCCACTCCTCCAATATTGCCTGCACAGTCACCTTTAACCACTTCGCCATCTATTATGCCAGTCAACTGTGGCTCGTCAGCCTCCGTCTTGCATGGCACCAGCCCTACTAATCCCGATCAGCAGCTCTCATCAGCCCCAGCTGCCACGAGTATCCCCGTTATGGTCAAAACAGAACCCATGAGTCCCACCCTCTCGGCCTTCAAAGGTCCTTCTCATTCGGCCGTCCCTTCTCATGGCACTATAGGGCTGTCGGCGCTCGGGCGAGCGTACACCTCGGCAGCGTCAGTGCCAGTCAGTTTAGCCAGTTCCCTGAATCCAGCTCTATCAGGTCTCTCCTCTTTGAGTGCTCCTCTAAACAATTCCAGTTCTCTGGCTTCCATTTCCCTCGCCCCACATGGCTCCTCTGCTCCCATTGCCCCCGTGTTCAATGGACTTCCTCCCTTTACGTCTCTAACCAGTAACTTTGCTTTTACTGGTACTCCAGCACTTACACCACCCGTCACTCTCCCAGGGTCTCTGTTAGCTGCTCCGTCTACAACCGCTTCAGCCGTGCCTGCCCCTCATGTGAGTTCCACCGCCGCCGTACTCTCAGGACTCGCCGCCTCAGCAACAGTCTCTGCTCCCCCCTTCTCGCTTAACTTGTCCAGTGCCGTCCCTTCCCTTTTTTCTGTTGCCCAGGGACCTCTGGGATCATCAAACCCATCCTTCCCTGGTTTTCCTGTCTCTAACACACCCTCTGTCACTCCTGCTCTCCCTTCTTTCCCTGGCCTCCAGGCATCTTCTGCAGTAGCAGCAGTTGCACCGTTGCCGGCAGCTGCCACAGCCCCATCTCCGGCTCCGGTCCTGCCAGGGTTTGCCTCGGCCTTTAGCTCAAACTTCAACTCTGCACTTGTTGCACAGGCTGGGTATGTTTCTGTTTCTGAAGGAGGTCAGAACCATTTCTTTTTCTCTTGAGCAAAGCACCGGTTTTACTTTAGGTGTAGCCATTATTTTCACTCATGGTTAGTAATTGCAGTTAATTTTTAAAGTTAGCTCACCAGTAGATTTCCACCTGTCTTTAGAAACTGATAGAGTAGCTGTTAGTTAGGTTGTCCTCAGTAGTCCCCATTACAACAGTCTAATCCAGTGAGGTGCTGAGTGATCTTATTTCCCAGATGAGGATACTTGGCACCTCCTAGGCCCTTACAAGAATGGATTCCACGTGGGCATCCATTGACACATCCAGGTAATAGCAGACAGTATCTTAGATGTTCCTATATTGTAAGGAAGTACTCAGCATTAACTTTTGTCTGTAAAGTTTTTTTGTGTGCGCAAATTATAGGCACAGCCGAGGTACAAAAATTTCTGAGTTCCCCTCTAAGGTGTGCTCCAAACAGTCTTGGTTTGTGTGTGCATGAATAGTTTGTAGGTGGGTAGACAATGGGCTTCTGTTTGGAAATTCTGTCTTTTATGAGGTTTAGAAAAAGAGGTGCTTTTCTAATTTGTGTAGACATAAGCTTACAGAGAGAGAAACATAGGATAAAACATGCCAATGTTCCTAATGATAACCACATCTTGATATTCTTTCAGCTTGACTTCTGGACTACAGACACCAGGAAATGCAGTTTTTCCTGGTCTTTTATCTCTCCCTGGCATCCCTGGCTTTCCCCAAAGTGCTGCACAGTCTTCCTTGCAGGAATTGCAGCATAGTGCGGCTGCACAGTCAGCACTACTACAGGTAACGTGCTTATTTGTTAATACTGTTTTCCTTCTAGTAATTGAGCGTGTACTTCTGTGTTAATTTCTTTGGATTAGTTTAAGTCAGTAAATTATTAAAGCCCCTAACCTGTTTGAGAACCGGTTATGAGGATGATGCTAAAAACCAGCTCATACTAACTTTTACTGAAGGCCTCTCTACAGTGCTTCTGGATATTATGAATGTGATTAAACCCCTTCTGAAAACTTTGTAAAATGGGGAGGAGAAAAAAAGAAAAGCGAAATGCAAGCAAAATTTTTCCTTGGTTTGTTTTAAATGTAGTGAGATGACCGTGTAGCTGCAAAATTTCTGCACTTTTTTGTGAGTTATGTGCCTTTCTCCACATACACATCAGACTGTCTGGAATTTGTGTCTGCTGCTGTTGTGCCTTTCTCGTGATAGTTCCCACAGACACAATTGTTGTAATAAAAGCTTGAGGTGGCTTTAGGTAATGTGTAGTTTCATCATCTCTCTTATTCATGAAACTACTTGTTTCAGTCATCAACCTATATAAGTTAACTGGAACGATCGTCAGAGTTCACGTTTAGATGTTTAGTTTGCCTTTTCTTATAAACGGCCTCTGTACAGATTAAGGATTCCAGTAGGAAATTTCTCCTTCTCTATAAAATATTAAAAGAGGCAGCTGAGTGTCTTGAATTAATGTTTTCTCTCTTCTGTGACACATCAGTTTTAGAAATGAAGCATGTGTCTAAGTACTGTTCAATATGCAGAATATTGTCAAATGTCTTTTGAATATCAAGGGAAATAGATCAGAAGAACCAAATTACTTAAGCTTAGGCCATGCTGCTTTTGCAGCTCAGGAATTTATTTATTCTGTGGAAATCTGTGTACAGATTGCATTGAAGAAACTTCAGATTTCTTGTTTACGTGTTGCAGTTGCTAAAATTAACATTTAGCTACTTGAGCAATGAATATAAAGTTCAAAGTCAGTGAAGTAGTACAGCTCCTGATTAGCTGTGCCTTCCAAATCAGCTGTGACTTATTCCACTGGAAAGTAAATGCCATTAATGCTTACTTTTTCCTCTTAATCCATCTGCTTTCCTCATTCTCTGGTATTTCAGAGCAGCAGTTGCCCTACAATTTAATATCTACGTATGGGTGTGTTGCTCATCTCTGTTCTTTGCGTACTTCATATTACCCTTTGTTTTGGCTTGAGTAGGACTGGTATTGTGCCTGAATTTTTGCTTGACTTGGATTTTTGTTTGTTTTGTTGTTTTTATCGGTGCTGTTCACTAACTTCTTTTCTTCCTTGAAGGCACATTCTGCTTCTGCTCTGGAGAACTATACAGCGCAGCCTGAAGGTTTTGCTAACTATCCGTCAACACCAGGAACACAGTTTTCACTGCAGACAAGTCTGCCCCAGAGTGGATGGCAATGAATTCCAGGCATTTTTAAAGACTGTGGTGGTTACTTGGCAGAGCCTGAAACTATTCACTCTGAAGGCCGTCTCTGCGTTAGTGTGGGCACGATCCGAATTGGGGAAAGAGAGGGAAAACATGAGGGTAAAATGATTCCAGGAGGCTGTCGGATGTCAAACCTAATTTCTTGATTGCATTTAATTGATTCAGGGTCTGATCCTGTGAATTTGCTGAGCATCCTTGACTCTCCTTTTAGCTTATGGGTTGAATGCTTGGTGTCTTACAGGATCAGGAGTATTCAAACATGTTTATGTACATAGAGCAATTGGCTGTCAAGCTGAATAGGGAGAACAAGTATACTTAATAGTGTGTATAAGCACCTATCCTGTTATGTTTTATATGATATATGTGGTTAATATAGAATGAAATCTAGTCTGAAACTAGATACTTAGAGCTGTAGACGATCTTTCGTCGAGATGCGCACTTCTTGCGTGTGCATAGATCAAGGTCAGTTTATGGTTCTTCGGATCTCTTATTTGTATGCGTGAGGATCACCTGTTAGCATCAGCGGTGTGTTAAGGGCAGGCAAGGTCGGAGGGGTGCGGGGTTCTTCTTACGCTTCGAAATCTTGTCCCGGGCTTGCTGCTGAACTGAGTACTACTCTGCCTGCACCTGAACAGGAGAGCTGGGAGATGATGCTGTGCTGTATTTGGGTAGAAGTGGATCATGTTTTACTGGAGTATGGTTTAGCTAGCTGAGAATGCATCTTTCCAAAGTACACAAAAGCATTTTGATTTGCCTCTGAAATAATGTTCCATAACCTCTGCCCCCACACCTCTCTGTGAATGAACTAATCGTACTGCGGGTAGGCTGCCTATCCAGCACTTTTGACTGCAGACTTTTGTGAATGTTTACAGACATGGGTCAAGTTCTTCTCTCCCTTATACTCATCAACTCACTGACTCTCTGTATGCTTTTTGGCTATAAACCACAACTCAATGGTGCTTATGTTCTCCTGTTGAATATAAGGGGGAGCAGAATTTGGACCATGGATTTTTTAGTATTTTTCCTTGGAAAACGTACATAATTTTAAAGGCATATAGCTAAATTAACTGTATTGGTTAGGAAGGGTTACGATGCAGCATATAGAAAGGTCTTGCTTTGTTAGTGAAATTCAGTTGTGCACTCTTCTGAAAATGTTAGTACCTGTGGCAATGTGTAACAAACACATCATTGAATATCATCTATTTAAGATAAACTCTTGAATTGTGTTCCAGAGACAACAGAGATGAATGATATTCAATCCTGTGATTAAATTAAAACTTAGAGGATACAGTTCTGTAGAAAAGCTCTGCACCTAGAGTTTTACTTTTTTAAAGATTAATTCTGCTGGGAGATGTTGCTAATGTATTTTCTTTCAAGATGTGAACAAACTTTTTTAGAACATTAACTGAAATTCCTGTATTGGTTTTTAACACAATTTTTTTAAATAAAAAGTTTACAGTCATGGCAAAAAGGCTTTGCTGACTATTTACGTATTTGCTTAATATACAGATGAATAAACATGTTTTTACTAAGTCACTTCTTAATGTTTGATCTTGCTTATGCCGTTTCTTTACAATGCAGAATTGCATACTGAATTATACAATTGTTTTCCTAAGGAAAGGCAATAGAAATATCCCATAAAGTATTTAGATTAAAAAATTAAATACTGTCCTGGTTCTTTTATCAGCAATTGGGTAGTCTTGCATTTTAATAATCAAACTTATATATTACTTTAAAGATAACATATTGCACTTTCACATTTTTGGGGGTGAAACCTGTTGAATTCTAGTGATTCTCCACTCTGAACTGCTTTTAAAATCAATGCCTTATATCTTGACTTGAAAGCTGTAGAAAACATCTCTACCATCTTTCATTTTACTTTCCTTCTCATTCTTTTCATGGCTTGTTCTCTGTAGATTTTTGGATCTATTGGAGGAGGGGAAAATACAGGTATCTTCTCAAGAGTAAATCAGCTTTTGTCCCATGATGTGAATGTAAAGTCGTTCAAAGTCAATAAGCATTTTGTAACTTTACCGAGGTGTGCTGAGTTTGGTCTCTGATTTGAGTCCTAGTTTCCCTGTCAAGCAGGCAAAGTTTAAACCAGTTCATACCATCTTGTAGTCAAAAATAAGTACCAGATGTTGACGGATATGCAGCATTTTCTCTAAAAGTAAGCAGTTTGTACAGTCTATTTCTGAAAACATCAGCTGGATGGTCATGGGGTGGGTTGTTTTTTTCTGTCTGAACAGAAGATACCCAAGAGATTGTGAAGCCCAGTTTCTCCAAATACAAACAGTTAAGAAGTAGTGAATATCTGTTGTATAAACTGCTATTCTCCTGAGATTATGTGCTTGCCAAGTGGTATGTGTAGCCACCTTACCCAGAAAAGAGTTTTCCATGCGTGGCTGGCGTAGTTTTACATAGAAGCTCATCAACAGTGTTAGACAAGTGAACAAGTAAGCATCAAACTGTCAAGTTTTTTGCCTGGAATGGGTTCTCTGGTTCTTACCAAATTTTGCAAAATTTAACTTTCCAGTGGTTAGGGCTAAGGTAAGTTTAAATTTCTTAAATATTTCTCCTGATGAAAAATTGTTTCTTACTAATTTTTTTTCTCTTCAGGAGTAGTCTGTGTTCTGCACTGCAGCAAACTCCTGTCGCCCAGCCTGAGAATTTCTGAAGGGTGTGCACTGAACTCCTTCATGCTTACTTGAGCACCATTTTTAAAAAGCCAAGGAAAAGTCTATTCCTGAGGCAAACGATGCGGAATCTTACACCAAGCCTATGCTGGAAAAGGGCTGTTGCTGTATGACTTATTTCTGGACTAACTATGATTTTTTTAATTGTTCAAGTTGTGTGTTAATGTATTTCCACTATGTTGACAGACTGCAAAGGTAACGTGTAGTAAACTCTTCTTGGAAATAAATTCTTTATTCAGAACAACTAAGAACATATTTAGATTGTGTTTGCAAACACAAGTTTCAGTATTTAAGTGCTTTAATTGCAGCCGTAGTGAGTATGAGAGAAATGGAGCAATTTTCTGTCCTTCCTCCGGTTTGCAAGTGAGTGTTGTGTTTGGCTGGGCCTGGAAGGAAACTTTCCATAGTATGAATGTTCTTACTTTCTTGCAAATTTTCTTCCTTGGGAGCAAGCCCTTTGATTGGCTGTCTCTCCTATTTACTCATGCTCCAGCGAAGTGTAGCCAAAGGTGGGGTCCCTCCTTTCATCTCCCTGTCTTCAGCTATTTAAAGCTGATGCCATTTTCACAAGAAAAAGCAATTTGGCGATTTTCCTACAAGCCAATAGACTGGTAGGTAATCTTCTTTATGCCCTTTCCTGTTTATATTTCAATCGGGGGGGAAAGGAATGAGGAACCTGAAGCAGCTAGACCAGTGTCTAGGCTGAATTCAGGGCTGGGAAAGGACTAGACTGAGAAATATTTAGGGAGTGGCCAAAGCCCACTGCATGGGAAGGAAAGTAATAGATATGGGCCTAAAAAGGAAAGAAAAAGAAAAACTGGAACCTACAGCTTGGTTAAATGCAATTCTTGTGACAATTCTCTGATGGCTTTTGAGATTGGCAGCATGTAGTTGCTGTTAGACTTCTGGTTTTAACAAACTTTGAAGTGGGTGCTTGGTCTGTAGGATTAAGTCTCCACAACTGGATGATAAGTGGGAGCAGCTGGGTGCTTCAGGGAAATTGAAAAGGGCTGGTGCCATTTGCAAATGTAGCAAATGGAGCAGAGAACTGCTGGCAAATGATCTGCTGGCGGAGAATGACCTGATGATCCTGCAGGGACCTGAGCCTCTGCTGCTTTCAGAATAGCAGTTGGAGGCTTTAGCTACATCAGCACGCTGCAGAAATAGCCGAACTGCCACCAACCCCAATCACTTTCATTGCAGGTTGCTTCTGAGTCAGTAAGTCCTGCTAAAGTGGCCTTGGGCTCCAAACTGGTTTTCTTGGTGGTATCTGCTCACTGACTTGGCGCTGCACCAGGCTGTTCAGCAGCAGTGGACTTGCAGCTTGTAAGTGCTTTGCTCCAGAGTGCTCATGTATTTTCTTCTCTGTTTTGTAGCACTTTGGGACATAAGTTATCCACGTGTCCCAGTTAGAGCCCCAAGGAGGAAGGATTAAGATTGGCATGCCTTTGACTTCACATTTTTGAAGCGTGGGATGGAAGTGCAGCCTAAGTTAAGACGGAGCAAGTAACACAGCAATGTTCCTTAACGTAAAAGAAAAACACCGTCTGCTTTAGTCACCTTTCAAGGGATACATTTACAGGCACCTCAGGGAGTTATCAATAAACAGCAGGGAGCAATTATTTCTGTTAGATTTTAATGTGCTTTGCTCATCTGTCTGATGGCATAAACAGCTGTGTAGGTTGTGCCATTCCAATGGCTTAGAATAAAGTTATTTTCAATACAACTGAGTTGCTCTAAGTCTTAAAAAAATGTTTGGGTAGTTTTTTAGATAACGTTTTTAATTCTGAAATAATTAAAGCATATTTTTCTTCTAAGTTTTCACCCTAGCTGCCCTGCTAATAGGCATCTGTCCTGTAGAGGCTGGATTTTAACAGCTCGACGTGAAAAGCCAAATAATGAGGAAAATGCTACAAATTACTTCATGCAGATATTGTCACGTATTTAGGAGGGTATTGCGGTAAGCGTGTCAATCCTGGTTTTGCAAGCTGTGCTTGCACTGTGAAAAGTTCCATTCAATGATGTTTCCTCTCAGTGAAGCTAAGAAAGGAATCTCTGGGGAGCGATCGGCTTGAATGACCCATCTGGGGTGAATGTAATTACTGACGGGGATGAAGACTTCAGTGAAATGAAGCTGGAGCCAGATACTCTAGATGACGGATGCCCACAGTAAGCAGCCATATAATTAATGCAGCTATATGTCAAACTCCTAAATTACATATGAAAACCCACCCCTCGTTTGTTTTTTTCTCAAATAACGAGCAGCAGATTTGTGTCCTTTGAGAAGGGCTCTGCTGCTGCAGCCTTTAGAAATGGCTTAGTCTGAAATGCTGTGCTTGGTTTGTGCTTGTCAGTATTAAAGAGTGGTTTGTGAAAAACACTCTTATTTGGAGGAAAATTTTAGGACTTTGGAGCTAAAATGTTTCTGCTCTGATTTTTACGTTATCTTGCACAACAGGGTTCAACCTGTAGTGATGGATGGTATAAAGAAGTGTGTGATGAGCTGTTCTACACGTAGTTTGGGGACCTCACCTGGAGGTTATTTATGTTGCTAGTGTTTGAGATCTGAACAGTAGCTGAGCCCCATAGTATTAAGAGGTGTATGGCAGAGGAGTAGTCCTCAATCTGTACCCTCTGACTTTGTAGAATCATAGAATTATTTAAGTCGGAAAAAAACCTTAAAGATCACCAAGTCCAACCATTAACATAACGCTGCCATGTCCATGACTAAACCATTTCCCTGAGCACCACATTTACTTGTCTTTTAAATACCTCCAGGAATGGTGACTTAACCACTTCCTTGGGCAGCCTCTTCCAATGCCTGTCTGCTTTCAGTGAAGAAATTTTTCTGAATGTTCAATCTAAACCTCCCTGGCACAACTTGGAGCCGTTTTCTCTTGTCCTATTGTCTCAAAAATGGCTTCTTTACCCAGTGTGCAAAGTCCAAACTATCACTTATTATATGGGAGAGGAGACCGATCCCCACCTTGCTACAACCTCCTTTCAGGTAGTTGTAGAGAACAATAAAGTCTTCCTTGAGCCTCCTTCTCACTAAGGCTGAACAACCCCAGTTCCCTCACAGAATCTGTTTTCTCTTTCTTTCTTGTCCTTGTTTTTTCTCCCTGGTGACAGATATTACTGATTGATAGAAATGATTTCCACCTTGGATTTTGTGGTCTGTAAAACCAGCTAGGCCAATTGCATCCCCAGCTAGAAAACGGTCACAGAAGACCATGGAGTTACGTCAGAGACAACCCTGATGCACAAGACCTTGTTTTTGTAAACATCCCCTCATCACCAGAGTAACTAACTCCCAGAGGGGTCTCCTACAAGTGAGGATTTCTCCTTCTCTCACCCTGCTTCTCTCTTCAGTGCTTTGTGTGAGTGCTGCACAGTTTCAAGGTATGCTGCTGTCTCATCTGTGAGGGGCTCGGAGCTTCCCTTGAATGGGATGGACCCCCAGAGAGAGACACCCAAGAAAAACAACACGGAGCATCTAATTGGTAAGTGTTGCTTCATGTATGTACGTTTTGGGTTTTTTACTCGATAATAATAAAAAAGACTAAAACTAACCAACGAAAAGGACATTTGATCCCAGGTATTCCTCAAGTCTCCCACATAGGCTGGAGATGAGTATTCAGAATCTGCCACTGTGGGTGGCAGAGCCAATCATCTCATACTGCCCTGCCAGCCTGTGTCAGCATCTACCTTCCAGCAAAATGACCCCAGGCACTGAAATGTCTAATTCAGCTATTGATACGCTCCCGTGTGTAGGGATGGAATGGGAAGGGAAAAATATGCGTTATTAGGGAAGGTGTAAGAAATATTCAGTCCCAAAAGGACACTTGATGTGTTTGGACTTGTGTGAGGGGCAACTCATGCTCTCCCAGCAAGGGAACTGATGTCAAACCAAGTTGTTACAGGCAATATGTGCTCTTTTTGGCTGTTGTGTCTGGCCATAGGTATGGACAGTGTGGTGGGGCAACCATGAGTCTTGGCAGGGTTGATTCAGGTGCTTGTAGAAAGTAGGAGAGGACCTAGTGCATACAAGAGGCTGAGTACCCCATCTTTTTCTTGCTGTAAGAGACTTGGGGTATTTTTGCCCACAGTTCTTCATGTTCTTCACAAGACGACTTGGACATGAGCTTTCCATTTGCTTTTCAAGTGACACCCAGATCATGATTTTGTTTATCAAGTGTGTTCATGTACCATAACGAGTGTAACAAGATAAGACAAAGTGAATTTTACAAGTGTCCTGGAGCTTTCCCACAACTGCTGATTGATGAGCTCTCAGATTTTGCAGTGCGTTGCAGCTCTTGATTTGCTCTGGACTGTAGACCCAAGTGAGTTTTTATGGTGGTTACAACTATCATAATCCATATACTGGCATGGCAAAACCAGGTCACTGATATGGTGGGTTCTAACTGATTCTTCACTATTGTGGTTTACTAGAGTCTTCCATTTGTCTTGTGGTTTAAGTAGTTTGAAGCTTTGGGTTAATCCAAGAGCATTTGTGATGGTTTTTGGGGAACTAGATCTGGATTCACTATTAAGAAGACGTACTTTCGTCTCTTGCTTTTCTCATCAGAACTTACATTTTTTTGGCTGACATCAGGATATTTATGACAGTTCTCATGGAGAAGGATTCAGTTGAACTTTGTCAAGATTTGAATGTGTCCTTTTTGCCCACAGCGATGTCCATTCCATCCCAAAACATTCTATGATTTTATAAAATAAAGAGAATGCCAAATGTTGAGTTCTGCTGCACAAAACATCCCTTCATGATTAATTTCCCCAAGTTTCAGATTAAGAATTATGGACAATGCCCATTCCATGAATTTCCTTGAACTGTTAACACTAATTAAAAGCCACTTTACTGCTGGTACTTCAGGTACCTACTGTAGCCCAACACACCACTAGTGTAACGTGAAGTACATTGTGTAGCAAACAAGCAGCCATGAAAGTGTTACAGATTTTTCACATTAAATCTTAAAGAGTCATGTCTTCATATACATAGCCTTAAAGTTTGCTTGGTAATTTACTCAGGGGAGCTCCTCAAATCATTCCTACCACTGCCTGCAGAATGGCTGATGATACCTTATGAAACAACCAGGGATTTCAAATTACTCTTTACTGGAAAGGGTCAAGGGGAAAGCTGGGCTCCTGCTGCAGCAATCATGTGCCCAGCTCTTGGAAAGGTCTGAAACTTGGATGGAAACATATTTATGTGTGAGTGATTACATCTGCAGTGGGGACCTGAGAAATAGGAAGGGCAGAGCTGTAAGCAGCAAAACACTCAAGTTTGCAGTTAACATCAATAGCAGGCACAGTCCAGCTATGCACAGAACTGGGGAGAGCAGGGAGCTGCAGGAAGGCTGTGCTGTGTCTTTGGTTTTCTGACAAACCTGTCAGTCCTGCTCTGCTCGTCTGTTAGCTTGTGCCTTACAGATCAGATAGCCTCGTGTGGTTTCACTGTGGTGACAATTTTTTTTCTCACAAAGCATAAAGTTAATTGGTTTTTATTTATCAGTTTCTGTCTACATATGAATTTTATTTGATGTCAGAAACTCCCAGTGCTACCCTGTACTTTTGAAGTAATATACCCAAAACACACAGCATGTTGCCGTCAACACGGGGGAGGTTCTCTAAGGAGACCTCTGAGCCTTTGTCCCTCTTTCCTGCCGCTTCTCCTTGCATTGGGAAACATAGACCATGGTGTTCAACTTCCCATATGCCAATGCTCATGCCTGCAAAAATCCTCTTCTGGCCCAAAGCTCGTAGCCAGGCAGCCCTTGGAGCTGGCCCAGCCTGCACTCCTGCTGCTTCTGCTTTCTTGTGACTTTCTTGATTCAAGGCATTTGTACATTTAGCAAAATTTTAGTCAATTTAGTTGACCTTACAGCACACTGTCCTGGTTGCAGCACTTTCCTGTTTGACTCCTCACCCTCTTCTGTGCCTCTTTGTTGAGTATCTCAGCAGCTCCAGCTGCTCTTCTCTTTAAAGTGCAGCTGCTCCTTGATCTCCTTTTCATTACAAGGAGCCTCCCAAGCGTTTACTACTTGAACAACAACTCACCACTGCCTTCCCTTCAGGCACTAAAATAATGAAATTATTTTGATATATTTTGACTTCATTATAATGAAATTTTGGGGTGGGATGAGCCAATCGCAGTGAGACAACTGCTCAAAATGCATGGACATGTATTTTTGATAATCACTGATTTTGAAACCTGAAGTCCAGTTGTCACATCCAGACTAATGAGACCCCTGGGCTCGTGTCGGATTGTAACTTGGGTTCTGGATTTCCACAGACAACGTAAGAGGTGCAACCACAACAACAATTAGAAAACATAAAAGATTGATTGAGTAATGCATGATAAGCAATAGCTAATGAAGAGATTGCATGTTAGAGAGAAGTAGAATGGTTAAGAGAAAGGGGAGAGAAGAGGAGAAAGTAGGTAGAAAGATCACCACCCTGGGTTCCAACATCGTCCAGCAGCGTTTTCAGATCCAGGATGTTGGAGTGCCACTTCACTAAATCAGTCAGGCCTTTCAATCCTCACAAAAGCCGTCCTGAGAGACATCTCAACTCAGGGCAAGGTGCTGGGTCACACAGCCCGCTGTGGTCCCAGAGAGCTCTCAAAGAGTGTCTCTTTTGGATCACTATTTGTAGGTTCTCAGGATGACTGGCTTTAGTCATTCATAAATCACTATTTATAGGTTCTCAAGATGATTTGCTTTAGTCATTCGTACATCACTCTGATGTAGAAGCACTTGAGACAAGACAATGGGAGTTTCTCCCAAGGCATTCAAGGCTTATCTTGATGAGCCATTCAGGCCGCAGATGGCCCAAGTGGCCAGGAGGTGCTCAACGCTCAAATTGCTGTACTTGTCACTAAAATGACAGTACTTGCCATCTAAATAACAGCATAATGGGACTTGTCAGAGGGACTTGGGGCAACTGCACCACCACAAGGTGGAGTCTGCATTAGTTTCCACACAGGCACTGTGACATCTTCCAGGGAGTTCCTCAAATGAGTCGGGGCATTGCTTCGGGGGGTCTTCTGGGGGTCTCTGGTGGTCCTCTGGGGGTTGAGTTCCCCTGTAACTTACCTGACTGTAGGCACGGTTCAACCATCACAGTGTTCCACTGCTATGGTTAAGCGAAGTCAATCAGTATAGGAAGGAGACAGACCATCCCTGCAGTGATCTCCCAAAATCGGACCCAAATGGCAAGGTAAGATAAAGACCACGGCTATTTGAGGCATCCTTCTTTACAATCTCTCACACCAGTGGATGAACTGATCGGTCACTATTCCTCAAAACGTTTATCGAAAGACAGCCGGAGTTCTCCTCATTTTCCTTACTACCTGTTTCGTAAGAACTAAATCTTTTGCCCCAGCCATGGTGCACTGACAGAGATTCATATCCATGGATACTCCACCCAATGATTTATCCTCATTCACAGCCCCCAGCTTTGGCAATGCCTTTCATCTTTCCTCTTTCTTTCCTGTTGCAAAATGTGCTTTCTGAACCCTTTAACCTTTTGGACAGAAGGGCCGTAGTTTGGATGTTTGGTTAGGGCTTTTATGACTTTCTGTGAGCAGTGGGAGGGAGGAAGAGGGAGGGAGTCTCTGTGGACTTTGCAGTCCCTCATGATCACACTGAACTAGATCTAAATCCCTTGGATAACTCTTCCAAATTTGCATTCATTGCTTTTTTTTTTTTTTTTTTTGTAGCTGACAGGAGGGAAGGAATTGGTGTCTGTGGCTGGATCCTGGTTTCCCTTTCGTTCCTCCTGGTGCTTACTACCTTTCCTATTTCCATCTGGGCATGTATCAAGGTAAGCTAGTGGGATTTGAGGCACATAAAGAACGCTCTATCATCATTGCTGTTATGTTTATTGATTTCTTGATTTTGTTAAGACAAGGCACTTCACATTCACTTTTCAGAAATCATAAGGTCTTGTAAAGAAGGTATGGTCGAGGACTGAAATCCATGTTCTTCCACTAACTTTCTTTATCACTGCAAATTACATATTAACTTCTTCGAATCTCAACTTCCATTATCAGTTAAACTTCACTGCTTTATAACACTGGGCAAATAAATCTACAGATTTTCCGAAGAACTCGTAATTGATGCTGCCAACAATAGGGATAAAGATGAGCACGTGGAAGCATGGGTTCCTGCACTGAGCAGCTGTACAACCTAAATCGACAAAATGCCACTTCAAGACATGAACATAATATGATTAATTGTAAACAAGTTTATTGGGTGAGCTACCAGGATGATTGCCCTGAATATCAAGCCTTGAGTAATCCTAATACACTAAAGAAAGTAGTTAGCTGGATTATCTGAGGTGAGATATACTTTGCCTACAGACCCTGTGAGTGAAGTACTGATGTTGAGAGGGTTGTGGGTAGTGCCATTAGGTCAGTGGCAATACTTTAATGTTTGACCTGTTTGTAACCTGTTTGCAGGGCCAGGATCTGAGTTTTTGCAGCAAAGCATGAATTGAGAAGAAATAAAATGGCCACTGATTTGCAGCTTTGTTTTTTCCGATAGTATTTGTACTTTTTTTTCACATTTAATATGGATGCCAAGATTTAATAAATTGGACCAGAGAGTGGGACTAGAATTTTTTGTGAAATTCTAAATGTAAAATATTTTCCTAGGTTGTCAGAGAATACGAACGTGCTGTTGTATTTCGGCTGGGACGTATACTGTCTAAGAAAGCGAAGGGACCAGGTGAATGCATGCAGTTTATTCTGTTAAGATGCACTGGGTTTCTTTTATTATGATGCACTGTAACCATGTAGAGAATTGCAGAGGTCCATGAAATCCTTCTTCATAGCACAGGGGGGGTTGAGATGGTCATGTCTGCTGCAGTTCACTTGCCTGCAGACTGATTTTCTGAAGAGACAATAAAGGCACCACCCATCACAGCACAGCACAGAAGGCTGAGGATCTTGACACCAGGTGCAGCTGTGCTATTGGGTAGGTTGGATGATGGAAGGTTGAGCTCATGCTGCAGACACTGGCAAGGGACCAGAGAGGTTTAAATGCAGCATTCAGGCCTACCACAGACTTTTTTGAGTGACTGTGGCCACTCTTGCTGTACCTCTGTTCCAACACTGCTTGTTGCTGCCAGCTCTTTAGCTGTATTCTATTCCGAAAATGGTTCATGTGTCAAGGCATCTATACCTTGTTTGTTAGTCACCTAGGATCAGCTTACAAATCACAAATACAAACCAAACCCAACGACATGAGGTATTTGCGTGAGGTATTTGCATGAGGTGTGGTTACCACTTCTGTGCAATGAAACTGGACAAACTGGAAGGTGAAATAAGAGGAAAAAGTGATTTTCAGATACCGTCCTTCCTCTTGAATACTAGCCATGTGTTCCAAAGGCAGCTAGGTCAGGTGCAGAGCTCTTCTGTGTGGCTCTAGGCACTCATCCAAGGTGCTGAGATTAGAAGAACAGTGATGTCAGGTGTCCCTCTCCAGTGAAGGGAGAGTGGGGACTCCACAGGATGTGTCAGATCTTGGGACAATGTTGCCCATGTGAGAGCCTACAGGTGATGCAAATATCTGGACCTGGGGGATGTCTTTCATGGGGACACAGATAATGTAGCATAAATGGCTTATGATTTAAACTAAACAAAGATGTTGGAGGAAATTTTGCCAGAAGTCTCATGGCAGATTTGAGACCAGAACTGCAATCTGCCCATTCCCAGTCCAGAGCTATAGGTTATTAAGCTCATAAAAAAATGTGTTATTTACAGTTATCTGCATTTCCTTCTGTTATTTGAAAATGCAAACCCTCACTGTTGTCATCTCCTATAGTAAAAAGGACAGCTGTAGTAATAAGGTGGGCTCAGTCCCCACTCTGTGGATATTTCCATCTGTTTCCTTTGTACAGGATACCTGGTTCTAGACTTAGATTTCAGAGATGTTTCATCCAATTATTCTTGGTTTTCAGGTTTGATCCTCATACTCCCATGTATAGATACGTTTATCAAGGCTGATCTTAGAACGGTTTGCTGTAACATTCCTCCGCAAGAGGTAATTATTCTCTAGCAACCGTCTAAGGTGGAAATAAAAGATAGAGCTGATTTATGGCATGATCAAAAATAATGCAAGTGTTTTGTAGTGGTGCAGCTGTGAGCTATCATAGAATTTAGCTTATTTGCTCTATCTTCTGCCTTCCAAACCACTTACAAAAAATCATATCATATCAGATAATCCAGCTAACTACTTTGGTGAGGCTGTGCCTCGAGTAGTGTCCAGTTTTGGGCCCCTCACTACAGGAGGGACATTGAGGTGCTGGAGAGGATACAGAGGTGGGATACCATGTTGATAAAGGATTTGGAGCATATGCCATATGAGGAACAGCTGAGGGATCTGGGCCTGTTTAGCCTAAAGAAGAGGAGACTTAGGAGAGACCTCATTGCTCTCTACAACTACCTGAAGGGAGGTTGTAGCGAGGAGGGGGTTGATCTGTTCTCCCTAGTGGAGAGTGATAAGATGAGGGGAACTGGATTTAAATTGGACCGGGGAGGTTCAGGTTAGATATTAGGAAGAATTTCTATACTGACAGAGTTGTCAGCCATTGGAACAGGCTGCCCAGGGAGGTGGTTGAGTCACTGTCCCTGGAGGTGTTTAAGAGACGGGTGAATGTTACATTGAGGGGAATCATTTAGTAGGTTGATAGGGCTGGGACAAAGGCTTGACTCGACGATCTTGTACGTCTCTTCCAGCTGATATGATTCTATGATTCTAAATCTCTTTAAATTAACAGCAATTAGCAGAGAATCATCTACAAAACTCAGATCCAAACAGGAACGGAGGGGTGTTATCTTTAGGCATTTTATTAACAAACATTGGACTGAAGAATTTAATCTGAAGAATCAGTTGCTGAGCAAGTCCTGTCCTAATAAAATCTTGACTCCCTGTGGCCCCAGCCCCACTGCAGTACAATGCTTCTGCTTGTGGACTTGGCACTGCTGTCCCCTTCCTTACACAAAGAGCAGAGGGGGAAAATGCGGCCCCAGGACCTGTTTTGCCCAGGATTGTCCATTGTGTTCCCCGGCAGCTGCTTCTTGGACCATTATCTTTCCATAATCACAAAAAGTCTTTTTCTCAGAGTGCAGGTCAGAGGGGTGCCTGTGGTGGAATGAAAAATGGCTGCCTTGAAACAGGGGGCTGGGAGGAAGACAGCCTCAGTGTTGTGCTGAGCAAGGCTTAGATGCTTTTGGATAGTTTTCTGCAGCAGTTGGCAGGGCTTCTGTGAGACACTTAGTTGCAGGCAAAAGGTGCTGAAGAGGGAAGAGGTAGTGGAGAATCATCGGTGTGGAATCTACCGAGGACCACTGCCTGCTGAGGCACAGGAGACTTGTCTGGCAAAAGATGACTCAACTTCTTTGTGAATGCTTAGATATCCAGAGTTTCTTCTCACAATTTCTTGCAGTTTACTTTTCATTTCTGTTTTAATTTGCTGAAGTTTCTTACAAGTACCTTGTTTAGGGGAAGTAGCACAGATCTTCCAGACTGCATAAATGTATGAAATCATTAATGGCCCTTTCTGCAAGAAAGGAAGAGGAATAAACATAATGTTTTGTTACGGAAGAAACTAATTCAAGTTATGAGATTCACTTACTATTGAATCAGTTGTTTAAAGGCTATGTTCAGCATTTTGCCCCAGTTTAGTATGATGGTGTTGGCGAACTTCCTTGAGTTAATTTTTCAGAGGAATGACAAAAACTAAACAAACCAACAAGCAACAACAAAAAAACCAAAATGGAACAAAAGAAATTCTTAGTTTCCTTGGGTTATCAGGGCCTTTTCCTCGCTAAGGGGAGAATAAAAATATTATTGTCCTTCCTTGGAAAAGGATGTGTTATTGGATCCTTCTCTAATTCTGGACATTTCTCAAATGCAGATTCTCACAAAGGATGCCGTTACTACCCAAGTCGATGGAGTGGTGTACTACAGGATCCACAGCGCTGTCAGTGCCATTGCTAACATCACTGATGTCCACTCGGCTACTTTCCTCTTGGCACAGACAACCCTGAGGAATGTTCTGGGTATGCAGAGCTTGGCTCAGCTCCTGGCAGGTCGTGAGGAGATTGCACACAGTATCCAGGTAAATCTGGCTCTCAAAATTCACTGGCAAGCATTGAGATGTGTTCTGGAGAATAGCAAATTAGTAGCAATCCCTCTTACTTCAACAACAATAACAAAATTTTCCTTTATTCTTTTTTATCTGTTATGCATCTCATTGCTTAGAGGCAGCATAAGTTATTCTAAAGGTATTTCCCCAAGTTCTTGTAGAAGAGTTATTTCCTATCAAAAGAAATGAAGATTCTGAAATTATCTAGTGACTGGAATAAATCAGTTTAGTCTTTGCACAGAGGCTGCTGCAAGCATTAAGACATATGCTGTTCGTGGGAAGCTCTGTCTTGAGCAACCCCTTGATTGAGATTTAATCGAGGCCAGGTTTGTATCTCCTGTCGTAACAATTGAGCCTGCAGAACCAAGTTGTTTTATCATTTAAAATGCCATCTGTTTTGTTTTTTTTCTCATCTGACAGCCAAGGAGGGAGCAGAGAAGAAATCCAACACCTGATTTTCTCTTTTCAGTCCAAGGCAATTCATAGTCAGATCAAAAAGAGATTGTACCCCTTTCCAGCCAGGAGAGCGGTCATGGTCATGGTGGTGACCTGGATTGCAGTAGTGCCCAAGGAGCCTGATCACAGCAACTACCTCAAAGGAGGTCATAGAGACCTGGAGATTGGTCTGTTCAACCAAGTAACAAGTGATGGGACAAGATGAAATGGCCTCAAGTTGCACCAAGGAAAGTTTAGATTGCATATTAGGGCGAATTCCTTTACTGAAAGGGTTATCAGGCATTGGAACAGGTTGCCTAGGGCCGTGGTGAAGTCCCCACCTTTGGAGGAATTTGAGTTGTGTAGACATAGTGCTTAGGGATATAGTTTAGTCAAGGACTTGTCAATGTTAGGTTAAGGATTGGACTCGATGTTATTAAAATTCTTTTCCAACCTAGGCAATTCTGTGATTCCGTGCCAGTGCTTCAGGCTTGCATGGTGTCTTTCACCTAGAGTGTAACACTGTTTTTACAGTGTTGTGCTGTTTTAGGAAGTTACTGTAGTATTACTTTGTAAAAGAGAGACATCTGTTAAGTGCCCACCTAAAGAAAGGACAGGGATCATAATACAGGAGGCAGCAGAGGAGCCACACAGGAGACGCCAGTGTTGGTCAGCAAGAGTTTCATGAGGTTGTGGTGCCCACTGTACACACACCATGTTGGGTGCTGGTGCCTCTGGGGAGGGCTCTGTCTCTCTGTCATGCAGGTTTTCATTCTGCCTTTCCTCCTGTCCAAGGGGCGGGGTACATCACATGGTTTTCTCTCTGCCATCACTGCATCTCTCTGCCTTTGCCACACCTCGAGTCCTGTGTGCAGTTCTGGGCTCCACAGTACAGGAAGGACATCGAGGTGCTGGAGAAGGTACAGAGAAGGACAACCAGAATGATTAGGGGACTAGAGGATAAGTCTTATGAAGAGAGGCTTATGGAGACCTTATTGCTCTCTACAGCTACCTGAAAGGCAGCTGTAGTGAGATGGATGTTGGCCTCTTCTGCCTAGTGGATAGCAACAGGACGAGGGAATGGATTCAAGTGGTGCCAGGGGAAGTTTAGATTGGATATTAGGAAAAACTTCTTCACCAAAAGGGTGATGAAACATTGGAATGGTTTGCTGAGGGAAGTGATGGAGTCATCATCCCTGGCCGTATTTAAAAAACGGCTGGATGTGGCACTTCAGGAGATGGTTTAGTGTTAGAGTGATGTAGCGCTGTAGATTGGACTTGATGATCTTATGGTCCTTTCCAACCTTGATGTTTCTATGATTCTATCCCTGTGCTGTGTGTTTGTCCCTAAGGCTATCCTCGACAGTGCCACAGAGCAGTGGGGAATCCAAGTGTCCCGAGTGGAGATCAAAGACGTCAGGATTCCCGTGGCCATGCAGAGGGCAATGGCAGCCGAAGCAGAGGCTGCTCAAGAGGCAAGAGCTAAGGTGAGACCCACAGCAATGTCAAGCCCAAGCTCCTGTATCCTTGTCCCAGGCATTCAAGTGCCTGTTTGTTTTCTCCTTGTAAAAGTGGGCTTCCCCAACTATAGGCAGCTTCACAGTGCCATTTCCATTTCTCTTTGCAGGTTGTGGCAGCAGAGGGAGAAATGAATGCTTCTAAAGCCCTCAAGCAGGCCTCCATGGTGCTGGCTGAGTCTCCAGCAGCTCTTCAGCTGCGCTATCTGCAAACTCTCACAACCTTGGCAGCAGAGAATAATTCCACCATTGTCTTCCCTCTCCCTATGAATATGCTTGAGGGTTTGGGGCAGAAAAATAGAGGGGGATAGAGACTCTTCTATGCTAGTTACTTGGCCAGAGGTCCAAAGGGTTTCCCAGGAAGCAAGGGGTTCCATATTACCTATGTTAAAGTAGAAACATGCTTGGGTCCTCTGTACCAAAAAATAAAAGTAAAAATAGTGCAATAACCACACATAGCTCTGACATTAGGGACACTGCATTTGCAAAGTTCATGCAGTAGACAGTTTCAGCTTAGACTCATCTCCAAGTGAAATGGCAGAAAATATGTAAAATGCAATAAAATATATAAAGTGCATGTTAAACCTAATATGAAAATTTAATGATGCTTTCACCACATTTTGGAAAGTCTTGAATGTAGCAATTATTTGGTCAATTTTCTGCTAAGCAAGAACCTCTGAGCTGTTTGTGTACTCCACACAGCAAAAGGGTCAGATGCTGATATTTAACTCAAGTCCTGTGGAGTGGAAAGGAGGATTTGACCACTAACCTTAGAGGTATTCTGTTAGGAGCACTAGCTGGATAACTGGTATTTCAGTGGAACAGCCTAATCTTTGTCTTATATGAGTTAAAGTTAGTACTTGTTTTACTGACCTTAGTTGGATTTTGCTGTATCACTGACATTTCTATAAGCTCGGTAATAAAAGGAGGAGAATATATGCTCATGCATTACACTTACATCTCCTAAGTCTGAAAGATGGGGCAAATCTTCAGTAAAACAAATTGTCTCATGTTAAGTGTTTGTCTTTTGTGAGGTTTCTTGTCCTCCCATGCAGATGTCATGAAGCAGTGGTACAGGTTTTCATAAAATGAGCCCTCCCCACCCTTCACCCATCCAATGCCTGGCAGCTGAGCAGGGGACATGGCTGATATCTGAGCTCACCTGCCTCTATACGTGAGTTTACAACCTCCAGAAAGAGCTGGGCAGCTCACATTCCTGGCACGCAGTGACAGGCTGTCTGCTATGAACGTGAAGACTCTTGTGAAATAGCTGTTCTGGTGGAAAAGCTGTTCTGGTAGTTGGTGCTGCCATGTAGTGTCTTCTCTCCACAAGGCTCACTGCTGCCCCTCCTAGCCAGGAGCATCATTTGACTCCAGATTACACCAAGTCGCATGAACCTGCTAATTATTGTATCGTCGATAGAAGCCTTTCTTATTTTTACTGCAATGTAACACAAGCAGTGCTGTAGTTGCAAGTCATCCACCGATAAGTGTTATCAAAACATTTTCTACAGATGTTTTCTTGTCCTAAGAAAAGAAAAGTTCTGAGGCTTTTTCATGTTCAGCTTACTTTGCCTTTAGTGAATTGTTTACAGCTGTGGCAGCAAAATGCCCATTTCTTGCTGCCAAAGGTTGTCTCCACTGCAGAGCTGTTAGCGTAGCCACAGGAGCAGCAATGCTGTAGAAAAATGCAATCACAGATTGTGTTTGTTGGCTTTTTTTTTTTTTAAAGTAATGCAAATCAGTTAAACTCTAAAAAAAGAAAAACCAGAAAAGCATATGACTACAGAGTTCAATTAAAAAGCCAATCTGTGCGCTCAGCGAGCTACAAGCACTAACCAGCCAGTCTAGGACTCCTGGGTCAGGCATAGGACACATCCAGTCCAGTTGCCCATCCCTGATGCTGGGCCAGTTCCAGCTTCCAGAGTATGTATTTGCAGTACAAGTGGGGTCATTCATTGCCCTACATGAGGACTCAGAAGTGAAAACAGAAATTCATGATGAAGCATGAGTGCTAGCACCTTTTTTCTTTCAGGAACAGTGTAACAGAGGCTGTACTTGATAAGCCCATTAATGTGTAGTCGTCCTTCCAGCTGCTGCAAATTTCTTGGCCTCTTTAATGTCTACTGACAACAACAGCAATTAGTCAGCTCTTCAAGCACAATATTTTTGTTTTCATTTTATCCCCTGTAGGATAGTCGCACTATTGTATAATGAATCGGGGAGACAGAAATTCTGTCTCTCTCTTCACCAGTGTCAGGGACAATAAACACAATAACTAGTAGAGTAACTGCAATTTTTGTTTTATTAACCTCCCCCACATACATCTACAAGAAGATACCTCGATTAGCAAAACAGATAGCAGCAGAAGTAGCTCTGCAATGTTTCAGGTGCCACAGTGATGTATAGACTTGGAAGAAAAATTCAAGAAGGAGCTGAGTTGCAGTCACAGGGGTAGGATGTGGGAAGCAGAGCAATGGTTCAGAAGAGGCACAGGTTGTCAGACGTGTTCAAGAAGTCCTGCAGGTGAGCACAGGCTTGTCGGTGCAGGGTGGTGCGGCATTCGCTGTACTCTGGAATTTTCTCTACCCAGGCTTGCGCATCAAGGAAGTACTGCATCCTGAGGGCAAGTGGCACAGGTAAAGGAGATGAGTCACTACTGCTGAGATGCAGCGATGGGAAAGCGTAAACCTCGTGGTGTAGCATCCCTCCACCTAGGCATCTCTGAGATCAAGAGGAGGTGTACTAGCCAAGAAACTCACCTGAAACCTAGTTTCACCAGCAGGTTAGAATCTTAAAACAGTTTTGTTTGGAAGAGACCTTCAAGATCATCGAGTCCAACCTTTGTCCTAGCCCTATCAACACCACTAAACCATATCCTTCAGCACAACATCCACCCCTCTCTTAAACATCTCCAGGGATGGCGACTCAACCACCTCCCTGGGCAGCCTGTTCCAATGGCTGACAACCCCCTCAGTAAAGAAATTCTTCCTAATATCTCCGCTGGCAACTTCAGGCCATTTCCTCTTGTCCTGTCACTCTCCACTAGGGAGAACAGACCAACCCCCCTCCTCGCTACAACCTCCCTTCAGGTAGTTGTAGAGAGCAATGAGGTCTCCCCTCAATCTCTTCTTTTTCAGACGAAACAGCCCCAGATCCCTCAGCCATTTCTTGTACGACACAGTCTTTACTAGCTTTGTAGATAGTTTAGGAAGTGTCAATGCCAAGCTGGGACAAGCCTGGCTGTACTGGTGTTTTGAGTGACAACAGGTAAGCTTGGGCTAAGAGTTTTCTGGAAAGGCAAAGAAGCTCCAGTGAACACCAATAGGACACAATAAAGAGGTGTTTAGGTTTAACAGAGTATTTCAAAATGTTTTGTAATTTTCTGTGGTAAGAGGCCATATAGCTTCTGGCATTTTTTGCCTGGGCTGGAGAAGACTTTAAAGGTTACACTTTTGCTTGGAGTTTTTGCTTTTTAGTAGGCATCTATTGAAGCAGGTCCCCTGTCTTAAGCATTCAGATATTGGTATAGAAATAGGGAGAGGGAACCTTTTCAGGTTTTAGGAAGTGGTGTTTACAGTTCGAATGAGGTCTCTCTCCTAGAAGCTTTCAAAGGCACTACCTTTCTCCAGTGTCGTGCATGAAAATTGAACATTTAAGATGGCTTCCTCAATGCATACTTAACAGTCAGACTAAATTCCTCCTCAGAGAAATTCCCTTGAGAAATGAGAAGATAAATTCCCAATGAGAAATGAGAAGAATGATGTATTTGCATGGGTGATGTAATAGCAGTTTTGAGAGCTGCTTTTAGCCACAGCCTTACCCATTTAATTTGCAAACACAGGAGCTGGTAATGCCTTTGCATCAGATGAAACTGTGAACTGTTTCCCATTCGCCTTTTCTAGCTGTGAGTTTTTAACCCAGTGGAGTGAGGACCAAATTTTGATTCTGAAAAGTGTGGCAACCAGGCTCTGCACAGATAGATGATCTGATGGGTTTGTGTGGCTCATCTCTTCCCCATAGCTTACCTTTTGCCTACAGAGTTAGTTAAATTACACTTCCCATTCTAGTAATGCCAACAGAACCAGTCCCCAAGATATCTGGCCTTCCTTTTGCTTTCTGGAAGTGTTCTAATAGTTTGAGTAACCTCTGGATTCATGAGCTGCTATAGCAGCCACTGCTCCTCTGAAACCATTGCACTCACCTGTTGTTGCAATCAATCGTTTGCCCATCTTTCCCCATGAGGAGGTACCGTTTGCCAGTGACCATGTTTAACTCGCATGCGGAACGTCTTAGGAACTGTCGGTGGGAACCCACTTGGAGGCTTTCATCAGCAGCTGTGGCACAAGAAGACGAAAACCTCATGAACTTTTCTAATAACCACCACTGCCCACAGGACACACCCCTTTGTGGTCATTTATTCAACTACTAAGCCAAGGTAATTTCTCACTCAGGAGTTGTGGCTTGACTCAGAAGTAAATGACCATGCTAGGGTAGGATATATTTCCTTTAATGTTGCGTGACAAAAGTAAGCCATTTCTGTCTTAGCCTGTTATCTTGACCTCCTCAGTAGTTACTGACGGAGCTAGTTTTCTATAGAGATCTTTCAGGCTATATGGAGTTTGTTTAACTCTCAGACGCTGAAAGAAAAGATTGCTCAAGCTCATACTGGTCTCTAAAGCTAGGAAACTAAATTCACACCTCATTGCTCAACAACGCAGACATTACTAAAAACTCACTCTCCTAAGCACTTCAGACTTGAACTTCACTGATTTAGCCTTTACAGTATTCCTTCTGAAGCTGATATGCAGGATGGTGTGCTTGGTGATCTCCACATTAAAATAACCTTGAAATTTTGGTCTGGATTCTGGCCCAAAAGAGCTTCTTCAAGAGCTGCACTACCTCTTAGAGAAGTGGGCATCCAAGGCAGAAAAAAAAGGTACTTGCGTATTGCAATTACACAAGAGCTGGAAAGAGACTTATTCAGACTAACCATGTCATGAGGATACTGTGGTGTTTTGCTAGAACAACAGCTTTCAAAGTCACTTTGACTAAAAATAAATGCAAATAATGGCAATATTCTCGTTTCTTACTCTCTCTCAGACTATAATGTGAAATGTTATGCACACTGTGGTAACAAATTCAACATTAAGCCATCTTAAATTACAGGTAAAACACCACAGTCCAGAACCCTGTGCATCCTCTGCCTTCTAAAGTGTTGTATTACAAGTATGGAAAAACTACTATTCAAAGTAAAATCCTAAGAGTGGAATAAAACCTTCAAATAGAATATTTTAACATGGATAAAATTTCAGACTATTTTATGTAGAGTGCTAATCTGTGAAACCTAGCACTAAGAACCTCAGCTATCTCCTAGATAAAACCTGCATTAATTTTACATATGATGCTTCTAGGCTAGAGAAAACTTAGTCTTCAGTATTATTTACTGTTTCACATCCTCATTCTTCCAAACAATAATACAGTATTACAGGTTTTTTCACATGATAAAAGATCTTTCTATTATTCCTATCCTACATGCTGTACTGAATTTTCATTTTATTTGAGGAATGCAAAGATGGATGAGACTTGAGAAGGTGATCATGTTACACTTCAAGTTCATTGCACTTAAGTTACTAAGGTGTTTCTCGGTTCATATGCTTCACAAATGGCCTAACACAGTTCAGACTCTGGGTGTCATAAACATTTGAGCTATTACTTTAATATGTTATCGTGTAATTTCCAATTCTAAGTCTCCAATTAAAAAAAAAAAAATATTCTAAAACATCCAAGCAGAATTTAAGGGAAAAAAATACTTCAAGTTTTAGAATCTATAATGGGGAAAAAAAAAAAAAGATTCCGTGATATTTTGTAAGTGCCATACTATTCTCCTAGTGGACTGAGGACAGCATAAATATTAGCTGTGCAAAACACCTGCATTAGTTCTATTAATAATTGAAGTCATCCACGGAGTGCACATCTGCAAAATTCTCTTTTCTTGACTCCCAAACACAAATATCTGTTCCCATCTGTCTTCTGAACCAACCCTTTATTTACAAGGATTGATACTGAAATAATGCCCGGGGTCCAAAGAATGAGAACTTACCCTACTAATTCTTAGCTCTCCTTGGTGATGGTAACAGAGACCAACCTCATTCAAAGCCACAGAAAATACGAAAGATAACTCTAGTTCAGTCATGAGCTGATTTGGATGCAACACTTTGCTTCTTCTTCATCATCATGTCTTCATGACATGACTTCCCAGCTTTTCCCAAGCCTGATAAAACACTCTTCAGTGCCTACTGATGCTCATAAACTGCCTCATACAACACAAGCCAAAAGGGTTTTTAAAGAGATCAAAAAGAAGGAGGTAAGAACGGGGGAAGATATTTCTTCCTTTCAACTACAGATTCAAAGGGTGTTTCTTTCAGTTGCCAAGAAAAAAATCTTTCCAATGCTTGCCGCTTTGGGGCCTGGAGCTCTAAATCCTTTTAGATCCTGTAGTTTTTCTGGAGGCATTAATGAAACATCATTTCATCATGGTACTGTAATCTCCCACAACCGGTGTTTTGATCACCAGGTACGCGACCGTTTCCCTGCATATGAAAACTGTGGGTGACTGATGCTGTCTCTGGACTGACAAAATGTTGACTTGATTTTCAGACAGGAGCTGGACACTGGGCACAGATCACAAGTTGTGTGCTATGAAGTACTAGGTGATATCACCAGTCCCCCGGGCAAAGATCAAAGGAGTGAGATAATTACTCTGTTCCAGGCAGGGAAGATTTTGAAATCTTTGAAGCTGCTTTTTAACGGCAATCTCTGGTTGCCAAACTCAGAACTGACAACCATGTGATACCACAGTGGTTGAAGTCTGAGATGTCATCTGACAGCCTCTCCAGAAATTACTTTGAAGAATATCTGCGTTCACTGATGTTGCTGATAAAGGAAATCTCACATGGGCACAGCTGAGATGATAGGCCTGCAAAAAGACATTTTCTGAGGGCAGTGTAAACCCCTACACTGCACCTAAAGAAATAGAAAGTCCTCTTTGTCGTTATCACAACTATTAAATCAAAGTTCTAGGAGTTTTCCTTTGTTCACTGACTTCAGGCGAGTCATTGTGAACAACTCTTAGCCTGTTCTGCAAAGGTTGCAGGTGCTTAATAATTAATTAATAAGCAGCTCAAATCAGATGTCAGTGGATATGTCTACAGTAGAAAAATAAGGTGACTCAGAAACAGCAGTCTATAAAGTGAAATAGTTGATGCAGTATACTTAAACATTACACATTTTTTTTTTTAGGATTTCTCTTAGACTAGCCATGGACTGAATGTAGCTGGAATGTGTCTTCTGGTTTATTTTTTTGTGAAAGTATTGAAGCTCATATGCTGTGGTATTGCTGTAGAATGTGAACCAAAGCAACTGAACAGAGCTGAACTGAACAGCGAGGTAACTGCACCAAAAAAAAACCCACAAGAAATCAGTCTTCTGGCAAGCCCAGTGTAGAAATATATCTGATCCTATTTTCTACAGCAAGAGAAGGCATCTGTATG
Source organism: Trogon surrucura (assembly GCA_020746105.1). NCBI lineage: Eukaryota > Metazoa > Chordata > Aves > Trogoniformes > Trogonidae > Trogon > Trogon surrucura. The sequence continues at coordinate 29,221,843 of CM036617.1, read as the reverse complement.
GCTCATGCTGGCTAACTTGTAATCAAACTAGAGGTAAGTGAAAGGAGTCAAACATTTGGATACTTACTGGCTTTAAGGATTCTGTGGACTCTGGCATCATAGTAATGAAACACATTCTTCTGTGTACTATTGAGGATCTCCACCTCGTACACTGCAAGAGATAATAACAGCATGGGGTTGGATGGAAACATTAAATTGCATCCAAAAACTGAAAAATAGGTATATTTTTACCACATGTCTATGATCTCATTTCATGGCTTCCAGTCTGCCAGAGGCTGGTGTTCCGTCTGTTTCCAAATCATAGGGGTATGAAAGACAACAGGATAGTAATCCCGTGTTCCTAACATGCTTTTATGAAGTCAGGTATTAATCAACAATTTTTAGATTTTATTCTTTTTGTGTATTATTTATTTAAGAGAAGGCCTATATGATTTGATTGTTATTTTCTTTTCCTGCCCTTCTATTAGTATCTAACTTACAAAAGCTTCTGAACTAGTTTTCCTTTATTAGTTCTTCCAACTTTCCACCCAAAGAAGAGACCAGAAAGGTGAATTAACAAAGGAGAAAATACTTGTCTAGCTCCACAGAAGGAGCTGCTGAGCTATGGCACACCTTGCAAAGTCTACTCTTTGTCTCCATCCTGCACATTAGGGATGTAGGGTGCTCACATCATGGGTCTTTTCTAAACCGTGTAATATAATGTCCATGCTTCCTTCCCCCAGCATCCGACTGCATCCTTCTGAGGCCTTTAATTCTTCCTTTCACCCCCCTGATGACTGCGACAGCACACAGCTTCGTTTCATCTCCTCAGCCTCTAGGCCAGATGCAGAAACCCTACTCATTTCAGGAGAGGTCTGGGCATATAAAATTACAAATTTATCCTTGTTAAAAAGAACTGTGTTTACACTAACTCGACAGTTGTCTTTCATGCCTTACCATAATCCACAATAGGGTCATAGCAGACAAAATTCAAGCGTGAATTTTGTGTTATGGCTTTGCTGAAAGTCGATCTTTGTTTTGGACAGGGTCCTAGAGTGAAGAAAATAAATGATACATCTGTCTCTGTAGGTATGGATATTGAGATAGACTTTACACATTTTCATTCTCTCAATGTTATAACAGATAATAAAATAAAATGGCAGCACAACTTTCTTAAAGGGGTGGTGGAGGGTTTTTGCATGCACATGCACATGCATAGATATGCTGGATTCAATTATCAAGTTGATCCTGGATATCTTAAAAAAGAGTTTTCAGTTTGATACCACACATAGTAGAGGATGCTTTGTGTTGCCTATTATGCATTAGGATTATTATAATGGTCCTTCCTGGGATTAACCATTCCCACGTTAATGGTACACCAAAGTAACTATCTGCTTTTAGACTGGCCTATCTATTCAATCCTTACCTTCAGCACACTGGCAAACATTGGCGTGGCACACCTTTGAGAGCATGGCACTGTGCTTGGGAGCACTGTAGAATATGCTGCACTTTCTGTCTGTGGAGAGGAAACAAAATGGCTTGTCTCAGAGAGCTCAAGTGCAAAAATCTATGCAGTAGAAACTACTTTTGCATCCCAACTTTGCCACGGTCCAGAGAAATCAGAGCACTAAGGGGTTAGATGCACATCAGCAGTCCAGAAAGACCTATAGCTTAGGCACCTAGGGTACAGAGATCACCTTGCCTTTCAGCTGGGCAGCAACCTGGGCTGTTGCTCCTGTTTGTTTATTTATTTATTTATTTATTTTTATTTTTTTGTGAGGAGGTTGTTGGGGTTTTATGTTTGTGTTTTTAGGTTTTTTTCCTTTCTGTTTGGTGTGGGTTTTTTTTTAAAGATGTATTCTTCCCCTCCTTTTTTTTTACTCTGAAAAGTGTCCATCTTCAAAGCATCTTTAGACCATAGTGCTACCATGAGCAGTGCACTGTTTCAGAAATAGGAGATAAGGTCACCGATAGTTAGTGGTTTATATCTAGCATAAACTGTCTTGAATCCCTCAGCTTTGGGCAAAGTAGAGATTGGACCTAAAATTCAAATATCGTCTACACAGTTCTGGCAAACATGAATGACTTACATTTAAACTTCTTTGAATGGGGAATTAGGCTGGTTCCCCCAGAAAGCACGGCAGATAAGCCAAATCTTTAAAGTTGCCTAGATTAGACACATAGAAAGACAGCCTGACTGAAAAGACGAGTGCAACGTGCTTAAAAGCACGGTGAGAAACAGGAACTTAGGAAACCTGATTTAAAAATCTGAGTGTAAAAGTTTATATTTTCAGGCCATTTGCAATAATGGACACTTCCTGAGAGAATCTCCATTTAGATGACCTTAAGCCACGGTAGTAGAAGACAGCCTTCAAGCCACGTAATTTTTAACACGACAAAATCATGAGGTTTCACACACTGCATCAAAACCACCTTTCTTTAGACTGGAGTTTGTTCTTGAGGGTCTCTCTTTCAATGAATTATGTATCCTTTTTCTGTGACCTTACCAGGGTTGTAAAAATCATACAGGATGGCATTCGCTGGCTGAACCAAGCCCATAGGATTGATTTGTTTTGCCCCAAATGATATACAATCTGGTTCTGGTCCGGTTGTGAGCTGGAGGAAAAAGGAACAACAGTTATGACGAGTAAATTAACTCTTTCTCCCTAGTTAGTTCCTTGTTCATTTGTGCCTGTACTGGCTGTCGAGTGCTCGTTTCTGGTGGCATAGGTGAATTAATCCTCATAGCTGTAGCCTCAGCTTGAAGAAAGCATTTCTTTCCATGATTTTACTGGGATATTTTGAGGATAAGCTAAACCTAGTAAAGGTAGTTAGTGCAGATCTTCTCTGCCTGAAACTGTCTGATCTGGACTCACATCATCACTATTTTGTGGTTTAGTTGTCATCTTTTACCTAAAGCCACCTTGCATAGGAGTACTGGGTGTATTAACATGTTTACTGCCTATCCTATATCGGTGGCCACCAATATATATATTTTCCTTAGTAAAATGCTAAGGTCAGGGACAGCTTTTGACCTGTGTTAAATATACGAATTATCTACGACAGTCACAGCAGCAGTAACATTTACAGTTTTTTCATTTGTCTATAATCTTATATTTAAAAAAAAAACACTACAGGGATCCCCCTGCTTTAGCTGTGGAAGTGAAGCCACTCAAGTGGGTTCAGGGTGGAGTAATTATCCAAAATATGGGGAAATATACACAGAAAACATAGGGGTTGATATTTACATTTTTTTGTTGTTATATGAATCTCAATACAGAAATACTGAACTTCACACACAAAGTGTCCACGTGGAGTTTACAGGACAATAGTTAACACTTTGTTAATCTTGCATGAAATGCATCTCCTTTTGCTAGAGAGGATTTATATTCCTTTTTTTTTTCAGACAGAGAGGAGGAGTGGGCAAAGCCCAAATCTCAAACATAGACTGTAACTCCTGGAACATAGAAAGACAGAAGATGAAGGTGCGTGTTTCTTTTCTTCCCCTCCTCATCCCACTGTCAACTGAGCTGTTCAATAATAGTATATGACAAAAATTACATGAAAGTAAGAGTGTGAAAACCGATAAAGACTAGGTTTAAAAAGAAGTCCATACGTGCTATCTGAAATGGAAGAGATTAGAAAATTGTTGGGTTTGCTTACCTCACCAAAGTAGAGCAATACCTTTCCTTCTTTGTACTCGTAGTGCTGAATGTACTGGTCTGAAGATGTCACCAACTGCAAGAAAACAAACAAGCAAAAAAATCAAAACAAAAACGCAGCATAAGAGGAACACCTTTGCTACCACCCTCTATATTCTGGATTGCTTTCCTCAGCTGTTTATTCTCCCCTCTTTCTTCCTCCCTGTAGAAGACAGTCTCTGAGTGCATGAACCTGGGGAAACTTTCCCCAGCCAAGCTGGTTCCAGAACCTGAAATTACGTAGCCACCTTTGCACAGTGCTGTGCCTCATCTCCCTGTCGCTGTACCCTGACAGCAACCACCTCTAAAAGATTTGCTTGACTTGACCCCTGCAAGCACAGGACACACTGTCTTGGCATGTGGTGGGATTAAAATGCCAGTGGGGACAGCAATATATGTTAAACATAGGCACGTATTTAAGTGCCCTACTGAGCCCTGCCCTAATATCTGTTACAAGGGACTAAGAAGACTGAACTCTGATATAAGATTTCAATTTCTTGTATATATTCAGTGAATATTTTACCAGAGCAAGAATAATGAAAAATTATCCAAAAATCTGGTTTGACTTCTTTATTCTGTGGACTTTGGAAAGATTTCAAAAGACAAGTTTTCTGTAGAAAAAGCCATAAAAGTTGTCAAAGGAAAGTCTGATTCTAACCTGTTCAAGATCCTTTGTGTCAGGCTCTAAGCCACTCAGCAGAGAGAGATCAACCAGAGACATCTTTGGTGCCTTGGAACCTGTGGACCTTTATAAGGGAGACCGTCAGCAGTGAACAGCCAGCTTGCTTTGAAGGGTTTGTCTCTTCAGGCTTGCTAGTGGTGACACAAAACATTCTGCTCCATTTAACTTTTGTAAGTGGATTTTAATTTAAAAATTAGTTGCCCACTTCTTTAGGAGTCGCTAGGCACAACTAGTCCTCTAAGCTAATCAAATGGCCATCTGAAACCCAGGTGTCTCACCCGAGCTTGTCATCTAGGCTTTTTTTATTTCTGATAGGCAGAAACAATCACCTTCAAAGGACAGTTTCCTCACACCATAACAGCACTGTTGGAGATAGAGAAGGTAAACAGCACTGAAAAAATATCTGTTCTCTATTACCTGGAAAGCGGTGATAGGAAATGAGTTTATCCAAATTCTTCATGGACAAATTTACATCACCTTTGCTGTACAAGGCAAAAATCCTCATCGCTCTAACTGTCTACTAGGTACATATATCAGACTTCTCATCTTTTCTGCTCCCACCTTCTCAAATATCATTGTCATTGCTGGAAAATGAAGTTCTGCACTCACAAAATGTGCTTTGCCATAGATATTCTATGTACACTTAGCAGGACTTCAGAAACTTTTATTTTGGCACCCTTCTCCATAAGTGAAGAGGTATGATTTTTCAGCTGTGTTGTAACTCCAACAAATGGAGTTTCACATTGTTGCTTAAGCCTCACCCTAACACTCATCAAGGTCCCTGAGAACAGTGGACCTGACAGCTGATAAATGTTACAGAACAATTAATGGGGAAAATGATGTTCCAGCCAGCACACAATTCACTGAATAGATGTTTAACTAGTGAAACCTGGGAATTAAGGTAACTCCAGACTTCCCCTGTCGTTGTTTCTGCTGCTGTCTGGGAGGGGGGATAAAAATCACTGCCTCCAAGGCTTTGTCAAAAGTCGGTGGAAAAACTAAGTTTCTCATTCTGAATGGGGAACAAAACCTGCTTCTGCTACCCTGCACATCTCTCGAAGGATGCTCTGACAGGGGAGGTTGGACTAGATGATCTTTGAGGTCCCTTCCAACATCTAACATTCTGTGTTTCTGTGATTCTGTGATTCTGAGAGCTCAGGACAGTCACCACTTTGTGCTTCTATGACCTGTAATAGACTGTGAAAGGGAGTAAAACAGATGTTTTAGTGTTATTCTGCATGGAAGGATTTTTTTCTCACTAGCTGCCCTTGCCTACTTCTTGATTGCCACACAGAATATCTCTTCTGCCTCCTCTCCTCCTCCAAACAACAGTAGATATATTTTCCTTTTTTTTATGAGGTCAGAGTGTGACCACAAAGGAAGTAACAGCACCTCTCCAGAAAGCAAAGAAACTGTAGATGTGTTATTACTGTATTCCAGTTGTATCTACTTTATTCAATAAAAGACTTCTTTTGAATGATGAGCCAGTCAGGCACTTCAGAGTCTCCTCAGAGTTTGAGGAGGCAGAATTTGCAATGGACATCTGAGATCGACATAGATCATCTAAAGCGAATACATTGTGTGGAAAGTTTTTCTCCTTCCATGGAACAGAGAAGCAGACTCATCACGTATGCATACTCATAGAAGATCACCAGGTTTGATCCTGAGTTTGGGCATATGAGGAGGGTGACCAAGAAGAAGTACAAACAAAAATGAATGCATTTCCTAATGAAGAGCTTATCTTGCAGACCTACCTGACGCAGACTTTGTACTGCAGTGATTCTGTTTTACTGGGAGACGTCACTTCCCTTTTCCTTCTGGTGTGGATATCAAACCACTCTATTTCAGACAGTGGCTCAAATGTACTCTTTGAAGCAATCATGGCCTCATAATCATAGTCTTCATCAGAGTATGCAGCTTCTGGAAGTAGCAGACACGATCAGCCATTCACAAATTTAACTAAGGACCAGGTAATTTGGCTCATTTTTCTATAATTAAACTATTTAAAAATATTAGAAGCTGAATAAAATGTCAGGCAGAGTTCAGGAGCATCTCTCCTTGTTTCATTCATTCCCAATTTCCAAAGCTGGAAAGCCGTTAAGTTTAGCCTGAAGAAAATGAGGCTCAGGGAAGACCTTATCACCTTCTATAGCTACCTGAAAGGAGGTTGCGGAAAGGTAGGGATCGATCTCTTCTCACATGTAACAAGCCACAGGACGAGAGGAAATGGCCTCAAGTTGTGCCAGGAGAGGTTTAGATTGGATATTAGGAAAAAATTCTTCACTGAAAGGGTTGTTAAGCATTGGAACAGGCTGCCCAGGGAAGTGTTGGAGTCACCATCCCTGGAGGTATTCGAAAGACGTGGATGTGGTGCTTGGGGACACGGTTCAGTGGTGGGCCTGGTATCCCTAGGTTACAGGTTGGACTTGATGATCTTAAAGGTCTTTTCCAGCCAAAATTATTCTATGATTCTACTATTTTAAATATCACTAGGAACTGGCCAAACATGTCACTTTTGAGACCCAACCACTTCTCTTTTCACTCACCAGAGTACGTAATGCTTCCTTCCATCTCCACCGTCAAAATCAAATCGTTACACGTGTCCTTCACCTCAGAAGACCTGTACACTTTCAATATCTAAGATGAGCACACAAACAGCAAAACTCTAAAAATATCATTTAAAGGACCAGTGATTTACTCATCCAGGACTCCAGCAAATGATGAAGGGACATGGGAGTGTGGAAACACTGGTGTCCCAGAGGCACAGACTAGTCACAGAGGACTGTCGTGAGTATAAGCAGGAGAGATCGCATGTGCAAAGCACAAATGGAGATAACTCTCCATTCCCAACCACAAAGGGGTTTTTTAAACTCCAGATGCCTCTATCAACATTGTCATTCCACAAACTTAACAAAGTTAAAACCGGGAAATATTGACTGCTCATCAGGGCAGTTTGTAGGCCCTAAATTTTACAATTTGGAGGTAGGAACACAAAGGATGAAGCCATGGCAAGTAATTTCTCACTGTTTTCAAAAAGACCTTAAAAGAAATCCAATCAGACTTTGAATTTCTGATTTACAGCTTACACTCATTGTCCCATTTCCTCTGCCTTGTACAGACACTTGAAGTTTTCTCCCAAGTTCAAACTGCAAACCAAAAGAAAAAAAAAAAAAAGAGATTTAGTCTGCGTTCAGCATATTGTTCTCCTGTGATCTTGATGGTCTTCTTTGCCTTTACCCCTCAGATCTCGGGTAGGGAAAACCTTTAGCTACAGAAGGAGGTATGAGACCTCATTATTCTGTGAGACCTCAAGTCTGATAAGATTTTTAAAGTTCTGGGTTGGTGCCTCTGCCATTCTGTGGCCCAGGAGCCACCTTTTCCTAACTTCACCCTCTCCTCTGTAGCATGGTGTTGACATTTTCACAGGTCCCGCACACTGAATATCAAAACGTTCCTTGTCTTCCTCATTCCCTAGTAATATTTGGGCTCCCAGCTGCCTGCCACTGTTGGAAGAGATTCTTGTCACCAAAGTCCTTGAAGAGGCAGGAAAAGGCTTCTAAAATGTGCTGCTAAGCATCTGTTCCATTTTTTTCTTAAAAAAGATTCAGTTGGTTTACAGATTAAATTATTAAAAATATTATAAGCCAGCTACATTATAATTGCCTAACACAAGAAAACCTAGGCCAGATAATCCAATGTTTCTCCTGTTAGAAGAAAAAACCTTGAAACAATAGATGGTTGTGTACCTCTAGCTCCTTCTGAATCGCTTCATTGGTATCGGTCAGAACAACACTGTAGTCTCTTTGTCTTCCAGGTGTTACCAGTTTTACAGTCAGGTTTGTGGGAACGGTGTTCATTGTCTGAATGTTGTATGCTGACAGAGCCTCTAGGGCCACCACTGTGTCCTGGATGAGAAGGAAATGCAAAAAAACAACAAATATACCAGGTTATTTCAGCAATGTGTAAGATGTCATGATCAGTCATCTGGAACTATTCTTCAGTTTTGTGAGGTTTTTGCTGCTTTGAATTTCTTCTGTATTGGTCTGTTCCTACCTGCACAGACTACTCATTTCACTTCCCAGCTACTCCTTTTAGCATTAAAATCCTGAAACCACTGTAGTTATGACCTTCAATTATCCTAAGTCTTCATAAAGATGAAGAAGCTTTGCTGGTTTATGACCGTGTTATTTTGGCCCATTTATTTTGTTTATGAGCCATAATCCTTAGTGCTTCATAAACCAAAAGAGTTCCGGATTAACTGTTACGATACTTTCAGATCTAAATGAACAAGTCTTTACAGGACTTCTGTTTTCTTCCCTCCCCCTGAAATTCCACCTGGAGTAGTGGTCAGGTACCTGTGTAGAGCAGTAACCTCCACCATAGTTCCTTCTTTCTGTCAGCCATGTAGCAATGGGCCTTGCATACTCCATGTCTTTCAGAAGCAAAGTCTGAAGCAACGCGTAGGCAGTGGTTTCCACCGAGATTGCATCCTTGCCATTTCCCCAGTAGCGATGCTGCTTTGCTGCAAGAATAATTCAGTCTCAAATACGCTCGGTAAAGATATTTGCAAAGAGTTACCATTGTTCTACACAATAGATAAGTTTGTGCCCTAGTGCTGAGGAGCGACAAGAAACAGATACTGTCATGAGAGCAACAAATCAGTTGGGAAACAGAAATGATGGGAGAGGAAAACCACAATTTTAAGTTTTGGCTTATCCAACCATCACAGTCTAATGAACCCATTGCACAGTGATGTCCATCTCATGGAGTGGTAGCATTGTGCCTTATGAATCCAAGAGAGAATAGTGCCCATGAATCTAGTCTTGATTAAGAAAAAGCATATTCCCTATGTTCAAACTATGGCTATTACACTATAATGGATTTACCAAGCAAATTGAGAGAAATTCATAACACGACAGTGCAGCCACACACATATAACTCAGGATTGATCACAGCCACACACTGATGGGTGGGAAAGGTAACATCCTTGTGGAACTGGAAAAAAAAACCTCAGAACTGGCAGGGGGCTTCAAAAGCAGGTGGGCTGGAAAAGATACCTTCCCTTTTGTTCAGAAAGCCAGTCTGGATTACTCCCGTATGAAGCTGTTCGTTCCTATTTAATCACCACAAGTTTTTTTCTTTCTCAGCTGGTTTGTACTTTTTTTTTTTTTTTAATGCACTTTAGGGTTGTGGAAGCTTTGGTAGGCAGCAAAGGAAGCAGAAAAGGCAAATGGCTATTTACCACTGTTTTGTTCCATTTCCAGTATCAGATGAGATTATGATCCAAACTTCACAATGCTAAGTTGGTACAGTGATATTAATTTTACAAATTACATATTACAACTTCAGCATTCAAACATTCAGTTATGTAATTTAAATAATTAAGTATATTACATATACTTAGTACTTCTGTAAAACTACATGGTCTTCTTTTACTTTGTTTTGTCCATATAAGAATGCTCAAAGTGTTTTAATTAGGAAAAGTGCTTTCTAACTGAATTTTTAAGAATGGTTACCAGTACCTTCATCAAAAGCAGAACAGTCCCTTATTTTTTCTTTTGCAAACTGGGCTTCTTCACTATTAGGCTCCACCAGCGTCAGAGCATAAGCAGTGATGGCTGTAGAATAGCAATCTTTATTTCTCGGAAGTTCATTTTTCATGTAATCCACTGCTCTTCTAATCACTTGTACCTGTGAAAACAGAATGGATCTATTTGAAAAGGTCATTTGGATTCACTAACTGTTAATGTCGGTGAGAGTACTTGGAAATTAGAATACTTCAGTAGTAGTAATTTTTGAGACAATAATTCTTGTTTTGTGAGTAAAGCTGTTGGAATGTATAGCTTGGACCACCTTGTATCTTAGGCCATGGCTTCTTTTCCTATCCACCACAGATGTAAACAGACTTTTACCTCCTCATTTGCAATACTTCATGATAGTAAGGTGGACATGCCATTGTGCAATAGTGCTCAGACTTAAAGGCAAGCAGTCAGGCTTCTTACCACATCAGGTGCCTCAAAGGCCTGTAGAGTCTGTTGTAATGCTATAGTTACAAAGGCTGTCAGAGCCAAATCCTCCTCAGCTGATCCAATGCCACCCTGAAAGATGAAACACAAAAAGGAAAAATTAAACGCACATGTGTAAGCTTATGATTAAATTTAGAAAATCACTCTTCATGAAACCAAGCACTTTCTTGTCAGACCATCTGACCACAGACCATGTAGTTTAATTTTGTGCAATAACTTGTGTCTATGCAAAGTATATCTTCTAAAATGGCAGACAGTTTGTGTTTAACAATGTTATGAGATTAGGAACCCACTGTGTCCTTCAGCTGGTAATCACATAATTAAATTTTTTACTTATAGTTCAAAAACTTAAATTTCTCATTGCAATATTCATAGATTCAGTTTCTAAACACTAGTAGTTGAGCTTTTTTCCATTTCTCTGCTAGTCCTTATAGACTAAAGAGCCTTCTAACACACAAAATTTTCTACAATAAAGGTGTTTATACATCATTATTAGACCATTTCTTACTCCTTTTCTTGATAAACTAAACACAGTGCCCTCATTAGCTTTTTTCCTCTGGAGATCTGCATTTTCATTCCTCATCAACATTGTGATTCTTTTGCTCATGTTCTCCTTTAACAACAACTTTAGGATCCTCAACAGCCTTCAACAACCTTCTCCTTTACTCAACCCCAAATGTTTATCCTTAGGTTGTAAAGACTTCTGTCTCTGTAAAAAATTATCATACACAACTGCAGAAGCAAATGCAAATTAGAAGATAAGCATCTCAGCATGAATACAGGCCAAAAAAACCTTTGAGCCATTCTTGAGCTGTTTTTTTTTCTTTTACCCCCTCCCTCCCAAGAGTGTTATATCAGCTATGGAACTGGCTTTGAGGGTGAAACCTTCACAAGTGGCTTGACAAAATCATTAATAAAATGAATACATTTTTTCAAGTAAGATCACTACAGACATCTGCATTTTCAATGAATTTTGGGTGACGAACATTATTTTCATATTCCGGGTGTATGGACAGCAATACAATTTTGTATTTCTGGCCACTTATAGTGGATGTGTAGATCAACACAGGCAATTGGAAGTTCTGATTAGGTATTAAGATTTATTTTTTCTCCCACCATGGGATCCTCACCCTTAGATGTACGGAAGACTCAGCTGGAAATGGCTCTGTGCAACCTGATCTATCCAGATCTGTTCTGAGCAGGGGTTAGACTAGATGATACGTGAAGATCCCTTCAAAAATAAATTACCATCCTGTGGCTTTATTGTCTTTGGCAATAATAAAGCATAAATTTTCACCAAGTACAAGGAGCTCAGAATTATTTTTTTTAATCCTCTACAGGCATAGGCCAGCTGCAAAATTATCTAAGGCTCGAGCAAAATATCAAGGTGGTGAAGTGCTAGCTATGCATCTCTGCCATAACAGACCTTTTAACAAATTTATTTTACATTCAAAATACTCCTTTCAATCCCTAGCAGCTCTAAATGTGCAACAAATACTTCTAAATATGGATGACCTACCTGCATAGTCCTGTCAAATACTGGATGATGGTCATGGAATGAAGCATCTGTTTGCTGTTGATTAATCAAGTAGGAAATCGAGTTCTGTATGTGACTGTCTTGAATACTAATGTATTCTCTGCACCTTGTGAGTACTTTAACAATGAATGCAGTTAACCTGCACAAAAGAAAATTTTCCAGACTTGTGCTGACATGTATTTATAGAAGAGTATATTGACAGGAAAAAAAAATACACTAATTTTGTACACAGATTCATATTCAATACGGAACCTATTGAGCATTTCTGGTCTGTGGCAAATCAAAACAATCAGTGGTTTGGTAAGAATCTCCTTAAGCAAGGAGATGCTGTCATGCTTAGAGAATTACATGGCTGACTACCCATGACAAAAGTACATACGCAACAGCAGACCCACCAGATTTTGAAAATCCATCCCCCTAGAAAAACTTTGATGTGTGAAATAATACACATATTTTGAGGAAAAAAAAAACACAACAAACAAACCCCAACTGAAAAATACACTTACCATACACTACTGGGAGTTCTTTTAAATGCTCCATAGGAGCCATCCTCCTTCTGAAACTCAAGCAGTCTAGTATAACCTGCATGAACAGGATAGCATGTGGCTGTTCAGAGAATACACATATTTCTTGGGCATTTTCAGACATCACTTGTATTAACACGGACATGTATTGACTAGTGGAAGAGTACATGGAGGTGTTAACTGGTACATCAAGGAGAAAATTACTGCATCAGCAGGTCTTTGACACAGAAAAAACACTAGGCTTAGAAGATGCTCTGTCTGGTTTGACTTAATTGAACCATGAGAATAATCTGAAAACTGCAGGTATCTATAGTTACTATGGATTTTCTGTGTAGTGAATCTTGGGAACTTATTTCCCATTACTGACAACTTTTCAGTCTGTTGAGCTTACGGTGTATGGAGTAAAAAATTACACATAACATCACCTCTTGGGTCAGACTTAGGCTTAGAAATCATGAGTTGTGGCCTCTGATCTCCGCTGTTATTATCTTAAAGTCTGTGTTGTAGCCACACAACTCATTTTCTACCCTGTTGAACTTTGGTAAGAACCAATAAAAGCATAATATGGGGACTAAATACTGCTGATAATACCAAACACTCATCAGTAGGATCTCATGTCACTTTAGGCAATCTTAAATAAATAGGCAAAGACCTCAACTCAGCAACTGTTAGCATGTTTTTAATCTCTATTTATACCCTTATTTTTCACCCATGGAATGTGTGTCACGTCTGAAGGTAATGAAGACAAGTGCATTGTGTTGCTTTATGCCCTCAGCACATCACCACAGTTAGAAAGACCAGCTGCACCTGCTACAGTGCTGCCACAGGTTAGTGCCTGTGAGCTGGAACACCTCCACTTTCACATGCTGTGATCCTGCCTTTGCTGTACGTTTATCGTCAGCTTTTGGTCATGTCTTGGAGTGGGATTTTTCAAGAAGCAGCCTTGCAGCTGCCCTCTCCCTAAGGAAACTCCCTCCCTGGGTTAGTCTAGGGCTGTAGGAGTCATTCTAGCTCATGTAATGAACACAAGAGCGTGGAAGAGAAAGTGTCAGTATCACGATTACCATTGGGATTTTCCTTAGTGCTACTCCTCTTGCCAAATACAGACATCTCCAGCAGAAATGTCTACATCCCAGCTGACCATCCTAAGCACTGTCTATGATCCATCAGGGGAAGTAAGCATTTTTAGGGCATGACGCATCTTGATTTATTTTGCACATCTACATTAGGAGGAAACCATCAAGTGTCATTTACTGTCCATTCACTTTGAAGAGCTGATGTTGATCAGTTCAGATTTTGCTTTCTGTTGTTAAACTAGGTAAGAGAGGGGGTGGACGGTGAATGCCAACACTGTACAATGTCAGATGTAGGCAATTAGTCACCTAAGTCCTCCTCGCCAGTTCTTTTTTTCATGTCTGCAGATTGCCAAAGGCATTTCTGTGTGGCTGTCTTAAGACTACACTCCTTCCTTTGGCAAGTAGCAATGGTTAGGATTCAACATAAAAAGATAATGAAGACCGTGTCAGTTGGTTTCTATTATTTTGTTTTGGTTTTTTGTTTAGTTTTTTTTTTGCCTGTGTACCTCTTTCAATCATATTAATGGCTTCCACCTTCCGTTCAGAATTAAAGTTCACCCACTGTTCACTGGCATCCAAGTACTCAATAGCGTAGACTGCAGGGGCCATTTTCACCATAGTTTGCTCTGCACAGCCTGTGGGCAGCCGAATAAGTTTCTCAACTCCGGTAAGGCTAAGGCAATTTTCAACAGACTCATCCATCATATTTCCTGTTGAAAAAAAAACAAAGATGTAGTACATACTGTATTTAATACTGGCTGGTGTAACATAAAGACATGTAATACTAACCCCAGGTTGACACTCCAGCATGGTCCAATACTTCTCATTATTAAAAACTGTTTTCAGCTACTTAAGACTTGGTAAAGCTGGAGAAGAAAAAGGCTAAGGTACCAGGCCCTGGGAAAGCTGGAGAAAGGAGGCTGGGGCAATGCACCATCATGGAGGAGAAAAAGTCCTGAGGCTGCTGGTGGCAGGGAAGCAAGGAAAGGGGAAAGATTTGTGCTTCAGGTTCAGGCTGGAAAAGTCTTGTTAAACCAGATCTGATCCTCCCACAGAGGGCAGAAAAATCACGTCTTAATCATGGAAACATTTTGAGCAGAGGTACTTTTTTTTTTCCCCTTCCTTGCAAAGCTCTTATTTTATGAATTCAAGCATCCCCATACTTTAGAACAAGGATTTAAAATGTAAGTCTCTGTGTCAAGAATGCATTACTTTAAACTTTCTGCTAAAAAAAAGGTTTACAAAAGTAACTTGTTTTTAACAAGAGCACTAGTTTTTAAAATACATATGCATGACTATACATATATATATGTATGCTATCATTTGATTAAATGAGTATAGAATTTTACATATCTTGTCTTTAGGAAAAAAAAAAATCCAGAACTTCTACATCAGAGTCTGACAATATTATTCCTGAAGACTGAAGCAGATTTCTACAGATCCACATGCAGTACAGGGTTAGTAAAGAAAGTGAACTCTTGCTTTCACCTCCAGCCTTCCCATAAAGTTAGCCTGGGCACAGTGAGGCAGGATGGACTGCATAAAGCAATTGTATTTCCAATACAAATGAGAAGGAGTACTTATAAAGAGGAAAGGTACTGTACCAGCCTTGGGTCTGTTCTGTTTTATGACCTAGGCTTATAACACAGACCATTGGAGTCATAGCAGGAAAACTAGGAGGAAATGGAGACTCAATGTTCACGGATGAGCCGCGCAAAAGGTCAAGTCTCCTGTGCGTTGTGGAGAAGTTAATGGCAAAAATTTACATTTACCTTTCAGGCTAACAAGCACGTGACTGTCAGAACCTGGTATCATATCAGGTGGTTTGTTCAGGTACAGTGTATGGGACTTTACTGTAAAAGAATAGTAAATAGCAATCTATACCCAGATTCTTTAAACATAAAAAATAGAGTATAATGTAAGAACATGATTTCATTAAACTTCTCACAGTTGCTTACAGTTACAAAACAAATATTAACAGAAATAGTATTAGAAATTTATGAATAGAGCTACACCTATCTTTCTTAAACTGGTTTAATTTTCAACCATTAGCAATATTTTTGTCTTAAAATCAGGCTTGTTTTTAATACCTCTTAAGACCCATGAGTAAACTAAATAGATGTCTACTTAATACTTAAAGAATGCTACTTGAAACACAGAAGTAATACAAGTCAATTCCAATTACTTAAAATTATATGATTTTTCTTTCTTGAGTTTTTTGCTACATATTGCATAAAGAGATTTGTCACAAGTTCTGGTCAAGCAAAGCAACATTTGTACGTTAAGAAGTATTTCACTGCACCCATCAGATATATGAGGTGCTGGAGGGTGTCCAAGGGAGAGCAAGGAAACTGGTGAAGTATCTCAAGAAAAAATCTTATGAGGAACAGCTGAGGGAACTGGGGTTGTTTAGCTTGGACAGAAGGAGGCTGAGGGGAGACCTTATCACTCTCTACAACTGCCTGAAGGGAGGTTGTAATGAGGTGGGAGTCGGACTCTTCTCTCATGTATCAAGTGATAGGACAAAGAGAAATGGGCTCAAGTTGTACTGGGGAAGGTTTAGATTGGATATTAGGAAAATTGTCAGCATTGGAAAAATATGCCCGGGAAAGTGGTCCAGTCACCATCCCTGGAGGTATTTAAAAAATTAGTAGATGTGATGCTTAGTGACATGGTTCAGTGGTGGGCAGTACTAGGTTAAGGGTTGGACTCGATCATCTTAAAGGTCTTTTCTAACCTAAACAATTCTATGATTCTATTATTCACACCAGAATTTACACTCCCTGTCCCTACACCAAACCTCATTTTTATCTAATTATTTTGTCTAACTTACAGTCACTGTTAACGCAAATGGTCTGTTCTTCTTTCTGTAAAACACCTTCACCCTGTACAATTAAGGAAAGAAATGTCAAAAATTTTGCAAGCACTGAGACGTGAAATTAAACTGCATAAAAGCCATAATCTCTGCCCTTGTGCTGGACCAGCAGGTGGCAGAAATAAGTTATTTTGGAGTGAGATTTCTCTCCAGGTAAAACTGAAGCTTCGGATCAGAATTTCAGTTTTATTAGCAACTGAAATGCTAATAAACTCCACTGAGCTTTTTTATTATTATTGACATATTTATCTGACTGAAATTCCTTTAACCAAAACGAATCCACAAAAATCAAACTTTGAAGTTTATTTTCATCTTTGCGAATGATGTGAGTCAAGTTCAAAGTTGGACTGAATTTATGCATCATGTTTCTATGGTTTCACTGCTTTCCCAAGAACTCCACACAAAGTGAATGTTGTATTTGAGGAGAAACACGTATCTGTGAAGTGCCTGCCCTCAACTAGTTGTACCTACCACAACCTTGAGGTTCTTCTTAACGCTGTCACTGTGCCCAGAAACCGTGTCAAAAGCAGTAATAGTAATTGGAATTTCTCCCAGAGTCAGAGGGACAACTGAGAAGTAGGCTGGTGTTGCAGAGTTGCCCTTAGCCACCAGCGTCAGCCGCACGGCCTTCCCCGTCTCCACGGCGGTGCACAGCCCCTTCACTGCGTCCATCACCACCGTCACCTGCAGGGACAAGGCAATGCCTGTGATCAGGCCTAGAGCGTCACCACACAGGAAAATTACTCCAGCTCCACCACGTCTCTACAACAGGAGATGAGCTTTTGCTTAAAAAGGAAAGAGCAAGGCAGATGTTTTGCAAGACATGAAGAGTTTTTCACTTCATTCCCCTCAAGTTACTATTCTTTATGTACAAAATGAGGAAACTGTTTCCATCAAGAAGTGATCAAATGCTGGCATAGTTCATCCAAAGAGTTTATGGCGTCTCTCTCCTTGAGGGTATTGAATATCTGGCTTAACAAGGCCCTGAACAACCTGCTCTAACTGGACATGCTCTGAACAGCAGGTTGGACTAGAGACCTCTGGATGTCCTTTTCAACCTAAATTGTTCTGTGACCCCATGGTCTGTTAACATTCATCTACATTGACTAGGACTGTGAACGTGTATCAGCTACCATTTCCTCACTACACTGAATTTGCAATATAGTTTTGGCATATCCGTGAACCACAAGGAAGTGAGAAGAATACTACCTTTTTATACATCTCAGCTCCTCGCCATTCAACACATTTCAGAAGATTCTGGACAAACAAAGCTGCTTGAAAGATGGGAAGACATGGAAAAAAGCATTTGCGTGAGGATGATGGAGGTCTTAAGCCTAGTGACGACTGTGGCTGTATGCAGCGCTGGATAAGTGTCACACGCAGACAAAAGTGGCTTTGCATTGTATGCATGATGAATTTTATGGCTAACATGCTCATAATTTACCTCTGTATCTTCTGTACCTGTTTTATCCGCAGCTAGGTGTTGCCCAGATTGGCGCACAGCACAAAAAGTAGCTGGCTGCTTCAATGAAGGCAGAGAAGGCATACCCAAAGACAAGGAATTTGACTGTGTAATATGGTAAATAAAATCCATTTTATACACTAAATTTGATTAGCAAATAGAACTGGATTCTGTCTTTGGGGAGACTTTCAAAATGAGAGTGTGATGTCTGGGCTGTAGGAAGGCAGTGAAAGGTGACTGGGTCATTTACATTTAATTATTACATAGCTATGCGTCTAGCGAGCTAGATATATCTAGCATGTCACTTGGTGGTAACACTACCTGGAGATCGTTGGGCAGATAGTTGTAAACCACTGCTTTTATTTCTAGTTGTTCGTGTCGTCTGACTGAGTATGGCAATCTCAGGGATACAAAAAAGTTTTTGAAAACTGCAAAGGTGTGGGGGTCAGCAACGCAAAATCCTAGGATGAGAAAAAAGCAGAGTTGAGAACTACGCACTTAACATCAGCTAATAAACAGATAAATGTCTAATCAACATTCATTGTCTGGGCTCCCTTTAGGTCAAGAGCAGGAGAAGGAGAAAGGCATATCCAGAAAGCATTTCAACTCACCTGCGCTAGAGACCTATCTCAGGGGTAGATGATTTGCTCTCTGGACTCACTGCTACGATTTTCAGTAGGTAAAGTTTGGCAGGAGTGTTTATAGCTGTTAGGAGTTAAGATGTGGCCCAGCTCTCCTGCAAAGGCCATGTTTTAAACAGAATGACCTTTCCTCATTATCTGTAAATAAACTTGGTGCCCACCGCTGCACCCCTGGATGAGCGTCCCTTTCTGAAGGGGAGCAGGCAGTACCAGGTGGACCTTCTGTCCATCATCCATGGTCCTACTCAACTCCCAGGAGATCCCTGGTGCTCTTCTTTGGCTTTCTAAAGAGCACAGGCTTTCATGATTCTCTGAGATGGCCAGAAATATTAAAATGAAAGCAGTGTTATTACTGCTGCCTTTCTTGCGGCTTCCTGGCCATGTGGAAACTAAAATGAGATGGTTTATATACTGGAAGAATAAGAGACAGTTTTGATTGTATAATCCATCCTTCTTCACAGTCTACTTCATGTTGTTCTTATAAACATATATCTACTTCTTATACTCTAGTTGGGATTTTATATGCCATAAAAGAGAGGAATAAAGGTTATGATCAAAGCATTTTGTGTTTTTCAGCACTAACTACCACACCCTTGTCACTGTAACATTGTATCTCTGTTTAAAAAAAAAAAAAAAGTTCTTTATTCATCCTTACAAGAAACTCAGTAAAATACCCAATACTTATACCTTTTTGGGGAGATATGCTTATTGCCTGAATTTCCCAGGTAGTTATAGAGTCAGGAACAAAGTTTTCTACACTAAGAAATAGAAAATAAAACGTATTAGGAAGGATGTATACAATGTAAACATTGTCTTTTGCTGAAGTTTGAGTACTGCAAGGGAAAAAAATATTCCCTCAGTTGTGGAGACAAAGTACTTGTAAATATTCTCAAATCCTCTGTATCAGAGAACACATAAAGCTGATATTTATATACAATTTACTGTACAAATTTAGATATATTCACCTAGTCAGGTAATACAGTACCTATGATTTCCAGGGTTGTTCACTTGTTCAAAATTCCACCACCAGCTCTCAGGAAAGTAACTGCGCAAGTGGACGGAGGTTTCATCAAAAGCTTCTTCATGGCCATCATAGTCTGTAAAACAAGAGGGGATTTCGGTTCTGAAGTCTTTGGCTGCTGACCTTATATTGTCTTGCAGGGAGTCAGCTTGTCAGAGGGAAAGCAGCATGAAGTATGCTCTGAATGAAAAGGTTTTATCTGGGTTTCACTTAATCCACTAATAAAAAATAATAAAAACCAAGAAAAAAGTGAAAAAAGGAGAGTCAATTAACAAAGATTCTAGCTGGAAAAAAAGGGTAATTATTCTTTCCAAGTTCAATAACTATATGCTACCAAACAAGAAAACATTCCACTTTAGTAACGTGTAACGAAGATGTTCCCACCACCCCATGTTTATGACAGAGCATGAAAGAGAAATTCTGAGAGAAATGGCAGCAGAAATTACACTTAGAAGTGGGTCATTTTCAACACAGAAATTTAGGGGTTTTGGGTAACATGAGATCTTGTGTGATAAGAGAGAGACTTCTGCAAGAAGAAAGGAACAAAGAGATAAAATTGTCCCTGACTGAAGTGGTCCCTTCTCAGGAGGTAGTGTTTTGGAGGTGTTTGGGTGTTGTAACAGTAGTATAACTAATAAAACAGTAATGAATTCAGGATTACTCAGAGCCCTGAATGCAGACCCACCCCCTACTTTGCTCCACTGTTTGCAGCCTTCCAGAGTGTGGGCAGGGGCCTCCGGCTCCTCCTTAAGACTCAGACCAGGACACACCCCGAGAAGTTATCCCGCCTCACGCCCACCTTCCCAGGGTACAACTGTGAATATGCAACTGTGTGTGGGTGCTGCACTATACCAGGGCTTACTGAAATGTTGATGTGAAACCTCCTCCCCAGCCCCACTGTATTAAATGCACCATAACCCTCCCTTGCTGCCAACATGAAGGGCATTTTTCTGTAGACAGTTGCATGTCACCGTTCTTTACATCGTGCCAAGCCCACTCTCATGCTCCTCTTCGCCTCCTTTCTGAGGGCTACGGCTTTCTCACAGCACTCCTGGAAGGCTTTTCTGCATTCAGGGGAGCCAGCCACCCTTGTTAGCCTTTTCACACAAGAAAACCTCATGGGATTTAATTTCATTCCATCTTCACAGCATTTTTGCAGATCAGTGTTTTGATATTTGCTGGCTGCAATATAATTAAAGTCCAGAATTAGTGTTGTGGAAGTAGAAATAAGTGTAAAAATGTTCATCATCCTCATTCCTGTCATTCCTTGCAGTTAATATTAGTTGCTTTTGCAACAGTCTACCTTCAGCCAGGAATCATCCTAAAAACAATTCACAAACATAAGAGGAAAACATGAGCCCTATGGCATCCTAGTTATTCTATTCTAAGCTTTCTCTCCAAATTCAGACTGTGAATTAAAAATGCCTTCTAAGTTGCCTCAAATTAGATATCTTAAAAGAAATATTCATGGTAGTGTTCTCATTCTTGAATAAAGAGACCAATTTCAAAAGTAAGGAAGATCCCAGCTTCAAGCTTCAATGTCTTCTAGCAAGGAAATATCAATTTGTGTAAACTTTTTTTAAAAAAAATTAGATCAAATATTATACTAGCTCTTCTCTTAATTGGAGCGCAAGGCACTAAATTCGGCACAACTTCAAAGTAGAATGTCAAGAAAAAGATGTAAGACTTCTAAAGCATTTTCTGGCCATACAGATAATTTTTAAAAACTTTAAAGCCTTGACTGATTCCGTGACATGATATCTAGTGGGAGTATTTCACATTTGGATTTACAAACTAGTGAATTATTTTCCATTTGCAGCCAGGTCATTCTGGTTTTAGTTTCTGAGTTGTTTGAATAGATGATGCATCAGGTCACACAACATAGTACGCATATTTGTATTAGGTTGTGTCACCTAATGCAAGAACGAGGACTATGAATATTTTGGTATCCTTTACTGTCCCATCCCTTTTTGCCCACCAGATCCCAGCCAGATCCCTTTGCCTCCTCTGCTGCTAAGGCTTTCAGGACACCCAGATGAGCAGACTTACCAATTCCTGACATTTTCTTCTGAAAATCCAAAGATCTCTTCTGCCTTCTGGGAACCCGGAGGCATCTATAGCCTGGCAAAACAGAGCAGAGGAGCTTGGTCATGATACTATGACAGCAATAGCCTGATTATTCAAGTTTGTGACCCATTTCATTCACAGAAGACCCACCGTTTGATGAGTTATCTTACAGCACTAGACGACTGCTGTCTGCCCCAGCTGAGCTGGACAACAAAGGACCAGCAGCCACGGTCTGGGCTATCTGAGCTCCCAGAAGCCAGAAGAAGAAGAATACGCAGACAAGAGAAATTTTACATTCACAATAAAAAGTTTGTAATATTTAAGCAATCAGCTGCCTCAGATCTATACCAGTCTTTTTTCAAACTTGTAAAGTAAAAGGCAGATTACACTTACCTTCCCGAAGGTTGGATTTAATTGTGTCTGATAAAAAGGCTAAACCAACATCAGTAAAAACCTGAATACTATCTGCACCGCCACCTGCAGAACATCCAAGATCATAGGAATTCATAGCATTAAATACCTGCCAAATAAAAAAAAATAAAACAACAAACCCATGGACTGTGCATGCTTGCAAAAGTCTGTTTTGTTTTGTTGTTTTTTAAAAATATATATTAAATAATTTTTTGTAGCCTTTGACTCAGAGAAGCAAGATAAACTGGCGGTACAAGTTGCATTTGGAAACTGAGATCAAAATTGAAGGACATTTTAGTTGGGAAGTGCTTTCATGTAATGCTTTTCTAATGTACAAACTTGTCTGCTGTAGCACGGAAATCCCCATCTTAAATGTATCATCCATCTTAAATAGATTCTAAATTGCAAAAGCAAAAACGTTTTCAAGTTTCAGAAGCTGCAATTAAGCAATTAATAGACATTAATTTCATTGTGATCCTCTTATTAGTCATGGATAATTTCACTTCACTATTCATGATATTTTCTTCTTACAAATATCTTACTTTTTTGGCTGTAAGTTTATTTTTCTTATTCAGAATAAAAACTGCTTTATCAACCACCGCTAAGGCAACTGTTCCCGCATGGTCCGTTTCAATCAACAAGTTGATGTTGTCTGCTGGTTCATATATCTCTCGCTCTGTTCTCACTTTAATCTAAACAGAAAAGATTGAAATAAAAATGTCACCTTTGTTAATAAAAGCAAAGTCTTCCTGGGCTGAGAATACTGCTAATTGTGACTGTCAGCAACGAGAATGTGGGGGATGCTCCTGTTTTTTGGTGTTTCTGCCTGGGATTCTGTGTTTTGGAAGATAGAGAAGCTGATATCTCCCACTGTGGAGGGTTAAAAAATGTGTTTGTGCAAGATATTGGACACTGCATTTCAATGACACTTAAGTGCTCCTGGGAATTAAAAGTATGTGTAAGCGTTTTGCTGAACAACAGCGCCTCTTACTATTTTCCAGTGGAAACAAAATACATGAAATACAGCAAAAGACTAATTAACACACAACCCTCCCCCCCTGACTTAAACCAGTCTGTAACAGTACTACCTCCTTTCTCACACTCGAATTTTTTGACGTGACTGGATTCGGATCTGTTGTGTATCTGATGCAGACACTTCTGTGGTTTAGGAGGAAGTAGCCATGGTGTTTACAGAATTAACAGGGAATTGTTAATAGAAATGCCAACTTGAACATAGCTGAGGTTTGCTGATACGAATGAAAAATTGGCTTGTGTGTTAGAGATGGGTAAATTTTGTTGATTTTTTCCCCAATAGACTATGACGTTATTTTTCAAAACAAAACATTTCTTTGGGGAAAAAAGTCATTCTAGATGGCTGACATGTTTCAGCCATTGTTTCATGCTATTGGGAAAAATTCTCTTATGTTTTTCTTAGTTTGTGTTATGGTATCAAAAAGAAGGAAGAGGAAGATGAAAGAAAGGCTTGGAGGGACACCTATTTTGTCTACACTCCATTTTCTGACGTAAACTATACCATCTTCTTTAAAGTGGTTTTGAAGTGCTACAAAACCTCAGACAACTTCTTTGAACAACAGTGAAAAAGCTTGAAAAGTTACTTCAAATTCTTTTCACTCCCCAAAAAGTTACTTTGCTTTCTTTCATGTGATGTACCTCACCAGGAAAAAAAAAACAAAACCAAGTTATAAACAGATTCTTCCCCTCAACGATTCTGTTGGTATTTTCCTACATATTTCTAAAATATAGGAACTTGCAGGGGAGGATTAGTCTGTATAAAACTGTGTTTTTCATCTCTTTGAGGCACAATGTGCCCTATGGAAGAAGACTTTCTCTGCCATCACTCCTTGGAGCCTTTCCCAGCTATGCCTTTTAGCAAGAATTCTAATGACCCCTTTTTTCAATAAAAACAAAACGTCTTTTACTTTTTAATCCCAGGCCTTCACTTTTTGTGTTGGTACCCTTTGTTTTTGTTTTTATTTTGGAATAAAACAACATAAGTTACTTGCTTTGAAAGTACCTTTCCTTCACAGACATCCATAACATCCACCCATACAGAATCAGCAACAATTTCTTGACGGCCCCTGTTCGTAACGAAGTAGTAAGCTAAAAAGCGAAAGGCAGGCACCATCTTATCGGTGATTTTAAGGCTTATTATTTTTTTTGAGGAGGGGACTCTCCCCAAAAGCTCGACTTGTCCTCTTGCCACAGCCTGCAAAGCAGAAACAAATAGAAATCAAATATCATGAATACATACTAGACTGGGTATTATGTTGCATAATTTTATTTTTATATATATATATATATATAAAAAAAAAATTTTCTGGGGCATTTCTGTTTAAAATTTGTTCTTTTCTAATGGCACTTAATAGTTTTATTTCCCAACCTGTATACCAGTAACCTGTAACACAGGAGTGTGGTGGTAAGCCACTGGTCCTGTAGTCCGGGTTTGAAAACAAATCTACCACCCTCTACTCAAACCTACAGCTTGAAAAGGGGATCCCGCATGGCAGTCTAGTTTTTGTTTTCTACAGTAATGGGTCATCTCTCCCAGGAGGATATTTAATCTGTAATCAGTACTGAATCTTTCAGGCAGTGTGTAAGTGTTGGAGCAGGAGGTTTCACCCAAAAATTATTACTCAGGATAAAGTAACAGACTGGCCCTTAACTGATTTCAGCCCATCTTTCACTATTTAAGTTCTTTGTTTACAGGTTATGTTAATTATATTCATGAGTTGTCAGAGGAACAGAAAAAAGACATGGTGGTAGGACTGACAGTGCTCTTCCCTGATCAAAATATACACAGCTTCCCTAAACACACAATGAATGAACTTCAAGAGGAAACAAAGACATGTTGCAATCTGGTCTGAAATCCTCACTGCCTTCATTTAGGTGGCCAAAGTTTGGGAGAGAGCCTCACGCTCAATTCCAGCAGCATCTCACACCACCTCTCCCACACACCCTTCCTGCCCAGCACTGCACGTTCCCAGAGCCTGGCAGTGGCAATTCCAACCCTATGCTAAGTCATCCAATGGAAATAAGCCCTCAAACCTAAATTTAAGTTCTAGAAATATAATAAATCCTATATATCTAAGTCCTATTAAAAATAAATGGGAACTGGTGCCCGTGGTGCTTATCATCCTGGGAAATTTAAGGTGCCAAGAGAAATTAGAATGAAGAGGGGAAAAACGATAAACACATTTGACATTCAACAGATCCGCTCCTGGAATGTATCCCTGAACACATTTTTCTCCTTCAGCAAAATAAATACTTTGCATTCCTTGTCCCGGGGTGAGCAGGATTCTTTCCCCACTTTTCCATCTATAGAACTGCTTTTCAGACCCAATTTCAAGATGCTATTTAAGGCCATTAACAGCCAATGTCATCAGTGATCCTTCATGACATTGTCTGTTACAGATAACATCGACCTACCTGTCAACTAACATCAGGTAATATGGAGCCATAGTAATATAAGAATCATGTGTCATTCATGAAATAAAAAAATAGTTAACTATAAAAGACACTTTCTAGGTTTTCTAGTTGCAAGGACAGAATCTTAAGCATATGTACGATCTGCCTGCAAGGCGGGAGTTCTGTAATAGCTGAAAAAAACAGATATTAATTGGGATAAGTAATATCTATTAACTAATAACATTAATATTTAATATTGGCTTATTAAAAGAAAAGAATACAGATTGGAAGGAGTGAGAAAGAACATGATGTGGATTAAGAGAAATTAAATTGTCATAGATACCATAGAAGTTATCTATCTAGGATTTCAGCACTCAAGGCTCTCAGCTCAGTATCTTTCAAAAATATCCACATAATGAGAGGTTGTGGAGTCTCCTTCTCTGGAGACATTCAAGACCTGCCTGGACACATTCCTATGTAGCATAATCTAGGCATTCCTGCTATGGCAGGGGGATTGGACTTGATGATCTTTCGAGGTCCCTTCCAATCCCTAACATTCTGTGATTCTGTGATTCTGTGATAATTATTCAGACAAAATTTACTCTCTATGGACATATTTGTCTGGACTCTTCACCAATCTGAACAAGCCCAGTTTCTTCAGCCTGTCTTGGTAAGTCAGGTGTGCTGGGACACAGATCATATCAGTTGTTCTTTGCTGGATCCCCTCTGGATTCCCATACATAGATGCTCTGTGTTGTGTAATTTCTAAAAGAAATGCTACTATTTTGTTTACCATATAATAGAAATAGTCAATCTTTCCACTGCCAGACTGATGAATATCATTCAAGGTGATTTGTAAGGTATCTCCGGGTGCCACAACAGTACGTGGGATGCTGATGCTGAGGTAATTCTGGGAAGCAGACTGGTATCTGTCAGCTCTGATAATGGTTTCAGGTGATTCTAATTTTTCTATTCCCTCTTCAGCCTTTACCTGTCAGGAAAGAAAAGGACAGAGTGATTTAAGTGCCCATCAGGGGACAGTATGGAGTGTCACCCTGAATTCGTATCTTGCAGATTATTCAGATAATGCTCAGAAATTAGGTGAATCACTGCTGAGACCTCATTAGCAGAACCTGGTATCAAAAAAACCACAGGATTTTAATTACTTTATTCTCGCAACCTATATTGGCTTTTGCTGTATTTGCACTTGGTATTTTTCAGCCTTGGTTCTTTAAGAATAAATGGCTCAAAATAGCAAAGTGATTTTGTGCTTAGAGAGCTTGTTTTCCCCTTTCATATTGTGCACATAACTGAACCCTCGGAATGTTCAGATATAACCTATGGTCTGCATTGGTCAAGACCTTTTCCTTTACCTTCTCATCATTTTCTGTCACTTTTCATTGCAATATTCCTTACAGTTCCATTTTCACCCTTCGTACTAGAAAAACACAAATCTAAACCGCACAAAAAAAGCGCTGCTATCACTGATGCACGTATTTCCAAAGCTCCAAACTGTCCTTCACTTACTTCAGTGAGACATCCCTCAGGCCCTGGTGTCTCTGACATATCTCACACAACCTGGACAAAGCTGTGCAGATTGTGTAAGAAATCATGTTCGACCTTCTGTGCTAATTTGACAAAAACTGGTCATCTTCACACTCATTTGTAATTGTCTTATGAGCTCAGTGGTGTATTCTTAATCATGGATGTTTAGGTTTTTATTTACCATTACTTGAAACTTCTCAGTGTCTCCAGGAATGTTGAATGTAAAGGAGGCTGCACCCTCTTGATTAGAAAATGTAGTCTTCTTCACTGGGAGTTGTCTGGGCAAGGTAACGGTAGCAGTGACAGATACAGAGGCAGCAGGAGAGCCGTCAGTCAAAGTGACAGATGCCTATTGGGAAAGAAAGGTTTTTCTGTTATTTCAAGGAAATGCCTGGGTTTAAGAAACGCCCGCAAACAGGCAATGATTATTTTTCTAAACTGAAAAGAGTTACAAAGCTCTGCACATCAGTGTTCGAAAATTTGAGCTCTGAGAGGAGAGAGTAGCAATTAACACAATCTGGACTCCAGCTAAATTGCCAGATTAACAGTTGCCCCAGATGTTCACTTAGCATCTATTAGATCTCAACTAATCCCAGAGATGTCTTTAAATACTACAAAGTAAATTTCTAACTTCAACTTTTTATAGAAAACCGGTAGGATAACTTGAAAACTTGAAATTTAAAAGCTCAGAAACTTAAACTAATTTTTTAGAAAGAAGACAACAACCTGTTCTAGTTTTTGGAATTTTAATTTGATACTAGACAATTTCATAAAACATAATTATTTTAATCTTTTGATATTGAAGTGAAGAAGAGACTGCTACATGTTTTATAAAACCTTGTAGTGTAACAGATGACTTCCAGAAAAGAAAACTATCATTTACTGTTTTCCTGCTCAGGCTCTGTGTGTACAGTAACAAGATAAACCAGACACGCAAACAGTAGCTCCATGTTGGACCTATTCCTGAAAGAAGGTCTCTGTCCTGCAGAGCTCCCACTGGATCAGATAAGGATTCTAAAAACAGGGTAGATACAAATCCCTTGCTGTCGAGGCAAATAGGCACAGCCAGCTGAACACTACCTACCACAACAGAGAAGGGGGCTCCAGGCACGAAGTACTTTTTGGTGTTAGACAGATCAACAGCGTAAGGAGATTTCACAAACTTCACATTGCTGAGTTCCTCTTCCCTCATCTCACCACCTGTTAATAGCAAACAGTATGTGTTGCTACAGGAGCAATAATTATGTACTTGCATATTACCATAGCATCACTATTTCTGTTTTCAAGACTAATCGCATTTTTTATCAGTGTATATAAAGAAAACTGAAATGTGATCCCTCCCCATAGAGCTTCAGTCCTGAGAAGAGGAAGAAATGTGTGCAGGCGAATAGGGAACACAACCAGAGAGAGGCGATTGCAAGGGCAGTGAGATGTGTGCGGAGCTCCACGAGCCAGCACTGGCAGGTGCATGACCTCGACAGCTCAGACACGGAGACCTGCAAAGTGGTTTGTTACTCATGACATAAAAATTCCTCTCTAATGGGTCAGTCAGAACAAGGCACCTGCAGAGAGGACACACTGGTACCACAGGAGCTACTGTGGCCATGCACCTCTCTTTCAGGCTGCTGGGGCTTCATTCCCGGGGGAAGGCTACGAAGTCCGATATCAAAGTCTCTCACAATAAGTGTGGGCGGTTGGACCTCAGATCTCTAATTTTCTGAAAGAGGGCTTTTTCATTTTTCACTACTGGTGAGTAAATATTACCTAATATCATCTTCTGCGACTTTGCACCTACGAGACAACTTGAACATATGTTTCCCGTCTAAGATTCTTCTAGTTAAACCTCTTGTTCTTCTAGTTCACTTCCGTTTAAACCACCACCCATAACTGAAAAAACCAAACCCGTGGCTTGCTTTAAACCAACTGCATTTAGAGACATATTTTCAATGTCTTTATTTTCCACTTTAACACTCCAAAGCTGACAGATGTTAGTAAAGTGCATCGCTGCCCTGTTGTGCATGTAATTAATATCAAACCCAGCAGGTACACAAGTGTGGAAGAAGCCTGCCTGCAGCAGAAAGAGGAAGCCTGTGCAGTGTGGTAGAAACCACATCACACCATAAGATCTTATACCCATCCTGCTGATGTGATAAAAAAGAGGTCTTTTGGCCCTTTTTACTCTTGAAATAAACATTATTGTGGTAGTGCATGGAAGGACATATGCTAGGTTATGCTAAAGAACTGTACAGATGCAATGCATTTGACTTAACTTTAGGGTTTTTAGGAACTTTCAGAATTCTAATAATTCTAAGCTAAGTGACTAGACCCAGAATG
The DNA here is from genome assembly GCA_020746105.1 of Trogon surrucura. Classification (NCBI taxonomy): domain Eukaryota; kingdom Metazoa; phylum Chordata; class Aves; order Trogoniformes; family Trogonidae; genus Trogon; species Trogon surrucura. The sequence goes on along the minus strand of CM036617.1, from coordinate 29,192,536 downwards.
CAGGTTAATTTGTCCATTTCCTATGCCAACTATACAAAGCGCCTGAGCTCGGACCAAATACCTTACTTTCAAGTACCTAAAATAAAAGGGATCAATCTCCCTATAAACAAGACAAATCTTGCCTATATTGGAAAGGTCAACTTCATCACAGAATCAGCTTTAGGGGTCAGTACTTCAGAACTCAGCTTATCTTCCTATCGCTAAGCAGCACTTCCCACAACCCAAATAACCCATTGACTGCTACATCTAATTCAACACGACCCTCACTTGCATGTAGGTCTGGGATCTTTTAAATGTGCTTCACACTGCTGTGAGCAAATACCTACAAATACCTTGTAATGAACTGTGGAAGTAATTACCCGCCTTTTAGGAAAGCAAAGGCAAATACCCACTGAAAAAAACTTCTGGATAGGCATGCTCTAGGCTCGTGTCCCACATAAACAGCAAGACCAAGTTATTTGGACTACATTGTACTTGTGCATACGTCAAGTATCACCGTCTGATAAAACTGTGGGAAAGCATAAGAGGACAAGTAGAACTCACAAGGGCTAGAACTTCCTCTGCATCCCACTGTAGCTGCAATACACATGCCTTGCCTTTAGACTGACAGAGTAGCCATCAGAGGTACAAAGCAAACCAAGGTACCAAGCTCAGTGAACAACCTTGTTTGTACGGAAGGAGTAGATATGGTTGAGGCGAGTGCTCAAGCAAGATCTAAGGCGAGCAGTTTATTTGTGTTCATGTAAAGTGTCTGGTGACATTTCAGGTAGACTAAGCCATCTTGGATACCCCCACAAGGATGTTTAATATGGGACAAACCCTATAGGAGAGTATTTAGAGGAGCCCTGAGTGCTTTTGGAGCAGCAATGGGAGTGATACTGGATATTTGTGCTCAGACCAGGGAATCCCACCCCAGACTAAGTTTGTGCACTGAAGGGGATCAGATGAAAGAGACTATCACACATGATATCATGAGCAAGTTCTGCAGTGAAGATTGGTCCAGAAGGACAATATTTCCTATGAGGGATTACACTAGAGGAAGATCAATGTAAACGTTACAGACTGAATCAGCTAAAGCATAGTGTACTCACTTGCAGTTTCTACAGTCGTAACAGCAACATATAAATGAAACCCTTCCAGAGTGGAAATACTCTTTCTTAATTTCCCTTCCAAAAGTGATGTACTTAAAGTAACTCTTCCTTTTCCATTTTGAATCTAAAACAAAAGTGAAAAAAAAGTGACAACTCTTTAACATTTGTTGCATTTAGAATTAAAAAATCGTTGCCTATAACATGCCTACAGTATTGCCTATAGTATGCCTACAGGGATCTCTATTTTGATAATTTCTGAAAAAATTCAGCTCACCTGGGATAAATCAGAAACTGAACTCCAGTACTTACTGATAGTTGTTGTTCCAGTCCTGGAAGAAAGACTTTTTTCTCATTTTCATCAATTACACCAAATCGCACGTATGCAACACCTTGAATTCCTTTCCCATAAGAGTGCCTTTGGAAGAAAGAAAAGTGAGGAGGTTCATCATTGCATTAATAAAAATCAAGCATCAATGAGACTAAACATTTTATGCTGAAATAGGAGGGGCACAACTAATAGCTTGAAAAAAAAAGATTAGTCCCACTCACTGATAACTCAAACATGAGACTTTTCCTGATCTCAGGACAAATTGAAGATTTCAAGTGCAGAGAAATACATGGAGAAATTCACATTGGTAGAATTGCATGTGGAGATGTCATCTGACAAAACATAAGCTTTTTTTTTGTTTTACAAATTAGTGAGAACTTCAGTTGCACAGTGAGTTCTCACACTGTTCATCCACTTCACAGGAAGCAAGGGAGGTATCTGGTCTGTTTAGCTTGGATGAACAGCTAATTCCTTTGTACGAGACATTTCATAAACATTTAAAATAGGGGGCCAAAGAAACAACTCGGGGACTGATATCAAGTATTTGGTACCTCTGAAGACCTCCAGAGACAGATCCTACAGGCTGATGTTTTTATTCCAGCATAAAGCAGAGTAGACACTCTCTGCCCTATGTCTCTTCTATGAATTTAGGTAGTATGGCAACAGGGACTTCTTGTACATAGATATCTGGCCAGAAGACCCCTGAGCTCTCCATATAGGTCATGGAGAAAGAAGATACTGTGCGTCAAACTCTCTGCTGACACACCAAAATTATCATGAAAATTTTGTCTAGACAGGGGAAAATAAACAGAACAACTATTGCAATGTTATTTAGATAATGCACAATATCTTATTTAAGGAGATATATTTCTTGCATATCAACTATCCAGTATGTCTGGCAATATCATAAAAACCTACATGATTTTATAGTATTTTCTAATATTATTTTCTGCTCTTTAAAGAGACAAAACCCCACGAATCCTCAGAAACAAAGGAAATAAAATGTGAGCTAAAAGGTGGTCAGCCTCCTCAGTTCTTTGAAACTGGAAAGATTTCTCTGAACTATGAGAGAAGGTCAGCTGCCTCCAACCGCTTGTTTTCATTTCATAAAATGTATTTCTCTTCAGAATTAAAAAAAAATAATATAGAAAAAGATGTATCAAGTTCTAATTTAGTCACAATAGAAGCAGTAATTCAGGTGTCTGACTTTTCATGCAGAGATTCTTTGACTTCAGAAAACATAAATTTCTGTTTAAGTGCAGTATTAGGTTTATTTTAGGTAATTTCTAGTATATTGTTTCTCATATAAGAGCTTCACATACTCTTTCATAAATATGATACTGTTTCCATACCATGAATTGTTTTTTTTTTTTTCACCAAGTAACCTTTAAATCAGATTTAAAATCTAACTATAAATCGACCTTATAACATCTGAACTAATGCTACACTGAACCACTTCACTTAAATGACTGACATGTAGATCCTGGGCTGACAAATCTCATATAAATATATCCTATCAAAGTCACCAGCTCTAGTTGCATGAGTGGTGAATTCACTGAAAAGGAAATACATTGCTGAATCTCCAGAAAACTATTTGATTTCTTTCTTCATCTTCCCAATACACAAGGTGGTCAACATGTTTCTAGTAATTTTGGATTCCAGCTGAGTGGTAAACAGACAAAGAACATTCTCCTAACAGGCAGTGGTGTAATGTTTTGACTCAAAAAATTTGAAATTTCATCAGCCAAGAAAGCTTAATATATGTTGATGAACCACTGTTAGATCACAGTAAATTTAGATCTGGCAGCATGGGATCAAAATTACCAGAGCCACACAGCACAAAATACTTATTCCATCTAGGTTCAAGTCTAATCCTTCCAAGCTTTTTGATGGGTTATTCAAAATATTTTGATGGGTTAAATTGTTATTGTCTGATTTTCTAAGTGAGTCTGTGTTTGATGCCATTCTAATCTGATATGGGATTAGGTGTAATCTATTCTTCATTGAGCCCCGCTTTGTGATCTGGTCAGTCTGAGCCATCTGTAGCCACACCTGATCCCCATCAGTGTGGCCCTACTCTGTGGTAATGCACGTGTCATGGAAATTCCTCTCATTAACTGTATTTACACACCGGAAGGCATTTCTGCATAAAATCCTTACTCTCAAATAAATGTTAATTTATTACCTCCAGGCTTCACTGGGCTTTTGGAAAATTTCACACCTAAACTTGAATCCATCTCTACCTGAATTACCTTAAATCGCAACATCCGTGGCTTTGGGATTTTTCTAAACATTTAAACCAAAAGGTATGAAGAAAATCAGGTTATCAGTTTACCTGGAACCTTATATAGCAACACAGAGGAGAATCCTAAGTAGTCATCTTTAAACTAGAGAGCTAAAATATTCAGAAATCTTGTTCCAGTTTGATCATCAACATTTGGACCCAGTTAGCATTTTACAGCGCTGTTTCAAATTAGTAGTGGAAACAGAGAGTATGTAAGATTAAAGTGAAATTCAAGCAAAGCCAGGAGCTGGCTAACTGTTAATGACAAGAAAAAGGAAGACTCTGCCAAGTTAGTTATCTAATTATCTGCCTTCTGAAACAGCCTCGCTGTAAGAACACCTACTTTGCCTCGATATCAAACACGAAGTTTTCATTCCAGATGTGGTAGTATGGCTGAAGTGGGATGAGTTTGACTTCAAAAGATGGAAGTTCTGCATGAAAAAAAAAAAGAAGATAAAAGATCATGACATGCAAGTTTCAAACATACCTTAAACTCCTGGCATATGGCAGCACCTACTGAGAAGTTTTTTTAGTTTGACTCAGCAGTGCAATTCAGACACAAATCACTTGATCATCTTCCCTTATTCTGCTTCACATACTGGAGCACTCTTCAAATACAAACCCACCTTGATTTATTTACAATGAAAATAAACCAGAAGATAGGGGGCTGGTTAGCTCACTCGGTTAGAGCATGGTGCTGACAACACCAAGGTTGCGGGTTCGATCCCCGTTGGGTCCCCATGTGTTGCCTGATCTAGTTGAGAGGTGTCCCTGCCCATGACAGGGAGGTTGGATTAGATGATCTCTAAGGTCCCTTCCAGCCTAGGCCATTCTATGATTCTAAGATAAGCTCTCACTGTTAAAGGGCCTAGAAGCAGTGTGAAGTAAACTCACCCTGAAAGGGATTGAGTGTGGACAGAAGGTCCTCAGCAGCAGCTGTGTCACTCTGCAACTCATTCCTATAAAGCCAAACTATTTGCTATTGTAGACATAGCCTGAGTAATTTTCTCCTGGATGTAGGGGTTTGCAGAGGATTCAGTAGCCTCCATTAATCTGTTACATCTGCACTGGCTAAGGCAAAGCCAAATTGGTCAAAATTGAGGTTTCCATATAATCTTGAGGTTTCCTTCTGCCTTTAAGAAAACAAAAGCCCCAGCCGTTCCTAAATTGTTAAATTTCTACATTTTTACTTTTTCCACAGTGGTCTTACTTTTCTTTAAAAAGGTTTCTTTGTTTATAGGAACAATTCTAATCAAACTGAATTCTACTGAGAGAAAATAAGTAGCTTTTTTTTTTTTTTTTAAAAAATATAGTCTAGTTTTCACTGAAAACTTTAGACAGATTTGCAATGATTTTTAAATGGAACTCATCTCATTGTGTTCTGTGGTAAGAGAACCCTTCCAAAAAAGGATGTTTTGTGAAGAACGTTAAAGTTACTAAGCCTGTACAAAAAGAAAGGTTTATTCAAATGTAGGTGGAAGACACAAAACACTACGGTTCCTCTGTGCATCAGAGATAGCAATGAGGAATTGAACCACTGAATCTTGTCCTTAGTACCTAACTACATCCAGGTTTAATCACTGCAATGTATCTTTTAACACGTAGTGGTGGCTTCATATATTTCTAATGCTAATTAGATATTATCTTACCATATTTTTTAACTTCAAATTCGGCAGAAACATTAGACATTTCATATTGATGAAACCAGGCTTTGATTTTCCAAGTTCCAGGCCTAAAGTTCAGATTCAGCAGAAAATAGTTAATTAGGATTCCTCAGATTTTTTTTTATGGTGTTAATATATTTAAATTATTATGAAATGCTAGTATTTTCCCTGCTTTGATCTCATCCCAAACTACTTTACTAATGGATTTCTTTTTGCTGAGAGAAGCCGACAACATATTTCCAACTGTCCTACAAAACACTCAAAAAAGCTTTATGAGGAACTGCAAGATAACATATTTGCAAAGCACATATAACATGCACTACTTTTAAAAAGCTCTAGGAAATAGAGAACTCATCACGTTTCCTTATAGCTTGTCTACAATGTAACATCAAAATTAATCTAACATGCAAGAATACACTGAGTATGAAGTAAAACCTTGTCTGTTTGAAAAGAGAGGTAATTATTTACAACTTTGCAGACTGAGCCTTTATACAGGTGCTCTCCTGAAAGTAGTCATGCAGTTGAGTAGCTATTTAAGCAGTTTGCTAAATTGTTCCTTACAAGGACAAACGTTGCTAATTGCAGCACAGTAACATTAAATTTTGGACTCATTTCTCCAAAATGAGGTGCTTAAAGGTGAAAAGATATTAATGATGGGCTTAATCTCTGCTTTGTGGTGAGAGAAAGATATTTTTCATAGAATGCTTTGGGTTGGAAGACACCTTTAAGGGTCATCTAGTCCATCAATTCTGAAAGGTAATTCAAGAAATTCAGCAGTTAAAATCTTAAGTATTTCAACAATGAGGATGAATCTGGATGGTTTGATCCTGCTAATAGAAAGTGGATTTAGTTGTCATTTAAGACATTATACTGTGAGGTCTTTCACCTGCGTAGGTGCCCTTGGGCTCCTTTACAGACACTGGAGAGAAATAAAAAGTGCTGAGACATGGGACATCTCAACTTGGGGTTGTTCAGTCTGGAGAAAAGAAGGCTCTGAGGAGACCTTATTGTGGCCTTTCAGTATCTCAAGGAGGCCTACAAGAAAGCTGGTGAGGGGCTTTTTAGGATGTTGGGTAGTGATAGGACTAGAGGGAATGGATTGAATCTAGAGATGGGTCGGTTCAGATTGGACCTTAGGAAGAAGTTCTTCACCAGAGAGGTGGTGAAAGCCCCATCCCTGGAAGTTTTTAAGGCCAGGCTGGATGGGACCTATTCTAGTGGGAGATGTCCCTGCCCATGGCAGGGGAGTTGGAACTAAATGATCTTTAAGGTCCCTTTCCTGACAATTCTATGATTCTATGATTGGTAGAGGCATCTAAAATGCATCAGATGAATCATAGCCTAAATATATGACTTTCTCTCCAGTGTGAGAGAAGGGGGAGTGGGGTGACCAGCTCAGGTGTCAACCCCTGCATGGCAGGAGGCTCCAGGGCTGTCTCCAGAGCAACCACTGTCACACATTGGCAGTTCCCTATGATGTTTCCCAGGTAAGACGAGAGCAAAACTGTCTGCTATAGTGCACCTCCTGTTCCGAAGAAATGGCAAAGCAGACAAATGCAATCATGAAAATAAGAGAAGAGAGGAAAACAGGGGAGCAGAGCAGAAAGAAGGTAAGGAAGGACAAGACTCTTGTTTTTATCTTAGAGATAGCTGTGCTGCGAGACGTTTTGACATGTGAGCTGTTGTGATGCACAAGGCACAGCTGTGACGTACTCGGCAATGTCGGGTATTTCAAAGCTTCCACTGAATGCTGTTCTTATCTTCCTTTCTGACTTTTTAACCACCACTCCTTTTGAATTCTGTTGAGAGAAAAAACACATAAAATTATGGACCAGGTGTCAAACATTTACATGTAAAAGCTTAAGTTCCTGTACTAGTCCTAAGGAGGAGAAAATGCTCTGTTTACTTTCCTGCTTCAATATTCATGTGTTGCATTTCCCTTCATTCTCCTGATATCGGCCAAAAATAACTAGATATATCTCATGATATGTAAATTCTGTTTTCTGGACAGGAGTCATAGATATAGTTTTACTCCTTTTGTGAAAGATTTTCATGGTTCCTGTGCTGAAGAAACACTTGTTAACAATGTTTTTTGTATACTTACTAGTATAGTAACTGTAACTGTATCATCTGTTGGTCTCATAGCATTGTCCAGAACGAAGATCCTGTATTTTACTGTGTAACAGAAAAATAAATGCATTCACATATTTATTTCTGATCCTTCTAGATAGTCATTATTATAAGCTTTAAACTGAGTTACTGAATTTAGGATAAAACACATTCTTTTAGTGAAAAGAAGTCTGAGAAATTTTAAAAAAGATCTGCATTCTCCGTAGGCTTTGCGTATTACATGACCAAACAGATACCTTTTCAAAGCAAATTCCAGAAAACGCTCATGGAGCTTCACTCACTTTTACATTCCTTCTGCATTCAAGGCCTGCAACCAAACTCAAGAAATTTTTGATTTCCTTCTGTTGTTAAATTGTTAAATAACAGTACAGTTGTGGTCTTAAAGTGCATAGGATGCCTATTGTCGGTGTTGTAAGCAGAAGCAATAAAGGTTTTTTTTTCAGATTTCTCACAATTTTGGTTTTTTAAAAGAAGGTCATTATTAAGCTTTTTTCGAACAAAATAAGAGCAGATTTCATCTGCCTGCTGTTAGAAGGAGGGCAACTTTTTGACTGGTGACTCTTTGATTCCACTCAGGTTGCTACAATGTGCAGTGCAGATCCTGCAGAAGCCCTGGATGCAGAAGGCGAGTTTAAAAACTGGATTGTCTGGTAGGCACAGGGGTAATCTGGGGTTAAATAAGAAAGATTTACATTAAGAAGAATAAAGTAATTATTATTATTTTTTTAAATTATGCTGTTGTAACATCTATATTCAACATCTGAAATGCACATTTGTATTTTATGCAGCATTTGTATTTTAACCTTTAGAAGTCGGTGTGTATATAGGCTTATCTGTCTGAATAAAAATGTAGCCTTTCTTGGAAGACAGGAGGATGCGAGTGCTTTGAAGGGGCTCGTCATAAAGATCCCTGCTTTCGGTGACTAGCAGAACATATGGCTGAGTATTCCTCTTGAACAGACCCTGTGGCAGAGTTCCTGGATTGACCTGAAGAGGACAAATGAAAAAACACCACAGATTGAGATACGAACCTGGTAACTTTGAAGATACACAATTGAGGCCCCGAAGAACCTGAAGTGCTTAAATAATTTTATTATCATCATCCAAGTTAAGATAATCACATCTTTCTTACCAGGTGAATATTTATTTTAAAGCAGAAATACTACCTAATTCCCCACTTTTCGGCACAGAAACACACATTCTTCTGTCCAATGGCAATAACTCAAGCTCAATGACTTTTCTTCAGCCTATATGCCTGTTAAATTCCAGTTATTGTGTCATTTGGTAGCTGTAGTAGCATTCTGTAATCCTTCACTTTCTAAAATCTTGGCTATAAGATTAGACTTTTGCCTCATGCAGGACAATGCAATGTTCCTAAACATCATGCTCAGGAGGAACCTGAGTTGAAAACTCAGTTTTAGCTTTGTGAGTAATCAGTCAGAGCTAAACGAAGTCTTGTTGTGTGCTGTTTTCCAGGCTAATAGCCCATACTAGTACTCTTGAATTAAACACTGTCAGACTTCAAAGAATCACGACAGAAGCAAATGATGCAAAGCAGAATATAAAGAAGAATTAACCAACTTATAGGTTTGCAGTAACATCACAAGTTTTGGCCTGAGAGACTGCAAATTTTTAAAGGTTTATCCTGGTTGGTAAAAATGACTGGTATGCTGAAGGCATGAATAGAGTCTTAGCTTAAGAGATACAGAACAGCAAACAGTGATAAAATAATTAAAGGTTTTTAAATTCAGTTTCACCACTGATCTACAACAACGGAAAGATCATTCATTGGCATGTAATAAAATCTTGAGCTTACTTGTTGGGCACAAAAGAGCACTCACAATCACCAGTGAAATTATATTAGGCGTTGCTTTATTAGCTGGCTGGGTGAATAGGGTGCTCTTGTCACTGGAAATGGTGTTTTGTCATCTATCTCTAGGGATCAGTTTTGTCTCTGTTCCAACATATTCCTAGTACAGATTATGGTTTTTTTATCGCTATATCAAAAGACTTACATTGTTAAGATGATACACTCACCATTACTTTTTTCATCTCTTGGTAGTTGTTATTTTGATTAAGGTTAAAGATGATCCTCTCTGATAGGAGCTGATTTCTAGTTTCATCTTTGAAGTATGCGGTAACTTGTACAGGGCTCTGTGCTCCATGGACTTGAACTGTTATTGTCTCCTGGGTGCCCAAATGCACCACATTTGGAGCCGTAATAAGGAATCTAAAACAATAGAATCAGATTGGCCAGGATGAAAGCTGATTTTTTGCATAATATATGAATGTTCAACCAATGCAAATTTTAAAGAAAAAAAACCAGACTCTTAGAATAGTTGAGCTTGAGACTTGTGGAGGTCACCTAGTCCATCCCTCTTGTTTGTCAGAGTTGATGTGAAAAGAAGACCTAATTTTGAACACCTAATTTTGAACTGTCACTTTCACTGTGAAATGCTGGTAATGAGAGGCCATGAAAGGTGAGACCACAGGCCTGGGAGAGGCTGAGCTGGAGGCTAAAGTGGTTGGGATTTAGTTTTCTCTATTATTTTCCTTCATTCTTAACTTTGGCTTTGGTAATTAATTTCGTGACCTTTAAAATGTAGATCATCATTTTTATCCTCTTTTTTTTCAAGTATCTTTTACATACAAAAATCAGAGAACTATGTGAAGAGCTATATCTTAATGATACAATGGTACATATACAAAGAACAGTTCTGAGCTCAAGACAGCTGCTTTTTGAAAATGACAGTTTTTGCAGGAGACTTCTACGGTGAAAGGTAAATTATTTTACCATTATCAGAAGGGGTTGTCTTTTTTTTATATATATTTTTTTAATATTTCTTTTTTCTTAAATTTGTAAAATGGAAGGTGGGGTGTGTATATATATATATATATGTATATATATATTTTTTCAAATGAATCTCAAATTTACTTCATATTTTTCTGATAATAATCATAGTGCATTGTGAAAATGGAATAAATATCATCTCTGTTCTACATGATTAGTAAAACGCATCATAGATGGTCTGAGCCTTCACAGAAATGTGAAGATCTTGGGAAAGGAAAACAGAACAATAAACAATAAAAAAAATAATTTTTACCTATAAGTTCGTGAATATATTTTCTAATGTTTCTAGTTTACAATGAGTGATGGAACTTGTCTTTCAGTTACATCTACCTTCATGCAATGTTTGATCCTTATTTTTATTGTTTTCATTTGTCTAATTATCTTTAATTCGTTAGTCACGCAGGTTTGGCATCTACATTTATTCAAACACTTGATTGTTGGAAAGAAAGCTTTTGTTTTCGGCTGTGTTCATTGTATTTTCCCAATGGCATTGAAGGGGCTTTACTGTAAATGTGTCACTGCATCATCCACTCAGAGTCTGTTGGCTCTAGCAAAAGGTGACACAAGACCTGTCTTCACATATGGAAAAGAGAATGTAATGCTTGCTCTTGGCATAGCCTGCAGAAATGTAGGATTTTTTTTTTTTTTACAGTGATACAGTTAGTTTTTAAAAAATGTACTTGCGCAATAGCCTGGGCAGACAAGGTCACTAGCCTGCATTGCCTAAGACCTCGGTTAGCCAGACACAAACCAGATCTGGTCTTGAAGTGTCGTGATGATATTTTTCTGACGTAACATTCAGTTTCATATCCTGAATACATTTAGCATGCTATGTTTCCCACAACCTCAGAAAAAAGCCTGGCTCTGCCCCCATTCCCACTACCACAGATGACAACGCCTCTGCTGTACTGAAGTGCACCTCAAGGTGCACCACAGGTACTCCAATATCAAGTTTCTACGGGGCTGTAGTTTTCGTGCTGATGTGGGACACTGCAGAGCAACACCAAACTACAGGCAGGAGTCTGCATCTGCCTAATACCTCATAAGAAGAGAAATAAGTGTCTGTGGCTGGACCATCTGGGCCTCAGATAAGTGTCTGGGCCTCAAAGGTGGGCTGATGTAGAAGAGGAGGAGGGTTTGGCCTGACTGCCGAAATAACTCATCAAAGCTTTCCCCTGACTATATCAAGTACCTGAATACACTCAGTCCTGGTGGGAATAAAGCAAAAGTCTCTTCTCCTACAGATAAAGGTCATTCTGAAGGACCTTTATCATTCGCTGGAGGTTTTCTCACAGTTGTATCTATTCCACAAACTCAGGAATTTGTCCAGCTGGAGGAACTAGTATCAACAAATGTTCCACTAAAATAGAGGATAAGTGCAGAAAAATCTTGAAGCTCTCCCAAATGTGAAACCTTTGCTTCCTGCAATGCATGAATCAATTACAGAAAGGAGAGTTATACTTCCCCAGGTTTTCCAATCAGCAAATGTCATAAACAAAAGATGAACAAGCAGCAATAACAGCACAAGCATTATGCTTTAGCAGGATATTTTAAATTTTTTGTTACTGAATCTCTTCCCTTTAAAGCGCATTAAAAAGGCAGTTTTAAAATTTTCACTTTTAAATCTATTTAAGGTTGCACAATTTTTCAGTGGTTCAGGAAACAGGCTTTGTTGATTCTTTATCAAGACTGTTAGCATTTCCTACCTTCCCTTTCAAAAGATTCGTTAGGAGGGAGGAATTAATAATAAAATGTACTTACGACGGTGCTTGCTGTGTATTGGACAACAACGAACAAAAGCTCATAAAAAATACCAGTCTTTCCATTGGAAAACTCTTCAACATCTGCAAAACAGAAATACCAAATAGCCACTGTCAACCTGCCCTCGAGGTGCAGGCTGCAAGAATTGGGCTGATGGCACGTTGCAGCAATGAACATTGCCTGTCCTGGTTATTCATTAATAACTCGCAAAACTGTGCAACTAGTAATGTTAGTGATGCACAGATTAATTGCCTGGGGAGAGACATTCTTATATTTGCCACTTACATTTGATAATTCATTCATTATCTCCCTAGCTTCAATATTTTTACACGATAGCAGCTAAAAGCCATGTGCAGAGAGACGTTTTCACAAATACTGTAAAGGCAATCCCAAAATCAAACATGACACCATGACTAAAAGAGTTGCTGTAAAGCTATTCTAATTTGAAATAAACAGATAAATTTGTGCGCAAAGCGGGACAAGACAACAACTAGATTCTAATATACTGCCAGTCATCCTGACATGACCGGGCTCTGATATATTGCCCGAATAGTTTAAATTCCAGCATGCCTGGTTGAAAGAGTACCAGATCTTTTCTTTGAGAGTCCCAAAGGATTGGGAAAAACCACATAGCTTACATCATGTCATCACTGAATGAAACATTATATTATGCCCTCTTAAGTCTTGGTTCAAGTTTAAGTGTCAAAATGCTGTCTTACTTACTAAATGCATCCCAGTATTTTCTTCTGTCGTTTGTTCTGGTCACTTGATGAACACTGCCACTGTGCTGGGGTTTTTACTGTTGTTTTATATGGCAATAAATTGGGCAATGAGTTTATCTAGACATCTTGGGAACAAGCTGATGAATTCTATTACTCATTACACTTTAAATTTCACTTTGGGATATTATACTTCTGTGTTTGACAAGCTGAGACCATTAGATTTTGAGGATGGTGATGGTGAATGTGGTTATTGCAAATAAAATACTATGAGTTTGTTATTCATATTAGTTTTAATGTTGGTTCTTTCTTCTTTTTTGCTTCAATGTCGATGTCTGAGGAGGACTCTGATTTTCTGCCTTTGATCCTAATTCTGAGTTCCTGATTCCTGCTCCTCTGGCTGGTTCCCCTCTGCTGCTGAGCCTGGGACTTCTCCAGTGCCTGCCTGCTCTGCAGCATCGGTGGGGATTGCTATCAGGGGTGCAGTTGGGTTCACTATTGGATTTGTATATATTTGTATGTAGTTCATTACTTTCATTATTTTACTTATTAGTACCATTATTCTTTTATTAAAGCTGTTTTAGGGTTTGTTTTTTTTCAATCTGTAAGTCTTTCTACCTTCTTCCCTTTCCCTTCCTGACTGGGGAGGGAGACAGGTTAGAGAGCACCTGTCAACATTTGTTGTCTGGCCTGGCCCTAACCCTCAACAAAAGCATTTCTAAATTGGGACAAATGCAAGTGCTACATCCCTTCTCTATGCCATTACTTAACCCCAGGTATCTCTGTGGTCCAGCAAAGGTGAGAGAAAGCTCCTTTGGGTTTAGAGAACACCAAAGGAACAGTGCAGGAAATGTCTGTACAGCTCGGTACCAATCTGTAGTGCTCGAAAGCATTCAACTGCTTTAACTTAAGTGAAAAGAAAATGAATGTCTTTGAATTACTCAGCCCAATTTTGCTAGAGGGCTTTTCTAGAGGGCCATTAGTCTCATGTGCATAAGCACATAACACGACTCATCAGCTGTAGGCATTCCAGATTGCAGGAAAGACACATATTGTCTTAAAATGAAGGCTACTCAAAAATGAGGAAAAGAAAGATATCTGAGGAATAACTGCAGGAACCAGTTTTGATCAAAGGCAAATGAAAGAACTGAAACTCATCAGATCTCATTTTTGCAAGCCCTTGCTGGATTGTTGTCATACTTTTGTTGACAATATTTTGTTGACATAATTGTGTTGACTCATGATGATGGAAAAATGCCCATCTGATTTACAGTCAGGTCAAATCACAGAAATGATAACAACATGGCTGCCCACAAGTTCTGGGGATAAACTGCCCTTTCACACACGATATTTAAATCTGTGCTTTTAATTATCAGCAATAGAGCAAAAAAAAGTTTCACTTTAAAGAGCAGGTACATGGGAAAGAGCAAATACCTTAAATCAGCGCTTCATTACTTGTAAGGTGGATTCACGCTCACAGCAAGGGCTCACTGCCCACAGTCATGTGCCTAAGAGACACCCCTTACCCTGCTCTTCAGACATAAGCAGCTCAAGTGAGAGCTGCTTCAGGCTGAGGGAGCTGGGACTGTTCAGCCTGGAGAAGAGAAGACTTTGGAGGGGGCCTTATAACTGCCTCCTGATATTTAAAAGGAACCTACAGGAAGGCTGGAGAGAGACTTTTTACAAGACTGTCCAGAGATAGAACAAGGGGAAATGGGTTTAAACTGAAGGAGAATGGGTTTAGTTTGGACCTTAGGAAGAAATTCTTGAGTACGAGGATCACAAGACTCTGGAACAGATTGCCCAGAGGGGTTGTGGATGTCCCCTGCCTGGAGATGTTCAAGGTCAGGTTGGATAAGTTTTTGAGCAAGCTGGACGAGTTAAGGGCATCCCTGCCCACGGCAGGGAGGTTGGATTAGGTGATCTCTAATGTCCCTTCCAGCCTAAGGTGTTCTGTGATTCTGTGACTCTATGATTCTATGACAAGGAGGAGGTAGAGGAAGAGAAGAAAGTGTAAGGTGTCAATAAAGTAGTTCACTATTTTACACTGAGTGCATCACAAGCATGGTAGCTCCCTCTGACAAAAAAAAAAGGTGGATGCCAAATATCTTCTGTTCATTGCTGGTCACAGAAAATATTAAGAGCAGTAGCAACAAGAACGTTTCTGGCTTCAAACTCACACCAGCAAAACCTAAGTTTTGCTGGCTCCAGGCATCATTTTTTTCCAAGAGGCACTCAATTGCTTCATCCTTACTCTTCTGGCTTCCACTCTTACTTCAGCTGTCAGGTGTGAGGGAGAAAGTGAGGAAAGGTACCTGTGGGTCCTCAGGGTCCAAATTCATGTTCTTTGGGAGATGTTTACAGGAGATCAGAACTGGGAACCTTATCTGACCACAGTAATTTTCATTCTGTTGTCCTTCTACACCCTCTTATTCCCTCTGCAGTTATGCACTGACAAAACTGATTTATTTCCATGCCAAAATCACATTATTTTCTTCAGTGCCTCTGGCTTCCCAAATCCAAGCTAGGTGCTGAGGAAGAGTAGCAACTTCCACCACTAAGCTGGTCTGTGCTCAGGACAGAGACAAAGGTTTTGTGGAAGAAGTTGTCTTGGGAACAGGGCTCATACTCTCCCTGAGGAGCAGAAGAGGCTTGTTAAACTTGCAGCTGGTAAACCAAGGACAGTAAACCAAGCTGGTAAACGAAAGAGATCAGGGGGCTGGAGCACCTCCCCTATGAGGACAGACTGAGAGAGCTGGGGTTGTTCAGCCTGGAGAAGACTCCAGGGAGACATTATAGTGGCCTTCCAGTACCTAAAGGTGGCCTACAGGAAAGAAGGGAAAATACAGGAAACAGGAAGACTTGATCAGAGAATGTAGTGATAGGACAAGTCGTAATGGTTTCAGACTGAAAGAGGGTAGATTTAGATTAGATATTAGAAAGAAATTCTTTTCTGTGAGGGTGGTGAGACACTGGAACAGGTTGCTCAGGTAAGTTGTGGAAGCCTCATCCCTGAAAGTGTTCAAGGCCAGGTTGGATGAGATTTTGAGAAACTTGGTCTAGTGGAAGGTGTTCCTGTCCATGGCAGGGGAGTTGGAACTAGCTGGTCTTTAAACTGTCCTCCAGACAAAACCATTCTAAGATTCTGTGATTTTATGATTCTAAGATAATGAGTGAAATTGCTTTAGAGCAGCAGTAGCTGTGGAGCTTGCTAAGGCTCCCATTTGCAGGGACAGTTCCACTACTAGGTCTGACATGGCTGCAGTCCAAGGTCGAGACTGATGTAAACATTGAGCAATCTTGGTCACTAAAACAGAGTAAGAAACAAGTATGAACAGGTCCTCTATTTTTGCTCCAGCCCCATGAAAAATAAGAAAAAAAAATAACACACCCACCAGGTCAATGTCCTTTCCTTGGGAAACACATATGGGTTCTTCCCAGTTGAAAAGTCAACAATTAACAGAAGATAGTAGCAGAACCAGCATAGATTTCCTACTCCTGAAGTCACAGGAAAGGCAGCTTTGCATTGTGTGGTCACATCAAAATTTTACTGTTGTGCCAGTCTTTATCAGAGTGGAGGAGAGAGGCTTTCCATTCTCTGGGCCGACTTGTTTGCCAGGGGACTGAGGTCTGTTTGTACAACTATACAAATAGCCGTGTCTGAACTCACAGCAAGACATTTTCGCAGATCATTTTCTAAAGGGGACCTTGCAAAAGCCATTTTTTTCGCCTTCACTTGTTTTTAATTGGATTTGCATGCTTTTGCTTCCTTGTGAAGTGTGAATATATGTGTCTGTGTACGTAACGGCTATCCATAGCAATATGTTGTATAATCACTTTATGCTTGAATTTAAGGAGGTGTTCTGACTCTTAATAAAGGCACCTTTTTCTCCAAAATATGAACCACTAACTACAATTAAATATGGTTTTTTTCTCACTGTCTCTCCCAAACAGAAAAGAGCAACTGTATACATAACCATTTACATAAACTAGATTTAAAATTCCTTATGCTTTATTTGTCTGTCTCTGTATAAAATGATCATTGTACTAGTTCTCCATCATCATGAGTTCTTCGGATTGGATAGGATTGTGGTTTCCAGTATAGTGCAAAATATTTCAAGCCAAAGCCACAATAACATATAATTTAATAAAATGAAATAAAATAAATAAAAGAAAAATAGTCTTGGTTGTAGGTCTCCAGTATATGCAGTAAAGACAACACATAAAACTCACTCTAGGATAACTATTCACCTTTTCTTTTTCTAAAGGCAAAGTCCTTTCCTATTCACCCATCATCCACTTTTTACCAGATACACTATTGATCCTTCAGTTGACCCACCATCCAGTACAGCACGCACGGCCAGGAATGGATGTATGTGTAAAAGAGAGCTAGCGAACACTGAACTCAGGGAGACAGACTTGCTTTGTTCTGAATATATGCTATCTCTCCTCTCAGTAGATTCATTTGAACTCTGTAGGCCTTCACAGTGTTTTGAAAGTTTTGTTTGTAGTTTTTGTTCTTTGGATTGACGTGCTTCCAAAAGACTTCTTCCCTCTAATCTGCCTAAATATTAACAGAACCAAATTCTTCTTTCACTTTCCTCCTGCACTCTTTCACCTCTGCCTGGCAGCAGGGTACAAAGGACAACTTCACAAAGCACATTTTACAAATAAGCACCACGGTGATATCCCCTTTGCCGAGTTACAAGGGATTGTGACAAACACAAAAGGCGATATTTCACTTCTGACGTTTCAGAAAATTTGATTTTGAAATCCTTTTTTGACAGCAGACCGTGAAGTGTGGATTTAATTTGAAAAGTTCTTCTTAGCAGCAGGATAACTTCTCTTTAACATTAATGCAATTTGAAAATGTAAATTTAAACTACTTTTTCCTTTAGCATAACCTAGGTTATGAATTAAAAATTTAATGGAGGCTATAGCTGCTTTGCCATGAAAAATTGTCCTTTTTTGTATATTTTCTTTAAATGTTATGCATTTAGTGGTTCTAAGTAGATCTGCTGGAAAAATAAAATTATTTCAAAGAGGAAAACCAAAATATCCGTGAATTTTTCTGCTTTCACTGAAGAGCCTGGATTAGGCAGGGATTAAGCAACCAGCTTTAGTTTCTTTCATGGGTTCCTCCCTCCTTTTCCCAATGGGAAGGCTCAATTCTGTGATTCTCTTAACATAATGTAAAAAAAAAAAAAAAAAGGCATTTTGTTTGCATTTCTCTGATTCTCTCCTCCATCATGACACAGGGCGATGAGTGAATGGCTGTGTGGGTCATAGTCGCCAGCTGGGGTTAAACCACAACATTTATGTATTTTTTTATGATGCGGGTCATGTTTCCAGGCCATTGCTAAATGAGGAAGAGGAATTGTCAGTCATATCAGGATGTGGTTTCACGATGCCTCTTGCACTGCTGTGATGGTGCTGCCAGCAGCCCAGCCTGCATCCCTGCTGTGAAAGCCGAGGCTGGAGTGGTACCTCTGCTCTCCCCTCCTCAGGGTGGTGGGGGAGAGAGCTTTGGCAGCTGGTGTCATCCACCTCTGGGCATCTCTGGTACCATTCTCTCTTCTACATACACAGGGCATGCCTGCTGTGTCTGTCTAAACGCTAAATTTAACATTTTCAAACGCTAAATTTCTGAACATCTCCCTTTTTTTGGGGGGGACCAGTAAAGCTTGTTCGCTTCAGAAAGTACACTGCAGGTGTGCATTTAGGCAGCAAGCCCAGCTCCAGTTTCTGCAGAATAATAGCATCATTTACTCTACTTTGCAAATATCTGTCATAGATTTGTTGTATGCATTTTCCACTGAGATATCTAAATGTGTTGACTCGCTGTGACAGCATCAATGCCTCTGACCTGGGCCACGTGTGGGATGTTAATATGCTCTAAAAAACAGGATCTTGCAGCTAGAATCTCCTAAATGTCTGTATACTGCTGTTGCTGTAGCCTGAAGCAGCATCAAGGAATATCTGGAACAACAACATTTGAAAAAAAAAAAAAAATGCTTTTCCCTCTCTCCTGTGGTTAGAAAAGGTGTATTACACATCTGTGACTGTCCTCTGTGTGATTATTCAGAAACAGCAGTTTTTATGGAGAGGAACACAAAATATTCTACAGAATATTCCCATCTTGGTAACACAACCCTGCTTGTGCATAAAAGATCACGTGCCCACTTGAATATATCACGTGTGACAGCATCCTGCGTCTTTAGGGACAGCTTTTACATCTGCAGTTTCTACATATCTTCGTGCTTCCAGGGCCTTGCGGTGCCTGTTTACAAAGCACCACAGAGCCTAATGATGGGACAGAGTCAGGGACTTTGATGGGGAGCCTGCACAGAGCCCTGGTGCCATCCAGCGGGAGCTTTGCTCACCTCCGCGGAAACAAGCTGTCCTGAAGAACTGTGGAATTGCCTGTCGTGACTTCCTGAGACCTCCTTCTGCCTCCCAGACTGCTACAACGAATAACGGGGTGTCAGCTCCAGATTCACATGCCCACGGGCAGTTCTGCACAGCGCAGGCTGCTCGCAGGTGAGCTGCGTGTCTGAACTCCACAAGAGCCCGTAGAGCTGGCGGGTTACAAAAAGCGGTTTAGGTTGTCCTAGTGGAGGGACCTGCGCCCACCTGTTTTAAAGAGTGCTTAAACACTTACGTGTAAAATAAGGAAGAGAGAAAAAGAAAAATATTCCACCAAACATGTTGCAGGCGACCCACTGGCAGTTCAGAATAAATCACATGTTATCTTCTGAGACACCTCTGGTGGGATTTGCTTTGGGATTTGCTAAGACCTGCTCAGCTCCTGACATCACAGCCTTTTCTCAACTGTCTCCAAAACCAACTTGTCTAGATGTAAGTCTTGGTTTCTATACAGCCTTGTAACCTACCATTTCATCTATCATTTTGCAAGAAAATGCACCAGCAAAAGTTATATTATTCAAGCCATATTTTAAGAGTAATTTTTCATAAAGTCAGTGAGTTCTCAGTTGGCAGAAGAGTTCAGAGCTAGTTGTAAACTCCTTGCTCTACCCAGCTGCATCAACCTCATGGCATTAGACCCTTGAAGGCAGGACGAATTGTGCTGACCACAGTTTATTGCCGAGAACAAGGCTTATCTTACTTGCATCCTTTCTGAAGTGATTATTGCAGTCAGAAGCCTGACCCCACTCTGTGCCTTATGGACTTTCTGATTTACTGCAACACACTCTTCTCTTCCCACTCACAGCTACTCAAGAGTTTATCTGGGAAAACAGATGCCTTGAAAATGTGGGGGCCCTGTTCTCTGTTCCAGCTACATTCCAATTATGACTAGAATGGAGGAGGAGAGATTATTTTAAATCATCTTTAAGCTCCCCATATTTTGTAGTAGGCAGAGGGCTACCTTCATTTCTAATAGGAATTAAAGTGCTTTAAGTTGTGATATAAGGCCAGCTATTTTAGAATGCTAACACCTTTCTGGCACACGTGAATAGGCAGAAATGGTCTTTGGCTTCTCTGTCATAATATGTATCTCTGAGGTTAAAAGAACACAAAGAAAAAATACCCCTCCTAAAGTTATTTATTTTACTCACTACTTACTCCTCTTTGCAGTCTGTAGATAGCCCTTCTGCAATGGAGATTATAGTATAAATAAAAGCTGATTTAACTGTATTTACAGTGATCTCAAGGAATAAATAACTCTATCTGCAACTCAGATACATGAAAGTGTCTTCTCCAAGGAGTCAGAGAGCCAGGATCCCCCACTCAGAGCAGTCCAAGGCTGTATAAAAGCAAGATAATGTGCATATATGAGCTTAGGAAAACACTCTTCATGCAACTGTAGATAAAGAAAAAGACATTCTTGCCTTTTCTGCTTGAGAGCTGTACCCTGACCATCTCGCTCTCTGCCTGCAAATGTGACCCAGAAACACTGTTCTTGTGGCTCAGTACATCCCTCTACCCTCACTCATGGGTGCTACTCTTCACCTTTGTCATCTAACACGGAAGAATCTCCTGTCTACCTGGCCTTCCACTGCAATGTCCTCAGTGAAAAAAAGCTAAGACCCCTCAACACACTCCTATCTTCTTAAAAAGAAGCATGCTACTTGTTAGAGGTTTGAGAAAATAAAGCATTTCTCATATTTTGGAGTTTGAAGAGCCATTCAGGCCTTGCCAAAGTCCAATTTTATCTATAGTTATAGGCAATTCTTAAACAACAGAGGAAATATGAGTCAGAATCTGCTCATACCCATAATGTTGTTCTTTATTTAGGATAACAGAAGACTAAGACATTGGGATAAACTTGTGGAGGGGTAGTGACATAAGAAATGCCACGTGTTTTTTTTGGGAAAAAGAATCATCAGCACTACAAAGCCTCAGGTTAAAAGTCATGAAACAAAAAAGCAAAAATTTGGGGCTGGAGCTGTGTTTCAGTCTCACCATCCCACTTATTTTTGTTGTAGTTTGCAATTGGGATGCCCAGGGTACCCTGACACAAACTTTTCAGCATCCTTGCATCAGTGAAAGGAGAGGAGGGAGATTTCTCAAAGCAGCTTTGAAGGGAACTGTAGACGTATGAAGGTGAAGCAGCAGAGGATAAGAAGGAAAAAAAGCAGATACAGCTCCTCATCCAGTGCAGCCATTAAAGAGAGACTGAATGAAGTATCACCCTCCTCTTTGCCCTTTCCAGGAACAGTGGCCAGAACTGGCCTAATTTTGGTTTCCTGGGAAACCCTTCAGTGAGCATGTTTGTTGTGTCCGAATGCAAACTTAGGGAAAGGCCTGTGATTAAAGAGATTTGGGTAGTTCAGAAGGATTGAAGAAATGTGTGCATATGTAGGTTTACATGTATGTACATGTGCCTACATGTATCTGTGCGTCCTCATTTTGTGGAGGTTTGTTTCCACAAGTTAGAAGTTTCCTTCGGACTGTGCAATAGCTGAAAAGAACAGAAGGTGGCACGTTTTCAACATTTTCAGGAAGAAAAAAGTACAGTAAAGGAAACACAGGAAGGAGGTACAGTAAAAGGAAAACAAGAAGGTGATAAAGTGAAAGGATACAGATTGAAAAAGAGGACAGCTAAGCCCAGACCATACCCAATTTGATATATCTCTACTGTTAATGATTATATTAACTCTGAAGGCTATCTATGTCCCCCATTTTTGCAATTTAAGTCACCGATGCCTTCAGGGGTTTATTTTACTAGACTCTGAAAAACATCTAGTCAGTTGCAATGCATTTAATTTTCAGTACTTTATTATTTTACCAAAATTGTAAAATGCAGTTGTGTATTTTTATTTTGTTTTTAATTTGCCTTGTTTTTTCCTTAACAGTAAAATTCACACAGTGTGACCAATTTATTAAGACCTATATCAGGAAGATAAATACGGCCCTGACAGTTTCACTTTAAAGAGCAGGTACATGGGAAAGAGCACCGAGCAAAAAGAGAGCATGAAATTACACTTGCCAGAAAATCACAAAGCAAAAACCTGACAGAAATAAATTAAACAAAATGACAGAACTGTTTGTTCTCAAGTCAATAAGATCTTTCTGAATATTCAACCTGGCCTTGTGAAATTGATACCACAAACAGGTACCTTTTGATCTTCAAGCACCTTCTTGGCTTGCCTGTTTTTCTTTAAATCAGGCACTCATCTCTTTTTTTTCCAAGCCCTCAACCTATTTTAAGGTGCAGGTTCACCTCACACTGTGTGTCAGCAGAATGAAAAAGCCCTGTTTGCCGCCATCGTTGGCAACTCACCAGGTAGGGCCCTCCTTCCGTCTTGAGATTTCCTTTTCACTTCATTCCACGATGGATTTCCACAGCTCGTTTAAGGAGAAGCAGACTGAAAATCAGGTTGGAGTGCTCTGGAGGGATGGAGAGGGCTGGTCTGACCAGGACCAAAGTGACCTTTCCCTCCCTGGCTGTGGGTGCCAGGAGGCACTGAGGAGGGAAGGACCACATCCATGGGCACTCATGTGGGATAAAGCGGTGCCTTTGTTGCCCCTCTGAGAAATCTTGGACTGTGCCCAACAGCTCTTCTTTGTTTAGCAGCCAAATTCTCTCATTCCCTGGGCAGCTGATTAGCTTTTAGCTTCATACTTTCACTAAATGAAAAAGACTGTCCTAAAACATCTGGGGACCAGGGAGAGAGGGCTCAAGTGGCCCAGACACTGTCCGTGTCCCCTGACACTGGCCCTTGGAGGGATATTCTCACTGGCTGAGCCTGCTGCCTTCCCTCTACTTGGGCAAATTTCCAGGCCACTCCTAATCACAGAATCATAGAATCATTTAGGTTGGAAAATACCCTTAAGATCACTGAATCCAACCATAAACCTAGTGATGCCAAGTCCACCGCTGAACCATGTGTCTAAGCACCATACAGAATGAATCACAGAATGATTTGGGTTGGAAGGGATCTCAGAGATCACCTAGTTTCAACCCTCTTGCCATGGCAGGGACATCTCCCACTAGATCAGGTTGCTCAAGGTTCCATCCAGCCTGGCTTTGAACACTTCCAGGGAGAGGCCTTTGACAACCTCTCTGGGTAACCTGTTCCAGTGTCTTGTCACCCTCAGGATAAAGAATTTCTTCCTTATAACTAGTCTAAACCTACGCTCTTCCAGCTTCCACCCATTACCCTTCATCCTATCTCTACAGGCCCTTGTGAAAAGCGCCTGTCCAGCTTTCTTGCATGCCCCCTTCAGGTATTGGAATGCCACTATAAGGTCTCCCCAGAGCCTTTTCTTTTCCAGGCTGAATAAGTCTAACTGCAGTCCCTATTATATAATAGAAAAATATAAGCACACACATAAAATATGTACTATTTACATAGATAGATATCTACTACATACTATATAAAATGCACAAACATATGTAACTATACAAAATTTATATACAACATAATAAAACCTCTATAAAATTTATATAATAACAAAAATATATTCTATGTTTGTGTGAACATATGTGCACTTGTTGCAGTCATGCTTTGAAACCAATCATTTTGTTGGAGAATAAAACTCAGCCACTTCATGAAGAGACTGAGATAACGTACATTACCACAGCTGACAATTCCCGATGGGAACTACAGGCAATTCTAAAGGCTGCCAGATTTTTTTGGAATTGCTAGCAACACGCTTACCATTCATAATGGTGTTACAGATGTCAAATGCACAGTTCCTGAGGAAAGTGAAATTTTCAGGGGGAAGAAATACCTCCCTGGCACTTTCTTTTTAAGAGTCAAATTGGAAAGTAAAATCCAAGCTGCAGTGCACCAAGCCAAATGAGCTCAGACAGATGCTGTTACTGGTGGTCCCATTCTGATGTAGTGTTGCAGGGTGGAGGAGCTGAGGAGGTGGCATGCAAACCTGTTCAGATTAGTGTCCGATAACAGAATTGGAATTTCCTGGACAATCTGTCTAACTAGTTCAGAAAAAACCTGTCAGCAAGAGAAAGAAGCTATTTAATTGTTCACATTTAGGCTGGCTACATAAAGTGCACAGTGGTTGTGTGGGAATCACTGCCCACGAACTAAGCTTTTCCCATAACCGAATGTGGCATGTACACCCTTAGTCAGCAGTGATGATTGCACTCCCCCGTTGCACTTCTGCTCAACAGCTTTTAGGTGTCTGTGCCCGTCATGATACAGTCCCTAAATGTGGTGGGTTTTTTTCGGACCTTGTTACTAAAGTTCACCTAAGTAAGGATTTGAGCGGAGTTTAGGTGAACACAGTCTGCTCAGACTTTTGCCCCTGAAGTCTCTGATGAGACATAAATGAGTACATCCCCTATGAGGCATGATGAGTTAGTTGTTGACATTATAACTTGTGGTTGACATTGCAATATGAGATGGAAGAAGTCTCCACGGGTGCAGAGGAGCTCTGAGAATGCCTGTGCTGTCCTGCATGCTTGGATGCACTAGGGTCGCACAAGATATTGAGGGCATCTAAGCTCTGAGCACGTGAAAGTTGCTGTAAGTGTGATGCATGAGCAGCTATTACTTCACATAAAGCCATTACAAACCCCTTTCCAGATGATGTTTGGGATTGGATACAAATCTTTCTCTTCTTTCTGCTGAGAGAGAGTGTTTCAAGATCCTGGAGACAGAAGGCTGGGAATCCTGTCTCTGGGAGACTATGTAAGGCACATATTTAATAAGGTGGCCTGTGGCACTGCTGTGTGAGGCTGCTATGAGATGTGAGCACTGGAGGAAAATCTCCTGACATATCAACATGATTTTTGTCCCTCAAGAGAGAGGCTCTTGTTGCTCTGAACAGTTACCCAAATCCTAATCCAGCCTGTTTCAGAGACTTTACAAAACTGGGGACCAGTCCCTGTGGGGCACAGTGTAGCTCGATGTATTGAAATCCAAGTCTCTAGACAAGAAATGGAATAGAAGCCCAGCTATATCCCCACAAGTTAATACTTCTAAAGAATTTGATATTTATGTTTCTTTGTTCGCCAGGATCATTTTGGTGCCATTAGAAACATAAGAAAAAAAATACATCAGTAAAAGAGACACTTGATAGCCCAAGACATATTCTTTTAACCTCTTGTTACAAACAGCACAGAATAAATGGAGCATATTTACAAGGTAAATAAAATCATCAACAGTATCTTTTACCTCTGTCCCCTCGTTCTGTCTAGATCATATACCTTCACAGGATATGTACCAGGAAAAGGTTATTGACTCATGGTACCACTTCAAACAGTCCTCAGGTGGAAGTCTAGGCAGATGTGAGGTGCAGGTAAGTCAGCTCTCAGAGACACAGGGTGCTGGTGAATGCAAATTTCAATTCACACAGGAAAAAATACCTCAACACAATATGTTTTTTGTACTTTATACTATCAATTCCAAGCCTGGGACTGGCAGCTTTTTGTACTACTGTAAGGGCATGAGAGTGGCTCTTCTGGTTTGAATGATCTGCCTCTGGCAGTGCTAGTAATGGAGCTTTAGGGAAGAGAAGATGAAAAGCTGGATTCTTTTCTTGAATCCTCCCAGCTTTTTCTAGTCTGGCCTTCCTCACAGAACCACAGAATGTCAGAGGTTGGAAGGGACTCAAAAGATCATCCAGTCCAAGCCCCCTGCCAGAGCAGTATCCCCTACAGTAGGTCACACAGGAACGCGTCCAGGCAGGTTTTGAATGTCTCCAGAGCAGGAGACTCCACAACCTCTCTGGGCAGCCTGTGCCAGTGCTCTGTCACCCTCACTGTGAAAATGTTTATCCTACTGTTTTTGTGGAACCTCCTGCGCTCCAGCTTGCACTCGTTGCCCCTTGCCCTGTCACTGAACATCACTGAGAAGAGCCTGGCTCCGTCCTCCTGACATTCCCCCTTGACATATTTATAAACATTAATGAGGTCACCCCTCAGCCTCCTCTTCTCCAAGCTAAAGAGACCCAGTTCCTTCAGCCTTTCCTCATGAGGGAGATGTTCCACTCCCTTTATCATCTTTGTGGCTCTACGCTGGACTCTCTCAAGCAGTTCCCTGTCTCTCTTGAGCTGAGGGGCCCAGAACTGGACACAATATTCCAGATGTGGCCTCACCAGGGCAGAGTAGAGGGGCAGGAGGACCTCTCTTGACCTACTAACCACCCCCTTTCTAATACACCCCAGGATGCCATTGGCCTTCTTGGCCATGAGGGCACTTTGCTGGCTCATGGTCATCCTGCCGTCGACCAGTACGTCCAGGTCCCTTTCCGCTGTGCTGCTCTCCAGCAGTTCAGTCCCCAACCCATACTGGCACATGGGGTTGTTCTTTCGCAGGTGCAAGACTCTACACTTGCTCTTGTTGTAGTTCATAAAATTTCTCCCTGCCCAGCCCTTCAGCCTGTCTAGGTCTCTCTGAATGGCAGCACAGCCTTCTGGTGTGTCAACCACTCCTTCCAGTTCTGTGTCGTCAGCAAACTTCCTGATGGTGCACTCTATTCCCTCATCCCAGGTCACTGATGAAAATACTGAATAGTACTGGCCCCAGCATCAATCCCTGATGGACCCCACTAGACACAGGCCTCCAACTAGACTCTGCCCCATTGATCACAACTCTCTGGCTTCTTCCTTTCAACCAATTCACAATCCACCTCACTACATGATCATCCAGACCACACTTCCTCAGTTTACCTGTGAGGATGCTGTGGGAGACAGTGTCAAATGCTTTGCTGAAATCCAGATAAACCACATCCACTGCATGACCATCATCCATCCACTGGTTATGTCCTCATAAAAGGCTATCAGGGTGGTCAAACATGACTTCTCCTTGAAAAAAAAACGTGTTGACTGCTCCTAATAACCTTCTTATCCTTGACATGCCTAGAGACAGCATCAAGGATAAGTTGTTCCATCACCTTTCCAGGGATGGAGGTAGGGCTGACAGGTTTGTAGTTACCCAGGTCCTCCTCCTTTCTGAACTAGCTGTTGAAGTAAATAGCAGATTCTAAGGAAATTTTCTTTCACAAATTTCACTTCTTTTTTATTTTGGCATATGCATCATCCTTCAGTAATGAATCTTGCAATTTTAAGTTTAGGGCAGATGATTAGGTATTGCCTCCTTTGTTTCATCCTTCTAGCCAGCAAATTTTGTTGTGCAGAACCTCTCTAAAACATTACAAGAAACGGTGAATTATTGTTCTTTACTTACCATCTCTGTAACATTCAGGATTTAATGAACTTCTATAATACTCTTCCCTGGGTATTTCTTTCTGAGGCTGAAAAGTGGAGAAAGACTCTTATCTGTTTAATCTGTCTTTATGGAGAAGGCATTCCTTATCTTTTATCATTATTTTGTCCATTTAGTTCCATCATATGCTTTTTTTTTTTTTTTTTTTTTTTTTTTGGAAGGGAATGCAAGAGGGATACAAGCAGAAATTAAAATATTATTAAAGAGTTGGGTACAAGATGCTCTTATCCAGAATGCCTCCTCTGGTCTTCCATTATAACTGAGTTAGAGCTTTTGCTACAAAAATAGTCAAAAAGACACTAGTGAAGAAAGTTTTTACACCTGATCTTCCAGTTGCATTAGCTTAACTGGAGTACTATAACTTGTGCAGCTACAGATTCATGTTACATGTGAACTTACAAACAGGGAAATTTGTATCATGAAAATGTAGGTAACAGGAGACAGCAGGAATCCAGTGTGCACGTGAGCATTGGCCGTGAAATGAAACAAGATGCATCATTTAAGAATCTTCCAGATGTTCCCTTAATTTCTGCTGGAAGTCAGTGGTTACTTACCAAAGCCACAGTCGTGCAAAGTACATTCTGAACAGATTATCTCTTGAGATAAATAATAAGAAAACCAAAACTCAAAGAGCCAATCACATGAGGGTAATTTACTGAAGTTTTCAAAGATAAACTATTTGGTGGTAAGAGCTGAATTCTTTCAGGGTAGGAGCTGAGTCATTCTTTCAAAAGACAGCGAGGATACATTAAAAAACCTGTAAGTGCTGAAATGTAACCATACTTGGGGTGCGAAGAAAGTCATCCTGGTGTCCTGGTTTTAATTAAAACCCCCAATCCTGTGATTGTTACTCTTCAGTTTAGTCTCTTCTAAAAGGCTGCACTTTCTGAAGTTTCTGATGACACCTGATGTTACAGTTATTGCCTGGGACTGGGATGCAGAAAGGCTCTTGCTTGTATTTATTCCTATAGTGACCAAGGCCACTGCTGGCTCTTGTGTGCCACGCTGGGGGTGCCGGCTAGTAAGAGGGGGCACAAGGAAGTGGAAGGTTGTACCTCTGGGGGGAGGTGACAGACAGGACAGGCGACCAACGAGAGTGTTCCATTCCATATATGTCACATTCAATATAAATTGAGTGATCATTAGAGTTCTCTTTTCTGCAATGGCTGGTGTCCAGGGAAGACTCCATCCAATCTCCTGCTTTTGATCCGGATCCTGAGTTCCCGAATCCAGCTCCCTGTATCCAGCTCCTGCCACCGCTGAGCCTGGGGCTTCCCCAGTGCCTCCTGCTCTGCAGCACCAGTGGGGATTTCTATCGGGGGAGAGTCAGGTTCCATATCGGGCTTATATATAGTTGTATATAGTTCTTTATTTTTATCATTTCACTATTATTCCCATTAGTGTTTCATTAAAGCTGTTCTAGTTTTTCTTTCCTAACCTGTAAATCTCCCTGCATCATTCGCCTTTTCCTTCCCATTCGAGTGGGGGGAAAAGGGGGTTAGAGAGCATCTGTCCATGTTTAGTGGCCAGCCCAGCCCTAACCCGCGACACCTGGACTTGCTGGAACATGCTTACATGCCTTAGTAGTATCAGAATCCCACTAAGTGCCAAAACAAATGTGGACCTGACTTGATCACTGTGGATGATCT
The DNA here is from genome assembly GCA_020746105.1 of Trogon surrucura. NCBI lineage: Eukaryota > Metazoa > Chordata > Aves > Trogoniformes > Trogonidae > Trogon > Trogon surrucura. Next base: position 29,163,399 of record CM036617.1, on the reverse strand, counting down.
CGGTGTGGGAAATTAATGGCCTTTGATTTACTGATAGCACTACAGTCCAGTGACCAGATTCTGTATTTATTTACCACATACATAGCTATTTATATTGGAACAGGACAGAAATGCTTCCAGTCTGATTTGCCCAACACAGAACTCACAGATATGACACTGTGTGGCTCAGCTCAGCCTAAGTAACTTCTAAGAGAATGATCCACTAAGTAAGTTTAAGTAGTAGAAGAGCAAAGTAGAAGAGCAAAGCAGGAATCCCACAGAAATCAGAGGCCAGTACTGGCCCGTTTACAAAGGCTGGGATGAGAGGGAGAAGATTCAGAGTTGTTTTCTCTTTCTGCATCATAGTATCTATCTATATAACAGTTTCATTGTTACTGTTTACACCTAATTTACTTCTAACTGATTTGCCATTGGGGAAAAAAAATCTAATAAGCTGGCACAGGAAACAACTGACAGCAACATCAGCACTGCAGGAACAAGAAGATTGCTTCCTGCAGACCCACCTTCACTTGTCAATCAGTCTTGTACAATGAAACCTGCCAGTGCACAGGAATGTGGCACTCCAACCTATAAAGGACTTGCAGACATCTAGAGATTCCTGATCTTCTGGAATTGAAAGAAAAATCCCTCTCTGAGCCATGAGTACAACCACGATGATGAAAAAATGACCTCTGTGCTGAACACTTCATGACCAGAAAACAATCAGTTCAGGAACAAAGGAGTGAGATCTAATGCAAACACAGTCGAAAGTTTATGTTCTTCATCGATGTGGCAAATTATTTTTCCTTTACACTGTACTACTGACCCCCCTCCACAGTGTGATATTCATACACAAATTCTAGATCAGTAACCAAAACAGAAGCAGTTTTATTCTGTCCTGATACAAATGTCAAATATCACAGCCATAAACGTAAGCAAAAAATTGTTCCAAATAAATATGCATGGAAAGATTTTTGGTGGCTTGATAACAAATTTAAACACAGTAATTATTGTATAAATGGTTTAACATGGTATTACTGCTAGCAGAATAAGCATTTCCAGGGAAAAGAAGATTGAATACATAATCTGGAAATAGATTAAATATATATAAAAAATATACTCAGTTTATTGCATGGATAGATAAATATTAACATATCTGTGCACATAACTGGGAACGAGGCACTTATTCAGGTTAGTATAAACAAGGCCACTTGTTAAGTAGAGGGGAAAATGTTAATAAGCCTCCAAAAGATCTGGCTGAAATCTAAAACCTTGAAGCCATAACAAAAAAGGCATGCTGTTACGGATGTATTTATAGTTCACTGAATTGTAAGAAATCCAATTTCTTAAGAAAGGGACAAGTCTGGCAGGCCTTACTGAAAACATTGGGATGTTTTCTTAGGCAAAAGACTTTGATATCTGACTCATGAATCCTACTCATGCTTGTCCAGCTTTTCAGTGTTTGCTTTGTGTTTTTCTTTGTCATCACCAGTTTGCACTATTATCTGATATACTGTTAGAAAAACATTAGTCTGATAATCCCCATCAACTAAAACATTTTACAGAGTTGTAATCAGACGCCATTCAAAGCAGTGATCAAGTTGTTGACTGGACTAAATATTTGGGTTATAGAACACATGAGTTTTGATGTGACTTTATAAAAAGAAATAATAACGAAAAAAAAAGATTTTGCCTGCAAGCAACTTTAACGATATTTCAGTCTGTTAAAAACCAAAAGCAGAAAAATAGCTCTACTCATAAACACCTAATTTCTGTATTTTTTATATATATATTTTTAAAAAGATCTTCTCTGCTTATACAAAACAGGCATTTTATAAATATTAAAATGTTCTATTATTTACATGTGTTCCATTTTACTGTAGAATCATTGACTGTTGTAATCCAAACACGCAGGTTCTAGGAGACAAATTCTGCATTTCTCATGATATTGATTTGACATATAGGCACAAAGGCAAATTTGATCTTAGGTTACATTCGCAACTTAGTGGTGAATTTAAACTAAATATAAAAAGTATTCGTGGGTGTGTTAAGTCTTTGATCAATCTTGCACACATAATACATGGATCACAAAACCAGGAACTTCATTAAAAGAGTAAATTAATGTCAGTTGACCAGGGAAAAGGTTTAATGCAGTGAGCACGTCTTATGGATAATTGTTTCAGGCTAGAACTCAGATTAATTAAAAAAAATAATGACTGCCTGATTTTAGTAATGGAGTTTGACCCTCAGGTTGCTGCAAACATCCTTCAATTAAGCAGCATGAATCACAGTCTCCAGAACACCTGGAAAAGGTAGGGCAGATTCTCAGCTGATTCATTTAGTGAAAAACTGATGAAATCTCATTAAATAAAGGAAGCCTTAACAATACAACTCTAAAGCAAGAGCTACTAACATGAGTCTCTCTGTGAGCACATTCACACTGTACCACGAACCACAGCAGAGATATTCCTAGGCTAGTAGACCTCAGAGTTTCTGAGTCTTTATGGCTCAGAAGACGGTTGTGCAGAATTACTAGGTGAGGTCTGTGTGTGTTAGCAGAGCACCACACCCAGGCCAGGAAGCCTTTCTGGATTGATTTTTTAGTTCAGAGGCAGCATTGCGTGCTTGCAGCCAGGCTTCTTTCAAGTTGGTTCCTGCTCCAGTTAACTCAGATCTCTGCAGCACGGTCCCCAGAATACCAAACATCAAGTGTATTGAGGCTTAAGACAGTTTGGAAGCTGCCTGCACCCACCACCGAGAGATGGTGGAAAGGAACAGGTAATTTAGCAACAGTTTCAACAACCCGATTCAGATTTTATATCACTTATACAGTTTAACTCCAGTGACTCGAAAGGACTTACTCGTGTATAACATTAGTGTGACAAATGGGACGATCTGTCCCGAAGGTTACATAACTTTCATAGCCAAGCATTTGGCAGGGTATCTTTGGGACAGAACCTGTCTGGATGAGAACTGACATGGGACACTGCTGATCCAAGCTTCTGTGGAACATCATGCTGCTGTATTATCTAAGTCAAGACCATTGAGAGAAAATTACAATTACTCTTGCAAAAGTAGTCACTTGTTAAAAAAATGCCCAACAATGACCCAGCATGTTTGTCAAGATGTGCTATGATTATACAGTAATAAATATTACTTGATTCAATCAAATGTAGGTTTTTTTCTTCACTTTGTTGCCATTTAACATGGCAACTGACAATCACATGCTGGATTCAGTATCATGATTCTTAGGCTCAGTTCAGGCAGAACCTTGTCCTCTGAATTTTGAAACTAACTCTATCATCTTCTCTAGGTACGGAAATACTAATGCTTGCATTTCCTAGCAGTGAATACGTACTAACAAATATAATTTACCTTACAAGACTACCATGATCCATTATAAATTTATGAGGACATAAGCGTCCAGCTTCTGTGAAAACCAAAATTCTTTCTGGATTTGTTGCATTCTTTGGCTTTACATAAACATAAATAAGGAAAAAAAAATCTCAGATTAAATAGCTGAATAGGAATCTGCAGAACAGAGTATGTGTCGCATCCAGTGACATGCAACCTCTTATGCTATGCTGCCTAATCTAGCTGTCTTTTGAAAAAGTTCAGTTACATATAAGTAAAAAAAATAATTAAAAAGATCACTGGTATAGCTTAAGGGAAGTCAAAAGGACAGAGGATTCATGCCTAAGGCATTTCATCACCTTTCAGACTAATTGCAGACATTGAGTTCTTTGTGAGAAACAGTACAAAATTTAACTGACGGTTGTAAGGATTCCTCCTCTCAAGTATTCTATGTTTCCAAAGAAACAGAAATCCTCTCTTATTGCAGACAGGATATATAGCACCTTTGGATAGCTTCTTCCACTTTTTTTAAACATCAGAAAACACAAAACCAAACCAAAATATCTCCCTTACAATGCAGTTCCTTGAATTGCTGTTTAAGATTAGTGCATGACACAGGGACATCAGGATTACCTCTCATGCAAAGTGGGAGATTCAGTAAGGATCCTTCTACTGTTGAGAATGGCAGCAGGAGTTCAGGATGAAAAATTTCAAGTACACCTACAAGCATATGAACTCTTTGTTCCTCATGAGTCACCATGATCTGATGCTGACAAAGTGCAGTTTAACTTTGTTTTTGAGGCACTCTGGAGACTCCGGCTTCAATCCTGTGGTCTTGGAATCAAACCTCTGAGCTGTCACTGGTGTAACTGGATGGGAGCATCATTGGTTCATTGCTGCTCGACTCCTTCGAGGTTTCCTTCTTCTCAGAATTTTGTTTCCATTTTAGCAGTAGAATGATGATTGCAATTAAGCAGATGGCAAGGAAAATGGCAGTAGCTCCACCAATGATTGTGACTATGCTGACTCCTGCACTTTGGTTATTCAGTTCCCTGGGGAGAACACCATTGACCCCAACCTCCCTTTGAGGAACCTGTTTCTTGCTGGTGCGATCTAATGCTATGTGCTGTATATTTGTTCCTCGGTTGTTTTCTACTCCAATGTCTTTTGCAAGTTCTGGGTCTGGCTCAGCTCCCCTCTTCTGACGTCTCTGTGTGGATGCTCCTGGGCTCCCACCACTAAAGAGCGAGTGGTACTGGTGCTCCACGCTTCTTTTGCCAATTCCGCGGTTAGCATTCTCTCTTGAACGTACCGTGTAGATTGTATGGACATACCACTCCCTACCCAAAGACACCTAGAAAGACATAATTTTTTGTATTTATCCACACTCACACACAATCAGGATAGTACTATACACAGAGGAAATAAACCACTGTTCTGAACTGATTGCCTAGACAAGTACGTTCAAAATCATGTACCGATAATCTTCTGCTGTGTGTCAACGTGCACCAGAGGACCCATGTTTTCTACGAAATTCTTAAGAGGGGGTAGTCTTCAATCCTCTCCATGGCCAGACTCCATGGCTATTAGGTGCAGAGGAAGAAGTATAACCTTGGCACTTTTCTGGTACTGTTACTACCAATGGCCATACAAAGAATGTCAGCTGTAGGCAGGCCCAGAAGAGGACTTTCCAGGTCCAAATTGAGAGCTGACTAAGCCCTAGTTGTGGCTCTATTTCCATCTTAACATAAGAAAACAATTTTTTACCGTGAGGATGGTTAAATATTGGAACAGGGAGGCTATGGAATCTCCATCCTTGGAGATATTCAAAATCCAACTGGACACAGTCCAGGGCAACCCACTCTAGGTGATCCTGCTTTGAGACATTCTGCAGAGGTCCCTGACCACCTCATCCATTCTTTGATTGTGTGCACACAAAATTCTGAGTATCAACTAGATTTCGATGAAGTTCAGTATAAGTCCTTATGATTCTTTTACTTTTTGTCTTTGACAAGTGAGAAGGGAAGCAATAAAAAAAATGCTGTGGAACAAGAAACTTAACACATTCTTAGAAGAAATGCACACGAATAATTTGTGTAATTTCTGCTTACACTGTGGAATTAAGCACGAGAAAATCATAGTATCCCCACAAAAATCAATTAATAAGTGCTCCAAATTTTATATCTAGAAATTTTTAAGCATTCATAATCTTGCTTGACTGTCACCGGAATTAGAATAAATCTTTCTATTGGTTTCAATATGATTTAACTGTTAACAACACTTCTTGCGCAAGTGTTTCTTGGTTCAGTACTCTTGCTAATAAGCTACAGAAATCATACCTGAAACAGAGGAGTTGAGTCTACTTTAAATCCATCAGAACCTGGCTGTTTAACTAATGGAATTGCTTCAGGATCATCTATTGCAAGTTTTGCATTAAAAAGCACATTTCCAAAGCTTGTGGCTTGTGTCTCCGGCTGAGCTTTGTCCTACACGGTCATGGAGGGAAAAAAAGTTTGTAAAGCACAGATTCATTTCTTCTAGGAAAAACATATAAATTGTGTAATTTACACGTGCTATTTTATGCACTCCAGTGTAATATCAAGAGAAAAGACATGAGAAACAGTTGTGATCACATCTGACTTGTATTAACTTCTAATTAAAGTTTTGCCTCAACTTTTTTGTTGAAATACAAGGGAGAAACACTGGAGAACAACTATAACTACACTTCTAAAATAAAAAAGATACATAAACATGGTCTGAAATAAAAGTGAGAAGCCTGTTTCCCAGTTTAAAGAACCTATCTTTCACTTCTATTAGCAGACATTCATATAAATTAGTTTAGATAAATAATCATCTTACTTAAAGACACTCTCTAAAAGTTGGACATCAGGTCTACAGTGGCCTAGGCCTATTCTACAATTATTTTCAGAAGGAAAATCTCAGATATTCTAAGCCAGCTTTAGAGGTAGTCTCCCTATTGACTACAGAGGTAACCTGGATGACTAACTTTATACACTGAATCTTGGATGGCTAAAGCTGAAACAAGCTCAAATCTTTAACTTGAATATCACCTAAGACTTCCTCTGTAGTTAGTGTGTGATACAGACAATGCAGAGAAAAAATCTACATTGGGATTCTAACTTATGTTGAACTGTAAATGATGGGAGTCCTCACAAAGATTAAGAACTGAATCAGGGGGGAGAAAGTTAAGATACTGCCCTTATCAGTTCATATTAGTCTGGAGCTTGAGGCAAAAATCTGGTGCCATTAACACTGTAAATAACAGATGGTTTTGAATCAAAAAGAAGTTAGAAAAAAACCCCAAACAAATATATATGTGCATCCTCCCAGAATTAGAACACTCACCACAATCTTAAACCTGTACAGAAGGGATGGAGAATCAGCAAGGCACCCATATTCAGTGTTGGATGGGTTATATTTGGGTACATAACCATCAGTTCCTGTGCACAGGAAAACCTTCTCGATGCTACAGTAGAAGGAATCACCCAAATTCTGCACTGGATCCACCATCACCCGACCATATATGATATCACCTGTAAACAGCGCACACAGTTGACATCCTACCACACTGTAACATTTAGCACAGTACTGAGGTTAATTTAGTAAGCTTAGTCAAGAAGCTGAGTGCAGTGTAGTGTGACTATATCCAAAGGCATTTTGCTGCCCCGCTTCTTCTGTATGGTTGTCAAAGGCTGTGACCAGAGTGAACACTCTTCCATTTACCCTGGGCCACATAATGACAGCAGGAGGCCATTTGCTGGTGCTATAACTTGAAACACTTCAGGGGCTGCTTTAGTTTTGGATTGTACCGGGGTCTTTGTTCAAAAAGTGACTTAAAACATGGTGGACTTCTCTGTACCAGACCAGGGTGTAGGTTTTGGCTTTATGACAATGCACTTTGTTGCAGAGATCTTCTTCTTTATGTCAGTAGAATCCTGTTCAGGCTGCATAAGAGTTTACTTATACTTGGTCAGACTGGCATACTGTACAAGTGCAATGAACGTTATGAAAAGTCACTGAGATGTTATTTGAGATTTGGCTCCTCACTGTGTAATTGCATTTCGGCTGTCTGGTAATGTTAAAGATAAGACATGCTTTCCAGGCCTCTACAAATAACCTGGACCATTGTTACAAAGGCAAGAAAAGTATACTGTATGCAGTGGTCAGATATATATATATGATGGAAAAGAAGTTAGACAGGTTGAGAATCTAGAGAAGGAAAGGAGAAATGTCACATTGCATTTAAAACAATTTGAAGAAACTGCAGACCTCGAGAAAGAGAGACCAGGTATGTGCTGTTCAAGAGATGGTGCAAATACTTCACAAAAACCAGTCATATATTCAAGGTTCTGTCACTAATGAATGAGCAAAAGAGGCATGTGAGAAAAGCAGAAGTGACTGCTTAAGTCCACTGACAGAATGTATCAATTGAATCAATCTTCCTACTCCTAACCTATTCAGTGGAGCACAGGGGGAAGGAAGAAAGGCTGGATGACATGCAAGCATTGTTCAGTAGTAGCAAAAACACTGGCACGTTATCAACACTGTTTTAGCCACAGATGCAAAGCACGGCACCATAGTGGTTGTTATTATGAAAATTAATTCCATCCCAGCCAGAGCCAGTACACTCACCCACAACAAAAACTGTTTAATATTCACTTATCAACTAAGAATGTTCTTAGTACCAGCCAATGTTTATAAAGTGCTCAGCTTATGAGAAATGGCACCAGTACTGCAACCCTCAGACACGACAGTTTCAGTGTAGATTGGCCAACAGCTCCAATGTGAACTGACAAGTAGGAAAGGAAAATGCAAAACAACACAACCAGCAAGCCCAAACCCTTACTCTTATCTTGATTGAAAGAAGTTCCTGACAGTGTGGGACACATACTAAATGTGCATCATTTGTGCACAAACTATACCTTCTGAGAAAGCAACATCACTTTCTTGTCCAAAGCCCATTGAGCCATCAGAGAGCCACAGTGTCTTTTTGGAGAGAAGGAACATCTGGGTGTTCAAGCTGAACTCAGCAGCCACAGGATCACTGACCTAAAACACAAAAGCATAAGGCTCTTCAACAAGGATGCTTTAATGACTCCTAAAACACAGCATGATCTCCTCCCAATGTACATTATTTATCAGCTCCACACATCTACATAAAATAATACAGTTGAATCAAAAAGTTTTCCTTGTACTAGGCATATATTGCTATATATTTTACATGCATACAACCTTTGGGTTATCTGCCTCTGCGATATTTGATAGGATTCTATGTTCATTTCTTCCCACTGTGTTTTTCCAAATCCCAGCCAAGGAGGTCCCCAAGGCAACGTATGTGTGGGGGTAATGTGGTGAAAATATTTCCCTCAATAACTTGTCTCCCTCTGGCTCAGGACAGCCTGTTCTCTCTATTCCATTTTCATTCTTACACTCAAGTCCCACCTCTGCATCTGATCTTCTGCCAATCATTTGAAAGCACACATTGCTGAGGGTTTATTTGCAAGCATTAGTTCTTCTGATGTGCTGCAGGATATCAGGTCTTGCATGTAAAAATGCACGAAGTCATTTGAATATCTTTTTATGCTAAAATTTATCTTTATATATTTGACACAGTTATCTATGCTTCTTCCTTGATTAAATTACAAAACTAAAATAAAATAATATTATCATTGGCAGGTTCTCATTGCACCATATAATATAAGTTAGAGGGCAAACTATACAGGCATGTGGGAATAAAAAGGGAAAGAATACAGTGAACAGAAGAGTTGGGAAGAGCCCAAAATTCAAATCAATGCAATGCACTCAAGGAAACAATGTAAAAGGTGCATACATTCAAAAAAAAAATACGGAAAAAGAGGCTGCTAAACAAATAAAAATGGTAACATGTATATGTATATTTATGTATATGTGTTTGTGTGGAAAGGAAGGAAGGGAAGCAGTAAAGAAAACACTCTACCTGGCACATGGACAAGTGACTGATGGAATTAGATATAACAATATCGACAGAAACTACTGCTGGAAGTTATACAAATGATATTTATCCTTCTTCAAATCACTTTTTCACAATGAAGTCACAAAGCTATCAAAGCAACAGGATTTGGCAAGAAGAACGTATAGCAGAAATATTTTTATAAACCTACTGCTACTCTTCAGAAAGAGGAACCCCACCCCCACAGCTTCTTCACAGGAATAAAAATTAAAGAAGTAATTTCCATTCTCTTAGAATGCTTCCTTCAAAATGCCTGTGATTCAGGCTATTGGATTGCAGTCCCACAGCTTCAAATACCTGACTGGCACAACTGGTTTCTAGCTGTGGTTGTGAAAGAGAATCAAGTACAGCCTCATCAGGCTCCTCCTGGGAAGAGCAAATGTCCCCTCAACTGGAAATAAAAGGCACTGACTTCAGCCACACAGCAATGGTCTGGGCAAACACTATGAACATAGCTATGAATACATTTCTTAGGCATCTTATTTGAAGTTACTGTTTTTATTTCAGTTTTACATGGAAGTCTCAGTGCTGTCAGTGGCTGACACAGAGCTGATATTTATTATAGTAGTTTAAATGTAATTATTCTGGTGTGCATTTGAGAAAGTTTAAATAAGAGTTCTTAAAAAAATAATTTCTGAGGATGTCCTGGGTGAGAGGAGTACTGTCAATTTTTTTTCTGCCTATTTGCCATATCCATCAACTCTGCATACGGATGATATGGGCATAATGTAGCTCACTCATGGTAGACATCCTCACCTCCACGGTACCAAAGCCCATGAGATACTTGATAGACCAAGAAGCAGAGAGCTCTTGAAATCAGTCCAACCTAGAACAGCAAGTACCCTGACTATAGAAGTGCTTCTGTCAGGAAATAGTCACACACATTTAAAGAAGGGAGATGCTGAAAGGATGGAGATAAGCAGAGTTTGGAGGTTGAATGCTGTTCATGTTCAGGAAATCCCAGAGTCAGACAGTGGTAACACAGTCTTCACTAGTGTTCCAGGCTATTTGCTTCCCTTTTCAGGAGCCACAGAGAAAGGAAAAAGGAGATGGGCAGATATAGGTTAAAGAAGGAAATGCTGAGCAAAAATCTCTAGAGGAAACACCAAATACATTGTCTTCTCACTATTTGACTCTTAAAATGATCTCTCACTCACAACCAATGAAAACAATTGTGAAGAAAATTGGAAAAAAAGTTGCAAGAAAACAAAAAGCCTCATATTAAAAAGCCCAAGAAGATAATTCAGTACAGCAGCTGGAGCACTAGACTAAGAACTAGGAGAAATATCTCGTGTTATGACACTGCTGCAATTTTGCACCTGATCCTTATTTTGAATCGATGTACCTGACACTTCCATACACTGTGTTATTAAAGCTTTATCTGATATAATGACCCCTACAGTTTCCATTTATTTATTCCAAGGCAGTTCTTAGTTTTAGTCATAGTTCTTATTTCTTAGTCATAGGCTTATTTCAGGTAAGAGTTAGGTCCCACCCTAGGCTCCTTTGACCATTTTTGCAACAATTTTTGTAGCTCTTTTGAATTTTCTTTGAAAAATCTTCTTGCTTATACTAGGACGAGATACAAGCTGTCATTTAGCATTGCTGTGAATTGCTTTAGAGTTCCTAGAAGCAGATTAGAAATCCCAGAGAAAAGTTGAAGTGCTGAACTGCTATAAATTCCCCCCAGACCCTCCATTCAAACTTTTTCAGAATGTTTTGCTGGTTAACTCTGAGAAGGTAGGTTTCATGTCAGATCATGTATCATCTCTCTGCTTTGCCAGGACTTAATGTCGTATCAGGAATAATCTGTTCTCCTATAGCTGGCATAATGCCCAATGAAAACATAAAGGCTGCATACATTCCCTTGTGTACTCTGGCTAATTCAACAGGAAAGTGATTGTGTATCCCTGACTGATCTGGATTGGATTTATACGGTAAGATGATATAACAGCATACATCTCTACTATTAATGAGCATGAAACCACAGCCACACTGTTCCAGTGTTAGTTGTGCTAGCTCCAAATAACAGAAATGATATAACTTCCTTCTTGCTCATCCAAAGGTCACACCAATCTTTTTGATAACACTACAAACTGGCAGTTTATGTTCTGTTAACTATTCAACATGACCTCCAGATTTTTTTCAATTAATGCTTTCTACAGCAGAGTTCATTTCACTCTATCTCATTCCCAGCTATGAACCTTCACAGCTGGGCACTGTGAAAAGTATGATTTTTGCCTGTTTCCATGTTATCATATGATCCATATTTCTCTGGCTGGGATTTGTGTCACTTCCATGAGTCTTAAGCTAAGTATTTTACCAATGTTGGCTACCTACACTTCTTCTACAGTCAGTGAAGAAATTCTTACCTTAGGACTGAATGAACCTTCCTCTGGAAGTCCCACTTTTAATATCAGAGACCTAGCTCTGATTTTTGTGACAGATAAAAACCTTCTAATAACAGTTTTATGTTTTCCAAATTACTTGATAAAACTATTTCATACCAAAGCCAACAGACAAGTAAAGAATTCCCAAAGGTTAGTTCATATCACAGTAACTATCCGCCAAACCAATGTCAGTGAGCTTCCTATTGATTATCAAAGACTGGCCATGCATTGAGGACAAAAAACCATTTTTGCTCTTACATTAGCCTTTCCCAGTTGGGTAAACCTGGTTAAATAGCAGGAGAGCAGTACGTACTGTCCCACCAATTTAGGAATTGGTTTGTTTATAAGCAAATAAATTCAGGTTCTAGCACTATTATTACAAGACCAACAAAGCCGATCTGGGAATCAAACTAAAAAGGAAACATGACAAACGTATCATTGGGGTGGTACCTGCTGGAATCGAATATCCAGATCAAATGTGATGGGCTCTCTGGGACTGCAGATCACTGGTAGGCTGTATTCCTGATGTGGAGCAGTGGTACAAGCTATCAGCTTCAGTGTGTACATTCCAGAATAGTCTCGAACCTTAAGGGACAGAGAGAGAGAGAGAGAGCAAGAGAGAGGGCTGTTCCACCAACATCCTAACAGGCCGAGTCAACAGAAGACACAGTGAAGGTTGAGGGTTTACCGCAAAATCTGAAACGAAGCTCCACTGCTGTACTGGCTGATTGTACGTTGGCTCGCTTCGGATGAGGCTGAGGCTAAATGTCAGACCCGGGTGATCAGCTGACATAACCATGGAAGTTAGAGATGAAGCTAGAAACATGCCAAGAGACAGATTTGTCACCTTTAGTGTTTCACTGCAAACTCTCAGAGCCTGAAAAACATTCCCAACAATTCATAAACCATAATGCCATAGTTGATGTGAATACCTTTACAGGGCACTGGCTTTTATTAACTGCAACTAACAAACTCAATTACAGTCAACACAGCTGGGCACCCTTGATTCTTGTTCAAGTGTCTATTAAACGGTTGATTTTGGGCTACACAACTGGGACTGTATGAAGATTAAATTTAACAGACAGGCAAAACAGTGAGAGTGGAATGGCAAAGATCTATAATCCCTCCTGTTTTAAACTTGGAATGTCAACCCAGGGAACACAAAATAATTTCTCTTAGCAATGTAACTCTTTCAGCTCTGCCTGATAGGCAAAACCTAGCACACTAGAAGGCAGCTGAGAAAAAATAGAAGCACTATGATGGAATTTTAAGGTTAATAAAGTTGAGTTAAATTAAAAGAGATTTCTTAATTTTTTCTTCCCTTCTCATTATTGTGCAGTAGATTTAATTTAGTTAGATAATCTTTTCCATGGCTGGCATTCATGCTTAGATTTATGTCTGTAGACATAATCTTACACCTGTGATTATTCTGAATAAAGTCGATGGGGTTTAAACAGATTAAATTGCAGGATCAGGTCCTCAGCAAAGACTAACTGAATGGCAGAAAGAATGTTTTATTAACAGAGTGATACAAGACCTTTTCTTACTCTCTGAAAAAAGTCTAAGTAACCTAGAAAGGCTTCAAGTTAGAAAAGAAATTTTAATGTTATCTAAGTGTCTAGGATAACATAAGTAAATAGCTAATCACAACTTTTGAATTAAAAACATATATTCATAGATCCCTGGTGGACAGAATGGCCTAGATCTTAATCTTTCTTAAATCAGGCTCTTTACAAGTGGAATTATCTACTTTTTATCGAATTCATGCATATTTCATTCAGTTTGACAATCTGAATATAGTCATCAAGGACAAGTAATAAATCCCAAGTAGAAGAAAAATCCTCATCTGAAGAGCGCCGTTCATAAATTCAGATATCAGCAGCAGAATAAGAAAAATTAATAGTATAAAATTTGGGAGGAGAGTCTTTGTTTTTACAGTACTGCTAAAGCGTAGATTAAGCTTACCAGGATGGGACATCACAAACAGACCATGGAACCGGGCTTCAGTCTTGAAGTTGACAACCAAGCGCCCCTCTTCACTAATACGCATGCTGGTTGGGTACAAGGAACCTGGCAGCAGAAACCAATTCACAAGGCTTATTCCACTTGCAGATGACCAATAAACCACACTCCTATGAAACAGCAGCCCCAGTTTTTCATTTCCCCTTGTCATGTCAGTTGAAGACAGTTGAAAAGTCAAATGAAAAGGAAGAATACTTTTGTTTTCACCAAGTATTCACGCTGACTCCTATCAATGAAAGCTGCTTCAGAGATACTCTTTATCAATATTTCCTTATTATCCCAAGGTAGCACCCACCAACATTCAGTTGTAGTAACTGGTTGTGGCTTTCATGGCAATCTGCTTGAGGGTGCTTGAACCTGTGTAACTCATGCTGACAGACTTTGCACTGCTGGTGATGAATCTGGCCCAAAACATAGGCCTAATGTTTCCTAATTTCAGGTTGCAAGGTCTTGTTTATATGTCAGAAGTGGCTTCTTGCTGTAGCTTGCAGCCAAGTCCCTTTTTCTCTAAAGTTCCGCAAAGCTTCGGGAGTTTCCTCCAGTGCTCCCTTACAGAGAGACAGTGATGTGCCACCATTCTGCTTGTCATGAGCAAGAAGGAAACAGGAATGTTCCTCCATGAAAGTGTCAGAAACATAACAAACTCACCCATGAGAATGTATAGTACCCATGCAAAATCATCCACACCAATCATATTTATTGGTACATTGGAAATAGATAGAGAGACAGATAGATAGATAGACAGACAGACAGACAGACATGGCTTTAGAAGACCTTGATTGGTTTACAGTTTTATGAAGAATTTATGTAGAACAATTATATATATCCACATGTATGGAAATAAACTGGAAACTAGTCAACCCCTCCCTGTCCAGAAAAACAGCTGCTCATTGCACAAGGCTATGGACTGAGAAAATACTGCCCAGGTGGGATTGGGATGTTTGTCACGTGTTTTGTGCTGTTTTCAAAAAGAGCTGCCAATGTTCAGCATCTCTAAAGACCTGGTCAACAGCTTCTTAAACAGAGAAATAAAAAAAAATTAAAGTATCAAAGACAGGAAAATGGTGACAGAGAAACGCAGCACAACTGCTGAGACTGAGGTTGCTATTCAGTGACAAGTACATCATGTCATTTGTGGCATGTGGCTTATTCTTTAGGTATGGCATGACATGTGCTTCATTCTTCATGCACTGTGGATTCCCCTTGCCACTCCTCATTTCCTTCTCTGAACATGACAGAAACTGCATAGCAATGACTTCTGTAGTCTGCATATAGAGTTTACAGAAACAAAAAATGGTTTTACGTTCATTGGGGTCCTGAAATCGTGCAAGCGCACACACATAATTATAGTTGATGCCTGTACTCTATGTTAGGTTGAGACAGATAGGAACACCTGAAGATTAATGCTAAGAAACTTACAGTAAATTTTCATGAATAGAACAAAGCAGCATATAGGTGTAACTATACATTTTAATCTTTCATAGACATCTTCATGTCACTATTAAAAAATAATAAATTAACTTTTTCAAAGATAAATTCTGTAATGATAAGATCTGACCTGTAGACTAATTACAGTCGCAAACATTTACTGACAGTATCTGTCATATTTAAAGAATGCTTCACAGTTTTCTACTTTAATACATAGTATAGGCTATTATACATTTCTGCATTTTTCATGCTTTTGAAATATCAAAAGTTTCTGAAACTGTACATTCATGGCCAGAAAAAAATTATATCTCAGAAAATTTTTTTTTTCATTAAAGTGCAAACATTTTATACGATAACAGAATATGAATACATAGTGAACGTTGAAATTTTGAGTAGAAATAGATGTGTCAGTTTTTGCAGGTGTACTTCATACGTAACAAGACAATTATCTTTCTATGCAATAAAAGAATGGATGTTAACTCTACATGTTTTCCATAAACACCTCAGCAGAGAATTGTCAGTGCTGGGAAATGACAGATTGTTTGCAGCTGATCATAAACGATATGCTATATATTTTTTCTAGTATTACAATGACTGAAAAAACATCCTACTGTGTGCAAATTATGCTCTTAGAAGCTGAGTTCGATGGGAAGAAATCCAACACCCACCGTGGAGCTCTGCTTCAGGTGGGCTCCCGATCCCGTCCTTCCACAGGATGGCAGTGTCATACACAAAAGTCAGCCGGAGCTCGGACTGGAGGTCGAAGTGCTGCCAGCCTCCCACACCCACCGGGGAGTGGAAAACGTAGGAGACATACAAGGGGACTCTCAGCGTGACATAGGACTGTACCAGGTTGAGAACCTAAAGGAAATTATTGATGCAGGTTAGTGGTCATGAAAGACGGCATTGCACAGGTAATCTGAACGCAAGAGAGGACAGAATTTGAAGCAAATGTTGTGACGGAATCAAGTTCTTTCATTCTGAAAATCACAGATGAAGTACAAACCACCACATCTGATGAATTTCAGCTGAGCTTACAGCCCTTCAAGTTTCATTTTTGAATTTTAAATTGAATAGGAGTTCTGGTAAAACATAAACCGCTCGATTTTGACTTGTGATTTTTGTTTAGGTTTTTAAAGTATGTGACTAACATAGCTACAAATGAAATTTGTAGAAATTTTTTAAATATCCTTTTGCACTGGCTCTTTTCTTGCACCTTAACCTTTTGCCTACATTCTTACATTATCATCCTTTAAGAACGGTCTGGTCTGGTCAGTGGTCTTCTGGAAGACCCTGAATTTGCTCAGACGTCATTGCAAGACTGAATCCTTGGACTGTATTTACTTATCTCTGGAACTACTTCTTCCTTTGTGCATGGATAGCAGCTAGCACACTGCATGCAAACAAATAAATCAAACTGTTTACAACTGGAAGAACTAAAAATAATATGCAAGTTGATATATATTTAAAAATAGAGCCTTTATGCATATATATTACAAAACAATAGCATTGTAACTGTTATCAGATAATTACATATTCTTTATATATATTTTGATAAAAAGGCAAGAAGAACAGTGTCAGCAAACTGTCACCTCTTAAGATAGCTCTTACATGACACATAGATCCAAACCTTTTTGAAGAGACTTTACATTAATGCTTTGTTAAAAAATACTTTTCCATTTGTATTTCTGCTTAGAAATGTGTAATCCAGATCCTTGTAGAACCTTCTAGATTTTCTTAGAAAGATGTGGAAGGAAAGGCATTGAGATCTTCTCCCAGTGGGAAAATTTTCAAAAGCATAAATGCTGTTGAACTCTCATTTACATGCAAGAGTAAATACGTAAATTTGGACATCTGAACATGTCCCTGGAGTGATTATCTTCCAAGCTTCTAAAGAGTGTTTTGCACTGTTAGAAAACCCCAACATTCAAAGAACTTTACAAACTGTGTAAGAATCAAACCGTTTCAGGGTTCACTCAGTGACATCAAGGATCCGAATATCCATTACCTTGCAGCTGCTTTACACTTCCAAATGGCAGAAAGAACTTCTGGTAATACTGTGAAACCACAGATTTACTGCCTGCATTGACTAAACACTCTCAACTAATTAAGGAGTTCATTATCGCAAATGTTTGTAGTTGCCACAACCCACTTTCACACGTGACGCTCCTTGATCTACACACTATGGTACCAAACCTTTTGTTTGCATCATTCAATAAAATGTGCTGGCATTTAGACAGTAGACAGTCTGAAAACACACCGTGTCACGCAGTGAAGCTGCCTGGTAGATAATATGAGATGCCACAGTTATAGATTATTTTATATTAATGCTTTTTTGTTGGTTTCACATAAATACAATCAAGAACTTCTATTTAGAACAAAAAAAAAAAAGAAGTCTCCTCTCTATATAAATTGGAAGACAAATTGAAGTTAGACAAAAATATTATTCTTTACTCCTATTTAAGTTGCGAGTTTATCTTTGAGATACCTGCATGGATATCTGAGCAATTGTTTCAGATACAGGTATGTTAAATTGTTCCAAATAACAACACACAATTCTCACTTTTATAAATATATATATGTATACACACACACATTTATATATATATATGTAGCTATGATGCAACTCTACAGTGTATCCTTTGATTCAGGAGCAACCTTGAACATTTGTCATCTCCTGGAACAGTATCAAGAATTGAATACATTTGGTAGTATAACAAATGTGTTAGCATTGAAAAGTCATCCCAGACAAACTATGTTGACTTTTCTCTCTGTGTTTTTGTTCTACATCTGCATGTTTTACAGCGAGAATTAGACACTGAAGTCAGAGATCTGAAATTCAGTTTGCTTATGAAGAATACTGAATATATGTCCATCATCCTCTTGAAAAGAAGCATACATAATGCTTAATGATAATGTAGAGGAGGACTGGCATATCACACAGGAATTTAATGCCCCTGAGGGCTAGAATAACAGAAGTGAGATGAAATTTTATAGCATAAACTATATGACAGGGATTTCTGGTAGAAATGAAAGATATTGGTTAGAAACAATAGAGAGGAAAAATTTTGTTATGCGAGTTGATCACATCATAACTATGACCTCCCTACCCTTTCCATGTGATATGATCCTAAGACAAACTGAGGAATGGGGTGGAAATTAGAAGTATGCATGCCATTATACAGAGCACTAGTGAGAGCTTATCTGGAACAGCTTTGATCATCCATGCTTGAAAAAGCCTAATTTGCATTGTAGGCTGCAGAAAAAGAAATCAACATAATCACAGAAATGGCAAAACTATCTGATGAGAAGAGACTAAAATAGCTGGGTTGTTTAGCCTACTACAACAAAGGCTGAGAACAGGAATAAGAATGCTGTCTATACACATCAGAAGATAAACAGAGGAGAAGCTCCACTGATGATGAAAGATGGTGCTGACATGGGAACAAATGGACATAAGATGGCCATGACAAATACAGCCTAGAAATCAGAAGGATTTCTAGCCCTCAGTGTGGTGGCATTAAACTAGAATAGCGAGGCCATGAAATCCTATTAGTTTTTAGATTAAATTTACTAGTGTTGGAACCACATTATACAGAGAGTTAAGGCAGTGGCCACAAAACCTAGCTCAGTATCTTATGCCACCTTAAGTAAAAAAAAATCCCCTTCTTTCAAAGCTTATCTTGATTTTCAAGTACAAGGCTCTTCACATGCACTGTACATAAAGCAATCCATTCATGGGGTTTGATAGCCACATTCGAGGGTTTTCTTGCCTCCATTCAATGCCAGCACAGTGCGAGTCAGCTCAACTCATTCGTACTGGTGGAAATTTATCAGTTGGATCTCTTCTGGGGCAAGTTTGCCTGAAACACTGCTTCTTCACCACACATTACCACTGCTCTGTGTGAAAATCTGAAACCATGGTGCCAGAAAATTGTCTCCATTTCTAGTTTCCTAGAATTTAGAAAGTCCTTCTCTTTTAGCAAAACCCATAAGAGTCATCTGGGCAGCAGGAATGCTTGCCTCAGCCTGGGAATTCATTAACGTTCTTATGAGTGTCTATGTGCTTCCATCAGTATACCTGTCCTTAGGTGTGATTCATGGCATGGAGGGAGAGGAAGGAGTTCTTGCTAAACCAGCTGACTGAGTTTTTATGCACACAAACCCTTCTTCAGGCATTCATAGATTTGCAGGTGTGGAGGAAAACGTAAAATACGACTGACAGCCAGAGAATTACTGAATAAATAGTTCTCTCTCTCCTAACAGTAAATTAAAACTTACAGGGTCTTCTCATTTCTTGCTGTAAAGGAAAATGCCATGAAGGGAATACTACTCTTTGATAGGCAGAAAAGAAGTATCTCAGTACATGCTATATGAAACACAGAGGATGTTTTTTTGTATAATAAAGTTAATAAAAAGAGGAAAACTATGTCAGAGTAAGTGAGCAGACCCCCCCTAACAAATGACTTGATGGAATGTGTTACACAGATGGAGGAGTCTTACTTCTCTAGCCCTCTTAATAACGCCATTTAGCCAAACATGAGAAAACATTCTTTCCATTGAGTTATCTTTATTTCCCAGCACTGCCTGCAGAGCTTATTGAAAGTAGCCAGCTGTTCATATTTTATCTCAATGTGACACGGATGAAACCAGAGTGGTAACTTAGAGCCATGTAAGTGTAGGATCAGCTTAAATGCTGTGGAAAGACAGAACAGGTGCATTATGTAGCTACACATCCTATGCACAGGAGTTTTTAGCAGTTGTACTGACAAAATTATATTCATCAACATTAATTTTAAAGAATAATAATAAGTAGGTGTGACTTCTAGCCTTGTGGTACCCAGAGAGAAATATAGACTACCACTACATCTCAGCTGAATTGGTGAAATTGTGTCTAACAATCTGTGACAATGTCAGGTCTGGAGAACCTGAAAAGACAGAAGACAAAAGTCATTCCAAGCAGGGAATAGACTCTTACAGTTAATATCTGAAAAATGCAGATCACAAATCATTCAATGAATCTGTCATGTAACAAGTGAGAATATTTACAATAAAAAAATATTTTCAGTTAAGGCTCTGGGTCATGGACTCTCTTCTACGTTTATATTGTGTTTTGTTTATCTGGCTTTCATTTCCAGAGGGCAGAACTTGGCAGTGTGCAAGTGCATGCACTATTAGCACTGATAAAAACAGAATTAGAAAATAGAAATAACATAAGTTTATGTTTTATATTGTATATCCCAATGAAATAATTTTATTTTGTCCTCTAAATTACCCTAAGATTCATTTTCTATTGCATTTACTTGCTATACCTGTGAATTTGAGTCACACAAGCTTAACAATGTTATCAATTAATTGTTTACACAACACCAATACGTTAAAGCTAAGATTTTGCCCCAAGAAGGCATGCAGCCAGGTAGGTCACAGGTGAAATGCAAAGCACGTTTGTTTTAAGAAGTCAGAATGGAGGGGAGAATGCAATATAGTCTTGAAATGCCAGTTTCTTGAAAAATTTAACCTCTGACTTTGCTACACACATGGTACATTAACTTTATAGTAGTTTTTTTCTTCCTATACTTACTAAATACATGTGTTTGCAGCTGGAGGAAAAAAGGTTTGACTGTTAGTGAGCTTCCATGTCAAGGGAATACAAGTTACAAGGTTTTCTTAAACTTGACTGTGGCAGCTGAACTGAACATAAAGATCTCAAACCAGACATTTCTATTTGCATTTATCTGCAGTATCTAGTGAGATTTTCAGAGGAGCTGGCTTTTCCCCTTAAAGTACAATTTTGGTAAAATTGCAATTAGTAAAGCTGGATATCTACTGTTTCTGTGTTATAAAAGATAGCTGCAAGCTGCCTTGTATAAGCTGTGGCAACACATTAGTGATTTTAAAGTCTGTTTTCAAATGGGATTTTCAAATACTCATTGCCATAACATGTGTAGCATAAACATGAACTGAACATATTGGAAGAAAGATGTTTTCAGTTTTGGCCAGAAATGACTGGGTTTTTCTGAGATCAAAACAAACTGCTTAACTGTACTCAATCAGAGTAGCTTCAAGGTATCAGTCAGCACATTTAAGTGTTTTAAGGTATGTTCTTCACCTTCTTGTTTCTGTCAAAGACTTGCTTAACGAGGAGTTACTAATAAAATTTATTTGAATGGCAATTTCCTTGCTTCCCTATGCCAAGTCCGGCAAATGACTGGAACTAGGGAAAGCAACATCCATATAAAAATACTTGGCCAGAACTACACAGAACCCTTCAGATGCCAAACTGTCTGGGTACAGCAAACAGTCCTCACAGTAGGAAATGAGATCGAATGATACTTCACGCTCTATCAAATAAGTCTAGGCCAACACTTCAATACATCCTTTATTAAAGTATAGTCACTTTCTTGGTTTTCACTGTTCCATGTTTTAACTTCCTTTCATGGATATCTGGCACCTGCATCTTAAGAATGTGAGATATCCGTAGTACTTGACTCTCACAACATCCCCATGAAGTAAAGTCTAACCTTTATTAACTACCTGAAAATACAGGAAGACAGCCCTCAGGTAGGTGAGTTCCACATTTTTAAGGTCTATACATGTCCAAAGACAGCCACTGAATTTTAGACTGCGATGGCAGGTTGTCCAACATAAAATTGTTTCTGCTAATCATCAAAGCTGACCTTGACTTTAATCAGAACAGAACTATAATCCAAATTAATAAGCTCAATTTAAAGAGGAGTAGCTCTTTATTTTTAAATGTAAGTTCCTTAAACTGCACTTCTAAATCCATATTTAGATACACAAATGCCTGATGAGTATGGACAGACTTCAGGAGCAAAGCGTCAAGCTGTATGCTGAAATGGGTGCTGCATCTAGCTCACGCATGGTTTGCTCATGCACAGAGTAATTGAGAAAGAGAATGGGTCACAAGCAAAAGGATTCAAAAGAAGAAAAAAAAAAAGAAACTAGGACCTTCTCTGTATGTATTATGACAGTTCATGAGTTCATGGGAACTGGCTAAGACAGCTGCACCCTGCAGCAAACTCTAGGAGCATCGCCAGAAGAACTACACCAGCTGCAGGTCTCCCACCTCACATCTTGCTAACTGAAGCTCATCTTCTTCCCCCACCACAGGAGGAGCTCCCATAAAATGAAGGTCCACATCATGCAAGATATTGCCAGTTGCTTTTGCGAAATCTCTTTCTCTCTGAATCAACAGTGCTATCTATCTCTCACCATATGGGTACTGCAGAACTAGAATCAAGAAACAGAATTTTGAGCTTAAAGATCTAGCCAAAATATCTGGTAAATTCAAGCTACTTCCAGTGATAGCAGGATATGATAAAAGGGTTTTTGTTATTTATCTGTTCTGTCTATATAATAGAACTTAAGCTCCTTTTGTGTGCTAAAAAAACATGGTGAAAACCATAGCTGCCAGCTTTCCTCTCACAGAGGAGGATTATTAATTGTTCACCGAAGGAGAAAAAACCAACAATGGTGACAACCACAGAGATAGGGCACTGACTGCCTCCCCTCTCAGTTGGAGGGGGTCATGTGAAGATAAAGACCAAACTTGGAGAAGAATTAAATGGAGGTGGGGGAAACAGGGGGGGCAGTGAAGCGCATACTGGCTGTGGGGCAGTGCTTCACTGCTAGGAGTAATTCAGCTTGATATTTCACTTAACACACTGTAACCTTTTAGCCATAACCTACAAGGATGATTTCAGCTGCAGTTTCATGGCTCTCATAACTTGTGCTGATCTCTCTCCGCTTTTAAATGAATTTAAAGCAAGTACAGCTCTCTTCCTTGGCCACATTACCATTTACGCATGTTCTCCACAACTGAATATACAGGTACTAAAATACTGGAATGGCGCTTATTTTCTCTTCTATGTATGTAGACATATGTAAGTTTTATTTAGACACATTTGTCTAAATCACCTATTCAGCTTCTTCTCTAAAGGAGCAAAAGTATTTTAAATGGGAAAGATTCATACCACGTCTTTCTTCCTTTTCAGTGTGGGAGAAGTGGCTTGCATAGGTCACAGGACTGGAGTCACAGCTGCTTGGCAGCTGCGCGTGCTTATGTGCTTCTGATTGTGTTGTGTGGGGAAATAAGAATATACGGTTGCATATTGCATGGGCATAAAGAGATAGTCAAAGGAACAACGAGTCAAAGAAGTGAAATAATTCTGGAAACACTGAAGACCGATGTCATTTTTATCTTGTGGGAATGTGTAAGGTTTACATCCCACACTTGCATGCCTTTGCCTTCCCTCTGACAGGTTCATAGTTCCAGTGGAATGCACCTGTAGGAGGATCTGCTTGTAGCAGAGGGGTGACCCCAAGCAGATGCACCAGCAGTGAGCTTCCAACATCAAGGTAGAGACCTCTGTAACAGATAAAGAACCAGAACTGATGACAGAGCACTGACATGACATTCTTTTGGATGGATGAGATGACATCCATCAAGGACTTTGTATCCAAGAAGGGCAGAAGCTCCATTTTGTTTTGATTTTACACTTTACAGAGCTTATTATCTCTAGTTTATAGGGGCAGAACATTAGGAAGTTAATCAAGGTCTAAAGAGAGCCTCATGCAATTTCTTTTCCAGCAAACTGACTGTAGCGTAAGGTGGACTTCAGTTATCTAAGTGTGAAAAGAAGAAGAGAGAGAAAAATCAGCTTATCTGACTGGGTATCTACATGTCCATTGGGACCTATGCTTTTAGTAGTAAAATAGGTTTGTTGTTGCACATGCCCATAGGTTTCTTTGGGTAATTACACACTCTTCTCACTCTTTAAGGTCTTATGTCATTTGGGACTGACAAAGTAAGAATTTATGCTTATAAGGCTATTGAGGTTTGATAAGCAGATGAGTCCCTGACAAAATGAACACCTGTTAAAATCCAGAGAAATTAAGGCCGCTTCACACAGTGGCCTCAACCTTTCCACAGTGGCTCAACAAGGAAGGCCGATGAGCTTCACCACACAGCTGTCACACTGTAGATGGACTTCTCTGAAATGAGGTACTGCATTTCCAGTCTTTCTTCCAGGCTGTAGGATTATTCCCCATAGAGACTTGTCTGTGTCATAAAGGACTGATCTTCACAGCTACAGCTTTTGCTCTGCAGAGCCCGAGTGGGATCAGACGGGCTTATGTAGTAATTATACAAGGAAGACCCAGGGATTAACTTCACTTTCACAGCACCCGAAGAAATCTTACACCTTTTTGCTTCCACATTACTATGGATTTCTAGAAATAAACTTTCAAAGGACATTGAAGATCTCTCCAATCTCTTTGTTTTTACTTCCCAATCACTTTCACAGCTCTGTTCTTCAGCTATTCCATATTGGCAGCTTCTCTTTGCTTCCCGACCAAGGAATTTTCTGCTGAGTAACGTGAGACCACTGTGCTGTCTGCACTCTAGGGTGTTGTTACCCAATGATCAAAAGATCAGCAGACTCATGCAGCTGGTAGGACACTGCAGTCTATTGTTATCAGCAAGAAGGCTCTCCACAATATTTTAAAACTCTTTTTTAAGACACAAGATAACTAATACTAAATAGCCTGTACTATCAATGCACTCAAGGAAATCCTTTAAAGGCTCTCAGGCTAAGAAAAGACTAAGGTGGCTCACTACACAGTAAAAGTGGGTTTGGCTTGTCTTAAAATGCTTGAAAATTGTATCGGGAGAAAATTATAACAAATTTCATTCAAACTCAATTATTCTCTTAATTTCAGTCAGACAGGTATTTCACACGTAGCCTATTAGTATTTAAGGGATATTGCTAAATTTAAGAAATGAACTGGTCTTAGGGACAGTTTTCTTGTTAAGAAAAGAACATTTTTCAACTAAATTAATTCTAAATCCACTTATTTGTACTAGCACAGATGCATTATAAGGGAAACCTTGCATTTTAAAGTACACATTGTAAAATCAAGTCACTCTTTTGTACCTGTCCATCTGTCCCAATGGTGCCTCCACAATCTGTGAGGAGCTCGGACATGTCATAATAGCTAACAAACTCCCATAAACAGGCTTCCAGATTCAGGTTGCGGTAGAAGCGTAAAGTATTGAAGCCTCTGATTGCTGGGCTGTATTGATAGGGAATGGTCTCTCCAATCACATCTGGATTTTTGGTAGCATCAGTTAAGAAACCGTGATGGGTCTTCACTTCTGTGTAATCCAACAGGTTGGAGCATTTATGGTTTCCAACTCTAGTTCCATCAGGGCTAAGTGTCAGCTCAAAGTTGGAGAGCTCTCTTGTAGAAATAACAGGCAGCATGCCTAAAAAAACATTAATTTATAACACTATCACCAAATTTCAGTAGTCAGAGATGCTTAACTCAGCCAAAATTTGTCAAACACTAAGGGTGCTAAGCAGTGCTTCTGTATTTTGTACTTAGAGCAATTGATGTACTTTAGAATTCAAAGAAAGTAGATACGCGAAGTCCATATGAAAATGTTAGCCACAATATTTATCTCTATCCTACGAAATGCCAAATAAAATATTTCTAAATCTGTAACATATTTTTCAGTCAGAATTTTGTGTGTTTTATTCAGAAGCACATAGGAATTAATGGCTTGATATTTTCTTTCATAAATAAATTCGTCTTTGGTATATCTCTATGCACTTCGAAGTGTAGGTCTAGCTCAATTTATGTAAACTACTCAATCTGAAAACACTTAATCTTCACATCAAAGACTATGTATCAATACAGTATCTTATGCACCTTGTTGCAAAGCGCACATGTACATTGATCACATTTTTCTCTGGTCCCAAATGTTAAAATATTATATTACTATTTTGGCTATTTAAGATAACATGACGAATAATATAGCTCAAATAACAGCTTGTTGTATGAGATCTCTCAACTCTACAGATGTTTTTATCATACCATCAATATGTGGCATTGTGACCGTCAGTTTGATGAGGTTGGCATAATCAGGATCTTCTGGGCCAGTGTAGCGCAATTTGGCGGAGAATGGTTCTGCTCCAACCACTCCTGACATTCGAGGTTGGCAAAGACCTAACAGAAAAAAAAGAAAAAGCAACTTTACATCCAGAGGAAATAATCTATACTTTCCCTTGCACTATTTTTAGATGCACTTTTTTCACTGTATAAGTTTCCAAAACAGGGAGATTTTCTTCAATGACACATAAATGCTTTGAGCAGCATTTATCAGAGGTTTGAATGGGAATTTATGCAAAAGAGGATTCAAACAGAAATCATTACTTGATCAGTTGGACTAAATTTTCAAAGCCAGGTGATGATACTTTCAGTTGCATATGACAACCATATCTGCAAATTCAGTGTCAAGTGCCATATCTTACAGAGGTCTTCAGAGGGATACGTTTTAATTCCTCACACCCTCTCAAGCACATATATAGCTTTAGGGAAGATACCTGATCAGTGTTCATTTGGTTTTGTCACTGGACTGGGGTGTGGACCTATATACACCTTCATTGGACTCCTGTTCCATTACTGACCAATGTGTAGTTAGAATAATTGTGTCCTGCATATCCAGAAATACTGATCACAAAGCAGGGCCAGTTTCAAAGTTAGATCAAGTTATTCAAGACCTGGTTCAGTTGAATTTTGAATTTCTTCAAGAATCTATAACTTATTTTGGCAATCCTTTCCAGGGTTAGTTCAACCTGTTCCAATAACCGTCCTGGTTTGTAGGACCAGAAGATTAAGTTCGTAATCATATGATCTGAGATACATGCACCTTTCAGTCACATAGTTCAGTACAGAAGTCACAGAATCACAGAATGTTAGGGGTTGGAAGGGACCTTGAAAGATCATCTAGTCCAACACCCTACAAAGCAGGATCACCTAGAGTAGGTCATACAGGAATGCTTGCATTCCAGCCACAAGAATCATAGCAAGTTGTCATGTGATGGCCAAAGGATCACAAGATACTCTAAGAAAGAAACCAGCAAAAGTGGAAAATCAGAACAGTTCCCTTTGCCCACGTTCTGCTCTTTGCCTATTTCTGAGCGATCACAAGAAAAGAGGAGGCAAGGCTCTCCTCTTTGAGAATTTATTGGTCCTGGTGGGCCTCACCAGGTTCAAGAGCTCCAAGCCGATAACATGAGGAAACAAAAGTCCTCTTTTGCACACAACAGCTTTTTGGGGTTTGTTTGTTTTTCTCAAATGCAAATAAGATGTGCTAGAGTCTAAATACATTTTTTTTCGCACAGAGCTACTTTCAATAATTTGGTCTATGCACTGCAGGTCAAGCATCATAAGAGTTGAAAATATTCAAGATTTAGACAGGTGGCTTTGATCATTGCATTCCTTTCAAGGTAGCATCTAAGAATTCCCTTTATGTTGTACATGATCTTTACTAATGTTGATTTCTACATCACAAGTTAGCTCAGGCACTGGAAGTAATATACATATGTCAATTCAGTTCTGAGCCTGAGCTAATTTGCCCCGCTAATTTGTCAAATGTAATCCAAATAATGCATTATTACACTAACATAGCCAGTCTACTTCACATAACAAAACCAGCTCACCCAGCACAAGGTTCCTTGTCTTTAACAAGGTGCACTATACTGCACATTGTAGACAACACCCTTAGACAGAGTGCTCTTTAGGGTGCAGGATTCCTGATAGCGTAAACAAAGGTGACTTGAGCCTACAGTCAAAATGTGGAATAAAGGACAGGGGCAAATAGAAATTCTGTTGATTAAGCTCCTTAGAGCCCTAACCTAGTAGAAAATCAAATGTTTTAATAAAGTATTTAGTTAGAAAGGCCATGGAAATGAAAACGAAACTGCAAATAAACAATCACATAATTTATTGTCTACTGTAAGATCTCACAAAACCCAGAACAGTTAATATAGCTATAAAAGCAACAGAGATGACACAAAGAATGCAAAATGGCTGCAGAAGGGTAATAAAATATAATGTTTTGTAATTCACCTTGAGTGCTGATAATTATTGATTCTCTATATTATATAATCAATAAAGTATCTGTGATTTCTACAACAAAATAGCATACGCTATCCGACCATACTTGTGTGCATGTCAGTTCTTCACCTTTGCTTCACAACATTATTCAGTATAAGTCTCATGAAAAGAGTTCGCTGGGCAAAGGAAGTTGGCTACAGTAACTGCTGGCTGAGAGAATGCAGCATCAGTTCAGTATTGACTAGGTATTAGAGAATCAGAGAGAGAAGGGTGAATATTATGACTAGCTCAACCACAAAAAAAAAAGAGGTCTATGTCCTGTTATTGCACACCAATTGCTTTAGTCCCTAGTCAGGAAGACACCGATGCTCAGGTGTTCAACGAGGCCTGAATGCCAAATGAAGCTTTTCTTCTGGCTAGGCATTCATAATAGCACTCCCATGTGGATTCTCCAATGTCTAATAGGAAATTAGATTGTACTGCAACATCATTACCGTTGAATTGAAAAGTCAGTAAAAACCAGGTCTCAATGCACATTATCTCCTGTTCCCCTCAACATAAAAGTTTGCTATGTGGATTACTAGTTAAAAATGTGGAGAAGTAGCAAAGATGAAAACCATTTTCTTTATACAGTTCTCTGCTGTGTTAAGACAAGAGTTTTTGCATCACCTTTATGAACAACATACAAAAAGCTGAGACAGGTGTGTAATCAGATTTTGTTAGGATGGAATTTGGTGTAGAGGAATTTCTTGTGGAGCAGAGGCGCGGTATTACTTTAAAAACGTGGACAACCCAGCTTAGGCCTAAACAAAGGCTCTGTCCTTGAAGCTGCCTTGGAACACGGGGAGGAGGAGGTTTTATCTGTTTTGTGAGAGCTTTGCAAGATGCTTGGCTGGAGGTGCTGGGCCCGGGGGGAGAAGGGGGGGCGAGAGCCGCTTGCATAGTGGAATGGCACTACCCAATAAAACGCTGGCGCGTGTAAACCTGTAACTGACCAACTCTGTTAAGGGGCAGGCGCGGGGACACTGCTGAACTGTATATATTGAGCTGTCCGGGGCAATAAAAGGAGGACAATCTGTAGCCATATTGGTGTGATGATCGTTAACTTGGCCGGCTCTCCGAAGGGACCCTCTTCATCTGGCGCCTGAACAAGGGACCCTCTATGGACGCTTAAATGCGGATTGCTTAAATGTGGGAAGACTCCGAAGCATCGGACGTGAGCCGATTTGGGAGCCGGAGAGCTGGAGGCAGGAGAGTTCCGAGTGTGACCAAAAGGGCACCGGAGACCAGAGCTTGAGCAGATGATCAAGCCCCTGCCAAGGTAAGACCGCGATGGAAACGGACGCGGCAACTCGCCTCCTTAGTATACTCTCTAAGAGAGGAGGAAAAGTAAAGGAGCGAGACCTATTAGCCCCATGGGCTTGGAAACGGGAGAAAATGAACGACCCGCCATTAATCTTTAGTTCCACGGAATGGCGTGAAGTAGGAGACTTTTTGTGGGACTGTACTCTAGAGGGAGGAAAAGAAGGAAAGGAAGCGAAAGAACTAGGAACAGTTTGGAAAACTGTAATACGCACTCTAGAAATCATGCAAGCAGAAAAGAAAGTTGCTGCGGCAGCGATCGAAGCGTTGGGGGGAGGGCAGGAAAGGAAAAGGGTAAAGGGAGAAACTCCCTGCTTGTCCCGACTGGGTGGAAGAAAAAAAAAAAAAAAGAAAAAGAAAAAGGAGAAACTGCACTGCGTTGCAGAATTAAGACTTTCGTCCTTGAGCTGAGCTCTTTTCCAAACAAGTGCATAACTCTTGCTTGCTAATTATGAAAAGAGACCCTGACCAGCCAGGTACAGCTCATGTTGAGAGCTTGACCGTGAGAATGAAGATAAGACGCTTCTTGTACACCAGATGTGCATGGGAGTGAACAGGAGAGTATGATCAAAACAGACCTGGGAAATTCTGCTCTCCCTGTGTGATAGCAGCGTGATTGAAGTAATACTTGAGCTAATAAAAAAAAAAAAAAAAAAAAAAAAAGGGGGGGGGGGAGAAGGAAGATCAGGATGAACCCCTGAAAGAGATGCTGAACAAACTCGCTGAATTATCAACTAGACAGCAAGAAACAGAAGAAACCCTTAAACCAGTTCAGCTCCCCCACTACCATCAGCTCCCTCACTCAAGCCTGATTTTCAAGCTTGAACCATAAAGGATCCTTTGCAACAGCGATGGAGCGGTGTCATCAGAGACACTATAATAGAGGGAGATTGGGAAGCAGCCAGTTCGATTGCGTGTCCTGTTATTAATAATAACGGACAAGGGACCTGGGAACCGCATGATCTCGCATGATGTGGCTGTGCAGCATCCTGTCACTTCAACAGCGCAGCAGCAACACGACCGTGCACTGGGCCTGCCTGTTGAACCCCTCTGTTTCGCCCAGTGACGTGATGGGACCCTGAGGTACCGATTACCAACGACGACATGGATTGGACTGGCAGAAGATGCTTACAGCTGGTGGCAGAGCAATTATGGGAAAATGTGACTGTTCTCAATGTTACCTGTTGTATTAATATGTATCCTCTTTGTGTGACTAACAATGAAGCTTATATTGGTTGTGTAATCAAAGCCACATAGCAGGTGTTAAGGTTTATGTACTAACCAGCAGAGTGATCTTTCTTTAGCTAAAAGCAAGGCAGGGAAACCAGCTGCCTTTTGCTTTGTTAGAAGTGTGTGATTAAGGATCAAAGTATGATTTAGGGCGATGGGTGTGAGAACTTTGACAGGATGAATTAAGAGTTTAGTTAAGGCATTTTTGGTTATTGCAGTTTTAATTGTTATAGGCTTACTTATGTTTAGTTGTTTGATAAGTATAATCAAGAAAATTATAAGCAAGCTAGCGGATGAAGCCTGGGTTGTCCAAAAAGAAAAAGGGGGATATGTAGAGGAATTTCTTGTGGAGCAGAGGCGCGGTATTACTTTAAAAACGTGGACAACCCAGCTTAGGCCTAAACAAAGGCTCTGTCCTTGAAGCTGCCTTGGAACACGGGGAGGAGGAGGTTTTATCTGTTTTGTGAGAGCTTTGCAAGATGCTTGGCTGGAGGTGCTGGGCCCGGGGGGAGAAGGGGGGGCGAGAGCCGCTTGCATAGTGGAATGGCACTACCCAATAAAACGCTGGCGCGTGTAAACCTGTAACTGACCAACTCTGTTAAGGGGCAGGCGCGGGGACACTGCTGAACTGTATATATTGAGCTGTCCGGGGCAATAAAAGGAGGACAATCTGTAGCCATATTGGTGTGATGATCGTTAACTTGGCCGGCTCTCCGAAGGGACCCTCTTCAATTTGGCATCCAAAAGAGGTCTGGGGGCTTTGCAACAGGTGATGATGTCTTACCTTCTGATGTGCTTATAGTTACAATAGGGCTCAGAAGCTCAAGACCTTCGTTTCCATCTGAATTCACAGCACGAGCTGCACACTGGACACGAGAACCAGCTTGAAAGTAAATGGAGTCGAGTGTAATCATCTTGGAGGAAGTGAAGAAGGTATCAAAGTCAACCTCCTTCATGGGGCTAGTCACACCATCAGGACCAGTGGGTGCACTTACAAGCCACCTGTATTGTGTGAGAGTGTTATTGATGTTCTCACTGGCACATATAGAACCAGTCTTGTCAAAGTCTTCATATTTAGGATTACAAGCCTGCAGGATAAGGCAGATGTATTAATAATTTATTTGCTTACTGGCAAAGGAATTTTAACTTTTCAAGAGTCACAATACTCAACAAGATGGAACTGATAACTCCAGCAAATCTCTTAAGAAATCACCTTATTTTTACAGTGATTCTTTTAGCACTGTTATGGTAGGCTAAAAACCAGGTCTAATTATGCTTATTGAAATAAAATATTATTTTAAATTATGGTTTATGGGTGAAAACCTAACATAATTATGAAGGCACAAACTACATTCCCACATGCTACTTTAACATAAATTTCAAACTTTGATCTAACTCGGCAAATATACCTTGTATTTCAAGACTCCTTTTTCATTTTTTCTATTTAGGAGTACTAGTCAACATGTGATCCATTTCTGTGCATAAGGATTGGTGTGAGAAATAAAGTGAAGATGTAGATAATAAAAAACTTCCTCAATATATATGAATATTCAAGCAAACTTTTCAGTTGCAAAATTACAATTAAAGGAGCCTGTAGTACTTCAACAATCAGTACTGTTTTTTTCAGTCTGTGACACTCATTGAAAACAATGGCTCATCTGTTATCTCAAATAATTTTAAGGTTCCAAATTAAGTCAAGATAATGAAGGAAATAGTAAGGTCATGCATTCATAGAGATAATGTTAGTATCAAACTGTTCTTAATGGTGAACAAGTGAAATGTTTTTCTATACTTTTTGTCCTTCTGAAAGCTGATTCATTATTCAGATAAGCTAGATTAGCTCTTAGGTCAGTTCTAGTTTGAACTCACGAGTGACTCACAATAATATGGATTGATACCTAGTGCCTAAAATCCATCAAATCCATATACTGATTTTGTTCCATCTTTCCAGAGAGATACTCACCGTGATACAGATGACAGGATAGCCAGCTATGGGACTGGTTCTGTCTTTGGCTCTAGAAGTATCATCATATATCAAAAGAGATGCAACTTGAGGGACAGAGGGAAAGGTAACATCTGCCATGCTGTTCATTTCTTCAATGTAAACAATGGCCTTGGCTGCCTGACAATGAAAAGGCATAAAAAGTTCTCTGTGAACATTTAAATTAAAAGGGAGATTCAAGCTGGACCTTGATCAGAATACGTCTGGCCTTTGAAACATTGTCCAAAAATAAGTTCTAAAACCTTAGCTGGATAAGCTACTGAGAAAGGGTTGAGGCACTGGAAAGCATACTGTGGACTACAAAAGCAAGAGCCAAAATGATTTTTCTTCTTTCTGAATACTGAAGATACCAGACCCTTTAAACTTGTGTCCTAGCTTTATTGAATCACTTCGGTATTCTGGCAGAACCCTAATGTGCACTGTATGCTTTAATGCCTCATGGGACTGGGGTGTTTGTCACCAGCAAAGGCTGTGTCTCTGCTGTTGGGCTACCTGGACTCAGACTATATATAGTGTGAAACTGAAGAGTTTGAAGAACATTTTATCCAGAATCAGATTAAAGCACGTATTATATAATGTTAAATAACAAGAATGCATAGCTATTTCATTTCACACAAGAATAATAATGACATGCTTTTGACAGTAGAAGTGATATTTTACCTAATTGCTCCTCTTAGAAAACAGAAGTTATACTGTGTTGGTAGAGAGTGTTTCCAAAAGGATATCAGTTTTTAGGGCTCATTCTATGAGAAGAATGTGTCTGGAATGGTAACTTTAACACTTCGGTCTGTCATTGTCTCTACAACCCCATGAACATTATTGCCTCAGCAACAAACTGGTTTGAGTAGGTGTTACTGTGTCAGCTGGGAGGAGCCTCTGCCTTTTAAGATCCCAGCTGAGATGGCATGGATAAATTTTAAAAGAAGAGTAAAGCTATGAGCCAGAAGCAAGAAGGTCTCTTTACTAGATTTTGTTGAGGACTTTGTACGAGTGTTACCTGTATTTCTGCAACCATGTTCTCATCAGGCTTCAGGTGAACAGTGAAGGCTTCTCTCATCTCTCTTACTCCATCAAAGAGAACTTCAATCTCCACAAAGTGCTGTGTTTCACCCTCCTTAAATTCAATTTCTAAAAATGAAATGGGACACTTAAAAATAAATCATAACAAGCTGTAATTCTAGACCCAGCCACGAGAGATGGTAGTCAATACTTAAATTATAGATGTTCATGTATTTAGTTTAACCTATTTGATGCTAAAAATAATAATGATTAATAGCAGTGGACATGTGCAAATCACTGAAAATGAGGCATTATCATTGTCAAAGAAATTTGCAAAGACCAAGATTCAGTCTAATAGAACTTAATATTTTTCAAATTATCTAGGACTAATTATTACGTAAATGTCGATAACATACGTGAATGACCAAAAGAACAAAGAATTCTAAATAAAAAGTATTGTCAGGTTTTACTCAAACAAAATGCATTTTAATACAATGGTATATACCAAAAATAAAGCATAAAGATGGAGTTACACAAAAGAGTATTTTGAAAAGCATTGTCTCTGAAAAAACTTCGGACTTCATGGTGGATAAAAAGTCCAGTCTTAGCTGACTGTTTTGGGCTTGCATGGCAAGGTTTTGGTAGCAGGGCTGGGGTGGGGTGTTACAGGGGTGGCTTCTGTGAGAAGCTGCAAGAAGCTTTCCCCATGTCCAACAGAGTCAATGCCAACTGGTTCCGAGACAGACGCATCGCTGACGAAGGCTGAGCCCATCAGTGATGGTGGTAGCACCTCTGTGATAACGTATTTAAGAAGGAGAAGAAAACTGCAGTAGCAGCCAGAAAGAGGATTGAGAATATGTGAGACAAACAACTCTGCAGGCACTAGGGTCAGTAGAGAAGGAGGGGGAGGAGGTGCTCCAGGCGCCAGAGAAGAGATTCCCCTGCAATCTGTGGCGAAGCAGGTTTATAGGAAAAAAATCATAGTGTTACTAACGCTATTAGTCATTCACCAAACCATGTGGGTGGGCTATTAATGGAAAGAAGTATATCAGCTAAGAAATTTGTCATTCTGTTGAACAACATCTCTCCTCATTCATTACTAGTGAGGAACAGTGGGCAATGCATTTCAGAGATATAGAAAGAACGCTTAATTATTATGAAAGTAGAAAAATAAACAGACA
Source organism: Trogon surrucura (assembly GCA_020746105.1). Classification (NCBI taxonomy): domain Eukaryota; kingdom Metazoa; phylum Chordata; class Aves; order Trogoniformes; family Trogonidae; genus Trogon; species Trogon surrucura. The sequence goes on along the minus strand of CM036617.1, from coordinate 29,128,518 downwards.
TTAATTCCTACACAGAGCAAAAGCCATTAGCTTAATGAATTGCTTGAGAAACAGCTACATAATCACATCCTATGAGAAGATGCTTCTGCAGAGTAATGGTGTTACACTTTGCAAACGTTACTGAGGTGGCACTCACACATTTCTTCCACGGTTACTTGAGCTACAGCTGTTTTCAAAGGAGTCACAATTCTTTTGCAAATATCCTCACTGATATCTAGTATTCCAAGAGCAATTTGGCTGTTGCATACCACATGGGATCATATCCATGCTGAATTTGAATAGCAAAACATATGTAGTCACAAAATATTTTATTCATGAAGTTATTTCTTTTTTCAAACTTTATAGTATGGCCATGAATAAAAGCAAACAGTAGAATGTGATAATCATTGGAATGATCCTACCTTCTGATATAGGATGATAGTCTTCTCCAGAAGTAGCAGATCCATCTTTTGTATGAACTCTCACAACAGAAACCTTGGAAGTGTCTCCCAGACGAAGCACTGGGATCTTTACAACTGCTGCTTGCCTTGTGTCCTTTGGTTCACTCACACTAAATTTGGTCTCACCAAACTTAATAATAGCCTCTGTAATTATAAGAAAAATGTTTTTAAAGCACAGATATGGGCTTCCAAAAGCCAATAACAACAAAATAATTTCTTACTGTCTGCATCATCCCGAATCTTTATAAGTGTCTCATTTTGCTCGCCGATAGAGGCACCAAAGGAAGAATCACTTCTTGGAGTGCCGAGAACCAGACGTAGTTCTTCGTCTTCTTCATGTAAAGTGTTATCCATAAGCACCAGTGTGCAAAGCTTTTCAGTTTCACCTGCAAACACACTGAAGGTAATATTGTGCAGAACTTGGGTATTCTTTACTCTACTACAGCACTTCTCTTCAAACTCAGGGAACTACAGGCTGCTTCTGCTGGCCAAGGCATCTACCTTGACACCATGTAAGTAAGTGAGTAATGACTAGAACATAGAATAATGAGTAGAATTACTAGAATGTAGAATAAAATACTTCTTCTCAGTGACCCTTCCCACTGTATCCACTTAAAAAAAATAAATACTTCCATGAGAAAGCAGAGTAATAGAAATTTTCACTAATACTAATGGTAACTATGTCATGTATTTATTTATTTCATACTGCATATTAAACACACCTAAGAAATGTATGGAAACAAGGTATGATCCTAACAGACCTCTTTGCTACTTGTCTTTGTGGAGAAATGGTAGAATGACATTCAAAAAAAAAAAAAAAGAAGAAAATCAATTCTAATGGGTCCAGATCCATTAACTCTAACAAATTGTACTCTCTTTCCTGGTTGTACAGAAGCAATGGCAAAGGTACAGAGCACAAGACAGCACTAAAAGCTGAGGTTAGCTCTGAACGAAGATAGAACGAACAACTCACTCGACAAGAGAATTATGATACATGTCTACAGATATACGGAGGTCGCCATTTCTGTGATAAGGGCATACCAAGGATTTCTTGCCCATGACAAAACTTGGTCAGAGCTTGTAAAAAATATTTTATGTGTACAAACTTAGAAGACTAAAAGACTAAACTGTCTTCTGCACAAATAGAAGGACTCAGGCAATATTCTTTGAAGGTTTATTTGTATTTATTTGTATTCTGATTTATTTGTATTTCACCTCTGATGTGAGATATTAGGTACCTGATATTGGTGAGTTGCCTTAGGCCTTGGTGAGAAAAAATAATTCAAACAGAAATTACAGAGCTATATCCCTGTTGAAAAATATATTATTCATTTCAGTGCAAGTCAAATGCATTTTTCCAAAGCTTGTTTAATAAAGAGCAGAGCTTCTGAAGTTTCCCTTCTGACAGCAAGTCTGTGCTTCTTTTACTATGTTATACTGAACCTGCCTTTGCTATTAGAAAGATCCGGGCAGTCAGGCTGAACCTGTAGGAAGATAAGTTCCTTTGGTTCCTACTGATTATCCCTCTAGGCCAGAAGTGAAGCAAAACGAGACATAATTTCCATGCCCACCGTGCACGAAAAAAAGTTTGTTTTTCCAGAGTGCTCTTTTGGGCACTATTTTATGCGAAGACACAATAAAAACCAAAACAAGCAAGCAAAGCAAAGCAAAACAAAGTCTAGTAGACTAAAGGCTTTTAAAATAAGATCAAGAGCTTACCAGGAAGGAATGTGATGATGGAACTGTCAGTATTAGGACGTTCTTCAAAGTCCATCATTACCTGAGCTGAACCTTGCCTTGTATAGCATCTCACAGTGGATGTATATCGGATATCCCCACTCCTATATATCATGGCAGAAATCTGTCCATCATTTTCATTGCCTACATACATAGACTCTTTAAACTGCATCTTAGGCACTGGGCAGAAAAACACAAAAAGCATGTGTAAAGTGTAGTTGCAAAAATTATTATATCTTTCTTTCACTATTTCAAATTTAGTTATGTTACACTGCACCAGATATATAAGTACCTATATATATAATATAGGTACATATAATATAAGATATATAAGTACAGCAAATAGTACATCATTTGTAACTGAAACATGTAAACTCACTGGCTTTGGTGTTATTCAGAAGGACAACTGCTATTTGTGCACTGCAGTCATCCATCTCCTACATAACTGTGAAAAGGTAAAGAAAAGTGTTACTCACAGTCAGACACTGAGTCATTAATGAAGACGGTGGCCTTGCTGGGCTCTCCAAGGGCAGCATTCATGGGCATCCTTAGCACAAGCTCAAACTTCTCAGTTCCTTCTAACACTGGCTGTCCAAGGTCATCCAGAATTACCACACGAAGTGTCTGCATATTGACTCCAGGGGAAAAATCCAAATTACGACTGATGCCCACATAATCTACTCCAGCTACCAATGGAAAAGAGATTAAAAGTATCAAATTAATAAGTAGCATTAAATGTAATGAAAAATAAAAATATATTTCATTAGGCAATTAGGTATCTTTCAGGAGGCAAATCTATCTTTTTCTTTAAGTATAATTTTAAAATTTGTCAAATTCTGGCAGTCGTAGAAAGCAAAAATATCCTTTGACCATCTAAGTTGGACTATACAATAAAATAAGCCAATATTAATCTATTTTTTGTTTAGTGATTCAAGTCTCAAAATGGGGCTGATTCTATTCTATTGTAAATCAACAGTTATTTCATTAAAACTAATCATGTTTAAGTGAGAAATGAAACTAAGCAATAAGCTTTGAGAGAGACTCTGGAGATGAAGTAAAGTCTTTTGGAAAGAAATTTCACATTATTCTATAATGAAGATGGAAATTTTGAGACTAATGTAAAAAGGGAAGGCGAAATGTTCAGTGAACTGACTTGTAGGGAAGGAACTGCTGTTAAGAGGAGCTGTGTAAAACAGAATGAATGGAAACCAAAAGAATCAAATTCTGCCTAGACCATGTCAGGCAAGGTCTGGTACCTTAACGGCCAAGACAGACCAATCTGGGTTTTATGTTTTGGCTCTTTTTGTTTTGTTTTAAGCAAAGCAAGCCAATCTATAACAAGACAATGAGAAAAAAGCGAGTAAGATACCGACTAAAACATGACGGTCTATCTTGGAACTGAAGACTAAAGGTAGCAAGCACTTTAGTGAAGGAGTGAGTTTTAAAAGTAATTGTTTGGGGGAAAATAAGCAGCAGAGCTGTTGAAACAAAGCTTTTGGGGAAACAGTTTCATTTAAATTGGAAAAAGGTTTGGAATTATGAGAATTTGACAAAATTTGACAAGATTAAAGGTCGTCATCAGATGGACATTTGCCCTACCCCAGAGCTAAGCCTCTAAGGCAGGATGAAAGGACTGGCATTGCTGCCCTGTGTAAGATCAAAACACAGGTTCATGGCTTTAGAGGCAGCCAGCCATGGCGGAGCTTTGAGGCTGTGACTAACAAGTCCAGCCCAAGAGTTGTGTCATTCCTAGTTTTAAATGCTAGAGGGTCCTAGCACAATGAACTAAGATTCTTACTGTAAGATTTTTTTTCCCCCTCAGAAATAAAATAACTTAAATATTCAGGGTGAAATAAAGCCCTCAGATCATATAAAGCAAGTTCGGAAATTAATTTTATATTGCTTTCAGTCTTCATAATTTTATTTTTCATGAGAAATATGTTCATCATATGTTATGTATGATACATACGATGTTCAGATATTCCCAAAAGAACAGTAAAGTTTTGCACAATTTTACCAGACTGAAAATTAGCTGAGGAGATAAACTGTATGGTTCAGTTACACTCAGGATAAGCATCGATGACAGATAATCTTTCTGCTGTCTCTGTATAAATGTCTTAGTTTAAATATCCCAATTTGCAAAAAAAAAAAAAAAATTACACCAATACCTGATTTTGCAAAGGTTCTGTCAAAACATCACTGAGCCACACAGCTGTAGCAATATTCTTGCTGAATAGGATACTAGATAATAATTTCTCATTGCCTACAGTAAAAATGAGAGGATCAATCTCTGCATACTGTCACTCATTATAATTCTGTGCCCAGAGTACGTTGCTGAGGAAATAATCAACTGCCTTTGTGGGTTGGTGTTTTATATAAGGATTTGAAGGAATTTCTCTTAGTGCTTCACAGTTGCTCCAGTGGGATTCTGTAACTACTTCATTTGTTCTAAGAAGGATGTGCTAAGAGCAATAGACATATCAATTTCATCTTATGTAGTTGAATCTATACCAAGACCAAATGTACTAGCATTTGTTGTCGAGATGTATTATGAAACTAGAGCAAAACAATAACTTACCCTCTGCAGTTACTGGTTCAGATTTACGAGACCTCACTGTAACAGAGGCAGCTTTAGACAAATCAGTTCCAGTCCTCCAGACACGTACCTCAATAAAGCCAGCACTCTCATCAACATAGTACTCATCATTTCCAAAGTAAAATGCTGGTTCTGGTGAAAGAGAAGTAATGAAACATAAAGGTTTCTCTACCTTATGTTGACAGTAAGAAGAAAGCGTAAAATCCATATTAGACAACGAAGAGCACTCTTTTAAGCTTTAGAAATTTTCTAGGTATTTTTGGGTTCTTTTCAAGTATTGGTTTGCCTGTTTTGGGACAGCAATCGTTATATGAGCACTGTGCTCTTGCTTCCTGCATTTTCATCTTTGTGTGTCAGCATGTACGAATCTGTGTGCAAAATCACATGTGTTATCTCATTAAACTTATTTGAGCTGAGTCCTGTGCACAAGCCAGAAAATTCCTTGCATTTTTTACTGTGGTGTAAACAGACAGAGGTGAAAGAGATAATGAAACCTTAACTCGAATGTTCTCACAGATTCCTGTTGCTAAAACCAGGCTGAAAAATGATATATAACTGGAGCTGCTTTTGAAAATGTTTTCCAGCTAACCAAAGGGGCAAATACTTAATTTCAATTCCTCCACATGTAGCATTTAAAAAAAAATCAATCTTATTTCAAGTAAATTGGAATGTGAATAGTCTTTTATCTTAATATTTAAGTTCCACAGTTTATAAGAAAGAAGAGCAAAAAGGAAAGGAGGTTAAGTGTTTTCCCACTTAACAGACATACTCTTTATCCTCATTTTTCCCTCCCTTTTCTAGTTTTTCTATCCACAGCAGTTTCACAAAGTAAACAGGCTTAAAAATACAGCCCAGCTTCGTCCTGGATGTATATCAGCTCCCCTTTTCTATCCCTTCCATTCCTGTTTTTAAAGATATAAAAGTAAGCAAACACAGCCAGTGCCCCAGTTTTCCCATCTCACAGCAGAAATCATACCTTCCCCAAGGACTGGGATGTAATTGGAATAGTTACACAAGTTCCCTTTGTATTGCATCACAATTTTCTTATGTTGCCCAGTGAGAATTTACTATGATAACGAGGTTACAATATCACAAACGTGCTTGCAAACACAATAGAGCATATGGCCAGCTGGAATTAAGTTGACAAAGATCACAGTAATTAATCGGTGCTCTATCAGTGGCACTGTGAATACTTCCCCTTCATCAAGCACAGAAATACAGAAAAAAATTGAAGGAAGTGACAAGAAAAGTTTGAGGTTCTACAGTGCTATGTCCAGTACGCAGAAAAGGTATAACATACCCAAAGGAGGAGACATAAACCTATGGCTTCCACTACCATGGAATAATCATTTTGGAATGGAAGAACTTGCTTCAGACTACAACGAGGCTCGATAAAGCCAAACAGTGTGAAGACATTGATTTTGAAGGTTTTGGAGAGGCTTATAAGATAACCAGACAAAATACCTGTGCTTTTCTGAAGTACTTGAGGACAATCTGACTTGACTACAGTATTTGACTACACTATGTATGGAAAGAATCTCTTCTGTGGTAGAATGCTCATTTTTTTTAATAGAAAATCAAACAATGTAAAATTCCCTGGAGGTATTTAAGAGTTGGGGAGACATAGTGCTTAGGGATATGGTTTAGTTGAGGACTTGTCAGTGTTAGGTTAATGATTTGACTCAATGATCTTATAGGACTTTTCCACTCTAGGCAATTCTGTGATTCTGTGAAAACAGGAATTTAATTAAAACTAACCAGAAGTAATATAAAGTAGTTACTCAGATACTGCTAAGCCAAAACTTCCTCTGAGAAGGGAGTAGTTAATAAGTATTTTGCAATTGCATTCAGGAGTTAAATTGCAAGCATTTGAGGAAAGAATTTTCTTTCCTGCTTTCAAGATTTTTTCCTGTGTCTCACATCTGATAGAATAAATTACTAAAAAAACCCCAACAAACAAAACTCCTTAATATTCCACATCAGCAAAACAAATGCAGTTGCCTCTCTACTTATCTGCTAAAACTAAAATCATGAGTTGTAACAAATCGATGGAACAGAATGTATTTACCAAAATAACAGTGCAGATTTGTAGACCTGTTTGAGCATAGGTCATCAAACTGCAGGATGAAAGATAAACTTGGCAAATGTCTAACTTTGGGAGACAAAACAGGCTTTCAGTTCTAATTTTTTTTTCATAATGTGTTTTTAAATATGTGTGTATTTGTGTGCACAAACAGACACACATCAATCTTACATTATTTGCCTAATATTTGCCTACAGCGACTGGGTTGTCAGTAGTTGCATTTATACCTGGGACTGCAAAGCTCTTACGTGAAATATTTTTAATAAGTGAATAGGATTTACTCTTCGGACCTTTTCTTTAACTTCTATTAATTTTGATGAGAGGTCTACTTACAGGGATGCTTCAGAACTGGTTATTAGATCTGCAAAGAAATTTGCCATTTCAGACATACAATGATCTGGACTCAGCCAGCCTCTAGAGATTAAAATACAGAATGCCTACTAAGACCAATGGCTATGAATGTGCCAACAGTTAGATAAAAGCAGATAAAATGTTATCAGATCTAATACATGTAATTTCTTAAACAAACAGTCATAAAGTTTAGAATACTTTCCCGAAAGTCTAATCTGTTCTCTCTATTGATGTCCAAGTAGTCCTGGAATTAGATCCGGGCTCGGGTGCACCTCATTTTAAACACTTAAGGAAGAGGTACTCATGGTCATAGCCTGCTTGCTCTCAGTTTGCCAGGACAAAGACAGGCTATTCCAGCAGGTTTCTCAGCATAATGACCATGCAGAAGGAGAGGCTGAATGTCTCACTCACTGCAGTAAAAACAGTCTGCGGAGGTCTGGAAGCATACCCTTGTACTCACTGACTACAGAGGGAATTTAGGTGATTTTTTATATCTGGAAGATATAAAAGAAAATGTTATTAATTTCTTGTGTTACCCTAATGCTTGCTTTATTGCTGCTGAAGAAGAATTCACATGCACCTCTTGTTCCTGTAGTCACAGCCAAACATAAAAATGCCTAAACCCTCAGTTAGCTTGCCTTGTATTCCAGAACGAGTTTTTCACACTTTTTCAGGCATGGATCTTCAATGAAAGACACATTCTGCATGGTTACCCATCCTAGAAAACAAATCCTTACAAATGTTTTGTAAGTTCATTTCCTGTAAGCTGTGTTGGTAGCTCCCCAGGGGAAGGAGCAGACCCGAGCTGCTAACAGAGAAAGCATTGTCTTTCTCAGGTCATGGCTGGAAAACACTCTGCTCAGTGACCGCAGGCTCACTTACAGCAGATCTTTAATCTAGTAATCACTCTGAAGAGAGACCACTGCAAATTTAATGGTTCCTCTTACAGAAATAAGAGGAAGGGTTTTTTTTTCAGAAAGTTGTGGGTTTTTTTTTTTTTGTTCAGACCCACAGATTTCACTGGTATGAAGTTACAGTAATCAGAGGAGAAAGGTTAGGAGCTTTAGTCCCAGGTTTCTTGGCACAGAAATTAAATCCTTGTCTTGCCTTTGTATTTATACAGTCAGGAGTGTATAACAACTACAGCACTAGTCAGTCATCTATCAGGAAAACAAACACACTTCTCATGCTCTTAGAAATCAGTCTATCTTTAAACGTGTATCAGAAAATCAATGCAATAGCACAAAAATATTTTTTTCCAATGAGGCTTTTGTTTTTCAAATTGTATCCTTATAATCTGCTTTAGAGGAACATGGCAAAAGAACAGGTTGGTTGTAAGATATGGAAGGTGCCACAGTCAGTCTGGGCTGCCAGTGCAAATAATACGTGAGGCAGGATAGTTAGGACAAACACAAAAGAACAGACTCTTCTGTGCAGACACCTTGATAAGTGTTAATATTAAAGTAATTTTCAGTGACATGTGCTTCCAGTGAGACATACATATAGATATACGTACATATTCTCAGAAAGAGAGAAATAATAGAAGAAAACAGACCTGTCACTGACATATTTAGATATTGGAACTCGGAGAAGCAGACACTACTACTGAACTCATGGTTGATTTTTTCTAGTGGTGTTAAACCATTTATTCCTAAAAGCTTCTGTCTTCCTTTCTTCCATGCACAGTACAAACAAGGTTATGATGTGAAGATTACGAGTTTTCAGAGATAGCAGAAATCTGTTGTGGTAATGTGGAAGGTGCAAACCAGTGCTTTATAAGCCTACTGGCCTGCTCTGGTTATAGTCTAGACAAGCTAGTGCAATGCTGAGTCCAAAGTAATGAGCCCCGATGGCTGACACAGCTAAGTAGCTTGCACATAACAACAAACAAACAGGGCTAGATTTCCTCTGAACCTCATCTGGCTCCTACTCAGACAATGTATACATTCCCACACAATGCTCACTTGACTTTCAGTATCACAGCTAGCATTAAATAACTGAGCTGCCAAGTCTGTAATGCTCTACTCTTCCGAACTGAAGTAGGTGAGTTGTAGCTAGACCAGTTAAAAATAAGAGCTCCATTAAGTTTGAGAAGGAATGGACATTTACTGTTTAATAGTAGTAAAGGACAACTTCTGTAGTCTCTCTCCTAAATGCATGTTAATAGGAGCAAAGGAACAGCTCAGAAAACTGTTCATTACAAAAATTTTATATTATATTATAAAAGAGGAGTTTAACATCTGAAACTAGGCTGCACCATTCTACAGCTATTTACACATACTTAAAGCCTTGCAAGCAATTGAGCTTGCATTTAGCACAATGAATTTAATTTGTCAAGACATTTATTTTTGCTGAATGCTGTGGAAGCAGGGGTCAAGATTACAGTCAAAGCTCAGTTCTGGAGCAGGTACCTTTTGTGCAAATGCCAATAGCTTTTTATTTGATGTAGTAAAAACAGATTGTGTTTCAAATTCATATGTTGTAATATTAACAGCTTTCATCTTCTTAGCACTGTTGTCATAACTTTTGCAATCAAAAAGTAAATTCACCTCAGAATCAAAATTACCAGCTACAGACAAATTGCCACACACATTATTTCAAGCAAATAATGTCTGCATTTCCATTGGTCTCAACAGTCCATTTCTGTCTATCAAGTTACAGTTTATTTTAAAGTATACTGCGAACATTATAAGAGGTAAAAGGAGACTCAAAATTAATGCAACCGTTAACAAACTCAGTTCTATTTTGTTTTTTTTTTTTTTCTTTTTAAACCTACAAATGTCATACATTGACTGGACTAGTTCTTCACTGAATTACTCAGATTTTATGCATTTCACCCTGTAATTTCAGTAGAATAACACAGTGTGAATTGAGATCAATAACTGCTATGAACAATATCATATATGATTCTCTTTTAATTAATATATGATACATACCAATTCAATATAGACGTTTAAATTTTAGCTCACCCTTTATGTTAAAGTGCATCCATCCATGCCTCATTTTCTCTGCATGCAATACTATCACAGGCAGCACCTCCCTAGTAGGCCTGGAATCCACAGGTAACCTCTGCTACATGAATGAGTAAAACTCAAAAGTGAGCAAGGCACCACAGCAAAGCAAGTGGACTACAGCCCTAGCTGCAAGATTGAGGGCGGCTATATCAGCTCTGATCACCTACTCTTACCTTCTTGTCAGTCTACTCTCTGCTGCAAGGACAGCCTGCAATGTGTTTTGCAGCCTGAAGAACTGAGCCAGTTCTGATTTTGCTTAATGTCAGGTTGCAATTCATACTGGTTCAATAATAACTAGATGAGCCTAGAGTGTATGCCTGAACCATGGAGAGCAAAGACATCTGAGTGCATGAAGCCATGCTGTAGTTTCACTTGTTCAAGATGAGTGCCTTTAAATTTAAGATGAAATTTTCAAGCATTACCTAATTATTAGGTACGAGATGGTAATGAACAGTTTTGTCTCCCAGTTATAAATGGCATTCCAGTGGAAAGGCTAAGGTATGAAGTTGACTATTATAAGTGACTTTTGGGAAGCAATTCATTTACCTTTGCTGCTTTGCTGAGAAAAATTGTCACCTTTCCAAAATACCAAATTGAGATATATGTGAATGTGAAAGTATTTATTAGTAGAACTAATACTGTTATGGTCCTTGCACACACCCGCAGTATATGACCTATAGACCTTGATATCACCGGAACTATCACAGGTGTCAGAGAAGCTTTTACCATGTTCAGAGTCTGAGGACAGGGCCAAGAGTTCTTACAGCTACAAGTACATCAAGCGCCAGTCACTTGCCTAAATTATTCAATAATCCAGATAATTTCCCCATTTACCAATGTAAATAAAAATATAAAGACTAATAGCTGAAGAAACAAACACTTTGGAATTTGGGGCACACCCAACCTTGATGGCATTCCCTGTAGCAACCATCCGACTTTCACATACCTTTTTCCTACTCGCTAGACCTCCCACAGAGCATGGAACCAACTCAGAATTTTCTACATGTTCTATTTTTAAAAAGAACTAGATTATTTTTATGTAAGAGGCCCAGAAAATGGCATTAGTAACAAATTCTCGATGAACTGATGAAACAGAGGCAGGAAGATAAATGGGAAGGTTTGACAGCAGTATTTAAATATACCACACACAAGGTACCTCACAAGAAGGCCACGTGGAAAGGAGCTCACAGTGATTCGTACATGAGATAACAAATGAGGACTCCTACAAACAGAAATGGTAGGAGAAGCTGAGCAGCATTTTAGAAATCAGACTACATTAAGATACAGCATGTAGGCATTTCTAAATAAATTTGCACATTTTAATTGAGTACTTAGTTTACTACTGGGTCTTGCAGAAAAAGCAGTCTGTAGAAGTGGTCTGAGTGTGAAAGTATATTTGTAAAAATGGAGGTTTTCTGAGAAGAATATTTCCAGTTCTTCTCTTCTGAATCGTGTTCCTTGCACTAGCATTCATATCAAGAAATACCACAAAATCTCACTAGTTCATTCTATGCATGTTTTCCTTATAATATCTTGTAATATCACCCACTTAAATCATTACCCTTATCTTTAACATAGCCAGAGTCATAGTGATGACAATTATATTTTTTCCCCAGCTGAGACTGGCAAACAATATCAGGCAAGTAGAACTAGTAAGACTCTTGAATGATAAACAAGCATTTTGTTGTTTGGTGATGAGAGCTGATAGGAAGATGGCAAGGAAATTGTGGAGAGTCAAGAGCAAAACCAGAAATCCTGGGCCTTCAAAAAAGCAAACGCATGCTGAAAATAGGTGAGATCCTTATGCAATGCAAGCCATCAGACTTTGAGAAAACAGATATAACAATATTCTAAAGACCAAAATAAATCTGAATTGTGCACTTTCTGAGACTAATTTCTTTACAGAATCACCAGTTTGGTTGGAAGGGCTCTTTAAAGATCATCTAGTTCAAGCCCCCTGTCATGGAGAGAGTCATCTGTCACTAGACCAGGCTACACAAACCCTCAGCCAACTTGGTCTTGAACATACCTGATGATGGAGCATCCACAAGTTCTCTGGGCAACCTGTGCCAGTGTTTCACCACTTCCCTCAACATGCTGGCCATGTTGCTTTTATGAAGCCCAGGATACTATTGGCTTTTGGGGCTGCAAAGAGTACATTGCTGGCTCACGTCCAGTTTTTCACCTATCAGTGTCCCCAAGTCCTTCTGCACAGTGGAGAATACCCTTCGTCTCTCGGCCTGTATTGATATGGAGGATTGCCCAACTCAGGTGCAGGACCTTGTACTTGGTCTTGTTGAACTTCATGGGGTTTGCACAGGCCCGCCTCTCAAACCTGACAAGGTCCCTCTGGAAGGCATCTCTCAAGGACACGGACTGCATCATAGAATCATAGAATGGCCTAGGCTGGAAAGGTCCTTAGAGATCATTTAATCCAACCTCCCTGTCATGGGCAGGGACGCCTCTCAACTAGATCAGGCAACAGATGGGGAGCGAACAGGGATCGAACCCACGACCCTGGTGTTATCAGCACCACGTTCTAACTGAGTGAGCTAACCAGCCCCCTACTCAGCTTGGTGTCATCTGCAAATTTGCTGAGGGTGCACTCAATCCCTCTATGTCATTGATGAAGATGTTAAATAGTATTGGTCCCAGTATAGACTCTTGAGGAACACCATTCATTAGTGGTTTCTGTTTGGACACTGAAACACTGAGTGTAACTATTTTACTGCAGCCATCCAGCTAATTTCTTATCCATCTAACAGTCCATCCATCAAATCCATATCTCTCTAATTTAGAGGTAAGAATGTTGGGTGGGACTGTATCAAAGGCCTTGAAGACATCTAAGCAGATGACATCTGTAGCACTTCCTTTGATGATGGAATCACTCCATCACAGAAGGACACTATTTTAGTGAGGCATGATTTGCCCATGGTGAAGCCATGTTGGTTGTCTCTTATCACTTCCCTGTTTCTATGATCTTCCAGGAGAATCTCTTTGATGTTCTCACCAGGCACAGAGGTGAGAATGTTAAATTAACTTTAAACAACTGAATTACAAATTTGAATCTTATCAAAGCTGCAAATGTGTTTGGTTTCATTGGGGATAAATGAAGAAGGGAGATACTATTATTATAATTACTACAAATGGTGCATAGAAGAGGAATAGCATAACCCAAAAATGTCAGGTACTTTGTCTTCCAGGTGGCTGTTGGTATTTGTGTATCATTTCTAGTATAGCATGTACCACACTATTAAAAGAAAAAAATATGATTCTGCCCATTCTTGCCGAGAGTTACTAAATCTGTTCTGCCTATGTGTATACACTATTTTCTGGCTTGGAGACATCTTGACCATGTCATAAGAGAGGGTAAGAAAGACACTGCCCAAATTTGACTTTAGATTTTTGCACTTAGTCACAATGCTAGTTATGCTGAGTTTGCTTAACTAGCAGAAGTGATTTCTTACTGGCCTTTCTGCCCGTGTAGAACAGAAACACACTTAGCCCACTGAGGTCTGAGCAGAAAAATATGAAGAGATCTTCCATGCTCCCTTTACAGGAGCTAATGTTGAGAATGGGACTCAGCAGAGAAGACAGAAGTGAAAATAGAGCAACAGCCAGATTTATTAGACCATACAAGCAGAGTTCTAATAACAGAAAATATGGTCTGCTGTATGTTAAAAGTTTCTGAATTCTCTCTTCAAGATTTCTGACCCCATTTGTGTAGGAGGGAAGTGAAAAGAGCTGCCTGACAGACAGTAATGTGAGATAATAACTGAGTTAATCCCGTGAGGATTTACACATTCAAAAGAAGAATCAACATCATTAAAGTCCAATTGAATATAATATTAGGTTAATCTGCTGTTCAGTATTTTTTGGATCTTCAAAGACTGATGAACAAAATACAAAGTCACAGAATCACAGAATCACAGAATCACAGAATATGCTGGGTTGGAAGGGACCTTCAAAGATCATCTAGTCCAACCCTCCTGCAGTGAGTAGGGACATCTTTAACTAGAGTAGGTTGCTCAGAGCCCTGTCCAACCTGACCTTGAAGATTTCCAGTGATGGGACATCTACTGCACGTCTGGGCAACTTGTGCCAATGTTTCACCAGGCTCACTGTAGAAAATTTGTTCCCTATATCCAGTCTAAATCTACCCTCTTTTAGTTTAAAACCATCACCTCTTGTCTGTTGCAACAGGACCTGATAGAAAAGTTACATAAAAGTCTCAGTACAAGGATCTTGAGAGGAAGCATATGGCAAAACCCTAGGAAAACTGAGTACACCAAGATGTCCTACACATCCATATTCATATCCATATCCATATCCATATCTTAAACACACAAAGCACTCACTACAACACTAAATTCACTCCCTACAATTGCAAGCAATGAAGAACAAATGATTAATTTAGAATGCTTTGCTAGGCATTCATTGCATTTTCCAATGGTCTATAATAAATATGAGATCTGCAGTACAAAAAAAATCAAAGCCACAAAAAATACAACATGCTACAGGAAAACAGTAGAGGGAAAGATGTTTAATGTACTCTTGAGTGAACTGTCATAAAAAAAAAATGATCCATTAGGCTCTGGGAACCAAGATCAGTACACCTAAGGACACTTTTTCATTTAACTCATTCCAGATTTAACAGACAATATGAATTTTCTACAGTTCATATAATTTTATGCCTTCTGCTTATCAACTCTTTTATGTGCTTTGAGAACAAAACTCAAAAGCTGTTTTCTGTATTTCAACACTCTCATAGATATACTACTATAATTCACACAGAAATGTAATAATGTATCTGTAACCTAAGCATTTAAGAACCTACAATAGTGAAGGCTTAGAGCTATGCTGCTCCACGAGTTGAGTCCTCTATTATAAAGGAGTCATCTGCAATAGATGTAACAAAGTATTGTCTAGAGGTCATACACTGCGGGCCAGTTTAGCTCAGTGGGTTGAGCGTGATGCTGGCAACACCAGAGGTCACGGGTTCGATTCCTGTTCAGTTCTCACGTGTTGCCTGACGTAGTCGAGAGGTGACATCCCTGCCCACGACAGGAAGGTTGGATTAAAATGATCTCTAAGGTCCCTTCCAGCCTAGGCCATTCTGTGATCCTTACCTATCAAAGGAGCCTAGATCATAAGGTTGGACTATACTCCTAGTTATTAAGCAGCTAAGTGAAGATGAGATTATTCCAACACCTGTGGTTCACATATATCTGTAATGCATGTGTACCTGCAGACACACATATATAATAGGCTGTCAGCAACAGATAATGTCAGAAAAGCAAATCATAAATGTCTCTGGTTGATCTAGAAGATTCTACCATAAGATATGACATTAATTTACTTCTGTGATAGACAGCAAACAGGGACTTTCCAAAATCTTTAGTGCTATCATCATAAATTGAACATTTTTCATGCTGTTGAACTGGTGATAATAAGAAATTTTAAGTAAAGAAAAGTGGGAGTATAGCATATGTCGTAAATTGGCTGTCTTCTACTTTTTCCCTTGATTAGTTGCCAATCTGGCCACCTGCCACAGACCGGGGAAAGGGGAGGGGTCACACAGAGATTTCACCTAATGAGAGTACAAAAGAAGTTAAAAGCAGCAGAGAAGTGCCAGAGGCGTCAGACTTATAGGCACTGTAAAAACAGAAAAGGGGGAAAGTAGTCAAAAGAGGATATACAGAGGAAAAAAGAACAAAAAGTTTGTTATTTTAGTCATCTCCAGAGAATGGTAAAGGATACTTGGCCAAATCATGACCCCAGTCCATAGTATAACACCGGGCATGCTCTGACTATAGTGTTCAGGTTGTAACTAAAGTTGGACAAACAAACAGCAGATATTAACTATCAATATCAACCAACCACCCACTCAGTTTAAGGTAATGGTAGACCTCTTGCTGAAAAGAAAAAAAGATACATTTGACTGCCTGCCTAGGAGGCCAGTGAAAATAAAGACATTCCAGATAGCCTTGTGAGATACTCCTCTGACAAACCATGTTACTAATAGATTATTTAAATATCAGCAGGAAATTTGGCTTGGTTCACACACTGAAAGTTAGTTTGCCTACTGGGAAACTTCATGCAAAGCATACATTTGTAAAGTAGCATTGCAGCGCTGACTTTCTACCTCTCTTCAGGCTATTAACAGTAAACATCAACACGGACTTTACTATTCCAAGCAAGGTAGACAGGTGCTAATGGCCGGAATATGGTCTAAGAATTTTCAACATTTAGTTAACTGTAGGGGCAATGACAGCAAGCGTTTTAAAGAAATCTCCAGAAGACTAAAGAATTAATCAGTTTTGTTTGACCTCTAACGTTGGCTTTCTCTGTTACCACGCCATGATCATACCATCATTCAGTTTACTCAGCTGTAAGATATTCTCAGATAGTGCTGTCCTCTCTCGTGTGGATGATGTGAGTGATTGATTGCTGTTGAGTAGGTATAAAGAAAAATGGTACACAAATCTCCGACATAAACCTGAGTCCTTAGTCTTCTCAGTCTTGATGCAGAAATGTCAAGAAGAAGTCTGAACGGCTGCTTGCCCATCTAACGTGAATGAAGTGGAACAAATGTATTTAATGTACTTCCTGCTGTGAACAGCATGAGGCTTCAACAATTCCACTAAGGCAAGATGACTGTTTGTGAGCCTGGCTGTAAGGCTGTGTGGTTTCATGGCAACACTAAATACAGTAGCATAAAATAAAAATCACATGGGAATACAGCCACCCACAAAAACACTCGAAGTAAACAAAATAATTGTAAGCATTCTCCTCCTAGTTGTACATTTTCAGCTCTGCATTCATCACACCTCTTCTCTTCTGTTTTTGAAATGTGATTATAAACCAAGAGTTCAAAATTTGCCCACAACATAAAGCAGAGTAAGTAAAAAAAGAGTCCAAATCAGCATCCTGGCAATCAAAACATTTGACTACGAGAATGCAGAGCTTTGATTGCAAGCGTTGTTGCAAGGACTAAAGCATTTTGTATGGGACTTGTTGCACACAACACTGCAACACTGTTAGTGTTGGTACCCAGTTACAGACTCCTCATTCCCACATGCATACTAACAAAAGAGTTGGATCTCATTTTGTCTCTCTCTGTATGAAATGATTTCAGAGTTACAGATTCAATTGGAAAACTAGAGAGTGCTTCTAGGCTGATCTTGTTTAGTTGCTAAGTGCCTGGGAATTAAATTATTTCCACTGAAGATTGGGGTCTGAATGTTTTCAGGATTTGAGACTAAACCCCAGGACTTCTCTTTTCAAGGAAAATAAAAAGTGCACAACACCCCTACCTTCCTTTTCCTAGATGTATAATATTGGTCTTTTACATAGCATCTCCTCCAAATGAGCTTTATGCTGAACTCTGTGCTCTCCATGAGAGATGCGTATGTCCTGAGCCAATCAACTGACCTCAGATTCTTCAGGGATTACTCTTCATCTCCCATATCCTTGAGATGTGTGAAGATAAATAGTTCAGCCCACTAATTCTGGCTAGATTTAGTAACATGGGTTCAGGTTTGCATGGAAAATGATTGAGGTTTTTTGTTTGTTTTTGGATTTTTTCTTGAACATCTAAATACCTATTGGAACACGCTTCAGAAACAGCTTCTTTAGATTTCAATTGGATTCTTTTAGATTTTTCTTTGGAAATCATCATTATTTTATAACGCAGGAATAGTTGTGCATCTCTTTGTTTAATGGCATTTCATATTAGGAGCTGTTTTAAGAGATAATCAGAAAAACAAATCATTCCTTCATGATCAGTTCTTACAACTTCAGGTTGAATGGCAAACTGAATTTTTAAAGGTAGGGTTTATATCTACTGTCAGAAATGAAAGTATTCAGATGCACTAGGTATCCACGGTGATTGATCTCAACAGTTTAGATAACTCTCCTAGGATGGGATGATTCCTGAGAGTACATGTCTCTTTTCATTAACTATAGAAGGATCCTGGCATAGCCTGCTTGAATGAGATGTCTAAAAGTATAGATGGCTAATATCAAGAGAGATTACTGTAATCCCAAAAGTGGATGATCTGTATATGTCTTTCCCCTGAATGCTTTTCTTCCAGTGGTTCATGGTTAGTAACTATCAAACAGATCCATGATTTTCATTTCTAATGTATATTTTCATTTCTAGTGTATCTAGTGTATATATAGTGTATATAGTGTAACTTTGAATCCAGGATTTCCATGTACAACTTACTTTGCTGTTTATTTCATTAACTTAATCCTTCTATCTGCCTCCAGCTTCAGGACCTAACAGGAAAAGTCCTTTCCAAATTAAGAAGTGTCCCAATAGCAGTACCAATCTTAAAATCACCTTTACAATACATAAATATACTTGCACATGTTTTACGCAGCATGATTTCTTTGTTCATATTTTGCTTTGGCAGCACAGCACAACTATATAATCTCCAATTAAAGTTCTAACTTGCCAGGAAATTCTTTAATATACTGTGCTTCACTAGAAAGTTGAGCACAGCTCTTTTGCTTTTTGTTTATTGTCTTGATCGTATAGCAACTCAGTCTTTTTAGTTAGGCCCTAAGGGTCTTCTCTAAAAATAAAAGAAGAAAAGACTTTGTTAATAGTTACTGAAGGTGAATGTTTCCCAATTAACTTGCATTGAATGCCAGAGGAGATAAGGTAATGTTGCCAGTGTTGACTTGACTTCCATAGGAAAGATCTCATGTAGTAGTATTAAACTTTGACCTTTGCTGTTTATATCTTTTGACCTGAAGAAGTCAATGCATAATGTTAATCCAGGCACAGTACTTGGAGAAATCACAACTCAATGACATGCTGTGACATTCGTCCAAAGAAGGGTTGTTAAGTAGAAGATGAATTTAAACAAATGAGGAGGAAAAGTATATCAATAGATATGAAGTAAAGAGACTAAACTGGACCACAGAATTTAGTATAACATTACTACAGTTTATAGGCTATTATATTTGTGCTAAAGCTTTTAACCACCTCTATTTTAGGCATTTTCTGGATTAAATTGTATTGATAAAAGCTAAAGAAAATGTCTTTTATTTCACATAGCATAATGTTAATAATAAATAATCATAATCAATGCTGCTTATTTTTTCAGAATTTCAATCATGATTACCAGTGTTAAAATTGCTCGTTACGTAAAGGTGTGTATATACACAATCTGAAACAAGCAACTACATATATTTATATGTTTGTGTGAATACAGAAATATATATGTAAGCTAAAACTTTTATAATTTATCTACTCTGTAGTCTGTACTCTGCTTTTTATAGAACACGAGGCAGCACAGCAGATCTCAGATGAAACAAAATGCGTATAGACTTTTCTCTTACCATGCATTATATTTTTGTGCAAACTAAAAGCATGTGGAAGAAAACTTCATTATCTTAAGTTTTTGAATGCTGCGAAATTTTTTGTGGGAATACTTTCACTGGTACAGAAAGCAAAAAAGGAGTTTTGTCCCACTATTTCAGTTATGACATATGCAACATTTTGATTGCAAAAAGAGATATTTCTAAAAAACAATCCAAACCTATCCTTCAGAGACCCCTTACCTTTTAATAGCCAAAATATTGTTTACTCATACCAACAAATATAGATGTTTCAGTTGTTACACAAAGAAAATGTTCTACTCTAATGTTCCAAACGCTTCCCCACCTTTTTAATAAATCCCATAAAATTATTATTATTTGTTATAAAAAATCCTGTTTAAAAGTTTGTAGCATTGAGTAAGTTGTACTCATAAATGCAGGAAATATTAGACTCAAAACTGAAGGGTGCTGTACAAACCAAATTATTTCTCAAGTTTTCTAATGGCAGTGTTAAATAAAGGAGATTTATTGTTAAGTTCCCTAGTATCTTGTGGAAGTTTCATAAACTATTAAGTTTTACATTATATTGTGATTATCTCTCATCATTTCTTATTCAAAGTCACTCTAGGTTGCTGTTAAACTGACTGTATAAGCCTATGAATGACAACACCTTATTTTAAATGCTAAAACCAGTACCTAAGTGTTCCCTTCCAGCCACTGAGGTTCTCACTGAAGTTGGATGCTCCAGTTTCAGCTTATATCTGTTTTAAATAATCTCTTGGAGAAACATTCTCTCCATCCCAAACTTTCCACATACATTTTAATCAGTCAGAACACCTTCAAAAGCTGGGTAATCAGCTTCTTCATAGATTTTTTTTTTACAGCTACTCTCTCAATATTCTGTACTCTGCCATCTATGAACTGTAAAGTTCATGAATGCACCAAAATTATTCAAAAAAATCAAGTTGTTGTAAAACCCTACGCAAATAAACCTGCACTTGCCATCACAGCAAGTCAGATGAACTTATTTCTATTTCAGCTTGCATTCGATATATGACCTGTAACTTAACAAGATGGGTTGTTTTAAACTGTCGTAATCATTAATGCTATTTGATTACTCAAATGCTCCACAGAGAAAACAGTCACTTCTGTCACAGGACTACATGTGAGAAATTTCAGGCAGACTAAGAATTTACGATGCAATTAGACTGGTGTCAACTTCCCCCCCTTCAAAAGCTGCCTTTTAAATTCTTAACTAGGGAGAAATTACTGTGCTGATAATTATCATCCATCTCAGCATCAGACTTTCAAAGAGTACTATACTATATTGATTCCTCACAGTCTTTAGGAAATTTGACAGGGTCACAATAAATGGTTTATGGCTGCATAGAGAGAATTAAAACACCAGTATCCCTTCCACAGAACTTACAGTTGAGATATCAGCCTCCAAGCTCCATGCATAAATGAATGCAACTGTATCATGAAACCTCTTTGCTACCTCAGTTGCCATGCCAATGCTAGAGACAGTGAAGGAAAGGCTTGAGGATGCAATAATATTTACATGTATTTTTGAACGTGGCCAGTGATACAGTGTGCAAATTCTACTGTTCCTTAGTTACGGGAATCATGTTTCTAATCACCATCAGAAATGTCCTTTTCAATACTATGTATCAAAGCTATTGACCACCTGAACGAAGGACATCATTCGGTCAGCACTTCCCTCCTGAGGCGATTTCTAAACATTAGTCTTTTTGATTATTTGGTTTTTTAAAAAAAGGCAAAGGAATCCTACATGTACACTTCCAGGTAGAAATTGAAATGCAGCATCAAATCAGAAGGAATATAGCTCGCCTCTTAGCAGCTGCTAGATGGCTTCTGGTCCATCAAAGCCTCTGATATGGCCCTTTGGAGCATAATGCAACAGGCCCGAAGGCTTTGTGGACACAGCCTCAGTATCACACACAGAAGGGTGCCCATGCAAGGTGATGTTTTTGATTACATCTGTTATTGAGATAGAATGGAAAGGTGCATTTCTGCATCTCCTCACTCCCAATCACCGTTCATATGATTTTCTCAAAATATAAAATATCAATATTAATTTTGTTAAACAACCCACATCTAAAAGTACTTTCAAACTGCAAGATGGAAGCAGCATATGTTTTAACCACTGGAAAGAAAGGTAAAAAATCCAATTTCTACATGTCGATTTGAGTGTGATCCTATTTGCAGCTTCTGTCCTGAACTGGGAATATCACTTTATTACATGATGTCTTACCATCATCCTTGTCAGGTACAATGGTAATTCGAGTGCTTGGGAATTCTGCACCAATTCTTCCGCCCATTGGCATGCTCAGCAAAACATCAAAGGTCTCAGCCTCTTCATACAAGGAGTCATCTATGATGACGATTCGACACATTTTTTCTCGTTCATCTTTGTCAAAACGTAAAATGCTGTTGTGATCCTCAGGCCTGGATATGTAGTCAGAGTAAGAAAGTACAGACGATGGGGCAGTGCCAGATGCTGTTCCTGTGACATAAAAGAAAAACAGTTACTATACATACCATGTTTATACTGATCCCTTCACTATCTTTTAATTTCTATTGACTTTGAGGTCATAAGATGGGCTGAAATCTCTGACGAGGCTACATTACTGCAGTCCTTGGACAAACTACTCTGTACAGAAAGAACAGAGATCCTCTTCACCCTCTAGCAAATGGCAGAAATTTGGAACATAATAATTTTTTAGCTGTATTCAATAATATCCTAAGACAGAGTACAAAAAAAAGAATACATTTTCAATTGAGACTAAAGATATTTAGATGAAAAAGCAATTAACAGATTTATCAACAATTTTTATGCAATAGCTGGAACAAATGTTTTTGCTTTTCTGTCTCTTTTCCATATTTGCCTTTTTTTTTTTTTTTTTTTCTTTTTCTTTTTCTATAGTAGATTCTGATACCTTGTTGTGTGTAGCAGATAACCATCAGCTCCTGGCTCACATCTCCACTTCTTCTGACTGGAATAAACAACTCACCAACATCTTCTTCAATAGTATAGGTGGACTGAGGAATAAAGACGGTTGATTCTGCAAAGAATAGACACATTTTTTAATGTAGATTTATGGCCTTATAAAGTCAACTGTAAAACAGATAGGAGCATTTTAGTATATTCTAAAGTGCACAACATTTCCCTATTCAACATCTTTATTGATGACCTAGATGAGGGGATTGAGTCTACCCTTAGCAAGTTTGCAGATGACACCAAGCTGGGCAAGTGTTGATCTGCCAGAGGGTAGGAAGGCACTGCAGAGGGACCTGGACAGGCTGGGTCGATGGGCTGTGGTCAAGGGTATGAAGTTCAATAAGACCAAATGCAGAGTCCTATACTTTGGCCACAATAACCCCCTGAGCACTATAGACTGAGAAAAGGTAAGCTTTACTATCCACTGTTACTCATAGCATTTGTCCTCCGGTTTATGTTTTGATATATGCACATACTGGCACTACAGTTCTGAAAAGGTTCTTACCATCTCCCGGGTCAATAATTTCCACCGTGGATACATCAGGAAATTCCAGAACTCCCATGACAGGCTCAGAAAGAACAATTTGAAAGGACTCAGACTGTTCATGTTCACCATCACTCAAAATGCGTACTCGCCACGTAGCTAAAGTCTGGCCAGGATTAAACTGCACCTGCTTCTGGGCTTTTCCTCTGAAGTCTTTATCTTTCTTGGCAGTACCATCTTTGGTGCTAATACCTGCCAAAATCAGAAATTCAAATCACTAAAAACATCGCTTCTCTCATTAAGTCACTTTTAAAGAAAACATTTTTAGAAAAACGTATTTTTCACAACCTAAGAATGTACAAGCCAACTCTGTTACTCTTGATCAGTTTTATATTAGTGTCATACGTAGAGGTGGATGTTCATCAATTAACATTATGAAGGAGAGCTTGGACAGAATTAGCCAAAGCAAAACTAACTACCACAAAAAGTCTACATTCTCTGAGGTTACAGTCAAGTTTCCATCTCTCCATAATTCAGCTATGGATGTCCAAAAGGGCCAACACATCTTTTTCCCCCCTTTGATATTTTGGTCTCTCTTCTTTTCCAGAACATCTAAACAACATGCTGCCTGAAACCCTCAAAAATACTTATTTCTCTTAGAAAAAGTAAAAACACACCTGGAAAGTTCAGCCTTCAAGGGGAAAGCTAAGGAAAACACAAATACAGGAAGGGGTAAAACATATGGAATAAAGATGAAAGAACATGTAAAATCTGAAGAACTGTGGTCATTCCCATTATATTAAGCATTTTTAAAAATTATTATCCTCTTATTTCAGTGTTTGCGTAATGACAATCATTAAACTTAAGTCAAGTTGAACCTGCAAAACCACAGGATAAAATCCAACACAGCTCACTCCACCGAGACAGCACAGATCTTATAGTTTCAGATCCAGGCTTCTCCAAAATGGCTTTTTATTGGTGTTACCCTCCCCAGTTTAAGGCTATCCAACAGGCTCTCATGGAAATTAGACAGTCCTTCAGAACTGTCTCCAACTCATGAATTCGGCCTCTGTTTGAACCCCACACTACCACTCAAATCATAAAAGTCTTTCTCAGGTTTTCAGAAAAACCTTAAAACTTCTCTTTTCTTTGCCTGTTGTTTCCAACTGTATTGTTTGATGTATTAAAACGTGTCACCTTTCTCTACAAACTTTGCCTTTTTTGCTTCCTGCTTGTGCCTCCCCTTTAGTCATAGCTGATATTTTACATAAGCTATAACCATTTAGCACTGCACGGAAAGTCCAGCAAGCACATTAACCAATATCTTTTCTGTTCTTTCCAACTCTGCAACTCCTTTTTGCAGGATTAAGGTAGTCAGAAGCAAATTATTCAAACTGCTTTTGCTGGATTTTGAGTCAGCACAATTCAGAAACTGAACTTGAATCCACAGATAGAAAAATTTTGCAAACACTCTACTTGAAGAACCAGAAGTCAAATCATTATCTATTAACCAGTACGAATAATTAATTTAAACCTCACATCCTTAACTTGGTATTTCATTCACCCTTTTTATTCCTTTACTTTCTTTAAAAGAAAGATATTATCAAAGTTTGTTCACTGTTCAAAACAGAGACTTTTAAGTTAGATCCAGTTAGTTAGTGCCTATATCCCTTAAATCTCATGCCAAAATAGACATCCTAACTACATATCAATACCTGAAACTCAGATTCTCATTTAGAAAGAGATTTAAACAGAAGCCTGATTTCTAAGCATAAGCTGGTGCTCCATGCCAGGTAAATGCTTATATATGTCTGCAAAACCAGCTTTAAATTGAGTGCCTTTTCCCAGCAGTGTAAGCTCACCATAAGTTTCAACACGAAACTGTACAAGGATAATGTTCTCTGGTCCAAATGCATCACTAGGATAAGGATGGGAACAGATCCAGAAGCTAGAGACAAGTGTGAGGTTGCAGAATGTGATAACACAATCTTTTTTCACCTTTTCACTCCCCAGACACTGCAAACAGCTTTCAACACCTCCTGTATCAGCCTCAGTTGACTGCTAACATTGACTGGAGAAAATGAGCCTAATGGTTAGAGCTGCTCACTATAGCCTTCCTGGAAAATGATCTAGGTTTATCATTGTTTTTACAATTGATACAACTGTATTTTCTCATTACAGGAGAAATAAAATCTGGACAGGAAGTGTGTTCTGGGAAACAAATAAAATAGCAGCATCAACCAAATCAAACAAAGAAGGACTGGGTCTTGGGATGCTAAGGCAAAAATCAATTGCAGAAGAATCCACTCCCCCCAAAAGGTGAAAATTTCATCATACAACTAAAGAAATCCTATATTTAGCATAAAAAACCCACTTTTTAGAATAAATGAATATAACTCTTTGTATCTAGCTTACTTAGTATGAAACACCAGTATAAGGATATAGCTGTATTTATACATTTTATCAGCTAGCTGGTCAGTGATTTATAGAAGCAATTGATAAGGTTAAAATTGAACTTACTTATAAAAGAGGTTTCACCCAGGTAACCTCTCCGTTTAAGAACAACATCAAGATACTTCGAGTCTTCATTTACTAAATAATACTCCTTTTCTAAGGAGATCCATGCCCAGTTTAGGTGAAAATGTTGATTCTTCAGCTTATTGCCTCCTGCAAAACAAAATGATAATGGTATATGTATTATTTTTGGGGTTTTTTTTTTGTTATATACTACTTTGTCTTTTGAGGTTCATAGAATCACAGAATCATAAAACAGTTTTAGTTGGAAGAAACCTTCAAGATCATGAAGTCCAACCTTTGTCCTAGCCCTATCAACACCACTAAGCCATGTCCCTCAGGACAACATCTACCTGTCAACATCTACCTGTCTTTTAAACACCTCCGAGGATGGTGACTCTATCACCTCCGTGTGCAACTCAACAAATTCCCTGGGCATAGCTCAATGTAACCTGTATCCTGGGTATGATGTGTATCTTAGCTGGACATTAGAAACCAAAGATTTTAAAGATTTAAAACTAAGAAACAAGCACAGAATTCAACCGTGATACATTTGGTACATATAGAAATGAATTTTGTCTTTAGATGCACACAAACTAGTCACATTCATTCTGGAGCTGGTTAATTTTATAAAAAATAAAAGAACAAGAATTGATTAAAAAGATATTTGGGATGCCTTTTGTAGAAATTACAAAAATTGTGGATGATCCAAGTTTCTGCTGAACTGTATTAGTATTTCCACATAACAAAGTGCTAGAAGTACTGGAAGACCCTTAGTATCCTGTATATGATACTTACCATTTTTTTAGACTTCATTTACCCATGTAGCTTGCTTCTGAAACTCAGTTATTTTGTTCAGCAGATCTAACAATTTCTGTTCTTACTGGTTTAGAATTTATGCATCAGCACTGTGTGATTTTAGGAACAGTTTTCTCATTTTCCTAGGAAATGGTTTCAACAAGATTAAATATCCCTGATATATGCCACAATTTATAGTTATGCTGATGTCTTCCTAAGCTTACATTCTTGTAACTGTTGTGTCAAGTATATTTGCCTCTGTGACCTAAGATTTAGACACATGCAAATGTTTATTGGAATTCTCTTTAACTATTTTGCAATGACCTAACTTCAGGAAATGATGAATACCTCCAATCGAGTAAGCTGCTGAGATGAAGTCAATTTCAATAGACTAAAAGGTGTCATAGAATCATAGAATTGTCAGGGTTGTAAGGGACCTTAAAGACTATCTAGTTCTAACCCCCTTGCCATGGACAGGGACATCCCCCACTAGATCAGGCTGCTCAGAGCCCCATCCAGCCTGGTCTTAAAAACTTCCAGGGATGGGGCTTCCACCCCCTCTCTGGGCAACCTGTGCCAGTGTCTCACCACCCTCATGGGGAAGCACTTCTTCCTAACGTCCAATCTGAACTGGTCCATCTCTAGTTTTAATCCATTCCCTCTAGTCCTAACACTACCTGACATCCTAAAAAGTCCCTCACCAGCTTTCTTGTAGCCCCTCTTAAGATACTGGAAGGCCACAATAAGGTTTCCTTGGAGTCTTCTTTTCTGCAGACTGAACAACCCCAACTCTCTCAGTCTGTCCTCACAGTTTTTTTCACACAGGCACAACTGGAGCAGCATGCTCCTGGTAAAGAAAGTAGACTCTAGGGATCTTTTCTAAGGTCACTACTGTAGCAGTAACACAACAGCTTCTCTGCAGTCTCACTGAACACGGATAGTTTCTGTGATTTAAAACACCAGGAACTGGAAGCACAGGACCGCAAGCAGTACGCTCAGCTAGGGAAACTGAATGGTTAAGATGCAGCAAGTCCGCATCTCTAGCTGGCAGCTGTTGATGGCATTGTCCATAAGTTAAAGATTGCACTTCCTCTAACACTAAGGAAGAACCTTCACAGTCCCCCTGAAACAAAAATGCCCATATATTTCTCAACAGAAGTAGACTCCCTCTTTGACGTCCAAGTAATGCAGGAATACAGGAAGCATCTCTCAAATATTTGGAGGGGATGATACATTTAGCTGCAGCTGCAACACACTAAGCACCAACCTAGAATGTGAGCACGTCTCAGACTAATCTCTCACAGAAATGAAGCTGTTGTGTCTACTATTAATGGGATTTGTACAACTGTAAAACAACAGGAAATGTTTACTGAAATGGCAGGCTTCACAGGGATTTTCTTAGTCTAAAAAAAGCAATCCAGAAACAACAAATGCAAACACATGACGCTCTAAGGTCCAGCCAAAAATGCTACTTTAGTTTCGGTTGGAAAGGTAATAGCTGAAAAGGGTTAGCACCCATTTCACTGACTATAAATCAAATATTTGTGCAACAGACTGAATATCTCAAATTAGATTAATACAATTTGTTTAAAATATACCATAGCTTTACTTTCTCATGTACAGTTTACCTCCATCTGCTCATTGATTTTCCACAGTAAAAAGGCATTTCTTGTCAGTGTAAGGATTCTGGATGCCACAGACAAAAGGGCATGGCAAACCAAGTTCTGTATATCATCTCATCGGATGTGTTTACTGTTACTTAGGAGAATTCTCTAATTTCCACGGCAAGAATAAAATAACCTGTTCAGTTCACTGTAGGCAGATATTTAGCACCTGTCTTCTGGGAATGCTGGCTTGCGTGAGAAGCTGTAGTCTGATTTCCTTCCCACAAGGTGCTGCTACAGAACAAGGTTTGCTCAGGTAACAACTGTCTGAAATGTGCAGCGAACTCCCTTTAGAAATTAACACTTCAGTGAATAAAGTATCTAAATAAATGAATAAATGAATAAAGTATCTAAACATATCTAAATATTTCCCTTCACTCAGGGATTAACTACTGGAAGAAGAACGAAATGGAGGTTGGTCTCGCCCTTCCACTTTGTTCCATTCTGCTCCTTGAAAATTTAGTCAGCCCTTCCATTCTGCTGCAAAGATAAGCCTCTGCCTTTCTTTATTGACCTGTCCCCTAGAAAAAAAACGACAACCACACTTGTGCAATCTCTCATAATATCAATGGTACTGTGTAAACAACAGGAGGGAAATGGTTATTCGAGTATCACGCTGCAGTCCTCGCCCTGCTTCTTTCTGCTCCTTTGATCTCTATTGTTGCTTAAAAAGGGGAAGGCTAGAAACAGATATACCAAAAGCTTACCGGTAAAACACGAGAAAACCACTAACTATAGTGTTAGTAACACCAGCACTTAAATTAGGTTCGCCATATGTTATGTCTTCCCATTAGTTTCTCGGGACAAATGCAACAGAAAATATCTTGTTCTTTCTTGTTCTTCCATCTAGCGAGAAAAGCCATTTGTGTGCCACCCATGAACAAACTGCCCAATTTAAACATAATGTGACAGAGGGATAAAAGTTTCTAAGATATAAAAGAATGAAAATTTACTGCCAATTAGAGGAGAGAGAAACTATTAGTATGCCTACAGAAAAAAAATACTGCTGCATGAGCTTACTAGGAATGAGGATGTCAGACGTTGGAACCCCTTCCAGCTGCAGGAAAAGTTTCTAGCAGAGTTTGTATCTGTTTAGACAGAAGAGGTTCCAGCCAGGGGATGGAAAGTAATAGGAAATTCAGCATGATTTGTTACACTGTCCAAAGGACTAATGGTTTAAATATGCTGTGGACACAGACAGACGGTCTACAGCTTACTTACACACAGGACTCTTACATTTCACCTCTAGTGTCTTAAATAGTTCAACCTCAAATGCAATCTGTATTTCCTCATAATCACTGAGCACATGAAAATTACTATACAAGAGGAAAAATCTCACCTGTTAAAAAGGAACAATTATATGGAAAAATTTCAGTAACCAACTACCAAACCAGCTAATTCCTGTGACTGATGCTACGGAAAATGTTGAAGTACACTGAGTTAGAAACCTAATGAGAAGATGAAATTTAGGAAGAAAAATCACAAGAAAGACCATATGAGAGATTTAGTATTGTTAATATTATTAATTCCACAGTTTCTTTCTTAGAGTAAAAAAAAATTGAACAAAAAGTATTTCTAGGAGCCTTCCTCCAAGCCTTTATTTCCACAGGTCGACTTCTGCACCTGTTCACATTTTAGAATGTGCATTACTAAACCCATCAGATTTACAATTTTAAGAAAAGACTATAGATATTTTAGATCTTGCTTTCTTCACTCGATGCTTTTTGTTTTCAGGAGTAATATTTTCTAAATTTTGGAAGCCATTTTATGGTCCAAAGAATAAAACAAATGTCATTGTTGTCGAAATTATTATTCTTCTTATTATTACTGTTATTGTTGTTCTTATTGTTGTTGTTATTATTGTTATTACAGACCTCTGACACAATAGAGCAGGAAGCATATGATACATCTTATCTAATTTCAGCTATTTATTTTGGGGCTAGAAATACTTAACTGTCTTTATAGGCCAAAATTAGCCATTTTGTAAGGGATGACTTATTTTAGGTCCCTCTTTTTGAATGTGATTAGCTGTGTCTCAGAATATGCAGAAATACATGCACTTTTCCTCAGCAGTTCTTAAAGATTCCTATCTTGACCAGTAATGCTGTAGACATTTTTATTATAGTTGTCTAATGCTGGATCAGATGAATTCTGCTATGTCTGAACTAAACAAAACTGGGCATTTTTCTACAACATAGTAGAGCCAAGCAACACACAAACATAAGGTCTGTAAATAATACTAAGAGTATAGCTTTCAGAAATCAGAAATAAAATTGCACATGCCTTCTTAACGTGATTCCCTATTAAATTAATTATCCGCCCTACAATAATATTTCTATAGGTACATCAGTTTTGCCTTGCTTAATAGCACTTCCCTTGGGCATAGTAAAAAATTTAGCTGCTAGGCAAATAATTAAGGTACTATACCGCAGTGACAGTTTTCTTTTTGTTCCCCTCCCAGACAAGTGCTTGTAATATAAATGCATCAGAAGTTTGGAGAGGGAAGCCATTTCCAGAGTGCTTTTAAAACTAAACAAAAGGAAGGAGGGTCATGTTACAATCAGGCAAATCCAAAGTAACTTTGCTTATACATCAATGAGATGCAGTTGGCAAGATGTTGCTATAGTGATGCATGAAAACCTGTTTGCCAGAGATCAGAGTGCAGTGGTGCTTAATCAGAAGATGATAGATGGGACGTGGTGCAGTGAGACATTTATGAGAAATGAGATGGCAAGAATTGTGAGACATAGTCAAAATCTTTGTAAGGAGCTAAAAGTAAGGATCTAGACTTCAAGACTGACTAAGGCTGCTGTGGACAATACCCTCTGAAAAGTTTTGCCTCAATATGACCACACAGAACCACAGAATCACAGAATGTCAGGGGTTGGAAGGGACCTCAAAAGATCATTTCGTCCAACCCCCTGCCAGAGTAGGATCACCTACAGTAGGTCACATAGGGAGGAACGTGTCCAGACAGGTTTTGAATGTCTCCAGAGAAGGAGACTCTACAACCTCCCTGGGCTGCCAGTCAGACATTGGAACCCCTTCCAGTTGCAGGAAAAGCTTCTAGCAGAGTTTCTATCTGTTTAGACAGAAGAGGTTCCAGTCAGGGGATGGAAAGTAATAGGAAATTCAGCATGATTTGTTACACTGTCCAAAGGATTAATGGTTTAAATATGCTGTGGACACAGAGCACATTTAAATTTCCCTGGCCAGCCTGTTCCAGTGCTCCGTCACCCTCACAGTGAAGAAGTCTTTCCTAACGTTTTTGTGGAACCTCTTATGCTCCAACTTGCACCCATTGCCCTTTGTCCTGTCATTGGACATCACTGAGAAGAGTCTGGCTCCATCCTCCTGACACTCACTCTTTACATATTTATAAACATTAATGAGGTCACCCCTCAGCCTCCTCTTCTCCAAGCTAAAGAGACCCAGTTCCGTCAGCCTTTTCTCAAGAGGGAGATGTTCCACTCCCAGCTCTGCACTGGACTCTCTCAAGTAGTTCCCTGTCCTTCTTGAACTGAGGGGTCCAGAACTGGACACAATATTCCAGATGTGGCCTCATCAGGGCAGAGTAGAGGGGGAGGAGAACCTCTCTGGACATACTTGCCACACCACTTCTAAGACACCCCAGGATGGCATTGGCCTTCTTGGCCACGAAGGCACATTGCAAACTTGCGGACGGTGCACTCTATTCCCTCATCCCAGGTCACTGATGAATATATTGAATAGTACTGGTCCCAGTATCAACTCCAAGGGACTCCACTAGACACAGGCCTCCAATTAGACTCTGTTCCATTGACCACAATTCCCTGACTTCTTCCCTTAAACCAGCTCACAATCCACCTCACTACTCAATCATCCCGACCACACTTTCTTAGTTTAGCTGCAAGGATGCTCTGGGAGATGGTGTCAAATGCTTTACTGAAATCCAGATAAGCCACTTCCACTGCACAGCCACCATCCATCCACCTAGTTATGTCCTCATAAAAGGCTATCAGGTTGGTCAAACACGACTTCTCCTTGGAGAAAACATGCTGACTGCTCCTAATGACCCTTTAATCCTTGATATGCCTAGAGACAGTGCCAAGGATAAGTTGTTCCATCACCTTTTCAGGGATGGAGGTGAGGTTGACCGGCCTGTAGTTACTGAGGTCCTCCTTCTTGCCCTTTTTGAAGACTGGAGTGACATTTGTTTTCTTCCAGTCCTCAGGCGGACCAGTCAAAGATGGATGACACCTAGAAACAATTTTTACAGTAGTCCTGTCAGCAAACTGGTCACCTATCAGAAAACTGTGATATATTATTTTTGCACAGGTCATCAAACGAGAAATTACTAGAAAGACCATGGTATCCAAAAATTCCAGTTTCAGGTACTCAATATGAATAAAAGAGGAGGGGGAAGAGAAGTTGGTCTGTAAAATGGTTAAAGGAAAAGAAATATTAAAATTAATATACCCACTTAAGCATTTATTTTTCTAACATGCTGCCCAGGTATCTTAAGAAAGATATAAAACCTCCATAGGAAATACAGATTAGATTGTTAGAACTCTCTATCATGACGCAAATTGCTCTGAGAAGAAAAGAATCAGTTCCAGCTCTCTCCACAGATCACTGGGTTATGTGAAGACAGTATAACATATATATTTATCATTAAATTGTGTCTCTTGAGCACCAGCAACCAGAAGAATATTCCATAAAGAATATCTGATTGTAGTTTTGCTGTCCTATGCTAGAAGCTACACCAGAACACCAATTCATAAACAAAAGCACATAACTACACCACAGCATTCATTTACTGACACAATAGAAATTGATGTATCTTGATACAGATGTTGGCTTTCCTACATGGTATCTATGGCATGATCAGTCAGAGATAAATCAGCTAAAGAGTGAGTAACCTGCATAACCGTAACCACAGAGACTCCCTGTCTCCATAAGATATGTTTGTACAAACACAGCTGTCTGTTACTTGTAGAGCTTTATAGTGCAACATATCTGCTCTTTTTGGTCATTATGTGAGGATGCTTAATGGGGAAAAAAGCCCAGCCTATAAATTCTTCCAGGGCAAAATATATACATCAAACACGAGAAAGTCTACCTGGACTTTAGTAGAGCATTTGACACCATCTCCCACAGCATTCTGCTAGAGAAGTTGGTGGCTCATGGCTTAGACAGGTGTACTCTCTGCTGGGTTAAAAACTGGCTGGATGGCCAAGCCCAGAGGGTTGTGGTGAGTGGAGTTAAATCCAGTTTGTGGACAGCAGCAACCACTGTCCCCCAGGGCTCTTTTGGAGCCGGTCTTGTTTAATATCTTTATCAATGATCTGGATGAGGGGATAGAGTGCACTCTCAATAAGTTTGCAGATCACACCAAGTTGGGTGGGAGTGTTGATCTGCTCGGGGATAGGAAGGCCCTGCAGAAGGACCTGGACAGGTTGGATCTATGGGCTGAGGCCAACTGTATGAGGTTCAATAAAGCCAAGTGCCAGGTCCTGCACTTGAGTCACAGCAACCCCAGGCAGAGCTACAGGCTTGGGGAAGGGTGGCTGGAAAGATGCTCGTCAGAGAAGGATCTGGGAGTTTTGATGGACAGCTGGCTGAACACGAGCCAGAAGTGTGCTCAGGTGGCCAAGAAGGCCAATGGCATCCTGGCTTGTATCAGAAACAGTGTGGCCAGCAGGAGCAGGGAAGTGATCCTGCCCCTGTACTCAGCAGTGGTGAGGCCACAGCTTGAGTGCTGTGTTCAGTTTTGGGCACCGCAGTACAAGGAAGACATTGAGGCACTGAAGTGTGTCCAGAGAAGGGCCATGAAGCTGGTGAAGGGTCTTGAGAACAAGTCTTATGAGGAGCAGCTGAGGGAGATGGGATTGTTCAGCCTGGAGAAGAAGAAACTGAGAGGAGACCTCATTGCTCTCTACAACTACCTGAAAGGAGGTTGTAGTGAAGTGTGTGTTGGTTTAGTCTCCCAAGTAACAAGTGATAGGACAAGAGAAAAGGGGCTCCAGTTCCAGCAGGGGAAGTTTAGATTTGATATTAGAAAATTCTTCTTTATTAAAAGAGTGTGAAGCATTGGAACAGACTGCCTAGGGAAGTGGTGGAGTCACCATTCCTGGAGGTATTCAAAAAATCTCTAGATGTGGCCCTTCAGGACATGGTTCAGGGGTCATGGTAGTGTTGGTTTGACGGTTGGACTTGATGAACCTTAATGATTTTATGTAGAGTAAAAAACAACCGGTAAACTAAGCAGTAAGAAAGAAGAGTTTATTTAAAATTTTAACTACTGGTCTTTTTTCCTTTCTCTCCTTGCTATAGTCCTCCTCATTGAAGCAGGTATGTGAAGCATATGAAAAAACCCACCCATTCTTGAATTCGAATTCAACTCACCGAGAAAACAAAGATACAAAAAAGGGAATAATCTATTTTTAGACATCTGTTCCATTTTTTCATCCTCTGATTAGCCGCCTTCTGTGCCAAGACAATTTAGGTAATATATACCAGAATAAAATTACCTCAACAGTATTATTAGAAGTAAAATCTGTTGTGAAATGCAGAAATCTTAGTCCTCAGCATCATGATTTCCCATTTAGCCATGATGCTCCCTGTCAACCTGAGCACTTGCCAAATTTTTTTGATCTCCACACTATTTGCTAGTCATCATTCATGGTTTGTATAACCATAGTTTTTGCCAGACTAGAGGAGGAACATTCAATCTTAGGTTATTCTTCTTGTCAGAATAAATATAGAGCAGATCTTATACGTTCAGCTCAGGACACATAGTTTCAATAATTCTCATTTGCCATACTGTGTCATAGTTCCAGTACATCCTAGTTCCAGGTTAAAAAGGCAAATATCTCAAGTATATCTTTTGTCTGCCAACCTATCAAAAAAACTCCGTCTATATAATAGATAAAGTTCTTTATTTAATGCACTGAGGCAGCACATCATTGGACTAGATGACCTTTAAATGTCCCTTCCAAGCCAAACTATTCTATGATTCTATGATTCTATGATTCTATGATCATATGCTATTTCCTCTGCTATGATCATCAGAAAAGGTATATCCTGTACAACTGCCTTAACTTCATAGAGAAAGACTTTTTGCAGGAGTGAAATGTATAAGTAAACCCTGCATGTAAAATATGCTATTAGAGTGTTTAGAATTGACCTCAACAATGCACAATCTAACCTAATAATTTCATCCAATTAGGAACCCATTAAAATGATTCACCTTTTTCAAATGTACTATAATGGACTCCAATCACTAAAGTAACTTGCTGAACTCTGCACCCTTCTGCACGTGATCTGCCACTGCAGAACAACCAAAACCAACCCCCTAAACTAGCCCCTTGTGATTAGGGACTAAAACAATGCTTTCTCTGACTTCTCATGAGAAAACACACACTTCCCAGCATTATGGAATTGGCTTGCCTGGAGTGTAATTGCTGGTATTCAATGAACTGCAGACAGTTGCCATCTTTCAGTAGTTTCTGTAACTCTTTTTTGCTTCTGTTTTATATCCACCCCCAAGAAACAAGTTGGAATGGCCGCATTTGCCATGGCTCAGACTAAGCAAAAGCTTCAAGTCATGGAGCAGAAAAAATATCTGAAAAATACTGTGCAGTTGCTTTGTTACACAAAGAGAAGAGGAAGTGAGAGGAGACATGAACATCAAGGCTAGCTAGTGCATATTAAATTTTGATACTAGTAAAATTCAACTAAGCGTAACTAAGGATGCCTCCAAGCGCAGTCTGGAGATTCATGCTGGGTTAATTTAGAGTATTCCCAGTTCAAGTCTACGCCCAGATCTTCTGCAGTAGATTAACCAGATTCTGATTAAAAGATTAACCGGATTTTCACTTATGGAAACTGTGGAAGCAAACACGCACTCACTCATCAGTCACTGCATTTCATAGCTTTAAATTTATTTCAGTTTAAATCAGCTCAGTACAAATTAGTGCACTGAGAGACAGGACACCTTCATTCTCCTGCCTGCACCAAGAGGTTGTCAGCTTTCAGAGGAAAGAGCGAAGCAATAAAGAGAAGCCCAGTTTGAATCACCAAAAGAAGTTGCTTGAGCACTGCGTATCTTTGAAAGGCTTTCTAGATATTTAGTGGTTAGTTTTATTACTGATTTCAAGGGAATCCCAAAGATCCACTTGCTGGTTTGGGATTCTGTGCTTTAAGCAAGGGACAGGAGCAGAACACTTCCCACTTCTACAGTTCCAAGGGTGAATATGTAAATAATTTAATGGATTCAGAATAGTACTGAAGTGCTACTAATTGAAACGCTTAAGCACATAGCCATATATGCTGCTGAATCATTGTCTGTTACAGAAGAGAAAGACGCTGAACTACACAAAAAGTTCTTAGCAAGACTGAAAGTAAAACTGGGCAATAAATTTGTATTATTCCTCTTTTCCCTCAAAATACCAATCAATCCAAATCAAAGTTCCTCATAAAAAGATTGGCTTTCATTAATCTATTTACTGAAAATATTGGTGGAGAATAAACATTGAATTCACATATTTTTCCAAAGTTTGCCTCAAGTCTTTTAGATATAAAACTTCTCATATTAATACTGTAACAAATATAAATGAATTATTAATGTAAAGCCTAAAAATACTAAGCTGTACATTTTTTTTTGGTCAAATTTAAAAGCTCATGCTCAATTATTCTGCTAAACTTCATAAGAATTTGACTTTTTGTCCTGATTCAAAATAAAATGCTGAGAAGTACTATGCTGAACGCACTTGATTTTGGCCAGTATTTGAGATCGAGCAGTCACCAACAGGCTGGTGTTTGTCAGACCTCTAGGAACTCAGTCACTGGAATATTTAAAAACAACAACAACAAATCTATTTAGCTTAGTAGAATAATTCTTTTAATATACAGTTATTCCATGTTGTCAAACTAAATAGCACTTTGCGTAGTCATAAGCTAACTTTTCATCAGAAAAATAATTTAAACTTCCTTGTGGGTAGTAACAGGGAAAACCCAAACATACTGCTCAAGCTGTCATGTCTATCATTAAACAATGCCTGTATTACCTAAAGCAGAATACATTTTTTTCCTAAGGATCCACACCCTGCACCTCCCTCTGAAGAAAAAAAAAACGTTACCTGGATTAGTAAGGCTTCATGCATGCATGGCCTGCAGCAGTAAGTAAATTTATTAGATCTCTGGCAACACATTCTTAAAATAAACTTAATAGTCTTCAGGTCTCTACTTACTAATTTGTTTTGTTGGCGCCAGACAACCTCTCCCAAAAAACAGGCTCCAGCTGAATTGAAGCAATGTTCAATTCTTTGTCTCACAGAATAACGGGTTTAGCTCCATTAGCTTAGTTATTATCCCATATGAGATTTGCTTCTGGTTCATCCCTTTAGAGCAGTGTTACGTATTAGTCTGTAGGAAAACTACTGTCATTTAAAGCCTAATCAGACAAAATGTTAAATTTGAGGGTCACAGGGTATCCTCAAGTCTGAGGCTTGAAACTAATGAGTAATAACAGAAAAGTGTACCCCAACCTCACAAAAGAAAGCCATTCCAATAGAATAGGAGCCAGAAGAAATTTATTTACAATGAAAATATTATCTTGCTTAACATTGTATTATTTTAAGAAATTCCTTTATCGATGGAAAAGATAGTACCAATTTCCCTTTCTTTAAATAGCATTTTAATTCAGAACTCGCAACTGCAAACACCTTCATATGTGCCTAATATTTCAATGTTTTTTGTTGCATCACTCTTAAAAGTGGGCCACATGACTGGATGCCATCTGAAACCGAGGCCTCTCACTTTTCATAATCAATTTGAAATTAGTATTTGTGTCAAACTGGCAAATTTCCCTTGAAGAAGTAGCAGATTTTTTAAGTCTAACTGTTGAACACTGTCTTTGCAGAGAATTCCTCTCCATTTCAGGTGACAATCCAAAGTCATAAATCTTAGATTTTACAGCCTTAAGAGGAAAATATATGCAAGAGGGATTAAAGAGCTTGTTGTTATTTGCAAAATCCACTCTAAACAAAAATGGAACAGTGTTTCCATTGTATCAACTGGACTTGCTGCAACTTGCTGTGCACTGATAGGAAATCTATTTTTTTAACTCCATGTCAGAGTGATTGAATTGTTTTTCTTTATTAAGAATTCACTTCCACAGACTTGAATTTTAGTTCCTTTTCTGTTCTGGCAATGCAACAAACAAAATGCCCGACTGACTGGAGGAGAAAAAATGTCAGGCAGGTTCATTTAACATTTACTTTTAATTCATTTCAGAGTAACTGTAGCAGGTAATCTCAAGTACTTTTAATATTATTTGACCAGAGAAACTCCTTTGTGATGCTTTTGATCCTCCTTAAGCTATGCCAAACCTATAACATTTCGCAGGTGATTTAATCCTGCTCAGGAAGGGCAGAGTAAAAACCCGAAAACATAGAAAATTGTTGATATAGACAAGGACAAAAAGCGTTTATTTTCAAATCACTGTAGCTTTGCCTTAAGACAAGCCTTGTCAAGAGGTATTCAAATATATTATATTAGTTGCACTAGGGAAATATTTTTGCATTAATGCATTATTTTTTTTAAAACACAAGTTTTTTAGTGTCACTAGAGGTCTTTTCTATGGAACAGAACTATGTATTTCTAAGGCAGCCATTATATTCCTGTATTCTTATTTTATCTCAATTTCCCATGCTGTAGTCACACTGCATGTTGCAAGATGAAAAGAAAAATACTCTGGGAGAAGCCAAAAATTGCTTAAAAGATTCAAGTCAATATGCGAGAAATCTTTTCAAACATCAAAATTAAGTACAGGAAAGTACTTCTGAAATGAAGAGCAGAACTGAAACTCCAGAATAATATGACCACTGTGAGTTTCCCAAGAGAGAAGCTCAACAGACATAAAGCAGAGGGACAGGGGACAGAAGTGACTATGAAATTATGACAGCTCAATCTTGACAGTACATTACTTCCAACACATTATTTCTCTCTCCCCTCTCTCTGCAGATGCACGTAACCTTCACTTTTGCTTTCAGATAAGTAGCTAAATTAAATGAAAATAATCAGTATAAAAATTGCATGTTTAATGTTTTTAGCACACAACTAACTAGAGATTACTATTTTAGTTATTGTTCCCTGTCTTAATGTAGTAGCAGAATACTGCACTGCTTTCACAAGTGAAGAGCCATATTTACATAAAAAATCCCTTTATTTACAATATATTTTTTTTTAAAAAAATGCATATTGACCTTCAAATATCATGATGCCTTTTTTGACGTACCAAGCTGAAGGTTATCTGGCATCACTCAGCCTTTTGAAAAATCCTTGACCAAGACTTCCATGACCACTCTCCCGCACATATGCTGAAATTAAAATCCTTTAGCTTTTTCCCAAGGGCCAGGGAGGCATGGTTTTCATCAAATCAAGGCCAGCTCCCACCAAATCTGTTGGCTATTGCACACAGAAAGGTGAAGGCCTGAGTGTCTCTGGTCTCAAGTTTACATTTTTGCCTTAGTGTTCACACAGAAAAGTGTGGAGGTGTGACCACAGCAGTTTTGATGCGCCAGCTAGTGCAAATGTTTCTCAATTTAAAAGGTGTTTCTCAGCCTTTCTTGAAAGGGGGCTGCATAGCGCTCGCCTGTCGGGACATGGCTTCCACCTCCCGCGTGTCGCCCGCTGCAGCTGGTAACATCGCTGGCACCACACACACCGGGGGGTTCCCGGGGCTGCAGCACAACCGGGGGAGCTCGGGAAGGCGCTGGGAAAACTCCTCTCGCCTCAGCCTGCAGCAATCTGAATGATGTTCATGACACAGTGCTGAGCTGTCATCACCTACTTGCTCCTTTTAGCTGGGGGTGTTAAACTTGTTATTTTTAACGGCTCAAAAGATTTCTTCTCTTTCCCTCACCAGATCTGATGGTGCCCTTGTTACCTGTTAGGATCTCTCACACCTTGTAGGAAGTAGTGATACGCTGGACACTGAGGCCCACAGGTTCAGGAGGCCTACAGGAAAGCTGGGGAGGGACTGTTTACAAAGGTGTTTATCAATAGGATGAGGGGCAATGGTTTTAAACTAGAGCAAGGTAGATCTAGATTAGACATTAGCAAGAGGTTCTTTACTACGAGGGTGGTGAAACACTGGCACATGTTGCCTGGAGAGATGGGGAGGCTCCATCCCTGGAGACATTCAAGGTCAGGCTTGATGGGGCTCTGAGCAACCTGATCTAAAGATGTCCCTGCACATAAAACCAGGCCTTTATTTTTGAACTGCAATTCTGTCCCTCTCTCTTTCCCAAGCTAGCAAGTGCCGTCATAGCAGTTAAAAGTGCTTTTCCATTCAGGTTATTGACAGCAGCAGTTCCACCTATTCTTGTATAGCCATTTATCTTTTAATTATTTCAATTCTTCTTCAGGCATCTTTCATACTAGAATAGAGGGCAATACAGCAGTAAAATAACCTTACTGTCTCTCACCTTGCTTTTAAGGTTTTCTAATCCAAACTCATCCACTCTCCTCCAGTTAGCTTCACACATGGGATGTCTCTTTTGCTGTTTAACTCTGTAGGAAATCTAACTGAAAGAGATTGAGCTGTTGGGCTGAAAGAGTCCTTTAAAGGTCATCTAGTCCAAATTGCTGCCTCCTGTCCCCTATTTCAACAGAAAGCTTTATTGCTATGCCATGTCAAAAAATCATTAATCTCCATCTACAAAGCAGAGGCTTCTTGCCCTTCTCTCCACCTCTTATGTTGGAGTCCTTCAAAAATTGACTGAAACTGGATGCTGCAGTCCAGAGAAGGTCTCACAATAAGTCTTTTTAAAGCACTTGGACTTTCAGCATTTCAGGGGAAAATATTCTGACTTTGTCCAAACACATTTCTAATCCTTCAGACATGATTCTGATCTCATGTTATTAAATTCACATATGTTATAGATTCCTTAGCTGACAAAATATGAGCAGTAGCTCTGTTCTTCACCTCTTCACATATTCACTGAGTAGCTTCTTGGAAGGATAGTGAGCCTAGTACAGTATAACATAACCATGGGAAAACACTTTCTTTTCACTTCCTCATTAATGAGCAACTTTCAGGATGGATTTGATAAAAGTCCTTATGTTAAAGAACATGGGAGGGGACAGTGAAATGAAACTCGAGAGTGTACTGTCTCAAAAACTGCTTGTTCAATGCAGACACATTTGGTCTACTCTGTTCACATTAGAGGTCTATTATTGTTCTTTTATTGACAGATATTTCAATCTACAATCATCAAGATACTTTAATGTGCCTTGGCACACGAACACAGGGGCAAGACACAGTGTGTGCATCCTGTGAGAGCCATGCAAGCGAGCCCCAGGTGAGCTGGTACATCTCCACGACACCAAGGGCAATGCTACAAGACTCAGTGCTGCCAGAATCAAATCGCGCCTAGTCTGATGTTCTGCTTAGCCTGCTCAGCCCTGCTGATCGCTGATTCCTGAGACAGTTTGTTAAGCTCTGGCTTGAGTAAGTCAGTAAGAGACCATGTTGCTCTGCAGATGGAAAATGTTGATCTTTGGCTAGTGGGAAGTAAATGAAGAGAGTAGATTTTATTTTTGGTTCTCAGTATTTTTCCACAGTGCACTCCGCAGGTTGTCAGAGACACTTGTCCCTCTTTTTCCTACCCTTGTGTGGCCACAGAAACCACTTTCTCTCTGGTCTGTCATGACATGCCCTTCTTGCAGGAAATACAGTAACTGCTTACACAGAGATAAAATACAGGCCAAGTCTCCCAGTCTTTATTTTGAAATTTCCCTTAATGTTACTAAATGACTAGGATGAGGAGGGGTGCCAACAATATGCATCAGAACAATTTCACAGCCAGTTTTCGCACCGCTGTCCTCACAGGACACCTCTCTCTCTGACTCACATTTTGATAACTGGAAGAACACAGTTATTTAAATATGTTGGAGAACAGGGTGGCAAACTTTGTGCCATGAAAGTGGGCCTGGAGCTCCATTCAAACTATGGTTAAACTTTTTCTTCCTAAGAGATCTTGGAGCAGAGCCATTCCAAAAAAGCTGAAGAATGAAATTTGGACAGTATATTGTATATAAGTTTTAACTTTTGGATTATAACCTTTCAGGTTAATTCCTTGCTCCCTTGCCAAGTATGCAACAAGATCTGAATAAAAGAAATGCAGAAGTGCATGGAGGCTCCGGAAAACAACATAGTGATTTAAACTACACATAAGTATTACTCACAAGTAGATATATACAATAACAGAAATATTCCTGAATAACATTTAAAGTTTGAGCATATCCATTTATGGCTACACTATATTTCACCTTTAAAGTAAATATGTGGTCTCATCTTAAATCCTATAGTGTTGAGAGAGGCTGGCTTTATAACATCAGTTTTCCATTGTCTGAGTACTGATAAATTGACTGTAAAAGCCGTATTTGAAAAAAAAAGCCTAGAATGTCCAGAGAAGAGTATTGTGCAGACATAACATATGAAGCCAGACTTGGCTTGGGCAAGTCCCTGAGTGGCCAGACTGGAACGTATCAGCAGGGACATCCTTACATCTTGGGTGATTCTGCCACCTATGCAGTTGTTTATGCTAAAACAGATGGTGAGAAAAGGTATAGTGAAATCAGGGATCAATGACAAAATAATTAAGGAATTTCATTAATAATACTGATTTTGTATATCAAACATTTTTCATGAGTCCTGAAATAGATTAGTAAGCTTGTTTGTTTTAACTAGGTACCTATTTAGTATTTGTCATCTGGGAAGCAGGAAAATTGACCTCATTTTAGCAGAAATCATTGTACATTTCAGATCTAACTAAATCCTCAAGTACGAATTTTCTCTGCTTTGTGTTTCCCAGAGATAGTTTGATGTTACACTGAATATAATTTCATCTTGCTGATGGTCCTACCTGCCATTTTTCAGAATAAAACTCCTACTCTGCAAGAAACTGTTAAGACCATTCACCTCTTTTGTGCACACAGTGTACCATACTTACAGTTTTAATACTCACTCTCTTTAGAACATCTTCATATCTCACGTCTGATTGTATTTCAGATTGTCTCTGAATTTTACTTTCCTTCATTATTCTAACTGTCTTAGGGTTGATCTGATTGAATTGATTTGGATTTGATTTAAAATGCAGCTTCCTCAGCTGTTTTCAACAGTATGCCAGAATATAATTTTCAGAGCACTAAATCACAATTAAATGTGACACAAGAAAGGAGTGTTAGGAGTGAAAAGAAAATCATTTGACAAAACAGAATAAGTTTGAACAGGAATTAAAATAGCAGTCTCCTGTATCAGGTTTGGGATTAAAAAAAAAAAAAGAAGAAAGAAATAACTAATAGTTTTGCCAAATCTAAATTTCTGCTTAAATCAAGTCAAATTTGATGATAAAGTATGCCCTTTAATCTAGTGTTCTAGCAAGCTTACTCTTTGCAAAACAAAAAAACCCCGATCTACTCATATTAATACAAATAGTGCAAAACTTATTGTGAATTATTCCTGTGAATTCCAGAATGCCCTCTGTAATCTATTATTTAATATTTTTGTATGGTTAGTACACAAGTGAACCTTTATTATCACCTATAAAGTCAGCAGTAACCATAAATACCTTTAGATGATATTAATGACATAGCATTCAAAATATTGTTGAAGAGTATTTCCTTTTATCTAGCAATCATATCAGATTCTTTCTTTAAAACATTTTTATAAATTTTCTGCAGAATCAAAATGTAGCATGATGGAAAGAGAATTAAGTCTGATATGATTTAGATAAAAGGAAAGATACTTCAACAGTGTTTTGAATGCTATGTCATTATTGTCATTTAAAGATATTTTTCTAAGGTATATACACAAACCTAAAGTATTTCTGAAATCAAAATTAATATAAATATTTTTTAAAAAAACATTATCAATTTTTCCAAAACTAAATAAGTGTATATTTAAGTAAGCATCATATATCAATGAAAAAACACGATCAATGAGGATAACGTATAAAAGATGCTATTACTCAGTTTCATACCTTCAAGCATGTGTAAGATTTTTTTATCATCTCCTCCCACAAAGTGAGAATTTTTCTGTATGAAATTTGAAGTCTAGATAGTGGATTTTCTGTGTTAAGTACACTGAATCCAGCATGACAAAATGATCAGTTTCTCATAATAGGGAAAATATTTTGCATACTTTTATATTTCTTAGGAGCTATGCTCAAACACTCAATCCCTCTCTCCACCATAAAGACCCAACAAGGGTGACATGCTGGAGGCATGCTCTCCAGGAATTTGCTTGAATATTCCTCCCCTTGTTGCAGAACTTGATCTCAGAAATGTTTAGGAAAGCTATATTTGAGTCATTGCAGGAAAAGGTTCTGACACTTAAGAGTCAAGAAATTTAGAATATTCGGGTCAATAAGAAAACACTATGTGAAAACTTTCATTATCACCATACAAAATCTAAATGGTGTGTCAAGCAAAGAGCTTACAGGACTTAGAGCTCTTTCAGAGACATACTCAACAAAGTATAAATCTCTTGACTGTAGTAAGTATAATATTTATACACTTTAACCTTTGCCAGTATATTATTATTACCAGGAGATGAAAAATTATAAACATTTATGGTTTAGGGAACATAATTTCTACGACCATATTATTAATGCCAAAGAATT
Organism: Trogon surrucura; assembly: GCA_020746105.1. Lineage (NCBI taxonomy): Eukaryota > Metazoa > Chordata > Aves > Trogoniformes > Trogonidae > Trogon > Trogon surrucura. The sequence goes on along the minus strand of CM036617.1, from coordinate 29,083,809 downwards.
TTACACCTGATATGTATAAAAGATTGACAAAATTTTTTTGACCATGCAGATTTACATTTTTCACATAAGTTTTGGGAAGAATCTGGATTTCTTCCCAACAGCTATATATCCTATATTTTTAAGAAGTGAACTTAAGCCAGATTTCTTTGTACGTTGTAAGGTTTATAAAGACGATGGAGAGGCACTACCTTCACGGAATACTCTTCAGTATGAGATCTGACAGATCTCTCTGTATGTATCTTAAACAAGAGAAATACGTATGTGTATGTGCATGCGTATGTGCATGTATATGTATATGATGTATATGTAAATCCCCATGGAGATATACACACACATACACAAAGACTTATGTTGAAATGCAAAGGGCCTGAATGCTCAGATAAACAGTTCACTGAGTACACTGCATTCACTCCACATTCAAAATGAGCCTCATTCTGCAGCTCAGCTGAAGCAAATGGAGCAATGACTGTTCGTTAAGATGAAGGCTTTGTCCATATTTTTTGTGCTGTTTTGCCACCGCAGAAGAGCGTGGATATCTACACCAGATGCTCACCAGTGAGATGCACTTCATATCAGCATCATGAATGTGAATAAATATGTTCATAGTACCACACCCACACAATCTGACATTTTTTGAATGTTCCCATTATGCACTGAGATTTATTTTTCATCTTACAGAAAGTTCAAGTCTTTATTCTGAGCTGGAAGAACCCATGTAACAGGCTGAGGATTAACTCTCTTAGGCTCTCTGAAATAAATCAATAACATGCATAATAATATTTCACTGTGTGAAGAAAAGTGAAACATACTGCAGATCTCTGGAGTATTAACAGATCTCTTCTACTTGCCTCCAACTACAATACCTATAGGGAGTGATTTCAAGAGTGATTCCTCATGAACCTTACCCAGGACTGCAGTAGACTGTCAGAGCACGCACAAGAGAAATCAGTTCATACAGTTTCACAAGACATAATTAAATCTTCCCGTTGTGCCAGTAAATCAAGAACAAGTAGCCTGTTCTTGAGTAAAAATGTCTATTTTTCCCTTCCCAACACAGTAATGTCAGGCAATCTCTCCTACCTTCAATAACACAGTTTAACTTGGTATATCTGACTGAGCTGTCATCTCCCATTACTCTGACTTTTACCTGGAGAACATCAAACTTCAATAAGTAAAGAGGTTGTGGAGAACAATCTTCTGGCAAAAATCATAATGCTTATCCAGTGACAAAAATCATAATGCTTATCCAAATGCCAGGTCCTGCACTTGGGCCACAACAACCCCATGCAATGCCACAGGCTTGGGGAAGTGCAGTTGGAAAGCTGTCTGGCAGAAAAGGACCTGGGGGTTCTAATTTACAAGCAGCTGAATAAGCCAGCAGTGTGCCCAGGCGGCCAGGAGAGCCAAGAGCATCCTGGCTTGTATTAGAAACAGTGTGACCAGCAGGAGTAGGGAGGTGATTGTCCCTCTGTACTCAACACTGGTGAGGCCACACCTTGACTATTGTGTCCAGTTTTCAGCACCTCAACACAAGAGAGATACCGAGGTGCTGGAGTGAGTGCAGAGGAGTGCAACAAAGCTGGTGAAGGGCCTGGAGAATAATCTTATGAAGAGCAATTGAAGGAGCTGGGCCTGTTTAGTTTGAAGAAGGTGGGCTAAGGGGAGACCTCATTGCTCTCTACAGCTACCTGAAAGGACATTGTAGAGAGGTTGGTGCTGGTCTCTTCTCATGGGTAATTAGCAATAGAACAAGAGGGAATGGCTTTAAACTGCAACAGGGTAGGTTAACACTGAACATTAGGCTGTCCAGGAAGGTAGTTGAGTCACCATCCCTGGATGTGTTTAAAGGTCATTTAGATGTGGTGTTGGGGGGTTATGGTTTAGGGGTGAACTTTGTAGAGTAAAGTTAACAGTTGGACTTGATGATCCCAAGGGTCTTTCCCACCCTGAATGATTCCATGATTCTATGATTCTATCCCAGGCAGAAAACTCTTTCTGGTGTCTATGGCATTATTTTATCTATTCCCTCCACCGAATTTACACACTCACGCAGCTGTCTGATGGACTGACAACATTTATGTCTCATGGCAGAAGGCTTTACTGAGTATATAAGGCTCATAGTTGTAACTATGGCCCAAGTCATCGCTGTTTTACAATCAATCTAGGCCTGCTTAGCAGACCTGCTGGTTCTACTAACTGCAGTTCCTTTAATGTTCTTGCCAGCAGCAGCTGGAACTTTTCTATCACTTTCTCTCCAAGACTCTCTACACAGGGAGACATTATTGCACTGAATTACATTCATGCGACATTAGACAGATTTTTTTTTAAAAAGCATTTATTGGGATTTGTTTCACCTAACTTTGGACAGTGTAGATGTCTGTATCCTAAGACAGTTATCCTAAGCATCCATTATAGCCAGTGAAAGTCTAGTCAGTGGATTAGGAATCTCTTGCCTAAAGATAGGTATTCAAGGCCATTTGAGATCCTTAAAAGTATCTAGGACATCTGTAGAGGGATGGCAAATATAACACAGAACTGACAGTAAATTCATGCCCTTCTGCAGTGTTGCACAGAGGTCAGGCAGGTTGGCTGGAGCGCCTCACACTGCACACAGTCCTATGCTGAGGTAACTGAATCCTGCCCAATGGAGAGCTATTTAGCTCATCCTAAAGAAGGTACTTGTATCATCTGAAGAGTTTTGTAATTCCCAACTGTACTATCTAGATCTTCATGGACCACAATGCGACGTTAGACAGCGAGACACATTCAGAAACCCACATTTAGACATCTAACTTTGAGTCTTAAATCTAGCATAAAGTCCCCCCTTCAACATTTAAACCTTTTTTTTTTTTCACGGAGGGGAGTACGCAGATTGAAAAACAAGTCTCATGTTACATGGCAGCTGACTCTACTGCTAAAAGAGAGATTTGCAAGCCCTACCTCTTGGCACTATATCTTTGAGATCAATGTGTGGATGTTTGCCTGCTCAAACAGGCAGCCTGAAGCAATATGTAAAGAGGGTAGGACAGGAATGTGTCACACAGCAGAGAAGTGAAGGAGATAGTATCCATTTTAGTGTTGGTCTCAGATCTGGTTAAACTCTCTGAAAATGCATCCCTGAGCCACAGCTTCATGTATGCATTCAGCAAGTACAGACCAAACCCCACCTAAGAAATGAGGAATTCCCCCCCACAAGTGCTCTGTCCCAGCTTCTGCTCTGTCCCCTCCCTGGAGTTGGCACAAGTGGCTGTGTGGCCATTTAAGGAACCGCTCTAGGGAACTGATCTGTAGTAGAACTAAATGTGGAAAGAAAGAGTTTAATTTTAATTTGGGTGAATTCCCTGACCCCGTGTTCATGGCACAGCAGCAAGAACGCTTGTGCCAGTTTAAGGGAGCAGCACGGTACAGCTGCACAGTGGCAAGTACCAGGGCTGGAGAGAGAGCAGGACTGCTGTGCTTAGCAGCAATGCTGTTGTTTGACACTGAGAATAAGCCCTTCTGTTGTCATTCATTGGTGGTATAAGTCAGTGTCTTGGAGTGTAAATCTGGCCATTATTCTGAAAAGCAACTTTTCCATGTCATTTCCACTAAGAATCAACTTAAAGCCCATGTCCTATACCTAATGCAGAGTGTAATCAAGGAACACACACTTTGATGCTGAGAGAAATCACATCACTCTTCACAACATGAAAATGACTCCTGATAGAAGCCAGGAGTTGTTGTGGCAACCGTTTAAAGAGGTCATAAAGGTTCCAGCCTTACAGCGCATCCCAAGAAAAACAAAAGCCTATAGGTACTGAAGCTTTTTGTTATGGCTCCTTTCTGTAAGATCCATTGGCCAGTACACTAATGTGACTGAAAGACAGAGTTTTCTGGTATGTTGCAGCTTGCAATTTCATTAATAATGTATCACTTACAACAATGTGCTAAGTACAATAATCGAGATAAGTATTAGGAAAGAAAAAATACTTTGGTTTTGCAGACCTCATTAGCTTGAGAAATGTGCTGAGTTCCTTCTGAATGTATCCATAAGTATATTCTGTTTACTAAACCATTCAACAGCTTGAGCTCACAAAAGACTAAAAGAGCAAGAATATTGGTCTCATCTGTAAATCAAGATCTGTATATTAGATGCTCTCTTCCACAACGCTTCAAGTGAGTGCCCCTTCCATACATACTAGCCTTACAAACACATACAGAAGTGACTATTTTTAGTTTAGTACTTCTACAGATATTTAAGTTATTCATACAGAGAAGTCTGTGAATGATTGAGCTAGTAACATATACTTGCTGGAAAATCCTTTTTTGATTGTTTACTTACATATTAGAGAATACTTATTAGAGAATAAATAGTCCTGCCTGATTGTGACAGACACCAGGGTAAAAGCAGTGAAAAAAATGCATTTTGAGTAAGGTGAATCTGAACAACGTGGTTGTTAGTTTTCTTTGTTTCTCTTGGTCATGTTACAGTAAATGTAACTAAGACACACACACACAAAATAAACTTCACATTAACCTCTGGCACCAATTAAACTATCTCAGCATTTCATGTTTGTTCAAGTTTGTTTTAAATGTGGTGATGTTTTAATAGTACATGACAGTGCATGCAAGAGAATCACCATATTCTCTTGCACGAATGTCGTGGGGGAGTATGGAAAGACCTTAGATCACACTCAATTTCACTGTTTTTCAGATTACTCTGAGCCTACAATAAAGCAAGGCTTGCTTTCTGCTTACACAGTAACAGTAGGAGCACATAAAAATCCATCTTTAAAACACATACAGTCTGCACACAAAAGGTGATGGTAATCATTCCAGACACATGGAAAAATAGGTCTGTGAATGAAAAAACCACACAACAGTAATAAAAACTGAGGGGGGTTTTGATGTTCTACATAAAGGGTCCCCAGAATGGCATTTCAGTGCCTCAGTATAAGAAACATAATAATCAACACCTAGACCAACAGACTTTATTATTTTACCATCTCATTGGCAGTTTTAGTTGTAAGAACTTTATTAGGTATTTATCAGTTTCTCTATTCACTAATTACAGACACATTTTATAAAACCTGCATAGTAGCTTCCAGCACCATTTTTTGCTCTTGGTTTCTTTCATACATACTATATAAAGTAGTTTGTACTACTTGTATTTAAATACAAGAAAACCTGTGAAATATTTTCTAGTTTATGTTTAAAAATCCAAATATTAAACCCAAAATACAATTAGCTAACAAGGCCAAACATTCTTAAAAAAGCTTATTTTTGTTCCCTTTCTACTTTAAATGGGGAATTTTCTGTTTGTTTTCAGCAAACATCAGACCACACAAATGGGCCTTGTCTTATCCAACAGCCTTGTGACCGAAGCACAACCGTAGGAATCTCAGATGTCCCTCAAACAAGGACGGAGAGACAATAAAAAAAACCTTCTTTCAGCAGCCCAAATGCTGTAGTCTCATGCAATTAACATCATATCCATCAAGTGGGTAGGATCTCAATATGAAACTGTATGCAAAGGATAACTTCCAAAATCAGCATCAATAACATGAGTGTTAACCTAAATGTAAAAAGAAGTTGTGAGAATTTTTTTGCCACAGTGACATTATGTACTTTCAGGGATTAGCAATATTGAGTAACGTGGCTTCAGTTTGCCTTCTCATCAGCATTTTTTAGTTTGTTTAATGTATTTTCAAGCAGAATTTCACAGCCTACATTACAAAGTCATGCCTATCTTCAAGAAGGATAAGGAGGATACATAAAGCTACAGGCAGGTCAGTTTCTTTTTGATCACTAGGATGGCGAAGGAACAAATAATCCTGGGTACCATTTCCAAACACATGAAGGACAAGAAAGTGACAGGGCAGAGTAAATATGGAGTTACAAAGATGAAAGCATGCCTGGTGAATTACAGATGTAGATAAGTGGGCAGCGTGATGGATTAAAACCGGGTGAGTGACTTGGTTTAAAGTTGTGATCAGCTGCATGAAGTCAAAGAATCATGGAATCATGTAAAGTGTTGGGTTGGAAAGCACCTTTAAAGGTTTTCTAGTCCGACTGCCTGCAGCAAGCAGGGACACCTTTAACTAGATCAGGTGCAGTCCCTAAAGGTGTACTCCAAGTGTACACTAATACCTGGGCCAATATTGTTTAACCTGGATGACTAAAGACATGGATGCTGGGACACAGTGCACCCTCAGCAAATTTGCAGATGATACAAAACAGGGAGGATTGGCAGATATGTCAGATGGGTGTGCTGCCACTCAGAGGGACCTTGACAGGATAGAGAAATGGGCTGACAGAAAGCAAACAGTCCTGCCCCAAGGGAGTAATAACCTCATGCAGAAATGCACGTTGGGAGCTGACAGGCTGGAAAGCAGTTTTCAGAAAAGCATCTGGGAGTACTGGTGGGTGACAAGCTGCCCATGTACCCTTGCAGTAAAAATAGGCCAACAACACCATAGGCTGCACTAGGAAGAGCACTGTCAGCAGATAAAGAGAGAAGGTTCTTCCCTTCTTACTGCCACAATACAAGGCTTGGGTTTATCTAGATTGATACATCAGAACAGCATTCGGGGCTGCATTAGGATGACCTGTCAGCAGGTCAAAGTAGCTGATCCTTCCCTTCTACTCAGCACTGGTGAGACACACTGGGAGCGCTGGGCCCAGTTCTGAGCTCCCCAGTACAAGAGAGACATGGGCATACGGAAACAAGTCCAGTGAAGGGACACAAAGACCACGAAGGAACTGAGGCACCTAACGTACAAGGAGAGGCTGAGAGAGCTGGGATTGTTCAGCCTGGAGAGGAGAAGGATCAGGTGGGAAACTCACCAATGCATCTAAATACTGGATGGGAGGGTGTAATGTGAGGGAGCCAGTCTCTTCTCAGAGGTGTCCAGTGAAAACTGGAAACAATGGGGATGAATTTAATTACAAGAAGCATTCAAACACAAGAAGAGGTTTCCTTAGTGTAAGGGTGTTCAGTGTGTGGATCAGGTTGCTCAGAGGTTTTGTGGAGTCTCCATCCTTGGAGATCTTTAAAGGTTCCTTCCAACCCAAACAATTGTACAATTCCTAGTCATTTAATCTAACCCTAATGAATCAGGTCCTTGAAATCCATAAAAAGGAGAGGAGTCACTGTCTTCATTTTAATCCTCACTGCTTCTGAAAATTTCATCTTGGAAAACATTCTAATGTCATATTGCTGAATGCAGTGGAAATTATTAGTGGAACAGGTCATATAAATGTGGTCAAAAGAAGAGACATCTGACTCACCTAGTGCTACAAATTAGAGAACCTAAAGAATGAAGGTTGCCTACCATCCAGCGCTATTTTATAGATAAAAGAATACCAAATGAAAAATGACCGATGGAAAGATTAATCTCACAAAACCAATCCTCACGCAGTCAACAAAGAGAAAAGTATCTTCAAGATTAGCTTGCTCTTCCTCCTTTGAACAGTCTTGGCCTCTGCAGACACCTACAGAACCTTATGGAAGAAGCTCAGGTTGTTAGTGTAGGTGAGATAACTAACGTTCAGTGAATGAATTGAGTGAGATTAGTCTGTTTTCTGGACACACAAATGTTAAATCTCTCTTTTTGCTGGAATTTTGATTATTTTTTAAATCTTAATAGGGAAATTGCAAGAAAATTGTGTATTTGCATATATAGCAAACATACGCTGATTAAACTTGACTAGTATTTGTATTTTTCTTAAAGACTAGATACAGGAATGCTTACTTTTTTCTATATTTATTTATACATATAATTTGCATTAATGTAAAAGAAATCTCAACAGTATACAGCCAAACATGTAAACTTCACAATTTCCCATCAATCTTTTTCTTAAGGAATCATAATACCATTAAAAAACCAATAACAACCTGCTTCCTTTTCCAGTAAGTAGAATTTTAAGTACATGGTTACCCAGCTACTAGCTTTTTGACTTATACATTTACACTATAAATAAATTCAACATAAAACAATTGTTTGTAGGTTATTCTATAGTAGAGTTTGGAAACAAACATGAGTATTTTTAGTTTTCATTAAGAAACGCAATGACGGCTCTGTCTTTATTTCAGTCTTAATAAGGGAAATGTCTTTCTCAACTACTGTTCTAAATACTTAAAAAGGATGAAAAGCACTTTCTGAACCTGTGAGGAGCAAAGTATTAACAACAATCTTATACTTCCAAGTAGTGGTAGCAAGTGTTCTTTTGAAAAATGACGGGAGAAAGGTTAATTGTGGCTCTCATAATTCAGTCAAGTAAGAAACTGCAAAACAGCTTTAGTTTATATTTTTTAGCTGACATTAACTGATGGATAAGAAACATGAAGACGTAAATCATTATAGATGATTTGTCAGTTCTAGGATAAAGGGAACACTAGGACATGTAGCTAGTCAAAACTTTTCTGCTTTCACATACGTATACAACATTTCCTTTCCAGTAACATCCCTGTGGTCACTAGATATCGACAGAGGACAATCTCTGCAGAGACTGTCACCGCTAAAGCAGACTCTACCTCTACACAAAACAATAGACTTCTCTTAAAACTGCAAAAGATTAACAGAAGTGAAAACGTTTGTACTTGAAGTATGTGCTCGAGTATACTTTAAAATCTGTTTTTTGCTCTTGAATATCTGCTTTTAAGAAGAGATTGCATGTGCAAAATAGCTATCCTTGCATGCTCAAAGAAGAAAAAGAAAACTAATGTCATCCCCCTCAATTATACGAATACCAGCCTTTACAGACAACTGCAGTCAAGCCTGAAAATGTATCCCTTTGCAATGATAAATCACAGAATCACAGAATGTTAAAGGTTGGAAGGGACCTTAAAGATCATCTAGTCCAACCCCCCTGCCAGAGCAGGATCACCTACAGTAGAGCGCACAGGACCGCGTCCAGGCGGGTTTTGAATGTCTCAAGAGAAGGAGATTCCACAACCTCCCTGGGCAGCCTGTTCCAGTGCTCGGTCACCCTCACAGTGAAAAAGTTTTTCCTCATATTTTTCTGGAACCTCCTGTGTTCCAGCTTCCACCCATAAATGAAAGTTTACCTTACGACTATGAAATCATAAGTGGAAATCTCCTCACCTAATTTGCAGTTAAAAATCTCTACATTAACCAGCTTCTCCTTGGCTACAGGTATAGTTGTAAAGGTGACAGTTTATCATGTTGAAGGAACGGAAGACAGAAATCATATGAACAAGCAGATGGCAGGAAGCACTGTTTGGAGATACCGTTGTGTGAAAGGTGGCATCTCTAAAGAAAGTGGAAGGAAGCTCGTTTTGCACTGAACACTTGAGAGCAAGTGCTTTAACCATAGAAGCTGTATTATGACTTTGGGCTTTAAATCAGGCTTCATGTCTGTCCAGGACTGAATCTAAATTTCATCATGTCTAAGATATTAGCTCCGAACAATTAACGTGTACTGGGCCTACTTCTGATTTTTATGACAGTAACTTAGGTATAGAAGGCTTCATCTTGGTTAGAATTGATATATCAGAATAGGTTTCTTCAGAAACAGCTTGGATTGTTTTATGTTTGAAGGCAAAAGGAAGTACTATCTCATTGAGAAATCTCATCTCATCATGCACTGTGCTTTTATCAGTAACTACAGAAGAAATGATTGTACTTGCTTTTTATCACTTCTCTCTGGGTCACAGTGATGTGATCCATCTTTAACTTCTGGCCTTTGGCCCGTCATGAATGTCAAATGATACCAAACACTCCCATTCATCTGACCAACAGAGACTTTAAAGGGCCTGTCTAGCTCTTTTGTTAAACACTGTTTTCAATGACTTCGCATTGAACTTTGACTTAAGTTTAAACCAAAAAAACCCACATTTCTTCAAGGGGCTCATTATTCTGGACTAAGCATATTTAAACCTCTGCTTAAAAGCCCCAGGTTCAACTGGCTAGTTGACACTCCTCAGGTATGACACATTTTTTTCCTCCTGAAGGTAAAGACTGTCTGTGCAGGAAACACTTATGGCTTGGGAGCTAGTCTGAGTTTGTCAAATTAACTCCTCTGGGAATAAAGAACCGTCACAAATCTTCCAATTTGAGTCCGGGCACACACCTTTGATTTCCCTTTAACAAACACATAACGCATACACTAAAAAAAAAAAAAAAAAAAAAAGTGCTAAGTTACACTGCACACACAATTCTGCCCCAAGGAGAGGATGAAAGAAAGAACATTTTGTGACAGATGCTAATCGTGTTTGTTCTTGTACTACTGAAAGGTGTTTGGATACTATAGGAAGGGGGTGGGGAAAGTGCAGTAAGAACTAACACAGAAGAGAATAGCCACACCATCCCTCATGTCCAGACATGTTTCATAGGCCTGCTTCCCTGCCCCAGTGCAATGCTCTGTGCTTTATTAGAACACATTCTCTTTGCTATTTCCACAAGCTCACATCTTAAGTAAATGAAGGTGACGGTTTATGCATCAAGCCAGCTTCTTAAACATAACAACATTACAATAAACCCTGTAAATGCCAACTTTTGATTTTCAATAAAGAAAAAAAATCATGTAAAATAATACTGACAGCACAGAGAGCTATCAATAAACTCAGTCTTATAACATGAAGCTCCACAATTTTCTGCCTGTGCATCTGCGTTGGGCATCTGTGGTTTTCAAGCTCTGTTTCCTAGTCCAGAATACATTTCTGTGCTTTATCAGTTCCTCCTCGTTCTTATTTCAAGTCAGTTGAATACCTTATTGGATATCTGTTGATGTAAATCCTTTTAATGCTCTTGATGGGTTTTCAAAATCATGTAAGCTGTAAAACTTTCAGATACCCATCCCTATTTAATAGTAGATTATTGCATTAATCCTCAGCCAGAAAACTGATCCTAAAATGCAGTCTCCATTCTCCACTCTAACTCATCTTGTGCTGACAGTTGCCTGATTTTGCACAAGCAACATCTGTGTACTCCATATCCAACTGCAGGCATAAAATAAGAGAATGAAAAAGACCAGTTGATTTGATTGATGAGTGAAACTAAATACACTGTGCAAATATGTGTGTGTCTTGCAAATGGTCATGAAACAGCTTTACACACTGAATAAACTGACAATAAAGCTTTATGGTGGATGTTTTACTGTGTCACATATGTTTTTCGTTAATAAAACATCTGTCATGATTGATCTTGTAATCTCATCACATTTTTCAAAGTGACAGCTTCAGCGCAATAACCAGTACTTTAAAGAAATTTGTTGGTGATATCTGCACATTTAGGACCAAAGTCTTTAGCAAATAGTCAACTCAGACATCGAAATCAATGTGAAATTTGCATAATTTCAGTCATGATGCCAAAAATGGCCTCTAATAATAAAAACAAAGTCCCTGCAAAAAATTACAGAGAAATTATGACACAAAACATTTCTTTTGATGCCTGATAAAGAACTATCACTAGCAGGCTATTAACAAGCAGCCTAAAAGATCTGGAAGATAGAGCACCATGAAGGAAATTTCAGGCAGGTCATGTTTTATTCCAGCATTCATACAACCAGTACTCTCTACTACTATAATATTAGAGTTCCCCTTTGCAGCTGATACTTGCCTCCTACTTTGCCTCCTCTTGCTAAATTGTCCTTAGTGCAGCACTAGTCTTAGCCCATTCTCAGACTGCCCCAGCTAACGCAGTACACAAGCAGTCATCTCGCTACTGCAGACTGGGTACCCTTTCAGAGAATCATAGAATTGTCAGGGTTGGAAGGGACCTTAAAGATCACCTAGTTCCAAGTCTTTGCCCTCTTGTGAAGGGAATGAGTGGCACTGCAGAGCAGAAGACAAGTGAACGTGGAGAGGTGATCCCTGCCTACCCTCCCTGGGGCTGGCGAAGCTGCCGGACAAGCATTCATGCCAGAAAGCTGCTGGAGGGGTTTCCCTCTTTGAGCCAGATCTCTCTGGCAGCTCTCCATGGGCCCTGCTGCTTTCCATGGGTCTTGTCATGAACAAATATCATTAAGCAAAATGCTGCATGCTCCAAGGGAAACTGAACTCAGATGCTGTAGGCAGGTCCCGAATTACTACAGACAGGTGGAACTTCCACAGCAGATGCAGCTACATGTCAAAAGTCTGAAAGAGTTCCTGAGTTCAAGTAAACGCTGGCAAGAATTAATAAATTTTTTGTCTTACAAGGCTGAGATGTAAAATGCAGAGCATTTAATATTGCGTCTGCCTTTCTGGTTTCGGGGCACTAAAGTCCAGTATACACATATTTTTCAGACAAGAACAGCTGGGAATCCTGAGAGATAAGCAATCAGCAATCCAGAGATTTTGTGTCCAGTCAGTCTTGGATGGGAGCAATACTGTAAAATACTGCAGTGAACATATGAAGAATTGCCATAGCACTGCAGTTATTTAAATTGTTGTATTTAGTTTTAGGCTGCAGCCAGACATTCACTAAACAACTGAATGAGATCGTATTAGAAACTATATACCTTGGCTGCTTGTTTCTGCTCCTCTGCTGGTAGCTGTCATCCCTCTAGCAATGCAAATGAATAGATCTTATAAGCCTCTCTCATCCACTCCAGCACAAATTAACCAGCTTAGTTTAAACCCCCTTCAACAGCAAGTTAAAGTAACTCAGGTAGCATTATGCTGAGGCAAAGAAAGACAGAGTTCTGTTACCTCTTCTGCGAGTTGCAGCCTTTAGCTGAGGTTTAGTAGTAAACAGCTGAAGGACAATGATATCTTAAGCCACCACAGCTGCTTCTGTAGCGATTGTCTGTCAGGGCCTCAGCATTAACATACTGAGATGCATACACAGGGGAGGTCATACATATGCTAACTGCTACAGCACGCTTACAGATTCCAGAAGAAAAAAATCCGGTATTGATGTGCAGGCTGGAGGGTATGATTTGGGATCCATGGAAAGCCTGTTTGTGAAAGGGCAGCTAGAGGCCAGAAGGCTACCTCATGGTTCTACCCTCCTTGTACGATTGCAAGACATGCACATTTAGGCAACACATTCTCAAAATACTTTTCTTGATTATAAGGCCTGGGAACGTGTTCTTAAAATTAAAAATTGAGGAAAGGAAAAAAATCTTTTTTTTTTCTCTGATAATATCAATAGTAAAATTTCTATTGCTATTTAGCAAGGACAGAATTAGGTTACCTCCAGATGCTTCTGCAGATCATATCCTTCTGTTCTGGAACACCCTAAAGAGGCTGGATTCTGCAGCTGTAGGTGTATGGAATATCTGCAGGCTTGCCTATATGACACTAGTGAGCCCTTAGGTTTCTGAGTACATTGTCATTGCTATTTCCTAACTGCCACAGGTATCGTTATTACTTTCCTCTGTTGAAAACAGTCTTTCAAACACTCCTTATGAGCTATGAGAAGCACTCAAGGAGAATGAGTTCATTGGAAGAGTGTCTCAGCAAGTGGCACTTCCTCTGTACGATGACTTAAACTTTGAACCACTTTGTTAGCCTACATGTGCTGCCAGCCAGAAAATACACACTCAAGTGCTGTGATGTAGTTTCTGCCAGTCATGAGTTGGCAAGGGTGTGAAGAATTAAGGAGTGCTGCACAGCTCCTGGACAAAGAGGCTCAGTCTTGTGATGACATCTACTGGCTAACCAGAAAGGCACTGACCCACCTGTAGGAAAGCCCATTGCAACATTTGCCATTTCTGAACTCAGAAAGAGGAGTTTAAAATAACAAGGAAAGTAAGTGCCCATTCTGAAACTCTATTTCTGCTGCTGATCCTTATTCTATGTATCTTGTCTTCCCCCACAGAAGAGAAGTGCAAAATAGATACATATACTGAGCTGTATTTGGAATGCATTACAGGTAAAGATTTCCCCACTGTAGCAGTTTTCTAGCTTTGATTTTTTCCAGCCCTACCTTCTTCTCTTCTGTAAGCATGAATCCTTTCTAACGGCTATGTGGTTGCCCCTCTACCCAAAGACTTTCATATTAACTTCCATCTCTAACCTGCAAAATGCATACAAGCCAAACTTCCTTCTTTTCTGATAGCTTCAGAAAAGTACACTTATATGTTTCTTTTTCTTCCAAGTTCTCATTCAATAAACTATTTAGACACCCCTTTCACAGTCTAGCCAGTCCTCTCCCCAACTCACTTTCAAAGTTTTCGTCTTAGTTCCCAGCGTGTGTTTCATAGAATCACACAGAATTGTTAAGGCTGGAAAAGATCTCTGAGATCATCAAGTAGAGCCTATGACTGGGCATCCATTAGCATCCACTTCCTACCAGCATTGTGAGCTAAAGGCCCCATAACGCTAATTCATTCAAAGTGTCATCAGAACACCTGGTCCTTGTGTGTCTCCGGTACAAAACCTACTTCTTGCCACCATAACCCAGTTCCTTGCAGCTTTGCACCTCACAGTAAATCTTTTCTCTTCTCCCTTTCCAGTCCAACACTGAAAGAGCACAGGCTGCTCTCACCCTTGGCACAGACATGGTGCAATCCCTGGCTAAGTTCAGTCTCTACTATACAAGGATTCAGAGACAGTAGCCCTGCAGCCAGCTGACCACCCTTGAAGAGTGTGCTGGAGTGTGAGATATCCTCTTGATTCCTGTTCTTTGTCAATTCAGCAGGGATGATACACTGCAAAGGAGGTGGAATGTAAATTCTCAATAGATCGTAGATCATAGAGTGGCCTAGGCTGGAAGGGACCTTTCCTTAAGTTCATTATCTGTAGCACGAGCTAAAGAGGTAGTTCATAGCCTTCATCCCAGCATTTTCACTACAGCTGAAGGGATTTAGGAATAACACCAAGGAGAATAAGGAAGTGAAAAAGGTTATATAGATAGGATGCTAAAAAAAACCCACCAAGTCCTGTTTTGCCAATCAAGCTATGTGAAGTGTAAAATACAAATTACATAACATAAAAAAGCTAAGATTTTTCAAATGCTCTCACTTCTAGCAACATAAGAATGTAATTCTAAGGATCAATCAAACATCTCTCTTACAATATAGATATGACACCTTCAAAAAGCATTATTCCTAACAGTTGTAAGATTATTTTCTCCCTTGACATAGCATTCACATTATAACCGAGTTCACTCAGTTCAAATCAGTTTAGGCTAAGTGAAAATGGACAAAACCAAAGGTGCTCTAGAATGACTCTCCAGGACAAAAGCAGTATGTTAGTAGCTGACAACATGCACTAAATGGAGGTAGAACAGACTGCCCTACCAAGGCAGGCAGCTCAAGGCAAAAGCATTAAACTGTCATATTTAGCAGATTTTGCACATAGACTCAAACTAAAGACAACTCTAGAGTCCTAACCTGCAGGAAAAGTATTCAAGTAATTTAACTAAAGGGCAAGGTTTGCTATTAGCAGTCTGGTATACCTGTAGATAATTAAGGTCAGAATTCAAATTTCTCTCCCCCACATACATTTTGATTTATTGAAAGTCTTTTAACATTTTTGATCACAACATAAAACACTACTAGATTAAAGGTTCAGCCCAACAACTAATCGATATTCCTGCTTTTCAGCAATGAAATGCTTAAGATAGGAGACATCCCTGGGTAACACAAAAGGTATTTCGAAATATGTCACATGAACAGGAGCATTGCCAGAAGCCAGCTATTACTCTGGAAGCACCTTTCAGTGGTCATTTAGTCTGTTTGTGTAGTTTCTTTCTTCTTTTCTTCCCCCTAGGTAGGACCAATTATTGGACAGAGATCTGAAAGCACACAGGCAGCTCACTCAGAGGTCAGGAAACAACTACTTAACGTATCCTGCTTTCAGCTTTGCTAATGAATGGGTAACTCCTAGGTTAAAAATTATCTTTCAAGGTTTAAGTACTTCATGCCAGAAAGGGCAGGGGGTAAAAAAAAAGAAAAGAAAATGAGTGAATTAAAAAAACTGCTTGTTGTACATTTAACCTATGATAACCACAATAAACGCGTGAAATGACGGTAATTACAAAATATCTGTCAATTTTCTAACAAATATTTTTCATGTTTATGCTAGTGCTATCACACACACACACACAAAAAAGAGTATTAATGTTAACGTAGCTCATAAGAGGATTTAAGTATCATCTTTATTAAAAGGCCAAAAACCTTTAATGTAATTTCCATTTCAGTGCTTTACAAGACTCATTCCACGTTTCTGACTCTAGGAAAAAAAGGTGGCAGTGCTCAGGTTTTTAAAAACCATTTGATTATCTCCTTTATTTTACCTAACTGACTAAAAATCTGCCCTAAATACAGCGAACATCCCATATGAGATTCTGAACACAGCACAGTGCTGTAACTTTAAAGTTTTGCTTTCCAGTGGTCACAGATACACAAACCAAATAAAACAAAGCATGGGGAGAGGGAGAGACAATACAGAAGTAGATTGTTAATGTGCCTGGTCTGGTGCAAAACTCTCACAATCTCTTATACTACAACCTCACTTTAGAAGGTTGTTGGGAGCTTCCTAGCTATTTAGGGAGGTTTATGGCAAGCACAGATCTTGTTAAGTGAGCAGAAAATAAATACACGTAAACCCGATTCCACGACTCCCATGGCTGAACCTGTACCTTGAAAACCTCCAGTACTGTGCCCTGGTTCTTCTTCTGCTTCACAGCACCGTGTCCCAGAGGTGAGTTACAACCAAGGACTGAATTTGCCTTGTTTTGCCAGAACACAAGAGGCTGTTATGTTCTACTGGCACAAGGATATAACCTACAAGTGAGCCATGGTCAACTGAGCCCTGGTAAAATGTATGTTCTCCAGCAACAGCTTAGTGTCACAGCTCAGTTTTTAGCATAGGACTTGGCATGTCCCACAAAGTGACATGACACAGCCTATTGGCAAACAGTGTGTTAGGCTGTGAGCAGGCACTGTGAGCTCTTCACATACCTTGGAGCTTTGCAGGTATTAACCCTCTGCCAGTTCCCCAAACCACTCCTGGATTCCAAATAAAATGAGAATTCCTTTGCGAGGCCTGCCAGTAATAAACGGCATGAACGTGTTCATCGCAGCTCTTAAGAATTCCACTAAACAAATCAAACACGTATCCCTGACGCAGTTCCTCGGGGCAGTCCTGTGCAGCAGTACAAAGGTGAGGCAGGTTTCCCTGGCTCAGTGCCATGTGTGCTCCCCTCCAGATTCAGTAAAATATGTTTCCGCAGGTTGCCCAGAGAGGTGGTGGAAGCCCCATCCCTGGAAGTTTTTAAGGCCAGGCTGGATGGGGCTCTGAGCAGCCTGATCTAGTGGGAGATGTCCCTGCCCACGGCAGGGCGGTTGGAACTAGATGATCTTTAAGGTCCCTTCAAACCCTGACAATTCTATGATTCTGTGATTCTATCCCCTAATACCATTTTGGTCATCTTTTCTGCACCCCTCATGTAGCACATCTGTTTGTCAAGGCCACCTCTGTTTCCCCAGCTACCTAACAAATTGCAGCTTTTCAGCCTGCAGCTCATCATACAAGACCTCATCTGTTTTTCTTCCAATAGTCCATATCAGTATTGTCCACTTCACTTTTGTTACATATACACACTTAAAATACTAGTCCAAGACACTGAAGATACAACACAGTAATCTAGTCAGGATGTAAGGTATGGCATTGCAAGCAGTCTGAGGAATATTATTGCAAATTTTACAACTATTACTTCTGGTGGGTTTTACCTCCCCTTTGGATTATGTTGGATTGAATAACTGATTCAACACATCCAGCAAGTCCAAGAAAATCTCAAAAGGCTAATCTTTTATCCATATAAATACAGCTTGCATACATGCTATCAGTCTCTATTTGTGATGTTATTTATAAGCTATATTTTAAAATTCAAGTAATTTGATTCTCAGATTCATCAGGATGTTCTAGGATATGTTAAGAGTGAGAACAAAGGCAGAAATCTGCAGTATAAACATCAGGCTTCAGTTCCTTCAAGGCCTGTCTTTAGACAAGAGAAAGAGTAGGATTCATCTCATTCCAAAACAGATGTCTAAAATAAATCTAAGTTAAATGAAATAAATCCCCTCCTTGAAAGACAGTTTAAAGATGTTGTAGGCTAAATAAGGACAAGGAAAACGAACTAGAGAGGTTTTTTCCTACCAGTGTGAACTGAGACAGAAAGACTAAAGGTTATACCCAAGACTACCAGCCAGCTGAGACAGGACTGAAAAACTGAACAGAGATTTCAATCTCAGCCTGGTCTAGTGCTTACTCCAACCCCTTATTTTCTCCCCAAGCACAGTAGATAAAGATCTTCTGAAGTGAAGACAGAGGGAGGTCAGAAGAGAGGTTTACAACAAAGTATGTGTCTCTGTGATCACACTGAGGAGACTGGAGAAAAAATTAAATTCTCAGGCTAAGTTATTTTGATTTTAATTTTTTTAAGTAGGATCAGTTTTCTGTTAAAATGAAATACGCATTTTAAAATGCCTCCTTAATCAGTTCACTGAAAAAATCCTATTCTACAAAGAACATATGTAACTGTACACACTCCTGTGACAAAAGGCCAGTCAGCTGACATTTCTCTCACCAGGAGAAAAATCAGATGGCGTAAAGTTTTAAGGCTTAGGACTGGGTATAACCAGCATTGTATTCTCTCTTGTAAATTTTCAAGTGCAGTTCTAGCAATATAGAATTACACTTAACTCTGTATTAGCCAGGGTTAAGGTTAAGGGCCTGGGAAAACGCAGAAAATGGAAGAATAATAACAAGGGAATTATGAGACATGCTGGGGAGGATGATGTGTGGATAGGCAAGCAACTCTGTAGGGCGTCAGGTCAAGTTTAGCACAGGGTAGAAGCAATTAGTTCAGCCCGCAAATAACTGTGAGTTTGTTTATATAATTAATCCTGAATTCCTCTCTGAAATTCTCCCTTAGCAGATAAAATTTTCAAAAATATCTGAATGACTTAAGAGCCACTGCTTTTTGGTGAAAATTCACATGCATCTTCAGTACAAAAAGACTAGGAGAACAGTACCAAGATCTCCAGTTATACAGTAAGGTGTCACTTCCACTTTATGAGGCACAGAGGTGACAAGTCCAGCACAATTTCTGTGCAGCACTTCTCATTTTAACAATTTATTTGCTAGCAAAACTTGTTGGACTTTTTTTTTTTTTTTCTGAGTTGTTCTGTATAAGGATATGAGTCATGAAAAGAAACAATAAGATTTTTTTCAACATTTTCTTTAATTATCATCATTTCTTCCAATCCCATGAAACCAAAAGCACCTAAATGGCCAAGTGTTTAACAGTATCACACATCTCCATTGCAGCAGCTTCTCTTCCTCCTGCCATGCAGCAATCTGGAAGCACAAAACACTCCTCATTTTCTTTCCTTGCTTGAAAGCAGCCTATGTGATGACACCAGTACTTTCCTAACCCTCTGTAATAGCCACAGAAATTAGTATGCAATTGCCCTTGCAATTTCATAACAAAAGCTCTAGGTGTGCAGTGACTGCAGCATATACCAAAGAACACAGCACCCCAAAGAGCAAACACCTCCAAACCCCCCAACTCCATGCAGAACATCTATGTTTTATTTGATGATAACAATCTGATCAGCGACAGCTCTTGGCTGACTAGCATTCCTGGCAAATTCTCAAACAGCCCCAGCTAGATCTACTTCCTTACGTACAATTTCTAATCATCCGGGTTTATTTGTTCCAGGGATGCCTAACACTGTAATCACTCGGCAGAGCACAAACAAAAGGACAGTCCAGGGAGCTGATTTGGTTAAGCAGCCATCCACCTGAATATATACAGAGCTTAAATCTTTTCAGAAAGAGGTATGTGACTAAACAGGAATAATCAAGAACAGAGGAAGTATGAAACTGCTCAGTATGAGACTGGTCAGAATCTCAGTACTGCAATTTGCATTGGAAGCTCAGCTCCCCATGCAGGGAACCTGCAGTTGTTGCTTCACGTAATATCTGTCTCCACTGTGCTGCAACTGCACCCAAACTATGCGATCATGTTGCTAAAACTTACTTCATCTTCTGAGGCTCCTGCACCATTGAGTTTCTACATCTTTCTGGCTAAAGCAGTCACTGGAGTGAGTTGGGTGCTGGCACAGCTGGCAGGGACACACTCCTCTACAAGCCAAGAACAGCGCTTCAACATCAGTTTGCTCCGAGACTCTCATAACATCCTAGGGCAGCTCAGTTCAGTGAGGCCAAAAGAACCTGTATCTGTGTTTCAGGAAAGCTTTCTGCAAGCTCAGCTCTGTCAGCCTCAGTGTGGCTGGCAACATGCTGTCAGCTGATGGTAGCCCTGCAATAGGACCACTCCCAAGCAGACCTCGATCACTCACACACTGAGATCAGCTCTTTGACCCAGGCCATAGCTGCAGCGGTTACAGACCTTCAGGGCCTTGTTACGGCCAGTCTGCACTTTGTCAAGTCTTCCAACCACCTTTGTGGAAACCCAAGTTGTTTCATCTAATGAAAGACTTCTTGATATACTAAACAAACATATAATAGAGGGGATTTAGGTCCTCCTAGACTCTTATAATGTGTGACATTTCTGAAGAAGAAAGTAGAAGACAAAGGATATTCTCAGTTACACATTAGATAGATTTGCCTCAAAGAACCCACAAAAAACTTAGCTCAGAGATGTCTCATTAAAACACATGAGAAAAGAAAAAGACATGTATAAGAACTAACCAAATCATAAAACCTGATATTTCACCCTGATATTCCCAACAAAGACTCCATTCTTAAAGAGAATGCCCAATTTAGCACACAATGTAAATTATAGAAAAGATATGCGCATATATAACTTAAAGCTCCAGATGGCAAAGAAAGATTAGCACAGAAAGACAAATTACATGAAAATACTCACATCAGATTTGCTTCCCATTTTGATTACTGTAATTCTGTAGTCATCCTAAATCATCACCCTTTTTTCTGCACTGCCACAGAAAGCACTGCAATTTCATGTTGCTCCAGGGAAAATTCCTTTTAGTACTTAAATTAATTTTGTAACAATTTAAAAAATACATTATTTCTAAGCAATTTCTGGATGTATGGCACCTTCTTTTCAGTGTCTCTTTATTTCTTTATAAACACCTTTCTTTGTTTTTTCTCTATGACCTTTTAAAACTGAAAGTCAAGCTTTTTCGCATATACAGTTGCATCTACACCAATATATCTTCTGATTTTCTCCAAATCACCGGCTCACAGTTTTCTTATTTTATGCTGCATGTTACTCTTTCTTGTACTCCCCCTTCATCTTCATGATTTTTCCTGGCAATCAGTATGTACAAATTTCAATCCTCTTTCACCAAAACATTCTATTATTGCTTTCATGTAAGCATTCAAGATATAAATACATTTTCATATATTCTTGATTTGATATGATAGATAAAGGGAATGCAAATATTTCTGTCATAAAAAGAATTCCTAGCAGTGGAATGCTGACGAAATTACCTTTAAAGCAATATTCCTTTAAAGTACAAACCTCTGACTGCAACTACATCAAGCCCAGAGACCAGAGAAAGCACACTTGAGACCAATTCACTCACATGTGAACCTGAATTCATTTTACTTTGTTACAACTAAAAGTATTTTAAATCTGGTTTAAAAATTGAATTTCTGTGTGTGCTTATTAAAACCAGGATTGCTTTTCCTAACACAGTATGTATGATCTGTGTTGTTCTAACACGCAAACGTCCCTAATTGCAATGAAAAATACAGAAACAGTACAATTAAGAGGGTGGTGTATACAATGACAATTAGTCTGTCAGTGTGGTATTTTAAACCTACGTGCAATCAGGCTAGCTTTCTAGGCAGCAGGTACTAACTTGGACACACCAGACACACCAACATACGCTCCAAATGAGTGGTGAATAACAATTATTAATGAATTGCATGATACTGTAGATTCTGACACAAATATTGACCTCATGACCATATCTGATGGCCAGCCCTGGCAAATTTTGCCATAGTGGCTTTAAGACACTACCCCCTACAGCTGTCCACCCCCTTCCCACATTTCTGGCAGGCCTCTAGCAGTTAGTGAAGCAGAGTATGTGCCCCTGCCCCTAAAACACTCATTCGTAGTTCAGCATTAGCTTGTGCTGCTGCAGAGCTGGACTAACATTGGAGTTACTAACATATGCATACCAGTCTGCTGACTCTCTGGAAAGGCAGTAACCTCTGGCAGAGGGGGATTTAGTAACATATTAAACCACCACACCTGTTTCCTCAGTAAATGACAGTCAAAACTTGTTCTTTCAAAAGTGGTCATTACTCCAGCAATCCTCCCACTATCTTCAAGTAGAGCTTAGTGATAAAACTTGTGACAAGTAGCATCGCCAAGCTTAGATACATCCGATTAAAGGCAAAAATGTTAGCTTTTAACCAGAGAAGAGATTAGCTTACAAAATAACATCCAGATCTTTGCCCTCACAAAGTTTCCTTTGCCTTGCTCACTTCCCAGTCAGTCCACTGGAGCAGAACGCTCCCATGCTGCAGATTAACAGCAGTTTCTACATTATCCACAGAGAAAGCGAGGGTGGCCCTATGCATCAACAGTTCTCAACTTTCGGTATCACGCGTCCGCATTGCGCACTGCAATCCAAATAAGCAACTGCAGCACCTCTGTATGCAGATACA
This sequence comes from Trogon surrucura, assembly GCA_020746105.1. Taxonomy (NCBI): domain Eukaryota; kingdom Metazoa; phylum Chordata; class Aves; order Trogoniformes; family Trogonidae; genus Trogon; species Trogon surrucura. Next base: position 29,061,260 of record CM036617.1, on the reverse strand, counting down.
CAGCATCTAACTTTGAACTAGTTAGTTTAAAAAATGTGTATGTCAGTGGCAACTCAGAACTGAGCATGAAAAACTGCTCTGAGGATTGCAAAGTGCTTTTGCAGATCAAGCTGAACCCCAAGCTGTTGTGGATACAATGTTATTAGTACCTGGTCCAGATGGTAAGGTCAGTTCAGTTCATAGAATCACACGCTCATGATTCCACCTTACAATGAGCTTGCTGTGATTTACACACAGCATCAATCATGAATAGAGGCTTTAGGTGTCCTTTGATGCAGCCCAGAATCACTGCAGATGTTCAAAACACTTTTAGAAGTCATCTCACCATACCACCTTTACAGAAGTGAAAAAGATTACATTTTATTTCCATGCAAAAATGACCTGGTTAACTGCAACATTCACATAATGTTTTCTGATACTCTGTTCATCAAAATTATCTCTATTAAGCCATAAAGTAGCTCATTACTACACTATTTGGGAAATTAGAAGCACCTCATCACTGCTACACATGAAAATGTGAAGTGCAATGATTTGCTGTGCAGTAGGACAGTATGTCAAATTCAAAAATTGCAACATGAAGTGCAAACACAAACAGGAAATTTGGCATGAACCTGCATGCACTGTCTCTAAACAGAGACATCTTCAGAAAGAAATCTCTGGAGGCAACATTTTCTTTGTTACGCAAAAGGGATAGTAAAATTTCAGAGTAAGTTGGCATTTCTACAGACATTGCAAGTCTGAACAAACATACTGCAAATTTCTTGTTTTATTATAGGAACATCTCTGGGTTTTTCCCAGTAGTGTCAGACACAGCAACGGACAGTTACAGACCAACGATGAGGTGACACGTGAACAATGGTTTGTGTAAAATGAGACTGTTCAGAGCTTCAGCCAGCCAGCCACAGTCCAGGACGTTCCTCCAGTGCATCGATGATAATTTTCTGATGCAAATGGTGGAGGAGCCGACTAGGAGAGGAGCACTGCTGGACCTCATCCTCGCTAACAAGGAGGATCTGGTTGAAGCAGTAAAGGTTGAGGGCTGCCTTGGCTGCAGTGACCATGAAATGGTGGAGTTCAGGATCTCATGTAGCAGAAACAAAATAGCAAGCAGAATTGCAACCCTGGACTTCGCCAAGGCAAACTTTGGATTTTTCAAGCAATTACTAGAGAAAATCCCATGGGCAAGGCTGTTTGAAGGTAAAGGGGCCCAAGATAGTTGGTTAGCGTTCAGGGACTGCTTCTACCGTGCTCAAGATCAGAGCATCCCGACACGTAGGAAGTCAAGGAAGGGAGCCAGGAGACCTGCGTGGCTAAACAGGGATCTGCTGGGTAAGCTCAAGGGCAAGAGGAGAATTTACAGATCTTGGAAGGCGGGGCTGGCCACTTGGGAAGAATATAAGGCTGTTGTCCGAGGATGTAGGGAGGCAACTAGGAAAGCAAAGGCCTCCCTAGAATTGAACCTGGCAAGAGGGGTCAAGGACAACAGGAAGAGCTTTTTCAAATACGTGGCAGATAAAACTAACACCAGAGGTAATGTAGGCCCACTGATGAATGAGGTGGGTGCCTTGGTGACAGAAGACACAGAGAAGGCAGAGTTACTGAATGCCTTCTTTGCCTCTGTCTACTCTGCCGGAGGCTGTCCTGAGGAGCCCCGTTCCCCTGAGGCCCCAGAGGAAGTCAGGGCAGTGGAGGAGTTTGCTTTAGTCGATGAGGACTGGGTTAGGGACCAATTAAGCAATCTGGACATCCATAAATCCATGGGTCCAGACGGGATGCATCCACGGGTGCTGAGGGAGCTGGCTGATGTCATTGCTAGACCACTCTCCATCATCTTTGCCAAGTCTTGGGAGACGGGAGAGGTGCCTGAGGACTGGAGGGAAGCAAATGTCCCTCCAGTCTTCAAAAAGGGCAAGAAGGAGGACCCGGGAAACTATAGACCGGTCAGCCTCACCTCTGTCCCTGGGAAAGTGATGGAACGACTTATCCTTGGTGCCATCTCAAGGCATATCAGGGATAAGAGGGTCATTAGAGACAGTCAACATGGCTTCACCAAGGGGAAGTCGTGCTTGACTAACCTCATAGCCTTTTACGAGGATATAACAAGGTGGATAGATGATGGCAGAGCGGTCGATGTGGTCTACCTTGACTTCAGTAAAGCATTTGACACAGTCTCCCACAGCATCCTTGCTGCTAAACTGCAGAAGTGTGGTCTAGACTCTCGGGTAGTGAGGTGGACTGCAAACTGGCTAAGGGGAAGAAGACAAAGAGTTGTGGTTAATGGGGCGGAGTCTGGTTGGAGACCTGTATCCAGTGGAGTGCCTCAAGGGTCGGTACTGGGACCAGTATTATTCAATATATTCATCGATGACTTGGATGAGGGACTAGAGAGTACTATCAGCAAGTTTGCTGATGACACCAAGCTGGGAGGAGTGGCTGACACACCAGAAGGCTGTGCTGCCATCCAGCGAGACCTGGACAGGCTGGAGTGTTGGGCGGGCAAAAATTTAATGAAATATAACAAGGGTAAATGTAGGGTCTTGCATCTGGGTAGGAACAACCCCAGGTTCCAGTATAAGTTGGGGAATGACTTATTAGAGAGCAGCACAGGGGAAAGGGACCTGGGAGTCTTGGTGGACAGCAGGATGACCATGAGCCAGCACTGTGCCCTTGTGGCCAGGAAGGCCAAGGGCATCCTGCGGTGTATTAGAAGGGGGGTGGTTAGTAGGTCGAGAGAGGTTCTCCTTCCCCTCTACTCTGCCCTGGTGAGACCCCATCTGGAATACTGTGTCCAGTTCTGGGCCCCTCAGTTCAAGAAAGACAGGGAACTGCTGGAGAGAGTCCAGCACAGGGCAACTAGGATGATTAAGGGAGTGGAGCATCTCCCTTATGAGAAAAGACTGAGGGAGCTGGGACTCTTTAGTTTGGAGGAGACTGAGGGGTGACCTCATTAATGTTTACAAATATATCAAGGGTGAGTGTCACGAGGATGGAGCCAGGCTCTTCTTGGTGACAACCAATGATAGGACAAGGGGTAATGGGCTGAAACTGGAACATAAGAGGTTCCGCTTAAACTCGAGAAGAAACTTCTTCTCAGTGAGGGTGATGGAACACTGGAACGGGCTGCCCAGAGAGGTTGTGGAGTCTCCTTCTCTGGAGGCATTCAAGACCTGCCTGGACGCGTTCCTGTGTGGCATAGTCTAGGCATTACTGCTCTGGCAGGGGGATTGGACTTGATGATCTTTCGAGGTCCCTTCCAATCCCTAACATTCTATGATTGTATGATTCTGTGATTCCATATAAACTGTTTTCCTTGCTCATTGAATTCTTAACTTTAAAATAAAAAATGTGTTTTTGACAAATGTGAGTAACATCGATTTACCTAAATCAGTTTACCTGGAGATCTGGGACAGAGGCAACCCTTTTTCACTGTGAGGGTGACAGAGCACTGGAACAGGCTGCCCAGGGAGGTTGTGGAGTCTCCTTCTCTGGACACATTCAAAACCCGCCTGGACATGTTCCTGTGTGACCTACTGTAGGTGATCCTGCTCTGGCAGGGTGTTGGACTGGATGATCTTTGAGGTCTCTTCCAACCTCTAACACTCTGTGACTCCGTAACCCGCCCCCCCTCTGTGGAGCCGTTTGTACAACCTAACTTGGGCAGCAAAGTTTAGATATCTTGATCAGGAGACCCAACTCGTTAACTTTGCTTGAAGTCCCTGCAAGGAGAGAAAGGCCTCTTCAGCACAAACTCAGAGCAGAAGCTGAGTCTGAGTACTCTCTGCTGCGTTCTGCAGAAGTCCTTCTTTCCTGGGCATGGGCCTAGGACTGTAAGCTCTGTCAGCACTAGAAAGCCACTGGAGGGAGACTGTTTTGTTTTGACACACACAATACCAACAATCACACACCATTTCAAAGCAATGGAGAACATGCATGCATTCTGGAATTCACAGAACCTTATATCTTAAAACGAAGAAAATGCACATTTTTTCCTTTTCTTTTTTTTTTAAAAAAAGAAATAAAAACAATAAATGAACTTTTGAAAACTTCTGTGATGCACTTCTCCACTAGCCTTTACTCAATCAAACACTGAAGCATTTGCCTGATGATTTGGTTCATCACTCCTTGTATGTTTTAACATCTTAAAAGGAGACACTATTTCAATGATGTACTCATTGCATTGGTGCCACATTCAAGTAGTTAATCAAATAATTGATGTAAAGAATGGTAGAACACAAGATATAAGCCAGTTGAATCTTTCTATTGCACGAGTTTCATGGATTATTATGCCAAAACATATAGGTTCATGACCCATCATAACCAAGCTGCTATCTCCTACAACATGCAAACCACCATCTTGTGAAATATACTTAAGAAGTTTAATCCACTTTTGGTCTGGTGATAATCAATTTGCAGCACAGTGTTCCTTGCACAACAGCAATTAAGTTTTATTTTCATCACTTGTTACCTCAATTCCCAGCTAAATCTGTCACCAACATTCTAAAGAAAATCAGAAGTTTCCTTTATTGAATAATTAAAATTACTTAAACATTTAATAGAAGTGATTAAAACATTATAAATTAGAAGACATAAAAATTATTTTATTTTATAATGTCTATAATGCAATACATAACATGGTTTTTTGCTTCTCAGATACGTGTGCAATTTTTCACCTTATTTTTTATTTTTTTCTGTTTTGTTTATTATATTCTTGTTTTAATTTATGTACTATTATTCAAAGATATACAATCTTTTATGGCATACTCAAAGCTCCAAGAAAAATTTGCCTAATGGGGATGTCATGCTGGAATGCCATTCTACAAACTAAACCAACTCATAAATTTTACAAACTGTCTTTTCTCTGCTATTAAGCCACCAGTCAGTAAAACTCGTAATACAACTTTTATAACAGTAGCTAGAGAGCTGTTTAATCATTTCACTACTAAATCTTAGCCTGAGGAGCTCAAGAGTGTGGTTGCAACATGATATTAAACTGATTAGCTATGGGATGCTGTAGAAAGGGGGAATCCATGCCTTTGTGTGTGGCTGCACCATCGCCAGTGCCAGCACAGAGAGAACAGGTACAGCCAGATGCAAGGAGGAGGTGGGACTTCCCCTTTGGGAGGCAGCACCATTCCAGGTTGCCTCAAGCAGTTTGTGAAGCCCCATCTGAACTGAGCGGGAAGCAGTATAGGTAGACAACTGAGCTCAAGGTCCTCAACTGGGGAAACCCCATTTGTCTATCACTTCCTCCAGTCCCCCCATTCCCAGCTGTGTGGTCTCCCTGAGCTCATCATCACTTGCCTGGGAAACCAATTCAACGCCCTATCAACTCAGTCTGGCCTTTCTGCCAGGACAGTTGGCTGAATCAACTTACCATGCTATAAACTGGTGTAAAATGAGATATGAAATGGTGAGGAAGGGAAAGGGGCTCTCTTTCAGCAGCAGCAAGTCATCAAGTCAATTCAGGCTTGATGGGGCTCTGAGCAACCTATCTAGTTAAAAATGTCCCTGCTCAGGGCAAGGGGCGTGGACTAATTATGTTTAAAAGTCCCTTCCAGCCCAACACATTCTGTGATTCTGTGATTTCATGATTATGGATTCTGCCTACCCCTTCTACACACCTCAGCCAAAGAGCATATGATTCATTAATCTAAATTAAAAATTAGGGACAGAATTCATTCCAGTTGTAAAACAGTACACTTTTGTTACAGCTCAGACACGTTCAGAATACCCATTCATACCCCTTATATGATTATTCTGATGTCCTGCAATTTCACATAGTCAAACTGAAAGAAAGATTAACACTTACAAGTTTGCCTCCACACTCTGTGATTCTTCTAATTTCATCAGCCATTGTGGATAGGAATGTCTATGGTACAACACATAATACTCATCTCATACAAAGAGAGGAGAGAGAAAATGATGACTTGCAGCTTCTTCACCATAAACCAAGGTACTAAATGGTAATAAATCCTGTGAGTCATTGCTGCAGCCTTTTATGTTATTTCCCCACAATTTGACTAAGAAATATACTTTCTTCTTACAGTTGGTGGCTACTAACCATGCTTCATTTTCAGGTTGAATATGAAAACCAGTTTCTAGCCCTAACTCAGTTATCAATAATTCACAGGAACTTGGAAATGCTTCTGGCAGATAAAATTTGTAAGCCACTCCATATTCATGATAGTTTACACACTGGAAATACTAGTTTTGCTTCTTCATAGCTGAAAGAAATAACAGAACTGAGTTTCTCCTTACTGCCACAATACAAGGCTTGGGTTTATCTAGATTGATACATCAGAACAGCATTCAGGGCTGCATTAGGATGACCTGTCAGCAGGTCAAAGTAGCTGGTCTTTCCCTTCTACTCAGCACTGGTGAGATACACAGGGAGCGCTGGGCCCAGTTCTGAGCTCCCCAGTACAAGAGACATGGGCACATGAAAGCAAGTCCAGTGAAGGGACACAAAGACCATGAAGGAACTGACGTACCTAATGTACAAGGAGAGGCTGAGAGAGCTGGGATTGTTCAGCCTGGAGAGGAGAAGGCTCAGGTGGGAAACTCACCAATGCATCTAAATACTGAATGGGAGGGTGTAATGTGAGGGAGCCAGTCCCTTCTCAGAGGTGCCCAGTGAAAAGACAAGAAACAATGGGGATGAATTTAATTACAAGAAGCATTCAAACACGAGAAGAGGTTTCCTTAGTGTAAGGGTGTTCAGTGTGTGGATCAGGTTGTTCCGAGAGGTTGTGGAGTCTTCCTCCTTGGAAATACTCAGAACTTGACTGGGCTCATTCCTGGACAACCTGCTCTCTGCAATGCTGCTCTGCACAGGAGCATTGGACTATGTGATCTCCAGAGGTGCCTTCAGTGATTCTATGGTTTGCATGAAGTCACATACCGAGTGTGAAGGAATAGGAATAAAATAGGAATAAAATCCATTTCAACAACTTCATCTCAAAGCTATCCTTAGAGACACAGAAAAATTGGGAAAGTACTAGATTCTTTTCTAATTATATGAATTATTTGTACCTAAAAGTTGAAAATATTCAGAATATTCAGTATAAACATAATGTTTTTTGTTTCCTTAACTTCACAGCAAATAGTTTAATTTAATTTCTTGTATGCATGTGTGTATAAACATACATGATCAGAACACTCTATCCTCACACAAGTATTTAGAAAAATGGGGCTAAACATTTATAAAGAAGTGTTTACAATATTTTGGTTTTAGTTTTGTAATCTTCAGTGCTCAACTCCCTATTTTCTCTAATCGCTCAGTGTATTAAAGGATAGTAGATAAAAATTTTACTTGCATCACTAAGCATTTTATTTTATCTCAGTCACAACTTCTTGGTATTTCACTCCACCAGAAATTATCTCTGTATTCTTTCTCAACTATTTAGATAAAAGGAATGGCCACTGCAAGTGAAAGCGGTTTGCCAGATTTACAGGGAAGAAGAAGATAACGCAGTCTTACTTCTATTAATTCTATCAACTCATTAAAACTGTTCTCAGTATCTACTGCATATGCTGCAGTAATTAAGTTTATAGAGAAATAAAGTGGAATGATAACCATTTCCAGGAACCAGGAAAGGTGAAACAAAGAACTTGAATTTTGGTTTTATGAATAACACATATTTAAACATAAAAGAAATGCACTGAAATAATTCTGTAAACTGATTAGGTAGAAGTAATTTGGAAGACACTTTAGATTAACTGTACAGTCCTCGGCCCCTGGTGAACTTCGATAAACTGTTCTGGTATACACTGAAATTCAGAGCACACCACAACGTGACAAAAATACCATGAAAGTGATAGGGATTGCAGAATTTTCTTAGCTAGGGAAAGAGGATAGAATTTTACAAAACCCAGACTCAAAATTAAAAAAGACTTCACGTCTACTTTAGGCTTCATTTAATTCATCTTTTTAAGAAGAATTTAAAATATTTGGCACAATTTTCAATTTTATTTTTTTTTCCTGTGATTCAGACCTAAATTTCTCCACAACATTAATTTCAGCAAAGGAAACTCTAGTGGGTGTTATGGAACTGTGTGCACAATGCCAATTACCAAAATATACCGTGACGTGGAGGGTTTCTTAGTTTAAGTATTTTTCATTAACCAAAAAAAAGTATCCTAGATCATTAGATTTACTTCCTTACAAATTCCAACCCTTTAAAAATATTTAATGACTTCACTGTAAAATGTGTAAAACAGTGCTGGTCTCGTAAATTTAAAATATTTTTTATTTATTTCTCTTTGCATAAGGAAATCCAATATACAAAGATCCCTAGTAAACCTTCTCAAAAATTGCTGTTCTTTACAGCCACCACATCCTTTTGTTATCTCTTTCATAAAACAAAAATCTCATTGACAGTCCACAGTGATGCTCAGGAGCTATGTAACTTGTAGGACTTCAGCAGCTCAAGTGAACAATTCCACTGCACATCCAGACATCCTGTAGATTTATTCTATGGGGGACATCGTGGTGTCACAGTCCTCCTCTACCTTGAGCAAGGTCCCGTTAAGAATAAGTTGCACCCTCACGGCTCCAGGTTTCTCCCCATGACACTCAACAAGGTCCTACATTCGCGTGGTGTAAAAACACGGGCATGAGGCATCTGATAAATTGCAAGTGATAATACCAGCTATCATGGGTGTTCACTTTGGGGGTTTTTTGGACCTCCTGCAGGTCTCTTGGTTTTCTCTAGGCATAATAACTCTGCGTTTTGCCATAAGAAGTAGCATCCATTTACCTTTACTGGTCATTGTCCTCGAGAGAACACAAAGAACAGCAATATCCATTTCTGCAACCTAAGGATAGTTTCAACTTTTAGCAACTTTTAGCAACCTCTAGGTTGTTTTCTGCCAATTTAAATAAGCACCTACACTGCAGGGAAGCTCAGCCACTTTTTTTTCTTAATTTCTACTTCTTAAAACATATTAAGTTTAATTTAACAGGACAATTAATGGGTCTCGCTTCTTCAGTAATGTCTTCATTTCAGTTCTTTGTTTGTGGTGGGTTCATTTTTGACAGTATGACATTTCCTCTATATAATTTAAGTAAAGATCACTCAGACTGAGCTTCCTTTTAACCTTTGCATTCTGCATCTTTTTTTTTAACTCTTCAGTTTCTCACTCTAAATGAGAATTTAACTCAATGCTATCAGCTGGAACCCCAAACATCTAAGCAGGGAATTGTTCTTGTGAAGTTAGTATCTTTCTTGTAGGTAATGTCAGCACCAATGTATATAATGGAGAAAACCCCATTCAAATTACCTATTCAGTTACAAATGCACATATTTTTTTAAATCTACACAACATTGCAACATTGGAAGTAAAAATTTTGGGGGAGAAAGGAACTGGGTCATTTATTCACATCTTTGATACAGAAATGCCTTGAACTAGACTCTACATCAATACAAGTTAAAAATGAGTTAAGTCCAGAGAGGTTCAATGAAATAGTACCAATTAGAACATATCAAGGGCACACATTTTATATGCCCAGACTTCGGAATTATAAAATTAGTTTTTCACAATATCCATGGCCAAGAGCACTGACTGACTCATCATCAATGCATTAGTAGGCAAGTTGACAAACACAGTTATGCTAACTGGGATACTACCAAAATAATGAGGTCACACTGACATCAATGTAATCAGATGCTTAACAATAGAATGCACAAACACAAATACTTGGTAAATGAAAATTACTGAGGAAATTATATTACACTCCAAGACAGCTTACACTGCTTTGATCAAGTACTTCATAAAACAGATGCTTCCAACTAGACATACTCTTTATCCTTCTATGATCTCTTAATCCAAATTTAGATGATATTTTAGAAACTGTTTGGAAATGTTGTTTTTTACAACCTGCACCCACAAATAAAATTGGTGAGGAGTAGGATTCATCTTTTTCACGTTCAGACTCCTGCTTTTTTCCTAGTTGTACCAGGTCCTACATACCATAATTGGAGAAATGAGCACCCCAGGAGAGAAATTCAATTCCTCTGTTAGCTTGTCTCTTAGATTGAGATGAATCTCCCTAACTTAATCAGATTAACAACTTCATCAAATATAAGAGGATTCTAAAATTACCATCAGATTTGGAACCATACATTCAGACATCTTTGTTAAAACAAATTACTTCCATCCTTTTTAATTTCTTTCTGAATTCAAATGAGCAATACTTGGCTGTGTATTGAGGAGAAGAATCTTTTGTCATGATGTAATAAATGAGCAGACTACGAAAATCTATTACCTCTTTAGTCTTTCCATTTTTAAAAAAAAAACTGCCCAGGGATGTATGCTACAAGTCGCCTCCAAATTTGGCCAAATCTTATTATGTAGAAGACACGTTTACAAAGCAAAATTAAGATACTAGTACAAGTACCTGATAGTATACCTGTGACAGCTTGATCTAGTTAGCACCCAAAAATTAGTAATTAAGGGCCTATAGTGTGTTTTTTAGCAATCCTTGTTACTTATTTAGTATGTCTATCCAGATTGTATAGAGAGTTTGTGCTTGGCTTACCATATGCTAAAATTCATGCTGTGGCTTCTGCTACTCTAAGCTATGCAGCTAAGTCGAAGTAAAACAAATATGTTAGCACATACAATTAATCACACCTTTGTTCCTTCTGTGTATCCTATTCAATGTCACTTAGCAAACAGCCTTGTATTTTGGAATGGAGCTGAACAACACTGCCCAAAGGGCATTTCTCAAAGGGAATGTATTTACTGAGGGGAAAAGAAGTGTGGTTTTTTTTTCCCCTTAGGAAAGAATAAGGCAATGGGCTACCAAACAGCACAATAAGTAATTAGATGATTCTAAAAGAAACCCAGGAAAAAAAAAAAAACCACAAAAAAACAAAATACAAACCGAAAAAACAAAAAAACCCGCCACAAAACCAAACAAAAAATAAATTTTGAATTTACTCATAGACACCACTTTGCACTGAAAGCTTACCCCAAATATTTCATTTTACTCTTAAGGATTAAGCTTGTGTTTATCAGCTGCCTGACGATCTCTTATCAATTCTACGACTGGAAAGGTGGGTTGGGCCAGAGAGCTGTAGTTTCAGATACTGTGAGCCGTGAGAGCTGAAAGTTTAGCTAAAAACTTTAGTTAAAATACTAAAAAGTATTTTATACAAAAATGAAAATATCTCCAGACCTTCTCTCCCCTCTAAGTAATGATTTTTCATTAAAATTGGAGTCTTTCCTATGCAGAAGAAATGTGCAGGTTTTATATATTTTAAAATGGACTGCTGCTGGAAACAGTATGCTCTGTCTTCCGTCAGTGTAGCTAGCTGACTGGATAACAATATCTATAAGCAAAGGTCAGGGTAAAGACCTGTTTATGCACAGTCAAGCACTGAAAGAAGAATACTTGCTTTTCTTCAGGTAGAAAACCAGTTCAGGCATGTCAAGAATTCAAAGTTCAAGACTTAACTGTGAACCATGCTATCTACCACAGCAGCCTCAGTATAACATGGGAAAAAATAGGAGTGAAGCACGAAAGAAAGATACCCCATTAGAATATGTACTTGCTAGATAAGCTGAAAGAGACTAACTGTCCTAAGGAATACACACAGTCCTTCATGTGTATATATATGGACATATATATACTCTTTTTATAGCAGACTATAGAACATTTAGCTTACAGACCATCAGTTCAAGTCAGCATAATTAAGCAAAAGTGAAGCAACTATGCGTGGGCCACTGGAGAGCTACAGGAGTGAGTACTTACGTGATCTAATCAGAGCAGAAAGTGATCTATATCTGCACATTTGGTATCATGTGACAGCGCATCAACAGAGAAGCCAGCGGTGTGATGAACATAAAATCTCATTCTGATCTGCTGAACGCTTCTGAGCAACACACTAATCAGGCAGAATATATATTGGATAACCTCTGTGGAAATAATTTTGCTGAGGAGAAGGTGAAAAGCCCTCTAGTCTTGTTCTACTTTCATTTACACAAGAATGGAGTTATTTCACTTGATCATGTCAGAATAATCCTGATCTAGCTAAGAACAGGTCTCCTCTCCAAGAAGACCTTATTGTGGCCTTCCAGTATCTCAAGAGCTGGTGAGGGGCTTTTTAGGATGTCGGGTAGTGATAAGACTAGAGGGAATGGATCGAAGCTAGAGACGGATGGGTACAGACTGGACGTTAGGAAGAAGTTCTTCACCATGAGGGTGGTGAGACACTGGCACAGGTTGCCCAGAGAGGTGGTGGAAGCCCCATCCCTGGAAGTGTTTAAGGTCAGGCTGGATGGGGCTCTGAGCAGCCTGATCTAGTGGGAGATGTCCCTGCCCATGGTGGGGGGCTTGAAACTAGATGATCTTTAAGGTCCCTTCCAACCCTGCAAATTCTATGATTCTGTAATATGATTCTAAGAAATATTGCACCTGCATTTAAATATATTATTATTTTAAGAAATGCTGGCACATTGTGTGGTGTTGAACATCAAAAATAAAGAAAATTTGGCAAATCCAAGCTTTTTAATTGTTAAATGCAAAACGTTGTTTTAAAATTCAGCAAAACTGGTAAAATTTTTAGGTTTGAATATTCTTTTGGTTGTTTTTTTAAGCTCTACTAACTTTTAGAATTTTTTGTAAAAAACTTTCCTGAGGTGAAAAATGCTAAGATAATATGAAGATTAACAAGATATATTTTACAAGAATGTGTGTGGGAGGGAGAAGGATAAGGTTGTATGCTGAAATACAATGCAAATAATGCTACTAGTGACTATATAAAAAGACATAAAAAACTACGAAGTTTGAGTACTGCACTGTTGAGCTTCCATTTTTTCTTCTTAAATTCCTGGTTTCTCAGTTATATGATTTAAAGGTCCTTCTATGACTTTCACAATAGCATTTCTTAATTTCCTCAAGGATATTGGAGAGGGCTCAGGGAGGAGTAAGGATTGTTTCTTAAATATACAGTTTGGAAGAATGGTAGTGACAAGTATTTCTTAAAAATTACATATTCTCTTTCCAGTTTTTTTTTTCTCACTGAGCTCCAGGTGAGCTTTGCTGCAGACTCTAGTTGCATGAAACATCAGTAATAGTTGAGAGTTTCTATAAATTTCTGCTCCAGAGACTTCAAGGCCAGAAGAAGCATTTATAATAAAGTAACTTGTTTCTCTCTATTAAGAGAACATATTATTCCATCCGGTAACTTTGTGTCGAACGTAGTTTGACAGGTGTGGTTTTATTAGTAAGATACTTGTTCTTAAAGACACCAGGAGAATTCACTACTTGCCTTGAAAATTGGCTTCCAGTTAAGAGCATTTACTCTTAAAAACTACTTTCCCATCTCTAATCTGAGTTGTTATGCACTCATCTTCCAAACACTGACCCTTGTTATGCTACTTCCTACCATGGGAAGTAGGAGCGATTGAGGGAGCTGGGACTGCTCAGTTTAAGGAAGAGGAGGCTGAGAGGGGACCTCATCATGCTCTACAATTACTTGAAAGGACATTGTAGAGAGGTTGGTGCTGGTCTCTTCTCACAGGTCATTAGGGACAGAACCAGGGGGAATGGGTTCAAGTTGCAACAGGGCAAGTTTACACTGGACATTAGGAAGAAATTCTTCACAGAAAGAGTGGTCAGACACTGGAACAGACTGCCTAGGGAGGTGGTTGAGTCACCATCCCTGGATGTGTTTAAGTGTCGCTTAGATGTGGTGTTGGGTGATATGGTTTAGGGGTGAACTTGTAGTGTGGGGTTAATGGTTGGACTCGATGATCCCAAGGGTCTTTTCCAACCTGAACTGTTCTATGATTCTATGATTGATTCTATAGAAATCAAGTGTTCAAAAACTGCAAGCAGACCAGAAGCTGCTTAAACTGTTTAGCAAAATCACCATTACTGCTAAGTTTCATGAAACGAGGCCTCTCAGGAAATTGCACTACCCAGCTTTTGTGAAATTTGGCAAAATCCATAATCCTTCAAAGAAAACATTTCGTCTGTCCAAACTGTCATTTTATGAAACTCAGTGTTGGCTAACTATTTAAGATCATTTTGTCATGCATTGCTCTGTCAAATGCTATGAAGGAAAGCCTATATTAACTTTTTGTGATTATCTTCCTACCTCATATTCAATCCCACCATAGCTATACTCATTCTGGAGTCATCAAACAGGTCAAAAAACTCCCCCAAAATAAAACAAACAAAAAAAAAAGTAGAAGAGGACTTAAGCTGGAAGTATTTGCTAAGCTACATGGACAGCATAATGCAAAAACCTCACAAGTCAGAATGAATACTATGAAAAAAAACTACACTAAAACTACTACTTTTCAAAAGTACTCAATAGGTATAAAACCATGAGATTTAACCACGGAATTTATAGATGTTTTACCACATATTTTTGCACCAATGTGCACCTATTCATTGCAAAGAACAAAGTAGAAGTATTGTGGGAAAATACAGCATAGAAGCTACTTGGAAAATACAGCCTAGAAGTTGCTTTTTTTAACCAAATTAATACATTGAGGATAATCAAACACAGCCTCTGCATTTGCAAAAGTACTTCCTAGATAGGAAATACAGCTCTGTCCCAAAAAGCTAACATACATTTGCACACACTCACGCTAAAAAAGTAAGTCAAGTACACAGAAGATCCAGATTTATTCTCTTTCTGTTGTGGAAATCAAGGGAAGACTATTCAATGAAGAACAGATTCACCACATACAAGAGCAACCTCTGAGGCATCTAGTTGTATGAGGTTTTCCCTATTAGCAGGCAGCTCCAGAAGGTAATGCAGCCACTCGAGATCTCAACAATTCACTAATTAAAGACTGTTCCAGGGCTGGCTGTGCTAGCCAGTTACACTCCTCAGATGCTTAGATGAATCTGGGACTTCAAAACAATGAGCAAGGTCTGGTTTTACATGTATAATTAAGGGAAGTGTAAAGAACCATGAAAAATCAAAAGTTGCATATTTAGAATTGTTTGCTTTAACAGATGGTAATAGTAGCAATCAAGAGAAGGAAATAATCTTAACATATGATTTGAAGCAGAATTCCTGTGACTGATGATTATCAAACTACTATAAATAATAGCAGCAACTACATAGAGACTAATAGTCTAAAATTATATTTGCTTATTACTAAATATATTGAAGTTACTACAACTTTAATATGAAATTTCAATTAATGGATGTGTATTTCTCAATTGCATGTTCTTTTAAAGTTTCTTTCAATTTTAAGCACTAAGAATAGCAAAAGCATTTTCTTAGAAACTGGTCTCCTGAATGACAGAAAACGGAGATTAGTTAAATCTATGCTGTTTCAGGGCATATAGCAAGAAGACTCAATAAAGAGGAAAAAAAAAAAAGACTGACCTCATTAAAAAAATATTTCCTTTCCCTTTCTCATCCTCTTTCCTAAAGTGTTAGTAAACTTTTGCTGGTCATTAACTGGAATATGGCAGAGACATATTTTCATGAACTAATTGAAATAAATTGTATCGGGTTGAATTTATTTGTGCTGTGAACCTAATAGTTCAGAAAAGGAGTTCAAATACCAGAGTAACTCCGAGTGTTGGCGACATGACACGGGAATCACTGCAGGCTCACCAACTTGATGTAGTGATGTAGGTTGTTGAGTGTGTGTGCTGAATGGGGAACGCGTACACATACAACAAAATAATTTAGAGGTAGATAGTGCATTAGTACTCTTTGGTTTTTTGTTTTTTTTTGTTTTTTTCCTGAAAAGAGTTATTTATCTTTAAATAAACAAATAACTGAATAAAACAGTTTTCTCTTGGGATCTGTTCCTCCGTTCTTTATAATCTGAAATTCAAGAATTATGCATTATATGATTTAGGGCAGAACAACTGCTGGTGAAAATTGTCCTGCTTATTTCAATCTAGCTTAGTTGTGACTGTGGATCTGAAACAGCGTATCTGAAACTAAGTACAAAGAATCTAGTAATTTGCCTTATTAAAATGACACACAGGACTCTGCTATGCTATTTCCACAATACCTATGTGACACGACATGACTAAATGACCTTATGCCTGTCTTTAAGTGAGGGAAAAAAAAGAGTTATATGAGAATATATGAGCTCATCGGCTGGCTGGTAGGTCCCAATGACAGGATTACAATCCCTTATTTTTAGGCTTCTTCAAACACTGCAGTCTACACAGCTTCAATTTAATGCCTAAGGTCTGTCTATTCCAGTTACTCTGAAGGGTGAAAGATTAAGTCCCCTCAAAACATATTCAAGAGTGTCAACCACAGTTTTTTTTTTTCTTTTTTTTTTTGACCACGTTTTTTCATTGGTGGCAAAACAGTGACAAAAGCAATGCTTTGCTTTGTCTCATTCCAACTTGCCACTGGTGTACAAACAACAAGACTCTGCAGGAGCACAGGCTAACTCAACTTTTCCTAGTTCCTGCTCCATTCCCCTATTTGTTTTCGTAGCCCTGCACTGGACTCGTTCCAGTAGTTCCTTGTCCTTATTGAACTGGGGCACCCAGAACTGGACACAGCATTCCAGGTGAGGCCTCACCAGTGCAGAGCAGAAGGGGACGATAATCTCTCTCGACCTGCTGGCCACACTCTTCTTAATGCATCCCAAGATGCCATTGGCCTTCTTGGCCACAAGGGCACATTGTTGGCTCATGGCCAGCCTGCTGTCCACCAAGACTCCCAGGTCCTTTTGCCCAGAGTTGCTCTCAAGCAGGGTCAGCTCCCAACCTGTACATACGATACTCTTGCCCTTGTTGAATTTTGTTTATCTGATAACCATCTGATTAGTTCTCAATGATTCTTGGTACAACCAGGCTATGATAGCACGCAGAAGGAAGAGAAAGGACAGAAGAAGGGAAAAAAAGTGTGATTGGATGGAGATAGAAAGCAGAGAGCTGAGAACTTAAGTGGACAAATCCCACCCACAGGCATAAGTGGAGATTTCCAGGAGCCAGGGAAAATTATGAAGGAAAAGGAAAGACTTTTTCACCACGCTGGATGAAGCAGGGAACTCGTAAGAGCTGAGCACCAGCCCAAAAGCATCTGATTTTGATGCAGGGGACAGGAAGCCTGACCCGTGATCAATAATGAACAGTTACTCATACCACACAAAGATACTCTGCTTCCATGACAAGGATTCACCTCACATTTCCTATAGCCTAAAGGCTACAACAGTTGTGTAGGAAATATCTATTTAAGCTTCCTTGGGCAGCAGAGAAAATTGAGCACAGTTCTCAAATATCAGCAATGAATATAGTATGCAGTGACTTACTCAGCTAAAAGCAAGCAACCTCACGTCCTTCTGTATGTTTAGTGTAATGCTCAAACTGGTCAACAAGCCTGAAACCATCCACTTCACCAGCTAACCTATATATCTTGCCAGTGCTGAAAGCTGCCCTGTTTAAGACTCACATGATTTATGTAATTCTAAGTACATACAAAAAGGGAAATAAGTGCAAAATTGGATTAGAATTTAGAGAAATTGCACCTGTTCCACATCTAAATCTACTCATCCTCAAGGTGTCTCTCATTTGTCTCTGGTTATGGAGGTAACCTAAATTTATTATGGCTATAAATTCAGTGCTTTAAGGACCTCCCCTTGATTAGGATGAATGCAGGACATAATCCCACTTGAAATCTCCACTAGAGAAGTTCTTCCATTTGGATTTCAAAGTACAATATTGCATCACCTATTCTTGAGGAAGAAGCTGAAAGTATGCACTCATGAATCTGCCAGAAAAAAAAACAAGCCACACAACACAACAAACAAAATAGGTAATGATTAGTTTTAGCTTCATGAGGATCTCAGATATCTACCTGTAAGACTCTCAGTGCAGCTCTCCCTGGAGGGACGTATTTGAACACACAATACTACAAATCCTCTACTGTAATGATGAGCCAGTTTAAAAGGCATTACTGAGATTAAACAGCATAGACAGTGAATGAATTCAGCACAAAGCCCATGAAAGTCTTAAAATAATACACAGAGTACTCCAGTGTTGTTTTTTTTAAAAACTGGTTACAGCGTCTCAGGTTCTTGAGCTCACAAGGTCTGCCTAAAGAGGAGACGTCAGAATTAGAAATCAAATACTTTGAGAACCCTGAAATAAAAAATAAAAAAAAAGACAAACTAGGGTAAAACGGTGTTAGAGACAGCAAATAACAGCATGCTATCAGTTCTGAGAATCTTATCTTCCATGACTTGTTCTTGAACATCACACTAATAAGTGAAAAAAATACGCTCAGCGATTTTACTAATGCAGAATCAAACCACAAACCTCTAGGCACAAAGAGCCTCACTGGAGGCACTAGGCTTTGAATCAGGCTTCAGATGTTTCTTTAAAGGTATCCTTACAATTCCCTCTCTAATTATTATGTTCCACCCTAACTACAAAGAGTCATCAAGGTGTGTGGTAACAGCATTCCTACAGTCTTAAAGAAAATGCACATTTTACAGCAGAGTGACAGAAGTGCTCTGCTGGTACTTAAGTTAAAAGTTACTGAGATTGGAATCCTGGCAAATGTTCAGGGCAATGCTGTATCAAGCTGAATGAATTAATGTTTTACTAATGACTGGAACTTAAACAAGCTAAAATACTCTTCAGAAAGGGGAAAAGAAAAATTCTGCCTTTTCAAAGAGCTTCCTAAGGGCCTATTGCTAAATGAAATTCTTTCTAGTACTAAAACCAAGAAGTAATTAGTTAAATCTTTACAAGAAAGATTAATTGAAGAAAACCCCAGAGAAAACAAGCAACAATACACCGAATTAAGAAATTCTCGTCTAGGCCAAACCCAAATGAAAATCAACACAAGTCAAATTAATTCTCTAATTTACTCTAACAGGATTTTAACTTTACTTGTATTATTCCTGGCTTTTAATTTTGTAGAATCATAGAATCATTTAGGTTGCTGGGAAAGCTGCCGTGTGCTTGGAGGAAAACTTTGCTTAATATTTGCGGGAGCTTTGGATTTGTACAACACCTCAGTCACAGGGTTTGAAGAGCAGAAGTCTCTCTGCTACTTCACCAGATCTGTAAGAAATGCAAGCAGCTAGCTGAGGAGAGAAATGAAGAAGGGATTTGTCTAAGGAGAGCATCTAAAGGAGTGCTGAGATTGGAATTTGAAAGTCCTGAACAGAATGATAGAATCGTTTAGGTTAGAAAAGACCTTTAAGATCAAGTCCAACACTTAACCTAGAAATGTCAGTGGTATGCCCTTAACATAGCAATGCTATGACACTGACAGTGTTGCCCCCCAAGGATCAGTACTGGGCTCAGTCCTACTCAACATCTTTACTGATGACCTGGATGAAGGGATTGAGTCTACCCTTAGCAAGTTTGCAGACAACACCAAGCTGGGTGGAAGTGTCGATCTGCTGGAGGGTAGGAAGGCACTGCAGAGGGACCTGGACAGGTTGGGTCAATGGGCCGAAGCCAATGGTATGAAGTTCATTAAGACCAAGTGCAGGGTCCTACACTTTGGCCACAATAACCCCCTGCAGCGCTACCGACTGGGGGAGGAGTGGCTGGGGAGCGGCCTGGCAGAGGGACCTGGGAGTACTGGTTGACAACCGGTTGAGCATGAGCCAGTAGTGTGCCCAGGTGGCCCGGAAGGCCAATGGCATCCTGGCTTGTATCAGGAACAGTGTGGCCAGCAGGAGCAGGGATGTAATTCTGCCCCTGTGCTCAGCACTGGGGAGGCCTCCCCTCGAGTCCTGTGTGCAGGTCTGGGCCCCTCACTGCAAGAAAGACATTGAGGGGCTGGAGCGGGTCCAGAGGAGAGCAACGAGGCTGGGGAAGGGACTAGAGGGAAAGTCCTATGAGGAGAGGCTGAGGGAGCTGGGGTTGTTTAGCCTGGAGAAGAGGAGACTCAGGGGGCACCTTATCACTCTCTACAAGGTGGGGTTCAGGCTCTTCTCCAGGGCATCTAGTGACAGGATGAGAGGGCGTGGTCTGAAACTGCACTAGGGGAGGTTTAGGTTAGACATCAGGAAGCACTTCCTCATGGAGAGGGTGATCAGGCATTGGAATGCACTGCCCAGGGAAGTGGTGGAGTCCCTGGAGGTGTTTAAGGAGAGGCTGAATGTGGCACTTAGTGCCACGGTCTAGCCAGTGTGGTGGTGTTGGGTCATAGGCTGGACTTGATGATCTCAGAGGTCTTTTCCAGCCTCAATAACTCTGTGACTCTGTAATGCCAGGTCCACCACTAAACCGTGCCTCTAAGCACCACATCTACACGTCTTTTAAATACCTCCAGGGATGGTGACTCAACCACTTCCCTGGACAGCCTGTTCAAATGCTTAACAATCTTTTCAGGGAAGATATATTTTCTAAAATCCAAGGTAAACCTCCCCTGGCACAACTTGAGGCCATTTCCTCTTGTCCTGTCACTAGTTACTTATAAGAAGAGACCAATCCACACCTCACTGCAACCTCCTTTCAGGTACTTGAAGATAGCGATAAGGTCTCCCCTCAGTCTCCTTTTCTCCAAGCTAAACAACACCAGATCCCTCAGCTGCTCATCTTAACACTTGTTCTCCAGACTCTTCACCTTCTTTGGACATGCTCCAGCACCTCAACGTCTTTCTCATAGTGAGGAGCCAAAAACTGAACACAGGATTCAATGATGTGGCCTCACCAGTGCTGAGTACAGGGGGACAATCACTTCTCTACTCCTGATGGCCACACTATCTCCAATACAAGACAGGATGCTTTTGGCCTTCTTGGCCAACTGGACACATTGCTGACTCATGTCCAGTTCGCTGTCATTCAACACTCCCAGATCCTTTTCCACTGGACAACTTTCCAGTCACTCATTCTCCAGGAAAATGCTGTGGGAAACAGTGTCAAGGGCTTTACTAATGTCCAGATAGACAACATCCACAGCCTTTCCCTCATCCACTAAGCAGGTCACCTTGTCATAGGAGAAGATCAAGTTAGTCAAGCAGGGCCTTCCTTTCCTAAATCCATGCTAACTGGGCCTAATTACCTGGTTATCCTACACATACCGCATGATGGCACTCAAGATTATCTGCTCCATAAAATTCCCAGCACTGAGGTCAGGAAGACCTGTAGTTCTCTGGATTCTCCTTCTGGCCCTTTTTGTAGATCAGCAGCACATTGGCTAACCTCCAGTCCGCTGGGACCTTCCTGGTTAGCCAGGACTGCTGACAGATGAGGGAAAGTGGCTTGGTGAGCACTTTCATCAGTTCCTTCACTGCCCTTGGGTGGACCCCATCCAGCCCCATAGACTCTATGTGTCTAAGTGGAGCTGCAGGTTGCTGACCATTTCCTTTTGGATTATGGAGGCTTCATTCTGTTCCCCATCTCTGTCTTCCAGATCAGAGGACGGGGTTCGCAGAGAACAATTAGTCTTGCCATTAAAGACTAAGGCAAAGAAGGCAGTAAGTACCTCAGCCTTTTCTCATACTTTTTCCGCCTGCATCCAATAAAGGATAGAGATTCTTCTTAGCTCTTTTTTTTTCCTTTTTGCTATGTATTTATAGAAACATTCTTTACTGTCTTTTACAGCAGTGGTCAGGTTAAGTTTTAGCTGGACTTTGTCCCTTCTAATTTTCTCCCTGTATAACCTCATGATATCCTTGTAGTCCTCCTTGATTTGCCTGCCTCTTCTTTCCAAAAGTCATGAACTCTTTTGGTTTTTTCCTGAGCTCCAGCCAACTCTCTCTGTTTAGCTAGGCCAGTCTTCTCTGCTGGCACATCTTTTGGCACATGGGGATGTCCTTGCTCCTGCACCTTTAATATATCCTTCTTGAAGAATGTCTAGTCTTCCTGGACTGCTTTGTCCTTCAGGACTGTCTCCTGAGCGACTTTGTCAACCAGGCTCCTAAATAGTCCAAAGTCTGCTCTCTCAAAGTCTAGGGTAGCAGTTCTGCTGATTCCATTCCTTACTTCTCTGAGAATCAAACACTATCATTTTGTGATCATTCTGCCCAAGATGGCTTCCAGCCATCACATCACCCACAAGTCCTTCTCTGTTCACAAACAACACGTGCAGTGTGGCACCTTCCCTAGCTGGCTCCCTCACCAGCTGTGTCAGGAAGTTATCTTCCACACACTCCATGAATGTTTCCTGTCTGCTGTACTGTTTTTCCAGCAAACATCTGGTAAGTTGAAGTCCCTCATGAGAACCAGGGCTAGTGATTGTGAGACTTCTACCAGCTGCTTATAGAATATTTCATCTGCCTCTTCATCCTGTATGGGTAGCCTATAACAGACTCCCACCATGATATCTGCCTTGTTGGCCTTCCCCCTGATTCTTATCCATAAACACGCAACTCTGTCATCCCCAGTATTAAGCCCTAGACAATCAAAATGCTGCCCAACACACCACAATGCCAGGTATAAAGAATAGGTCATATAATTTCAGGGAAAATTTGAACAGCATGCAAACACAATTTGGGTTTGCGAAATAAGACTAACCACAGAATCACAGAGTGTTAGGAGTTGGAAGCGACCTCAAAAGATCATCTAGTCCAACCCCCCTGCCAGAGCAGGATCACCTACAGTAGGTCACACAGGAATGTGTCCAGACGGGTTTTGAATGTCTCCAGAGAAGGAGACTCCACAACCTCCCTGGGCAGCCTGTGCCAGTGCTCTGTCACCCTCACTGTGAAAAAGATTCTCTAATATGTCTGTGGAACCTCCTATGTTCCAGCCTGTATCCATTGCTCCTTGTCTTGTCATTGGACATCACTGAAAAGTTTTATTTTTTCCAGCAATTACACAGAAGTTGATGAAGCAAGAATGGTCCTTATATTATAAGGTTTAGGAACGCAAACAGAATCCTTCAATAGGAAGAAAGTTGCAGATTAAGATGCACAAATTCCAAAATTTTTTTATGCCAGTGCATGTCATCATTGTATTTTCTCCATTTTTTATTTAACTTGATTCTTAGTGTATTTCCAAAGGTTAAGACTCACTAACTTTTCGTACTGGGATAGTGTTTTTTACATATCTGTATTTTGATTCACATGTATTTATCCTTCTTGTAGTCGAATGTTTTTTTAAAAAACAGAAACTTACTTTTCATCTACAGATCAGATGACCTTTTATAGGAACTCTAGGGACACTACACTAACTGGCAACTAAAGTGATAAACCTAAATTCATCCTGATGGATATCAGTACCCCTTCTCTCATTTCATTCTTCTCCAGATCACTTTAGTCTATTTGAATAAAAAATATTTGCAATCAACAACCAATATAATTTCACAGGTTTATTCTAGCTCATTTTAGGAATTAGTGTCTTTCTGCAGGTTCCCACGTCAGTGGCAATCAGTGTTACTCCTGAGAGCTCTCAACTCTTTCACTCAAGACTAATACGTCTCCTTAATCCCTTTAATTCTTACATTTTGACCTAATTTTACTGCTCATTGTCATGCTCATTTTCCTGCTAGCTGGGCATTATTTCTCATCATAAGAATATAAAAGCTAAATTATGGGTTATTTTTAAGTAAAAAGCCTCTAAATACTTACAGGGCTATCCTGAGCATTATGCTCCTTGTCTCTCACCTCACCAGGTCAAATGAAATCAACAGCACTACTCAGCTCAGTAAAGCAAGCACGATTCACCTCTGAGAATCTTAAGCCAGTCAGTTTGATTGCAAATACATTGTGTTTTAAAAGTGTGGTTGTTCAACAAGTGATCTCAGCTTAAATCTAGAAAAATATCTCTCCCCAGATGATGCTGTGAAGATATTTTTCCTTCCATCCAACAGTCAGGTCGCTCATCCTACCTGAAAGACAAATCTGTTGGCCCTGACACAAAGAGAACTGGAACCAAAATCTCCCTGCTCTGAACCCCAATCTAAACCACCAAAGGGTTATTCTGGAATGAACTGCTCCTAACTGACTTGTTAAAACATTTTACTCTGTGGAACACAGCACATATTAGCAGAAAAGGAAAAATATAGGGGGAAAAAAAAAGAGAGGAAGAACCCAAAAAATGAGACAGAAATTGTCGGCCCCATGGTACAAGTTCTTAGTTGGAAAGCAAAAAATCAGAGTCCAGGCTATGTTCCAAAGAGTAATAAAGAACTCATGTGAGTTCTTAATTATAGGCAGCAAACAGAAAATGAATATAGAATTGTCTAGAATATAGGTGAGGGTACATTATGGGCGGTATGGGTTCAAAGCCTCGGAAATGAAGGAAGGAATTGCATCCAAGGCTTCCACGTTTGGATAAAGTGCCCTAACTTCTCTATGAAAGGCAATTAAAACCACAACTGGCTCTACTTTCCTAATCCAAAACAGTGCCTAAACGCACTTCTTCAATTACCCTGTTTTGATTTTGCTAAAAAATGACCAATAATACAAGATGGGGAGCAGAGGAAAGCTTTGCTTTTGGATAAAATCAACATTAGAACCCAAATAATAGTGATAGTGATAGTAATAAATAATTATAACAATTCCTTTGCCAAATCAAACAACTAATTTTTTCCTCTCCAGAAAGACATTTTGTTTTAGCTGGACAAAGCAGACCTTCTTTTTTATGTACATACTTGGAAGATAAAGTGATATTCAAGTTAGAAACAGAAAATTCAATCATTTCCAGTGGTCAGTCTAAAATGTCAGCATGAAGAAACCAATGTAATTGGTACAGAAGACAATGAAAATCCACTGAGATCAGTAAGGCTTGTACTAGACTTTCGGTATGACCCATATAATTATCTCCTACTTCAGTACATTTTAACAGATATTAATTTTACTGTGACCTTGCAGCCACATTCACAACAATGTCCCCATGAATTATTTTTTTTATTTACAGGAAGGTGTATTTGGAGGGTTGGTTTGGTTTTGTCTTCTTGTTGTTGATTTTTTTGGGCATGTCAAACTACTATTTAAATCCCCTGGTAACACTTACAGTAAGAAGTGTGACACGTGGAAAATTTTTTCAGCACCAGCCTAGAGCATATCAAAACAGCTACAACAAGCCTGGCAACAGACCAGAATTCAATACAGTACTTGGCAAATGATGGCAAACCTACCGCCAACATGTGATGCCCTCATCTTTAAGCCAAAGTTAAATGTAGTTGATGTTTCTTGCCAGGACTAATGTGCCCAAATGCCATTTGTGAGGTCAAGCAAGGATGCTGCAAATAATTCCCAATGGTATTTTACGAGTCTGCATCTTTAACAACTGTCAGATATTGAGTCCAAAATGTTTATTCGTACACTATTATTACAGGAAAATACATCAGTGTAATGGCTTTGAAAAGCAGCACTGGCAACTGTTTTAGCTTAATAATTATACCCAGGAGTGTAATATTATTCTTTTATAAACAATTAAAGCATACACGAATGGTGAAATTCCTAAAAATATATTTTTTATTTATTAAAATGTAGGATGACAAATGATATAACTATATTTGACAAATTTAATGGAAGTTTTCATTAAGCAGTAGGAAAGTGCTTCTTTAATTAACATAACTTCTTGCATGAACATATTTGGAAAAAGTCTATGAAATTTTCCCAGAAATAAGGTTTAAAGGGTAACTTCAGAATTTTTTTTTCTTTTTGAAAGATTCTTGTTTCAATGAGGATTTAACCAAATGTTAGTACGGGAAAATGCAGTGCTGTGATAAGGCATTTAGGGATCTGTAATGAAAAGTTTAAATAAGATTTAGCTAATGATGTAAATCACCAGTTTCAGTGAGCCTTGGCTTTGCAATGCTTTGGCTTTATGTCAGAAAAGCTGCCTAAAGAGTCTGAAATTTAAAAAAAAATAAAAAAAAATAAAAATCGTTTCTTTCTTTCCCTAGTGCTCCTCACATTTCTAAAACAGCCATGAGAATCTGTCATTACTTCTCCTTTGAAACCATTCTACCCTTGAGACACTGTACTGCAAGATACCACTCAGCAGGCCTAAAGAAGCACTGAGCAGAAAAGAGAGTTAGCTAAGGGAAGGACAGATTATCACTCAAATTAAGGCTGAAGAGGAAATTGCACGACCTTTTTTTTCAGAATGCTCCAAGCCCTAAAGGTCCAAATCAGGGTTTTCTCTTTTTTTTTCCACAAAACAGGAAAAGGCAATGGAACTGACTTTAATTCAGGGTGGACCTTATCACTCTCTACAACTACCTGAAGGGAGGTTGGGTCACATGGGGGTCAGGCTCTTCTCCTGGGCAACCAGTGACAGGACGAGAGGGCACAGCCTGAAACTGCATCAGGGGAGGTTTAGGTTAGACATCAGGAAACACTTCCTCATGGAGAGGGTGATCAGGCACTGGGATGCACTGCCCAGGGAAGTGGTGGAGTCACTGTCCCTGGAGGTGTTTAAGGAGAGGCTGGATGTGGCACTTAGTGCCATGATCTGGCCGATGAGGTGGTGGTGGGTCATAGGCTGGACTTGATGATCTCAGATCTCAGCCTCAACAACTCTGTGATTCTGTAATGCAAAACGTTGTTATGGCATCAGCCCCTTGCAACAAAAAATATGGTGGCACATAACACTGGTTTCTTCCATGGGTGCTGCAGTCCTGGTTGACAGTTTCCCGAGGTCAAGAACAAGGTCATATTTTAAAAATATTTGGGGACAGGTCACTATTTAGAAGAGATGAAGATTCCTTCTCTGACTTGACGTGGTCTTAACTTGAACATTTCAGAGTTATCTACAACACCTAAACAGAATAAAGATTTTTTTTCTCATGTGAAGCAGAAATTAAGACAATTGTTCTTTAACAGAGAAGCTGTGCTCTTTAGCAGGCATTCAGCTCGCTGCTGTAGCACTGCTAATCCAGTCCCAATAGCCATTTTGCTGTGAAAGCGAACATATTTGACTCTGATACTGACTCTGGAGGTATAGGGTATGTTCTGGGGTTTGAATTTAGTGCCAGCTTTGGGGTATGTTTTTTTTCTCCAAAAATTTACCTTAAACCAGTTCAACCAGTTTCACATTATTTGAAACAGCACTTTTCATGAGAAAATACCTTCTGCAGATTGGATAGGTGGACATTTAGATCCATATTCTTATTCAATTATTATGATTTACTGCCGTGATATTTAAAAAACTCAGACAAGTTGAGCATAAAGTGAAGTTAAATGATGGTCTTCAGTTTTAACTGTGCACTTTCAGTGCTAGTTTCTCATGTCAGGAGTAAAACTGCCTCATACAACTTAAAAGAGATGTAGTATGAAATTGTAGCATGCAGTTTTCTGAAACGGGCACAAGAGTTTAACATACCGGAGCTAATTTCTGTGTCAACTTTCATTCCATACAGATTATCACCATTTTGCATAGCTGAAGCACCAGCAATATGTGTATATTTGGCAGTGCCATACATATTCAGGTTCCTCAGGCTTTTAATAATATGAAGTTGCTGCAGACAGTGCAGTTTCTCATGTTTATCAGATTTAAATTACTCTGTGAGTCTGTTTTTCACTAATTAAAAGGCTTAAGCATTTTGAGCTGGATCTTTTTCTTCAGCCTAGTGAGTCTCTCAGTAGTGTGCAAATTTACGTACCACAGATAAACCCACGAGTTCACTATCAGTTTATATCAATATTTTTTTTACCTCCTCACAGGAGAAAACTATTTTCCCTCACGTCTTGTAGTGTTGGTTCCTTTACTAATCATTGAATTAAGAATGTAGTAATACAAACCTCAGGATTTGCCACTGTCATATGCTTGCATTTGCTAAGAGGTTTTTCTGCATCTTGTTAATGAAATGTGGAGACCACTTCCAAGGAAAGAGATTCAACTGAGTCTATTTTGCAGTCTTTGTGAAAAACAAAATCCTATGCTTCATTCAAGGTTTTGCTAAAATGGACTCATAGCACTTTTTCAATATCAACAGTTCTCCATGTAATCATTTTAAGATCAAAATTTAAAACAAAACAGAAAGCAAATTGTTAATATGAACTACGGTAGTTTCTTTCCATATGTCACACAGCTAACTCTGCGACATCCAATATACTACGGTGTCGTTCTTGTTCTAAGTATGACAAATGCAAGGGGCTTGCCCACTTTATAGCAGATCATCGTGAGGCTAAATCCTTAAACATGAAGAATAAAAACCTCTTCTACCTTTAAAAAAATATTAGTGCTGATGAAAAGCTGAATTGTGCTCAGTTTATTTTACTTTTAATTACTCTTATGAAACTTGCCATTTAAAGCCAGAAAAGCGCTACAGCCATACATATGTAGGTAATTGATGCTGACAATAAGACAGACTCCTTCAGAGTTTTAAACCTCAACCACTTCTTTCTGGTGAAATCTCTAATTTTGATTTGAATACAGCAGGCCTATGCTCTCACTTGAGAATTAGTCCTAAGGGTTTTCTTTACTCTTATTCCTAAATGGCCTTCCTTCCCCTTCATATTGGGTCCATTTCTATTCTCTTTAGTTATAATCAGAAAGTTATCATGGGACAGTCATAATCCCTGAGCTATTCTCCCTTGGCTAGTAAGTTAAACAAGTTTGTCCTGGTACCATATTTCATACTTTCAGATCCTAGGTCATGATTTGGTACACAGCTTGACACTTATCTTACTCCCATTGTGAGAAACTGAGCAGGCAAGGGGCCAAGAGGCTGGCCGAGTGCTGTCTTGTCTCTTTTCCCCTCACTTAGCCACCTAGTCTGCTGTTGCTCTAACTTGCTTACCATAAATGCTAGCCCCATGTAAGAAGATAAATAAAATTCCAGATCCACCACAAAATTCACACCAGAGCAGTCGGATGACTCCTTGCACTTGACCTCCAGGCAATTGTCTAAGGTAACAGATTTAGGGCCTCAATCAGAGTACAATCCCTTAAGAGGCCAACAAAAGAGCTTCTGCATTTGTTCACAGAAGTCATGCAGTTGTTCACAAAAGTCATGCATTTGTTCACAAAAGTCATGGCATTATGAATGTGGCAGATCAATCATCAAAAGACGGAGGTAGAGAAAGTTATGTTCTTCTTCTGTTTGTAATTCAGAGACCATGAACAAATATTCCAAGACACATGGAAAAGTATTTCACAGAGGTACCGGGCAAAACCAACTGTCTAATTCATATTATTTGAAGAGAGCAGGGATTGGTGATGTAGCTTCCCCTTGCTGGGGCATAAGAAGACTGGAAGAGGTTTCCAAGATGTGCCTTATTTATTTTTACTTATTTAGAATAACATCATCAGCTAAATAATGTAAACATTCATTCACTGAATCACATTTCGAAATCTCTCCTGATTTCAGCTGGATTACTTATGGACTATGGCACAATTCAGCTTAAGTAAATTCCCACTTATTTCACTTACAGCACTAAGAGCTTGTTACTACTTCAAAATTCCTGATACAGGAGACAGAAATATGAAACGTGCCATTCTGCTGTGGATGTTGATAGTCTGTGCTGTATCTTTCACTCAGACCTTGCGTGTAGTCTCTTAGAATGATTTGGCTTAAAATCAAAACCACTAAAACAATAGTCTTGATACCACTGAAATCCTGCCAAAATATACCTGAGCTGCAAAACACTGGTTTTGATGTCTTTCTGGAGAGGGTGAAAATATAGCTAGATTAAATTGCTGGATATTTCATCTCTGTTACAGATTCTAAAGACATGGCTAAAAAATCTGAATTACTTCAGAGAGATAAATATTAATGTTTTGCTCACAACTTCATCCCTTTTAAATGCAGTTTTGCCATCTTCAGTCAAGCAGAAAATCAGAAATACTCTAAAATGCAACACAGTTAATTTTTCACAGCGTCAACAAACATCCCGAGGAAAGCAAAGACCATCTTACCATCCAGCTAAGCAGTCCATGAGATGATAACATCGCAAGTTCCAAAGCCTCTTAAAAACCAGCAAGTACCTTGTTATCATAATGATTCTTTGTATTATGAAAAATAGCATAATAATACAACAGACAGGCTGTTACAACTCTGTCAAGTAAAAGCAGATGTGGCAGGTAAGTTTTCCACTGAAAGAAAAATTCTTGGTATAGAGACAGAATATATTAAGTGCAATTTGCTTTCACTACACATTTATATTCAAGTAGTGTGGAGAGAAGTCTCACGAATGTTGGGTTCTCAAGGAGCAAATAGTTTTAAGAACCGATGTTAATCAGTTTTCTGAGAGCAAACCTTCTTCAGCTTTAATTATTCCCATCCCATGAAACCTTGAAATAGCTCAAGACTGAGTATCTGTTCACCTACTAGAAGAACAACTTGAAAGTTATGAACAACATCACCACGTGGTGATACCTGTCATAAGAAAATGATGTTCATAGTAAGAAAATATAACAGGCCATGTTCCATTACCTTTACTTAACTTTAAAATTCTCTAACCTCTATCTCAGTTAAAAGAAAATATTTAAGGAAAGTAAGTCAAGCATTACAAACTCTTATCTCAGTATTTGTTCTCTGAAGTGGCAAAGATTTGCAAAGGTATTTTCAAAAGTCTCTAGAGGTACCGTCTCTTCTGTGCTTGTTCGGCACAATGAACAAAACATGCTTTAAAGCCCACTCCCAGCAGTAGTAGATGGTGACAAAACTGTTAAATCTGTGACAAACAGGACGAATCCCTGTCCACTGATCTTAATACCATTAATTGGCCATGCCTCCTGTAAAGCAGTAACACAAGCTGACTACACACGAGCTGAAAAAAGGCTCACTTGAAGCATCTTTTTTAAATCAGCTAATAAAATCCATTGCAAATTCCTCATAGAGCTATATATCACATATTAAAAAAGGTATTAAAGTAACATAATCTAGCCACCTGTTACCATACACAGGAATATCTGCATCTAGGAATATCCACATTAAGTACAGACTTTGGATGAAACAAAAAAAAGGCCTATTCACGTGTTTCATTTACCTCTTACATAAGAAAAAAAACCAACTTTTCTCAAGCCAGTACATGACAATATTCTCAATCTAGTATTATTCCTTCCTTTTGCATTCTCCACAATCCTACAAAATAATATTAGTCAAGAGAATTCACATTAGTCACCTGACAAAGATCTTTGACAAGCCATTGAGGATTCTGTTATGCTAAGTAGGTAGAATCAGAACTTGAACTCTCTGCAACATGTACATCAGAAACAACGTGTCCATATGAGCAGCTGGAACCTTTAAAGAGGTAGGCAACCATAACTGCAAATCAAAATTTAGAAAGTTTCTCAAGATAAAAAGCTTATGACAATTCATCTGTAAAGAGCCTGGACAGGAAACCCAAGGGTAAAACTACATAAAGCTCACATATCTGAGCAGAATTCTAATTTCACTTTCTTGCTAGAGTAGGTTGAGTGTTTCTTCATTAGATGCAATGACCATTTTACCGACACCTCGCTTTGTAATCACCAGAAATAGTCCACAATATGGGAACGACATAACGAAAATCATATTCCACAAAGTAACATGGACTTCCCTCGATTAAATTCAATATTCTTAAATCCCCAAAGTATATCTAAACTCTTTCAAGAACAACAAAAGCACAAATCTTTTGAGTACTCACCACTGTCTTCAACAAAGAAATGAAAAATGTCACTGGTGGCATTGTCACCCCCTCGTAAAACATAACATATCTTCATATCATCAATGTCAGCTAGAAGGAGTCAGGAAAAAAAGATTTTATTTTATGAAAGTAGGGAAGTTATTATAGAAAAACTTGACATGTGTTAAATAGTTCAGCTTCAACAGAGAAACGTCAAGGTTCTCCAGCAGAACTTGGACATTTTAGTAATAGTATCATTGAAGCTTTACAGATGCCATTCATTCTCCCTCCCCTTACTTCCCCCTCCCCACTGCCCTCTTTCTTTTAAGACGTATTTACGAAAAGAACTGAAAGGAAATGTAAAAACATGGGCTTGACAATCAGAACTATTTCATATTTTTAGTGGTGCATTTTCTTAAACAGAGCTGTATCTCCACTAATCTCCATTAATTCTGTCATTCTTCACCCCGAGAAGGCCTGTAGAGGTCACACAAAATCTGCAACTGAAGCAGGAGCAAACCCCAGGATATTTTTTTATTTAAGTTCTATCCTCCATTCAAAAGGCAACACAAATTAGACCACACACCCCCACCAAGAACTAGATTACATCTGGCATATGGTCTGCATCTAGGACAGGATATCTCTACACATTCTGCAGAGGAGAGATCTCGCTCTCTTTAGTCCACCACAAAAACACCCTCTCCGCCAGACCATCCTTCCTACCAGCATATTTTCAAAGGATATGGCATATAATCTATAAGAACTGTCATAAACAGTGCTCAAACACTTACAGTGATTGACTGAACCTAAACAGACCTTATTAGACAGGCAACATATCAGTAAGAAAAAAATCAATGCACAATTCTGAATAATCAATTGCAATAAAGTATGTAAAAGGCAAACAAATATTATTATTATTTTGTTTTCTGATTTCCTTGAGCAGTGATGAGAAACATGTAGTACATAAAAAAAAATAATTTTTGCCACTTTCTCTGAAACACTGTTGTTGGCAAAAATCCACATCTGATAAGAAAAATTATTAGAAATTAATAGGATTAAAGTGCAGCTCAAGTACCACCCAAGTTCTCCTCCCATGTTGGGGCATATGCATTGGCAAAAACAAGCCTAAAGTACTTTTGTTAGAGCTCCTCAAAATCCTCAGTTCCAAAAGTAACCAGATATATTCTAGGGCAAAAAAAAAAAAAAAAAAGTAAGAGCATTGCGAGTAAATACACGTCACTGAAGAATCTCTTCCATAAATGTGAAAGATCAAAAATTCATGGGGCTGTAAAGAGGATGGAAACAAATACCTCTTCATGCCAGTGGAGCCAGTAAATCTTTCTTCCTGCAAACACACAAGTACTCAGCTCTGCCCATGTGGGCAGCCTTATCAGATCCTATGGTTCTGTCATATATAAAGATAAGCACTTGACTCAGAGCTTGCAGGACCAGGACTACTTCATCAGAAAAAAAAAAAAAAAAAGAAGCCACTTGTCATGCTAACATCTTAATTTGGTCAAAATAATTGCAAAGGAATCATAGAATCATAGAATGGCCTAGGTTGGAAGGAACCTTAGAGATCACCTAACCCAACCTCCCTGTCACGGGCAGGGACGCCTCTCAACTAGATCAGGCTACTCAAGGCTCTGTCCAACTTGGCCTTGAACACTTCGAGGGAGGGGGAATGGCTTCTTCTCTCTGCATTAAGAACATGTTCAATGCCACTTGAGCAATTCTATGCTTTCCTTTCACAGCTGATTTGCTTATGCTAGTTATATTAAAAATTGCCTAGTTGTAAGCACAACTCATCACTGTATAACATTTTATACAGTATATATGTACACACAGTGCCTGTTAAATATTAACATGATATTGGAATTTTCTAACATAATTTTGAAAAACATCCAACATAATTTCCTATTTAAAAAAATCCACTACATCAAGGCACTGATGTCCCATCTAAAATTCTGCAAAATTGATGTGGATATTAAAGGTCACACATACAAATATATATTGAAGAAACAAATACACTTCACAACATAATTTCTTTGTCTCTCTGAAAACATTTTCCTGAAAAAGAAGACAAAAATCATTATCAGGGATGAATGCTAAACAAAAATGATTGCTTGCAAAGTGCTGTGTAGTTGGCTGGAGTCACCATGTAGGTATCTTTGGCCTCAGGAGGCTACATGGAGCTCTGAAATACCAAGCAAGCTACATTATTGCCAAGGCAGATAGTTGCTCTCCACTATTCCTTCCTCCTAGCTCCTCAGGACATCTGCAGAGCTGCGGGATGTGACCTTGCTCGTACTCACAAACTTACCCACGTGGGTCCAGGGACTCCCAAAGCGCAGCTCAGCACTCTGTCACACTTTGTTCATTCAAAACATTATCCAGACATCAGATACCTACTTGCTGTATACCACTAAACTTCTTTAAATGTGAAAGAATTGGCAGTTCCTTAATAGGCTTTCCCTACATTTAAACAACTTACGTAATCTTAATATCTGCTATGAACAAATCCAGCCCTGACTTGCTGAGACAAGTGCTGTACAGTTATGGATATATAATTTTCTTTGTATGTGTTTTTGCCCTAGAATAGCAATAGACCAGAAATTACCATGTGGCAAGCATTTTTCTTTAAGCTTTCTCTGCTTTCTCTCCATTTAGTATTACCAAATTGTAAATAAAAAGCACAAAGAAATAATAATGAATTAAAAGTGCTGCTTTCAAGTCTAACATAAAGTAACAGATAGTCCTTAAATAAACTTAGGAGATGCCTTTCATCCAAGACTTTCACTCTCAAGTTATTCTATGACTTCCAGAAAGTTCTCTTTTCCTGTCCTCAGCAGATACACTATCCCTGTGTGAGCTTGATGCTCTTTGCCCTTCATGCAGCTTTTCCAGACATCTCTTCTCCCTCAAGTGCTTGGTCCTGTATTCATAAGACATCTTTACGTGTTTGCTCGATAAAATACAAACCATTACAAAAAGCATTCAGGAAGTTGAGAAGAGAGACGCCACAGAAATAACACTGATGCTTAGGAAGTATTTGTTCGTAGAGGCCAACAGAAAAAATATTCAAGAAATGTGTATTTCTTAAACACACTCTTCAACTCAACACAGATTAAAGTGTTTGTGCCAGTACTGTCAGGGAAACTGTAAAGTTATACCACTTTTTGGAGACCAGCTTCAAAACCAATTTTTCCTAAGGGTTAAATGCTTTTCACCCAGCTCGGGCAATTCAAGGACATTAAAAAATCCTGCATGAAGACCAGTGAGCATGTAGCATGGTCAGACTCCCAACTTAAAGTCACATAACAACTTAATTTTGGTCATTTGACAAATGCATGCCTGGCCATATGGCACAAAAGAGAACAGAATATGTACCTATTCTGAGTGTTCCCCTACTCTTGAATAAATAGGGTTTCACTGTGCTATGCAGTTGTCTGCTTTCAAGGAACACTCAGCCAATAATTCTACATTATTCAATGTAAGACAAAAAGTGATAATCTGTTTATTTGCTCACTCCCATTGTCTTCTGTTTCTCACTTTTTCTGACAATACTCTTAAAATGACTCACAGTCCACTACTGAGGCCTTACATTTAAGGAGCTGTGGTAATTCCCAAAGCTTAGACATGGTTTGGTCCCTCCTCATCCTCTTTTTTTGCACTAAATCTGCAAAACTTGGGGCTGGTTAGCTCACTCAGTTAGAGCGCGGTGCTGATAGCACCAAGGTCATGGGTTCCATCCCAGCTGGGTCCCCATGTGTTGCCCAGTGTAGTTGAGAGGCGTCCCTGCCCATAAGAGGGAGGTTGGATTAAATGATCTCCAAGGTCCCTTCCAGCCTAGGCCATCCTATGATTCCAGCCATTCAAAAGTTCATCAGGCCTGTTTTTAAGATTTGGTATGTCTGACAAGAACATCACTGCAGACAAGACTGTAACATGGAATACATACCAGTACGGGCTCTGTAAAATTAAATGCAGCCAACTACAAGCATCCATCTCCAGCCTCACCACCTACACAGCCCCACCTGTCCAGGCCCCTTTAACTGATTCTCCATGCTGTTGTGTTGTCTGCTCACTCCACAGCCGAAGGAGGCTGTGAGAAATCTCATTCAATTGTTAATTAACCAGCTATTAACTCATTGCAAAGTAACACAGAAAATTCTCTGGAGAATAGGTTAACACTCCCCTTTCAATTAAAGTTACTTCATGGCCTCTGTTGGTGCTTTATTTCAGAACATATGGCACATGTGGTTTTCGTCCTATTTATACCACCTAATATTTTAGTTCCATGTAAAAAGTAAGTACCTCTGACATAATTTTAAAACATTTATATTACCTTTTAATTTACCACTAATACTTTGTGGTTAAAATTTGTGTAACAACAAATGCACTCATAACACACTATTTTCCCATGTTAGGGAAATGATTTTGCCTTTACAGTTCAGCGTGCTCAGATTTATAGCAACTGATACTCTAGCCATGGCATGACCATTAGTTAATAATAGCTTGGCCACTCCCGTAGCATTTTCTAAATAAAACCATTTAAAGAAGGCACTCAGCCTCTACAGATCTGGAACCATGTGCAGGCCAATTCTGTTATCCAAATTTCTACCACTGACAGAAAGTCCAGTTAACAGTTATTTGGACTGTAAGCTGTCCAAAGTGAAGATGCTTCTTTATTCATTGTTTATCCAGTAAATCCCTTTCCTGTTTAAAGCTGTCACAGGTGCAATGAATAACAAACAGAACTAAAAAAATAAGAAAGCAATTATAAATAAGCTTGTCCGTTGGAAAGTTTCTCCCATCAAGTATATAGTTTAGCACAAAAAAAAAAAAGAAAGCATGGAGTATTGCAATACCTTGGGTGAACTGGCTGATGCTATGGTTGCCTTTCCCCAGGTGGATCAGGAAGCCATGGCGCGGGGCCTCTGTGATCCTGATCTTAAGAGCAGCATGCAAACTGTCCCTGTCTTCCACTTTAAGCACCTTGTTGGTAATCAGAAACCCAATGTGACCTGTAGCCAGAATACGAAGAGTCTGAGCACCTTTATTTATTACAATTTGAGGTACACTGTTGTCCACGGCCATTATTCGAATCTTCATAGTCTGAGGTTTCCTTGTTTCGAACACAGTGTTGGGGAAGACGTAGAAATCAGTATGAGTGCCATCCGTAACAGTGAAAGAGAAGCTATCCTCAGCTGATTCTGTGCCATCATGTTTGTAGCTGATTAGATTTTCATTGAGATCTTGTTTAGTGAAGGTGGTGACTGGTTTGGAGTTATTAAACATGATCTGACCATGAACTGGTACTTGAGTGATGATAAATTTTAGCAGTGCATCGGATGTATCTCTGTCTTCCACAGTCAGTTCAAATGGGGTTATCAGTTTGCATTCATTTTCACTCACCACCAGGTTATGGATTGTAACAACAGGTTTCTTATTATCCACATCACTGATAGAAATTCTGAAAGTACGAAATACAGGGTTATAACCATCGGTCACCTCAAATTCAAAGCTGTCCATTTTCACCTCATCTTCTGAAGTGTGAATGTAATAGACTTTACTGCCTGCTAACAAGAGTTGAGTAAAAGTGGAGATGGGTACCCCAGGCTGATCTGTGCATTCAAGATGACCACGAACAGGTGCTCTGGTAATGGTGAAAACTAAGTTCTCATCTGGACTATTCAGGTCACTGGTGCTAAGCAAATCAGTAGTAAGGGTTACTTTTCCTCCTTCCTTCAAAGAAACTCCTTTGCTGATGACATCTGGGAAGACAATATCAATGCTACCTATTGTCACATAAAAGTAGCGGTCAATGAGAGGATTTATTCCATCTGTCACATCAAACTTTATAAGATCACGAACTCCTTCTCGGCCAAAATGCATATATCGAATTAAGTTTCTATCCACTTCATCTTGGGTGAAGTTCATCCCCAGGGTGATATTCTCAACTCCACCTGAAGACTTTATCTTCTGCAGGAGGCCTTGTCCTGGCCCGTATCTTATAATGTATGTCAAAGTTTTGTCTTCAGAATCCAGGTCAGTAGCTTTTAATATTCTGTTATTAATAGTTCTAGTTTCCCCTATTTCAATTTCCAAACCATCATTGATGGCCATTCTTGGTGTCTCATCATCTACAGGAATAACCATGATGAGTACCGTTTTCCTAACGGTATGTTTGCCATCTGTGAGTTTCACCTCAAAACTGTCCTCCTTAGTCTCAGAGTCATCATGTTCATAGAGTATGTTTGAGCTCTCTGCTATCTGGTCCAAGGTGAAGCTCTTCACCAGGACAGTTCCATTGAGCAGCTGGTTCACAATGTGGCCATGCCTGGGAAGCCTAGTGATTGTAAACATTAACTCATCAGCAGGGATGTCTGCGTCAACTGCGTTGAGGATAGGAGTATCAATAACGAGGCTCATGCCTTCCATCACAACAAACTCTCGCACAAAGATTTCAGGCTCTTCATCATTGATTGGCATAATGACAATGGGGAAAAAGTGCCTTTGGGAAAAGTTAATGCCATCAGAACAGCGGAAAGTAAATCTGTCTTCAACAGGTTCTACACCTTTATGTATACTTTGGACATAAAAAATATGTCCTTGACGGAGGTCCTTCAAGGTGAAAGCACTTATAGCTATACCTGCTCTGGATTTTTCAGATCCTGGGGCTGGAGAGATGTTCTCTACGTACCCAGATGTGGGCTGAGCAACAATGGTGCAGAGTATATCATCACTAGGAGTATCCACATCTTCAGCCCTCAGGTGAGCAGGAGTGATGACTTGTTTGTCACCTTCCGTTATCATGAACTGCTCCCCCACAAAAATCTCTGGGGCTTGACTGTCAACAGGAAGAACGGTCACCAAGACTGAAACTCCTTGAACAACATTGCCTCTGATGCTCCACTCCTTGGACATGTCAGACAAGGTAAGGTTGAAGGTATCTTCTTTGGGCAGAAGGCCTATTTCACCACCAGTGTGAGCATATACCACAGCACCATCTAGCAGGTCTCTCTGGGAAAATCTATCTGCAGGCACCCCTCGAACCAGGATGTTCCCATGCTGAGGACGGTCCTCTACAATGAAAGTCAACATTAAGTCATCTGTATCCTCATCAGTGCCCTGAATGACATTAGCAGTGATTTCAGCTGCACCATTCTCCAGTACATCCAGGTAGGAACCAAGAGTGCCTGGGGGCAACCTTAGCGTAGGAACCTCATCATCAACGGGGTGCACACTCATTTTCAGCATGATGGGCACAAAATGAACCCCATCACTCACATCAAGCCTGCAGGTATCACTGTTGGCCTCAGCTCCACTGTGCACATACACCACCCTGCCTTGTCTGATATCCTCCAGGCCAAAGACACCTCCTGGACTCAAACTGTACCCAGAAAGCTGCAACTGGCCATATCGAGGAACCTGGGTCAGGATAAATCTGAGACGGGCAAGTTCCGTGTCTGTGTCAGTGGCATCCAGCTCAGTTGGACTAAGGACATGGCTGCCTCCCTCAGGCAAAGTGAAGCCAGTATTAGTGATTTCAGGAGGCTGGTTATCCACAGGCTCAAGGTAGATGGTGAAAGTCCCTTTGGCTGCATTCCCAGCTGCATCTTGCACTTGATACTGAAACTGAATCAAATGAGGAGCCACCCCAACTTCTTCCTGTGGGGGGCGGTATGAGATCTTGTGATGGTTGATCTGGGCTTGGGTGAAGTGGGTAACTTCCACAGAATGATCCTCAGTCAGTACGAGGGATCCAAGGCGGGCTCCATATAAACCTGGAGGGTGGTTAGTGTCAGTGTCAGTGGGGGGCTGAGTGACTGTGTAGCGGATTTCACGGTCCCCTGAATCCTGATCTGTATAACACAGATGCTTCCTTCTCAGCGGGGTCACTTGCTGTTCTGCAACTATTAAGTGCAGGCTGCTGCTACTGTGAAGCTCTGGGGCTAATCTGTCTACAGGATGTACCCGGATCACAAAAGTCTGTGGTCCAGAGCGGTTGGGTGGGTCATTGTCATCCTGGACTCTGAAGACAAACTGGTCCAACACAACCCCAGGGCCAGGGCTGTGGGGCCCGAAGTGGTGGTAATAAAGATGCCCTTCCACAATATCCTGTTGCAGCCACTCTCTCACTGGCTTTTCATAAATTAGGGAGCTCCCTGCTAAACCTGGTACCCTCCTCCAAGAAAAGCCCTCATCTTCTTCCTCCTCCTCCCAGCCAGGAGGTGGTTGTGCTTGACGGAGGAGGAGCTGCCCAGCAGTGGGGCCAGACTCCACTGTGAAAAGCAGAACGGCATCCTGTGAGTCAATGTCAGTGGCACTAAGAGCACGAGTAGTGATGGGCACTGTTTCACCCTCAGCCATATCCAGCCCCGTGTTAGCGTTGAGTAGGGGTGGCTGATCATCAGTGGGTACCAGGGTAATGGGGAACAGGAACTCCACACGGTGGCGAGAGCCACCGTCTTCCAAACGCAGCACCAGGTTGTCGCTGAGTGGAGACTCACTACCGTCATGCTGGTAAATGATGCGGCCTGCTGCCAGCTCAGCCACTGTGAAGTGTTTACGAGGGGCAGCAGATGCTGGGATATCTTCCAGAAGAGTGAGGTGGCCATGCCTCAGCCCCGCCACTACACTCACTCGCACCTGCTCAAGGTCATCCTCATCACTGATCACCAGGTTAGGGCTGGGACCAGGGCCTGAGAGAGGACGTGACTGCCCCTCATAAAGAACAAGGCCAGTGTTGCGAGTCACCACAGGTGCCAGGGTGTTCATGGGTTTCACCACAATGACAAAGGCGAAGGGCTCTGAGGCAGCACCCTCTGGGTCCAATACCTCCAGTTCGAGCTCAAAGAGACGCTCCCGATCAGAGTCCTCCATGGGTGGCTGGTAGGCGATGCGCAGCTCCCTCACATCCCGCTGGCTGAAGGAGGAGACAGGCAAGCTTCGGTCGTCTGTGCTGACCATGTAGCCCTGGCCGGGGCCAAAGGGAGAAGTGATGTTGAAGAGCAGCAGGTCTGGGGGTGACTCGGCATCCTCAGCTGCCAGCATGTCAGGCGTGAGGGCGGTGAGAACAAACTGGTCCACCTCCATCATGAGCATGGCCAAGAAGCTGGGTTTGGGAGCCACATTTTCAGTCCCGGCCCGAATCCGCACCAGCACCTGGAAGTATTCGCGCTTCAGCAGTGTCCCACCGCCCGCTGCCTCCCGCAGCTCTGCCACCAGTGGCAGCAGGTCGCGGTTGGGGGAACCGCCGGCTGCCGTGTGCCGGTAGCGCAGCCCCAGGCGCAGGAACTCCTCGCAGTCCCACATCGAGGCGGGCACCGGGCCGGCCCCCGTCGCCTCCCCACCTGCGGCCGCCGGCGCCGCTGCCGAGGGGTAGTTGAGGATCTCTCCGTAGCGGGGCAGCCCGGTCAGCGGCGGCAGCAAGCCCACCCGACAGCGCTGCCGGCCCGGTTCGAAGGAGAATTCCAGGCTGCGGGCGTCCAGCGGGTTGCTGGTGCCCCGCAGGCGCTCCACGGTGAGGGGCAGGTTGCGGGTGACGATCTCCAGCTGGGTGAAGAGCACCTCCACCTCCAGCACCAGGGGCAGCACCAGGGAGCGGCTCGGCGAGTCGTAGCGCAGCTGCAGGCGGACGCGGTCCCGCGCGGGGCTGCGGCCGCCCAGGTGCGAGTACTGCACCTCCCGGGGCCCGAAGTCGCAGGGGAAGCGCCTGGGGCTTAGTCGGCCCGGGCGCTGCCACAGCGGGTCCTCGTCCAGCACGGTGAGGTGGCACCGGTCCCCCGGCTGCACCTGCAGCACCAGGTCCCGGGCCGGGTCCAGCCAGGCGGAGCGGCCCAGGGGCACCCGCAGCCCGCGGTTGGCCACCACGACGGGGGCCGCCTCTGGCGCCCACGGCGAGGAGACCGCGGCGCTGCCTGGCGGCGTCTCCGGCGCTCCCACCCAGACGCAGCCGGCCAGCAGCAGCAAGCCGGCCGGCAGCCGCCGCAGCGCGGCAGGGAGAACCTGCATCGTCCTTTGTCGGCGGAGCGAAGCGCCAGGAGTCACCGGCAGCGGTGTGTGACGCTCCGCAGGGCTCCACTCGCGGCCCCGCTCCCGCCGCCGGCGCTGCCCCTCCGCAGCCGCTCCCCTCACGCGCACGCTGCGCTCTGAGGGGCGCGCGACACGCTCCGGAGGGGAACCTCGCGAGCTCCGAAGACCCGCCCCGCGCCCCGGAACGGCCAATAGGCACCCGCGGGGGGCGAGGCCGCCTGGCGCGATTGGGCTGAGCGGTTTGCCAGTCTTGCAAGCCGCTGGGGCACGGGGGCGACGGGACAAGCTTTCCTCCCCTGCGTCCCTCCCTCCTTCCCTCAGCCGCACCCTCAGCAGGTTGCTGAGGGAAAGGCGGCGAGAAAAACGGCGGGGAGAGCCCTGGCCGTGCGAGAACCGGGAGGAAGAGGGAGGCGGGGGGCACGGATCACCCTGCCGGCGCGTATCGCCTTGCTGGCAGCCACCGCAGGAAAGGCGCCGCGGACCGCCCGGAGACCCCATATCGGAGGAGGGGGGAGGGAGAGGGAAGGGGCGGGTGGCGGTGCTGCTTTGCAGCTGCACCGGGGGGGGGCAGCGGGAGCGCACCGCTGTTCCCTGCCTTCCCCCTTGCCGAGCTTCCCCCCCTCTCTCTCCCTGGGGGAGAGTTAGAGCGGGGCCGATCCCGGGTCGCCGCCGGGGAGGGCTCGGGGTTTTCCTTCCCCGTCAGGGTAGGAGGCGACAGGTGAGCGCGGGGCTGCTGCGGATAACGGCCGGCCCTCGCGGCGGGTAACGCGGTTGCCCGAGAGCCCGGGCGGGTTAACGTGGGGGGCGGCAGGGAGATCAGGGTGTCGGACGGAAGCCCGGCCGCGGGAGGGGGCCCTGGCGGCGGAGCGGGACCCGCCTGCCGGCACAGCCTGCCTGCGGGCCAGGAAGGAGGACAGGTATCAGTGGGGCAAAACGCATTGGTCAGTCTCCGTTTTCGTTCCTCGGAGGTGAATCGTCGCAGCAGTGGGTGAATAAAAGCCTCGTAGTGTTTCTGCCATCTTGTGCCTCTGGTTAAAAGCATCTTAATAAGGGCCCTAGCTGGCAGGAGTTATTTGCCTTTTAAAATTCCTAATGGCAGGTTCTGACTTTATATTGATCTCCTCTCACAGCTGCTAAAATTCTTTCTTGTTCATGAAATGTGATCCACAGTGTGTTTTAAAAAAGGAGGGGCGGATTCAAATATGACCCGAGGCTGTTTGGAAATGACTTTGCGTAAATTTGTGATGCCGCATTTAAAAATAATCTTTGAAGTTGTCCTTCGGTGGTGGAGCAACATTACGGCGTGTGATCTTGTTTTCTGTATGGAAAATTTGGAATTTCAGGTGTGGGCACAGCACCCAATTGATGTTTAACTATTCATTCCAACAAATACTTCAGCTTGGTTTGGGCTATGGGGACATCAGTGGATTACTGTAATTTGTGACATACTTTTATTGTCTATTATTGACATAGCTGTTGAAAACTGCAGAAAGCTATTTTGTTAAACAAGTCTATACTGAATTATGGACTTGCATGCTTCTGCAGGAGGTAGTAATTCTAGTAGCTAGATATCTAGTAAGTTAGGTGACACTCATACCATACCATTTCTCTACCCTCATGAGGCATTCACCATCAACTTCAGCGAGTTAATTTCTAAGCCTCAAAGGAAGATAATTCTCCAGAAAAAGTTGAGTCCCAAGACCAAGGATCTCCCATAGTTTCACAAATGTGGTGCTATTATCTTTTCAGAGGTGTCAATATTCAGGATGGAGTTATTGGAATTACCCAGATATAATGGTCAAGTGTTAAGTCCTGAGTTCTTTTTTAAAAAAAATAAATACCTTTTAAAAAAAAAAAACAAAACCCAAACCAAACACAACAACTCAAACAGCCAAAATCAAATGACCCAGCCCAGAGATTTGAGGTAGCATCAGGATGATTTGAAGGCGTGTCTGCCTGCATGTGCACGAATAGCTTAACTTATTAAAGAGATGTGCACCATCTCAGTTTGATTCCAAATGTATGCTGTAGTAAAATTAAGTTTCACAGAACCAATGTTCAGTAGGAATGTTCACATTTATTCACTTCAAGGGAGAAAGATTTTGATTTTTTAAAAGTGAACTCCTGTTTGTAGAGTTTGCCACTCAAACCATGTGTGTATGTGCATATATGTGTGTATGTGAAGAGAAACTTATTGGAAAAGAATAATAAATCCCTTATAAATAGCATCTAGCTTTTTTATTTGTTGTTCTAGCAGAAGAAGAAACCATAAGGTATCTAATGACAAGTGCATTTTTAAAATTTTTTTTTAATGTTCTTAGATTGTTAAGGATAGCAGGTGAACATGTACCTTTAAAATATTTTCTGGTTAATGATGATGTGTTTTGAACCATGTTTGTAACAGAGCGATCTCATCTATCTTAAAGTCAGTCCAATATTTACTGTGATGTTTATCAAGAGATCTTATCTGGGATATCTCTCTTCGTTTGGTAAAAAGAGTTAGAGAAATCTGGTAGATGAAGGAATAGCTTTTGAAATACCTGTGCTGAAAGTGAATGGAGGAAGGCATTGCAACAAATAAGGAAACAAAAAAAAAAAAGGGAAAAAAAAAGGGATGAGATTGACCTATCTCCAATATAGAAATTTCTTATTTTCGATGGATACAAGATCATGTTCTTTGATCTCTATTATCTCCATCACAAAGTAGTAAATTTTCATGTACAAACAGCAGAAGTTCTCTTCATTTTTAACAGCTGCTGTCCTGTCAAATAAGTCAGAGTTCCTGTGCCACAGTCCAAGTATAAAGTGCAAGATGTATGGGTTGGGTTTTTTGGTTTGTTTGGTTTTGTTTGAGTTTTTTCACAGCACAATGTAAAATAAAAAAGTGGTCCAGATTATAGAGTTTATAAGAATTTTTGAAGGATTTTCCTTGACTTGCTGACTGTCTGGCTTGTACCAACACTTGTGTTCAAATCGTACTTGAAGACAGTTCATCCTGGCTAAATTCTGATCTAATGACATAGCTGTAAACCCAAAGCATTCTCCTACCAATTGTCCCTGAAGTCAGTGTAACAAATTAGACATGGGCCCAATAACAAGTCCATTGGTCTTTTAAAATACATTTTTGGTGAATAAATTG
Organism: Trogon surrucura; assembly: GCA_020746105.1. Classification (NCBI taxonomy): domain Eukaryota; kingdom Metazoa; phylum Chordata; class Aves; order Trogoniformes; family Trogonidae; genus Trogon; species Trogon surrucura. Next base: position 29,016,658 of record CM036617.1, on the reverse strand, counting down.
ACTGATATTTGAACAGGGAATAAAAGAGTCTGCATATCCTTGTATGAAAGCTTGCAGCTCTGCTACATTAGTACACTGTAAGTCTAAACAGAAACAGAAAGCTTTCAGACAAGGAAGACCTGCTCATTTAAAAGAGTATTAATCAATAAATGTGTGCTTGTGGAAATCCAATGCTGAACATTTCGTCTGAAATAAATTACCTGTAAGGTCCATCAGGATAAATCTGTATTTTAAGATGTTTATTTAGAAATCAATGCAAATTTATTCTTATTTGAAAAACAACTCTTTTTTTGAGGACATCTGGCTTCTGCTTTTGTTGATGGATCACAGATTTATATTTCTTACTGAAACCTACACAACTCACAGTTCCTGTGTGAGACAAACAGAAGTTTGCTGTTCAGCAAGGCTACATATAAATTTAAAGTTATCAAAGACTGCCCTCTGTTGATATTGTATAATCTCAACAGTAGCAAAGCCTGATTTTCATGATTACATTAACTTTTGTAGGAGCTTTGTACTTAATGATGGAATTAACTCCAGAGATGCTCTTCAAATATTAGTAAAAATTAATCATCAAAATTATTTTGATGATTAAATTTTGGGAAAGGAGACTAAATATGACATACAAATGTCAGGGGTTTCAAACATTTTCCAAATGGATAGCATGAGTATTTCATAACTTACACATGCAAAAAGATGTGCCCTCGCTTGCCCGTGTATATTAGTCACTTGCCAAGGAAATTTGCAGAGTAGGGGGGGAGAGGAAGAAAACAGGAAATAAGATTCCTAGGAGCATTTGGACACTTATCGATTGTATGAGTAATTTTGCTATTAAAATTTAACTCTGACGACCGTGTAAAAACAAGGTGTACAATACCTACTGTGGCACAGAGAAGATTTTTGTAATTCACAATATCAAAGATGATTTGGTGTATGAAGACCAAAGAACAATCCCGTATAAATAATCTACTGAAACATCAAAAATTTGGAAATGTTTAATCAGCCACATGGGAGTCTCAGTTCCTCATGTGTTGCTGTACTTAACGAACAACTTTTCTGTTGCTTCCATACCTGCTGTTTCTTCTTTTATTTTGTTAATGAATTATTACACAAGTGGCTATTTGTAAATTATTTGGTGTATTTTTTGTCTATGTAAGGATTTAGCAAAACTGTAACTTTCCATCTTCCTTTTTCTGCCAGGTATCTCAAGAGGCAGATAGCTGACTCAGGAAGTCTCTCTCTTCTTCGTGAGATGTCTTTACCGTCACACTCTGTAAATGTGGCATTTTCTTCAACCTGTTCTCCATTTCATCCATGGCTTCTGTTTCAGTACAAATACCTGTTGCCCTGCAGGCAGAGATGTTCCTGAAGAGCCCAACATCACTATTTCTTGCATCTGTAGTTCTCTTTCCCTTTGCCTCAGGTAAATTTTTCCCTTGTAGTGTGAAGAAACTTTACTAATTTCTGTCAGGATAAGGTTTCATTCCTTAACTAGTGATTAGTGGGGGTGTTGGTGAATGAAAAACTGAACATGAGCCAGCAATGTGTGCTGGCAGCCCAAAAAGCCAATTGCATCCTGGGCTGCATCAAAAGAAACTTGTCCAGGAGGTCAAGGGAGATGATTCTTCCCTTCTACTCTGCTCTTGTGAGATCCCACCTGTAGTATTGCATCCGGCTCTGGAGCCCTCAACACAAGAAAGACATGGACCTGTTGGAGCGGGTACAGGGGAGGGCCACAAAGATGATCAAAGGGCTGGAGCGCCTGCCAGGCTGAGAGAGTTGTGGTTGTTCAGCCTGAAGAAGAGAAGGCTTCAGGGAGACCTCACAGTGGGCTACCAATACCTAAAGGGGGCCTACAGGAAAGGTGGGGAAGGACTCTTTATCGGGGAGTGTAGTGATAAGACAATGGGTAACAAATTCAAATTGAAAAGGGTAGATTTAGATTGGACACAAGAAAGAAATTATTTTCTGTGAGATTAGTGAGACACTGGCACAGGTTGCCCAGGGAACTTGTGGAAGCCCTCTCCCTGGAAGTGTTGAAGGCTGGGTTGGATGGGGCTTTGAGCAACCTCGTCTAGTGGTCCCTGCCCACGGCAGAGGGGTTGGAACTAGATGCTCTTTAAGGTTCTATCCAAAACTGTTCTGTGAAACTCTTCTGCAATCTATTCTCAGAGTTTTTCTGTTGATCCTGACATGAGTACAATCCTGATTTCTACAATTCTTGTACCTACATGAAATGTGAGCACTCCAAAACTGAAACCAAAATCATCTTTGTGTTTCTAAAGCTCTTCTTAGACTTTTGTCTTAGTACCTTGCAATGCTTCTGCTGCTGCCTCAGTAGTTGTTTTTGCTTGCCTTGCACTGGCATCCTGCCCACTCTCCATGTCTCTCGTGGTATTTTTACGTCAACCTTGGCTCTTTGAAAACTTACTTTTCAAGTCAACCTTCTTCAAGCTCCTTGCCACTTTAAGTCTTATTGGAAGCAATGTGTTTTCATTTAAATTTTTAACTCCTCTGCCTTTTGATTACTTACTCCTTCTGTTTCTAAGCCAAAATACTCCTTTGTGATCTCACACAAGAAGGACATGGACCTGTTGCGGTGGGTCCAGAAAAGGGCCACAAAAATGAACAGCGGGCTGGAGCACGTCTCTTATGAGGAAAGGCTGAGAGAGTTGGGGTTGTCAGCCTGGAGGGGAGACCTTATTGCAACCCTTCAATACTTAAACGGAACGTATAAGAAAAATGGAGGCAACCTTTTTTTAGCAGGACCTGTTGCAACGGAACAAGGGCTAATGGTTTTAAACAAATAGAGAGTAGATTTAAACTGGACATAAGGAAGAAATTTCTTACAATGAGGGTCGCGAGGCACTGGAACAAGTTGATCAGAGAAGTGGTGGAGGCCTCATCTGAGGAGACCTTCAAGGTCAGGCTTGAAGGGGCTCTGAGCAGCCTGATCTAGTTAAAGGTGTCCTTGCTCACTGCAGAGGGACTGGACTAGATGACCTCTAAAGGTCCGTTCCAACCCAACATATTCTATGTTTCTATTCTATGTAAACAATTGCAGTAATATCTATCTGTATGTTACTGGTTTTTTATGTGTTTTGGATGGCTGGTCGTCTTATGGAAGGAGACATGTTTGTCTATTGGGTTGTTGTGTGTTGAATTGTTGATAACAGTGCAGTAATTCTGTAGCTGACAGGGAACTCTGTTTAGCAATAATATTTAGAATTATTTGAATTTATCTGAGCCAAGATGTTGATTTTTGCATAACAGAACTCTTTTCTATCAACTAAATATTTTTTATACACACCTAAACATGACATACTGCACATTTTATATAGTATAGTCATGTTCCATGACAAGAGTTGTTAAACTAGGTCCAAAACTTCAGTCAAACAAGCTGTCAGGTATTCCCAGTTTGAATGCTTTTAATGATTCAGGACACTATGGTATGTGTCATAAAATGAAACAAAATTCTTTTGAAGGATGATCCTGTCATCTCTGTGTTGACCTCGGATAACTATTAAAATTGCATATCAAAGGCTGAAGAAGCTGTTGTTTAAGCACTTAAGGTACCCTTCACTGTAATTTTCTCTCTTGCGCTATAAGAGAAATTTTACCTAATCTCTCTAGCTTCAGTTGTCATAACAAAAGTACCCCACAAGGCAGTTTCATAGTATTATAATTTAAACAGTATCACTGCCAAATACACATTACCCTGTGACTATAAACTACTGGCCTTTATGTTAGGCAGCCACAGATTGAAAAATAAATGAGAACTAAGACTTAAGATTGTAAAGAGGACAAGAACCAGCATCTCCCCTCCCTTTTCATATCCAGGTAGAAATGTCAACCACTTACTCCATTTCTTTTCTCTATAGAGATTTCCCTAAATGTTAGCCAATGTTAGCTTTACTCCCATTTTGCAGACAGCTGGGGTGAATACACAGGCATCTTAACCTTTTGGGTCTGATACTGTGAGTTCCACTTAAACAAACCACATATATGTCTTTAATGAGTTTTGCCACGACAGGGTTCACCAGCAACTTAAAATATGACAGATGAGGATTTGGTTAATGTGCACGTAGAATGTAGGTTTCACCCACATTCCTATGAAAATTAAGCATCTGTAATGTTGCAAGTTGATCTCCCAGCACTTATGTAGATTTGTTTCAACCCAGTTCTCCAGACTTGTGTTCATATTCTAATGAGCCATCAATCACTATCAACATATACTATGAAATAGGAGCTATTTTTGAGCAACAACTATAAAGCCTGTGGATCGATCTGATTTTACCTTACCAGTAATGCAGAAGGTGTTCATCACTGACAAAACCTAGCAGTTAACAAGTAAGAATCCCAATTTCAGGTTACACCTCATTTTAGAGGGAAGATTTTTGAAGGCACGGGTAAGTACCTAGTGCCTAACTTCATCTTTCAAGTGACATAGACATTAATGGAAGCCAGAGAACAGCTAGGATTTGTGTTTGGGGAAAGATATTTGCAGCACCACTGGGGTACAAACCTCTCGGACAAAGGGGGCACCATATACTCACAGCAGAGTTGGGACATGGCAGCTGGTTGCCTTCAAAACTTGGGGAAGGCAATTTCAGATTTCTCATCTAGTATGTATGTGTAGAGTATGAGAGGCAGAATATGCCTACTTAAGCTGAAAGATCCTTTTAAACTTAAATTTGGGAGTTAGGAGGCAGTCTTTCAAATATTTATTCCATTACCTCATATGAAACCAGTGTTCTTTGTCACTCATCACACCTTTGCGCATAAAAAGACTGTATTCAGGCCATAAAATTTAGGTGTCTGACTTAGACCTTGCACCTTACTTACCTCCTCCATTGGCAGTATGTTAAACCAGGATCTGTTAGCCCCAGCAGGACAAGATTTGAATTGCTTATTGCTGTCTTGATATTAGAGATGAAGAAATTTTGACAACTGTCAGACAAACCAGCATGCCATAGAGAGACTTCTCCTCTAGTCAGTGCAGGGAGAAGGGTGTTAGAGGCATCTCATTCTGTTTTTAAATGCATTTCCACAAGTTCTGCCACTTCATATGTACTCGTATTCCTGAAGAAGCCAAATCTTTTCTTAAGCATCCTCAGGCATGTATGTGATGCAGCTCCCTTTAGTGCTCTGATACAGGATGGAGTTCAAAGCACAGATGTAGCAGCATCAGTAGACAAGGGAAGAGCAACTGGCATCATTTACTTGGACCTGAGCAAAGCCTTTGACACTGTTCCACATGACATCATGGTCTCCAAGCTGATAAAATATGGGTTTGGTGGATGGACAATTCAGTGGATAAAGAACTGGCTTGACGACCTCACCTGAAGAGTGGCTGTCGATGAGTCCATGTCCAAGTGGAAGCCAGTGATGAGTCCCTCAAGTATCAATACTGGGACCAGTCTTGCTTAACATCTTCGTCAGCGACATGGACAGTGACATTGAGTGCACCCTCAGCAAGTTTGATGATGACACCAAGCTGTGCGGGGTGGCTGACACACTGGAGGGTAGGGATGCCATCCAGAGGGATCTTGACAGGCTGGAGAGGTGGGCCCATGCCAACCTCATGAAGTTTAACAAGACTAAGTACAAGGTCTTCCATCTGGGACAGGGCAATCCCAAACACTGATACAGGCTGGCCAGTGATTGGCTTGAGAGCAGCCCTGAAGAAAAGGACTTGAGAGTACTGGTGGACAAGAGGCTCAACAGGAGCCGTCAGTGTGCACTTGCAGCCCAGAAAGCCAATAGTGTCCTGGGCTGCATCAAGAGGTGCGTGGCCAGCAGGTCGAGGGAGGTGATTCTCTCCCTCTACTTCACTCTTTTGAGACTCCACCTGGAGTACTGTGTCCGGGTCTGGAGCCCACAGCACAAAAAAAAGATATGGACATGCTGGAGCATGTCCAGAGAAGGGCCACGAGGATGATTAGAGGGCTGGAGCACCTCTCCTGTAAAGACAGACTGAGAGAGTTGGGGTTGTTCAGTCTGCAGAAAAGAAGGCTCCGAGGAGACCTTATTGTGGCCTTTCAGTATCTCAAGGGGGCCTACAAGAAAGCTGATGAGGGACTTTTTAGGATGTCAGGTAGTGATAGGACTAGGGGAAATGGATTAAAACCAGAGATGGGTTGGTTCAGATTGGGCGTTAGGAAGAAGTTCTTCACGATGAGGGTGGTGAGACACTGGAACAGGTTGCCCGGAGAGGGGGTGGAATCCCCATCCTTGGAAGTTTTTAAGGCCAGGCTGGGTGGGACTCTGGGCAGCCTGGTTTAGTGGGAGATGTCCTTGCCCATGGCAGAGGGTTTGGAACTAAATGATTTTTAAGGTCCCTTCCAACCCTGACAATTCTATGATTCTATGTTCAAAGGCTGAAGCTGTGACCTTTGAGATTTCTGAGTGACTTGTTTACAAGAAAGTAAAAATAGTTAATTACCAGTTTTAAAACATTGCCCACTATTGTGACGTCTCTGTATTACATGACTTGGAAAGCCAAATTAATCCCTGACAAATCCACTGAAGTCAAAGGTGCTCCAATGGGATTATATTTGGCCAAATAGGCACAAAATAGAGAGAGCAAATAGTATTTTGCAGTACGAGTTTCTGGACCCTCTGAATTACATGATACACGACATTTGCAGCTACCCTCCCCACTCTTAAAAGCAGTTAGCTATAAAACTTCTTTTCCTTAAAAAAACCCACTATTTTCCATTAGCAGCTCAATTAGCAAACATACACTCACCAAATAGTGAGGGATGGGGTTAAAGGCCACCAGGATCTGACCCACCATAAAGATTACTCTTGCTACAGCATGTAAATCTGCAGCTAAGCAGGTAAATTAAGATCTTTACCAGGGGCTACACAACAGCATCTAAACAGGTCTTGCCAATTGCTTCAGATAGCTAAATAAGTATTTGCAATCAGATAACCTTAGTATTTGCAGTATTTATGGTATTTCCAGGTATATTTAGGGAAGTAAAATTGGCAGCTTTATTTGAAAGACTCCCAGCTGGAGGGTGAGGTGCATGTGGTTGGTATACATGCCTGATCCACAGTGCACATTGAGCTGGGTCACCATCAGGCCTTCTGTGCTCACTGTATTTCTGTAAACACTGCTGGGACATTTATGGGGGTGGCTGCTTGAAATACAGCCTGTGGTTACTCTGTATGTATCTTTCCACCACTTCCAGACATGGCAGATTTTGCTGTTACTGTTTAAACCCTTGTTCCTTTGTATGTACTCATATACCTTAAGAAAATACAAAATGTTTTTCCTGTATAACTGGTCTGTTCAGAGCCCATTAAGGATTAAAACCCACACTGAAGGTCCAGATGAGCAGCAAACACATCACATGTATCTATAGAATAATTCTCCCTCCTTAGAGTCTCTCATCTGTGAAATCATTTGAATTAAACAAAATCTTCACAAAGCAAGCCACCATTTCTCTATGCAGTATTCCAGGCCATTCATTTATATAACAACCTGAATCTCTAATGTGTTACTCTCTGTTACATGTCTAGGTTTAGATTTGCTTTCTTGCCTCTTACTGTAGACTGATAAGAGGTGAGTAATGAACACAACACAATGTTCCCCCGAGTGGTCACTCTTAGTTCAGAATGCATTTAAATGCCCCACAAAGTTAATCTAATCAAATACTTTGGATCTGTGGAAGCTACATTTCGTCTATCATTTTAACTCATATTTCTTAAGTCTGTAACTGAGAATAGTCTTGCATATCTGTTTTTCTCTGAATACCCCAGGACTTCTCAGCCTCAGCCGTGAAGTTTCCAGCTGAGAAGCAAGTATGTTTCTTTGTCAGATCTGAGATCAGCCAGTCCAGAATATTACAAAACAATGGAACAGTAACATAAATATGATGATGATAAATAAACAGCCCAAAAACACGTGAAGAAAAAGCACGTGTATGTGATATCTAGTGAAAAAACTCCCAAAGTTTATACATGGATAACTAAATCCCTACAGGTCTCTACAAAATAAAATGTCACAGATCATAGATCATCCACTGTGACTTCGTTGCTGTTACTGTTTTTAGATGAAGATGTAAGGGATGGACAGTGAGTAATGTGTCATAAAGATCATGAGTCTTTTTTGTCTGTTTGTGTTAAGGAAGAGCTAAACCAGCTGATATGTGCAAATAAACTAGTGGTGAGAGCACCTTCTCAGGAAGTGCTGGAGGTGTATTTTAGGTGTTTGACAGTTAAAGAGGACTTAAAATGTTTCTCCCTCTTACCTGAACTGCCAGGCTACAGAACAGTTTTGAGACACCTTCTGTCCTTCCCAGTAAAGCTAGACTAGCAAAGAGCCCAACAAAAGGAAAAACCTGTTACTGTCCAATCTAATGACTGAAGATTCAGCTCCGTTGACACCAGCCCTGGAAATTAGACAAGTCATGGGAAGCAAAAAAGCAATTATTTTGGGAGTTTTTCTTACTGTTCACAAAAACATCAATCCTCCCCAAGTGAGTGCACTCCCACAGGATAGCCCTGAATCTGAAGTAAATGAAAGCATCTCATTAGACCTAACTTCAGGTCCGTACAGTGAAGGTACTTCTGTGCTCATCACTCCAGGCTCCTTTTGTTATCAGTGGACAGAAAAAGTGCTTTAATTTGCAATTCATCTGACCTACCTTAGATACCTACTTTAGAATAAAGTGAATAATGCCCTGAAAGCCTCTCTGTCTCCATTTACTGCAAGAAAAGCCTGGGTCAGTAGGTCAGGTGCAACTTAGGGATGAAAATAGACAGCTGCATTTAAAAGAGCATCCTTTTTATCCTAAAGATGGTATCATTGAAGACATGAGGACTGAACTGCACTTTATTAGTTCCTAGCTATATACGAGGGGGAACTTGTATCAGATGCCCAATGTTTGCATGTCTATGGTTATTAATCTTTTCTGCTATCTGCTATAAAGTGGGAACAATAACACTTAATGTTTCAAGAGGGATTATATGTTGGAAATTTTGAAGTGCCCTGAAATCACAGTAGTCAAAATAAATATTTCTTGCAAGAAGTAAAAATGTTTTTGGAGGGTAACTGGTAAAATACAGTGAAGCACAGTGCATTTCATCTTGTTGTTCAGGCTTGGGAGCTGTGCTGCATACACACATATTCTGAGCATGCTATAACCTCTCTGTTACTGAGTTCATGAATGCACTTTTCCTGCTCTTTCAGACTTTATTCATCTTCCTGTATCTGGGTGGCCTGTCAGTGTACTCTAATTGAAAATGTGAATTAAGGAACAGAATTCGTCTAACTGAATGTAGGTGCCTGCCTTTGAGAGCCATTTTGGGTTCTTTTTAGAGACAATGCACTAAATATTCCTACAATTTGCTTAATTTAACCCTGAAGTTGAATCTAAAAAGAGCAAATGATCTTTGAATTTAAAGTAAACACTCTTCATTGATTACGGTGAGAACTTAGAAATGTAGGTACCTGCACTACAGACACCTAAAGGCAACCATGTTTAAGCCCACCTGGAGCACTAATTTCTTATTTTACTTAAAATGATGTTAAAATTAAAAAGGAAAAAATATTAAATAGTAGAGATTAATTAATAGTTTTAAGTAGAGAGGATACAGATATTTAATGCAAGCATTTACGATACCTAAGCTTAAGGAAGTAATATGTCACTTAGTCTGATCTACTGTTCAGGGCCACCCAGACAAGAGATACAGTAACAATGGCTAAGGTTGGCATCTACAACACGTAGTTTGTGTAACTTGGGCAGCATGAATACTTCAGTAGTAACCAATATTTTTGCTTCAAATAAAATTGGCAAAGAATGGACACTTTTAGGAAGAGGATGTTACACAAATCTTAAGAGAGTTAAGGATTCTACCATTAAGTTATTTATGTCTTTTTATGTCTTTTTTTTTATTTTACCCAGGTTAAAGTAATACTTTTGGGCTTGGTCTGTGGTCTACAAGACATTTAAGATCTCATCTTCCATAGAAATAAGTTTAAGTTTCTAAGTACATTTACAGGTTCAGTTTTTGGTCCTCATCTTTTCTAGTCCCTAACCTTGTGAAGAGCCCAGCAGCTTGCTTATCAAGAAAAAATCAGAAGATTGCAGGAAAAATAGTACTAAAAAGGATGTCAGGTGGTCAAGTAGTCCAGCTTCCTGCCCCAGGGTGGGATTAACTCAACCTAGACCAAATACCTATTTGTCTAATTCAACAAAGGAGATTGCCTGGGGAGGCCATGCAATCTTTGCTAGTCAATCATAAATAGAGACAGTGCAGATCAAAAACCTCTCATTCTGCCTTCCAGCAACCATGCACACATGGTGCACTCAAAGAAGGACAAGCTAAATCCTGGAAGATCTTTAATGATACAGTCTAAAGACTGAGATGTCTGTTAAACTCTCTTTGATGGGAGCAGATCCACCTGACATGGCACAGGGGAGACTGCAGCGATTCAGAAGGCTGCCTATGTGAAAACATGTATTTCTAAATTTCTTAAAGGATATTTCTTTATGTAAGAAACAAAGCCAACACAAAAAGAATGTGTTTTTTCCCATCACTCACTTTTAAAATAGTCAACCCATCTGAAAATAAGAGAGCTGCTTTGGTAACGGCTCCTTGTATATTATTCTGGCTATGTATGTGTACACGAAGGATCAATGTCGCCCTCTAACTGGACTTTGCAGAAGTCAGAACATAGCTGTGTTACCACCAGCTAAACTGTTTTCTGTATTTGGTTTATTACTGTTTCAAGTTATTGGTACATTTTCTCATTTGCTACATTTCATATCCACTCACGTTTCTTTCCAAACAGGACCATTAACAACCTGGCCCTCTGTTCAGAAATGAGTTCCTTGGGTATTGTAGGCAACTCTCTTGTATTAAGGGCTTCTGCAAAGAGAAAGGAGGTGGGGGGAGAGGGGATGACACGCAAAGTACAGGATCTGAACATGCAAAAAATATAGAACACATAAGAAATCAAGTCTGTTTTATACAAAACAGTACTTTTATATGCAGTATGTACACAAGACACTCTACACATACGGAGTTAGATTCATTAACAAACAGTTTTGTTGTTTTTCCTTTAAATTCTAAATACATTTGTCTGTATCAGTGTTTCCCACTGAAAGAAACAACAGTAGAGATGATAGAAGAGTAAACAAAGGTTTCCTAATCCTGCTAAGCTTCAGTGCAAATATGTGGTTCAAGCTGTATTCCAGAAGTGCTGTTTAAAGCTCTCAGATGCATATCTTAGCAATTCTTGCTAAACCCTTGCATTACATGCCAACTAAACAATGACATCCTGCTTTTTGGCTGGAGGGGTCATAGACTGCCCTGGAGTCCTTCCAGGGCTGTACTGCCTGGCTTTCCCATAAAGCATCCAAAATGTGCCCAATATATGGCTAAAACCATTACATTTGGGTTGTTTGTTTTAGGTTTTACTTTTGCTTATGCTCATGTCACAAGACTGATTATTTCAGTGCACTCGGAAAAGAGGATTGCCAATGCAGTTCATCTTGTCTCCATAGTTGAAGTGTGTGCAGGAAAGGGGTGATTGCCTAAATAGAATATTTTCTTTGCTAAACTCTAACTTGGAAATCAACTTCTCCTTTTTCCTTGAGTTTGAGCAAAAGGACATACTGGTGTTCCTAGAAGAATCTCGTAAACTAGAGCCAGCATGATCAGTAGACTACAGGGCTCAGGGGAGAACTGATTAAACTCCTTTCCTCTTTTGCCTTTTACCCAAAAGCACGCATACAGAAACATCCCCCACTCTGCCAATTTGATCTACTTTTACTTCAAGCAATAAATTCTGCCCTAACAAGCAGCCAGACAGAGGGAATGGTGATATCCGGGGCTGATCAGACCACCCTCAGTTATCTCTCAGGGGTGGGTCTCTCTGCTAGATGTTGACAGTACTTGTGTAGCATGTCATGCTGGTAGTATATGACCTCTCAGTATATGTTGATATAAAATCTAGTTTACTTAAAAAAATAAATAATGTGAAAATGCTAGAAAATCAACTATTTAGTATTTTGTATCTTGACTCCATGTCCCCTATCCCCAGACTCTTTGGTTAGAGACCCTGAGAGTGATTTAAGTGCCTAAGAATAAACATCTAGCATCTGGGCAAGTAAATATGACACAGGAGCTGCGGAAGGGCAGCTACAGCCTTTCAGAGCAACAGAGGCAAGATAAAATACTACTGGGCATGTTTATACATCTGAATCCCACCTTTTATAATGTCTTAGATTCATCTTTCATGTGTCAAATGTAAGTCACCTATTAGCAGGCCCCTCTTAAAAAGACACATGCCAGCCTTCTCAGGTGGTGAACATTCCTTAGCAAAGCTTAGGCAAGGGACTAAACTCCTCTTCTTCACTACTATCAGATTCAGGAGTTAGCAATACCAGCTACTCACCTCCTGCCTCAGTTTATTTAAAAAAAAAAACCAAAAAACACCACTCTAAGGACTCTCCCTTCACTGTTAAAGAAACAGCTCAGCTGCTGCCTTGCTCTGCTGCTCCTCCTTTCCCTGCTATTTGATTCACTGCAAGTATTTGTTGCTCTCATAGTCTTACCTTTCTTTCTCTCCTTCACTCTTACACCACTATGGGCTTCAGCTATGCTGCTCCGCCTCTAGCACAGCGAAATAAGAGCTGCAACCATGATCAAGTGAAAGAAGCAGAGAAGTGAGCAGCACAGGCTGTTAAGGAAGTGCAGTCTGAACCCAGGATTTCCTGAAGCAGAGTCTCAGACATCAAATCTCTTAAATAATTTAATAAAATAGTACCGCAGCAGAGTCATCTTGAGTTGGGTGCCTCCAGAGAGGGACCCCCAACAAAGAAATCCTTGGGTAATCATACCCTTTCAGTCTAAGTTTCCTACTCCTCACACAATGATTTGCTCCAATATTTGTGTCTGGGGTCATCTTATTCCTTATTGGATCCTTTTTCTGTCTCCAGGCTGGTTGTTCCTTTTCTTATCTCAAGGATGCTACCTTATTTTTCATAGGATGCAGCTTTTGCTGATGAAGGTGACTACTTTATTTTTCACAGGATGCAGTGGTCTAGAGGCCTCCCTTCATGTAACTAAGTATAAGTTCGGTATAAGTTCCCCACTTGTGGCTGAGGGTTTCAGCAAATCTAGCTACTCATGGGAAGTAAATTATGCTGAACAAGCAGTATACCAAATCACACAGAGCAATTCATTCTATCTAAAGTTTACTTATTTGAACTAAAAGACTAGTATTCCTTAACCCATGCTAAGCAAAGTCACTCATGCTAAGCAAAGCAAAACAAGTTTCAATTAAGCTTAATTTGTAAGCAGTCACACAGTTAATTCTAATATTCTACAAGTAAACTATTTTAATCCCTAACACAGGCATTTCCACCCTGAGTCCAGCTCAAGCATGATCTGTGGGGTCAGACACCTGATCTCTCATGCCAGGACACAAAAGAGCCCTTCTCACATGGGAAGCAGTCCCAAGGATATAATGTGGAATTCACTCTTTATTTTTAGGATAAGCTTACTTGGACCTGATGGAGAACAGAGAAATAGTAAAGAAGTATTGTAGCCAATTTCAGTAGGATCTAGGATTTGGTAATACCAGGAATGACTAGAGATGTCTGACACTGTATTAGAAACAGCTGTAGAGAGCTGAAACAACTCATTCAGATTTGACTGGATCATGGCCTTTTGATAAATTGCACAGCTGAATGCTCAGCAGAGATAGAATCAGAGTCATTTAGGTTGGAAAAGAGCTTTAAGATTATTGATTTCAACAATTAACCTAACAATGTCAGGTTCATCACTAAACCATGTCCCTAAGCAGGCTGCCAGACAAGGACTGTAAAACATAGATCTGAGCATTGTCTGAAGAAAGTAATTTCTTCAGAGCTGCAACAACATAAGCATGAGGTGATGAGTGGCTACCCAATACAGGTGAGCATTTCCTACCTTCTGCTGCTGCTGCTCTCACGGTAAAAGGGCCTCAGGTCTGCATGAGCAGAACGAAGAGGAGGAGGGGGGAGGATAAACTGCAGGACAGGTGGATGAGAAGTCAGCACTGGGCACCCCAAGAGGTTAACAGCTCGTGTTTCCCTTAGTCTTGTTTATGAAATGTCAAAAGTTCTTTAAATTAGGGGTGGAAAGGAGAGAGAGGGGAAAAAAACTTCCAAAATGACATCAGTGGTTAAGAATGATCAAGGAAACTAATAGAATGTAGCTTTTTTTCCTGGAAAAGGGGTTACAGCATAGGTGATACAAGATAATAATCTGGATCACAAGCATCCATTTGTGTATTCTGAATGATTCCACTATACTTTTTTTGTGTTGTTAAAAATGTCTGTATTAGAAAGGGTCTTGCCAGCAGAGGGCTCAAAAATAGCAATTATAATGCCTGTTACAGTACTTGTTTTGGGTGAGGTTCTGCGACTGGTGCTATTTAACATCTTTGTCAGCAATGTGGACAGTGAGATTGAGTGCACCCTCAGCAAGTTTCCCAACAACACCAAGCTGTGTAGTGTGGTGTGGTTGGCACACGGGAGGGAAGGGATCCCATCCAGAGGGACTTTGACAGGCTGGGCTTGTGCAAACCTCATGAACTTCAACAAGGTCGGGGCAATCCCAACCACAAATACAGGCTAGGCAATGAGTGGATTGAGAGAAGCCCTTCAGAGAAGGACTTGGAGATGCTGGTTGATCAGGTGCTCAACACGAGCCAGTAATGTGTGCTGGCAGCCCAAAAAGCCAACTGTATCCTGGGCTGCATCAAAAAAATCATGGCCAGCAGGTGAAAGGATGTGATTCTGCCCCTCTGCTCTGCTCTTGAGGTCTTTTTTTTTGGTTGTTTGTTTTTTTTTTTTAAAGAAAGGGTGACTACAACTAGTATACTTAGTCACTAAAGATGAGGACTTGAACTTTCTTTTACATTTGCAGGCTAAGGAAAGATAACACAGCTTTATTTTTACAAGTAATTTGATGGAATTAGCATCAGTAACGTAGTGTTTTAGTGCTTTTAACCAATTTGGCAAAATGCTTTGGCTCTTCCTGCCCACATTATTACTCCCAACTGTCCTCTTCATAAATTCTTTAATAGTTGAGATTGTACAGTAAGTAAAAGTTACTGTCTATTTATAGGCACAAGAACAAGTGGAAGGGCTGATAACCTTAGCAGTGCCTTTACAGTAGAGTGAAGCTCTGTTCTTTCTCATATACACACACAGTTTGGCTTTCAGCCAGCTTTGAATATGTTGGTGTTTCCACGTGCACACACAAAAATATCCTGTGGCCGTGACAACGATGAACTGAGATAGGCTTTCAGAGTTTTTCATTCCATTTGAAGAGGGAACAGGCAGGTCATCTAATTGTGATCCTATACATGTCAAAAAGGCATTATAAGCCTTTTCATCATCTCTAAAATACTTAATTTATTACTGTCATGAAATACAGCTTCAGCATTTGAGAAGCTTGTTATTTTAGACAAATAGGTTAATCTTTTGTACTTTGCCAAATCTTTTCACTTTAGTTAGAGTGTTTGTAACTTAATTGTATGTTCATTATATTTTAAATTTCAGAAGCTTTAACCCTGGAGAAATCAAACCTACATGCATTTCATTTAGCATGAGACAGATTTTCTCTGTAGTGTACCAGCATCACATGGGAAGATAGAAATCCAAATCACCACATGCTGTCTAGTGGAACTGCTCCACAGAGAGCTTTCCTCCTTTATCCTGGGTATGCTGAGAAGGCACGGAATTTGTACATGCCTTCTGATGTGCAGCACTATTGCTCATGGAAGGCATGTACTGTTAAGAACAGCCTCAGTTCATTTTATCCCGTTCCTGTCACCACAAAGGAATTGGGAGGGTATCAGAATTCCTAGTATACATCTAAAGCATGCAGCAGCAAGTGACAGAGTTATTTGTGCCATTGCAACAAAGCAACCTGAAGAGCTGGCACGGTAAGGTAGTGTCATCACAGTCACTATCTTGTCTATTATTAGGCAGAGTTAATTCTCTCAGTGAGCTTTATTCTGCCTTGCCACAGTTAAACAGTAACGGTGGTTGTGGATCTGAGCTAGAATGTCCACAGTGCACTGTGCTATATGCCAGCCTGCTCTGGTCAGAATTTACTCCACTGAAATTTAGCCATTTACTTGAGCTGATTAAATTAACACTGTAATAATACTAAACTCTTTCTGCTTGAAAGAGGATTGATACTTCCAGATGACAATTCACTCCACTTGTTTTAAATACTTATCTTAGAATGGGATTAGCTGCTTATCAAAAGTATCTATCCTTCTCTATTAGCTGTGCAGGAAAAATCTATGTTTTCAGAATGCTAAAGTTTGATAAAAATGAAAAATAATTAATTTCAGAAAAGTTCCTACAGGTAAGCTAAGACAGGTGCCTCTATTCATCATTGCAATGATTCCTCTTTGTGCCTATTCAAGGAGTTGGTATCTTGAGGTGGAGAGCAACAATTCTGTACAAAAAGCAATTCAGATAAGTGCATTGCTTTTGTCTTTGTAAATGCCCCACCTCTTTCAATTGCTTGTGGACTGATAGACTAAACTGTAGTGTGGAAAGAGCAGAGATTTCCATCCTGTCTGGACAAGGGAAGAAATGGAGCAAAAGGTGGGTGCGGTCAGAAGGGTTTCTAGCAAATGGAGTCTGGAACTGATTCAGGATTCCTGACCGTCCTCTATTGTCAGCTTTAAGGACTGTCAGCAAAAAAGTTTCTCTCCTCTTTCCTCTTGATTTACGCACATGTTGACAAATGTGCTACTATTAACTCAAAAAGGATCCAAAGAGCTGAACTCTTATGATGAACCGTATGGGTCAGTGTAATGCTGCATAATGGATTTCCTGAAGGGGGTCAGTTTCCTTTTTTGAAAAACTCAAGATTTTCCATTAACATTCCCTCTCTCCTCCCTTTACTCCTCCTGCTAGATGAATAGACAAATAAATCTGCAAAGTCAAACATTCACACGGGAAGATGAAGGTTACTTTAGCAGGAGAGGAGAAAAAACCTCTGCTGATCATGCCACCTGCCCACGTACTCAAAGGCTGATTGCTCGTTCCCCTAATGAGGAGGAAACAGCTTCGACCAGACCCTATGTGGTCCATATGGAAGGCTGCCCTTACTGCCACGAAACATCCTTGCATACAGGCCAATCGCAGATCTATCCAAGATAACAATGGGACATAAATGAAATATTTGCAGCCTAAGTGATCTCTCTATTTCAGCTCTTTTTCTTCTTTCCTTCCACTTTCCTCAAAATTGTGCTTGGATGAATCCAATAACTCCAAAAAGCTACTGCTGTGCTCTTTGATAGATGTGTTTCAGTATTTAAAATATATGGCTCAAACTCCCCAAAGTAATTTTTCTGAAAGTGATGGCAAACAAAACCTCTTCTTTTTTTACTTTCTTTATGCCTAGTTTTCTAGTAGATCATGTTAAGCATGTTTTGGCATCAGGTTATATATTTCAGAAAAGAGCAGAGTTAAAACGCATCGTAAGATGGATGGGATACATACCTGCAGGTGAGGGGGAACCTTTTTGTATCTTTGTGAATATATCAACTGGCTTTATAAATGGATGCTACAAATCCTGTCAAGCAGGACTGCAGACTCAAATAAACTTTCTTGTGTCTGATCTCAAATGGAATGTTTTAGTGTGGAATTACATGTTGTTAATTCATAACTGAGTATTTAACAAAGTCATAAATTGGGAGGACAGATTTCCTGGGCAGAAGGATGTTGCTCCTGCCCAAAGTTTTCCAAGTCATTGAAGCAAATTTGATTTAGTAGTTTGGTATAACTGGCCTGTGGGCAGCTTGATGCTTTTAGTCTAGACTACAACCATTTAAGTTAAATGTCTCCTGAGAAGGATTCAACATGTACAATCCTCACAGAAGAGATAGTGGGAAGTGCTGAGCCTCACAGAAGTGGGAATCAACACTTTGAGGGATTGAATTTTATCTATCAGTAAAACTAGAAATTGTTTTTACTGCCTACTTCTGTGGACTTCCTTATTTTAATCTTAAAATGAAACCATCTGTTCCCACAATTTTTTTCCCTGCTCTTACTAACAAGTTATTAAATTAGCTGGGAAACTGGAAACAGTTAATTGGTAATCAGAAATGTTTTTGTTCCTCTTCATTGGGGGTGCTCTTATAAATAACAGAAGTAAATGCGTTGACACGCTGAGGGTTTGATCTTTCCTGTTGAAATGTGTATTTCTGCATCACGAAAAGCTACATCCAAACCAGTTGTGGAGGTTGCTTTGACGGTCAGAGGAAAAGAAACCAGTTCATGGTCCTACATAAGCAGTGATATCACAGGGCCTTCTACTTGGAAATCATTGCTAAATCAAGGCTTTATGGATATGCACATATATACGCTTTTGTTAGAAAAGAAAGATGGAAGCTTCCCATTACATTTAGATGCATCTATCAACAGAAGGCAGGCTACAACTGTCCCATTTTTAGGTGTCTAGAAATTAGCATCTAGACAATACTAAACACCTTGCCTCTCTCAGTGGAAAGAGACACACAAAGAGGATAGTTTATCCTTCCTCCTTTAGCACGTGTTCTGGGATAAAGTGAATCTAGATAGCCTGCCTAGATTGCTCATACAACTCCTAGATGGTCAACAGTGTATGAGATGACATTTTAAAGTTATCACTCATGCACCTCCTCTGGATGTTTTACAATTATTCTAGTCCCCACTGCAGTCTTTAGAGCATTCATTCCTAGCATATTGTCTCTCAAATCCCTGCTTAAGACTTCTTCCTTCTTTCAGTTGCTCTTTTTTTTTCACAACCATACTCTCACATCTATGATCCTACCTATATTAGTCTATCTGAATTTTGCTGTAAACCTTTCTGAGCATCGTTTTCCTATCCACAGGGATCCAGCTTTATAAATAATATCTATTGCTGCTTAATTGTAACATGATTCTGGAGGCAAAAGAAATATATGCACTGAGAAATATAATGTAATAGAAGTGCAAGTGAGAGAAAATGAACTGATTGGTGGGAAGTGACCTCCTCTGGTAAACAGAAACATGAGAACAGAAGACCCTTCAAGTGGGAACAGAAGACTGTATTTCCAAGATTTAGAGATAGGCAAATACAAAATGCAATGTTCTGAACTTGGAGCTCTTATTTTGATCTTTATGATTACTTTCTTTAGACTGGAGGGGCAGATAATATTGCTGCCCAACCTTAGCGCAGCCCTTGCATACTTTAGAACTCTTGAGAAGTTCATAACATGATATGATTAACAAACATTTTCACAGCTGCCTTGCTGCATGTATCATGCACACAGAGCCTGTTCTCAGACCCACAGAGTGATGCCAGAAATCCAGCAAACTCTAGCACAATCTTTCAAATGAAAACCCAATGGTAAAATATTACTTTCTGGTAAAACATTATAAAAGGCATTTTCTATGATTAGAGAAAGATGAAAAAAAAAGAGTCCACTCTAAAGACCAAACCTCTCTCTTCTGATGGGCATATCAGAAGTAGGACAATCTATGTGGTCCTACATTACAACTCCTCTTTCATGCCAATGCGGAAGATGTAGAAGACTTTTTAGGGAAAAGTGAGAGACTCGGCCTGAATGGCCAGCAAATCCTTCTTTTCTTAGCTGCAGTATTTGGCAAGGATATCAGTGAACTCCAACATTGATAACTCATGTAGAGAAGGCTTCTGCTAGACAATGACCAGTCCATCAAAAGCAACTGGATGTAAACGAATATCTAATACTGAAAGAAAGGGAGCAATTACATTAGTCTCTGCAAGATGGTATAAAAGACTTGAGGTGGTTTGAAACTCACTGCTCTAGCTTAAGTTTATGCTTCTATGTAAAATAAAGGGGTCCATGAACTCACACACTGTCAGGCCTTGTCTTCTACATAGCTGTTGTCTCTCTGTTTTTCTGTGTTGGACTGCTCAGAGTAGATATCTCCAAGGTGCAGTTTGGGTCTGCTTTTGGAGGTGGCTCAGCACAAGGACCCCTCTAGTGAAGCCCTTTGCATGCCCTCCAGCCACACTGCAGGCAGCATAGCAGTGTTATCACAGAAGCTTCGAACAAAAAAGTAAGGACAACCTTATTCAGTTGAGTGTGGATGTCTTGGGACCATAGATGAAATTTGTGATGTAGCCCGTCCTGGGATAATCTGCTGTAGAGGAGGTTAGCCCTTAGTGGTGCAGACATGAGACATCTGCAACACTCAGCGTGCATCCAGTGGTCACTCCCCAAAACTGATGCCAGAGATCCGGCTTTACGTGAGCGGTGCTGATTAGAAGGAGATGGACACAAAAGATGGATTCAGTCAGCTGAGCTCTATTCTCTAGTGGCAACTTTGCATCCAGAGTGTGAAATGCTCAGCCAAAAGGACAGACATACTACTGGTGTTGCAGCCTCTTTTCGCTGAACAACCCTGTTTCCCAGGACAGAGCAATGCCCTCGGCAAATTCTTCTTTAAGCAGTGCAGTGCAGCTATTGGTCCTGGTAATAAGTTTATGTTCCAGACATAACAGGTAAAAATAATGAACCTAAAGCTTATCGGGTAAAACTTTCCAGTGATTTTGCCATTTTTTTTTAGAAAGGATAGTGCCTCACTCTGCAAGGTAAGATCCTTTACTAAAATAAGAAAAGAAATCTAAAAGCTAGCAATTTTGATATCTGCTGCTAATGGGGTTGTAAGATCAAATACAGTTACAGCTCTTCCCATTTCAAGGTGACATTTACACTTTTTAGCTGATTCTGCAACAACGGTTTCTTAAATGGGCTGAAGATCACACAGTAATGTGCTCCATGTGTGGTACTGATTCTATTTGGTGTCATACCCAGGTATCTAGTCTTCATCGTAACACTTAAGACAAGCCTGAATTGAAAGTGTGATGCCCATAATAAAGTGAACAAAGTTGCTTTACAGTCTTGCAGAAAGAATTTAGAGAACAAAGATTTCCCTCTGGTTTATGTGGTATGGACTTGTAGCATTGCATTATTGCCTTTATTTTCTATCCCTTAAACACTCAATCATCAGCCATCAAAGCTGGAAATGTCTTCTCATTTGACTGCACAATTCCAAAAAAAATGACACAGCTTTATGCAAGTCTTAGAATGAAATGGAAAAGTCAGTAAAGAAATTAGAAAACGTAAACTTATTTGCAGCCTTTATTTTATTTGAAGTATTTTTGTGCTAGTTGTAGACTTCTATTTTATTTGGGAAGAATGGTGATATCCTTAAATAGCTTAATCATGCAAAACTAGAAACACTGATTTGTCATATATCTTGTCATAATCCATATGTTCAAAACATCAGATGTTAAAATTCATAAGCTAATGCAATTCATACTAGTTAGATGAATTAGAGTCCATCAGGTTTAGTACTCTTCTCACAGCCAAGGAAGGCTCTAATAAAACCTGTCTAGGATTGTTTTATTTAGTTGATACAAACATGCATACTCTGACCACAATTACCATTTCTCTTTTACTGATAATTTCATCTTTCCATTGCAGACCCCTCACCACCCTTACTTTTATGGTTCTATATTCTAGATATAATTACAAATAGTTCAAAGCCTTTTTATTGTTCATGAGTACACTGATAATCTCTTTATACTCGTCTGGTTTTGCTTCTCTTGGCATGATCCCACAATGACTAGATTCAAATTTAAGTTCATGCTCTTCGGCTTTCTTCCCCTCCCTCTCATTTTCATATTTCCATTTCGCTTTCTTAACTGTCTTCCATTTTCTCCCTGAGTCTGGCTGTAATTTTGTTTTGTTTTTTTAATGATAGAATTGCATTTTTCCTGCTTTTCCAAATTGTTTTTTTTTTTTTACAATATCAAATGTTAACATTTTTTACCAAGTATTATATTTTTCTCTTGCTCCTACACTCGTTCATTCAGTTCATGATCATTCTTAGCTGTGAGTAGTATTAATCATTGTGGCTTTATTGTTTTCACAGCTGAAAACAAAAGAGCAATGCTCACTTTCACTGGCTGACTGTTGTTGCTCAGTGCCTCCTTATCTGTCTTGAAGAGCTCTCACTCAGCATTGGCCCTTCTCAGGTCTAGGACTTTGCGATTAGGAGACTTGTATCTACAGTTTGAAAATTCCAAGGCTGGTTTAATATCAGCAGCATAAGGACCTTCAAACATTTTCTTTCAACCTGAAGTCCCTCACAATACCAAGACAGATAGAAGCTAAAAAAGCCCCAACTAAATAAACAAAAAAATTATAACAACAACAACTTAGTTGGATTGTTCTGCTCTCTGGCTTGCATGCAGATAGGACTGCAGACATCTGTGTGTTTGTTAGAACTGTGGTCTGTAAAGTTTTGGGATAACTTGGTCCTCAGTTATCTTTACCTCAAGAAAGGCAATTCTACTTTTTTGCATGATGTGCTACTTCTGTTACCACATTTTAATCACTGGATCTTTGGACTCTGACTGTAACATTCTAAAAAAGATAAAATCTTGCTATATTGTAGTATTACTAACAAGATTGATTTTTATTTTCAAAACTCAGCCACTTAAGTTCTGCTTTTTCGTCACCAGCAAACAGGAAAAGGGAATCCTTTTTTTCTTTTCTTTTTCTTTTTCTTTTTCTTTTTCTTTTTCTTTTTCTTTTTCTTTTTCTTTTTCTTTTTCTTTTTCTTTTTCTTTTTCTTTTTCTTTTTCTTTTTCTTTTTCTTTTTCTTTTTCTTTTTCTTTTTCTTTTTCTTCTTTTTCTTTTTCTTCTTTTTCTTCTTTTTCTTTTTCTTTTTCTTTTTCTTTTTCTTTTTCTTTTTCTTTTTCTTTTTCTTTTTCTTCTTCTTTTTCTTTTTCTTTTTCTTCTTCTTTTTCTTTTCTTTTTCTTTTTCTTTTTCTTTTTCTTTTTCTTTTTCTTTTTTCTTTTTCTTTTTCTTTTTCTTTTTCTTTTTCTTTTTCTTTTTCTTTTTCTTTTTCTTTTTCTTTTTCTTCTTTTTCTTTTTCTTTTTCTTTTTTTTCTATTTTTATTTTTACTTATATTTTATTTTTTACTTATTTTCATTTTTATACTTGTAATAGTTTTTCTAGTATTAGGCATTTGCTTGCTTATGGTAAGAGTAGTTAGGACTATATTTAAATTCTTCATCTGAATGCCAAGTCATGCCATGGGTATGTTTTCACATTGTACTCCTACTGAACTCTATAGAAGAGTAAAGATGCTATCTGGGAAAGAAAAGGTGAGCCAGCTCCTCTCAGCTAAATAGAGAAGCTGGTGAGTGCTTTTTGTTACACGCTATTTTGAGAGTTACAATTTAGTGTAAATGAGAAGATAAACAGAAGGGACATGATCCGTGCTGCCAGGAACTTCGGTTCTGACAAGACATGTCCCTGAGGTCTGTCATTATTATTATCAGTCTCTGTGAAATTCTGTAGCAGTAAAATATGATGTATTGTTTTCAAAAGAAAGTTTTATCAAATGGGAAACAAAACCATTCAGATGTTTGCTGGTATGCTAACTTCAGTTTTAGTGATAGAAATGTTAAGAACCTTCAGCCAAAGCTTATGAAAAGTGTAACTGTGAATGATGCACATTTCAAGAGTGGCCAGGTGAAAATTACCTGATTTTCCCTGATCAGGAACACTCTGCCTGCCAGCAAAATAAGCAAGATCTCATCAGCACATTTTGGAAAGTAAGGAAGGAAGAAGTACGCTGCATGTTGCTCCCTCTGTTCTGATGCTGAGAGTGTGAGCACTTAATGGGGAAACTATACAGGCACTCTGCCAAAGAAAGGCTCAGCAGGTAGACCCTCATTTCAATAAGTGTGCTAGACAGGTAACACAGAAAATAAACTTTACAGTCAGATAATGTGTTTTTCTTTCATCGAAAAGTTTTAATCTAGAGTTTGGTGTGCTTTAGCACCTTCATGATGCTCCTAGGAGGATCGGATTTTAATCGCAGCATGTTTTTACTTATAAATTGTCCACAGCAACAGTAAACCAAGGGAACAATGTAGGCATTGACAGTTGATTCACACGAGGAAGGCAATGCAGTGGCAGGACAGAAGGCAGTCTCTGCTGCATACTGGCTACGTGTAAGTTTTGGTACCTGAAGCTCTGACTCCAGTCTGGCAGTGCCATTATTTCTCTGAGTAGCTTGGATTCAGTTGCCATCTCTATCAACTCTCCCTGTTATTTTCCTTATCCATGAAAAAGTAAGAATTTCACCCCTTCCCTAAGCTGGCTGAAACACTAATGATACACTCTGGTGAACTGTGCTTTGAAAGTAGAAAATATCGTTGGTTTTTTTTTTTTTCTTTAAATGAAGTAAAGGCAACAAGTTTTCATCAACTCATGACTAGCAGAGGAAAACACCATCTGGCTCAGTGATTTCATGGGGTGCCTGTGGCCCACAGAGTCACAGTAAGATGTCTGTAGCTGTTACATGAGCCATAGTATACTTTAATTAAGGATTTGTTGATAAGCATGTATTACACTCTCTGAAATCTTCTGAAGGTTGTCCATGCCTGAGATTCAAAATTCCCCAGGAGAGGAAGGTCTCTGGAGACAGGAGAATGCAGAGCCCATACCGGCATTTGCGTGGTATCTCTCTGGAATTTGCCTAGTATTTGACTGTCTGTTGGTAGCACATGGATGATGACACACACTGCATTTCTGAAGTGGAAATTAAGAAAAAAAAAAATATGGGAGGAGCCATAAGGGATTATCTTGTATTTATAAGCATGGGGATCTATGGATGAAAAGAGGTGCCTGTAGGAGTTGCTTGTTGACATGTGTCATCCCCTGAATCCCACATTTTAGGATGTCTTTCAGGGCATTTGATTATCCCACAGCAAAATCACAGACATGCTTTTTGTTTTTCAGCAATTCTTTAGAAAATTTAGGAAGCTCACAAAACGGGTATAGGTTTCTAAAGAAATAGCTACCACCTAGTGTGAGAAACCACATGGATTCCCTAAAATATGAATAAACTGAAGTTCTGCACTGAAGTCAGAGATAAAAAATCCAAATCCTGACTGAGGCCAACTATTAACTTTCCACACTTCCAGTTTGAGATATTATTGAGGCAGAATAAACCAGAGGAGTACTTTGAAGACGTTAAAACACTCCATTTTTAACCCTCAGCAGTGTGGCTGTCTCAAACAATGCCTTTGATATATCTCAAGGTTTGAGAAAAGATCTTTTCTAGCGTAAGTTCACACACAAAACTGTAGGTGGGCTGCATACGCACACCTAATTTTGCAGGCACCATGAAAGTCTGATAATGAAACAATAACATCGTTAATGAAAGGAAAACCACATACTCCATAACATGTGGTCTGTGCTTCATTCAAAAATGAAAATACTCAACTGTGCTTAAACATATCTGGGGCATAAACACGCAGAAAATAAAATTTCTTAAGAGACATTCTGTGTTTTCTACCCTCCCCTTCCATGCCTTCTACTTCCCTCCTCTCCATCTGCAAAATTTAGATTTAGCCAGAACAGGTCTATCTCAGGTCTTTGTTTAAAGAATGTAACTGGAGAAGAATTTCTCATGGTGCATCTGGTAAGTGAAAATGACACAGTCCATCCAATTCTTTTTCACAGGACTGACCTGCACGGGTGCATCTCTCATGCAAGAGGGACCCTGATTCCATCTCTGTCTGGTCCTTCAGTGTGGGTAAGCATTAAAAGGGTCACTGATACATGGTCCTCTACATTAACGCAGAATCACAGAATCACAGAATGTCAGGGGTTGGAAGGGACCTCAAAAGACCATCTAGTCCAACCCCTGTACCAGAGCAGGATCACCTACAGTAGGTCACACAGGAACACGTCCAAGTGGGTTTTGAATGTCTCCAGAGAAGGAGATTCCACAACCTCCCTGGGCAGCCTGTGCCAGTGCTTCGTCACCCTCACAGTGAAAAAGTTTTTTCTAATACTTTTGTGGAACCTTCTATGTTCCAGCTTGTACCCATTGCCCCTTGTCCTGTCATTGGACATCACTGAAGAGAGCCTGGCTCTGTCCTCCTGACACTCCCCATTGACATATTTATAAACATTAATGAGGTCATCCCTCAGCTACATCTTATTTGAGAGTGTGCAAACTGATGTAGTATTTCTACAAGAGATTCTGCCTTCCTACACCTCTCAAGATGCCCAGGACCCTAATAAAATTAGGAGGAGAAAGCAGTGTGGTTTCTACATGAACTGTCGGCAAGTTCAGCTGGCCAGGCAGTGGCCTGTTCAGGCAGACATTCCAACACTTGTGAAGAAGAACTGCTCCTTCTGCTTCCCGTAGATGACAGGGTCTTCACATTAACTTTGGATTTAACCCGAGCTCTGCTCCTCTAAGATCCAGCAAATCCATCCTCCACACTGCCAGGGTAGATAGCAACAAAGATGACTTGGAGAAGTTTGTTTAGTCTAGGAAGAGAAGGATATAGGAAGACATGATAACCATTTTCAAACATATAAAAGGATATTGAAACAAAAGAAAGGAATAAATCATTCTCCCTATCCAATAGGAAGATAACAGCTAATGTCCCTATGCTACAGCTGTGGAAACACAGACATAAGGAGAAAAAAATCTTATTGTTGGCACAAGGAAGCACAGAAACAGATTGCTAAAGAAGAAGAGGGTCTCTATCATGATTTTAAAAGTAAGGTAGATAAAAATATTGCAGAAATGACACAGACATGTTCCTTGTGGCTAGGGCCAGGACTACAATACCTTTCAGTGTCTTTTCCTGATCAGTTGTCTACAATTCTACAAATAATTAAAAAACAGCAATAAATATTCTGAAAAATAAGTCTCTTGGAAGATTTTACACATGTGTCATGCAAAGACAATGAAATATTCTCAAAGACAGTGAAACATTTTCTTCCTTAGCATGTCACACATACAGTTCTCACCCAGACCTGAATTCAGTCTTTCTTAAGTCTGTTAAGTAAACAATGCCACTATGAACTGAAGATTAGAAAGTAAACTTTTGGGCCAAATTCTCTACTTGTACACTCCATGTGCCCATACTGAATTTTATTTACTGTGCTAGGGTCTGACTTTTTGACTTAAAGTCTCCCCTTGACTTCCCTAGCCCTTGAATCTAGTCCTTGAGCAAGTCTGACTCTGTACTCAAAGGGTGCAGGATCCAGACAAACAAGACAAAGTGCTTCAAGGTGGCTTGAACTGTGGGAGCATTCATGGCTGTGTCTAATTAAGCAAATACAGGGAGCCAGAAAAAAATCGGCAAGAGCAGTTAAATCCAGGAAGAGGTCAACCCCGTTGGTAATTAGCAGGATAATGGATCAAAGAACTCCACTTAGCACAGGAAATATTGAGCACCTCGTCTTTATAGCTGAATCTGATAAAACTTGGGTTATACATTTTCTACTAAATGAGCCGGAGGCAGCTACGAACAGGAGGCTATTGTTTAACCTCTGTGGAAATTTTGTTTGGGTTTTTGCATGCTTGATGTGCTACAGAAGAGCAGCCCTTATGCCACATACTGATGTAGGCCTAATGATCTCTTATCTTCGCATCCACAGTGGTCACTCCAAAAGCAAAGAAAAATGAAAGCCTTTCAAATGGCTTTGCCTCTAAAAAAAAACCCTGCCTCGGGGTTTTTGGTTTAGTGAGGTTTTTATGTTGTCTTTCTCTTTTCTCTTCAGCTTACAAATAAATATACCCAGTGATTTATTTTAACAGTTTTTTTGTTCCAAAGGAGTAATGTACTGGTATTGTGTTACAGCCTTCAAAAACTTAATCAGAAAACTCTCTTCAGACAGAAACGGTCAGAAGTGAAAAGAGAAAAGGTTTACAGTACCATTGTTACATTAATCCCTAAAAACTACCTTTTAGCAAACACTACACCACTCCAGGCCTGTCCCTACTGACACTGCAATTTCAGTTCTTTGCAACAGCTTAATTAAGGGAATAACACATATTTTGTATGTGCTGGAGTCAGTCTGAACTATTGTTACCCCTTGGGTTTATGCATTGAAGTCATAAAGAAAAACATGACAGACAGTACTCAAGAAAAACATATAAATCCTTTTGTTTGCAGACAATTCCTGTTGAATAGATAGAGCATTATATATTTTTCACTACTGATTGCAGATGAAAAGAATCTGCTTTTGCGTTTCTCCCTGAACACACTACTGGGTTTATCTTTATTGATGGCTGCAATGTAACCTCTCCACACATTTCAGAGTCAACGAACAGGGATAATTCTTCCCTGGGTAAGTAAAAACACCTAAAGTTACGCCCCTCCACTGACCTTTTCTGGGAAGAGACTGTCTCTATCCATAGATTATAACATTTTCTTTTGCTTTTGAGACACAAGCAGCCTTTCATTATTGTCTCCAGCATGTGACTGGGATCAGGAGCCATCTGAAGTGGATCAGCTACATTCAGAACAGAAATTTTCTCCATCAGTAACAAAGTGACTACAGTGAATACATGATTTTCTCTCACTGCTCTCTCCTCTGTATAGGACGTCTACCACCACTGAAAGCTCCCTTCCCAAGTTTATTGTATACTGCATTTTGGATACTGGAAAAGGGGGTGGGGATGCAATTTCAGTCTCAGATAATTTCGTAGAGTGTTTCCATTGCCTAGCAAAGCTGGACCTGCCTTAGAAGAGTCAGAGCAAAGGTAGTGCTGCAGCAGTGCTCTGTGCATGCATGACATATTCACAAGCCTTTGTACTGCCCTAAAGTTCTAGTTTTCCACCATGAAAGAAAGGTTTCCTATGTTTCATGGGCACTAAAGTGGAGTAGAGCACAGTTTCTAATCAACGATTACAAAAAAGAGAAAGGGGGTGGGGAAAGGAAGGATCACGAAAGTCAATTACCACCAAAAGCCTCCATGGCAACTAAACTGACTACTTCTTTTCTTTTAAGCCTCCTTATAAATGCCATAAGCACAAAACATCCAGGCTTCCCTACAGCTCTTTGGTGCCAAGTGGATTAGGCTGGCAGAGACTGTGCTGGTTTAATCCCTTCTAATGCCTTGTACCTTCAGTCTGATGAGCAGCCAGGCCCTTTCACTCCAGCTCCACACTGAGCTCATCAGCCATAATGGCTTATCGTTACCATCATCACTAGGAAACTGCTTTTCCCTGTGCTCCAGGCCTTCATCCCATTTAAAAGGGCTGAAGAAAAATACAAGCTTTTGCTGCAATTTTCCTATTCCTAACAGTTCAGCTGCAAGTTGCCTAGTGAAGGGTAGTAGCATTTATAGCACATTGCCCCCAAAAAGTGTAAATGAAAACTTGATAATAAAAGGCTGATTCCTGGCAAGTCCTCAGAGAGTACTTTTCACACAGCGTTCATTCACATCTGAAGTGTATCCCACTGGAATTCAACATGAAGTAGTATTTCACAGGCTTTTCTGTACTCAAGTTAGGATGGGTTGGGCTCTTGGAAGTGCCAGGAGAGAAGGGCTACAGGTGAGGAAGGGTGAGGGATAAGAAAGGGTTCAGATGAGGAAGGATGAGGAGTTCCCAGGATCTCCTCCACGTTATTGCCTGACTACACACCGCAAGAGCCATTTCCACACCACTTTTTATTCCTATTACTGTGGCAGAAGCAGAAATAGCTAGTCACACAAAGGGCAGAAAAAATACTGGTAGATCTGGGCATCTATCCTCCACCCAGAGAGACAGAGAGTGCAAAAGCACAAAACCAAGCTCATTCTGAGGAAAGGGACAAACTGTTTACCACTCAGATGGATACCTGCAAACCACCATTTCAAAAGCAGTTCAGTTCACACTTTGTTTGTACTTTTTTATACCGTGGTATGTATTTGTGTATTGGAGTATGACATCCAGTGTAATGTGTGGTAACCACCATCACTCTATCCACCACCACTTGCAACTTCAAAGTCTTCAATGGTTGGCTAGCTCTGTGTTTTAGTAGAAGAACTGATGACCCAAGAGAACAGTTCAGGCTCCATAAATGGCAGCAACTGTAAAGTACTTTCCAGAGAAGACATTAGGAACCTCTTGTCCCAAGCTTTATCTCACAGGGCTTCTCGGAGGGAGCCGAGACTACAGTTGTGCTCCTACTGTCTCTATCAGCTATGGAGGAGAAGATGTGAAGCAAAAGTTTGAAACAGGTGGAAGTATCCAAATAAAACCTGGTTGCACAGAGTGAGAATGGGATGAATTTAGCCTCTTATTTTATGTTGTCCCACTATTAATATTCAACAAAGCCCTCTCTAATAAGATCCATACAAAAGAACTATGGATAACTTGCAGGAGCTGTGAATGACTCAGAAGACAAAAAGAAAGGCTTGTACATTTCATGAGAAAAGTCTAGCTTTTCAACAGATGGGGCACTCCTCAAATAATTTTAAAATACATTTGAATGTTTTAATTCCTTAGCCCTTATTTTTGTCACTGTTGTAACATCAGCTGTTTCACACACATCTCTGAAAAGTAATGTCTCATTATGCTATGAAAAGGAAAGATTTTTCTTTATTATCAGATAGTCTTTGATATTAGTTATTAAAGGAAATAAGTGAAACTTTATTATAATAAGAGAGACTGAGAACCTCTGCAAGATGTATAACATTTAGCAAGTCAGAATCCTGTTCTCTGCTGCAGCAGTGGCCTCACCACTCTGACAGAGCACATTTGAACACTGTGGCTTTAAAAAGCATTGGCATGACAGGGATATCTAGCAGATGAATACCAGGACCAGCTTTTGTACTTGCTCTCAAAGTCACTTAACTTTTTTTAACGATACTCAAAATGACTTTGAGGGTAAGCGTAATACTCATTCCTAACTTCACCTACTGGATATTACTGTGCTGCTGGCAGTGCTTAAGATCCTAGACAATTCTTTGCTATCAGAAATATTACCGTGTTGTTTATATATATTGTTCCAGGGAAGCGGTGGAGTCACCATCCCTGGAGGTGTTAAAAAAAATATGTATATATATCACTTTGGGACATGGTTCAGTGATCATGGTAGTGTTGGTTTGACGGTTAGACTTAATGATCTTAGATGTCTTTTCCAAACTTAGTGATTCTATGGATCTGTATTCCCATAAAATCTTGGATACTTTATTTACTGATGAGATTAAATATAAGCCAAAAGATTTCTTGCCTTAGTTGCTTGTAGATCACATGTAACTTTATTAATAATTTTTTAATATTTTTAATATTTATAAAGTCCCAGAAATAGCACAGCGATGTTGGGAATCAGATTCATTGGTTTATAGCATGCAGCAGGAGAGAGAAAACCTCCCCATTATAATATGCAGATATGTTTTTCTTCTGTTTTATGTGGTAGAGTCCAGATAAACACCAGACTCAGAGAGAGAAAGAAAATTGATAAATCAGTAACTGCGCTTCTGGATGCCAAGGGCTACCAGATTTGTGTGGGTGATACTTGCTTGTGTGTGTCGTATTTAGTTGTGTGCACATCTCTAATCAGAGCTGTTGCTAAAACTAGTGCAGAAGAAGATGGCTTGCAGGATTCGAGTGGGAGGCAATGAAGACCAGTCTCTTTCAAAGGCAGAAAATTTTACAAGTGCCTTGCTAGGCTCTGGGGTGGGGCAGTGTGGCAGCTGTCCTTCATACCAGAGCATTTTGTGGTGCCCTGTTCCTTTGCTGACAGTAGGGAACAGAGCCATGGTAAATTTGGCTTCATATGAGCAAACAAGTTGCCAGCTGATAGTGGATATTATGCTGGTAACAGAGCATCCCTGTGGAGATACTGGGCTGTTGTCTTTAGGACATTTTTTTCTTAGTTCTACATAGAATGGAATAATTTGGGTTGGAAAATACTTTTACGATCGTGTTGTCCAAGCATTAACCAATGCCAGGTCCACCACTAAACCATGTCAGTGAGCACCACATCTACGTGTCTTTTAAATATCTCCGGGGATGGTGACTCAACCACTGTTTCAGTGCCTGACAACCCTTTCCGTGAAGAAATTTTTCCTAATATCCAGTATAAACTTTCCCTGGTACAATTTGAGCACTTTTCCTCTTTTCCTAAACTTCCACAAAAAATTTGGGGTCAGGATTCAATTCACCTAACTGTAGCTTTTCAAAAGTCAGTTGTCAAGGCTAGGCCATGCCTATGTTTCCTTTATAAACAATAGTGGTACCTTTGTTTTGTTTTGTGTTGTTTTCAAATCCTCTACTTTAAAGAAAAAAAAATGAGTTAACATGAAAAATAATTCCTCCGTCTTTATTTACCAGAAAAGAAGCCAAAACTAGCTAAGACTAGGAATGGGACCAGTTTGTGGGCCAAAATGCCTGTATTTTGGTGTCTCTATATCATTGCTCACATGTACAGGAGATTAAGCTCCCAGCATAGTCTAGGACAATCTAATCAATATAGTCATTGGAGCTTTGGGAATACCTAGATTTATCCTGAAGTAGTGACTCACAGAACCTTTGGCTATAAAACAACAAGTAGGGCATATAACCTGAAATGAGTTTCTTTCTGTCTTTATTGAAACATGATCGCTTTGTTAATAAATCTCTCTTCTCAATGGGAACAAAGACATGCTGTGTGGTCCGTAATTGCCATGATCAGGCAGTTTCCAATCTTCCACAAAGCTAAAGGTTTATTTGTGGAGGCATTTTTTTACTGGTATTTCTGTGCATACTTTGAAGGGCAAATTCAACAATGTAGGGTATGGGAGCACCTACACTAGCTTTAGCTCTCTCTTTGGGTATTTGACTCTGAGCCTGTAAAGCATAATTCCACACACTTTCCTCAGCTCAGAGTGGAGATAAAGTTGCTTTATGGCTTCTTTGCAAACCACACACTTCTCTGCTCCATGGCTTGCTCGCTGAGAAAAGCTCTAATGTCATAGGGAATGAAGAAAGAAGTTATGATATAAGGTCAATGTAAACTAAAATAAATGAGGTCTAAAATAAATGTGGATTTTACTAGTCCAAACTGACTTAAAACAATTGCAATAACTGTTTTAACATTTTATGGATTGTATTAATGTGTTTCAATACATTTATGGGTTCCCAAAGACCTGAGCAGTCAAAGTATGTGCCAGGCTCCTTCTTTCTGATGAGTAGGACAGCATGGTTGTGAGTCAGACAACACAGGGCACTTCAGGCATGTTTCCTCATTTGACTAGAAATGGTAATAAGCTGCAATAAATACAGATAAAAAAGGTCTGTTAGAGATGCTGTGAAAAAAAATTTGACCAGAGTGAGACACAGGTCTCTCGTTAAGGTCTTTTGACCAGTTTCATTCTGCATTTGTGGTCGTCATTAGGGCCTGTGGGCTGGGTGCTATTTTTGAAGGGCAGGAGACTCATGACTGATGGGGCCCTTTGAACACGGGGCTGCTGGCTCCACCGTGGTGCTGAAGCGCCTTTCCCTTTCTCCATAGCCACCATGGCAGAGAGGGCTGCTGAGTAAGTCAAGTAAGCTGCCACGTAGCAGCAGCTGCAGCCTGGGGCCACCAAGTAATATTGGGGCTATGAACTAATGTCAAACTTCACAAACACAACGAATGGCCCAGGCTCTGGGGGAGGTGGCAACGGGAATTAATTGTGAATCTTGAGCTCAGTGTGCATTCATGAATGCTCAGACCTGAGTGACTTCCACGACCACATTTCAGAACATGTCAAGTCAGAAAGGAAAGACGTTTCCTCCCCAGTTTTCAATATACTTTAATGTTTTTATTATCATCTGACAGCTTACAGTTTGCTATTGAAAAGCTTTCCCTTGCATTGCAGAGAGTTGGCACCTAGACGTAACAATTAGCCTTATTCAGTAAAATACCTACATTCCATAGAATCGCAGACAAGTCACAAGCAAAACCTATCAGTGTGTTTGATCACATAATTCATGTATCTGGGCTGTGTTTGCAGATAAATCTCTCCTGGAAAAATTCTTCTGCAAGAAAAAAAGCATATTTAAAGTAAAAGCAATAAATGAGAAGATATGTGCTGAGACAGATTCAATGATTCATTTCTTTGTTGTCAGATTTTAACATGCTTTTTCATTAAGTAAAAGTTTAGTCTTTCAGAGATTTTAAGAAGTATTACTTTTCTAGCATCCACAGAGAAAGAAAGAAAAATCTCCCTTTCTCTAGAAATCTATTCACACATTTTTTCCTTTGTTCACCCAAGCTGCCTATGAATATGCAGGCACCACAATCTTTGAAGTACACATGATAAACTCCCTCTGTTAATGGCATAATTTTATATTTGCTTATGACTTCACAGAGGAACAGAAGTGAGGAAGGTTGTAAACACTCTGGATTAGGTCTACTTTCAGCCACTAAAGTGTAAAGATTAATTTTTAGGAAAATGTTTTTTCTGCTTCCCAAATTTCCTTTACTGAGATACATTTTGAACAGAGATCACTGAACTGTGTTAAATATTTCTTATTTGAAAAAAAAAGAAGCTTCTAATAGCATAAGCTGTGCACTGAGCTGTGGGTTGTGGGACAGTATATGGGACCATACTTGTGGGTACAGCAGTCATGAGATGTATATTTAAGGTACTGGGTGGCTTAGGTCTACATTAGTAGTAGCACTCAAGCAAAATAGATTTAATAGTCTTACATAAAAGTTAAGAACTCGCAGACAAGCGTGAAATCCACTGTACCATAGACACTCAGAGGACATTGCAGTCATGAAAGCTTTGCCTTAAGCTAACCTGCACTGTGGCATAGTCTGTAGAAATTCAACTCAGTATCCTGGACCTTTCTTCATATAGTTAGTCCAAGTTGAAATCCGTGTGATTCCAGATTTTCATTAATTTAGCATAAGAGCTGAATGAAAGCAAGCTGAAGAATGTCGCTGTGTGCTCCTAGCCCACCTCTGGTTGTCGTGTTTTCTATTGTTGCATGCCCCTGAATCAAATGCAGTATAGTTTACATATAAACTTGTGAAAAGTTTATATGTAAAGTTTACTTGTAAAAAACTTTGAAAACAGACTTTCAGTATCTTGAGTCCATTACTCACACAGGTCCTGTCCCCCATCCTCCCCCACCTTTCTTGACTGCACGCACAGTACATCACAGAAACAGCGAAAAATAGAGATTCCTGAGGATGCATGGAAAACCTGTTGATTTAAGGCAATTGTAGGTTTATGGACTTTGGCTTAAAGGCTCGTTGATGATGGTATGTGAACAGAGAGAGAAATTTCTTTTTGCATGGCAAACAGGGTTTGGTGATAGGACTACTTTCCCTCAAATAATCTGACAGTTAGAAAATACATGTGCCTACAACCGAAGTAGAATTTATTTAGCAGTGATGCAAAAATATTCTGAGGACATGAGACTAAGGTCTTCCAAATGTTGATGCTTTCAAACACTGAACATGATATTTTATTGAAATAAGGAAATTTCCTAACAAACAGCTCTGTTATTTCTCTACTTTATTTCAGTTTCTGACTATTTCTTTCTGTTTTCCGCTACCTTGATTGTTAATACAAATTTTAAGATGAAGCTGCTTCTTAAATGTTTCACAATGAGTATGAAAAGACTTAAATTTTTGTTGCTATGAATTCTTTGGAGTTTCCCATGGAGTGAAAACACAAAGTAGCTTTTGGCTACCCTTAATCTGCAGTTTTTAATTCTGGTAGAGAACAGAATAAGGTAACAGGCTCAAATTCAGATGGTCTGTTTCATCAAGTAACAAATGTTCAGTCCTCTAAGAAAGCACATCTCCAGTCTCAGCAGCTTTCCAGGGGAAACTAATTCTTATTTTTCTAAGAACATTTACATTTTTTTTTCCAGAACATTTACACTTTTTCTCAGTTTTTAAAAAATCAAACCCCAAGACATTGCAGAAAATGCTACTGGACTGTACAAATTCTTTAAGGCTTTTGATTTTATTTGTTTATTTGACCATGTAAGTCCATTGTATAAGAATAGCATCCAATTGATTCTATGCATAAACACAAAACACAAAAGAAATCCTAAAAAGTTGGGCAGTTGGCAACATGTTCTGTCCAGGTCTCTAATTTGGGCAATCGAGGGACCAGGACTGTGGTCATGCATGTTTGCACATTCTCATGGGTCCACACACAAATCAAGACACCAGCAAGATTTGCCATGCTTCTTCCAACTCCCCAAACATGTTTGGCATGTGATCAGGCAGAAAGATGACCTAGTTCCTGAAGAAACAATTTCTGTCGCCATGTATGTGAAAAAATAGGAGACTTATATAACCTCTGTCATGTCTAACATCTTTTACAAACACTTAGAAATGTGTGTTGTTTTTTTGCTTGTTCAGCTTGAAAATGTGATGGTGTTTCTGTCACAAAATTAATCTCTGGAGCCCATGTGAAATGAGATACCTCTCTTTTTATTTTTGGCAGGAAAAAGTATCCTACAGGACATGCATATATCTTGACCTTACCTGAACTCCAGATAAGCAATCTCAGAGTGTACAAATGTATGCAGTTTCCTCTTCTGTGTACTTACAGGAATTGCTGAACCTTAGCTAGCCAAAGTATGCAGTCACTAAGGTGTTACATGAATGACATTTTTTTAATCAAAAGAATGCTTGACATGGTAGAGTACTGGTGAAAAAAAAAAAAAAAAGGTCACCAGTTTAATCTTTCCAACATCTACAAAGACCTTTTTAAATGCATCTTTCCTAAAAATGTTGGTGTTATAGAGAGAAAACTATCTTTGCTATAATTTTTTATAAGTGCCTCATCCTTCAGTATTAACATCCTTCATGTTTGCTCAAAGGGAGCAGGCACCTGTACGGTGCCTAGTAGATGGATGACTCTTCCCAAATCTGCTTTCATGAAAGACAAATAAATTATTATTTATTGCAAGATTCAAGTGTTCAGAAAAATAAACAATGGGCATAATCACACCACTCCCAGTGAATTTGTTAAGCCAGCGCAAAGCTTAATTTGAAGTTACTGCAGGGTTTGGGGCTTTATTTAAAGGACTTTCCAAAAATAAGGTATTATTTTCTACATCTCTGCAGACCAGGCTGCTGACATAACTGTCCAAATGGCATCAGCTGTCCATCATTGCTCAGTTAGACAGAATTAGACCCCAACATTTCTATACAACCCAGAAAAAACACAATGGTGTTTTTCTGGGTTGTATATGCTGAAGCATCATTATGCTGGTGAAGCATAATGATGCTTCACAAATGGCAAGAAAGTTCATCTTAGCATCCTTGAAATGGCTGAAAAATCCCACCATTACAAGAAAAATGTTATTTTCTCTCAGCTTGCTCAAAGTTGAGGGAAAGGAATTTCAAAGCCTGGGAGGAAAGCAAGTGAATATATGTCAACAGCTTTGTTAGAATCAATTATTTGCACTTCAGAGCCTATAATATTCTTTAACACCTATTAATTAATGTGCTGTTTGATCCACGTTTCAACCTTTCTCCTCCCTCCATGGCTCTTGATGTCTCAGTTAATCTTGCAATAGAATGCCATTATTTCACTTTGAAGGTAAAATTAACACATTGACAAACACTGAATAGAAGCAAACCACCTACAAATGTTCCTGTGTTTTCTAAAGTGCTTTTTTTTCAAAGCATAACCACTGAAAATAAAATGTAGTCCTGTTTTTACATCTGATATGCACTGGTTTATAACATACCATGATCAGAAGGCAACACTGACTTCTCAGTCATCTTCCCATGTTTTGCTTTTCTTCTTGCCATGCTAATTCCTCCCTCTCCTCCCTTATTTCCTGTAGCTCTTGATTTGTTTGTGTTGATCTCAGATTTTCGTTGCGCAGGTCCCAGCAGTATGAACTTTGAACATGAAACTGGAGCTCCTACTTGTATCAGTAATACTGATAAAGTTAGTCTACTTGAATGGGTTAATCAACCTCAGAGAAGGTTGAAGAAGAATTTCTGAAGAATTATGTGATGAGAGTACTTCCTAGAGTGTTAACAATTTGAGGTCCTCCACCTTTGCTCTGTTTCTGTTCTTTATGTTAGACATAAAGACATTTTCTACCTGTATTCTCAAAAAAATTAAAAGACTCAAATATTTACAGGTGGTATTCAAATGACTTAAATTTGTCTATCTAGGGGTCAAGTTCTTATTCTAAACTAATTGTCCAAAAGTCAACAGAGAGATAGACCAGCTGCAAAGAGTTATCCTACTAATCTTAAATGTTTATCTTAAGATAGGATAAATGGCTCTATAGATATATAAGTCTCTGTTAACTGCAGAGGCTAACTTAATGGATAGTTTAGACTAGATGGCTAATTTCAGTTGACGAAGTTCAGAGAAATAGCAGAATATCTCCCTGCTTGTCTTGGTGTCTCCTACCTCACACACACTTGACAGCGTTATTAAAATCCATCATGTTATTTTCAGAAAAAAATTTCTAGAAACTGTGTTAGGTTTACAGAGCAGGTTAGTGGGGGTGGCTGGAGGAGTAGCTTCTATGAGAAGCTGCTAGAAGCTTCCACATGTCAGACAGAGACAGCTCCAACCAGCTCCAAGATGAACTCACTGCTGGCCAAAGCTGAGCCCATCAGTGACGGCAGTAGCAGCTCTGTGATATGTTTAAGAAGGGGAAAAAACTGCTGCACAACAACAGTTGGGAGAGAGGAATGAGAAAGTATGAGAGAAACTAGACACCATGATCAGTGAAGAAGCAGGGGGAGGAGGTGCTCCAGGCAACAAAGTAGAGGTTCCACTGCAGCACGTGGTGAAGATCCTGGTGAGGCAGGCTGTCCACTTGCAGCTCATGGAGGAACCCATCCTGGAGCAGGTGGGTGTGCCCTGAAGCAGAACTTGCGCTGGAGCAGGTTTTCTGACAGGACCTGTGACCCAGAGGTAGACCCATGCTGGAGCAGTCTGTTCCTGAAGCGCTGCACCCTGTGGAAAGTACCTGTGCTAGAGCAGTTCAAGGAGAGCTTCAGCTCCGTGGGAAGGACTCATATTGGAGAAATTTGTGGAGGACTGTCTTCCATGGGAGGGACCCCGCAGTGGAGAAGGGGAAAAGTGTGAGGGGTCCTCCCAATGAGGAGAAAATAATGATAGAGACAACATGTGATGAACTGACCACAACCCCCATTCCCTGTCCTCCTACCGCAACTCAGCAGGATGAAGTAGAGAAAACAGGAATGAAGTTGAGCCTGGGAAGAAGGAAGGGGTGGAAACAACGTGCATTTTAAGTTTGTTCTTGTTTCTCACTATCCAACTTTGTTATTTGTTGGCATTAAATTAGATTAATTTCCCCAAGTCAAATTTTTGCCCATTATGGTAGTTATTCTGTAACCTTCCTATCCTTGCTTTGATCCATGAGTTCTTCATTATATTTTCTCCCTTATCTCTATGTTAATAGAAAGGGAGTGACAGAGTGGTTTGGTGGGCACCTGGTGGCCAGCCAAGATCAACCCACCACAGTTGATTTTCATCCCTTGGCCATCAAAAGTGAGCCAGCATTTGCCCTTGGTAGCCACATATTGGTATCTGATCTCAGAGGGACAACCTCATGTATGCAGAGAAGAAATATTTTTTCAGATACTCTAGTGTAGTTTTGCAAGTGAGGAGAATATTTGTTCTTTAATGGTGATACTCCTAAGCTCTTTGTGGATTCTCTAATGAGAACTCAAAAAGTATTCAGTAAGGTCAGTCGACCACACTTTTACCGACCAGTGATTTCAGATAACTACAACACATTTGGAGAAAGCTGATAATCCAAAAGAGATCTGTCATGAAAGAGCTGAAATAAAATGGGTTTTTTTGGTTTTTTTTTTTTAGACCGTATCACCACTCAGACTTTTAACACTAAAATTGACAATACAACTCCTTCAGCTTTTCTTGAAAGGCTTCCAGATAATTACTTCATGGCCAATATTATATTTCACTATCTCATCATTTCATGCTTGTTCTGAAATAATTGCATAAAGCATGCTTTACCATATATTATTATCTGATGATATACTTAATAACTGACATACAAGTGTGGTGTCTAGTGCAGGGTAAGCAGGTACTTGCCTGAACCGGCTTTCTCCATGTGCCTGCTGAAGAATGGAATGCAGATGGCCCTTTGCTTCCTCCCCAGTGGGCTGCAGATCTAATTCTTGCATTTCATCTCTTTACATAGATGCACATGAAACAGAGCAGTGAAAATGCACTGCTCTACATTATGATGCACTTTGTGCCACAAAATGATGGAATTGTGAGGTTCTTAAACACCACGTTACTGGAAGAATTCTGAGCAGGTGAAAATCAGTCAGAAGAGCAGTATAAAAATGGTGAAGAAAAAGAGATGGTTTATGGTGGAACACAAATCTTAATAATTTGACTAAGGAATGACTAAGAGTAGGACATGATAAAAAGCTCAAAATATCTAAATGTTGCTAATATAAAAAAGGTAGAAGGATTAATATGGTGGTATGAAGAATAACTGAAAGTAAAAGGATTAACCTCAAAAAAGGAGCAGGTAGGCAGACAGCTTTAGTATTCCTGTCAATAAGCTTTGCTCTGGTATACCTCACTCTTCAAAAGCCACAAAAATGAAGAACACACTGTAAGTTGTATTAAATTTGCAAGTTCTTTAGTAAGATGCCCTGAGAAGGAAAATAAAACAAACTTAGAAATTGCAAAACGTAAGTATGTGATACACACCTTATACCCCAGCCAGCTTTCCATTTAAGTCTTACAAAGTGATGTTAGCACAATTTCAAAAATTCAAGACGGTTAATCAGGCAGCAGATGAACAGAGTGTGGTTACATGGAATAGATCTGAGGGCAGAACCAAAGATTTGAATTTCAGAGAATCTATGATGTGATGGATGATACTTCAGGATTATCATAGATTAATTAGGTTATTTATCTTCTGAATTTGTTTAAAGAAGGAAGAAGGAAACACTGTAGTTTTGAAGTCCACAACAGTCAAAGAGGAAGCAGAGGAGATGAAATAAGAAAGTGACAATGGCTTATTTAAGGTGACGTATCAGATGTAGAGTAAAATTAGTTTATATTATATTTGATTTCAATGAGGTGACAACACAAGTGTACACAGGACTACAAAGATGAGAAGGAAATTTTGTCCATAAAGGCAGATCTAGGATTCTTTGTGACTGGTAGCACAATGCTGAGGAAATGGATAGGTTGCGGTACCTCAAAGGAAATCAGAGGACGAACTTAAAGAGTAGTTCAAATAATTTTGCTGAACATATTTGTGTACTTTTATTGGCTAGTAGAAAATCATCTGATCTACCAGAGTAGGAAAGCTGGCAGTGTAAATACTTTGAACAAAGCATCAAACATTGTTTGCCAGCACTGCAGTAAAGTTTTCTAGTCAAGAATATTACTTCAGTAGTTAGATGATACGAACAAAACATCTGGGTATAGAAGACAGCCGAATATTAACAGGGCAAAATGCTGTATTCTTTAAAAATGAACATATTTTTTTTATTATGCAGATCATTACTTTTTATAAATTTATGTTGAGTGTTAGGGCTGGACTGGCCGCTAAAAGCTGACAGATGCTCTCTAACCACTTTTCCCTCCCCAAATGGGAAGGAAAAGGGAATGATGCAGAGAGACTTACATATTGGAAAAAGAAAACTAAATGCTTTAATGAAACAATAATAGAAATAGTAAGGAAATAATAAAAATAAAGAGCTATATACAAATATACTCAAATCTGATATCGAGCCTGACTGCCACCTGCCTGATAGCAACGCCCACTGGTGCTGCAGAGCGAGCGGCACTGGGGAAGCCCCAGGCTCAGCAGCAGCGGGAGCTGGGTATGGGAGCTGGATTCAGGAACTCAGGATCGGGATCAAAGACGAAGATCAGACGAAGTCCTCCCTGGATGCCAACCATCGAGGAAAAAGCAAAA
The DNA here is from genome assembly GCA_020746105.1 of Trogon surrucura. Taxonomy (NCBI): domain Eukaryota; kingdom Metazoa; phylum Chordata; class Aves; order Trogoniformes; family Trogonidae; genus Trogon; species Trogon surrucura. The sequence continues at coordinate 28,974,875 of CM036617.1, read as the reverse complement.
AGAGGCCTAAATCCTTGTGATCCCTCAGTTTTATATCGAATATGATGTATATGGAACGGAACACTCTTGCTGGTCACCTGTCCTGTCTGTTACTCACTGGAGGTTCGGCCTTCTATTCCTTGTGACCCCTTTTACTTCCCAGCACCTGTAGCACAGCAGCCAGCAGTGGCCTTGGTCACCATAGGAATAAGTATAAGCAAGAGCCTTTCTGCATCCCAGTCCCAGGCAGTAACTGTAACACCAGGTGTTATCACTGCCAGTAGCACACACTGTCTGCAAAAACATGCTGCTGACTTCAGAACGTTGCAGCCTCTTAGAAGACACTAAATTGGAAAGTAAAAATCACTAAACAGAACCGGTTCTGTTTAGCTTAAACCAGGACAATTTACTATGTTTTCTATATAAAAAAGTTCTCTAAACCCTAAACATTGCATGAATTTTAGTAGACATGTTATAATATGCAACTATCTCAACTATACTTTCTGCCAGCGTGCTGAGTTCACTGCCCTTTACAAACAGTGGACGACCACTTTTCACCTGGCTCCCTTCACCTCTGTGGCATGTATAAGCAAGTCATCTCACCAATACTCCTCACCCCATGGTCTTCACAATTCTCTAAACTTCAACAGTTTGAGGAAGAAAATCACTGCTTTCCACAAACCCAGTCCATTCAGGACAGCCTGCCATATCAAGGTTAAGTTGGATAGGTGCTACTACAGAGGAGGCACTTTGCCCTTCAGTACCACCCAGGAGTGAGACAGAGGAGAAAATTCGGCTGAGGACTGATAAAACCTGAATTAGGTGACTAATAGCCAAGATGGACAGCACCAGCTAAACATAATGTGCATAGCTAATGTATATATTATTATGTTTGCCAAGATGACTAACTGAATTCTTAAGGAAGATAAATAAACTGAAATTAGGAGAGGATTATACATTTACTAATCCCAAACAAGCTGATTTATTCATAATGATTCATAAAAAATAATCTATCTAGAGTGAGTGAGTCATAACGCTTTAGATCCTATCTCTGGGAAGATCTCTAGAAATCTGCCTAACCCAAATTCCTAAGACTAATAAAGGGGTAGTGACTCCCCACACTTACATTATTTTATCTGTTAGCAAAAATTAAGGATTTTGCTTGAAACCTTTCTATTGCAAACGTTAAACAGCCTTTGATGCCACCTTGTGGTTTCGGTAAATAAGTGTAGCTCCGCATTGGCTGAGCCTCACGCTGTAGCTATAACGCTGATGTATATACAGATTTTACCAGATTTTCGTGGTCATTCTATATATAAAGCAGCAGTAGGTTTCTAACTTTTGTCATTGGTTGTATCCAAGATAGAAAGTGTCCTTTTCACATAGCAAATATAGACAACCAGAGAGAAAAAAAAACAACATGATTTTAAATATTAGCAGTCAACTCAAAACAAGAGTTTAAATTTGAATACCTAATCTCTGAAATGCATCTGCTTGACAAAGATCTGTGTTCATTCTTGCAGACAAGTATTTGCATGTATTAGGAACAAATAACTGTGCTCTTTTTGAGTGTCTCTATATAAGAAAGGTTTCCTTAACAAGGACTTTATTTTGAAGATAATGTTTAAGCAGATAAACTAAAAATGTTTTATTTAATCAACTGTAACTGCCAGAGGCAGTCACCTCTCACTGTTTTATGGAGGTGGAGAGGAATGTATTACAGGGGCATCTCACAACTCTCTAATTCACCGATTGGGATACTAGTCAGTTTCTGTGCCTGTAATTCTTGCTACATGAATACATTTAGTATGTAGCAAATGCATTTAGAAGATTTTTTTTTTAATTGCTTTTGCTTTGCTTTATGCCAAAATACTAATTTCTAGTGAAAAAACTCCAGAACTTCTGTTCACAGCTGAAGAATACTTTTTTGCACTGGCAAATTTTGTGTTTTGCTAATTCGAACTTTCCCTGATCTGAGCAGCAATACATGCCCAAAGCACTGAGAGTCTGGACTCCTGCTCCCGATGCTCTGGCTTATGCTGTGCTGCTGGAGGACTGGAAGAAGAGCACTACACCCTGTGCTCCACTACAGGGGTGTGGCATCTTGCCAAGTCTACCATTTGCTAACCTGTTTTGCTGCTGAAGAGAGAACTTATTACAGCTGTGATCCAGCTTGCAAGAAAAGCCAAGCTTAATTCATTGAATGGTGTATTGCTGTTGATTATTACTGTTGTGTCAGCTGGTCACTGGAATGCTTCCACAGTCATGGAATCATAGAATCATAAAATGTTAGGGGTTGGAAGGGACCTCTAGAGATCATCTAGTTCAACCTCCCTGCCAGAGCAGGATCCCCTAGGGCAGCCACACAGGAACGTGTCCAGGTGGGTTTTGAATGTCTCCAGAGAAGGAGACTCCACAACCTCTCTGGGCAGCCTGTGCCAGTGCTCTGTCACCCTCACAGTGAAAACATTTTTCCTCATGCTGAGGTGGAACTTCCTATGTTCTAACTTACACTCATTATTTCTTGCCCTATTACTGGGCACCACCAGAAAAAGACTGGCACCTTCCTCTTCACACCCACTCCTCAGATATTTGTATATGTTAATAAGATTTCATCTCAGCTGTCTCATTTCAAGGCTAAACAGCCCCAGTTCTCTCAGTCTCTCTTCATAGGCCCTTAATCATCCTTGTAGTTCTCCCTTGGACTCTCTCCAGTAGGTCGCTGTCTCTCTCGATTTGGGGTTCCCAAAACTGAACACAATATTCTGGAGAGGAGATACTATAAAATTCATCAGACAGACTACGTAGCAAGTTACTATGGTTGTCCACCCAGGCTTTCTCCAAACAATACAGATAATACTTGGAGTTCTTAGAAATTATGTGGAGTCTTCAGTGTTATAACACTATAGTATACTATATGAAAAAAGGGGTTTATTTTTTGCTGGTTTTAGAGGATTGCCTCTAATGCACAGTATAAATACAGAACAAATTCTCTATGTCTCATATAGTATGAATGAAAATAATAATTTCTTAGAGATAAGGGTGTGGGATTCAAGGAACGTTGTATGGTACCATAAAACAAGATAGATAAGTGTTTTAAAATTCTTGTACTTCACTAGAATTTGTGTACACTTAGAATGGATTTTATCTCATCTAACCTCAGCCCTCTTTAAGTCAGGTATCCGGTCAACGTTAAATATCTGATCTTTACTTTAGTGTGAGATAGACATCTCCAGAGGATAATTTACTTAATCCAAAAATATATGTTCAGAGGACAAATTATCCTACATATTTATGTCAACAAGCTTGTTTAGGCACCTATATAGCAAGCCTACAGTAGGCATCTACTTTTTATATGGTACCTGTGCTGAAATTTACTGCATTTTTTCATTTCAGGGCTGATGTTACTTCTTCACAAATAAAGATTTATTTACTTTATGCCTTTAAACTCTACAAATTTTATTTTTAAATGTAAAATATGTTACATTCAATGTCAGGATTATACGTAATAATCTTGTTACAGATCGCCATACTTATTTGCGTTTTAAGTTTCTTTATATGTAGTGAGAAAATACATGTACAGTGAGTCAGAATAAAGTCACTGTCCTAGACCCTTTAGATGTCTGTCTTCCTCTGCTTCGACCTTCGTGCTTTCACACGTGCTTTACTCTTTTTGTTTTCTTGATAGAGAGGTTCATTCCTAATACCACGAGGATTAGATCAGACATTTTAAACTGCTTTGTTCCCGTATAGCATTTGCATTCATAATTTAGAAATGGAGAATCATTAATTTCCTCTCTTACTTTCATGTTTGAAGCCATGCTCAGGTACTGTGCATCAGTCACAGATATGAAGAGAGGCAGACACAGAAAAGGTAAATATAAATAGCGTAGCCACAACTTTATTGCCAAGAAGTAGCACTATGATGCAATAAGGAGGCCTTTGCTTTCTTAATCCAATCCTGCAGGAGGTTTTTTTTTTTGCTTTCCTTCATTACTGGTATTGCTATATTTCTACTCAACAACTCACATTTTCCAAATATCACTGTGTTCTCCCGTGTCCTGAACAAGCAGTACCTCCAATGCTGACGCTGTTGGGCTGTTTTACACTGGCCGGTGCTTGGTTGTGGGATGTTCATAACACCATTGGTTTTACCACCCATGAACTTCTCACCATGGGCAGAGCATCCTTGTGGTGCTTCCAGAAAGTTTAGTTCTCACTGCACAAGCCCCCTGAAGCTAACTGGAGTGCGAGTAGCAGATGTGTCCAGAACCTCAGGCCGTCCGGCTGGCCAGTCTGAACTAAATTTTGACTGGGTTGCAATGTGATAGGAAGACCAAGAAAACGTCTTGAGATACCATCCTGATGCAGGAGAAAAAGTGTCACTGGCTCTTAAATCAGCCCAGACTTGGCTTGTGGTATTTATTAGAATATAGAGCTAGAAGGAGGAATGAAAAAGTTATAAAATACTACTTCTGCAAACTGTGTGGGCATTCGTTGTCTCCCATGGCTTTCCAAAATTCAAATATTGGAAAGCTGTAGTTTATTTGAATCGCTCTCTGCACCTAAGGAGATATTTCTGCTTCAGAAGAAAAACGTTTGCCACTATGTAACTTTCCGAAGTCATCAGAGAAATCTGTAAAGAAAAGTGTTTAAATGGCCTTTCTCTATGTTCAGTCATGTCATATTTAAAACACCTCTCGTCTTACAAAGAAGCTTCCAGTAACATAGTCCTCCTTAGGTCAGTTTCTGCATACTTTTCCAGAACTGTCAAACTGAGTTTCTCTCTTTTTTTTTTTTTTTGTATACCACAGCCTAACCCTTGAAAGGAGAAGGCTTTGAGAATTGTCTAGGGCTTCTGCTGTTCTTTCCTTATTACAGTCCACACTAACATCATGAGTCAAACAAAGACACCACAGAGCCATCATACAATATATTATATATGTGCTATTGTTAGATGACTTGAGTTACAACCAATGATGCTGATACCCTCCCAAGAAATGAGAACTGGAAATATAGACAGCAGTGTCTCAGGAAGTTCTTGTCTGGGAACTTAATGTCTGAACACACTGACCTGGAAGAAATTCATTGTGAGTGGCCATGAATGCCTATATGAGTTTCTTTACCTACAGGGAGAGTGCATAAAAAACACTTTACAAGTTCTGGAGTTAGGACACGACTCGGGAAAGAAAAAAGATCAGAAACAAGGATGGTTGGTGGGAGATAGGTGGTTCGTTGTTTAACTTGCCAGATGCACCATTCAATTGACTTCTGGGATAAAAGTGTAACCCACCCAAAAGTAGGTTCCAGATGGAGAATTTTCACAACTAGGAGGATTTCATTAGCACACATAGATGCAGAAAATATGTTTTGGTTGCAGAACAGTGTCTACACTGGTTTTTTTCCCCCTTATCCTTTGGGGCCCAGATAAGCCTCCATGTCAGTCTTTTGGATGGAGGGAAGTAATTCAAGGTGCCTGCAGTCAAAGAAAAGGAAGGATGAGTTAAGCTTTTGTGGTTTTGCCATATGCAAATGGAATGCAGACTAAATGAAGATTAAAACTTTGAAATTATTTTCTAATACTAATATTCTTGTTAGTGAGGCATGAATTTACATTCATTATTTGGGGATAATATGATTGTAGTGAAAGGCTGTAAAAGCATTTCTCTATTTGAAAAGAAGTCTTTTGGCTTCTACTTTATAATTAAATAATTACTCTAATTTAAGCTAATTGCTTTTCCATCCCTTCATGATAGCCCTAGATGAGTCAGTTTCTTACTTGTTCGAAAGGAACAAAGCAATGCCACATGAGTTTTGGAAAACATGTATCCTTAAGGGTATAATTCTGCTGTGTTTTTCACCTCGTGAAGCCAATCCTAAACCTACAGAATGAGTGCAAAAGGCTACTCAAATGTAAATAGTTTTTTAGAGAGCAAAGGCAAGAACCACATGGAGAGAGAAATAGGTTTTGGAAATGTTGTCCTTAAGAAGTGTGCTGCTGACATATACAAAGCGAAATGTGCAAAGCATTTAGTGTGATACATCATACAGAAGTGTGCACACTTGTATGAGATGACTTTTCCTGTGAGGCTTTTTCTCCTTTTGAATCTTGTGATGTTGGCCTGAGAATGTATTTTCTGGCATTCCTAACCATCAAAGACAAAAGCAGGAGGAACTAGAAGAAATAAAACTAGAAAAATTAAAAAATGTTTCGTTCTTGGTCCTAAGTCCTTCTTCAAAAACACCTGCTTAATAACAAAATACCAAAGAAACTGTGATCTTATGGGAGCCACCAGCTACATATCAAATTGCCAAATGTTTCACTTACTGGTTCTCAGAACCTTTGATTTCCCCAGGCATGCTGTGAGAAAGCAGGGGAGTACTTCCAGAAGGCTGAATTCTTGGCTGAATGTGGCTGAAGAGAGGTCAGACCACGATAATGGAAATATAAATTGTTGGTGTCAGTTTTTCACTGCTTCTCAACAGTAAAATTTTGGGGCTTTAAAATCTAGATATAAAACATAATATACTCTTATCCAGGTAAATAAAATGGAGATCAAGAAATCTAACAGTTGATAGCAGGAGTTAATGTTACACTTCAAAGAAACTCATGTGGTGTTGGGTGATATGGTTTGGGGGTGAACTTGTAGTGCAGGGTTAATGGTTGGACTCGATGATCCCAAGGGTCTTTTCCAACCTGAATTTTTCTATGAATCTATGATCCTAAGAAATTATTATTTTATGTCTCACAGCAATATCATTAGCTGAAATTTATTGTTTAAATTTTTCTGCTCTGTTTTTGAGTCAAGACTACCATGAAATGTATACCTTTCTTTGATGAAACTGCTTTGAAAAGTGTATGTGTTCAAATCACCTTATTTTATATCTAGTTACTTTAAAAATACCTTCACCGCATATGCCATATGTACCATATACATACCATACACATATAGATATACCATATACATATACATATACATACAACCCTTCCTTTAGGATTTAGTGAGAACAAAGATATCTTGACAAAAAAACTACAAGTGAAACTGAATATAAATTTCATGACCTAATTTCTATACTGTTGAAAGTTCAAAAACACCCTTTGAACCAATGGAATTTGGCCAATTTGCACCAGCAAGAACTGGGTACCATTCCTCTAGTCAGGTAGAGAGAGACATTAGGTTTGTTAAAGAGCAACGATGTGCAAAGAAGGAGTATGGTGCTGTCAGCATAGTTTTAACTGTCTGCTATAGCTACTGCTGCCTGGCTGCAGTATCAGGTCTCAGCACAAGGCTCACACCAGATTATGGCAGAACACAGCCTGAACATGGTCTAAGTGCTCTCCTGTCACTGTGGTGTATGTAACTGCAGCTTGTGTTGTATTTTTCAAGTATCTTTGTAAGGTTAAACTCCAAAACTTTAATCCTTCTTCTGCTGTATTACGGCTCTCAGGTTTGACTGTCAAGCTTGAATGTTTGTGGTGTGGGCAGGCATGAACTTCATTGCTCTGTGATGGGTGGATGACAATTTTGATGCTGTTGTCGGTATTAGCAAGCAGAAGGAGGCAGGCAAAGCACACTAAGCAAACTATCTGAGGCAGTGCATTTTTTTGGGAAATCTATGACCATCACTTTCCAGACTCTTCTGACAGTGCGAGAGTGCTGGAGATTTGGGCTGGGTGCTGCTATGAGTGTGGCTGTAAAGTGTGGGAGAAGTGACAGACACAAGGGACTGGTGGGGAATGTGCTCTCTCAGTTACTTCTGTTACCATTTCCTTTATCCTTCCAAAGAGCATCAAAATCAGCTTTCTCCAGCCTGCCTTCCGTGTTTCTGCTTCTGAATATCCTCTTTCCTCCTTCTCTTAATTCTTCCTTTCCATTGGTGACCCCAGCCTTTTATTCTTAAGCTTTGAAATGCCCAGCAGTGAAGGGTAGGTTGGAGAGAGTAGAGAAGAAAGAAGGGTAAAGGAGTGGAATGCAGCTGGATGAGGAATTCTTTTGGAAGAGATAATCATAGAATTGTGGAATCGTAGAATGGCCTAGGCTGGAAGGGACCTTAGAGATCATTTGATCCAACCTCCCTGTCATGGGCAGGGACACCTCTCAACTAGATCAGGCAACACATGAGGAGCGAACAGGGATCGAACCCGCGACCTTGGTATTAACAAGACCACGCTCTAACTAAGTGATAAAATAATAAGTAAGACATAAGAGAAATTAGGACATTTTTTTTTTCAGAGGCTTATAGACAAAACACAATCTAGAGGATGAGACATTTGAAATTTGACTTTCATCTCAGGCAGGCACTGCTGCAGAAGGACCAAGTGAATAGAAGAAACATAACATAAAAGAAGTGGGTAGGAACAACCTCTTGTAGAAGGAGAAATGTGTTAGACAGCAGTGTCGTAGCTCATATATCTTAGGGAAAAAAAAGGATTTTTTTTTTCTAGGAACTCTTAACTGTGCAATATTCAATTTCTATTTTTTTTAAAACATAATTATCTAAAATATTTGGGGTTTATACACCTGAACTCCCGTGAGATCCATGTGAATTTAAGTACCTTAGTATCTCAGCATCTGGTCTTACATGCTCATTGAAAAGAGTCAGTTGCTAGTTTACTACAAATCAAGGATTTCAGTCTGATCTGGCACATTTCTAAACATTATTGCTTTTGCAAATGGATGAGAAAGTGCCTTGAAACCCATAAAAAAATATTGCTCATGCTGATAGACTTGTGAGGAAATAACATCCTAAGTGTGGATATTGGTAGCATGGGGTGGAGTAGCATCTCAAGAACAATTATTAGTTACAAAAGTCAGACGGAACAAGTCACTTTAAAATCCTAAACCCAGTCTCATATCCCAACCTGAAGCACTCCCACATTTCCGAAACATCAAACATCAAGTGGAATGTAAGGACAAATGAAACAAATCTTGATTGCAGAGCAACGAGCCTTTCATGACTGGGTTTAACTAGGCATCAGACAGACTTCACATTGCACATGAATATGGCATTAGAAGAGTAACAATGAGTCATGCCAAGGCTTTGTCTACAAATCCCGTGCTCACAGAGGAAACACTCTATTCCTTATTTCTCTGCATCCAGTGAATCTGAGGAATGCCTGATGTCTCAGAAGTTACGTTCCTCTTGAAGGAAGCAATAACTTTTTAAAAAGTGGCATATGCTCTGACAGAAAAAGGAATTTAAACATATGGAAAATGGATTCTGTAAAATTGGAAAAGCTTACAACTACCGCCCCTCTCTCCTAACAGTCTTTGTCCCAAAATAGAATGGATTACAGTGCTTATGGCAGTGTTTGACATCTATGGCAGTGATAAATGATACCACCTATTTTCTGTCAAATAATGAACATTTTTGTCAATTTAATGTGGTAACTGAATAATCCCACTAGAAATCTCAGTAATCAAAGAGTAACTCATTTTGACAATACCTCTAAAAACAATAAATGACTTGGACACTACTGTGTATGTATGTAGAGCATGACTAATTGCAACAAAGTCACACATCTAAGTGTAACACAATGTATATCTTTAAATAAATGTAGGCTGAAACCAAAACACAGTCTTGGCACCTTGGCAAGACATTAATTTACTCTAAGTGATACGTAAAGTTCTGTAAGTGTTTATTTTACAGTTCTGCTCATTTTACAACACAGTCTTTGACGTGCCCATCCTTACGTAATTTTACCTTTTAGAAAACATTTTTGTAAATTTAGATGAGAGACATTAGATGTTGTAAGTGGCTTTTAGTAGCAATTCAATACATGTTATTAGGCTGAACTGATTCAAAAACTAAATGTGCTTTACAGTGTTAAGAAGTAATCTCAACAATTTCAGAGAAGCTGGTACTGCCATACTGAGTTAAACAAGGTGCTTTTGAAAAAGGCCAGGAAGAAGAGGCTATGGTGTGGTCATTTATGGAAATAACTGCCGTGTCTTGGAGCATTTTCTTGTGGCTGCAGTTGACATTAAGCCATCATTGACAAGTATTTGTCTCATATTGGTGTAAAGAAATTATCAAAGCTTTACAATATCTTCTGTGCAAATAGATCTATAGTGGAGATTAACAAGCAGACCTTCCTTTTATCCATTGGAAGCATCTTGTCTTGTCCTGTCATTTAGCAGTTTTCAGAGAAAGGAGTAACTCAGTTCGGAGCTGGGCTACAGACACACATACTGAGACACAGGATGTGGGTTCATGACCAGTGTAAGCCAGTCAAGAACTACAAGGCAACTGGAAGGGTTGTCTTTTCTCTTCCTCTTCTGTTTTGTGTTTACACATCTCTTTACTTCAGCTGTAGCAGTTCCTGGCTGCAGAGCCAGTAAATCAGCTCACTCTCCTCTCCATTTCTTCTTTAACTAGGTCAGGGGTCTGGTCCAGCTCACCACATGACATTACAATCATTAATGTTAACACGAAGGAGACAACAAGGATGTGTGGTCTAGAGCAGGGCAGATTCTTACAGCAATGACATGGTTTCCATCTTTAGACACACAAAGGAACTAACATACTCTGACATTTCCAAATCTGCTAGGGCTTAAGATCTAGGCTGAGAAAAACACTGGAGACTCAGGTAGTAATGAATATGTGTGTAGAAAATGCCAGAGAGAGGAATGGTGTGTGTCAGAGAAATGGCATAAACTGTAATTTAGGATGAACCTCCTCCACGCTGTTGGCTCTCAATGCCTGTCACTGGCACAGGTATCCCAGCGTGACTGAGATGATAGAGAAATGCCGTATCTGCTTCCAGTGGCCAAGCCACACCCTGTGATCTTATGTCCAGTGCATTGTTTGCAAAGGTAAAACGAAACCCAGGTCTGCAAAGTCCCTCATCTCCTTCCAGTACAGCTATTTACAGCACAGATACATCATAGAAAACTTCCAGATTAGTCAATGAAATTCTGGTATAAGAGAAATTCTTTTTCCTTGTCATATAGTGTGAAAGAGCAGATTTCAAGGCTCACGTTCCTGCACCAATTCCCAGGCCCTGAAAGAGCACTGAAATAGTTTCCTCCATTCTCCTGTTAGACTTTTTGGTTTTGGTCCAGAATGTATCAAATGCAGAAAACACCAAGTTATTCCACTTTATATCAGTCTTCAACTACTGCAGCAGGGGATGTGATGCCATGCTTTCCCCTGGTGATACTGGTGTCAGATTCAGCTTCCACAACCGGATTAGACGTATCTCTTCCTTTGATATGGAAATCTTTGTGTCCTGGTCAACCAAGTGCCCAAGGCTGCAGACCAGCTCAGCCTCCTCTTTCTTCCTGCACATGAATGCCACAGCTCTCCCTCAAAAGAGCAGCTTCGCTACTAGTTCAAAACTGAAATGCAACTGTGGGACAATGTGTTTCTCCAAACTTGTTCAGCGAAGGATAAGCTATAAATCTCAGGAACAGTAATAGCACTTAAAATGGAGAGCAACAATCTTTCGGGAATGTATTTTGTGATAAGAGTTTGTGAGCTGTCTAGCAAACCTCACAGCAGGGAAATTTAAAAGAAGAATTCAAGAGAAAATAATATTGTGTTTGATAACAGTGTCTTCAGAGTTGAAGTTGAATCATTTTCCTAGCATGAAATTTGCTTCAGATGAAAGTTGTTTCTTTTCCTTTTATTCTGATAAAGTCATTTGTGTGAAGTTACGTGTGATCACATACAACAGCTGCACTCTGTCGTGGGGCTTCTTATGAAGAACTTTTCTGACATTTCACCTCTGCAACAAACAGCTGGGATATCACTTAGGGCTTCACATTTAGCATGGACTAAAAGGACAAAAGCTATTGTTCACACTCTGTATTTCACTTTACTGAAAATATTTCTCCAATAAAATAGAGAATATATTGTGTATAGTCTCAAACATGGATGGAGGATTTTCATCAGTTACTAGAGCTTTAAGCAAGTTTTAAAATATATGTTTTCAATTACAAAACGTTTTTTGTTATGGACATTGGAGAAATCTTTGATACATTAATTTATCTGATTGAAATTTGGGGGGCAAAGATAATCAAAGCACTCAGACGTGATGGATTTTTCATCCTAGGAAGGAGATGTCTTAACGGCAGAAACACTGCATGCTCTTTGGAGTTACTGATAAAATGATTAAAATAATTTTCCATGACAAAGATAAAGCTGTGCAAGCACACAGCAGGGAGGGATCATTTTGTATAATGGTCCTATTTGCACTGGCAATAAAATTTAGGACCATGACTGTACAGAGGCAAACAAGTGCCACTGGCTCAGAATACCTTTGCTGCCGATTATCCCTAACTACTTAAATGGTCTAAATTTCTTTCTGTAGTGTCCTGAATTATGCCTGTTCAATGCATTCCTCTTTATATACACATTAATTTTGCTGTAGTTTCTGTAGGTGCAGTGCCTGCATCCCTGAAGGTCTGCTTTGGTCAAGCCACCTTAGGTATAGCTTTCTGAAAAAGCAACGTAGGTACCCTGGCTTCTCTCTGAAACACGGATACGAATGCCTTAGAAACTCTTATCTATTAATCTCCTGTCTTCAGACCTTGTCTTCTCTGATGGTCCTTTTCCCTGAGACGTGACCTTCTTTGTGCCCTAGTAAAACTGTCCATAAATCAGAGATGTAATGATACATTTGAAACTGCTACAGACCAACCCTTAAGATGGAAAAGCTCACATTCAAACAAAAGAAAGAGAACAGCTAGATCTGGCTGTGATAAACCATCATAAACCAGTTTTCAGATGCAGTCTGTTGAAACACCCCTCATCTAGAGAACAAAGACAGTACTAGTAACAGTAATACATAGCTGAAATCCAACACTAGTAAGGTTTTTTTTCTCCCTATTTTCCCAAGCACTGATTAGCTGGTGTGCATTCCTGTGCAATCTACTTGGAAGATTTAAATTACACAGTGTTTGTTAAACCTGACACTTGGCCAAAGAAGTACTTAACAGAGCTAATACAAGGACTAATGATCAAATGACAGAGTCCTGAAAAAGTGTCATTATCTATTTGATGAGTGACAATTTAAGCCTCAGGGTGCTGCTGGTCGCTTTTGAAGAACGGATGGTCCGAAAACATAGTTCATAACTTGACCATATCCCAAGAGCTATTAATTAATTGTTCATGTAGGGATGGGATTTTAAAATATCACTCCCCTTCATGTGCAAAAAAATGCTCCATTCCTTTGAAGCAAGGAAGTGTGTGACTCACCAAGAAAGATAGTGTTGTAATGACATGGTGATAAAGAAAGGTCACCAGTGCAGACTCCACGTAAAATGTAGGAATCTTTGCTGGCGATGAACATTTTGATCCCGAAGAAAAGATTGGCTATGGGTGGCAAATATGGCACTGTCATACTACTCTTTTTTTATTTCTTCAAGAACAGAGAAAAAATTCATTTATGTTCAGTCAAGGTGTACAAAGAATCTGTGATGTCTGCCATTCACACTCAGTGATTAGTGCCTGTCTTTGAGCAGCTGACTTCCAGTCATAGGATATTGCTGTATGCATGGAAGTAAGGAGTATTTCTCTGTAAACTACAGCCATTCCAGTGTTTCACAGCCTAAATGCACGTGCAACACTAGAACTAAGCCAGAGTAAGCATAGCTGGGTTTCTTATTAGGCTGCAGCATGTACAAAACCTTCCATTCTAAGTCACTACTAAAACTAGAACTGGAGTTGTGGTTAATATGTTTTTTTGGTAGTCCAACTGTCATTTCAAAACAGCAATTAGGAGTCCTGGAAAAGCATTTGTCAAGTTAGAGGTAATGCTCTGGCCGTACTTCAGCAAATTCCCCTTTTGTTTGAAGGTGCAAGAACAGTGAGCTAGGAGAAGAGGTAGAGAAAAGCACCAATTAAAATCAACATGCACCTCTTTTAAGCCCCTACAAATGCTGGCATGACAAACTTTCAGTGTGAGTTGCTTCTTATATCTTTAGTACTACATCAATGCCTTCCCTTATCTCAGTTGCTGAAATTTGCTATTGCTCTGATCCTCCTGGAAATGTTGAAAACAGGCTGAAGGATTCCCTTTGCCACCTCCTGTCATCAGCATGTTCTGTAGACCCCATTGTCTCCATCTTATACTCCAGACAGAAAGCTGTCTGAGAGAACAGCTGTTGTCATGCCTCTGCGGTGCCAAACCTAATTAGGTCCCAGTGCTTCCAAGAAATGCTGGTGGTGAGAGGAAGAGTTTTCATACCTTATAACTCAGCAGTCAGGCCATGAAGCTCATGCCCAACTTACCTGAGGAAGGCAAATGCCATGGGCAAGGCTAAGAAGACACAACCACATGAACATATCACCTCTGCCTGAGGAGCAGCTTTGCCTTCCCCTCTGTCACTTTATTTCAGCATCTCTCCTGTCCAAAGAAATGCAGTCACACAAGCCAGACACATTTTGCTTTTTTTCTAATTGCCTCGCACAGCTATTTGGGTAAGATGCTCAAAACACAATGCAGCCATCAGATTTGTTATTTTACTTTATAACTTTCTTTTTTCCCCCTCTAGAAAGGTTTTTTTCACTGTGCTATTTTGTAACATTTTAAAGGTGGGCCACGTGAACAACAAAATACTACAAACAATGTCCTGTCTCCATGGTTTCCCATTGCAGAGCGTAAGTAAATGTTATCAAGGCTCTTTCAGCTTATATTCTGAAAATAATTTCACTTCAGCAGTGCAGTACCTATTTTAAGGGCATGAGCTCCGTCGATCCCTACGTGGTCAGAGGCCATGAGTTCAAAATACAGACAGACACCTCCCTCTGCTGGTCATGTTCATAAAAAGGTGTCTTCATAAAGATGTTATAAAGTAAACAAGTGGTCATCTTCCGTGTTTGACTTTGGAGGGTTCAAGTAAATAATCACAGCATTTAGCTTTGCACGTCTAAATTTGGATGTTCTCATGTGCCTCTGGAAGCATCTACCCTTCTCCAATGGCTGTATAAGGAACCAGGCTCCCTAACATGAGCTGTTGTAGTTGGGTGCCTCATGTAGATGGTGCAAGCACCATCCTGTAGCCCCCAAATACTTTAGCTGGTAGTCAGCATCATGAGACATTTCAGGCTCGTCTAAATATCACTGAATAATTTTATTGGTTTACATCTTTTTTTTTGCAAACGGAAGGTGGACATTGGGTTTACCTCAGAAACATGATCTTCTGTGCTCAAGATTACTATAATGAGGGAAATACTGGGAAACCAGGCCTTGATTTCTAGGATGTCATGAGGTTGTGAGGGAGACGTGTTCCTATTTGCAACTCAATATATGGGAATATATGAGAATAACTCAATATGGGAAACTATACCAAAGTGTTCTCTCTGGGCCTCCACTTTCTTTAGTAAGAGATTGCTTCACAGGTACTAGAAAGGACTAGATAAGCATTTTAGTCAGTGTTAGATGTGGATATTTTCTTGAATGGGAATTATGCTGAGGGAAAACTGTGAACAGAGACAAAAAAAAGTATTTGCCAACAAAGAACTGGTTAAGAACTGAAAGAGTTTTGAGGCCACTCTATAATTTTTGGCCTATCTTTTCAGTAGAACAATTCGCATTGTTGTTCATGTAAGTAGAGTTTAGGTGATCTAACAGTTTAGCAGTTAGGATTCACTGCATTTCTCCAAACTCAATGCTTAATTTTTTTTTTTTTTATGTTGTCAGTTTATTTCATAAAGGTTGTATTATCTAGGCTGACTGGGGATCTTGATACAGTGCAAGATTTACATTTTTTATGAGTGCTCAAGAAATTTTATGACTAAACCTTTTGTGGAGCAGTTGAGTTTATGGCACGCTTCAGCAATTTATATTATGGTCCACAGATGGAAGAAATATTCAGGCAATAGAAGGGAATAAGACTCCCTATTTGATGTTGATTATCTGTACAGTTGTATGTCTCAAAAACCTCCTGCTATTCAGGTTGATTAATTTATAACCATTGCTTCACAAATTAAAGCACTACCCTAAACTAGCATAGCTGTTTATCACCTCTGTTCCTTCTGCATTTCTTTCAATACCATCTAGGGGTGCTGCCAAGGAAAAAATGTGCTTTTGTTTTGTTGGGTTACACCTAACATTCAGGCTTTGTTTTACTTTGCTATACTCACAAAAAATATTGTCCCAATTGTTTTTAGAAAGCTATTTCCTATTCCAACATCATCCCCAGTTTTCACATTCTTGATACTTTGAACTGCAGTTCTGCAGATCATTGTTACGTTTCTTCCCCAGAGATTTCTTCATTAACTTAAATCCTTTAGCTGCTAACCACATTAAAAAATCAGGTTCCTTACTTACTTTGGACACCAGTAACTTGACCTTGTTCTTTTGTGTATGTTTATTGACAACTGTAGAGCTTCCAATATTTGGCTGTCAAAACTGAGATGAATTTATAGACTGAGATAAATTTACAGAATTCTCTCAATTTATAAACTCTTAATCATTCTTACTTGTCATATGACAACATCAGATAGCAACAAGATGGCTAGAAGTCTTATTTACTGAAATGCTACGTAAGTAGAGGTAATAATGAAATAGCCTACCTAGTAGCTTTTTTACAGTCTTGACATATCCTCTACAAATATCAGAACAGTTGATATATATAATACCTTAATTATTGGACAAAAAGTGTGTCCCCTGAGCATATGATTGTGTGTAAGCATCTTCCCAACAGGTGAAAGAAGCTTGTGGAGCAATGTTCGCACTAAGCTTTAGAAGAAAAACATCTGCTCCAGGTTAAGGAATTGCAACTACAAATTGCTATTAATCCTCTCTCATTTTATCTCCAACCAAATATCTTAGCAATCCCCACTCCTCCAGCTAATCATTCTATATCTGTCATCTTTGTAATACAGTATCTGGCCATGAAACTGTTTGTATACAATGAAACACTACACCAGAATAAAATGAAGTCCATCTGTTAAAGCTTGAATTGTTACTTTCAACAACCTACCACATCCTTTGACTTTTATTTACGAGTGATATTTGTATTAATTATCACAGAATCACAGAATCACAGAATTACCTAGATTGGAAAAGACCTTTAAGATCATCATAGAATCATAGAATCATAGAATGTTAGGGATTGGAAGGGACCTCGAAAGATCATCAAGTGCAATCCCCCTGCCAGAGCAGGAACGCCTAGATAGTGCTACATAGGAACGTGTCCAGGCAGGTCGTGAATGTCTCCAGAGAAGGAGACTCCACAACCTCTCTGGGCAGCCCGTACCAGTGTTCCGTCACCCTCACTGAGAAGAAGTTTCTTCTCGAGTTTAAGTGGAACCTCTTATGTTCCAGTTTCAGCCCATTACCCCTTGTCCTATCAGTGGTTGTCACCGAGAAGAGCCTGGCTCCATCCTCGTGACACTCACCCTTGATATATTGGTAAACATTAATGAGGTCACCCCTCAGCCTCCTCTTCTCCAAACTAAAGAGCCCCAGCTCCCTCAGCCTTTCCTCATAAGGGAGATGCTCCACTCCCTTAATCATCCTAGTTGCCCTGTGCTGGACTCTCTCCAGCAGTTCCCTGTCTTTCTTGAACTGAGGGGCCCAGAACTGGACACAATATTCCAGGTGGTCTAATCATTATCCTAACTCTGGCAAGTCCTTGACTAAACCATATCTCTAAGCACTGTGTCTACCAGACTCTTAAATACCTTGTGGGAAGGGGACTCTATCACTTCCCTGGGCAACCTGTTCCAATGCCTGATAACCCTTTAGGTAAAGAAATTCTTCCTAATATCCAATCTAAACTTCCCTTGGTGTAACATGAAGCCATTTCCTCTTGTCCTATCACTTGTTACTTCTTTGGAAAGGACCAGTCCCCACTTCTCTGCAACCTTCTTTCAGGTAGTTGTAAAGAGCAATAAAGTCTCCCCTCAGCCTCTATTTCTCTAGGCTAAAAACCCCCAGTCGAGGCTAAAAAACCGCACAACTATAAACAGTTTGTCATGTGTTTTTAAGGTTCCGTGGCTCACTTGCAATTTTCCACTTTTCATCCCTTTCTGGTTTTAGGTGAGTCATAGAGGGGGCATTAAATTCTGGCTACTTTCTGCTCAGTACATTAGAAACAAACACCCCAGTCCACACGGGCTCAGGATAGCACCAGAAACATGTTAGAAATGCTAATTCTCTGGGAAGACCTAATCCACTGTACAGAGCCAGAGCCTGCCTAGCACATGTTGACAAGATTAGACCTTTTTGTGAAAATGCCAGCTGGAGCACTTTCCACACTTTTCTGTTAAATCTCCTCTTACTGTTGGTGGTTTGGGGTGACTTCAGATCCCCTGCAGATAACAAATGCATCCACACAGAGGCATTCTTCTCCTTGTGCAAGGAGTACTGGAGAAAAAAAATCAAGCGTCACCATCACTTTTTTTGTCAATATTAACTGCGGATTTTTGGACATTGACCGGTTAGCTGTGAGATTCAGCAAGCTTGTTGCTAAATGATCTCAATTCATTCGTAATACTGAGTCAATCATTCCGAGATGTTGTGTTGTGCTGAAGACATCTCTAACTCTGATGCAGAAAACTGATGCCGCTCTGATACACTTCCCTGGAAGTGTTCAAGACCAGGTGGGATGGGGCTTTGAGCAACTAGATGGTCTTTAAGGTCCCTTCTAATCCAAACCATTCTGTTAATTTATGATTCTATGGAAAAAAAAAGAAATATATCTCTGTTTGACTAGAAACAAATACAACACTCCAGCAGACAGATATCTATTGATTGCTTTTGTTTTACATACTGAAACACCTGTTTCAAACGTACAATCACAGTAGAAGTGTTTGTCCTCAGAAGTCATATGAAAGTAATTTATAACCTGTTATTAAAAATTACATTGATTCCTAACACTCAGGGTAAAATGTTCCTGTTGAAAAGGTATAGTTTCATGATGTATACATTTTTTTATTTTTATTTTTGGATGAAGGTCCAAGTCTGCAATTTGCTAGGACATATCTTTACTTACATTTCTTTAAAACACACAATATAGAAATTTGCATGTCCATGCTTTAAAAAAAAATATAATGAAATTTCAGTGGGGTGTTTTTTGATTAAAGAAAACAAAAAGGCATCACAGAAAAAAAACACAAAGCATTGTTCAAAACCATAAAGACTGTACATGACAAGAACAACTCTGGAAACTCAATTTGCAGATTAACTACCATATACTACCACACTTCATTAAAGCATATTGAGACCACTCTGTGACTTTGTTCTTTTTATGTCTTGGGAAGAATATAAAAAGAAAGCAGAGATCAGATTTAATTATCACCTTTTCATGTTGGAACTGATTAGCATTTGCACATTTCCAGACAGATTCTGTTTTGTAACAGAAACATTTGAGCTATGATAACATCATAGATGTCAAAGTGCCTTTAAACAAATGCAAATGAAAACTAAATTGCGATTGCCTTTCTTCTGGTTTAAATTCTTGACAGTAATAGGCTTGGAAATTGGTGTTGAATATTCAAATTATTAAAGCACGTCTACGTCATTGTTAATTTGGAATTTAACAGTTCAAAAATATTACTGAGTAGTAATTTTAGGTGGATGATGAGATCTTTTAAAGAATTTAATTTCTCGGTAGTGAAGAAGTGGTCTTGAGCTCCCCGCAGAGCTTGTCAGGGAGCTGCAGCTGAGGGGCTGCTCCGCAAGTGAAGCTAAGTCTGGAGCCAAAGGGCACAAAACAGGAAGAACAAAGAGCCTTGGACGAGGGTCTGATCCCATGGTGCTTAAGCAAGTGGAGTAGAGTAGGTTGAGGGATCTCAACCCAGAACAATCAATGGACCTGATTGCTAGACAAATCCATGGTGACTATACAGGTGGCCAAGCCAGGAAGGCAAGTCAGCTTGGCCAAGGCACCTTCACCATTTCTAGGCTGAATCTCAGAAAGAAGGAGGAATTTCTTTAAACCACTGAAAAAAAGGTAGATGTTTAAAGACACTTGCCATCATCAGGTCCCTGCTGGCTAGTTATAGGCAGCTGCCTGCTCAGCCTGTGTCACGTCCTGCCCAGGAGTGGGGGACAAGTGACTTAGATTCATAACACCCCAACGAAGTGGACAATGGTGAGACAAGTCTCAAGGCCCATACACAACCATTTATTAATTTCTCAAAACATACAAGTCGGACTGACGACTATTTTAGCTACAAAACACATTAGGGCAGGCAATATACTACGACTTAATGATAACCAGGAAAAGACTAGATATACAATAAACTACAGCAAGCTGCATGTTACTTAATGATAACAAGCAAAAAGGACCTAACAACTTCTAACAGGCAGCATTATAGTTCTGATTACAAGACAAAAACTAAATATAAACTAAGCAAGCAGTGTGATAGGCCTTGTATTACTTAGTGAGAAAGGCGAAAGGGAAAGAAAGAGGGTGGGGGGGGGAGGAGAGGAGAACAGAGACAGAGATCGCCAGTCTGGGTTCCTACATCGGTCCCACCAATAAGGGTTCAAGGACACCATTATATTTTCTTCCTCTCCTCTCCTCTCCTCTTCCTCTCCTCCTGCACTTTTCTTCTTGGTGTCTTTATCTCAGTCTACACACTGCTTCTCTTCTGTCTGCTTTCTTCTGTCTCTTGCTTCAACCAACTTCTTGTGTCTAATGTCCCTCATTTATACACATTTCTCTGCAGTATGTCAGGTAGAGGATCAAGGCACTTGATTGTTTTTGATAATCCTCATTAGCATGTGCAGTTGCCGTATCTCCTTGGCAGATATGCTACAAGACAAGGCCATCCTGCCTTCACAGGATTACCTGTTCTAATGCATATATTCCACACCACGGCTGTTTGAGGCATCTGTTTATCAGACCTCTACTACATTCCATTTGGCACTTATCAGTTTGCCACACAGGGCCAGAAACTGGTCTTGTTTTTGACCAAGCTGGGGATTTGTAAAAATGACAAGAAATGTTTAACACATCTGTCTGCTACAGCCTGCTCATATTTCTGATCCCATGCAGAAGGTCTAGCCTGTCTCAGTGCATCAAACTTTGCCTTTATCTATGCAACACAAGGTCTCCTTGATTCATGGATGAGGAATACAATTCAGGCATCTGGTTTTAGATACTGACAGTAAAATGCATATATCTTAGCCAGGTATCTCAGAGTCCCTTTGTAGTCAAAGAATGATACATGTCACTTCAAGGTACAGATGCTAGCTCAGATGCAGCTCAAATGAACTGAGCTCTGCAGATGCCTGTTTCTCTTCACTGACTTTAGGGAGGAGAGTTTAAATGACCTTTTCAGATATAGATATATACACTGTAGACATCTGAAGTTACATAAAATGAATAAAAATATAATTAATGCAATACATAATGGTGAGCATGAGTAGTTGGACGAAAACAGACACCAAAAATACACATCTTCCCTGCATGCTGTTTCTAGTCTAAGTGGGCTGCAGCTGAGGCAGCTCTGGACTGGAAATCTCCTAGTTTACAGCTGTGACCCTGAATTTGAGCAAATGTATTTCATATATGTCCTATGGAAGCTGCATTTTGAGTGGAAATGATTTGCAGTTGGTCAATTTTCACAACAGCAAAAAGATTAAGGACCTGTCTTCATCCTTCCATGCAAACATGCACTTAGTCCCATCCTACGCTTATCGGTTAGTTCTGAAGTGAGACAAACTCAAGGATTTCATTATGTTCTTGAGAGGGAAAGGAGGTATCCTGGTGAAGATTACCCACAGTTGAAGTATTCTTAAATTCTTTGCTGAACTGCACTGTGGTATTAATTACACCTGACAAGTTTCAGGGCACTTAAATAGTAAATATAAAGTCAAGGCATGCCTACATAGATAACAAACTGACATAAATTGCCTTAGCTGGGAGATAAAATTAGAGGAGCAGGTTGTTAAGGAAACCTATATTTCTTTTTCGTAGAATTTGAGCACTGAGTTTTACATTCTAATAAAATACAATGCTTTTCTGATAATCCCCCTATATGTGGTTGAAAAATGACTATCTGTTGGGGATATTCTCCCCTTGGCCTAAAAAATCTCAATTGACTGTAAAATGAGTGAATATATGTTCCTTTGGTCTTCTGAAAGTCCCTGGTTCCTGATAATAATTTAGCAATGTCAGTCATGGACAAAGATTGTTTTCTACTTTTACTGGCAGGTCAGTATTTCCTGTCCCTGAGAAGAGAATTAAACTTACTGATTTTTCCCTTTCCAAGACAAATTCTGTTTAACTTTAATTCTTCTTCTCAGGTGAACGTGCTAGATTTTTTTTTTTTTTTTTTGCAGGGTCATGGAATCCATACTTGTCACCAGTATTATCAGCAGTGAGAGTTCACCTGGTAGTGGTGAGAAAGACCGATCAGTCAAACTTCTTCCTTAGTACATAGCATATATGAATTAAAGATGAGCCTGCAGGAGGGGATATTGAGTAAACAATACACATAATTATAATTGCTTTATAATGATTAATGAAAGAAAATGCACCCATAATGAAGTACTTGACATTTAAAAGTGACTGAATTTAATAGGAACCTTAATTCCTCTACTGTCAGTCAAAATTGAAATGACTAGTCTGTCAGAACTGGCTGATATATTTACCGTCATTGCAGAAAGGAAGTCAAATGACATTCTGAGAGGCTATTGCAGACAAGGACATAATTAGGAAAGACAGATGTCTCAAACATTGTTTGTACGTGTTTGTGTCTCATACAGATTAATATGTGATTATTTGCTGCCTAAAATTAAAGCAAACATAAACCAGTGACAGTTCAGACTTCTGCATTGTCCCCTTAGGGGTGGGTCCAATTCCTATTGAAATGGTTAAAAAGCTTACTGAATGAACTGAGAGATTAATCCCTGTCCTTTATGGAGCAGTTTGAACTGTTGTACATCTCTCCTAAATTACCAAACTTAGCATAGACAGCAGTTTCCCTAACAATTTCTCTTTCAGAAGAAAAATGTGGACTCTTCTTTTCCCTTTTTTTTTTTAGGAGAAAATGACGAGCCCTCTGAATGTGCATGTATAATCCACATTAAAAATGATTAAAAATCTTAATCTTCCAAAGAAAGAGACAATAAAAATTCTTAAACATTATGTGGTGACTTTGAACAGCACTAATACATTTCAAGTAAAAATCTATGAAAATTTCTCTTTGAACTAAATAGAAAGTAGGGGACTTTTTTTAATTAAAACAGAATCGTTTGGGATTGCAAAACCATATCTAAATATATATGCGGTTGTACAAGCTTATAAAAGAAATATGTTTTAAATGTTATCTGAAAGAGCTTTCTTCTGTTTTTCCCTAGAACCCTTTATTTTCAAGCAAAATTACTGCTTTTTTAGATTAAGGAAAACAAAACAAAAGTATCTGTGGCAGGGAGACTGAGACAACAGCATATGCTGCCTTTTTGATTCTGACTCACAGTATCACAAGGAGGCAGACTCTGCAAACATTTTAGAATGGAGTGAGTGTGTAGGAAAACATTATCAGACCCTCTGTGTAACAAGTCTCAATCTCAGAAAAAGCAGAACTGAATTGTAGACTAATTTCCCACTTTGTAAAAATCCCTGGTTTTAGAAGTGGGACTGTTATCCGTATCAAGTCACAGTTTACAGAGACAGCTTCAGTCTGTCTGTCTCTGGGGAGTATAGTAAAAGAGTTGGGAGTTCATATGTGAAAGAAGATAAGCTAAATTACACTCAGTACCGGTTTAAAACATCAAAGAAACCCTATAGTTAGTGACTTTGCTCTTAAATATGCAGTAACAACCACGCTGACTGATCCCACTGATCATCTACTAGAACAGGAATAAGCACCTCTAGATTAAACCAAAATAATAATTGTTAAGCAGTGGTTTCTCTTGACCTTCTTCCACCCTAAAAGTATATTACAATCTAACCAGTCTTCACATCTTACACTGTGTTCATCTACATCTCCTTTTTATGTATCTTCTTCCTGTTTTCTTTTTTTTTTTAAGCTGCTAGCTGTGTTCTGCAAAGGCAGTCATGCCTGAACCTCGGGGAGAAGAGAGAAGATACCGCTCTGCTCTATGTTGTCGCTGTCGAAAAACATGTTGACGGCTGTCTCTATGGCACTAAAAGGCAAAAATGCCCTTTTGAGTTTGTTTTGTGTGCTTCCCTTCGGGAGTATGTGTTGAGGTTTTCACCTTTCCCGGAAAACAAAAAAGTTGTGATGCTCAATGGGGGCCTGGTTCCCCCCTAGTGTCCCGATGAGAGCAGAAGGACGCACTCACATGAAATGCTGTGTCTCATTCTAGGTCAAATCTCACAGTTCACTTCATTTTTGACAGAGCACAGTGCACTCCATTAACTGTTTACCATCCAAAAGCTGGACAAGGTCAGGGTACTTGAAACTGGGGAAGCTCTTTCTTTGTGATAGGGAGTAGATCAGCCAACTCTGTGAAATAAAATATTCTTTAAGTGTTCAGATAAAGCAGGGAGAGAATAAATGAAGTTTGAAATGAGCTGCCAGTAAACATTTATTCTTACCAGCTGTAATAAGACCAGGGACTAGCTGCACAATACTCAGATCCTGTCTGGCCCACACAGGCTGGATTTGATTTTCTCATTCCAGATCCACAAAAATATTTGAGCTAACAACTTATACAGAAAGTATTTATAACTCAGCAGAGCTGCAAATGAGCATAGCTCTGTAACAGCAAGGCTGTCCTGGGTCATTTTGGTTGTAGCTCTGGCTACCATTAGCACATCACACACAATACAGTATACAGATTTAATGAGATACATTGGATTTGGCCTTAAATTAATTAAATAATCCTAATTCAAATATTTGAGTAAAAAAAAATATTAAAAAGGATCTCTAATCATTACTCGTTTGTAACTGTGTTAATTACTGAGATTAAAGGGATTAAGAAAAACGTATGTTGGAAATCTTTCCCAAACTGGATTATGCTTGATTCAAGTAAACAGCGATCACTAAAGGCACTGCAATTGCAGCATGTGAAGCACATTCAAAACTACATGTATTGCAGTATCAATGTCTAATTGAGTGCAATTCCAAGTGTTGCTGGTTGCCTATCATTCCACTAAGGCCTCGTAAGTATGATGACCATTAATTCTATCATTATTCAGCCAAATATTTGCATTTGCAATGCTTTAGATGCTAACCGAGAGGGACTAAGGTCTGGATGGTTCCACAAAAGCAGTCTTGAAATACATTCAAAGGAAACTTGAAAGCTGGGCATGACCTCACTGGGACAACTTCTGAATTCACCAGGACGAAACGGAATTCCATAGTCTGGCCTTTTGCACCTGAGTGTCCCTGCTCTCATTTCCCTCTCTCAGGGAAAGATATGGAAAGTACTAGGATAAATTAGGTCAGGGGTCTGCCTCTGTAGCATACATATTTCCACAGGTCTCAGACATCCAGTAAAAGCAAATGTTTGTTACAGGAAAACTTCTTTTTCATCATCTTAGACCATCTGTGGTGAAAACCATTTGCCATTATACAGAATGTAATAGAGAATTTTAAATGAAACAACTCATTTGTGCTCCTTTTTTTTTGCCATCCATGGCAATATAACTTTTGACTACCATTGAAAATGTTATTTTTTATCTCTTTGCTGAAAAAATAATCCACGTATCATGTTTGCATTTAATATTTTAAGAGTTTGGATTCAGAAACTTGTCTTTTGAAGTATATTTAATTTAAGGACCAGTATAGACTGGTCTGAAGATTGCTTATTTTTTCTTGTGAACAGAAGTTTCACGTGTTTCAAACAATATGATCTTTTCATGTGCACAGTCCTTATCAGAACAAGCCAACAGAGTGTGCTCCTGTGCTGTGAGAGCTGAAGCTGTGTATAGTTAAAAGATGGAGGTTTTATTTGAAATTCTTCCTTTTTAAAAATAACTGTAAAGGCTCCTTTCCCTGCCAAGTTTTACACGTAATGTATATATGTACAATAACACATTCTGTAGAATAATACATAAGAACACATATAATGTATAGATATAATGCCAGGTTTGACATATAATATCTCCAGAAGAAATAAGCATCATCTTACAAAATGAAATGAAGGAAGAGAGGGAATTCTAGATGAGAACATTTATACAGAAAATTGTAAAACATTTATACAGAGGGTCAAGATTTAACAGCACTAGCACAGGGATCTACCAAGCTTTTTCTGCATTAGTGAAGGTATTGAACTATGTCATAGAATCCTAGAATCATTCAGGTTGGAAAAGACCCTTGGGATCATCAAGTCCAACCAGTAACCCTACTCTGCAAAGCTCACCCCTAAACCATAGGCCTCAACACCACATCTAAACAACCTTTAAACACATCCAGGGATGGTGACTCAACCACCTCCTAGGGCAGCCTATTCCAATGTCTGACTACTCTTTCTGTGAAAAAATTTTCCTAATGTCCTGTCTAAATCTACCCTGTTGCAGTTTGAATCCATTCGTTCTTGTTCTATTGCTAATGACCTGTGAGAAGAGACCAGCACCAACCTCTCTACAATGTCCTTTCAGGTAGTTGTAGAGAGTGATGAGGTCTCCCGTCAGCCTCCTCTTCTTCAAACTAAACAGCTCCAGCTCCTTCAGTCGCTCTTCATAAGATCTATTCTCCAGGCCCTTCATCAGCTTCGTTGCCCTCCTCTGCACTCACTCCAGCACCTCAATATCTCTCTTGTATTGAGGTGCCCAAACTGGACACAATACTCAAGGTGTGGCCTCACCAGTACCAAGTACAGGGGAAAAATCCCTTCCCTAGTCCTACTGATCATACTATTTCTAATACAAGCCAGGACGCCACTGGCTTTCTCGGCCACCTGGGCACACTGCTGGCTCATATTCAGCCACTTGTTGATTAGAAGTCCCAGGTCCCTTTCTGCCAGACAGCTTTCCAGCCACACTTCCCCAAGCCTGGAGTGTTGCCTGGGGTTGTTGTGGCCCAAGTGCCCAAGGATCTGGTACTTGGCCTTGTTGAAGCTCATACCATTAACACTGGCCCATTGATCCAATCTGTCCAAGTCTCTCTGTAGAGCCTCCCTACCCTCGTGCAGCTCAACACTCCCACCTAACTCGGTGTCATCTGCAAACTTACTGATGATACACTCTATGTCCTTACCAAGATCATCAGTAAAGGTGTTAAACAGAAATGGTCTCAACACTGAGCCCTGAGGAACCCCACTTGTGAGCAGCCACCAGCTGGATTTACCTCCACTGACCACCACGCTTTGGGGCTGTCCATCCAGCCAGTGCTTTATCCAGAAGATCATATGCTCATCCAAGGCATGAGCAGCCACTTTTTCTATGAGAATTCTGTAGGGAACAGTGTCAAAGGCTTTTTGGAAGTCCAGGTACACAATATCCACAGCCCTTCCCTCATTCTGTTAAATAAGTCCATGGCCATCTTGTGCATGGCTCTATGTTTGTAAGCAATCCCACATGAGGCTGGAGGGATTGGAGGAGTCTTTGGAAATGGCAGAGCTGAAATGGATTCTCCTGCTGGTGAACATTTGCTGGATAGATGTTGTTGTAACATTGATAATTTTTTTTTCCAAGAAAAACTGCATCTGTGTAAATGTGAGATAGATTCCCAAAGACCACAGCCAGCATTCATCATTGGAGGTAGCAGGAGAACTGGGTGCAAATGTATAGCCTTCCTTGCAATGAATCTTCTTCTGACAAAGTTGGAGCCATTTCATGCCATTTAGAAAATTCCATTCTGTTTATAGAAACTCTTCAAAACCCTGACATTAAAATCAGCTCTCCAAATAAAAATCATAAAATAAAGATCTGCTCAACTTTGGCAGGAGTATGGCATGTTTTTGCGTCATGCAAGCATTTGGATCCACAAAGCCCAAATATTTTATACCAGAAGATGCATACACAGCTATTTGAAAGCCAGTGTTACACAGTAGGTGTAAGAGACTGTTTTAAGAACTTTTGCCTCAACCTTGCTGGTGTTAAAACTTGCTAAAATACCCCATGAAGATATATTTGTTTCATCCTTGCTAAAAGACTCTGTGAAGAAGAGACTGTGTTAAAACCTAACCGACAAGGCTGCCGTTACAAACTGGGACCTCTGATAAGTTCTAAAACAACAACTTCAGAGCCCAGCCCTGATAAGCCCCACGACTTGACTTGACTATTGATAGAGACAACTTCAGGGCCCAGTCCTGATAAGCCAGGGGGCTCGAAGTTCTGAACAACAACTTCTGGGCCCAGCTCCACCGCCGATACAGCTGTTGTCTTGCAAGCCCATCGGTGTGTGAGCTCACCGATGTAACTGCAGATAAGGCAGCTGTCCTGCAAGCGCGAAAGCTCAACGGTGTGCAAGCGCGAAGGTACACAAACCGTCAAGTCATCCTACGTCTGCAAAAAATGGGCCCTCCGGACACCTATGCATGCCCCGCTGACAGAGGTGACGCTGGGGGGGGTGAAGATCGCTCCTGACGACCCTCACGCGCATGCGCTGAACAGGCGGAGGATAAGCAAAGCGGCTCTTGGAATACTATAAAATGCCACCGTGAACAGCTGTTCTTTGGAGATCTTCCCCACCGAATCGAAACAGGCGGACCTGCGAGACGTCGCTGGATCTGTGGTGGTAGCTATACTTCTTGCTATTCTAAACATTTTACTGCTTCGCTTTTCCTTTTCCTTATCTTTCTTTCCTATTGCTCTCCAGTGGTTGTTAGTCAATAAAGGGTTTTACTTTTGTGACATCTGACACCGTTTGTGTCTTAATTTCACCTTTGCGATCGAAACGAATCACCTTGACCCTAACCTCTACCAGGTATAAGCGGCTCAAGACAGTAGGGAAGAGGTACACTGTAATGTTAAGGTCACAGATTTTGTACTTTCTTTGCTAACTCAGTTGCCTAGAGTGAAATTATAACTCAGACGAACAAACAGGATACCACTGGATAGCAAGGTAATTCACATTTTCAAAGTTTGGTGCTTTAGCAAATGCAAGGGGCTTAGATGAATCTGAAATGTGTGAATTGGCTGATTTTGTGAAGGGCTGTTGTAGTTAGTCCCTCAGGGAAGTAATTTATTCTGTGACTCAAAGCCCAAACATAAAAGTAAGTGTATTACTGTTTCTCTGAATGTTGCCAATGGAAAAAGTTCATTAATGATTAAAATTAGCAGTTGTTTCATTACTGTCATTAATATTGTAGTGCTACCTACCTCACTACCTAGATGAGTGCTGTCTGCTTCAGCAGTACTGAGCAGCATGGCTGTTTAATAAAATCACGTTTGAGGGGAATCGGATATCTACACCGAAAAGGAAATCCCAAAATCTCCTCACCTGGCAGCTGTTCAGTTCTGCCTCAAACAT
This sequence comes from Trogon surrucura, assembly GCA_020746105.1. Classification (NCBI taxonomy): domain Eukaryota; kingdom Metazoa; phylum Chordata; class Aves; order Trogoniformes; family Trogonidae; genus Trogon; species Trogon surrucura. The sequence continues at coordinate 28,945,601 of CM036617.1, read as the reverse complement.
AGGCAGAACCACTCTGTTTCACCTGAAGAATCCCCAAATAACTAAATCAAAGTAGTCATACAAAAACATTCTGTGTACCAAGCCCCTGCCAATGTTCCCTTGCAACACGATTACACCGTGCTAACTCCTTGTGGGTGAGTTCTTTCCCTGTAAGGCGAAATGCTTACAGAATTCTTGGACATCTCACAGGATTAGCCTGTTTTGCCTTTCTCTCGTTTTCCACAGTCACAATTTTTCATAGACTCATAGAATCACAGAATGGTTTGTGTTGGAAAGGACTTTAAAGATCCTCTAGTTCTGATACCTTGGCCATACCGACCCCTGAGGAACATGACCCAGCACCGGTTTCCACTCAGACATTGAGCTGTCGGCTGCAACCCTTTGAGTGTGACCATCCAGCCAATTCCTTATCCACTGAGTGGTCCATCCATCAAATCCACGTGTCTCCAATTTAGAGACAAGGATGTCATGTGGGATGTGGGATAGTGTCAAACACCTTGCACAAGTCCAAGTAGATGACATCAGTTTCTTGTCCCATATCCACCAATACTGTAACCCCATCACAGAAAGCCACTATTTTTTTCAGGCACGATTTACCATCAGTGAAGCCATGTTGGCTGTCTCAAACCACTTCATTATTTTCCATGTGTCCTAGCATAGCCTCCAGGAGGATCCGCTCCATGATCTTACCAGACACAGAGGTGAGACTGACTGGCTCGTAGTTCCCCAGGTCTTCCCTATTTCCTATTTTAATAATGAGGGTTGTTGCCCCTTTTCCAGTCAGCTTCTCAAATATGGTGAGTAGTGACTTAGTAACTTCATCTGCAGTTCCCTCGGGACCCGCAGATGCATCTCATCATGCCCTGTGCCTTTTCAAAAGGCTCTAGGCTGTAGGCCTTAGGCAACTTTACTGCATTTCAATTTGGTAAAACCAAACAAGTTATAACAACTGCAAATGATACTTAAGAGTTTAGAAATGTATTCTAGTGCAAGAACAAGAGATCTTGCAAGATCTTACTGTCTGATGTGGTTAATTTTGGAATCCATTAGAATCAAAAAGAAATTCCTTCTAGAATTGCCATTTTGTATTAGTTGTAATAAAGTATCTTTAGACATTCCTTGCTATAAATCAGAAATGTCTGGTGCAGTATTTGCCTGAATAACTTTGCAAAAAAAATAAAAAGTCTGTGACCACTGAAAGATTTCCTCAAAATTTGTGTGAGAATGTTCCATCTTTCCCATATTAGTATGATTATAAGAATTTAGAGGATGGGATACATTCCCATTTGTGAGTCTTCAATTCATTGTCAGGAGAGCTTCTGATTGTGCTTACGTTCTTAAAATGAGTAGTGATTTGGTGTGTCTTGGTCTTTGCCTAGTTTTAGATGTGTCTGAAAAACAGGCCACTTAGAAACTGCCTATTGCCTCCCCTAGGAGAAAAAAGCTTAAAAAAAAAAAAAGAAAACACTGAAAAAGGCCTATGACTTGTGAAGATGTAAACTTTTCACTGTTACATTTTATTTAAGTCTCATGATAAGGAATTTTGTATTTTGAACTAAAAAAAAATGTATGAGAGCTGATTTGCTAGAATATTTGAAGTTCTCCTGCACCTATGGACATGCTTAGGTATGAAATAAAAATAAGCAATCCCCACGACGAAAAAATTGTTGGGATTTGCATCTTATGGTTGCATTAGTGTGTGACTTGCCTAACAACAGGAGCTCAGCAAAAGCCACATTCATGCAGTCTGATGTATAATTTCCCCAATTGCCTTTTTACTTCTTTATGACTTTCTTATTTAACCTTGTGTAAACTCAACAAACAGGAAAAAACCTATGTAACAGTAACATTCAGTTAGTCATAAGCTTTTTGTACATGGATGCATCTTTAGTCCTGCAGCCAGAAAGGGAGTGAGCTGGCATGTTACCGTTGTTGTCACTGCTATCAAATAATAACTGGAACAGTTTCTACTGCAACAGGTTATGTCTCAAGGATCAATTTGTAATGCAGGCTGCAAACCTGACTGATTTATGAAGCAGCTGCTATCTTCAGGAGCAGATCCTGTCATACTCATTCATCTGGCTATACCTTGAAAAAAAAGAGATTATGCCCTTTAGACCAACAATCAAGTATGAAACTCTCCAGTTTCTCACCAGAAATGACAGTGACACAAGAGAAGGAGATGCCATTTTCGGTCATTAGTCTCGCAAATGACAGTGCATATTTAGACATCTGGGACAATTGTTTCCACAATTAAGACACTGGAAATAGCGCTTCTTTGTCTGAAATCAGTTGTTTTTTTCAAAACTTCATTGAATACTGGCAGTTTTTCTGGTATTCTTAGTTCAAATGGTGAGAAAATTCAGTTTTCACTGGAATGTTTCAAAGTTATTACTGCCAGAAAAAGTTTAGAATTAATTTTCAGGCAAATGTAAAGAAAAACATGGCACGATGCTGAAAATGAATCTAAGGCATTGTAGCTGAAAGAGATGGGTTCTTCACAGACACAGGATACAAAAAAATTATTTACCCACTGAAGGTCAAGTAAAACTGAACTGCATTAAGAGAAATGAGGTCAGCAGAGAGCTTGGCAAGCATGCAGGAAGTATCTTTGTGCATATAACATCATGCAAAATATATCAAAGGGCAACAATTACTTCCTGAGACAGGCAGTCTGAATTGGTAGCAATTATCGATGAAGAATTTCAGTCTTACTAATCAGTAATCAGCAAGACTTTGAAAATCATAAAATGTACAGTATCTTCTTTTATCTCACTGCACTAAAAATTATTAGGTTCAACTCTCTGAGCACTGCTTTGCAGAAGTTCTCATCAAGTTGTACAGGCAAGTTCTACTTAAAATGAAATAAATAGAAGAGCTATTTAATTTAAATTCCCTTTTGCAAAGGCTAGTTGCCAAGAAGCTCAACTCACTACTGGCCAGTCATTGGTGGGAGATTTGCTTCAGGCTCTTCTATCTTCTCTGCAAGGAATCTTCATGCCAGCTGTTTCCCCATCCAGTTTTAAATCTTCCTCATTCTGATGGGGGAAAAGAAAACAAAAAAAAAAAGAAAAAGATGGCAAGAAATGCTTCCTTTCATTCTGAAGGCCTATATAATTCTCTGAGACACAGAAGATCCCACATGTTCAGGGTGGGCAAACACGTTAGAAGACGCATATGCATGACAGTCTCTCCCAATGTAGTTGCTCTTATCTTCCACATGGCCAAATTATGCGCTTGTGGGTCTGCATAAATAGAAAAGAGTGGAGAAATAACCTCTTATTTCACACTTTTTCAATAACTAGGACTTAGCTGCATAAATACCATAAGCTACTGCTGCTGTCCTCATTAGCATCTCTGCCTGCAGAGCAACATATTTGAGGAGGTGGCTAGTAGCTGATCTCACCAGAAACCTGGATCAAATTTTCTGTCCATGTTGGAGATCTCGCAGAGTTACTGTGACATGTCTTTATTTGTGATGATGAATACAGAAGTGTACCTTGTTGGTTTCATGGGATACTGAAAAATCACCCCCACCACATATGGATTGCTTCACCACCAGTCCTTGAAAAAAATCAACTTCAAGGTCTCGGCTAGACACTACCTTGTCCTTCCATATGCCACTGCTGTATCAGTCATTGGCGTAGACCTTGTCTTGCACACTTGGCTGGTAAGTGCCTTTGAATGCCCACAAAAAGTACAAAACCACACCACACCTATGAGCCCAGCTCTCCATCAGTACAGCCAACATATCTTTCTGATTACCCTGAGCAAAAATAGCTCACAGTATTTAATTTTAACTGCAAAAAAAATATTTTAGCAGAAGGTCATAAAAATATATAGAATGCATCCCAACCACATTCAGGAAATTGAAATAAAGAAGCAGAAAAATAATCTACAGCGCTAGTGAGACAGGGCAGCCTGCAACCCCTTCTCCCCCCGCTCCCCTGGATCCTGACTGCCCCTGCTCTTGTCTGAGAGACGCTGCTTTGCTCCAAGGCTCTGCTGCCCATGACACCTGTATGTTCTGGGATGGCACCAGGGCAGGCGCCATAAATCATATACTTTGTGCTATAGAGCGTACCTCTCACATTGTATGGGCTGTTCTGAACAAACTGTATGTACAAAAATAGTCCCAACAATCCCAGGCAATGCTACAGGCTTGGGGAAAAGCGGTTGGAAATCTGCCTGGCGGAAAAGGGCCTGGGGGCACTGGTGGACAGCCAGCTGAACATGAGCCAGCAGTGTGCCCAGGTGGCTAAGAAGGTCAGCAGTATCCTGGCCTGTATCAGGAATGGTGTGGCCAGTAGGAGTAGGAAGTGATTGTCCCCCTGTACTGGGCACTGATGAGGCTGCACCTTGAATCCTGTGTTCATTTTTGGGCCTCTCACTCCAAGACAGACATTGAGGTTCTGGAGCTGGTGAAGAGTCCAGAGAACAAGTGTTATGAGGAACAACTGAGAGAACTAGCATTGATTATCCTGGAGAAAAAGGAGGCTGAGGGGAGACCTTATCGCTCTCTACAACTACCTGAATGGATGCTTTAGCAAGATGTGGGTCAGTCTCTCCTCCCATGTAGCAAGCGATAAAAGAAGAAATGGCCTCAAGTAGCAGCAGGGGAGGTTTAGATTGGATGTTAGGAAAGTTTTATTCACAGGGAGAGTTGTTAAGCATTGGAACTGGCTGACCAGGCAAGTGGTTGAGTCACCAACCCTGAAGGTACTTAAGAGATGTGGTAGTTAGGGAAATGGTTTAGTGGTGGCATTGCTACGTTGACAACTGGACTCGATGATATTTAAGGTCTTTTCCAATCTAAATGATTCATTGATTCTATGATAACTTTGGGAGACAGGAGCACTAGCTAGGACCCAGAAGAGACCCAAAGCCAAGTCATTTGTAGAGCAGGCATGGCCAGGCTACTCCAGAAGGGGCATAGCTATCCACAACACTTATGCCCAGTAATCACTTATTAAAGCAGCCTATTAGCATCATGGATGCAGCATAATGTCCGGGGTCCTTCTCCTGCCCTTGGCTTTGGAAGTTGCATTCAGAAGGTGGGCAGACTGTGGTCCTCCTCTCCTAACACTGTGTAAGCAGTGAGCTAGGACACTGAGATCCTTGTCCCTGGCCACCATAAGTATTTGGTGAGAGGAGGTAAAGTGCCAGCCGGTCCTCTCCAGGGCCTACAGAAATCTACCTCCCTGCAGCAAAAGGGAGGATGTGAGAGGGAGATACGTGGCCCAAGCTGTACTTCACCAGACAAGGACAAACAGCACAATTCAGACTTGAATACTTATCAGTAACTCTGCTCTGCATTTGGTAGACAGGCAAAATTCTTCAGCTGATCAGTGCCTGAGCATTGCATAAGCAGTGGTCCAAAATGGTTGTGCCACTTTGTTCTGTTATTATCCAATTCTGCAGCCCAGGCCTGATACCTATTTTCTACCCTCCTAGGTGCTGATATTTTCTGAATTCTGAATGAGTACTTGCTGGGGCACAGAAAATGCGTGTGTTTTCAAGTACAGGCTCCATGGCAGACACAAATCTCTGATCACATTAAATCTTGCTACTCTCTCTGCAGAGAAATTCAGGCACTAGAAACATATCAAAAGGCCCCCCTTGCTTAGCAGCATTGCTCTGCCCACAGTCTCATCAATAACAACATTAAAGTTCATTTATATGCACAGCTGGACACTGAAAAGCTGATTGGGTGTAACAGTCAACAGATGAGCACTCTAATCATTTAACACTATTAGATATAAGAGCCCACCAGTTTTTAAATCCATAAAACTGGGCTCAAACCTCATCTCTTTACAGCACATACATTGTGTAATAAAACCGTTACTTGAAGGGAAAAAAGAGAGCCTTTTTTTTTCTTCTATAGGCAGAGTCCCAGTTCCTGAGACTATGAATCATTACTGACACAGGGTACAGAGGAAGCAGAGATGGTCAAGAGCAATATAGATTTGTGTTGTAACGCGTTTGAATGGACATGATACAAGACCGGAGAGACCAATTAACTCATGAGAAGAATATGTTCCTAGGTGCGCAGAACAACAGGTGCACATTCTGGTGATGGAAAAAAAAAGAAAAGAGGTGATATAAATTTAATTTAAAAGCACGTGTTTCAGAGAAATCAGAAAAAAAAAAGAAGAAAAGAAATTATATGAAAAAGCTGAAAAGGGAACCAGCTAACCAACAACCAGTGACGTTAAAAGCAAATAAAACTGCACTTTGTGCGGCACTATCTTTTTATCGTTCTGTCATCCAAAGGTCCTGTTACAATCAGGCTCTTTGCCAGCCTGCAGAAGGAAATACCTTTTGAGAGTCTTAAATTTGACATGCTTTGAGGAATTAGAACATACCAGTCCGTCGTGGTTCCATTCTGGGACCAGTACAGTTTAATATCTTCATCTATGACACAAACAGTGGGATCAAGTGCACCCTTGACAATTTTACATATAACATCAGTCAGAGCTCTGTGTTTGACACATCTGAGGAGCAGGATGCCATCCAAAAGGACCTGGACAAACTTGAGAAGTGGGTCCATACTCCCAGTGTCGATACAGGCTGGGTGACAAGTGGATTGAGAGCAGCCCCGTGGAGCAGGACTTGAAAGTACTGGTGGATGAAAAGCTGGACATGAGCCAACAATGTGTAGTCTCAGGTCAGAAAGCCAATCACATTCTGGGCTGCATCAAAGGAAGTGTGGCCAGCAGGTCAAGGGAGGTGATTCTGCCCATCTCTACTCTGCTCTGGAGATACCCCACCTGCAGTGGGGTACAGTGTTTAACCCTGGGGGTCTTCAGTACAGTAAAGACATGAGCCTGTTGTGTTGGAGCAGGTGCAGAAAAGGGCCACAAAACCAGTAAGAAGGCTGAAACACCTCTCATGTAAAGAAACACTGAAGAGTTGAGGTTGTTCAGCCTGGAGAAGAGAAGGTTCCAGAGACACCTTTCAGTAACTAAAGGGGGCTTATAAGAAAGATGGGGGCAATCTTGTTAGCAGGGCCTGTTGCACTAGGACAAAGGGTAATGGTTTTAAACTAAAAACTGAGAGCTTCAAACTAGATATAAGGAAGAAAATTTTTACAATCAGGGTGGTGAAGCACTGGAACAGGTTGCCAGGAGAGGTGGTAGGTGGCCACAGCCCTGGAAACATTGAAGATCAGGTTGGATAGGGATCTGAGGAACCTGATCTAGTTGAAGATGTCCCTGCTTGATGCAAGGGGCATTGGAGCAAATGACCTTTAAAGGACCCTTCTAATCCAAACTATTCTGTGATCCTCTGCTTACATAGAAGTCTGCTTAGACTGCGCTCACTGCAGATCCAAATCTATGACAACATTTAAGTGTAACTAATAGTATCCATAACAAACGACCAGGACAGGTTGCAGTGGGGTGTTATTAGACAGGCAAATGACTCAGAAATTTCTGACACATTTTGGAAACCTTAGAGTTGTCACTGTAATGTTATAGATAGACAGAGACAGGTAGTGTTGAGTGACACAAATGTGAGCTGTAGCCATAAACTGGTTTTCAGCTGTAATCTGTCAGCATCCAGAACATTAATGCTGTAAAGAGATTTTTTTGAACCTTTTCTAAATGCTTCCAACTGCAGTTACATAAAATATACAGTATAGGAAAAAAAAGTGTGTTAACAGACCTCACAAATGAAATGTTGAAGGAGTCTGTTTAAAGTTTTTTTGATGACATTAGGAAACAATAGCTGTTAGAAGGCAGCTGTTCATAGGTATGCCAGCTTCGTCACTGTCTACTATCACAGGCTGTCCATTACCTGCATGTAAACTGTACAGCCCAATGTATGGAACTGGAAGTAATGACCTCAGTTTGTTAATATTTTACAGCCACTTTTACAGCACATTTAAATGACTATTCAAGCTGCAAGACAGAAGAGAAGCAGGCACAGATTCTGTTTTATAAATAAAATATCTAATGTGCCAGACTGACTTTTACATTCCTTACTTCACTGTACCTGTAGGGCTTTTTCTTACCTTTTAAAGTACAAATGGGCTCCATATGTGTGATAGATAGCATATCTATCAGAAGGAATCTGGCAGAAAATAAAAAAGTATTTACTTTTAACATCATTATAACACCTTGGAATGTTATCATCTGTTGTATGCATTAAATTAACAAAATATACTGTATCTATAAATACTAGATTGTATTTCATAGCTTTAGATGTTGCAGATTTTCAGCATCTTGTCAGAAAAGGAGTCAAGCCATTTAAACAGTATAATAAAAATTTAATCTCTATGTGGAACTTATGCTCCAATAGTTTTTATAGATCAGAAGTACTTTGCTTTGCTTCAGTTAGTTTACTTTCTCATCTTCCCCATACCGCATTTCTTGTTCTCATGCAGTTCCGTAGAGCTATAATAAAGATTACATTTATCATTTATTTTAAAGTCATATTTGACCTTTACATTGTAACATAATATAAAAGAGAATTTTACAGTGTTTAAGATTTAGTAATACTCTGTCATCCTTTGATAGTTAAACTCCTTCCCCCCAACCTGTCATAAACTTAATGAAATGTTCCCATGGTGATTCCACTGGAACCATATGAAATATCTAATTTCAACCAGGAGAGATTAATTTTATTTTTGCTGAGAAAGACTGGGTAACTGATTTCCTAAATGTGCACTATTTTGTAAATAAAATAGTATTATTCTAACATACTTTCTATTTAAGAGTATAATCCCAATTTTTAAAACTTAAAGACTTAATTTTATTACCAAAAAATAAATCTAAACATCTGCAATTAAAAAAAAAAAAAAGGATTTGGAAGTCTAGTAGATAAGACATGATTTTAAATGTGATGTAATCACAAATAATACACTTTTCCAAATACTTTGTCATGCAACACTTTGAATTTCTTTATAGGGTTTCACTCTGAAGCATTCCTAATGTAATTTTAAGTGAAATTTGCAAGAGTTTTGTCCCTATTTTCTATTAGGATGTGATTTTTATCATCGGTAAAAACTGAGGCCTTGTGATTCACTGGCGTAAAAAAACACAGCTGCCCTGAAATCAAGGTTAGTTGTCAGCTGATGCTTTGAGCAGTTGTCTTCATTCGTAGCATTGATGAGATACTGTGATTTCAAGCAGTGAAGGGGAAAATAAAGTGTCAAGTACAGGTAGCTAGGATAAACAGTAACTACAGGATAGATATTTGAATTCAGAGGAAAGAAAGTATCTTCCTTGCACAGTGTTGCAACCAAGAGCAAAAAGGAAAATTCAGGAAATACAGTTTAAAAAAAAATAATAAAGATAACCTCTATGATCTTGAATGATGTGGAAAACAGTCAATAGATATCTTTTCTATTAATGATTGTAAAATTATTTGTTGACTGTTACTGATATCCCATCTCCTTTGAAGTCAAGGGCAATAGACCTACTTAGGTCAAGGATTCACCGCATAACCCTAGGATTTAAAACACTCATCTGCTGAGCTGAAAGAAAATAAAAAAATTACTTCTGAAAACTTTCAACTTGATACAGAACAATATCTATGATAACTGAATCTCTTTCTCATTCTGAAATCTGACTCTCCTAATTGAAATCACACTGTTTACTTCAATGCCCTTTCATACAAATAAACACATTTTCTTTCAAAAGCTTGATGAATCTAGTCTAGCAGGTGTATTTTTAGGTGATTCAGCCTATATGGACCATATGTATGACTCTTAACTAAAAACAAGCTTCAACTAAAATGTCACTGGCTTTATCAAATGCAAACAGAACAGTATTTCATACAGGTTGCCACGGTTCTCCACTTATCTGGAGGGAAAATTGGAACAAAAGCACCAGATTAATGGGTAGTACTGGAACAACCCAGTGTGTGACAGAGCCTAGACCATCTCTTACAGAATTCCAGAATATTTTGATTTTGTGTCAGTAGTCTTGATGTCAGTCAGCCACCTGGTGAGGGGATGATGTTTGTGTTGGGAAGTCACAACCTCAATGTAATGGTGAGAGAAAGGTAAATGCGGCATCCACAAAGTGTGGGTGACAGAAGACAGACAGACACTCATCTCATGCCTTTTCTTCTGGCCTGCTAGGGAAGTTTCTGAGAATAGGCAGCTTTTCTCAACACTGTCCCAAAGTGTATGTGCTCTTACCCTCTCTCCCATAAGAAAAATTCCCAATTTTTGTCTTCCTTTTTTTCACACACCCTATGGCACTGTAAATTTTGTTGGTTTTCCTCAGACTATAAAACAGATTAGGGTGGTTTTATTTGCTGTGGTCCTCCCATCTACAAAAAAAAGGGCATGTATAGGAATAGGGCAGCAGAGAACACGCTGAATATTTATGTTGCTGTGAAAACCAGGAGTCTGTGAAGGATGTACATGTGTATTGCTTTGTTTGATTTGTCCTGATTATGACAGTCTGTGAGAAAGAAGTGTCAAGACACAGGCAATTTTGTCTGTACAAGACTGAAAGACACTGTAATACTTTTGCTTCCAAGATGAAAAAGCATGCATCAGACCTGGTAGTTACTGCATAACAGGAGATAGTGGCAGGTAAGGCTTTGCCTTTCTCTAATATATCTGGCCATGGTCCTTTAGATGACAAAGCACCACTCAGATTACTCCCCATTCAGCCTCCAATCTGGCACTCGAGGACTGCAGCTGCAAAATCTGGGAAGAGCTCATTCCCAGCAAATACCACCCAGATAGGCCAAAATCAATTATGGCTAACAGATACTAACGCACTTTAGCATGAAAGAAGTTTTATTGGTGTAAGATTATGTAATGCATGATATATGCCCAAACATATGTCCGCAGACCAGTCATGATGTATTTCAGTTTGGGCAAAAGCCTATGGTTGTTTGACTTAAGTAATAAAAGGGTTTTTAAACCTTTAAGGAGATGACAGAGAATGCCGAACAGATGGAACTGAGAATCCTTTTGTGTTCACAGCACATTTAGGATAAATTTTATGAATTTTATAATATTCACTCAGTCTTTCACTGTTACCTGATACAGCTGACCCAAGTATCTCATACATTTTCTTCACTATGGCATAAGAAACACACTTTCCAAAGCAAATTACTTGACAATGAATACAAAGTATCAAATTATTATTAAAAAATGCAGTTATTAAAATGTTAAAAAAAAAGGAAGTTAAGATGAAGATAATATTATAAAATCCCTCAAAGCAAACTCCCCCTGAATTTAGTAAGAGCAGCTGAAAAAAGCTGATCGCAAGCAGATCATCTAAATTGCAAGGGAAATAAAATTTGTAACTAGAATCTTAGATATTCCAACATAAAAATGCATATTCTACAGCAATGTTAATAAGACTAGTAATAATATTTTTTTAAAAAATTTGAATAAAATATAATGTCTGTGCATATGATTCTATTATGGAAATATCTAGGCACTCATTAGCTTTCATCATTAAGCCCCGTATTAAAAGATTTTTTACTGTGCTGTAGTGCAGATTGATAATGGCAGTTGTTGTCATCATCCAGTTGCTGGATACGGTGCTAAGAATGTCCTGGAGATTAAAAAGATTTATCTGTGACAGACAACTGAAGTGTCACGGGGTGGCCCTGCACATTGAGCTACGGTGGAATAAAATGTCATTCTTTTTTCCATTTATCCCTCAGCCTGCATAAAATACCTAATGGAGAAATTGCCAAGTAAGAAATCATGTTTTGGTGATGTGATCATGAAATAGATTTTTATGAGAAGTATTTTAATTATGATTCAAACTATTCCAGTCCAAGGCTAGGCAGAACCACTGCTGTACGCTGTTACTTCTGCCATGTTGTATTATGCTGTTGGTCAAATCTAGATTTGATTTGCTAGTGTTGCATTGTATATGTTGTTATTAATGCAAATGTAATAACTAGCTTACTTTCGGGAAAGAAAAAATTGTTCTTATGGTCATGAGTGTGCTATGCTACTCTCCTGGACGGTCAAAACACAGCCCTGTTAGCAGTATGGGCAAAGCTAGAAGTAAGGACCTTGGGTGCAGCAAAAGCCTGAATTATGGTATCACAGGGTTTGTAGCTAGGCTGTGTTTCTGAAGAAAACACAGGTAAATTTTGCATGGCTGGCAGACGAAGAAGAGCAAAATAGGCAGGAGTGGAGCAATATCTCTTAAGCTTGTGGGAAGTAAGTGGGTCATGTCTTTTTCTAATGGTGTTTTCTTGGCTTGGTGTCTTGCAAGACAGAATAGAAAAAAGTCGATACACGGAAAAAAGTATTTATTAATTGGGATTTGTGTAGTATTCCCTCAATAGAAGAATTTTATAAGTATGAACTATTTAAAACTTGATGGCATAACAAAGAGTGAGGGAATCCTCTGTGGTCTCCATAGGAGTGTTACCAGACTCACCAGGGAAATGAGCACTTCATTGTCCAGTCCTCCAGAAACAAAAGCAATGGGTTACAGAGGGGTACATATACTTCAGTGTATATATAGAGACACTTCAGTCGTGGGGCACTCTTTATCAACAGAAAACTGCAATTCTTCATCCTCCTTTCTCCAGCATGTTTGAAATCACTCTACTCTTCTAGATTAGAGCTGATCTCCTAACATTTCCTGTCCTCTCTGTTTTAATGAGGAAAGATTAGATGCATTTTCAGAGATTTTTACCCCTTTAAAAGCTTCTGTCCTCTGAACAATGTCAAATGAGAACCGTAGTCCTGTAATGCCAGGATACAAAGCTACACAGATCTCTGTGTTTGGTGAGGGTTATTGTTCTCCCTTTTGTGTTTGAAACAACAGTGAATGAAGTTTGGAAATTCGTTTTCCACCCCCAAAAATTAAGCTAGGAAGTGCTAGTGCACTCACTGGAACCCTGGCCTATATTACAAAAATACTCTCAAATGTCACCCTTTCCACAAGGTTCAAAAGTGCATTTCCTCTCACTTGTAATAAGCCTTTGCTCCTTGTCCTTTGCTGTGTTTTATATTCCTACAGTAATTTTAACAGCATGAAGGTACAGGACCGCAGAAACTTGGCCCTCCTGAACTATATTCCTGTGATCTGACAGAGCTTTCAAATTATTCCTTTCAGAAGCCACAAGGACTATTTCAGTTAGAGTACGTTTTCAATTTATCTCCTACCAAAAGTCTCTAGAGAGCTTCCCAAATATAAATGTGACCAAAGTAAGTGGAACCAAAAAGATTTTGTAAAATCCATTTTTCATTTGTAAATTATATATAGCTTACTAGAAGATACTATATTACTGCAAGGGGGCAATGGGTTCTTTTCCTTAAAGACAAGATTTTAAGCTGAAGATAGAAAGTAACGACACTGCTCTTGAGGTATAACACAAGAAGCATGTCTAGATTTTAAGCCAGATCCTTTGCTAAAACAAAGCAGAGTGATCCCAGCACAGGCAGTAGAGTTCTGCAGATTTATGTCTGCTAGGGATCTGTCTGACAGTGGCAAGTGACTGCAGAGGCAGCCATCTCTCAGTAAAAAGAGAATGCGAAGATCAAAAAAAAAAATGTAATAGGTATTCAAGAGGGATTGCTCAAAACCAAAAAGGCAATAATAAATGCCCTGTACTGGAAACAGGGAGGAATGATACAAGCGAGAGAGAAGAAAAAAAAAAAATTAGTCAATCAGAACCTGCAGAGAAAAGATGATAAGGGCAGCAAAATGTCAAACTGGGCTGAAGCCCGCTGAACGATGCATCAAGAATAAGAATGTAACGCACTTACTAAGCAGGGAAAACTTACAATAGTGAGAATAAACTCATCAATTGAAGCCTCTTATGTGAGGCTCCAAATACCACATGTGTGATTTTGAGGCTCACTTTGCCCTCAGAGACAGGTGTTTTGAACACCTCTCCTGTCAGGGACAATTTTTTACTGCAGTTGATTGATGTCTGTGGTTAGTCAGAAGTATTGCACTTGATAAAAAAATGGTTTTCCGCAGGAAAAGAAGTTGTTCTTCCTTTTGCAATGTTCTACTTCTATAGAGCTTTTCAATTTAAAAACATTGAAAAAATACTAATTGGAAGTTAATAGTTTTGTGTTTCTTTCCCAGTGAGAACCCTGAAGCTTTTTGCATTTCATATCACACCTAGCCTAATAAGTACCAATACCTATAAAATGCAAGGGAAGACAGAAAGAAAAAAAAAGAGATTTAAATGAACCAAGAAATGAGAAAATAAACATTTTTTTTTTTTAAGAATTAGCCTTTAATGTGGAGTACTTAGCTCAAGAAAAGGAGACATTAGTACCACTATGTGTATTGTAGAACTTACTCACATTACCTACTAATTTTGCTTAAATCTCCAGCAATAATTATATTGGCAGGAAAAGTGAGTTACTCAGATGAGCTCACAGCTTGACCTGTAGATAAATATCAGGTATAGGATTGGACATAAAATGCCTCCACATAAATAGAATATGTGCTGGTATATTGAGCCAAAGTAACATACTTTACCTCACCTTTGACGAATGAGCCTATAAAGTTCCTAATGTCAGATAATTGCTGACATGACTGCAAATGCAAGACTTCTTAAAATTAGTAATTGTGCCTATTACCATTTTCCCAAGGGTAAGGGGGTTTATATCCAGCCTGTGTATTACAGCCCAAGAGTGGTTTGGGGGCACTCAGATACAGTGATGTTGGTTGTGGTCCTTGTCTTTCCCCCAGGTTTACCCAGGCATTCATTTTCTTACTCTAGCTCAGTCTTTGTCTTTGTCACGCTTCACATTTTGAAAAGCAGAGTGGAAATCTCCCTTTACTCCTGTTTTCCCCTCTTTGATTACTTCATGTCATTGTTCTCGCAGTTTCGATCTTGCCTCTCAGCTCTGATTCTTTGACGTGCTCTGGTCAGCCTATTATTTTTATACATTGCTGTAGTACCAAACTGAAAACTCTGTCCCATGACCCTTATCAATCCACTTAAGTTTTTTTCCCCCCCTGTTTTTATCTTCTAGGCCAGTTGCTCCTCTTTGGGTTTTGTTTAATGTTGTGAACGCCACAGGATATGGTAGGATATGGTAGTATATAGGGCATGTATGGTAGATACACTTAAATATAGCACAAGAAATTGTAGCTTAACTAACACATTGCAGTTCTGACCTAGGCTGTCAGCCTCAGAGGTTATATATATATGTACACATATATAGGCTTTTAATTAGTCCTAGAAACTGAGAAAACTGACTGAGGGAGGTTTGTTCTAGTCCTGATCCTCAGAGAACACAGACAGAATCTGTGCGCTCCTACTGAATCGGCCTGAATACATTTTTGTCTTAAAACCAGCATTGGTATTAAGACCTACATTTTAATTCCATATTTTATTGTGAATTGCAATGACTAATGAATTTTATTTTTGCAAGTTTTGAGTGTAGTCTGGTTATTCCAAGTTTTACTCTGTCTCTTTTTGTGTACAAGAAAAGATAGGTTTTGTCAGAGTTTTCTAAAAGGATTTTCTAAAGGATGTATCTCAAAAGTCCTCATTCAGTTGGTGCAAGAAAAAACATAGTTATGTATATTTAACTTGAGCTGGTGAGTAGCAAGTACATGGAATATGCTGGATAATTTAAGTGCTCTCTTTCAAAGTCTGATAAATTCCGGTTAGCTGGAGAATTTCTTTGTAATACTGCACCATTATCCACCCTGACAAACTGTATTTATCTCAGTGTGTTAAATCAACCTGTTTCACCATAGCTTAATTCTTGCCATTGTATGTGCATTCTGACATGGGATCTGGGAAATCCTGTGTCTTTCAGATAGTGATTTTCTAAGGAAGCCAACTTTACAATCCACGCAAATATAGCTTTTTAGAGGAGTTATAAGCTGTAGTTTTTGATACCCATATTGTTTGAACCATTATCTCTTCTTGTTTGTATCTTCTTTCTATTTTATATAACTCTACTGAACTAAAAGAAACACAACCATCAAACCTGAACCAAGCAGAACAGAATAAACCTTGCAAAAACTGTATTTGGAGCAGGCTAGTTAAGAAGTCTTTTAAAATTTCATGCAAAGCTGGAACCAGCCCTGGGGAAACCTGGGCAGATGGTACTTTTTTACTGAAACCCATCTCTGCAGCCATATAGAATGTTTGACTTGGAAGGGTCCTTAAAGATCATCTAGTTCCAACTCCTCTGCCATGGCAGGGACACCTCTCACTAGACCAGGTTGTTGAAAGCCACATCCAACCTGGCCTTGAACACTTCCAGGGAGCGGACATCGACAACTTCCCTGGGCAACCTGTTCCAGTGCTTCACCACCCTCACAGTGAAGAATTTCTTCCTAATACCTAACCTAAATCTATCCTCTTTCAGTTTAAAACTGAAAGAGATTTACACCTTGTCCTATCACTACACTGCCTTGATAGAGAGTCCCTCCTCATCTTTCTTGCAGTCCTCCTTTAAGTACTAGAAGGTCTCTATAAGGTCTCCCCAGAGCCTTCTCTTCTGCAGGCATAACGACCTCAACTCCCTCAGCCTGATTATACTGAAGCTGGCTGGGAAACTTGAGATGCAAAACTGCTGAAAATAAAATGCTTCCCAGGGATGTATCCATCACAGTGAAAGATAACTACTCTGCACTAGATTGGTCAAGTGGGACACTGTGATGGGAAGTTAGAGATCTGGGGTAAATTCCCCCTGCCTGAATTTGGAGTAAAGTTTAAATTTTCGCTTCCATATTCCATATGAATAACTGATCTTTGTGGTTCCTAACCTCAGTTAGGGAGGTCTCAGTGCTTCTGCCTCCTCCTACTTTCCTCTAGCACCTGTCAGAGACTCCTCCTTTGTCCCATGCTGAGCCTCCTGCACTCTCCGTAAGCTTGTGTCCACGCCTTGCTCAAGCCATGGCACTGCCACCTTCAGTTGATGTTGCCACATCTCAAGCTCTGCTTAAGTGCTGCCTCCTCACCTTCTTCTGATCTCTGTCGCTTTTGCATCTCCCTGGGCTACATTGTGGACCACCAGTGCCGCCTTCTTGCAGGAGCCCTGGCTTTAGTTGAGGGCAATGCTGGATAAGCTGAGCTTTGTTCCTTGTCTCCCCTTCATCACTGGTGTGACTACTTAACGGAGTGTCACTGACAGATTGGAAAACAGTGCTCTAAACAGCAGCACTTCAAAAGTGTCTTTCTCTCTCACTCTCTCTGAAGCAAAACCAAGTGCCAAAGCTGTGTGAGATGATGTCAAGAGGAAGACGAGAGAAATGAGCTCCACTTAAGCTTTAGGTTCATTTGAATTGACAGTGAAAAGCAGAACTGACACATCTAACTCCAGGCAGTCAGTGGCATCAATCTCCACAGAACCTCCACGGAACTATTACATCGGTATAAGAAGAATAGATAACAATTGTTACTATTATCTAGCATAAACAGATAACTCTGAGAGACCTTATCAAGTTTGCTTTTAACAGAATCTCAGTCATTAGTCTGCCCTGCTGATACATGGGTCACACAAAATAAGTCTGTATTTAAATAAACACCCTATTTTTTAATACTGCATTTTAAGAGGTAGAAAACAAGTACACTGCATTTGGGAATAGGAAGCAGTTATTTTTTTTTTCTTTCTAGTCAAATTATTCACATTCAGCAGGAAAGAAATAGCACTTCATAAAAGAGTTTATAAAGAGAACTACAGTTTTAAAAACAAATCTGATATTGTGGCAAAGAAGTAATTTTTGAGTCTTTTAAGATACCTTCCTATTATTCCTTAAAGGCTGTTCTGGAAACTAATTCCTGCATAGCTAAATTATATGTATGATGCAATTCCTGCAGGGGAAATGTCTGAAACTGGTACAGAACCTCACCTCCCCCTTCTTCTAGCTAAAGACTTGGGATCACTCTTCCTGTGCAATACCCTGCCGGTCTCAGGAAGAAATTAAATGCTGCTGGCGTTGTGAAGATTTATAAGAAAAATCAGTAATCACTGTGGATAATCATGCTGTTCACGCAGCCCTAAGCATTTGAAGTCTCTTGCTCACCAACGTTTTATTTTGTAGTTCAGTATTATTCATCATTATTTGCTGCCCTTAGGACTTAAGTTTTTCTGTTAATATTTAGCACAGCACATTATTTTAAGTGAATTTTATGTTCTTGCCCCGCTGTCACCACACTACTGTGTCATAGTTATTAAATATAACTCTTCCATTATTATATTCTTAAGTCATTTTTGGCAACCATGGCTATTTTTGTGTGTGTGTTATTTTCCATCTCATGCATGTTTAATTACCGTATCTTTTAAATATTTTTAGCAGAGACATATCACACGTGGCTTAAATTGGACAGTTGTTTATAAACCACTATGGGAATGGCGCCTTGAGAAGCATTCTCCTCATAGCATATTTATTTGTTTTTGATTTTGGTTTAGAGTAAAAGGAAATTTTCTAAGTTGGGCCATGTTTGCCCATCTTTTCACAGAGATGAATTTCTCTGAAAAGAAGGAGAGCCAGTGGCAGCTCTGGATCTCCACTGATGCTCTTGGAAAAGATCTGAAGTGGAACATGGATAGTACATGAATCTGTGCATATCTCTTCCCATCAATAAGCTAAGATATGCCTCTTAACAGCAGCTATGAAATCCTTATCCAGACAGACCAGGCACTAAAAAGTGAACAGATCTCATAGGTCTCTCTTGCCTTCTCCCTCAGTCAAAATAGGGGTTTATTATATTCTCTTTCCTACTCTGGAGTAGAAGTGGCTTTGTTTGCCTTAACCACAGTGGACCACCATGGATGACCGTGGACATGCACACCTCTAACAAGAAGGCAATCTGTGCACAAATGAGGCTCTAGTGAATAAAAGAGGAAAGCAAAGAAACCTTGGAAAGCCATTTAAAAATCTCAATGTTTCACTCTAGCTGCACCTGCTTTTTATAGTACCTTCCAGTGAGTGCAAATATTTAATTCTTTCATAATTTCAATATGATTTTGAAATAATCTCCTGCTTTTGAAGAAAAATACCCATTTTCTTTGCAAGTAGCAGTCACAATGGGTTGTATATCCAGGCAGGCCATTCATTATCAACTCTTGTATTGCACAGAGGCTCTTATTCAGTAGAGTTGGTCAGCTATAAATGAGTATTGCAGACCTCTCTCAGTCAGCAGATCCAAACAGGTCTTTGTAGTCATTTCCAGCATATCTGTAGTCCTTAATGGAATTGCCTGTGCTCATGTGAAGTAACATCTGCCTCTGAGTTTGTCTGCTCTTGATCTTATCTTCTTCCATTACCTGTTCAGATCTGAACTGTGAATCTAATATTCATATTTTTTTTCCCAAGAGGGATGCTCAGACTGTCCTTAATGACCTGAAACCCAGGCCACAGGGAAGACTAGGCTCTGCACATTTATGTGCCCTCTGAGCAGTCTAAACTTACTGCAAGATTAAATCCCATCTGCTCCTGCAGCATTTAACAGAAAGGAGCCACGAAGCAGCACTCTGCCCCCATAATAACGCCTGCTGAGTGTCCAGAACATTTTGTTAGCCCAGAGGCTCCTTGCCCAGCAGCAGGTTGTAAAATGTAGTGGTGAAATGCATCTTTCCATGTGTACTGTGCCACAATCAGCAGGGGAGGTTTTCTTTCAGTGTTTCCCCAAGTCTAGACCTGAGGCTGCTGCTACAGCCAGAGAGAAACTGGAAAATTCATCGCTGGTCTGTGGTCAGGACCACTCCGTAACGGCATTGTAGGTACAATCAACGAATCCCATTTTGCTACCAATGGACAATGAAAATGAGAATTTCACAGCCTGACCCTTTCTTATTGGGCACCTACATGCATCATCTGCTTGTTATAAGATGCTGTTATTTTCCCTACAATTCTGTGCTACCTTTCAGTTTGCATTCTGCAAAGCAGACCAACTATTTTTGCTCAAATTCAGTTCTAGCCATTGCGACTCCAAATGAAGTCTTGTTTAAAAGAACAATGACCGAGGCTTAGCCACTGATCACCAGCCGTACTTTTTGAAAAAGTCAGATAAAAAGCTTAAAAAATCCAGCCTCAGATTGAGCTGTTAATCATGAATACAGTAGGTTGACTTGGAAAGAAGTTTGCTAATGCAAGCAGCGTGAAAGACCAGCATGAATGCCACGTGAACAGCAGCAAACTCAAAGTAATTTACTGCAGTATTCAAGGTTGATGTAGTTATTTATAGATTTGAGATCCATTTAAATTCAATGAGAAATGCAGATTTAGAGAGGCAGAGAATTCCAAAGTTGTCATTTACGACTGAGATTAAATGACGGAGAAATTGTATGCGCGTGATAAAACTACATGTGGGCCTAATTTGTGTCAATAGAGATGCACGTCAGTAATTGTTTGCATGCAGTCAGGAAAATCTAAGCTGTTATGGCAGTGCTAAGTATTGATATTATGAAAATATATGAGGAGCTGGGCAATACACTGAAAAAGAATTCTGAAAAACAAAGTGTAAAATTAATCATTTTCAAAAGCTTAAAAATTATATATGCTAGGATTGTTTTCTATTAATTTTATTAATTTAGGTGTTTGGCAACAAGTTGTTAAAGCCTGCCACATAAACCTATCATTCCATTTCAATCTATTCAGCTAGCAACGACCAGATCTTACTTTTTCATTTCTGTTGATATACATCTATTTAAATTAATATAGAGAGTCAAGCAAAATGTAGGACTTGCTCAATGTGTCTATGAAGGCTGGGGAACACTTTTTTTGCTAAGAATGTTTTACCTTGAAATTTCTTATGCAAACATGCCAAAGGTAATAGTCCTTGTTTAGGGATTGGAATTAGACAGACTAAACCTGCTGTATTTTAACAAAAAATTTCCTCTTGACCTCCCAATTTCCTTGCTTTTTTACTGCTGAAACTGCCTATTTAGATTGATCCTACATATCCTATAATTTATGAAGACATCTGGCTTTTTTGTCACCAAACACTGGTCCTGCAACTGAAGCTGAGGTCTTGTTTCTGCAGAATATTTAACTACCAGTTTAGCAATGAAATGCCACTGAATTGCACTGAAGCCAGTACCAGAGGCCTTGGGAAAAGTTAGTAAGTGGGGCTGAATATTCACGACTGTGCCTTTAAATTTGCTTCTAAGTAAGTCTGTGATAAGATAGAGAAGTAGCATTTTCTTTAGTGCTTTAGCGGAGATTAAGGGCTAATTTTAAAAATAAATTCTATATGTGTTCTCAGTTAAATCCTTTTTTTTTTTTTTTTTGCATTGGAGTAGGGAGCAGTACATTATTTAGGAATGCTCCAGTTATGTGTTGCATAAGATAAATGACCATGGCCAAGAGGAGATGCAGTCTGAGACTGTGACCTCAGGACATTACGTGGGAGGACACAGCAGGTTGGTTGTTGTCAGGAAAGCTAAAGTCCTCTGGCTCTTCTGGGAAATCTTAGCCAAAGTAATTTTTGCAGTAAAAAAAAATAAAAATAAAATTGAGGAGCTCGGATTTGTAAAAATTCAGACTTCAGGCAAAAGACTCAAGCATGTACTTATTGTTCCTTTTAGCCTTTCCAAACATGGGTCCTTAGTATATTCACACAGTGTGATGAGGAGGACACTTCCCAAAGCCCAGCTGAGTTTCACGCCAACAACACCCCCAATAACACTGCCTGAGGTCCTCAGGTATCTCTTATTTAGCAGCTTAGTATAAATCTTTACAGACTAAGAATTTTAGTAAATCTAATCTGTATTAGCAACAATGATGTAAGTGAACCCCAAACCAGATTGCAAAATTCTCCATTTCAGCTGTTTCTGCTAATGATCTTCATCTTTTCCCTATCAAGCTGGAGACCTTGACTTCAGTAAAGCATTTGACACAGTCTCCCACAGCATCCTTGCTGCTAAACTGAGGAAGTGTGGTCTAGACTCTCGTGCAGTGAGGTGGACTGTGAACTGGCTAAGGGGAAGAAGCCAAAGAGTCGTGGTCAATGGGGCGGAGTCTGGTTGGAGGCCTGTATCCAGTGGAGTCCCTCAAGGGTCGGTACTGGGACCAGTATTATTCAATATATTCATCGATGACTTGGATGAGGAACTAGAGAGTACTATCAGCAAGTTTGCTGATGACACCAAGCTGGGAGGAGTGGCTGACACACCAGAAGGCTGTGCTGCCACCCAGCGAGATCTGGACAGGCTGGAGGGTTGGGCGGGGAAAAATTTAATGAAATATAACAAGGGTAAATGTAGAGTCTTGCATCTGGGTAGGAACAACCCCAGGTTCCAGTATAAGTTGGGGAATGATTTATTAGAGAGTAGTGTAGGGGAAAGGGACCTGGGAGTCTTGGTGGACAGCAGGATGACCATGAGCCAGCAGTGTGCCCTTGTGGCCAGGAAGGCCAATGGCATCCTGGGGTGTATTAGAAGGGGGGTGGTTAGTAGGTCGAGAGAGGTTCTCCTTCCCCTCTACTCTGCCCTGGTGAGACCCCATCTGGAATATTGTGTCCAGTTCTGGGCCCCTCAGTTCAAGAAAGACAGGGAACTGCTGGAGAGAGTCCAGCACAGGGCAACTAGGATGACTAAGGGAGTGGAGCATCTCCCTTATGAGGAAAGGCTGAGGGAGCTGGGGCTCTTTAGTTTGGAGGAGACTGAGGGGTGACCTCATTAATGTTTACAAATATATCAAGGGTGAGTGTCACGAGGATGGAGTCAGGCTCTTCTCGGTGACAACCAATGATAGGACAAGGGGTAATGGGCTGAAACTGGAATATAAGAGGTTCCGTTTAAACTCGAGAAGAAATTTCTTCTCAGTGAGGGTGACAGAGCGCTGGAACAGGCTGCCCAGGGAGGTTGTGGAGTCTCCTTCTCTGGAGACATTCAAGACCTGCCTGGACATGTTCCTATGTAGCATAATCTAGGCGTTCCTGCTCTGGCAGGGGGATTGGACTTGATGATCTTTCGAGGTCCCTTCCAATCCCTGACATTCTGTGATTCTGTGATTCTGTGAAGCGTATCTTTAAACAAAACACTCCAGTTAACACAAAGATACACAGACTTTTGGGGAATTGGTCAAGGAACAGGCTGCATACCTGAGAGATTATCTCTTCCTTCCATTGTGTTAAGTTTTAAAAAGATATTGCAGCTTCTGCTAAACTTTGCCTTAGGCAAATATAAGTAAACCCTCTCTGGAAAGACAGGTAAGAGCAATGAAAGGGAAGGGAAAGGATGGAGTGATAATGCTTCACAGGGGTGGTTATGGAGATTACAGACACTCAGTTCTTACACATTTACCCAATGCCCTTGCTTTTGCACAGCTTTTTTTTCTGAATATATTATTGTCTCATTCAAAAGAGGATACACCATACCTTCTAAGTAGAAATTGCAAGTATATTTTGTCTCTCTTTTCTTCTCTCTCTGGCCTGTTGCACAGCCTGTGTGGCACAGCAAATAGTGTCCTGCAGAACCCTGATGTGCAGGAACATCAACTGGGGCTTTTAAGCACTCTGTTTCTCTGACTTCTAGTAACCTATAGTCCCAATCACTGAAGGGAGGATGATGTTTTGATGAACTGAGCTGAGTGTTTTTTCTAAAACTGTCGGATGGAGTGCAAGTGCCTGAAATTCCAAGGTGGGGATTAAAGCAGCCTTTTAGAAAAGTGGCAAGGGAGATTTCAGCCCTGAGTTTTCATCTCCCTGAAGCCATTAGGGTTGTAAATATGTAATTTAGGGCATGAGCTTACTGAAGAGTTTAATAAAATTGAACATCTTGAAGGTGGCTGACAGAGTGCACAAAAACAATGCCTAGGCACTGATGAGGTGCACAGGAGCACTGCATACACTTCCAAAATAATTAAGAAATCACTTGTTTATTCAGGAAGCCTACACTCTAGAGAAGCAAAGCTGACATGGCTTGTAAACTGCAGGGAGAGTTTCTCCACAATACTTCTTAAAAGAATACCTCTACAATATTCTGTCTAGAAAACAGTAAGTTCCTACACGACTTAAAATGAAAGACTTTTTTGCTGCCTACTAGTAGGCTGGACTGTGTCAACCCATGGAAGTAGAGTAGGATATCAATTATCTATTAAAGAACATCTGAGGCAGATGATGCCCAAAATCCTAATGATGGCCAAAGTGGGCCCATGTGAGCCTCATGAGGTTTGTCAAGGCCAAGTGTAAGGTCCTGCACCTGGTTTGGGGCTGTAGCTGGTATCAATATTGGCTGGGAGACGAAGTAATTGAGAGCAGCCATGCAGAGAAGGACTTGGGGACAGTGGTGGACGGAAAGCTGGACTTGATCCAGCAGTGTGCACTTGCAACCAGAAAGCCAATTTCATCCTGGCCTGCATCAAAAGAAACATGGCCAGCAGGTCTATGGAGGTGATTCTATCCCTCTACTCTGCTCTGGTGAGACCTCACCTGGAGTAACGTGTCCAGCTCTGCACAGGAAAGGCATGGACCTGTTTGAGTTGGTCCAGAGAAGGGCCACAAAAATGATCAGAGGGCTGGAACACCTTTCCTGTGAGGGAAGGCTGAGACAGTTGGGGCTTTTCAGCCTGGAGACGAGAAGGCTCCAGGAAGATCTTATTGTAGCCTTTTGGTACCTAAAGGATACTATAGGAAAGATGAGGACAAATTTTTTAATACAGCCAGTTGCAACAGGGCAAAGCGTAATGGTTTTAAACTAAAAGAGGGTAGATTTAGACTAGACATAAGGAGACTTTCAAGGTCAGGTTGGACTTTGCTCTGAGCAACCTGATCTAGTTAAAGATGTCCCTGCTCCCTGCAGGGAAGTTGGACTAGATGACCTTTGAAGGGCCCTTCCATCCCATCCATGATTCTGTGATTCTATATTCCATACCAACCTTCACCACACATGGAAAAATATCCACTCAACACCTTCTTATTCCAAAGATATTAAGTCCTCCTTTGCAGCACATATGAGCAGTTATTTGTAAGAAACACTGAATTCTTCGTCAGCCTCCACACTTCGGAGTCAAAAGACTTTATTATAATTAAGTAGCACATTTGTAGTATATGCAAATCAAGCAGGCACCCTAAGGAGAAAACACCTTTGAACTTGTGTCTCTGAAACCAATAATACAATTACTTGACCGTTTCTTCTTAAAAGATGATTGCTGAATGAAAATCAAAATCTTCTGCAGTACCTCATATTAGGCACTCAAAATCAAAATTTCCAATTGTGCTGTAGCCCACAGCCAAATACTGATCTCTTTGATCATGATAGATTAGTAATCGAGTAGAACAGCAGCTGGTCCAAACAATTTTAGTGGACTTTAGATCTTGCCCTAAAATTTTGTGAAAGCTACTGAATCTAAGCGAAAATAAATGGTAGGGTTCTGACACCATGCTAAGCAATGTTCCATTTGGGAACTATTTGTGTTTGTGGTCTTTTTTCTCTTTAAATACTGCAGTGTTCTGTGAGATTTCAGAGTTTGCTGGAGTAATGCTCCTTTTTTTTCCAACAGCTGCATTTATAATTCTGTTGTTTCTCTGAGCCAAGCAAGCAGCCAAGCTTACTCTTGTTACTATTATTGTAGCAACAATACAAAAGTTAGGGCATTTTTCAAAATTAAGCCTATTGGAAATAATCCATTTTTGCAAGCAAAGAAAGATAACGGCATCAGGCTTAACCACTTAGTTAATTCACAGTCCTTAGAAAGCTCCCAGAATATGCAGCAGTTGTCGATTAACTCCTCTCTTAAAGCCAGTCAGTCTTCTTTTAGGGTATGGTTAACAAACAGTGGTCCGATTAAAAAAAAATAAACTAACAAGAACTCCTGATATACCTACTATCCTCACTAAACAGATTAATGGACATGATGATCCAGCCTCAACAATTCTGTGATTCTGCGACCCAAAGTCCTTTTCTGATATCTTTGTATGCATTGAAGACAACACTGTGTTCAGTAAAATGGACAGTACTTCTTCTTGAATCAGAACACAATTCTATGAAAAAATATTCAAATTTCCAACTAAGTAGATGCCTACAGACACAGGCATCCATCAAACTTTTCAAAACCATCCAGATACTTAGGCATATATTTTGAATATCTTGCCCCAAGTGTTTCGTGATTTTTTTTTCAACATGGAAGTTATTAGCTACTGAAATAATCCATAACAAGGAAGAAGCATTTACCCCAGACCTTCTTTGTACCCTAGAAAATGCTATTTTATTATTATGGTGTTTACCAGAGCCTAATATTAGCCTCCAGAAGTTAACTTGCTTATACATCTTTGAAAGTGAAGAAACAGGGAAGAGAGAAGAGAGAAAGAGGCTTGTCAGAGCACAGGTTAGAAACTGAGTTGAAGTTCAGTTGTTTTGACTTATCCTTTAAAGTAAGCATATCTCACTATAGCAATCAGAGCAGGAAGGTAGGGAGATTAGCTCAGGTCTCTGAATCCAGTTACACAGCAATTTAATCCCCCCAAAAGCAAAGTAGGAAGACACAAGCTTAAATCCATGCCTCTTTGTAATTCTTGCCTAGTCTGGGTAATTCACACCTACCATCATTTATTAGCAAAAAAATCATACATACACCTTCGAACATCATCACCTGATAGATCCTGAGACAGCACTCAGAACTTGTGATGAAAACTTGTGCATGCCCCAGATCCGTTGAACTGTGGGTAGAATTAGTCATGCTGGTTGACAGAGTTAATTGGAATTCAGTCTTTTTCTATTTCAGTGAGTTACTGATTGACTTTGCTTTTACAAGTCTAAATTATTCATGGAAGAACCTACGAAAATGAATTTCAGCCTCTTGGTTATTTATGAAATGTCCACTGTGACATGTGCAGCTTGTGATTAATTACTGGAATAGCATTTGTTGTTTCATGAAAACAACCACTGCACGCTTTTCAAGCAGGAGAATAATGCCAAATACACTGCATTTTCAAACATCACTTGGGGCTGGGGAAGGGAAGAAATTGATTTTCACTGACATGTTGCTATAGATCTATATGTACAATAAAAAATCACTGCATTTCTAGAGGACATGCATGTACACTCTAATAAATTGCAGATTAAAAAAATAATAAAAAAATAAATATTTGAGTTCAGATGAGTGGGCCGTTACCACGTCACAAGTTCAAGCTGCTGCAAAAGCTTACCTTAATCCATTCAGTCTGTCTTGTTCCTTTTAAAAGAATTATTCGTGTGCTGAGAAGCATTTCCAAATATGAGAATTGAAGTCAATTAAAAAACTTATTAGCCAGCACATAGCAGCTTACTTTCTTTTAAATATAAGAGCATATGTTAAATTTAGGCTGCTTTATCAGAGGCAACCTGACAGGGTAAAAATCTTTATGCTGACATCCAGCCCTTGAGCTGTGCATATACATAAACTAATTTAAACCTTATACCATCCTATCGTCCTCTCATCTGAGACAGTTAGGTACATGCTTATCTTTCAGCAATACCATACATTTAGCAATATGGGTAAACACAGTGTCTATAGCTCCTCCTGTACTGGAGCTACAGATTTTGTGTTGTGGCATTGTAGAGCATAAAAGACTGAAAAGTACCCAGGATGGACCTAGAATTTACAGATATCCTAGCAAGAATGAATTGCCAAGTGCTTTCTAGCCTTAGTTGCTCTTCAGTAGATGGCACTGTAACAGCATTTGAACTGAATTCCTGAATATGTTTCAAATATTACATTGTAGATATAAATTAGTCCTTAACATTGAAATTTGACATTTCAAGATAAATGTCTATTTTTAAATGTTGGTTGTTTTTTTTTTTTGAATACGTACGAGGGAAAAGAAGGCAAAGAAAAAATAAAGTAATATATCACTGGGTTGGGATACTTCATTTCTGATTACTCCATATATATCCAATAACAATATGATTATTTTAAATTAAACTAAAATGCAATGCATCCTTTTTTTTTTATTATTCACATATTCATAACATTTGTCTTTTAGAGCAATCTGTCGTGATGCTTAAATGTATGTTATGCACTTCATGGGAAGAGATTTTGTCAAGCTAGGTACTACATTTTCTTTCCGGATATTTGACTAGTCTTGTGTAAAACTGAGAACAGAATTGAGCCACCCTATCTATCATTCTCTATTTAGCACTTCTTGGAAGCCTTTATACTTTAATAAATACAGTGGATATGGACATTTGGCGTTGGATCTATACTTGGCTTTGATATCAATCTTTCAAATATTAATTTAAAGCTGAATGCAAAGGCATTTACTCTATCCTCCAGACACCAACTAAGTGGCCGGCTCGACCACTTCCTATCCCTCCTTCATGTCAGTGTCTGATCCCCTTTCCGATTCATCCCTTATAACTCTTATTCCTTTCTCAGCCATCAGTTCTCTAACTGATTTATCTTAAGCCAGATGCTTCTTCCACTGTTAATCCTCAGCCAGCCCCTAATTTCTACCTCCACCATTTTTACTTTGCTATTTGCTCCTTACGAGGCAACTACAGCACTGAGCACTGTCATGGGACCCTACCTCACTCTGACACTCCTCAGGGGACCAAAGGCAGGTGAAAAGCAGACATGTCAGAGTTAAGTGGAAGAACCATCCTGCACAATATTACAGTCACAGAACAACTGAGTATGGGCTGTTTGAAAGAAATATGAGTTCTGAGAAGATCTGAGAAGATGCATGCCCTTTCTGAAACTTTAGCTGATGTAATTGGTACAATTTATTAATATGGAGTGGATTACTGAATTATCTATTCTAGATTAAATGGATTTTAGACAAATAAAAATTTAAAAACATTTTTCCAAGGAAAGAAAAAAGTATTTTCAAATGTCCATATTAATTTTTTTTAAACCTCAGAAACACTCTTAATCCTTCAACGTTTTCCTTCTCTCTCCCCAAAGCATTCTTCTTTCCCACAAGAAACGTAAAAATAATTGAAGTAGCTCAGAATTCAATGTCTGCATTATTAGGGCTACAATTCTATATAATGTATAATACACAGATATTGAGAAAGAGGGTACTGCTTTGAGTTACATTTTCCTGACTTGTGAAGATAACGTTAGCTCCAGCTGCTAGAATAGTGAGAACTCTTTAAATAGTAAAGTAGGCAGATAATGAGAAGCAAGAGTGACCATCAAAGTCCTGTGTGTCCCTTGAGGAATATGGGAATTAAATACTTTGTTATAAAGCATTTAAGTTTTCATTTAATTGATGTAATATCTGTTTCTCTGAGTCAGCACTGCACTTGGCTAAAGGTACTTTTGCTGAGGTACTTTTGCTGAGATCAATAAAACAACAAATGTGGTTGAAGTTCATGAATCACAGCAATGCTGAATTACTTTCTGTTTGCATAGAGCCCACCACACCCCCAAATTCAGTGTCTGAATGATGAAGCCTGAGCCTGATGAAGTCTGAGACCTAGACATTTGTGAAGAAAGAAAATAGCTGAACATCTTCAAAGTCAAGGGACAAGCCATGCAACCATATATAACCAAATATATAAATGTAACCAAATGAATCTATTGTATGTTGGGGTTTGGGGATCAGAGAACTAACAGAAGTCTGTGTGAAGTGTCAGAAAAATTATGGCTGGCAACATTCTAGTCTGGAGAGGAGAATGCTGAGAGGGGATCTAATTAATGTGTGTAAATATATGAGGGCTGGACTTCAGGAAGGAAGGGACAACCAAGTTGCTTGGTGGGTAGATGACAAGAGAGGGACAGACCATCTAATTGTCTAGCCTAGGCCATAATTGAACACAGAATGGAGCGTACATGGAAACACCTCAGAGCTCGTGGGGTGAATAACCAAAAAAATGGGAACATGTGCTCGTTATAGAGAAGTCATACTCTGAAGACCAATCATAAACACTTCCCGTTTTGGCTAAAGTTGTATGAAACAGTTATAGTGACATATTACACCTGATGAATTACTTACCATTTTATCTGGCTTCCATGAAGCATCTATCAAACCTTTTAGTCATCTGAGAAAATCTGGAAATTATCTCACTAAGTGTGCTTGAATAAGATTTTTTATAATACAAAGGAATAAACTACAAATTTGTGTAATTTTCATAATTTATCTGTGTAATGTCAGGAAAAAGATGCTATCCCTCTCCCTATCAAAGAATACCACTACTTTTTATTAAAATCTGTCCCCTTATTTCATATACATGTAGTCAGTTTAATGTTAGGAAGCCCAGGAGTAGAAAAACAGACAAGACCAGAATTCTATCTCAGATCAGGTATCCAAACTTACTTCTCAGAAAAAGTCCACTTAAATGAAAGTAAAACTGGTATGATTTTGTGCAGGGCTAAAGAATCACATAGGAACTATACAGGCCATATTACATTGTTTTTGCTATCACAGAATCACAGAATGTCAGGGGTTGGAAGGGACCTCAAAAGATCATCTAGTCCAGCTGCGCTGCCAGAGCAGGATCACCTACAGCAGAGCTCACAGGAACACATTCAGGCGGGTTTTGAAAGTCTCCAGAGAAGGAGACTCCACAACCTCCCTGGGCAGCCTGTTCCAGGGCTCTGTCACCGTTAGAGTGAAAAAGTTTTTTCTAATATTGTTGTGAAACCTCCTATGTTCCAGCTTATTTCCATTGCCCCTTGTCCTATCACTGGACGTCAATAAGAAGAGCCTGGCTCCGTCCTCCTGACACTAACCCTTGACGTATTTATGAACATTTATGAGGTCACCTCTCAGCCTCCTCTAAGCTAAAGAGACCCAGCTCCTTCAGCCTTTCCTCATAAGGGAGATGTTCCACTCCCTTAATCATCTTTGCGGCTCTGCGCTGGACTCTCTCCAGAAGTTCACTGTCTCTCTTGAGCTGAGGGGCCCAGAACTGGACACAATATTCCACGTGCGGCCTCACCAGGGCAGAGTAGAGGGGCAGGAGGACCTCTCTTGACTTACTAGCCACCCCCCTTCTAATACACCGAAGGATGCCATTGGCCTTCTTGGCCACGAGGACACATGGCTGGCTCATGGTCATCCTGCTGTCCATTAGAACCCCCAGGTCCCTTTCCCCTACGCTGTTCTCCAGCAGGGCAGTCCCCAACCTATACTGGCACATGGGGTTATTCTTTCCCAAGCGCAAAATTCTACACTTGCCCTTGTTGAACTTCACAAGATTTCTCCCCACCGAGTCCTCCAGCCTATCTAGGTCTCTCTGAATGGCTGCACAGCCTTCTGGTGTGTCAACCAGTCCTCCCAGTTTTGTGTTGTCAGCAAACTTGCTGACAGCGCTCTCTAATCCCTCATCCAGGTCATTGATGAATATATTGAACAGCACTGGTCCCAGTACTGACCCCTGAGGGACTCCATTAGACACAGGCCTCCAGCCAGACTCTGCCCCATTGACCACAACTCTCTGACTTCTTCCCTTCAACCAATTAACAACCCACCTCATTACTCGGACATCCAGACCACACTTCCTCAGTTTAGCTACAAGGATGTTGTGGGAGATGGTGTCAAATGCTTTACTGAAATCCAGATAAACCATGTCCACTGCATGGCGACCATCCATCCACCTGGTTATGTCTTCATAAAAGGCTATCAGGTTGGTCAAACATGACTTCCCCTTAGCAAAGCCATGGTGACTGCTCCTAATAACCTTCTTATCCTTGACATGCCTAGAGACAGCGCCAAGGATAAGTTGTTCCATCATATATATATAGTCATAGAATGGTTTGGTTTAGTTTGGTTTGGTTTGGTTTGGAAGGTCCCTTAGAGATCGTCTAGCTCCAACCTCCCTGCCATGGGCAAGGACACCTCCCACTAGACCATGTTGCTCAATGTCCCATCCAGCCTGGCCTTAAATATTTCCAGGGAGAGGATGTCCACAACCTTCCTGGACCACCTGTTCCAGTGCCTCATCATCCTCACAGTGAAGAAGTCATTAAAAGTACAACATTGCCTTGGCTTTCTCCCAAGGAAATAGTGTATGTACAGCCATGCTGTGCAGCTGTCTACTGGTGTCCAATCAATAATTCCTGAAATTGTTGGTTAATTTCAGACTAATATGAGCATTGTGAAGGGTTGTATAGGACACAAAGTTTGCATGTTTCATGAGATAAACAGAGCAATAGAAGACAAAAATTTTGGCTTGCTGAAGGAAGCCTGCAGTGTCAGATCAGCTGCATTATTAGACTTCAGATACCTCAGGGAAGCTACCTTGCAACTCACACAGCTTGGAATTTGTGTTTAACTAGTTATTGACTATTACAACCACAGGTCACAAAAACTCATTAAACCGAGCTTCAGCACCTCTGCCTCCAGAATTAGCTGCTTTTCAGAAGGTTTTTAGAAGCCCAGGCCTAAGGTTATCCATATAATTATAATGGAAAAGCTGTGTTTACAAGGTTCAAAACTGGTCTCACCTAATTTTTTTTTTTTTTTTTTGAAACGGATTATATGCTTTTGGCACATACTTCTACACCAACAGATTTAAAACTGAAGGCCTGTACTTGATCTGGTTATCTCCATATAAATATGTGCAATGATTTGTTAACAGTGGCAAATGGCCTATTAGTTACTCAATGTACATAAGAGACTACTTGCCCAGATGTTTGTGCATGTTTCCTTAAAATTTTAATCAAAAAATATAAAAGAATAACTGTCCTGTAGCTCTTGTGCAAAGATCTCTGTTCCTGAGCAAGGCTGCAGTGGGATTATGCGGCAGAAGGAATCTCTAGAGACACTGTGACTGACTCACAGCAGCAGCAGCTGAAGAGACTTCATATTTCCCTCTAAGCACAGGAATTTAATTCAGATTAATAAGAAAACAGATTTATTTTTTTTTCTTGGGAGAATTTCTGTGCAAGCAGAGATACTGGCACAATACTGCTGTCAAATTTTTAGATTTTATTATTTGTGCAGCATTTTACTGACAACAGAAATGCCTCCAAAACAGCCCTTTTTCTCCCTGTTACCTATCACTGCCTCCAGAATGTCTTTTGAAGGTAATGCCCATTCTTCTTTCACTGGCTTTAATGTTGCCTTCTAATCTGGGAACATAAACCTTCCTTCAGATAATTTAGATTGCTCGTCCTGAGAATAGAATCACCCTCAATCACATTGCCTGAACTAGTAGCTGTAACCCTAGTAGAAGTAACTTAAACAATTTTATTATTTCCAATGCTTTTCAGACACATTGAGGTCAGATCTTATTGATCGCTTGCTTTGCACACATTCATGCACTCAACAGG
Source organism: Trogon surrucura (assembly GCA_020746105.1). NCBI lineage: Eukaryota > Metazoa > Chordata > Aves > Trogoniformes > Trogonidae > Trogon > Trogon surrucura. The sequence goes on along the minus strand of CM036617.1, from coordinate 28,912,527 downwards.
GATGTGAGCAAAGTTAAGTGCATCATCATCCTGAAAACGTATTAAGTGATTCTGACATTTATGTGAGGGGAGTTGTCCCTTTTCTGCAGTAGATCATTTTGGATCGATTTAGCTATTATCATAAAGGAAAGTAATTCCAGTTCAATGTTCTTACCTGGTTTTTGGGGCTTTTTTTTCAGCCATTCACCTCTTCTCCTACAAGTGAAGCCAGATAACTTTGAGCTTTAAAAGATGAGAACAACTGGAATAAAACCCCAGATATCAGAACATATTAGGGCAGAGGCCTTGGAATATGATCCACATTTAGACTTGTAGCAAAGTGCTTCTGAGGAAGGGTGATCAATGTGGCTTTTAATACACTTTGACACCATATTAAACCTCAGATATTAAATGTCCAGGGCAGTCTTTGACCTTTGATCCTGCTTCTTCCTGATACCTTTTAGCTGGTGCCAGAGTCCTATATAGTTCTATCTACACCAGTTAGATGTTAATGAATTAAGCTTTACATTTGTCCAACATCCAGATCATTTTACTGTGAATCAGTCGCTTTCCAAGTGCAGGAAAGATTTTGGCACTGACAGTTCTCGGCCCTCTTCTGTCTGCTGGCAGAGCTCCTATGTAGAAACAAAGGGCTTAAAAATGGACCAATACATAGTGCACATTGCAAGAAAACAAAGAGGGGTTAACTTTGTGCAAATACATATCACACATTAAGAAAAAAAGTAAAGATCCTGTAATGTTCTGGTAGCACAGTGATTCACCACTGGGAAACTGCTAATTGCAGGAATCATAGAATTGTCAGGATTGGAAGGGACCTTAAAGATCACCTAGTTCCAACCCCCCTGCCATGGGCAGGGACATCTCCCACTAGATCAGGCTGCCCAGAGCCCCATCCAGCCTGGCCTTAAAAACTTCCAGGGATGGGCCTTCCACCACCTCTCTGGGCAACCTGTTCCAGTGTCTCACCACCCTCATGGGGAAGAACTTCTTCCTAACGTCCAATCTGAACTCACCCATCTCTAGCTTTAAACCATTCCCCCTAGTCCTATCACTACCCGACATCCTAAAAAGTCCCTCATCAGCTTTCTTGTAGGCCCCCTTGAGATACTGGAAGGCCACAATAATGTCTCCTCGGAGTCTTCTTTTCTGCAGACTGAACAACCCCAACTCTCTCAGTCTGTCTTTACAGGAGAGGTGCTCCAGCCCTCTGATCATCCTCATGGCTCTTCTCTGGACACGCTCCAGCACGTCCATATGATTCTTGTGCTGTGGGCTCCAGAATTGGATGCAGTACTCCAGGTGGGGTCTCACAAGAATCCTCACATACTGCAAGCAGAGGGAGACAGCATGGTGGGAAGCTCAGGAGGGCTTGGGAAGGGGACTGCGACTGGCATGTGCTGGCTTATTGCCTGGCTATATCCCAGAAGAAAAGTGGGAGGAAGGGATGAGGAAAACCAGCTCCTCTCCCAACTGGCTTAGGCGTGAGCAGCCAGGCTGTTAACAATGCTGCAGTGGAGCTGCTTCCACTTGCTGCCTGGAGGATGGAAACTGAATATTGCAATCGATTTTTAGGCCAGCTAGAGACCTTTTTTCTGTGAGGATATGGCATTTTAAGGAAGGATGTGGAGTCTGACAGAAGGTCAGGCTACCTGTATTTATGTAACCTATAAATGAGCCACCTTCATGCGTGGCTTTGGATCTTGTCTCCAAAACGCCCCTCTTCCTCATCTAGTCTGTGTTGCCAGGACATTCTGTAAGCCATGTACGAGTATGACACCTCCAAAGATTTCTCTTATAGCTCTCTCCTATAACGTCTAGTAATTCTTGTCCCCAGCCAAACACATACCATAAATGCTGTTTTAATCCTTTTACACAGAAACAGCGAAAGGACTGCATTTTACCTTTCCTACAGTAGGGCATAGAGAGCTCATCCAATATTTGCAAATCTCTGCAGTTTCAGTTCACAGGAAGTTATGACATAATTTCCTTTTATTTCAAGCTGCATGGATATGTAAACAGGAATCTCAGAAAATTCAAAATTTCAAAGTAAAACTCAGTTTCACCCATTTTAAACCCGTTTAAACTTCCACCTCTTCTTTAAAAGCAAGAGTGTAGTCTGAAAAAATAAACAAGAATTTGAAATAACAAAGACTTTATACATGTGTTTAACTATACACACAGCATTTAATCTCAGTTTCAGTGGAATGCACAGTGGTGTGTAAAGATATACATAAATCTGCAGGCTTGTTTAAATTTCATCTTTGAAAGAAAACTGTAAACTAGATAATTTCTCTGAGTCACAAACTTTCTGAAGCTCTTTTTAAAAGGGAGTAGGTTTTGCATGTGTATACAGGGGCTGATGAAGCTCTGGAAAGAACAGGTGGAATTATTATTACCAATAGGCTTGTAGGAGGCAATTATCTTTGGGGTGTACAAGGGTTTTATTTATTCCCATTACCTGTGCTAACACCACTTGCTACACTGTCTGGTCATGCTATGGCAAAGAAGTTGCATCCTTACAGAGCTGCCAGGTGGTTTTCAGAGATTACAGACCTGGCAAACCTATGTGGGTCACTGCAAGTAGTTATTTCTTGACCCAGAATGATACGGAAGTGCAGCTTTTCATATGGTGTTCACTTGAGAGAAACGCCCAGAAGTTATTTTTACCAATTGAAGACAAATCTGATCTGAATGTGAGGTGGAATGTTAACCTCAAGTACCTTTCAGTTTTTGTGAGGATCTCGATTTGATGTAATTTGGGGCATTGACATGAGACAAATTTGCCAGAGGGTTGTAAGGCTGAGATGAGCTTAATAAGTAAAATTATGCTCTTAATATTAAATGTGGGCTGTTTAGCAAGCTCATCCTTTATTCAATAAATGCAGGATACTAACTTCTTAGGGGTAAATTAGTGTATATTCTGTAGTAACTTGCTACAGGTCTCTTCTTTTTACTCCTTCTCTGTTCTCTGGCTTGTTCCCAATACCTCTGTCAAATACCTCTGATTACTGCCAGAAACATGTGGCTCGCTTCTTTTTTTTAACAAGGTAATTTTATTTTGTAGTCACTGATGATTTTCTTGATCTTTTCCTCTTTCCTTGGAGTGGATTAACATGTTGCTCTAACAAAAAAAAAAAAAAGCATGAATGGAAGATGGATACAAATAACTACCAAGTATGTAATGTGTCATACGATTTGTTCAGCACAGTGCACTTTCAAAATTAATTATACCTAACAAGCAACTAAGACTGATGGGGTTCATGTGTGGGACTGAAGCTTGCAGATATAAAAGCAATGGTTTCTTGGTGACCTGAAATTTCAGTACAATGACTTATTTGAGAGTAAGATCTAAAATCCCCCACAAGGAACAAAGTTGAATGCCATTAATTTGAAGAAATTATGCCTTTGGCTGCTTTTTTCTGGAACATTTTTGTCAGAGTGCCATTATATCACTACTTTCTTTCAGAAACGAGCCTGGGGAATATAGGAATTTTACTTGCTGTTTGTGTGGGGTTTATATGGAAAGATTAAATATGAACTGCGATTAACATCATTAAGCCCCTTTTGTATCTAGGATACCAGTACATCCTGAATGTTTATGACTGAAAGTACTCAATCTCCTGAACAAAATTCAGTTAATAATTGATGTGGGTATATACATGCATTTCAATTAGCTACACTGGACTCTTTTAAATCCAGTCTGAAAGTCAGGAGTGTAGCGTTTTACATTACATGTAGGAAGTATGGGCCAAAAACATTACTATGGCATGCAAAATAACATTTCTTGAGAGCTGCAAGCCATTCTAACAGACTCTGTAAGATTTAAAGATGCATCTGTCTTGCCAATGTGCGCTGTTTGCTAAAGACCACTGTAAAGTAGCAAAGTTAAATACTTTTTAAAGTAGGCAGCCTGAACTATTATACTGCCGGACTGAGAAAAGCCAGCTGTACCTCCTTTGTAAACTACAGTGACTTAGACTAAATGAGATCAACCAACAGGAATTAAGTTAATACAAAGACAGCAATTTTTCCTTACAGGCTGCCACAAGCACTCTTGGCTCCTAGATTCGCAGCCCACTCTCCAGCTCGCATGGGTTAATGGAGCCAACAGAGTCAGCAGAGGTTGCTGAAGATCTGATGCTTTGTCTCCAGCCAACTTGACCTTCGTCTGGCAAGCCTGGGAAACTTGCCCACAATACTGCAAATTCATGGCACAGAAGAGAGGACAATAAACACAAAACAGATGGAGAGGGAAAAGGTGGGGGTGAATTTAAATATTTAGGCACAGATAATATCTTATGTACATCTTAAAAATGTGTCTCAGCTAAACACCAGAGATATCTGTGCTCTGCTTCGATGTTCCTGTGAAGCGGCAAGTCTCTTCAGAAGTGCCCCATCTGAGCAGCTCTGTCCTAGCCCACTTTCAAACAAAACCCACCTTGTTTTTGTAATGTCTTATCCACCAGATGGTTTCCAGAGACTTTACTGCAATGACAGGATCAAAGTCGGCAGGGAAAATGACAGTAGATTCTTTTCTCTTTTAAGACTGAGGGAAGACGTAAAACTTGTCATTTCTATCACAGCCCTGACCCAAGCAGTGGGAGACTTGAAATCATAATTTAGTTAACAAATGCAAAACTAAACTTTTGAACTTCAAAATAAATGGAAGGTAGCTTGAGTTGCACCCTAACAGTTTGAGCACTCACCTAGGACAGAAAAGCACTGGATTTTGTTTTTCTGATTACATTATACATTACAAAATACAGCACAAACACATGATCAAAAAACAGGGAATGAATGCTAGCTTCCATGCTCACAACTTTGTGCGCGTGCTTAAACTAAGTGAAAAGACCAACAACAATCAATCAAAAAAACCCAACCCTGCCAGCAATGCTCCTGAATTTCCTTTAACCAGAGGATAAAATTATATTTTCAAAAAAAAATTGCCCATTCATTCAGATAGCAAGGAGGAGGTAATCCAGTCTGAATGGCTACTAAAGTAAGGACCTCTTATTCTCTCTTTGTCTGTTACTAAAACCATGTCCCAAGATGACATAAAATTCTTGCATGTCATCATTTGGAAACAGAAGCTTCATTCTAGGCAGAGCCTCTTGTCTTAGCAGCTGAAACTGCAGAACAAAAAAAAAAACACAAAACCTGCAACCCCCACATCAAAAGAACAAGATTAGAATTACAAAGCGGAGTATTCAAAAGCAGGGAAGTGACAAGAATGAAGACTGCCAGAATTCTCTTTTTAACAATTTTGTCTGTAAGTATATGACTGCATATTATCGAAAGGTCATTTTTTGCACAAGAGTAGTTACCATATTCAATTTAATGAGTAGTTATGCTTATTTTCTTCCTATTGTTGTGTAGATACCTCCATGTCCTAATACAATAGATTTTGAAAACTTCAGAGCAGTAAGAGGTGATATTAACCTCATTTTTATGGCTCTGGAACTAACATGCGAAGAAAATGAGACGCAATGTCTTCACTAATTTCAAATCACAGTTTGGAAATAATCAGTAACTCATTTTTCAGAGCATATGAGCTCGTACAACACATTGTATATGCGACATGACTTCATTTTGTAATTGCCATTGACTTAATCTATCTGAAAATCGGATCTTAGTGTCTCACATTACATACCATAAAATGAGAAAAAAAGTTTATAATTTTCCATAAAAAAATTAGGTGAAGTGACTTGCCCAGAAGTTCTCGTGCACATCATCAAAAAGCCAAGAATGATACCACATTGCAAGGGGAGCATCAGGAAGGTCTGGTTAAAGGTGGGACTAATTAAGCTAGTGGATGGATCCTTTAGAGATTTAACTACTAAAACTACTCAGTTTCTCTTGCTCATATGTGAACTGTGATTTCTGCAAAATAACAAAAAGCATGTCCTCACCATAAAAATCCCCCAGAACATCACATCTGACATTGCTGCAGAGCTTGCAGCGGCTGCAGAAGCTTTAACCATATTGTTAATTGACATCCTTCAGCTTTGTTCCCCAGCACTGCTGAAAAATTTTGCTTGAAATACACAGTCAGCTTGAGTCAAACATACAATCAGGAAAAAAAAACCTTTATAAATGATAAATATCAGAGTTTTCTGGTAACATTTTCTCTTTTTGCACACAGTGTGTGAATTTCTGCTATCTATACAGAGAGAAACCTGTCTCCAACAGAAAAGATGGGCTACAGATTTTTTTTTCTTAAAGAGGGAAACTCTTTCCCCGTTACATTTCTAATACTGAAGGAAACCTTTGAAATAATGTGGTTTGTTACATAAAGTAGAAATTGTTTTTCTCTCTTATTTTTTTTTTTTTTTTAGAATAAGGAATGATCATGTTACACTTATTGATTTAATCTCAAGACAGGAGACTGGAATCCACTGTGACAACGCACACATAAGAGATAGAAAGCAAATGCATACTAAGCTGGGTACTTCTGGCCTCCTTATGTTCCCATTTTACATTCTTGCAGCTTAACTGGATTTGAAAACGGAGCTATTTCGCCTTCCCATATATGAAAGTGAAAGAAGAACCCTTTTCCATGGTTTCATTCTGTGCTGCCACAAAATAATGGATGCAAACATCAGACACATTAGCTGTAAAAGCCAGTTTACTGAGAAAATATTAAATAATTTTAAAAATCAAGAGTTTTATTTGTTGCAACAAAGCAGCTATTAGTGTAGTCAGATCACTCAACGCAGGCCTGAGAGAGTGCACGTGCAACGTGGTAATGGCAAACGTCTTGTTAATGCATACAACTTGCCTGAGTATGTAATGGCTGTCACCTTATATTTAATCTGCGTCATCGGTAGACAAAAACACACACTGCTTTTGAAACAGCTAATTCAGATTAGCTATCACTATGGAAAACTGTAGTAGAGGCAAAATAAAATTCATTTTACCTCCACCTCAAGAAATACAGTAAAGCATAGACTCTTCCTTGACATGTTCCCACAGCTCCTTTACCACCCAGTGATGTAGAATTACCCAGTGTGCTAGATTCATCTCCCTAGCGATGGCAATTCAAGAGCACCAGCTACATATCTTGGTTTACCTAAAATAAAAAACCTTTTGTCTTGACAGGAGAGCACCCTGGTCCTGAAACAATGCAGGAAATCACGTGTGTGAAGACCAAACTCCTGACACACCACATTTTCTTCCAACATGCTGAGGTTTTCCTAAAGGCACCTCAGTCTAGTACTGGTGGGAACATGCCTTGTTGGCAACAAAGATCTGTCAGCCAGTTTGCTGTGACACAAAACTGGGAAGAATGGCTGACACACCAGAGGGCTGTGCTGCCATTCAGAGAGACCTGGACAGGCTGAAGAGTTGGGCAAGGAGAAATCTTATGCAGTTCAACAAGGGCAAGTATAGAGTTTTGCACCTGGGAAAGAATAACCTCATGTACTAGTACAGGTTGGGGACTGACCTGCTGGAGATCAGCGCAGGGGAAAGGGACCTGGGGGTTCTAGTGGACAGCAGGATGACCATGAGCCAGTAGTGTGCCCTCATGGCCAAGAAGGCCAATGGCATCCTGGGGTGTATTAGAAGGGGAGTAGTAAGTAGGTCAAGAGAGGTCCTCCTGCCCCTCTACTCTGTCCTGGTGAGGCTGCATTGGACATGCATATTGCATCCAGTTCTGGGCCCCTCAGTTCAAGAAGGACAGGGAACTGTTTGAGAGAGTCCAGCGCAGAGCCACAAAGATGGTGAAGGGAGTGGAACATCTCCCTTATGAGGAAAGGCTGAAGGAGCTGGGTCTCTTTAGCTTAGAGAAGAGGAGGCTGAGGGGTGACCTCAATGTTTATAAATACGTCAAGGGGGAGTGTCAGGAGGACAGAGCCAGGTTCTTCTCATTGATGTGCAATGGACAAGGGGCAATGGATACAAACTGGAACATAGGACGTTCCACAAAAACGTTAGGAAAAACCTTTTCACTGTGACAGAACACTGGAACAGGCTGCCCAGGGAAGTTGTGGAGTCTCCTTCTCTGGAGACATTCAAAACCTGCCCAGATGTGTTCCTGTGCAATCTACTGTAGGTGATCCTGCTCTGGCAGGGGGTTGGACTAGATGATCTTTTGAGGTCCCTTCCAATCCCTGACATTCTGTGATTCTGTGACCTTAGATGTTTACCATGTAGAAGACTATGCCTGAGCTAGTCACTACAAAGTCCTTCTATAATTAAGGAAAATAAAAATGCATGACCATAATTATTGATGTTTTTCTAGACTGACAAAGGTAACCTAGGGAAAATAATTCAGGAATTACATGTTACAGAAGGCTAGAGTTAGAGAAGATGAATCCCGCCCACACTGATGAGACACTGTAAGTAAATCACTTATGCCCAACAAAGGATTTTTATTGCAATTAACTGAAGAAACACAGGAAAGAATTTCCTCAGTTAATAAGGTCATCCAAGATGAGAAAAAGCACCATTAAAGTGAGCTGTAGATTTAAGAAGTGTACAACTTCCTCTTATTTTCCCTAAACATACATACTGAAAATAAAATGGGTAAATTTATTGAGCATTGCAATCATGAACTTCTGAAATATGCTTTTAGAGAATAGATAGTAATTTGACTTGCTTAATAACAAAAGAGATAATACACAGAATCACAGAATGTCAGGGGTTGGAAGGGACCTCAAAAGATCATTAGTCCAGCCCCTCTGCCAGAGCAGAATCACATTGTGCCGATGACTCCTACAGTTACTTAATCTTGCAAACAGCATCTATGTGGACAGTATTATGAATCAAATACAGTCTTGAAAGCAGTGATGCCCTTCTTCATTTTCTCAAAATAACTGTGATTGATGATCATTTGGGTTTGGAGGTGCCAAAATTTTCCTTACTGAATTCTGCATATTTTTGTATTAATGGCTATGAAGATGTCATTATTTTTTTTTTCTAAGCAGCTACAGTTTTATTGCAGAACATAAATAAAGAAAATTAGCTTTTAAATTCCATTCTTCTTGTGTCAGCACAGAACAAAAAGTAGGTGGTAGGATGTGGGTGTGGAAATGCTTTGGGTAATGAGGCAAAATTACAGAAAATTAAATTAGTTTGGTAGCAATACTAATATTATACAATACAAACACTCTCTGGTTAAGAGACATCTGTTTGTTCCATGTCCAAGATCTGAACCTTATAGATTGGTGTCACTGAAAAAATATTTTAAAAAAATTGAAGAAAAAATGGTGACTAGAATAACTCTTATAGAACTTATTGTTCTTCCTCTCTTTCTGTAAATAAAGTTGTGTCATGACAGTAACGAAGATCATACTTATTGTAGGTATTACAGTCTATGGAACTATGCAGAAATCTTTCCATCTCATTTCTGACATCCTGAGAAGAACAAGGAGACCTCTGTAAGCATGTATTCACCTCAGTACCTCCAAGTGCCAGTGTCAAAAGAAACAAATGGATTTGATGCAAAAGCAGGGATTTGTTGATTCTTCAGCTTATTTTAGCCTTAGTATGAAAATGATAGAATCATAAAGGTTGGAAAAGACTGCTGAGAACACCAAGTCCAACCATCAATGCAACACCACCATGACCACTAAACCTTGTCCTGAAGTGCTACGTCTACAAATTTTTTGAACACTTCCAGGGATGGTGACTCCATCCCTTCCCTGGGCAGTCTGTTCCAATGCTTCACCACTCTTTTCTAATATCCAATCTAAAACTCCACTGGCAAAACTGTTGTCCCAGTTCAGATCTCCAGATCTCTTCTGGTTCATGAATAAAGAACATTTTCTTTCCTGAGAGCACAAATGTTTGTCCTCCCAGATATTTTTGGATAGACTCATTTGTAAAATGCTCCAGGGATACCACTGCACAGGACTAAACACTTGCCCCCGTTGTCCCTAGAACATCACTTTCGCCATCCTCAGTACATTGTAGTACCTTCTCAGTCTGCAACACCTTACAGGTTTTCCTTTATAGTTCAATTCTCAGGATTTGATCCACACATCCCCTAAAGACATATGAAAACACCCTCAACCTCAGGCCTTTCCAACAGCAGATGCAACCCCCTGGAGAGCTACAGCTCTCCCAGTTTCACCATTCCTCTACCTGGTACCTAAGTAAAGGAAAGAAAGAAGAGATGGTGGAGAAGAAGGCAGGCAGAGCAAGGGGGGGCAGGATGGCCAGTGTGGGTTAAGAGCGCCATGGAATGCAGGATGGAAAAGTGTGGGAGCTGGATCAGGACCAGCAGAGAAAGGAGGAGGAAGAGGAGGTGATGACAGAGGAGGTATGAACACCTCTGAATGACTTCACAGGACTAGCTAACTGGGTAACTAACTCCCCTCTTCATTTATTCTCTAGTAATTACGATATGAAGTATGCTCTTCAAGGATTTTTTTTCTTATTCTTTTGGCTTCCCTCTGGGAGATTCAACTGCTCTGTCTTGGGTTTAATTTCTGTACTAAAGCCTAGCAGTGACACTTTTATCAGTTTAGTGATTTACTAATATTATATGTGAATATAAACTGCCTAGATGTCAATTCTCCCTTAAGCTCTTTTTCAATAACACAGAATTTATCTTCTTTTTATCATATGCTTTCAATAATAGTGAAAAATATTTCTCTTTTATTCACTCATCTCTCACCTCTCTCCCAACATACATAAATAGATAAATCAAACCCAAAATATAAATAGAACCCCTCAACCAAGCAGAATCTAAGAAAACCATAATATTTTGGATAGCTTTTAGAGCTCAGGCCATGGAGGGAAAAACACACACCTCCTGATGGTGTACAGTGGAGACCAGTGCCTGTTTACACCACAGTTTCTGCTCTCCCCATCTGCAGACATTTGCTGTGACATTTAACATGAAACCACCCATTATTTACGACACTGACGACCATGTGAGTTGTTTCTTAGCTAGTAGGTGAAATAGAGTAGATTTCTGGCTAAAATTATTAATGTCTTGAAGAGAGGTGCACGGATATAGCTGGGAAGGTTTTGGCAGCAGGAGGCTGCCAGGGAGGCTTTTGGAGGAGATGGGCATGAACAGCCACTTCTAGCCAGCTCTGAAACTGCTGTGAGCAACCAGTCATGGCCTAAAACTGCAGCTCTTGGAGGAGCACAGGGTGCCTCTGTGTAAACAGGTTAAAGAAGGGGCATCAGCTGCTCAGAGGAGCCGAAATGGAGAAGACACATAAGGAGATGTGGAAAGAGACATTGTTGGGAACATGGCTGAAGGTGTGCTCTTGGAAGGAGGTGTTGCATGCCAGAGGAGTCCCCCTGCTCTGAACGGACGGTGGTTGCGGTGAAACATGCCAGGCTAGGAACACCCCTGCTGAGGGGCTGCACCTCTTGGGCAGTCCACACAGAGGCGAGGGCATCCGCAGAGACTGCAGCGTATGGAGGAACCCATGTCAGAGCACAGGAAAGCAAACAAGAAGTAAGGAGTGGCACCAGGATACTGTCATGCACATGATCTCAACCTCCCGTGCTGCCTGTCACCTCATGAAAGATACTGAGAGGGTCTGGCTGAAACCTGTGGCAAAAATAAGGACAGTTTAGACTGGAAAGAAGAGGGAGAAGAAATATTGCAAGCAATTCTTACCAGCAACAAGAGGAAAACCTATCACCATGGGTGTTTGCTATATGGGATAGGACAAACCCATAAATCTGATCTCTCCCTTTTGAGATCATTTGTGTGGAGGGAAGAAATAGTAACCATGGATGAGATAATGTCATGATATTCCTATTCCCAAATATTTTATTAATTCTAAGAATAAATGCCACAACAAGCAAGAAAAAGAGATAAGAAAATGGGCAGCACTGACATGAGTCATTTGGTGGACTAAAACCACATAAGCTATTAAAATTTTAGGTAAATGTTTCAATATAGTAGATGCCTTGGATGTTAACTTGAGGATTGTCTAGTTCAGGTGTGGCAATGAATACAGTCTGTGGAGACACATACATAGCCCAAAAGAATAAAATCTTCTACGAGTGACATAGAAATAAACCCAAGACATTTCCCATGACAGAGGGCAAGAAATTGTTTGGGGAGTGTATGGCTGGGGACTGTGTTTGTTGCTTTGAAGCTTTAGAGCTACTGAAAGAGAGAAAATAAAATGTCTCTGAAGCTGTTGTGACTTCTAACCTTCATTTCTCTCTAACCAGATTTGAACTCCTTTTTCTTTCCTGACTGTAGAAATACTTCAGGTGGCCATAGTGCTGCTCCTACAAATATCACAGTACAAAAAGAAAAGTAGGTATGTGGCTGAATTTAGTTTTGCGATTAGACTTTCTTTCCAAAGAAAATTGAAGCAGTATATTAGAAGTACGATGTTATTTCTCTAGCTTATTGCCAAGCAGGCTGTGTGCAGTATAAAACCCAATTGTGTGAGGAAACATATTTAACTACAGTGATCAGGAAACACCCTCCATCTTAGAGGCAGTGCATCAAAACAGACTGCAGAAAGCAGGAGGCTCTACTCTCTCTTATGTGATTACTATGCAAGCACTAACCAGTAAGAATTTCTTAGCTCATAACACAAAAACCATCAAAAGCAAAACACAAGAATTATTCTTGATTTTCTTGATCAAGAATTAGGAAATTCATAATGTTGTGTATGATCAGCTCTATGTTCTAGAAATTACTGCCCTCATCCTGGATATGTATAGAACAGAGTAGCTGGTTTGGGACTCGTTTGCTGGTGTTCTGGATCAAAATATCAGTGTGTGTGAGACTCACCATACTTTCTTTCCAGAGAAACTTTGCACTTTTCATTGATGAATTTCATTAAGTTCCTGCTAATTATTTTCTCCAGTATGTTGAGGACTCTCTGGATGGCAGCAGGACCCTCTGGTGTACCAGCCCCTCCTTCCAGTTTGGTGTCATTTGCAGACTTGCTGAGGGTACGCTCTGTCCCAGATCATTAATGAAGATGTTTGACGAGTGGACCTGGGACTGATCCGTGGGGTAGTCACAGCACTTGTCACTGGCCTCCAACTAAGTGTCAGCATGGTTTAGGGGTGCACCTGGCACTGCAAGTTTAATGGTTGGACGTGATGATCTTAAAGGTCTTTTCCAAACTAAATGATTCTGTGACTCTGTGCCACTGACTACCACTCTCTGGGCATGGTCGTTCAGCCAGTTTTCAAATCTGCCTCACTCTCTACTCCTCCAGTGTGCACCTCGTCAGCTTCTCTATCAGGATCTTACAGGAAACAACGCAGAAAGCCTTGCTGAAATCAGAGGAGACAATATTCAGTGCTCTCTCCTCACCTACCAAGTCAGCTACTTCATTGTGGAAGGTTATCAGGACTTCACAGACCCTAAAACTAGATGCCAAGCCAGCACCTGAAAGTGACTAAAAAGCCTCCCTGAGACAGGAGGGATAGAGAGGAGATTTCTGCAACTCAGAATGTCACTGAGATGGCTGGAAACCTGCCCCACCAAGATACAGCTGACAAGCAAAACAATTATGTATGAAGTCTTTTTCATTTTTCATTAGTTTACTTAATGTCCTTTGCTTTTAGTTTTGTTTTGGTTTTGGTTATTTTTTTTTTTTCTGAAAATAAACAGCTCTAGCCTTCTGAGTTTAAAAGATTTTCAGTTTTAGTTGGGAAGCTCTCAGTACAAGAAGGTCGAGGCAGACCTATCACAGAGCTCCAGCTACTTTGATTCCTGCCATACATAGCTCAGACCTTCTCATCCCCCTGGAGATTAGAAGCCACCTTCTAAGTTCTACTCTACATTTATTCCTTGTAATTTTGCATCCATTCATTCTTACACCAATACTTTAATCTTCAATAGCTTATTTTCTCCCTAGTGTTTGTTACTTTCATGTATTTAGAAAAGGAGATTAAATCCACACTTAGACTTCGTTTTGCAACAACAAGACCGGCTTTTAACATTTCCTGTCATAAAGCAAACTAATTGCTTCCCTTATAATTTTAACAGCTGTCTTTATACTCTTCCCTTTAAAGATTGATCTTCTACAATTGCCAAAGCCTGCAGTCGTAGGGAGCGTTTGCAGACAAGGTCTGAGTACCGCCCTGTATTAATTATAGGTTGCCAAATACTGCATGCTAGATCACATTTCTCATATGATGGTCGATCATCCGGATGTTTTGTGATGGATGGCTAAATTAATTTATTTTTCTGTAGTACTTTTCCCACAACGCACATCTTGTATAGGAAACAGGAGCCTGAAATCTCCCGTTAACTAGTGTGCTGATGGCCCAGTCTTTTATCAGATTGTATCCTGAGGTGACGCCTTTTTCATCAACCTTAGATGACTTTGGAAGTTCCTTAAATTCGCTCTTTCACACAAAAATGCAGGCATTCAAACAAGTAATATGCGGTTATGTTGTTTTAGTTTTTTTTCTACACTTTGTTGAATGCATGATAAACTTGTAAATGCATTTTTGTTTGAAAGAAAAGCATGTAGTGGGGAGAAAAATAAAAAACCAAAACATGTAGTGGGGGGGGAAAAACCCAAAACAACTAATCGGAAAGGGTGGGATTCACATTCCCCAAAGTGGATATTCTTGTACCTGGGCTAGTCATTCAGGCCTGGTCTGCGAACAATGGAGAAGAATCATTTCTATTCCTCACTCCTGTTCTTATCCTAAACCTTTGCTATCCTGGATGAAATCCTATTACAAACAGAAGACTTGCTTTTTCCTTGCTTTCTCTATTTTTGTCTGGATTCCACTACATATCTGGGTCAAACTGATTTGTTTAGAGCAATTCCTCAGAAGGGAATGATAGTGAGGAGGTCTCATGGGCTGCAGGAATGTGCCATATAACTCTGTGCTTTTAACAAATTCAGGCATTAATTTCTGTAAACAGAATTAAATTATTGTGGATTTCTAGACAGCAATCAAATTTCCTAGGCAGCTATAACTAGTAATTATCAGAAAATTTTGCCTGGTCCTTGCATATGCACATTTTGTAATTCTTGCTATGTCTATCTTAGAACTGTTACTTTACATAGTGTCAAAGTGTAAAAATTATGTTTTTAAGAGACAAATGAAGCGGCATAGATATACTGAGTTTGTAGCCATTTAAGGCATTTTCCTTCACAGAGATCTACAGCATGAAGCATTTGTTTAAACTCTCACCTGCCCTCTGCTACATGGGGAACTGCACTCAGAAGGCAGGCTTAATAAATCAATACATTTTGATTAATTTAATTCTTCTGTCTTGCTTTTTGTTAGGAATGTAGAAAGGCACTTTTATCCCCTTCTTGAGTTGCAGATCTGTATAAATAAATACTAATACTTCTAGAGAAATAAAATAAATTCTTCCTCAGCTACTTTCCATCTCGCAATAACATGCCATACCTTCCATACACGGGAGTGCAGACACACCAGTTTTTGTCATTTTCGTCATTGAAACACTTCACTCTGTGGGGTGATTTCAATTTTTTTCCCCTCTCATGAGATTTTAAGAAAAAGTCTGTTTCATCAACTTTGTGCTTTTTCTAATAAAATAAATAAATAAAAAAAAAGATCAAAAGCCAGGACTGTACCCAAATCTCACCTTATAAACGTATGAACCGACAGGAAGTGCTCACCGAGGAATTAGAAACTGAATACTACTGTAGTCTTGTTCACTGATGTACATATTGCACCAGAAAGTCAATTTATACTGGCTTCATACATACATTATTCTGTTTGGTTTCTCACCTGTACATAAATTACATCTATGCTTCCATTAGGAATTGCAGACTCTCCTACTTGATATTATCGGTATTATCTCCTGCCGGAATATATTATTATACTTTCTACAGTTACATCTACTGATATAACAAATTCCTAAGGTTTCCACTACTGGAAACAGACATTTTGCCAAAATAATCCAGCTCTCACTTCTAGAACAGAAGTGTCTGGCTGTAGCTCAGTTCAGTCCTTAAAGGGAAATATGCCAAGAAAGAACTGAAGAAATCTTCCAGTGTTATCTTTGGAGTTGGAGAGCCCTTGTGTCACATTTACCCCATTTTCTGGGGAAGCACATGTTCTCTTGGGGGCAGGGGAAAATTTTAGAGTTCACAGTCTTTCTTCTGTGAAGTGCAAAAGGACCTGCACTGCGAATATGAGAGATGAAAGGCACAGAGTTGGAAAAGAACCAGCTCCAATCCCTGCTTTCTCTTTCCTTATCCCACCCCTTATGCATGCTGGTTTATGCAAGGGTCAGTACTGGGACCAGTATTATTCAATATATTCATCGATGACTTGGATGAGGGACTAGAGAGTACTATCAGCAAGTTTGCTGATGACACCAAGCTGGGAGGAGTGGCTGACACGCCAGAAGGCTGTGCTGCCATCCAGCGAGACCTGGACAGGCTGGAGGGTTGGGCGGGGAAAAATTTAATGAAATACAACAAGGGTAAATGTAGGGTCTTGCATCTGGGTAGGAACAACCCCAGGTTCCAGTATAAGTTGGGGAATGACTTATTAGAGAGTAGTGTAGGGGAAAGGGACCTGGGAGTCTTGGTGGACAGCAGGATGACCATGAGCCAGCAGTGTGCCCTTGTGGCCAGGAAGGCCAATGGCATCCTGGGGTGTATTAGAAGGGGGGTGGTTAGTAGGTCGAGAGAGGTTCTCCTTCCCCTCTACTCTGCCCTGGTGAGACCCCGTCTGGAATATTGTGTCCAGTTCTGGGCCCCTCAGTTCAAGAAAGACAGGGAACTGCTGGAGAGAGTCCAGCACAGGGCAACTAGGATGATGAAGGGAGTGGAGCATCTCCCTTATGAGAAAAGACTGAAGGAGCTGGGGCTCTTTAGTTTGGAGAAGAGGAGGCTGAGGGGTGACCTCATTAATGTTTACAAATATATCAAGGGTGAGTGTCACGAGGATGGAGCCAGGCTCTTCTCGGTGACAACCACTGATAGGACAAGGGGTAATGGGCTGAAACTGGAACATAAGAGGTTCCGCTTAAACTCGAGAAGAAACTTCTTCTCAGTGAGGGTGACGGAGCCCTGGAACAGGCTGCCCAGGGAGGTTGTGGAGTCTCCTTCTCTGGAGACATTCAAGACCTGCCTGGACACGTTCCTGTGTGGCATTATCTAGGCGTTCCTGCTCTGGTAGGGGGATTGGACTTGATGATCTTTCGAGGTCCCTTCCAATCCCTAACATTCTATGATTCTATGATTCTATGAGGCAAGGGCAGGTACTCTAAGCATGGCAGATGGAAAGCAACCGTAACTAAAGAGAAGACTTGTGTATTAATTCACTTTCATGTGAGTTGGATCAAAATGTTAAGCTAGGATTTCTTAGTGGCAGACAGTTTAATTGCCAGGGAGTTCCCTGCAACAGATCAGTCACTCGGTTTGAGCTAGTCAGCCACAAAGCTAAAAGACAATACTGGCACAGGTTGCTTTCCACAATCCACGAATAACAGAAACACTGCTATTCAACATGCTACTGAGTTTCACAAAGCATTTGGTTTAACAGTCACATGAGGGTGCTGCAAAGTGGCAAGATTCAACCTAGTGAGAATTCAGCAATTTGTGCACCCCTGCAGGGTGCACAATGGATGAAACTCATGGGCTGGTTCCTCCAACAATACAAACCCTGTATTAGCTTCCACAGTTTTGAAGGGAAGGCAGATTTACTCCGTATTCGAGGTGGGTTGTTGCCAGCCCACCAGGTTTTGCTCCCCTTATTCAAGATCAGTGGAGCTTTACTCAGCAACCAGTAGATGAAGATGCTAATTAGGAGGAGGAAAGGCCGTGCGTGGATGTGGGGGCACAGTAGCAAGAATGTCTGGAGTTCATGCACACACATTCAGAGATACCAGTATGCTATTTGAACACACGCAGACACTTGGAGGGTGAGCCCCTTCATATTTTCACCCGCTCCTTTTTCACAGATCAGCAGATTTCACCCAGCCCATGTCGCATTTATAATCACATTCATGTGAACCTCCAGTTCTATGCATCTCCCAAGAAAAGACCCTCAGTGCCTGAGAAGGGCTTTTTTTTCACAGCCTCCATTAACAAAAAATCCCATGTTACTTAACTGAGCAAAGACTATTTTTTCACCTGAGCTAATTCCCCAACAAACATAACTTTTACTGTCTCTTGCTGCAGTTAGGCTTATTTTAAAATGCCTAAAACAGTTTCTCATGCTCTGAAGGAGAGCTGGCCATACTGATTATCAGCTGCTGCAGTTAGCAAGGAAATAACAGTGTATACGGTGGATTTGTAAAATAATGGGATTAAAGTATGTCTTAAGAATTATTCCAGAAAAAAAATAAAAGCAAAGAAGATAAGATAACCACACTAAAATTTATAAACAAAGAACAAAAAACCTATCAGAAGAAAAATAAGGCAAAAGACAGTTTATGGCTTGCTCAGAGTCACTCAAAGTAGTTTTGGCTTGCCAGTTTATGGCTTGCTCAAAGTAGCTCAAAAGCAGGATTAGAGAATTCTTTAACCACCTGGGTGTGAGTGCTCTGCCCAAAAGGTAATGCTATTCCTCTGTCTTCTTGTCAGCTATCCACAGCACTCTTGGACTATGCCGTACAAATGCCTCATCCAAAGGTCACCCATCTCAACAAAAGTGTCTGTTCTTGGGACTTTTATAAGCAGTAAACAGATGTAGCTGAATACGTAATTATTTTTCAGAAAAACAAAGTACAGTTCATTACAGACGTGAAAAGAATTGATGTTTAGAAGAATATAATTTCCCAGACCTCTGGTGTAAGATGAGCACTGGGTAATCAGACCTGAAACAATATGATACCCAAGAAAGCAAGCAGTAAACCGTCCTGCAATGGGCTAGAAAGCCTCCTTTGGGTTAAGCTGCTTGCCAGATTCTCAACGGGAAGCTCTATCACCTCAAACTACTTTCCTACCTCACACAACTGCCTTTCAGCCTGAATCTTTGGAGTAACACAAACTTAGTTCTACTGAGGCAATGTGGAGAATATGAAAATTCAGCAAGCATTAAAGGAAAAAGACAAAGTTAATTTCATGACTGAGTTGTCCAGATTGTGTTCTGTATGCTAGGTATTTTTTGCCTTCTTTTTTGGTGAGCCCGTATTTGGTGTAGATGAGACTTTTCCAGGTATATACATTAACCCAGCACCTCCTCACACACCAAATTAATCCTGAGGCTGGGAAGAGAAAAAAAAAATCAGTCAAGGCATCAGATAGACTAGGAATAAGAAAGAAAACAGGCAGGAGGGATGTTCAGCAATTCAGAACAAGCCAGCAATGTAGACCACTTTAATTGTGCTACGTTAAATAATAGAAATGAGGACTGTGGAAATGTCTCAGGAAAAGAAGGGGAAAATGGAATTCAAAGAGCTGGGATGGAACAAGTCTGAAGCTAACGATGGACAATCTGAACCGGATTAAAATAAAGGAGGAAGGAAATTCTAAAAAAGGTAGATGGGCAGAAAATTCTGGAAAAAATAGCAATGTAAAAATGGCAGCATTAACTAAATTGAATAAAGCACCTTAGTGAAGAAAGATTAACATCTTTAAACGTACGATGCAAGAAATTAATTGAATTGACAGAGCTATTTACAAGATTACAAATTAATTTATTGCCTGAATACCTCTGACAGGAGTTTAATTAAAGCAGAATCTACAGGGTTTTTTTCAGCTTCATCTCAAACAGCTTTTTAAGCTGCCTAAATTTTTGACCGGCAATACTGTGAGTAGCGAGGAAGCTAATAAAACCAACGATCTGCAGAGAACAGGAAGCATCATCTCCCACATCTGCACTGTTCTTTAAATGCATTAAGGTCATGTTTGTTTTCTGTCAAAGCTTCCCTGACTGGAATCCATCTTACCTGTGCTGGTAGTCAACTTTGCCTAAGTTTACTAACCAGTCTTCTCCTATATTCTGTAAAAAGAAGTGCCTGCAGTCACTGGGGAAAAAAAAAACCAAAACAAAAGAAGAAGCAGGCTTAATTTTCACAAATCAAAATAGAGTTTGGGAAGAACTTTCTAAATATAAGTATAGTAAAGCACTGGACGAGAAAACCTTGAGAGACTGCAGCATCTTTTTTACCAGTACTTTAAAAAAAGAATAACCTGTTTGCAGGAGCACTTTCAAGTACAGTTAGACTTATTCTTGGCTTATTTTTCACCTATTGCAGTTCCAATAGTTAAACCAGATTAATTTTATTCAGCCTTTTTCAAATTTAGACCCGTAACATTTTTCCACTACAAGAGTTGTAGATCTCCTTGGAAATCCTACCTATATAGACTGTGTATAATTCATGCAAGCCTGTTGACAACAGAAATAGTTGAAGAATCGTATTTAGGAAGTTACAAATTTTTGTACTTACAGTCTTCTGCATTAGAACAAATAGAATGCTGCTGACACTGGTTTTGGCAAATGAGAATGAAGGAGAATCAGCTCATTTCAGCTGCAGATCTTTCCCATCCAGCTTATTAATATTTCATTTTTTATACTAGAAGAACACACAAACTTAAGTAGACGATTACACATATCGATATCTTAACTACTTATTTTCCACTTCACAGTTTGTTAATCTTTCTTTTTTTTTGGACAGAATTGATGTTTCAGTCCACCATCACTGGATAATAGAGGTAATTATTTGTCTTTATTTAGCTTTTACACTGGCACATGGAATTGCAGTACAATACAGAAGATTTAGTATGCAGTGATAGCACTCACTCATATCAGGGAAGCATTACTAAAAGCAATATCTGAGCACTAATAAGCAAGAATTTGTTTTGCATTTAGCATCATCAAATGTCAGCACATCTTCAGACAGAATCTGCAAAGGGTTTTGTTAAAATAATTTCCACTACCCAGACAAACCCCGAATTAAAACATCATTACAAACATCTTGATTTTGTGATCAGCACTGGAAGCTGTTACAGCACTTCCTTGCCTTTCTAATTTGAGGTCATCAAGCAATGCAAGCATAGCACAGCAGTGACTCAATAAAGTTTTGTTTTCCAGGTGATCTGACTGCTCAAAGTGAAAATAAAATTTGCATTTAAGGCACAATGTGAAAAAATGAACCCATACTTTACTTTGATAGCTGCCACTCTCAGTATAAAGTGGTAAAGTTACAAGTTTTCTTCTCATTTTATTTCAGAGACCTAAAAGTAACTTTAACTATTTTTAGAGTAGGGCCCAAGACACTTTATGTATTTGCTAAGTTTCTTTAGCTGTGAGAGTTTCCAGTGTAAACTGCATTTCTTTAATCGTTTAGAGAGAAAACAGTCTACACCACTTCAATGACAAGAGACATGATGTCTCCCATGAAAGCATCACTGATATCAGCCACATGACCATGCTGAATGGTCAGAACTAAAACAAATAAAGTGTATTTTTCTTTAGAGATGCCTGGAGACCAATCACATCTTCAGTTCATATTTGGAAGTGTTTGGAATGAGGGGAACAGAATAAGCAGAGGGCAGTGGTTACTAAGGAAAGTCTGGAGAAAATTGCAACAAATAAATGGGATGTCAAGTCTCATCAGTCCTCATCACACTCAAGTGCTCTCATTTTTAAGATCCTCTAGATATTTGGTTTTTTGGGTTTTTTTTTTTTAATGCCCAATGAACTTCTTCTGTGGCTGTAATTTTCTCTGTCATTATAAGCTCCTCTGGCATTTCAATAGGACAGAAGAAATTTAAATGTCACAGATTAATTCACAACAGCACATGGTTAAAATTTTTCCTCTGTCATTTGCAGATATTTAGATAATGGCACCTAAATCTTCAGCAATCTCTGTCTCCAACAGTAGAAAATTAATGGAAGACATGCATCTTAAGTTTCTATGGCCATAAGAATAAAAATGAAATGGGTAAACTTCAGACCATCTTCAAAACGACAGAATCCTGGACCTGAGGCAACATCGCACTGACAGTCCTGCAACCTCCCCCTGAAACAGGTCTGTCTTGGGAAGAGTTGGAGTTGCCCAAATCAGAGCCATGAAATAATAATCAGTACCTGAGCTCACTGTGGCCACTGTTGCTTTGTGCTACAGACGTATTCATCTTGAACAGTATTTAGTCAAGGAGTGGGAATTAAAGGAATCTGACAAATAATGGGACCATTTTGAGTTGATTGTCACCCATAGTGGGTACCATTGACTACTGTACAGTTGGCAAGACGTGCTGTGCCCTTGTTCACACACTAATAACCTGCTCTGCATGGGTGGCGCTTATTGACGTTGAGTGCTTGTACGATCTTTCACGATTCACGTGGGGGTAAAGATGCCTAGCTGCTGTTATTGTTAGCCAGCATTATTTGTATCCCACTCAAGAGGGCATAGCAATAGAACTGAGCCCTGTCACAAGTTAATGGGTCTCTACTGCTAAATCACTACTGCTAACTGGAAATGTCAGTGTAAAAATGAATTGAAAGATGTTAATTTTTCAAGCCGCATGGTGCCTCTGACAGCATTTTATTACAGTATCTACATACCCTCCCTTGCCCACGCGATGAAAATGTGGTTTAGAAAGCTACTGCAATAAACATTAGTTGATTAGCTACATCCAACATTGTCTTTTTGTTTTCAATTTAAACATGAGAAATGTAATTTACACAACAGTTGCTATTAGCATCATAATGAATATATATGCATTAATATTTCATCTATCGGACTCCAAACTTCTCATGCAACTGGCAGAGCATCATAGCTTCTACACAATAGTAGAGAATACTAATATTCTGACTGTTTCCTCTGGTCAGACTTTTATTACCACTCCAGCAGGAGGTCAAAGACTATGACCCTTTATAGGTGTTCTGATAAAATACAGGTGTCCAGAGGGCAAAAAGTGTTCAAGTTGGAAGAACTGTGGCTCTGCCATGTCCCCGCTGTCTGGCAGATACCTAAGGTAAAGCAAGAAGCTCTTTCACCATCAAGAAAAAGTTGGGAGGGAGGAATTAAGGAAAGAAATAGCCAGAGGCTAGCTTACGTTGGAAAAGACCTCTGGGATTTATCAGGTTCAAGCCCATCTCAGAGCTGCATCAGCCTCGGTTACATCAGTTCTCTGGGCCTTGAGTATCACCAAAGATGGAGACTCCATGGCCTCTCTTAGCAACCAGTTCCAGCCTCCAAGCACTCTGGAAATACTTCTTCTCTTACAATTAATCAGAAATTTCTACATTGCAGTCTATATTCACTGCTTTCACTGTCCATTTCTATCTCAATTTTGTCTTCATCTTCCTATACAACCATCCCTTAGATGTTTGAAAGACTCAATCTCACCTTTCTTGCTTCAGGCTTAATAAAGCCAGCTCTGTCACTCTTTCCTACATCACAAGCTTCATCTTCCCTAACTATCCCTAACCTATGCTGGACTTGCTTCAGTTTGTCAGTACCTGTCTTTTGTATAAACCCTCCAACACTCTGCCTACCATGAAGACCTATTCTGATGATGCCAGTGTGAAGTCAGCATCATCCACCTTCTAGGAGTTTGGTTGCCTGGGCTTGCCTACAATATTAAGACGAAGATCCAGATTTCTCCTCATCCTGAAGATCAACCTCTCCCTCATTTCACAGCAGAATATTGAAAACAGCAGGCTACAGCATATCCTGACCTGAGGGCAGCCTGCACACATACACAGGCAACTGTAAAGAAAGGTGTGTACCATCAGAGAGAAAATGAATGAACACAGACAGATATATATCTCAGTATTTGGAGCTCTCTCTCCAGATTTGCCCTCTGCTCATGACCTCTTCCCTGTTTTAACTGTGAGATGTTGGACTTACAATACTCAACATCATTTCCAGAACAAGGCATCAAATCCCCCTCTGCCTGGTTCAAGGCCCTGGGCTGTCAATCCAGACATCGTTCTAGATTCCCACCTTATCATGCAAGAAGCCATACAGACTCAGAAAAAAAATACTTTCATAAGGAATGCACAAGTTTAACAAAAAACTCCAGCCAAACAAATACAAGTCAAAAATGACATATGAACCTGGTTCCACATGAAAATTGTCTAGCTCTTAGGATCAGATCTTTTAATTTCATCAGCATTTTTCCTGTGATACATGCATATTAGGCGGCAAGCCACGTTTCCTAGATTTTATTTTAAAATTCTGTAAAGAATTATGAACTGAAGAGTTGGTAACTTACAGGCAGGCAACATCCAAAGGTGTCTCAATAGACTCCACAGAGGGGAATCGTACTTTTCTGGAAGTCATTAACCTGAGCAGCTCAGTCAGTTCAATGTTGACTGCTTCTACCGTAGCAGCTATAAGAATATGGGCTAAACATAACCATGCAGCAGTAACAGTATCCTGAACAGTCAGGTAAAATCAACGGATTTGGGGCAAGAAATTACCACACTTACGTGACACAGTTTCAAAATAGCTCTTTCGCCTAATCTACATAATAAAAATTTAAATAAATGGAAAACTAAATAAACAGTGACATTTGAGTGGCTACAAGAACTGTTTAAGCCACTCCTGCACACTGACCTGTGGATGGTTATCTGCTTAATCTGAATAGCTAGTACTGCAACTTTGCAGAATTCTGACTGTTCATTTCCCAAAACAGACAGTGATCAACTTCACTGATTTTATTATTCACTGACTAGTGATATTTTGAAACAGCCTTTAAAAAAAAAATTGTGGCAGGGCATAAAATTGAGTCTACATTATCAGAAGATATGATAACCACTTACTGACTTTGATCTCGTTTTGGTAAGTGTGCAGGAAAAAGGTACTGCATGTCTATTTACCATACTGCAAAGGTTTCTTTTGCAGACAAATGGGGCAAATTACCAGGAAAAAACAAACAAACAAACAAACAACTCTGTATGCAATTAATCTGAATTCAAAATAATTAACATTTACTCCTTTTTCTTGACTCTTATATCTCGAGTCCTATATAAAAAAAAAAATACCCAGGAAACAAACCTCTATCTTTTAGAGGAGCAGCCAGGAAGAACGGATACAATGGCTGAAAGCCATTCTAATACCTATTTCAGGAAAATAAGTAGGTCAGCATGGTGCGTGTGAAAATCGTAAGAGCCTGATCATACCACCTTTTCCTGGGTGAGAAGTTTCGCCATACAGTGTTTCAAAAATAACTTGTTTAAGAGTGAGATGCATGACAATGTCCTTAAGATGAGACTTGACTTTAGCTCCGCCCTGAACGAAAAGCAGCACAACTTTGCTGCCCAGAGAGAATCATGTATAGAATTCTTCTTTGTTGTTTTGTAGTTTCTCCATATTTAAAGAAGGCTGCCATTATTACTGACAACTGTCAGTCACGGCTTACCCCTCCATACTCCACTGCAGCTCACGTGTTCTAGTCAACTAGTATGGGTACCAAGCTCCTGCTTCCTCAGGGAAGGAATTCATAGATTCATAGAATGGCCTGGGCTGGAAGGGACCTTAGAGATCATTTTAATCCAACCTCCCTGTTGTGGGCAGGGACGCCACCTCTCGACTAGGTCAGGCAACACGTGAGAACTGAACGGGCATCGAACTCGCGACCTTCGGTGTTTCAAGCACCACGCTCAACCCACTGAGCTAAACCGGCCCTCAGTGAGAGAGCTTCATAGGTCAGGTACTTAAGCAGGCACGTATATTTAAGGCCTGCATAAATCCAGCTTGGTGCAGAAGCAGCATTTCTATTCCTATACCCTATAAAAATCATCATGGTAAGTTTAGCCCATAATAATAACTAACTGTACTTCAGCAAAGCTAGCATACAATCTAACCACTTCAGAAAAAAAATGACACAAAAAGCAGTTCAGAGTATTAACACCAAGCTATTTCTGATCATCCACAGAAAGAATATTCACCAGATGTGGATGATATGCTTCAATGGCAGCTGGCTCTGAGACAGACAGGCCACTGGGCAAGGCTCAGCCTGCCAGAGACACTGGTAATGCCTCTGTTATAACGTATTTAAGGAGAAAAAACCCCAACCAAAGGAGTGATAATGTGTGAGAGAAACAACTCTGCAGACCCTAAGGGCAGTGAAGGAGTACAGGAAAGAGTGTGAGGAGAAAGGAACGGCAAGGACAACCTCTCATAAAATGACCAGAACTCCTATTCCAAATCCCTCTGTGCCACATGGGGAGAGACGGTAGAGAAAATCTGAAGTTGAGCCTGCAAAGAAGGCATGGGTGGGAGGAAGGTGTTTTTAAACTTTGGCATTATTTATTATCCTACTCTGATTAGACTGGCAATAAACTAAATTAATTCCCCCAGTCGAGTCTGTTTTGCCCTCGACGGTAATTGTTGAGCGATGTTTTGGTCCTTATCTTAATCCACAAGCCTTCAGTGGTGTTTTTCTGTCCCCTGTCAAGCTGAGGAGGGGAGTAATAGAGTGGTTTTCATGAACAGCTGGCATTGAACTAATTTTAACCTGACAAAGCTTTCTGTAAAGAGCAATAAGCCTTCCCCACACTCACACCAATGCTGCTGAATGTGCTGTAAAAGAAGGAAAAAGAACAACACAGGATGCATTCAAGTAATTATATCACATTAAAAAGCTGGCTTGCTCCTGTGCAAACCAGCTCTTGTAATTCTGGTTTTGAACAAATCCCTGGGAACTTTGTATCATGTGCTACATATCACAATCAAGCAGTGAGGAGTTTGTACAATGTCGTAGTAGTACAATGCTTTAATGTGTAATATTGACAGGAGGGGGGAGTGCCTGTTGGGGAAGGTATTCACAAAGGTTAACATTAGCCCCTGCAGGCCAATGCCTCAATGGCCCTCTCTAAACAGTAAAGAGAGAAAGGCTCCTCCAGAGGGCAATTCAGAACTGAAGATTCATTTAGCTACTCTGAATCTCTCTCTGGAGGACTCTCACTTCCACTAACTTCAGCAACAGCCCGCAGAGATTAGGCTCAAAAAGATCATGCTAGCCTCTGCCAATACTCCCAGTATTTACCTTCCATCAGTACGAACAGTGGCTGAAGTTCACTGCTGAGATGTATATTCGGGTAGACTGCATTTCAATCTGTACACTATGTATTGCACAGGGACTGAATTTTACCAGTTGGAGCACTGTGTTCCTGCCAGAATCAGGGAAGCAGAATCTCCACAGCACTGAGATGACTGCAGGATTTGTTTTTTCTCCACTGCCCCATTAACGTGCTCAGTTTGATGGCCACCTGCACACTGCCATGCTAAGGACTGCTGTGCCCCCAACACCTTCAGAACCCACTAACGTTCTGCAGCTGTACTGTCACAGCTGCTTCCCTCGCTCTGACTGCTCATTGTATCACTGGAGCAGCCGCAGGAGCTGGGTTTTCACCATCAACCTAAACACAAGGAAGAAAACTCGACTTTTGAAACCTGCCATCAACAATTTTTACAGTTATTCTTTAGTAACAGCAGCAAGAGAGGAAATGGTCTTTTAATGTCAAAAACAAAATAGAGTTGGATTTTGTCACCAGAGAGCACAAAGGAGAAAGAAATAGTACTGACAGAACTCTGACAGAACTATTCTCAGGGCCATTTCCTAACTCTTCTAGTTCTTCTCTACTTCATCAGATTATTGGGTTTCCCTCCCTAGATAAATTTCTATGCTATCCTCAAATTCTATCAAATAGTAGATTAGCAAAAAATAATACTGTTATAACACTGTACAAACCAAAAGAATGACTATAGCTCTTTATAGTTTTGGTGGAACTTTTTGTATTTATGATTCTTCCCAAATTTCTCTTCACAGAATATCTTTGTAAGATAAATCAGACATCATTTTCCAAATTTACAAATACAGGAAAGAGATCCTTTAAACTGACTTCAGCAGAGGCGTGACAGTCCATCACAACCAAAGTCTTTCATTTAACATCAGTTAAGTTACACCCAAAGTTAAGTTATAACCAGAGCCAAAAACATTGCAAACTCCAGGTAGAGTCGGTTTCCACAGTGCACCTTCAGGTATGGTTAGACAAACCAGGACAAGCCTGAAAGCTCGGCACTTTTCACAATCTTACGGCAACTCCCAAGCTGTAGGAAGTCTGGTTCTAAACTTAATTTTTTTCCTATACAACCATATCACACATGCCTTAGACATAACAAAGTGGAGCTTGCCAACTGTCAAGTCACCTGCTAAACACATTTTACCACTGACATTAAGCCTCTCTACGAAACAGAAAAGTTCCATTCCTATTTTACAGACCATATTGGAACAAAGGTGTCATGAACACAGAAAGTACTACACCTACCAGTTATTGTTCCAAATGAACACATCTTTTGCACGTTACATAAACTACTTGCAATTCAGTATGTCAAATAAGTATTATATGCTATCTGTGATATTACTTAAGAAACAGTCTAAGAAATGTTAGCTACCATCTGAAATTATTTTTACATAAACTCCTTTTCAAGTACATCAGAGAATCTTAGTTTCAAAATGCAGTTAACCACGATGGCCTTCCAAAAACTATTATTGCACTTTTAGACAAAAAAAAAAAGGTTTCCATTTGCAATACTCCAGTATAGGGTATTTTTTCAGATATTCAGTCAAGAGGCTTGCAGACAAAAAGTTACAAGCTATTAGTTTGGCTCACCTTGAATATATCGTGGAATTGTGGCACTGGATTAACAGAAATGATGCACTCAGCCCTTTAAGGGCAGCACTGTGTAGAATTCTGCATAATAAGAATCCTTTGGCTTGAAACAAATCTCAAAGCACATTGATTAAAAGGTTGAATGGCAGTGTTTAATTATTGTCAAAATCTAAATAAGAATATCAGAGAGGGACAAAACTTGCACTTCTTTCATATACCTGTTTATTAAAATAAAGGAAAATCCAGAATATTACAATTCATCTTAGAGGTGGAAAATGTTTATAGTCAAGTATCACTTTTGGAAGATTTTTTCTCTATATATTCAATTTACACCCACTTAGAATGGCATTTGTACTTCTGCACTATCTGACACATTATCAGAACAGCTTTCTAGAGCACAACTATTGCACAGGATAGTTATATTTGTGACAATATTCATTTAACAAGTACTACATGGCCCACTGTTCTTATTGTTAAACTCGGGGGGACAGAAAAAAAATACCAAATGCAGAAAAAAAATTGCCAAATACATCAAATCACAAGTAGATTACCAGTTCAAGACAAGCAGCAATTTCTCTAATTAAAAGACACAACTGATGGCTTACCCGTGGCAATTTATAAACAAGAAGCATATAATCTGAACACAAACGTTTCAGTGATTCCTATGCTGTTTTCCATATAGCACACAGTAACAAAACAAGAGTTTTGGAAAGAACCAGTATTAGTTTACTGAAAAAGGAATGACATATTTGACCTGTACCTACACATTCACAAATTACGCTGAATCCTTCTCAGCTGATGGCACTTCATGTGAAGAGATTAGGTCTCATAAACTCTCCGAAATTGCATTTAACTTCACAAGTTGTTAAATGATTTAACACATAGAAACCTTTGTTTTCTCCTTTATCTAAATATTTGCAGCAATTAAATCTTACAATTACTTCGGAACATTTGGCAGTTATTTACTTATTTGTGTAATAAACTCCTGAAACCACCCTTTTATTTGAGCTTAATACTTCAACCATGTGAAACCTGGAAATAAGCTTCAGGGAAAAAAAAAGTTTCTGCAATTTCTTTGTAGAGAAATCATAACGCGGTTCCCCCTTCCACAACGTAGGCTCAACAATATCCAGTATTTTAAATATCCGTTGATTGTGGCTGTGTGTTTACCCTTGTGGAACCAGTAACACCTATAGAGTAGTCCATCTTTTTTCAATAACATAACATGCAATAAGCCCATTCTTCTACCAGTCAGAGAAGAATAAGTGCATGAGTTAATATAATTTAACAAGAAAACAAAACCTTATCTCTGTTTCAAAAAAAATCAGATCCTGGGAAATAATTTTTGCTAGCTTTAAAAAAGGCCAATTCATTAATTGCATTTTGAAGTTCCAAAATAAATAGACTTTTGCTGCGTGGCAATGTCACTTATTCCAAAGCTTTCAAGAGATGTTAAGAACTCCCAACTCGATCTCTGGGAATAATCCGTAGATCCGAACCATGCTTTAGAAATACGTTTCCTAAGCAAGCAAACAAAACAGAGTGTGTTACCAACCAGCCAAATAAAATGCTACCTAAACAAGAATACACATTTAAAGGATAAAAATATTAGGTCAGTGTCTAAAAATCTTTGTAGTAATTCCTCTAATATATTAGAAATACATATTTTATGTTTCCCTGGAATTTCATCCTATTTCTCTTCCTCCAAAGAGCTCTTATTTGTAAATTGAAAAATACCAGACTTGAAGTAACCTAATAAGACTTGCAATCTACAGCCTTTCAAACTTTGCACTTCCATACCTGAAAGTCTGATTTCACTTATACGACATAATAATTTCAGGACTAAGAAATGAAGTTTTACTTCTCTGTAACTATGGGGTTTTTTTCATGCATATAATATTCTTTAATTCTCTCCTTGGTTCTGTACTTACTTGCATCTAATTTCAGAATCTCAACTTTACTTTTCTTTTAGGAAGGCTCTCCACATATCCAAGCATAAGTCAGTCTTACCTTAGCATTAAAAAAATACTGAACTTGATATTTATTACTGTATAGTCTTAATCATAATAGACGTCTCATGAGGACATAGTATGAAAATTTAGAAGTTTCTAATACTTGGATGTCTCGAATATTTTCTACATGCATTAAGCATTGTCATTCAGGTTGTTATTTTCTTTTATCAAACGTAACATTTGAAAAATGAAACCACACTGCTAAAAGTGATGTATTATTTAATTATTATATGGAACTAGGTTTTTTACTTCATACTGTTACTGCGCAGAAGACTACACATAATTCTACATTTTAAGGTTTTAGTAGTATCTACCTGTTCTTATTATCTTTGTGTTGACTTGTTGAAACAGTCATTGTACTTCTATCCTAAGTACCCTATTTCAGGGATATAGAGTGCTCTCATAAAAATGATTAAGATATTTAACGTTGTTCAGGTTATTAGCATATTGGAATAAATCAACACTTTTCCAAACTTCACTATGTTGGCATGCGGATCAGGACTGAAACCGTTTTACTTATTCAACATCAGTATTAGAAAATCAGTTCAACAGGACTGTGTTATGGGAAGACATTCTGTTTTCAGAAATCTGCCAAGACTGCATACTGCAGAGACCTATAAAACCCACTGAACACAAACCTGTCACACCAGCAAACCAGGGAACTAAGCGTACTAATCTAGATGAAAAACATCCATACTGCATCGGCCATCATAAAACTCCAAAACCTTAAAATAGGCCACAGCTCCATCTCACGCAGACAGCAGTTCATCCCACCTCTCAGTCTGTTTCCATCACTAATATCACGGTGGTTTTATTAAAGTTATGGCATACTATTCCCTGAACTATCGAGGATTTAAAACTGAAATCAATACAGGAATTAAGTGCTAAGCCTAAGCTTTTTCAACTTTTATTTCTCCTACTCCATGGAATCATGTAGGGAGAATGACAGAAAGTCATACTTGAGAAGTACTTTTATTCAGAAAGGCGGGGAAATAGTGGAACAGTACAAAACCTCTGAAATCCCCAAGGATTACCATGATTTTATTCCTAGATTATCTTATTTCACAAAGTTTTTGAAGGCTAAAGTAACTGTTCAATCTATGGGAACTTTAATATATGCACAGAAAAAAAAAAAAAAAAAAACCCAAAAAAACCCCAATGGAAAATACCATGTGTATTTCACCCTACCAAGTTTCTGAGATATCAGTAAGGCTGAACATACGTTATATCTAAATTTTATATCTAAATTTTATATCTTTACTTGTAAACTGAGGAGGGATTTTGACCTAGGTCTTGGATTTGACGTAGGTCTTTTCTGGGTTTTTTTTTGGTCTTTTTGTTTTCAGTTTAAGGCAACATCACACAGCATTGTCAGGGCAACGGTACCTTGTATGTTATAAAAAATAATTCATGCACAATCCATGTGCCTAATCTTACATTTGCAGGTAAGATTAAGGCTGTGATGAAAACATTTTGCATCTAGACGCCTTCGATTTGCCTAATCCTTGATTATGAGATGCTGTCTTATCCTATTACTGAATAATTCCTCAACAGTAATAAAATCTTAGGAAAGATAAAGCAAATCAGTTGGAGCTGTGAATTCAACATGCATAGCAGCAAGTGTGATGAGCTTCCATATGAGTATTTTCAGTCTTCAACACATTTACTTTGCAGGATTAAGCTACAACTAATTTGAGCTACATAATATAAAATGAAAGTATACTTTTGAGGAAGAGAAACAGCTTAAATATACCTTAACTTAAGCAACTGACTTTACCTGTTTTGCCTCAGAACGTGAAAAAGTGGCTTTACATGGGGGTGATGACCTAGCAGCTAAATTAAATTAGTTTTATTATCTGTTTTTAATATGTTTGGTCATGGGATCATGATAAGGACAGCATCAGCTGAAGAGCCTGCCTGATGAAGTACACTGTCTCAAACCATAATCCAGGTGTCCTAAGGCAAACCCAGAAAGGACAGAAACCCAAACATTCAGTTGAACTTCATTTTTAAATATTGTTGATGCAATCACACATCTCAGAAATGGGTCACTACACTTAAATGGTTCCTTTTACAAGCCCAAGAAATTTCCCAAACTCATGTCAATAAACTGCTCTTCTAACCATCAAATACAATTATATGTTCTGCAAGGGTTTAGTTTATACTATGCATCTTACATAGCTACATATGCTGACAGTGGTTTGCTTTTTTATTCTCTTCAGATCCGAAAAAAAATAAGTATGGTGTGGCATCTTCAATAACTGGCAGAGAGAGGGCAAAAATGAATGATACCTGGCAGAGATTTCACGTAAAAACCAGAAAAGCGGCAAGGCTCCATAAACTGTTCATCATGTTTGCATGCAGAAATAAAATTAGATTGACAATTTTCACTGGATGACTGGGTTTCACAAGCACTAAAGCCATTTTTATTACTTCTTAGTAGGAAGTTAAGAACATTTCTTCCCTAATGAGATACTCCAAGTCCACCATTAACTCTCGTCTCAAATGGGTCAAGATTACTGTAGTCATTTCCAAAGTACTTTAAAAGTACAACTTTGCAAGAACAAGTCCACAGAAGCTTGCTTCCAGACAACGGACCATTATTAATACATTTTAGCATCTGTACGGCGTTTGCAAGTATTTGAGGAGGTGAGGGTGAAAAGCTTTACACTTTTCTGTCACAGAGATAAACTCTGGTCTCATAGCAAGCCTCCACAGTTGAAATCAGAGACTTCTCACATGGAATCGCTTGGTAAGAACAAGGGGGCTATGGGAAAGATCCTCTCTCCTTGAAAACATATTTTCCAAAGCACCTAGAGTTCCTACTCTTAAACTCAATATTACTTTCTGAACATATGGCATGAGAAGTGCTGCTAAAATAACAAAAACTAGTGAACTAGGTATGGTGGAGAAAAAAAATTTACCTATTACTTGTCATTTCAGTAGCATGTAATACAATATTGCTCTTTTAAATTGCATACTAAATAGCTAAGCTCTGAAAATTATTTTTTCACAGACCTAAATAAACAAATGCTGAACAACATTTATGTGGATTTAAAACACAACACTGATTGTAATTTCTAACTGTAAGGCAATGCTTCTTCCATTTAAGAAATCAAAATTTAAAATATAAATCAACTCCGCATGCTATGTATTAGCTTAAAAGAAAAATAACTTACCTGCTGTCTGTGCAGGGTTTATTCCTATACCATCTAGGGGGGAAAAAAAAAAAAAAAAGGAAGATAAAAAAAAAAAAAAGGAGGCAAAAATGAAACAGCCATATTACAATCTACTATACTAAACTTATACCTCAAAAATCATCATATCGCAAAAAGAAATAATTTTGACATCAGGTCTTCATGCAGTTATTTCCTACAACCAAAAATAGTCTTATCACAGGAGCTAACAAGAAACCTTCAGCACAAAAATCCCAAGCTATGTATTTGGACAAAACCAAATTAATAATATTAGTGATTTAATACTTTCAACCCATGCATAAGCAACTTAAATAATGCTCCAATATTATTAAATTCAGTTAGCAGTCTGTAAAGGTTGTGAAAGAAAATATACTTGCTTTTATCAATATGCTTGCACTGAAAATCCAATAAAAAAATCTTTAAAAAAAATGTATGTATAAACCATATTCTTACCATTTGTTATAATGGCACTTGTTGCTGCAGGAACTTTGAACTAAAGGAAATAAGAGTAGAGCAAAATAACATGAGAGACATAGTTAAAACAGAAAATATATAGGAAATATTCAAAGCAATTATAATTTTAGCCGGTTCATATACAAAATGAGAAAAGATTCCCCCCTCAGATTTATAGATATAAGAAAATAAAGGTTTAAAGTCAAATTTACCTTAACACAGAATGTGAAAGTGCAGTACTAAACAACTCATCAAATCAAGTAATCATTACTCATTGGATAAAACATAAAAGTTAAGTATCTCCAAAGTTGAGAAACACTAGTTCTTACTACACTAAATAAAGGAATACCTAAAACATCTAAGAAGCATACCTCTTACGCCTAACAGGAGTCAACAAAGAATTAGCTTGATCTAATTTTAATTAGTTTTGACCTATTTCCTAGCTTTCTCTCCAGCTCTATCGGGAGCTCACCAACTGCACTGCTCCAAGAGGAGTTCACTCCAGGATCTTCTTATAAAAGGAAGCATGAAGAGAAGGGCATCAGATCTGGTTCCCTCCTCAGGTCCCTGACACCAGCCCAAGCAGCCTCTGCACCCTCAATCACCACCATGTGTCTCTACAGCAGCCCATCTCCACACACATTGTACGTGGTCAGTTTTTACAGGATGAGAAGCCCTACTCAGGTGGGGTTGCCTCACATATAGGCTTCAAACCATTTCAGAAGATCTGAACTGAGACAGGGAAACCAAAAATAGTTATTTCTCGGAACTAGGGGGAGTCAGACAGCGCCAGAGAAAAATCCTGCACCGTGTAATGTGGTTGGACCACACGGGACAGAAAGGGTAGGGTGGGTTCAAGTCAGTGAGCGCTACTTGGTTGTTCTGAAGGTGACAGAGCACTGGAACAGGCTGCCCAGGGAGGTTGTGGAGTCTCCTTCTCTGGAGATGTTCAAAACCCACCTGGATGCCTTCCTGTGTGAGCTACTGTAGGTGATCCTGCTCTTGCAGGGGGGCTGGACTGGATGATCTTTGGAGATCCCTTCCAACCCCTGACATTCTGTGATTCTGTCATGACCAAAGGTTGCTCCTTGGACTCCCTTTACTTGGCACAGTGAACAACCCACAATGCAAAAGGCTGGTGTCTGGCATTTGCAACTATGAGTGAAACCTCCTCTCAAAGATCTTCATGCTCACCTCTACCCAAGCATAAGGAAAAGGGCAGATAACTATGAATGCTAACAGAGTGCTTCCCTAGAGGAACCACAGAGCTCCCCATCTTGTGAACACCTGTCACTTCAGCCATGCCTTTGAATGGGCATTCTCTAGCTGTGTTTGCTTCACTTTCTCATTGCTCAACTCAGGATTTTTAGGTTTCATTTACAAAAACCCTACGCACTAACAGCAACAGCTAAAGCTCAGAAACCATGCCTGAATATAGTACTTAATAATTAGTATGGTGAAAAACTGCCCTATTTATCTCCAGACACACAAAATTGGCATTCTTTTTTACTTGATCTGTCTTAGCTTTTTACCCACATCAAACCTGTCTTAAGCTTTCTATCCATACCAAATCATGCCACCTCCTCATCTTGTAGGGTGACATGAAAATGGTCATTTTCACAAAAATAGTTGCCAGTGTCACTGCAGAAAGGTCATGAGGAAAGTAACAATTTGTCTTCAGAGCAAGATTTGAATAACAAAGTTGGCAAAACAGGAGCTGCATATTTAACAGTAGGAATTAAAAAAAATACACCATCTCATAATAGCTTATGCATACACAGCATATGCTGAAGCAAGCAAGCCTTCATTCTCAAGTTTAGTAACTTTGGGAATCTTGATTTAGCAGTCCAAGGAGAAATCTTTTAACAGGCTCAGTTTTTGGGCTGGTTATTTTGTGAGGTGTTTGGGGTTTTTTGGTTTCTTTTTTTTTTGGCATTTTTTTTCCTAATACTAGAAAATGAGTTTGTAAGGTTTGAGCAGTGGGCTATTATTAATGTCAATTATATTAAGTGTCGCCTCCTGGAATGAATCCGTCTCCAATCAAAAAAGTAAAGGAATAAACAAAAAAAAAAAAACCCACCTGAATAAGCAGCAATTATATGCTTAACGGTGCGGTTATTTTTCATCAATTAGGTCTCCATTGTAACTGATACCATGAATTTTTCAGCCTAAATCATCCTAAAATTCCCTAAAATGTGATTTCTAGAAAGTTAAGCGCTGCTTCTCACTTCTTCCCCACCTCTTCTGATTCATAACAAAGCATGAAAGGGATAGAACATTCACAGGAGGATGGACATCCCATCTGGTGCCATTCTGCTTTTCAGGAAGAGAAGATGCACATGAGAACTGTGTGGCAATCAGATAGTGAAGCACTGGTTAAGATTCCTTATCACTTTATATTATACTGCACTAGAAGACAATAAACTACTTTTGTTATCTTAGCCCAAAGTAGTGGGGCAAACAGCAATACCTGTCAGCTATATACTTAGCACATGAAAATCATCCTAAGTATAAAGGAAAACTACAGTTGGAAATAATTACACATTATTTGGTGCAATATGGTTCACTAATTAAATCAAAAATACTTCCTGTGGTTGCTAAGCATGTTTCCCACACTGAAAATACCCAAGCTTTCTGTGATACAACGGTAAATGGATACTCAAGTAGGAAAGTTGTTCTCTATTCAGCAGATAATCCTGGCTTTCTTTAAAACTAAATTGGGAAACACTTAGCCCCAAACTCATACATTTAAAAAAGAGAGATTGTTTCCTTTAAAAAACCTTATGAATTGATAACTAAGGCTGCCACAAAACTTATTTTCTCCAATGCTAGGAAATACATTTGTCAACATCCACAGTCAAATGGCAGGGAAAACATCCAGAATTGCTGTATAAAAAGGTGCTGATACAGAATGGTCTGACTTCAATCTGCAAATCTCCCACGGATGCTCAAAATACATCAACTAAAATAATGATTTGTTAAATATGAATATTTAGGTAATTTTTCTTTAAACCCACTTCACAGACCCTATCACTAACCCATGCTGTGATTGCACCAGTAGGTAACACTAACAGGTTTGATGACAACCCTCCAATCAGAAGTGGCTCCTCACTCCTCATGTCTCCAACTACTCAGTCTCAATCAGTTTTCATGGTCCCTCATGCTAGTATGAACAGCATGAACCCAAACTAGGGAAATAACAGGCACAAAGCCTAACCTAGCAAGATAAAATAGCTTGGTGTGAACCCAAACTCTCTCTCTAGGACAAACCTGTGGCAGGATGCTCAAAAGGGTGACAGAAGGGAAGGAAGCAGCAGGCAGGGTCATTTTTAGCAGACAGGATACCCCACATCAGCTTAAGCTGCTTGCAGGTGGCCTGAGCTTGACAAAGACAATGAACTAAGTTCAAATGACAAATACAGCAAAGAAACTTCAAGAAAGACCCTTTGATTAACAATCTAGTTTGGAGTGTAACTCCATCAGATCTCGATCTGCCAGGTGTGAGGTCACAGGAATCTGTAACAAGGTCTGGAAGGGGAAGAGGACTATCTCTTTTGGAAGCAGCCCACAACCACAGTAGAAATGGCACTTCAGAGTGTTGTGTTGTGTGGGCACGGCTGCATTAGTTCAGATTAAAAGTAATTGGAAAAAAACACTGTAATAAAAAAGCAATTAAATCCGCAAATATTTTTAACAGCATTTATTATTCCATATATTATTCTAGTTTAAGTTACAACACACAATCCACAACCGCCCCACACAAGCCGTGTTTCCACTATCTGACACATTGTGGTATAACACTAACAATATAAGAAGACTCAAGACACTTGCTAATTATTTTGTTACAGTTCCAATGCCTGAACAAATCAAATTTTCAATAACCCCAAATTTCCCAAGTTTTCCTACAAAGACGGAAGTTGAACTGCAGGAACAGACTCTCAGCTGAATCTGTTTGCTCACTAGACGAAAAAAGACACCATGCTTTTGAGTAATTTATTTTACTGTTTATATCTCTTAATCTTTGTATACATAATCTGGAAAAAACAGGATGCATCTTCAAATATATTACACAGGCAATTTACGCACTTATTTGGTTTGGATTCCATGTTAAAAATCAAACACCCAGAAAGCAAAGAACACATTATCCAAGTCTTATTCACTTAAATCCGTCTTTTTTTTAACCTAGCCCATATACTTAATCTCACTACTTTCTAGAATCAAAAACTTTATTTTTTAATCCCGGAGATTACTGGAGCTGAGTATGGGAAGAGTTTAAGAATCTCCTATAAAACTCCATTGAATTTCCTGGATATCTCACATAAGCAATTTAAAATATTAAATGTTCACCAACAGTATCTTTTAATTATGCTCAGTATAGTAAATTTTTGTTATTTATATGAAATGGCTTAATTTAATAACAAAGAAGAACAGGAAATCTGTCAATAACTGCTGTTGACGTACACATTATCCAAGAACAACTACATTTAGAATTCTGAAAATTTTGGCAGGGCCATACTGACATCAGTAAAGATTATATTTTTGTGTATCTAACGCGAGCATTCCTTGTGCTGAATTAACCATTTTATCTTACAGTCAAAAAGCTTTCGCTTTCAGGAACGTTCAAAAAGCTAAAAACCAACGTGATCACTTTCTACTTACTTCTTCTGCGGCAAACTTCAGGACAGCCGTGAAAGGTGTACTTTCTGGCACGCTTAACCTGAAATGACAATATTAAGTAAATACAAGACTGTTAAGACAAACTCAGAAGAAACTTTATTTGCTATTAAGCCGCTAATCTGCTTTAATCAATGGCAATCCTCCAGCCGAAGGTGTGCATACACTGTTTAAGGTGTATGCACAGGTGACTTAACAACAGAAAACCACCTCTCGTGGAAAAAACCGCCTCTTCGACTGTCGTGAAAGCCCCGTCAGGGTGATTATGAGAAGCCAAGCGGTTCAGAAGCGCCTCTTTGCCGGTTGTCGCGGCCTCCTCGCCTCACGGCAACGACACGGCAGCACCCACCCGGCCCCGGCCCCGGCCCGCCACACCACTCACACTTTGTAGGGCAGCCGCGGGTCCGAGGTGAGCGTTACTTTAAAGGTGACTTTCGACCTGGGGAGAGCGAAGGGAAAGCACCGGGTTAGGGCTGAGGGGAGGCACAGAAAGAGAAGGGGGAACGGGCAGCGAGGCGCGGGCCCCGCCGCGCGCTCACTCACATGATGCCGCCGGCGCCGCCGCTCCCCGCCGACACGTCACCGCCGCCCGGCGCCCGAGGGGGCCTTCGCTGCCCGTCCGCCTCTCGAGCTGTCCGCAGCGCGCCAGATCGAAAAGAAAACGTAAAAAAAAATCCTGGCGACCGCTACGGGGGAGGAAGTGGGAGCGCTCTCTCTGCGTGCCCGAGTGACGCCGGGAGGGGAGAGGCTGAGGGTTGGACGAGGCGCACCGAGGAACGGCCGTGAGGGTTTCTAGTGAGGCAGTGCCACCGGCTGTTCCGCGGCGGAGGTAGGACCCAGGTACTGGGACGCTTGCGTTTCCGTAGGCGTCGCGGAGTGACGTCCGGGCGGCCACGGCGGGGCCGGGGAGGGAGTGAGGGCGGGCCCAGCGGGGCCGAGGGCTTGGCGGGCGGGGTTCCCTGGCACAGCCGAGGGACGTGGCTGGAGGAGAGGTGTAGGTCACGGAATCACAGAATGGTTTGAGTTGGAAGGGACCTTAAAGATCATCCAGTTCCAACCTCCCTGCCATGGGCTGGGACATCTCCCACTAGGCCGGGGTTGGTTAAACAAAGATGAGTTCCCCCTTCTTCTGAGCAAATGCCAACAAGGGGCTGGATTTAAATGTGCACTTATTTGTAATTGGGAGGGGAGAGGGGTGTCAGTGTATTTACATATGTGTATGTCTGAGATGGTGGTTGGGGATGGTTCACTGTTGGGTTTGGTTACCTGAGGTTTTGAGTCTTCAAACTGAAATATTCTGCAGGTGCTTGTTTTAAGTTGTGTATGGGAAGATCGATACAAGTTTGTGCTAATTCCTACCCTCTTAATAATAAAAATCATTCATGTGTTCCTTGGGATAGAGGAGCTAGAGTTGGGGTTTTGTTTGGATGGTGGTGGATATTTTTATGCTAGGTAAACAGCAGCTTCCAGATTTGTTAGTCTGTGACTTTTGGCAAGTGGATTTCTTTTAAAGGCCAAATAAAGTTGCACAGAAATGCAGAGTAATCTCTGTCTATAATGCTTGCTCATCTGGTAATACAGGAAGAAGTTGCTAACTATGGGGGTGGTGAGAAACTGGAACAGGGTCTCCAAAGAGGTGGTGAAGGCCCCACCTCTGGAGGCATTCAGGGTCAGGCTTGATGGGGCTCTGAGTAACCTGATCTAAAGATGCCCCTGGTCACTGCAGGCGGTTAGACTAGATGACCTTTAAAGGTTCCTTCCAACCCAACTTGTTCTGTGATTCTGTGACTGAGTTTCCAACTCTGGATATGTCAGTATTACTGTTGTAGAAAATATTTTGCCAGACTGCTTTCATATTTTCTCTGGACTTTATAAATATGTCAAGAGCGAATGTCAGGAGGACGGAGCCAGGCTCTTTTCAGCGGCATCCATTTACAGGACAAGGGGCAATGGGTGGAAGCTGGAGCATAGGAGGTTCCATAAAAATATGAGAAAAAACTTTTTCACTGTGAGGGTGACAGAGCACTGGAACAGGCTGCCCAGGGAGGTTGTGGAGTCTCCTTCTTTGGAGACATTCAAAACCCGCCTGGACGCGTTCCTGTGTGACCTACTGTAGGTGATCCTGCTCTGGCAGGAGGGTTGGACTAGATGATCTTTGAGGTCCCTTCCAACCTCTAACATTCTGTGTATGTGTGTGTCTGTGTGACTTTACCGTCTGCAGGAAGAATAACTTTCACTGTAGACTTAGTTGCTTGTTATCACACGCTGCTTGCCAGACTGGTCATGGCAAAGCACTTTGTTGTATTTACTTTAATGGGGGTCTCATTAGGGTTAAGGTAGAAGAGATTCCATACAGAAGCTATTGACACGTGAGGATCCTTAATTTCTTGCCTAAGGTCTGGCTCAGTGCCCAGCCATGAAATTCAGCTTTTCACCGTTGTGTTGCTTTTATTTGAACTTCGACAAAACTGGAAAAAAAAAAAAAAGTCAAAAAAAGGACAAGGAAAAGAAATTCACTAGCGACTTGCACAATAGCATTAATAGTTCCTTGTATGTCCTCCATTTATGTTAGTGTGTTTGCCTTTCACAACCATATCTCATGGCTGGCTCATGCTCATTTTGTAAATCATTAGTGATCTCATGCCTTTTTCATCCACCTGCTTTTAAGAGATCTCACCTTATGTTATTAATAATTAATAGTCATCTCTGAGTATGTAGCCTTGCATTTTGTCTAGTTAAATGTGATCTCATTCTTGCCCTTTTCAAATTCACCTATTTTTTGCATGATGTTATATCTCTGATTTATACAACTCTATTATCTGCAGCTTTCATTAATGCATTGCTGCTTTCTGTGACAAGTTTATTAATACAAATGCAAACTTCTTTTCTTGCCTTTCACTCTAAGGACTTATCCTCTGAGGAAATAAGTGCACCCAAATCTTCATGCTGTTGATGCTGGCCTGCTTTTAGTATCCAGATTTACTTGGTTAAATCCAGTTTGAGCATGTGTGTGCCATAATGCTGAGAACAGTCTAAATCCAGGCCTGTGAAGTCCTGTGTTCTGGCCACATGGTCTTGTTCACTGCCGAGCAAAGGAACCAGCACTTGTGACCAGATAGAGAATCAGTTCAGGGAACTGGTTTGGAAAGGACCCCAAGTTTTCTTTTTAAGTGGTTTTAACCTGTTTACCTTCCTGAACCAGTAACAAAGGACATGAGGAAGCACATCTGGTTGGCAGCGATACTGCACTGCACCTTAGGTTCAGCTTAAGATGCTGTGGAACTGTGTCCTGAGAAGGCATCAAGAGTTTGATTTCCTTACTTGATGGCTTGAACTGATCTGGATGTCCAGTGCCCATCAAAGCCTCTATCACTCCCCTCCTCAGCTGGACAGAGGAGAGAAAATACACCAAAAGGCTTGTGGGTCGAGATAAGAACAGGGAGATCACTCACCAATTACCATTATGGGCAAAACAGGCTCACCTTGGAAAAATTAGTTTAATTTATTACCAATCAAAAAAAGAGTAGGATAATGAGAAATACAACCAAATCTTAAAACACTTTCCCTCCACTCCTCCCTTCTTCCCAGGCTTCTCTCCCAATTTTTTCTGCCTCCTCCCCTGCAGTGGCACAGGGGGACAGGGAATGGGGGCTTGTGGTCACTTCATCACGTGTCTCTGTGCTCCTTCCTCCTCACGCTTCTCCTCCAGTGTGGGGTCCCTCCCATGGGAGACAGCCCTCCATGGGAATCAATTTCCTGATTGCATGTACCACTTGAAGAACAGCATATTTTTACGCTACAAAGCAAGTGTCTATGTGGGGGAAGGGATTAGGGAACTAGAACATCTCTCTTAACTGAGAGACTTGGGGCTTTTTAATCTGTAGAAGAGAAGACTGAGAGGAATCTTATCAATGCTTATAAATACTTAAAGAGTGGATGTCAGGAGGATGGGGCCAGCCTTTTTTTTTATGGTGCCCAGTGGCAGCACAAGAGGTAATGTGCACAAACTCGAACATAGGAAGTTTCTTCTAAATATGAGGAGGAACTTCTTTACTTTGAAGGTGGCAGAACACATGATCAGCCTGCCTAGAGATGTGTTGGAGTCTCCCTCTCTGCAGAAATTCAAACCTGCCTGGATGCCATCCTGTGCATCCTGCTCTAGGAGAACCTGCTCTGGCATCTGGACTAGATGATCTCCAGTGGTTCTTTCTAACCTCTACTGATCTGTGATCCTGTGAATGTTACTACACAAGCATCTATCCTAAGAACTTTATGGAAGTATCGAATCTGAAATTTTAAGAAGTGCACTAAAATACCTCCTACCTGCAAAATGTGCAAAATGAACCTTTGTTCATTTTGGTCTGGGTAAAGAACATGTAACTTCCAAGAATCTTAAGCCATTTAGCAGGTATCCAGAAAATTATATCCTGGCTTTCAGCAAACTTTTGTTCTGTGCTGGCAAACAATGAATTAAACCAGTGAGTATTGCCAAGCCATGTATTACAGGAGGGAATGGGGGAGGCAGAAGAAACACTACTTCTCTGACCGCTTCCACACCAAGCACATGGATAACAGCCTGATTCCTTCTGCTCTTGGAGAGGCTGTGGTTTCACCAGATGGATCAAGCAATGCTAGCCTCCATGGAAAAGGAAAGGTCTTCGTTTTTCTTCCACTTCTGCCTCACTCTCTGTTTATGGCCTCCTGCCTGCTTGGGTTCCTTGCTCTGGTTTTGTGGCTTATTGGATCCACCTGTGAGTCAGCTCAAATCAGCAGAAGAAAACGATGCTTCCCTGGTGGCTTAGAGCATTGAGTCAGCTCAGGGAAAGGTCTGAGCTGACACAGTGAGGAAGCAAGGAGATCTTCCTCTTTTGTCAGTAGGGAAACATGGGAGAGGGCTTCATCTTGATACCGTTACCTATAGCCAGAGGGCTGGGGTCCCCCTCTGGTGAGTACATCCGCTTAACTCTCTTTTGGCTCAGCTTTGTGGTGTGTTTCTTGGTGGTTCTGATTCAGGTCAAGTTCATCAATGGTGACTCTGTGACTCTTCCCACTGGGTAGAGATGCCTCCTTGGCTGTGGAGTCTTGCTGTGTCAGCAGGAGTCAGCTGCCTTTCTCAAATAGACTCTGTTCCTGCTTAATCTAGTGGGATGTTTCTGTAGGAAATCAAGCCCTCTAGAAAGGAAGCAGTAGCCCTGCATGCTCTGTAGGCTGTTTTTG
Source organism: Trogon surrucura (assembly GCA_020746105.1). Taxonomy (NCBI): domain Eukaryota; kingdom Metazoa; phylum Chordata; class Aves; order Trogoniformes; family Trogonidae; genus Trogon; species Trogon surrucura. Next base: position 28,868,504 of record CM036617.1, on the reverse strand, counting down.
TTGCAGAACCTGAAAATCTGACTTTGTGTGCCTTTCCTTGCCAAAGTTTCTGTGCTCTCGAGGCTATGAGGTACATCATTGTGCTAGATTGACTGCTCTGTCTGATTACATTAGCTGTCGTTGGGTTGTCCTGACTTCTTACTTGCCAACAATTGCAGATTCTATGTTTTTTCATTTTTTTTTAAAGAGAAATAATGTTGTAACATACAACATAAACTTAGCCTGTTTAAACTAGCTTGTTGGTACCTACCAGTGAGAAAACATTAACCTCCTTTGAAAAGGGACTTTGCATTTAATGAGCCTGCAGCCCATGTGGGACAAAATCATAGAGTCATAGAGTAGTTTGAGTTGGTCGGGACATTGAAGATCACCTAGTTTCAATCCCCCTGCAGTGGGAACAGACACCTTCCCCTAGACCAGGTTGTTCAGAGTCCCATCCAACCTGGTCTTGAACACTTTCAGGGAGGGGGCTTCCATAACCTCTCTGGGCAATCTGTTCCAATGCCTCACCACCCTTCCAGTAAAGAATTTTTCCCAATATCTAATCTAAATTTACCCTCTTTTTGGTTTAAAACCAATAGGTCTTGTCCCATCACTGCACTCCCTGATGAAGAGTCCCTCCCCTTCTTTCCTGTAGGCCCTCTTTAAGCAGTTTTCTATGACATACTCTATCACTGAGTTTCTCTATAAAGTACAGGCATATATATGATTTTTTGAAAAGCATTGTTAAGCCAAAGATAGAGGGAGATTATACCACTTTAGCAATGCAATGCTAAGTTAATAATCAGGCAAGGTAACAGACCTTCATAATCTTCTTTTAACAAAATAGTAATTAGAAACCTATTAGAGTTCTCTTGTGACAAACATTTTACAAAAATAATCTGTCAAAATGAGAAGGTTGCATACAAATGTCATATTAGTCACACAGAAATCATAATGCTAGGTTTCTAGACTTGAGAAGTTTTAATTTATGTGTGTATTAGATAGTACAGATAACTGCATACCAAACCAAGGATTAGTCTTCTGACGCACCAGCACTGGATGTATTTGTCAGCGGTAAATAGTGTTTCTTCTTCCGCAACTGAGGGTTTGGTTTCTGAGTTTGGGTGGGTTTTTTTGGTTGTTTTTTTATTTCTTTGAAAAAGTAATTATTAGGAAATCTGTAAATCAAAAGGATAATAAGCATTTAGCAGTAAAAAGTGTCTGGAAGAACCAGAAGTGGGTATTCTTACTTCTATCCAACTTTTTTTTTTTGTCATGGAATTTGATTTATGTAACAGGTGGGTAACACTGTTACATATATGTACTGTATCCTGTTTTCCAGAATTTTTTTTGAAATCAATTTAAATCTGAATAATTTTCCAGGAAAATAATTTTCCAAGTGTCTCATTCATCTCAAAAGTAGTTTGATTTATGTATGTTTTGTTATGATGCCTGTGGTGACAATTTTGTTAGTGATAGCAATGCTTATGTGGTATTTTGTTTTTATATGCAGGAAATGTTTTCAAAATAGTTTCCACAATGTTCATATCCATCATGATTATGTTTTAATTGGACACTAAAACAAAATTCTATCTTTTGATTTGAGAGTGTCTCCTAAGCTGTAGTTCTTCAAATCTGGATGGCTTCCACCCCTCTGTTGAGGAAAGGAATGCATTTTGAGGAAGATACAGATATAAAGAAAGAATGTACAGATCTAGAGATTTAGCCTTTTACCATACTTATTAACTGTATCAAAATCTTCTTTGGTTGTACAGGCAGCAAACACAGTTATCTTAGAGTTTTATAGAAAATTATATTAACTATTTTTTGACAAATTTGGAAAAGATTGTGTTTTGTCAGCTACTCACCAGTCTCAGAAAAAAACATGTACCCTTATTACCTGCCTGCTGTAAGCAGCAAATTCTATGATCTGAGCATGCTGCTCTGAGATGGCCCAATATGTATTTTTGTGTAATTATGCAGATTATTTCATCCAGTAAGCTTTCCTGTGTGTTGATTTCCTTGCGTCCATCATCAGACTGTGCAGTTCTATAATTTATTTTTACTACCATTACGTGCTACAGTGCGTTAACTTGCTACTGAAGATAAAATCGCCTTGTTTACAAGATGAATCAGAGAATCAGACAATATATACAACTGTATTGCAGGCTCTTATAGTGAAACATAAAAGTGTACAGAGACATAAGTTCAGGCTAAGAACACTTTTATTGAAGCATCTTATTTACTTCTGTAGAGCTTTCTTCTGTTGCATGTCTTAAGCAGGTTGTGCTTTATGTGCAGAATTAAATTGTAACTAAGTCTGTGAAAATTCAGCAATACCAAAAATATTTGCAGCCATGATTAAAAAAGCCCTCAAACCAGCAAGAGTTCTGATTAAGCTCTTACTGCAGTTTACTTATTCATAAAGTACCTAGCCTATTAGATTTTTTTTTTAGTGGGAGATACTTTTTTTAAAAAAAACCCCACTTTTAAATAAATCAGGTTATTCTAGTGATTTTGCAGTTAACATATAACTAATAAACCTGCACAGATTCTTGCTGAAATGAAGCAAGAAATTAAGCCAAAATATGTTTTAATTTTTGAGTGTGAAGGGTGGCAAAGAGAAGGAGACTAAAGAATAAATTAAATTCAGATCCGGAACGTTCCAACAGACTTTGTCCAATACGTCAACTGTGATACTCCTCACAGTCCTCTAAACAAGGTCATCTTGTATGTATTTTTTTATTCAGTCATTTGTTATGAAGATACTGCTTGTATTTTTCCTTCTCTCTTTTTTATTCTCTTTGATGGCAAGCCCAGAAAAGACTTTATATAGTCTTCAAGTGTTACTGGAAGAGGAGAGGTTTCACTGACACAGAGATGAGGTTACACAGATCACTAGTTTAGTGTTTGAATGGATTAGAAGAAAGATTTACTGACATGGCAGAACATGGTGCATCTCTGTGGAAATGAAAGAGAAGTGAAAACCTGCATTGTGTTTGCAAAGTCTGGACTTTTAAATTGCTAAAGCTTGGTTTGGCAAAAAGATAAACACAACCTTTAATTTTCTTCGTCTAGAACAGGCCTTTCTAACTTGCTGTGGTTCAAGACACCAGCCTTCAAATCCTGACTCTCTTTATCAGGCTTTGCCTTCTAATTTCTTTGGGTACGAAGCCAAGAATTTCTCTGCATGTCGCCTTCCTGTGGGCTTCTTAATGGATCAGAGGTTTAGATGGAATGTTCTGACCTGGGAAATATGCCTCCGGTGCTTGCTTTAGCCAAATGCTGAAGATTTGTCTGAACATTTAAGATGCTTTTGTGTTAGACGTGGTGAGAGACTTCTTGTTTCTGGACCGTTATGCGTAAAGCAAAATTAATTCTAGTAAGTGCAAAATTGTATTGGCACAAGGGCTTTTTAAGCTTTAAAGTGTAACAGTGTAACAAGCAGAGAACAGAAAATGACCTTTAAATAGCAGATGAAGTGTTGAGCTCTGTTGTGCCAATTGAGTTTCTGAGTAATGCGTAACTCCTTTCAGAAATTTTTGTTTGCTTTCTTTTGCATGTTTATTATACAGGGTATTATCTTGTTAAGATATCTTTATGCCATCTCCTAAATGCGACTGTTTAGCAAGACTTACGAGAATATGCGAATACCTTTTAATCTTCTGATTGCAATAAATTTTAACTACAGATCCAACACTACCAACAGAAGGAGTAGCATTCAGCTAACCAAATATTGTTGCCAGCTTTGTAAATATCTACACTTGGGCTGCCTCAGTGAACTCAACTCTTTTATATGGTTCTCTCCGTAGAATATGGGGAGAGAGAGTTGACTTCAGTTTCTAACCCACTCAATGTATGAATTGCTTTTTTGAGTTGTTCTGACCTTTGTAGGTCCAAAAAAAATATTTCTGGGACCTTCTCTTTATGCGGTGTTCTTAAAGTAAAAATATTACAAAGCATAATGGATTATATCAATCTTTAATAAAAAAAAAAATCACAGCAATCATGCCATGCATGAAGGTAAAATCAAATTAAGATCTGGAAGAAGAAGAAAGTGCAAATAGGATTTCAGTGGATAAATACACTAGTGGTTGCTATTCTTATGCAAGAGCAAAAGAACGACTACATTTCACATTTCAGGAGCAGTATCAGTTGAGGCTAATGTGGTGTCTTCAGAGAAGAGGGCATCTTCCATCTATCAAAAGCTTGCATAATTAAACCCTTAAGGTTCTCCTGCTGTGAAAAGAGAAAAAACTAAAACAGTGTTTTACTGAGGATTTAAATATTCACTTACATGCCTGTCCTTCATGCCCTCTATCCTGCCATCCTCATCACTCTTACTGGGATCAGTTGTCTCACTCCATGGAGCCAGTTTGGGCTATTATACCTCTAACTTTAGCAGATAATTCTCTTTTTATGAAAGTTCCATTGCACCTATTCCCTTCAGCAGTTGCTTTGGAAACACTCTCAAAGAGAAATCAGGGTTATGGTTGTTACAAGGACAGAGTGATACACAGAGAATATAAAACAGATTAGCAAATGGTGGCACAGAACTGAATAAAAGAAATTAAATGGAATGGAATGGAAAAAAAGACTAAAAGAAGATTGAAAAAATTCACTGGAAGGAAGACGTCACAGAGTGTTTGAGGTGGGAAGGGACCTCTGGAGATCATCTGGTTAACCATCCTGCTCTAGCAGGTAACCCAGGACCCTGTGCAGATGGCACCTGAGTATCTCCAAGGATGAAGACTCCACCACATCTCTGGGCAACTTGTGCCAGTGCTTGGTCACCTTCATAGTGAAAATGTGTTTCCTAATATTCAGGAAGAACCTCTAGTGTTTCAGTTTGTGCTCATTGCTTCTTGTCCTAGCTCAATACACTAATTCAGAGGAAATGACCTGTACAGGAAAGTGAGGACAGAAAAAGGAAAAACCAATTACATTGGAAAAGAATGGAGAAAAATTGTGGGTATTACCTGTCTACTGTCCAGATGAGCTGAATCCAAATGATAAAGCCACAAATATTCTTAATGACATGCTTAGATAATTGAAACTATGTGCGATGGGAAAATAAAATGGGAAAATATGAGATTGTGTTGGGTTTGTGTCTGGTGGGGCTTTGGTAGCGGGGGGGGCTACAGGGGTAAAAAGCTTCTCAGCTACAAGTGGGACCCAGCTTTGGCCAATTAGTGCCTCTGCAATAAGATGTTTAAGAGGGCAGTTCTTTTGTGTTAGGAAGTTCTTTTGTTTTGGAGAAGATGGGGATGTGAGAAGAGTGAGCATGCAGATACCAAGGTTGGTGAGGAAGGAGAGGACGAGATGCACTGGAGCAGGTATTCTGCTGCAGCGTAGTCATACAGCAGGGTAAGGCCCAGCAGACCGAGGAGGTGAATGATGGAGCAGAATCCCACCTGCAGCCTGTGGAGGACCCCACAGCAGAGCAGGAGACAGCACTCAAAGAAAGTTGTGACTCTGAGGGAAGCCCACGTTGGGGCAGTCCTTTGCTGGGAGAACGGCACCCCGTGGGAGAGACCCGTGCTGGAGCAGTTCATGAGGAGCTGCATCCGCATGGGAAGGGCTCATGTTGTAGAAGTTCACAGAGGACTGTCACCCATGAGAGGGACACCACATTGGAGCAGGGGAGGACTGCGAGGAGTCCCTCCCAGAGGAGGAAGGAGTGGCAGAGACAAAGTGATAAACTGACCATGACCTCCATTTACTGCACCCTGCACTATCGGTGGGGAGGAGGTAGAGAAATTGAGAATGGACGTGAGCACAGGAAAAAAGAAGAGATGAGGGGAAGGTGTTTTTAAGATCTGGCTTTATTTCTCATTATCGTGCTCTGATCTGATTGGTAAATTGGTGGTTTTGTTGTTTAAATTAAATTATTTTTTCCCCAAGTTGACTTTTTTTTTTTGCCGTGAACGTAATCGGTGGGTGAGCCCTCCCTGTCCTTCGTCTCGACCCTCAGGCCTTTTGTTATATTTTCTTCTCCCCATCCCAAAAAGGAGAGGGTAGGAGTGAGTGCGTGGCTGGGTGGTGTTTTGTTGCCAACTGTGTGGGATCAAACCACAACAGAGAGAGCATCAAACACACTGTTAACTTGAAAAATCTACCCAAGGTCAAATGACAGAGGAAAAAAATTCTCTGAATTTTACATTTTTTCATAGTTTCAGTCTTGACATGTGTACTGTCTCCATTTGGACACTCTTTTATTGTAGTCTTGGAAAAAACTTCCGACACCATGCTATTTGCTATTGTTCTTCCTCTCCCTTCTGTATAAAATTAAAGTTTTTTACCCTGTATAATTCTGTCACTATTTAAATTTTCTCTTTGCTTTCTAGTTTCTTTTTCTCATCCCTGCCCTGTATACACTCTGTGCATATTTTTCTTCTTATCTCTGCCTTTCTCATGCTGTGCTCCCTGTACTCAGTGATTTTATTTTGATTGCACAAATTGCCAGTTCATCACCAGTTCTCCACTTCTTTTTTTTTCCTTAATATATAAGCCAAGAGATGGCTGCTGCAAGATTGTTATGTAACCTTAAATTCATAGCATTATCTGTTACATTAAAATATTTGAAAAGCACTGTCTGTTAGCAGATATACAATTAGGTAGTAAGTGGGTCTGATTTTTATTTTTTCCCAGATGGAGTATTCAGTGATACAGATTCAGTCAGTGTATTCCAGATGAATCATTTGTATGGAGTAGCAAATGTAAATGTTGCATAAAAAGAGGATTAGTGTCTTTCCTCTGTAATATACCACAATCAACCTACTTTGGAAACAGCAGATTTCCCAATACAGAAGATCTACTCTAAAAATTCAAAAATAGCGCATGGGAGGAACTTATACATTACATAATAAAATATATCATATTACAAATTTCCTTTTTTTTATGATGCGCAGTTGAGCATGTAGTTTTTGCAGGAACATCAAAGACTAAAATGGTAATGTGACATTCGTTATGGAATAATAACCAATCTTAATACATAAATTGTAACAAGAATCATATTCTTAGAGAATCGAGCATCTAGAAGTTAGTAGATTCCAAAATCATAGTACTAAAATAACAACTAAAGACAAATGCCCTCACAATTTAATTCCATTAGTTTGTTAACCTTACTGCTCCTGCCAGATCTGTACCATACCTTTTAATTCATATTCTCTCTATATCACAAATCATCATATATTCAATAAACCTACTGTGGAAAAACTAGTGTAAAGGAACAAATGTTGTTAGTTCAGGGGAATACTGTCTACTCAAAATTTCTTGCAACTTGTAATTTTTTAATAGGAAATTATTGTTTCAGATGATTTAGAGGATTTGGGATTTTTTTTTATTGTTAAATTTTATTTTTTATTTTTAATAAAAAGTATTTGCACTCAAAGAATTGCGATCAACATCTTGGTCTCCAAGTGGAGACCAGTGATGCGTGATGTTCCTCAGGCATCAGTAGTGGGACTGGTGCTGTTTAACATCTTTGTTGGTGACAAGGACAGAGGGACTGAGTACACCTTCATCAGGTTTGCTGACGACACCAAACTCTGTGGTGCAGTCAGCACACTGGAGGGAAAGGATGCCATCCAGAAAGACTGGGACAGGCTGGAGAAGTGGGCCTGTGCAGACTTCATGAAGTTCAAAGAGGCCAAGTGCAAGGTCCTGCACATGGTTCAGGGCAGTCTCAAGCAAAAATACAGGCTGGGTGAATGAGTGGTTTGAGAGCAACCCTGCAGAGAAGGACTTGGGGATGTTGATGGGAAAAACTGAACATGAGCCAGCAATGTGGGCTTGCAGCCCAGAAAGCCAGTCGCATCCTGGGCTGCATCAAAAGAAGTGTGGCCAGCATGTCAAGGGAGGTGACTCTCCCCCTCTGCTCTGCTCTGCTCTGGTGAGACCTCACTTGCAGTGCTGTGCTGCACCTTTCAGCAGCTTTCTAGTACTTAAAGGGGACCAACAGAAATGAAGGGGAGGGACACTTGATCAGGGAGTGTAGTGATAGGACAAGGGGTAATGGTTTAACTCTGAAGGAGGGTAGATTTAGATTAGATATTATGAAGAAATTATTTTCTGTGAGGATGGCGAGGCACTGGTACAGGTTGCCCAGAAAAGTTGTGGATGCTCCCTCCCTGGGAGTGTTCAAGGCCAGATTGGATGAGGCTTTGAGCAACCTGGTCTAGTGGAAGGTATTTGTTCCCACTGCAGGGAGGTTGAAACTAGATGATCATTAAGGTCCAAACCATTCTATGATCCTATGATTCATCTTGAAAAGGAGGATATTGAAGAGGTATTAGTTAAGCTTAGGTTTTTGAGGAGTATTTGTAGGTAGTAAGTAAATTCCATGCTGTATTCTACAGATTCAGATTAGCCAAATAACCTAAGATCAGAGTGCACTGTTCTATTTTGCCTGTTGTTTACCTGCACATTCTGTGCTGAATTAATGCATGAGGTGGAACATGTTTTCTTTTTCAGGTAAAGCTCCTGTTGACTTCCTAGACAGGAACAGGAGTGTGGAAGCGAATGCTTTTCTGAAATAGAACTTCTCATGATTGTTTTTGTTCAGTGACTTGTTGCCACACACAAAATCGTCCAGCTTGCTATTGGTATTTTGTCAGACTAAACTAGTGTTTTTCACTTCAGAGAGATTCTCATTAACTCCATTTCAAAGCCCACCAAGGTTTGTTTTATCAAGTGCTCTATTGTCACTGTGGAAGTGGGTTTTCTAAGAAGCCTATTGACTTCTTGAGTCAATTATTCTGTTAAAGCTGCTTTTATGGTTTTCAGAACAGGAATGTTATAGGAAAGAGTTAATCTTGCAATTTTCTGATGTGCTGAAGGTTTTTATGTTGTTACCTACAGAATCACAGAATTGTTGAGGCTGGAAAAGACCTCTGAGATCATCAAGTCCAGTCTATGACTCAGCACTATCACATCGGCAAACATTACTGTTTACAGAATTGTGGAGCAGTTCAGGCTGGAGATCATCTGCTTTGCCTTTCTTCCTCAAAGCAGGGTCACCTAGGACTGCTTGCCAAGGACCTTGCCCAGTTTTTAATATCTCCAAGGATGAAGACTCCGCAGCCTCTCTGGGATATCTATGCCAGTGTTTGACTAGCTTCACAGAGAGAAAAGCTTTTCCTTACATTTAAATGCAATTTCTTGTATTTCAGTTTGTGTCCATTGCCTCTTGTCCTGTCACTGGACACTACAGAGGAGAGCGTATCTTTGTCCTCTTTACTCTTTCCATTCAGTTTTTAAAGATGTTGTTAAGATCCCCCTTACCCTTTTCTTCTTCAGTCTAAACTCTTCTGCAGTCTAAACTCAGTCTAAACAGCAAAAGTGCTTTCCAACCAGCCACTCCAGGCCTGTACTGGTGCATGAATTAACAGAATCAGCATTTATATCCTGGAATGATGTGAAGACAAATGGATTAAACATTTAATTGTGTTTCAGATGGTATATCTAGAGGTATTTTGTGGTTGAAGAAAGAAGTGAAATCTGCTCCCTTAGTCTTCTCTTCTTATGCCTGAATAAACCCACGGTACCAAGCCTTTCTTTCTTTGTTGTGTGATCCAGCTCACTGATCATCCTGGTGGCCCCGAAGTCGACTTGCCCAGTTTCTCAAAATCATCCTTGTATTAGGGAACCCAAAACTGCATGGAATGCTCTGGATGCAGTCTTAGGTGCTAAATACAGAAGAATGCCTTCCCTCAACCTGCTGACCTCACTCACGCTAATGCAGCCCAGTAGTGCACTTGACCTTTGTTGTTCAACTTTTCTGTTTTGGTGCCTGATGCTATTCCGTGCTAGAAGCAGGACTTTGCATTTGCCCTTGTTGAACTTTGTGAGGTTCCAATCAGCCCATTTCTCTAGTTTCTTGATGTCGCTCTGAACAGCAGCCCTGTCCTCAAGCACACCGATTTTGCTATTTGCCATGGATTCCCTTGTGGTGCAGTCTGTCTCTTTATTCAGGTCTTTAATAAAGATACCTTCCCCAGTAGGAGCTTCCTCCAGGGAGCACCACTACTAGCTGGACTTCATACCGTTGATCACAACCCTTTAAGTGCAGCAGTGCAGCTAATTTTCCACCTGCTTTATAGTCCACCTGTTGAAACCATATCACCACTCATCTGACGTTAGAATGACTGTTTTGTAGTGCCTTTGAGCCTCCTTCTTCTGCTTCCTGAAGATCGGTCTGATTGTTTTACCAGTCACCAAGGAGCCTCCCATGATTACCACAGCCTTTCAAACATCGTAGAAAGAGAGAAATGTGTAGGTTAATATTTATGTAGAGAAATTCTAAGCCAGTGGTAAGAGAATATACATTTTCAAAAAAATGTTAGAAGAGAATATAACTTAGATACCTAGACCTTTTGAAGTCAAAGGAAGTTTTTCAATTTACTTCAATGGATCCAAAATTTCACTCACAAGATTTATGACTTTGTAAGATTTGGAACATAACTTGCCTTTCAATCAAGTGTAGAAATTTCTTTGAAACTAGTTCTGTTGTTTTAGAGAGAAAAATTAACATGAATTAAAATTGTAATTGAAAAAAAAAATGAACTGAAAAGTTAGAGCAGTCAGAGGTTTTTTTTTCCAGAATTTTTTGTGAGATTCTATGAAAAAATGGGGTGTGGCTTTTGTGAAAATTAATTTCCATTTTTGATTGGTGGCAGATCTTTATATTGAGTCAGTGTTAACCCATTCATGTGATTCCATTCATACAAATTCTGTACATAGGATCCTTTTCTGACCAAGAATGTGTATTTTGCATATAGCAGGCAAGACACTGACCAAAAGAGATCATGCCTATGAAAGTGAAGTTTCTTCTGGGTGTGGCTTAGTCATTGCAGGCATTTTATTTGACTGAACTTAACACAATCAGAACTGTATAAAGTGTCCATTCAGATGACAGTATGATATGCAGACATTAAAGAATATGAACACACATAAGCACTAAACCAGTTGTTTTAAGAAAAACAGTCATTTTAAAGCAGTTTTTAAATGTGAGTCTACTCTTAAACTGTCTCTTTGGAGTTGAAGAGATTGAAGTAACTAGTGTCCAGCACATGTAATACAGAGTCAAATAAGATGTGAATGTCTTCACTGCCTCGGTATAATGAAGATCAGTGTAATAGACAGTGGCAGTGGAAGATCAAACAAATTGGTGGAAAACTTAATTAAGGGGGATAGAATTTTCTCACTTGTCTGCAATGACAGTTGGCAGAGCCAAAGACAGTTGCAAGAGAAGAAAATTCATTTGGTTAATGCTCAAGCTAGGCATTATTAAGTTTCAACAAAAAGCAAGAAAAAACATTTTCTTAGTATATACTTCATTAGTTACACTTACTGAACTGTAAGACATGCTTCTACAAACACTTAGAAAAAGGAAGAGATTATTTTTTGATCCACATATGAAATAGTGAATTTGGCTAAAAAGTCGTGAAACAATTATGCTTGAACAGCTAGGCTCTTCATCCACTCTAACAAAAACTGAAAACGAACACATCTTACTTTTACTATTTGCAAATTTCTTATTTGGAGAGAGTTATTCTAGCTGTTGGCAACTGTTCAGTTACGGCTTAGGTTTTTTTAAACTTCAGTTCTGTAACACGTATTTAGAACAAATTTGTTAAAATTTTCTTCACTTATTCAAATAATCCTTGTTCTACCCCATATTAATGTTTTCCTCATGTACCCATGGAATTTTCTTTGCCCTGTACCCCTATATCATAAAAACTAATAGCAATAGTGTGACTTCCTCATCAACTTCTCTTCAGGAAGAAATAGCTCTTGCTTTGTTGTCCAACGTGGAGGAACTAGACAAGGAGAGTGAGGTAAAGGGCCTTTTAGCATGGAGCAGTGTGACGTGTGCCATCTTCATGCCATCTCATGTCTACATGAACTTCCTTCTTGCGGATCTCAAGTATGTCTGCTCAGTTCATCTGAAACTCCTGCTGAAGATCCTGCTCAGAAAGCCGAACTGCTGAGATACGATGTGTCTTATAGAAGTGGCTCCCGACCTTTTCCAAAGTCTCACAGAATTCCCCAGAATGGTCCAGCATACACTGAATGAGTGTAAAAACGGTGTGAAAACCACTGAAGCTTCTGATTTTGCTGTGCTGTCATTTGATCATGTAATCAGATCATGCCAGGATGGTGGGTTTTGGATAGGAGAGGATTCAGTTTCCTCAAAGTATTTTCTCTAGCGCCATTTGAAACACTCTTTGTTAATCTGAAAACTACATGGGTCTGGCAAATATGACGCACTTTAGAGAGTTTTGCACCCTTCGTGCTTCTCGGTGTGACCCCCATGATACCCAGTGGCAGGTAAAATGGCCCTAAATGACAACCTTGTGTATCCAGATCCTGTATCTCAGGGATGGACAATCACCTTTAGGCTCTGGCATAATCTCTGCATTTTTGCAGGGTGCAGCAGCGTAACCACCTAGATTTAGGTGGTTGTAACCTCTGATTGAATGGCACTCTTGTTGCCTAAACTCCCATCAGAGAACAGACAACTCTTGTAAAGTAAGATTCATATGCCTTAAGGTAAATTACATCCTTAACATGTCTGTTTCCCCTTACTCGCAATTGAGTGATGCTACATGCAGGTTTCCCTGTCTGATATCTGTGTACCCCGTTTGCGTTTGGTGGCTCAGATTACCAACCCAGCCTGATTTTGGCATAGAAAGTATTGAATCTCTTTGCATCATACATCAATTTAATTGTCTCCCAAATAATGAATAAAAAGGACCCTGTCATAAGCTACCTGCACATTTTGTAGATTGGAAAGCATTCCAATTATTTTTGGTAATGGTTTGCTGTTATTATTCTCCCCGCGTATCATTGATATTATACAGCTTAATAATAAATTAAATGTAGATGTTCCAGTAAAATAGCCCTTCCCTCTATCTAAAGAGGACTGAAAAAGAAAGAAAGAATAGACACTGAAAATTGCAAAGTCCTTGCTCAAGTGCCAAATAGTAGGATCTTAGATCTTCACTGTTTCTAGATCCAGAGAACTGGGTGTAAGATACCTGCATTTAAAAACTAAAACCACCTTAATAATATAGAAGAATGTGAGAGGAATCAGCTTTCCAACTTTTCTTGCTCTTTATAAGACGATATGAAATATCTAGATGTAACTACATACTCCAGTTTTATTTAAGATTTGCACGTTTCTTAATGTACAAATGGATTCTGAGGTATTGAGAGAGAGAGAGAGAACTGTAGCAGTTTTTATTATTTAGCAATCCTATTCTGAAGTAAAAGCTTTTCTTTTTATTAGTGAGGATTTACATTCTCTAGGTGGAAAGCCTGAGAAAGATATTATTTCTCATTAACTTGATTTTACATTAAATCAAATTTTATTAATCACCCTGCAGATATTCTCAGCATGTGGAAAAGTAATTAAAATAGATATGTACCTTGTGATAGGAAGTTTATTCACAGGCTTTGATTTAGCAACTTTGCTAGTAATCAAAGCAACAGAACATCAATATGAAGCCAAAGAAGAAAATGCTGTGTGAAGAAACACATCGTACTCTGTTAGAAGCAGAAAACAAGTAAGAACAAAGACAGAAAACACAGATTTGTGTTTGAACCTAATTAATTTTCCTAGCCTATTTCCAAACTCAATCTTCCCCCACTTGTCTGTGCTAAGGATCGATTAACCAATACATGTTTAAACACTCAGACCATTTAAATCAGTTAACAAGTTTTTGGCATAATTCTGCTTGAATACTGTATATTTTTCTTTCCTTAAAAATTCTACTGAAAGGCAGTATTTTATCTCAATAAAGTTAGGACAAAACAGAATTTTAATGCCCTATATGTGCTATGGAAATGGAAAAGGTTGATCCAGAACTTCTTATAGGAGTGGAAAATGACACAGTTCATTAAGAAAATATGCAAAACCCCACAATGCTGAGTATTTTAAAAGTGTAATCAGAGTTTTCATTGTAAGGTACAGTGGTGAACATGTAATAAAGGAGCTCTGCTGCTACCTTTTTCTTGTGTAGATGGAATTGGAAAAGTTGCCCCATTTCACTGGCTGTTTTCCCAAGGACTCACTGACCTTGGTGAGAATGTGATGTAATATTTTTGCAAAGGAATAGGACATCAGGGTGTTTAGCCACACACACGTGGTTTGTTTTACTGTTGACATCTAAAAGAGCTGAGAATCTAACCTGAAAGATCAAACCTAAAATTTTGATTTACAATGAGATATTTAGAGGCATACATGTAAAATGTTCTAATGCTTTGTCTGAAAATCAGCAGCCTGAGTTGAATGTTTCAGAAGTGACAAAGTGGTCTTCACCAAGAAACTGGATGTTCCAATAGTAAGGCAACTGGAAGCGTCAGAGATTCAAATTTGAATTTGTTGCACCAGCAAAGGAAGGCTGAACACAAATGGGAAAAGCATGTTCTCCGGCCGTGACTTTTTCTTGATTGTGCTGTCAGCAAAGAAACCCAAGAGGACATTTGAACCACAAAGAGTAACAGTCTTCCCTTCTACATGTTTCCTTGAATTGTCACATATCTCTATCTTATAGAAACTGTAGATAATAGGCAGTCAGTTTTGCCTGTATCCCAGGCTTCTGGAAGCTTGGGTATGGACAACCCAGATAAGAAGCAAGAAAGCATCAAAGCTTAGTTGTTATAGTGGTATAACCAGACCTGCCTCTTTCAATGCATCTTGAATTGTAAGTGAAAAACATTTTAACTATCCATAGAGGCCCTTACTTATATGATAAGAACACTTTTTCCCGACCTTGTTTTCTTTCTTAATTTTCAAATGTGTGACATCTTTGCCTTGTCTGTCCCATTCTGTTTCACTAATGCTCCCCACAATTGTGGGCTGTTTCCTTCATGTCCACAACTTGGCCCTTGGGAAATCCAGTAACAGCTCATATTCTTTCTTTGCACACAGAAAGTTAAATAGCTGTATCTTTTTTTTTTGCATCGACAACTTATTGATCAAGAAAATGTCAAAAGAGAGAGCAAGATATGACATTTTAGTTCAACAAAATTCAATAATCCTTTTTTTTGTTATTTCCCTGAGCTGAGGAATACTAATACCGAATGAAGGCGGAGGACAGAAACTGAGATATGGCAGTGGAGTATAACAAATCCACAGGAAGGCTTAGTTTTATTAAAATTAATTTATTATTTTATATCTGCAGTTATTCTAAGCAAAGTCGCCTAAGAAATCAAATTGACACCAACACCATAGCTGCTGATTAGGAATCAGAAAATTACTCAGAGCCGAGACAGATTTCTTCAAAATGTCTGAGACTAGTGGTCCTGAAAGTAGTAGTTTTGTATGGCCTTTTGAAAATTATTTCTTCTTGTTGTTTTTTCTTTTTTTTCTTTTTTTTTTTTTTGTTTTAAACGTCAAACAAAATTGAAACACCTCTGAACTCAACTTCTTAGTCCGGTTTGGCATATAAAGCATGTGACCAGATACCGGTTGCCCTGCTCTTGGATGGGATTCAGTGGCAGGAAGACAAAAGGAGAACTTGTGTGCAGATCTAGCCAGGCCTGTGCAGAGCTGGCTGAGGTACAGAACCCTGCAGCCTCCAGGTGCTGCTGGTTCAGCCTCCAGGTGCTGCTGGTTCAGCCCCTCTGCAGATGACATTTGTGTAGCTAAGCGTGGCCCTCCTTCACCTTGCTACAGTTGGAGTTGCCCAGCTAATTCATTCTTATGAGGGCCTCCAGGCTCTATTCTAGGGTATTAAAAGTAAGAAAAGACTCTCCCAGCTTTTGTCCCATTGCTTAACTTCAATGCTTTAAGCATAGATAGTTCCAAGGAAAACTCTGCTGGAGTGGTACATCATTCTCTGCAGATCTTTTTTTAAAGAATCTCCACATTTTTAAATTGCGGAGATGATTGCTTGCTCATTTTTGATTTCTTCATTCCCACTGGCAATACTGAATTTGTCAGAGTTAAATAAAAAGCCCAATTTTTTGGTAGTGGTTTATTTTTCCAAGTTATTTGCATAACAGCGACTATAATTTCTTTCAAACCTGCACCAAGACATTTGTTTGTTTATATTTACTGTTGTAACTGCATATAAACACATTAATTAATTTAACTCATGTAAATCCTGCACTCTTATTGAAAGAAACTCAGAGGTCATTCAAATTAAAAATGTTATTTACTCATGGTGTGAGTAGCAATTAACAGGCTTAGGAGCTCAGAACAAAGGTAATCTGTTACCGTAATCAAATTAAAATGACCTTTTTCATTTTGGGGATACCACACCTGAAATTACATGTAAGATGCTACATTCTGATGCTAGTTGTGCTAAAGGATGCATAATGCATACCGCAAATACAGGACAATACATACCATTTTATTGGTAACTTTTTATGGATATGGAAAATCAAATTTTTACTAGAACATGTTATGCTGGTTGCAAGGTTTCATGCTGCTATCATATCTTTGTTTTCTTGAGTTCAAAAATATTATCAAATCAGGCTGAATTCATCCTGAGTGATGGGTTGTAACACAGATTGTAGTTTTGTTGTGTTGTGGAGAGTGTACATCTACACAGTGTCTCCATAATGCAATGAAACCACAATTTACATTACAACCACTTTCTCTGATATATTTCAGTTTCACAAATTATTTTGTATTCAAAGTCACATTCCTAGTAGGAGTAAGGATGAATACTGTTTTTTGCGTATTTTTCTCATTCACTTGATTTTACTACTGGAACTCCATTTACAAATTTTGTGCTATTACAAAATTATTACAATGAAAAATTTCGGTTTGGCATTCCATACACAAAAGCTCCTCCTCCATTAGCATCCTCCCAGATTTACTTCTCCAGTATCTCCTCTTATATCAAAAGGGTAAGATATAAATTAAGGTAGTCCAAATCCATCTTGAATATAGCAGCTCTGAGATATGGTTTCTCCTACTCTATTTCTTCTCTCTCTTTTCTGAGTTCTGCATTTTGAAATGTATAGCTCATCACAAAGATGTGCCATCAAGCGCTTAATTTTTTTTAGAGACAGACATGGACACTTACCACATCCAGGTATTTCAATATAAAAGAATATCCTTTTTATTTAGAACAGCTTTTTGTAATTTGGAAAGATTTTTCTAGAAAGGGAAAAGGGGCGGTTTTGGGGCTCTTTGAGGAATACTGGAGCCAGCAGGTTGAGGGGAGTGATCATTCTACTCTGTTCAACGTGTATGAGATGGCAATATTTTACTTTTGGGCTCCCTAAGACAAGAAAAATAGAGATCACTGGATGCAAGTACAATGGAGAGCTTCCAAGATGGTTGAGGGCTCAACTGTCTGATGTGCAAGGAGAAGTTGAGAGTGTAAGGAGAAGCTGAGAGAGCAGGATTTGTTCAGCCGTGAGGTGAGAAGGTGAAAGGGAGACCTTGTTGCTTCCTATAGCAGGGTGTAGCGGGGGATGGACCCAGACTTCTCTGAAGAGCATGGCTACAGGAGAGGAGGCAATAGCCAGTAGTTGCAACAAGGAGAATTTTGATCAAATATTGTAAAAGAAGGATTCACCATGAAGGTGATTGAACACTGGCACAGATAATCCAGAGAGTCTGAGAAATCTTCATTGTTGGAGATACTCAAAACATGATGAGGCAAGGCCCTGAGTTCCCTGAGCAAGGTGACCCTGCTCTGGGTGGACTTTGTGCCAGGTGACCTGCAGAGTCCTTTCCGAGTTCAGTTTTTCTGTGATTCGGTGGAGTGATTTATCTCAGACTAAGCTAAACCTGTAAGCTTTTCTTTACTGGCTTATCTGCCCTATCTTATCTTGTTGTTGTTGTTGGGTTTTGTTGTTGTTTTTACAGTCTAATCAAACTAACATACCTACAAATTATACCCAACTTTTGTGTATTTTTTTTCCAGCCTGGAATTCAAACTTCTTGTCTCCATTGTCATTAAGGTATTATCCTGTTTATATCATCGTCTCTGTCAAGAATTAATGTGGTCCAGTTCTCTCTGACCTAATCCACTAGATTTATCCCACATAAAGAACAACTGAAAAAAATTAAACTCTCTCTGTTCAAAGGAACCAAGATCTGTTTCTTTTATTTCGGAGAAAGCCTTTGATCTAATGAACTGGACTCTTTGAAAAAGTTTTTATAGTGCAAAAACTTTCCAAGCATGAGTGGAATAGTTTTGTTCTATTCCAAATGAATGAGTCATCATGAAGAAATGGCAATAGAGAGACCCACAGAACCTGTTTTTGCCACTGGTGATAATGACATAAGGAACCAACTATAGCAGTAATAGAGGAGTGTTTTCTACATGAATATTACAGTATATATCACTGATCCATAGACAACCTTTTCTACAAATCAGGAAAATCTAGCATATCTTAATGAAATGTAAACTTCATTGTGAGAGATTCATGTTGCACATAGGAACCAAATACCATAGAACGTATTATGCAGGCTGGAATTACAACTGAGTGGCAGAAGGGAGTAAAAGAGGTGGTGATTACAGTGAATAAGGAAGAAAATAAAATTGCCTCTGAAGCAAAAATGGGTTCTTCACGTTCTGTCTGGCTTCCTGGAAACTACTGCAGCAAAGAATATAGACTAAAGGATAGCAGCTTGTGTGTGTGTGTTGCAGGCAGCCATATCTTAGCAACTATGATTTTTAGGGGAGAAACATTAGGCTGGATCAAAGGAGCAGTCAGCTTTGAGTACTTAAAAGTCATTTTTTACGACTGAAAAGTTAAATCACTAGTTTCAAAAAGCCAGACCGTAATGGGAAGCTTTGTGAAGGGCTGAGTCAATTTTTTCAAAAAGGGTGTTTTGTTAAAATGCCTTCTTCCAAAAGATGCTTTTGCGGATATGTTGGGCAAACTTATTAACAACTGAGGGAACACATCCAAAGTAATTTCTCAAGGGACAGCAAGTTTCCTCCCTTGCCTGTTAGTCTTACTGTGTTACTAGGACCTGGGAAGACACTTAGCCCCTCTGAATATATTCTATGGGGAATATTGCTTAAGTAACAGACTTTAGAGTTGTCTATCCCAGTGAAAGTGAAAATTTGTGAGGCAGCTAGGTTTAAGGGTAAGAATAACAACACTCAGAATGATTCTTATAAAATTGCTGTTTATAGTGCTTAATTAATTATGTTTACAGTGATTAATTAAGATTAATCATTTTATGTAATGAACCTGGTATTGTGTTGTTTTGTTTTCTTGAAGATCATTACGTTAAAAGGATTTTATGTAAAAAAAGAGCAGGGAAATGATCAGTCATACAGTTAGTGAGGAGAAAGTAGCCCTAATACGTTGCTGAATTTCTAAGCATCTAAAATGTATGCAAGTAGAACGTGTTTTAGTAAAGTATTTTTAGTGGTCAGTTCAATATCTACCCTGTATACAGATATGCAGGCTCAATAACTTTTAAACTACATTTTATTTCTTTGCAAAGGATCGTGGTGAGGAGAGGGCAGCTGAATAAGGCGTTATCTGCCATTTCATACATGTCCCGGGTTTACTTTCTTGAATCTCATAAAGATACTGCTTCCAGTCCTTTGAAAACTCCCACCTCAAAAAATCCAGGACTGTCAGGGGATTTATTGAAACCGTTCTGAAGTGCTGTTGTTCTCAAACCTGTGATGTCTTTCATAATGAAATTTCTCTTTTTATGCTAGAGTGTGGCTCTTCCACACTGTGATTTTGCATGGGGGGAATGCTTCAGGGCAAATATCTGGCATATCTCAGGAAGGAAGTCAGTGTCTGGATAGCATTATATTTTAGATGCTTTACTGTTGAAATAGTTTTGCCCTTTTTCAGATCTGGTTACAGATTCCCAGTATATAACAGCCCTTTGAAAAAGCTTACACTTAGGAAGGAATATGTCCAGGACACGGTCAGGCTGTTTCTTCATTAGGTGGTTCTGTGAGAAGCATAAATTGCCGAAGAAGGCAACGGCTCACTGAGAAGCATTTTAGTCATGATCAGTTTTAATCAAATTTTGGAAGACAAATACAATGTTTGTCAATTTGTTTAATGAGCTTCCCAGGGAGAAGTTTAAAGTGAGTGTTTGTGGGAATTTAGTTTCTGTTTTCACAAGTAAATGTTGTGAATCCTGCACATTAAGCTACAGAGAATGAGAAATAAATAGGTACATTATACTTCAAATTATTAGGTTGATGATTCCGTATCATTATTCTTTCTGCTTTTCTCCAGACCAATCCTACTGGTCATCTCAAGGTGTAGTCAAGTTAAAATCTTGAGAAGGGATTTCTGAATTTCTGAGACAGCTTTTTAAGAATATATACTCTCTGTAGTTTATATTTTCAGCTACCTCCTCAAGAAAGATCTCATCACGAACATTGGGGCTGAACCTACTTAGAACAACTTGCGTAGAAATTGTGAAGTATCATGGAGGTACTTTGGAAGGAATGATTTCCCTCTGCAGTAAGTCCGACAGCTACCCTGGGGAGCATGTGTACATTTGAACTGGTGCGTTAGTCCTGCAAAGAACAATTTCTGTGTCTTTCTTTGTATTTTGCTGAAGTTTAAATACTTCCTGTTCCTTCCTCAGTTGCCTCAGAAATCCTCCTGACTTGTAGGAGGTTTGGCTTTTTCCTCCACTGGTGCGAGAAAACACGAGCGAACTGAAGAGAAGACGGTTTGTTCCTCTGAGCTTTCTGACTTCTGGGGAGGCTGTAGATTATTATATTTTTTATATCTTTCTAATCAGGAAGGCCAGAAAAAAAGAACCCCAAATTCTTTCAGGCTTCTGTGTGCAGCCAGCTGGGTGATACAGGCTCTCTGGGAAGGAAAGGGTGCTGGGAGTAGGAGGTGGGAGAAAGGCAACCATCCTGTTGAGTAGGTTGGGCTGTTTCACAGCTAGAGCCACAGCTGCTTTCAACGGGAGAGAGTTCTAAATGCATTAGTGAGCCATTTAGTTTGGAGAGAATAAAAGATGTGAAGAAATTGAAAGAGAAAAAACCACCCCCCCTTCTTTCACATTTGAACACGCTAGATTTTCAATATAATCCATTAACCTACACATAGCCTTTCATTAGAGCCCTTGGGAGACTGGAATATTTTTGGCAATGTACTGTTATGAAAAATACAATTCAAAAACCCACATAACTGCCCCCTCCCCAGCAACCGAAGGGGTCGTAGGGAAATTCAAATCTTTTCTCTGAGCATACCAAGGAGTGTGTGAAATTACATGCACATCAGATACGTTTCACTCCATATTTACAGAATTTTTGTGAAGAAATAAAAAAAAATCACCCATAATTTACCATAATTTGTCTACTTAGGACTCAGTACATAAGTTATACACAAAGTCTTTTAAGTATGTGTATTTAGAAAAAAAAATACTTATGGGTTGGGAGAAATAGTTTAGTTTTAGTTTAGAAGGTAATTGGAAAACTGGACAGGATTAAGTGCTGTTTGAAGTGGTAAATTCTTCTGATTTATCACAGAAGTATTCTGTTAGTTTCGGTGAAGGCATCTGTGGTGTAATGCAAGAACTTACTGGTCATTCTAGTTGACATGGTAGCACATTATTTTCCAGTTTCAGTCTGAGTCACTGTAATGACGTTCTACATAATTTGCCTTAGTGTCTTGTAAAGGATCTTCAGGACAACCATTTTGTTACCTTAGCTACTATCTTCTTAACTCCTGTTTCGGATGACATCAAGCGTGCTTGCAGTTAATCATGTGACAAACAATATGTGACAATGAATGTTGTACCAAGCAGTATTTTAAACAGTTTTTGGAGATATGAAATCGCAATCTCTAATCAAAACCTCTTAATAAAGTGGAGAGATATCTTTCCTGCATTTTTGCTACACTTTTTAATGTCAGTGTTGTCCGACAGACCCTTTAGAATTAAGAAATTATGTTAAATATTCCTGTTCCCATTTCTGTGCATTAACCTAAGCAAAGAAGAAAGCATCTCTGAGTACCATGAGAACACTGGAACCACGATTATGATTTTAAAATACTGTATTCAATGCTTGACAGCCATCTCTTATTAACCAGAAAACTGCATTTTCCTCTTTGACCATTGGTTAAGAATAACACCTTTTAGTTCTTTCAGCTCTGAAATGTGTTTTGGCCACATATAAAGAAATCCATGATGAAAATGTGCTGGGAGAAAGCCTCAGACAGAAATATGCACTAATATTTCCATTCAGTTATTTGCTACAGCTAACAGATAATATACAAATGTATTATCATCAGCTATGTCTTGTTGCGGCCAATATTTTATCCTTTTTTTCTGGTAGCTATTTTTATAACTTCTAACAGTTCTCTGTGAGTTAAGAATTTCTAGTATCAGCTGCTGGATAAGAAAAGTTCACTGATTTTCCACAAGGTGGCATGTAAGAATCGGTCTGTCTGTATTTTAATTAATATAATTCAGGTAATAAATATGTCAAATGCATGTGCACGCTCAATGGAAAACGAATATGTTCATGGGAGTATACTGTGACTGGCTATTTAAATGCAGTGTACCAAGTGATGCTCTATCACTAGCTAAATTATAGAGTTGACTACTCTTGCATATATTTGTTATCAAAATAAAATCTAACCAAAGTACCTCACAGTTACTTGTGTCACGAAATGAAATTAAAATCTGACTCACAGAACTAGATTCTGTGAAATTCACCAGTTACTATAGCATAAATAATTTATTTGGTTTTTTATTGATGCTTACATTTTATGGAAGATAAAGATCAGTATCAGTATATGTTTCTTTAATGTAGATAAATAATTTTTAAAGCAGTCATTTAGTTATTATTAAAGACTCTTCATACAGTCATCCAATTAGTGGATTACTGAGCAGTTTCTGTTCAAGAGAACTTCCTACTCAAAACAAGAAATAATTCTGACCTAAGTTGCCATCCAGGCAAAACTAGTCATGATTTTGCAGATCTGAAAGTGTTAAGTTGATGATTGGTTTCTTCCAGTGCTGCAGATCTACACATAATTTAAATTTCCTAGTATTGCAGGAAATCAAATAAATGAAATCTGCTAAGTTACCACCAAAAATTTGCTGCTATAGTATATTTTCCATCTTATTTGGAAGTTGAGTGGCAAGACGTAGCCTCATATAATGTGCCACAAAGAAATTGAACTCTATCTCAGATGAAATCAGTACATCATCTCAGGTCTCAAAGTGACCCTCTGAGAACTGCAGAAAACCTAAGGTAATTCAACCCTACCTTCTTTGACCAGGCATAGAATCACAGAATGTGTTAGGTTGGAAGGGACCTTAAACATCATCTAATTCCAACCCCCTACCATGGGCAGGGACACCTTCCACTAGACCAGGTTGCTCAAAGCTCCATCCAGCCTGACCTTGAACACTTCCAGGGAGGGGGCTTCTACAACTTCTCTGGGGAACCTGTGCTGGTGTCTCACCACCCTCACAGTGAAGAATTTCTTCCTAATACCTCATTTAAATCTACCCTCTTTCAGTTTAAAACCACTACTCCTTGTCCTCTATCGCTGCATTCCCTGATCAAGAGTCCCTCCCCTTCCTTCCTGCAGGCCCTCTTCAAGTCCTGGAAGGCCACTGTAAGGTCCCCCTGGAGCCTTCTCTTCCCCAGGCTGAAAAGCCCCAACTCTTTCAGCCTCTCCTCAGAGGGGAGGTGCTCAAAAAATCTTTGTTGCTGTCCTTTGGACTTGCTTCAACAGACCCATGTCTTCTTCTGTGTTGGGGGCCCCAGAATTGAACACAGCACTGCAGGTGGAGTCTTATGAGAGCAGCATAGAGGGATGGAATCACCACCCTTGACCTTCTGGCCACACTTCCCGTGATGCAGCCCGGGATGCATCTGGGCTGTGAGTGCGCACTGCTGTCTTATGTCCAGCTTTTCTTCCACCAACATCCCCAAGTCCTTCTCTGCAGGGCTGCTCTCAATCCACTCGTTCATCCTAGAAGGATGGTGGCAGAAAAGAACCTTCAGATTTAGGCTCTTTTGTGAGATCATTAACAATGTGCCTGAAATTTGTTTTTTAAGACTGAAAACTTAGGAATATTGCAGTAGACTTGCAGATCAACAAAATCGGAGGAAAAGTCATTGTCAAAGGCTGTATAAGAGCTGAAAAATTTATGCTAGTTTTTAACAACGGATTGCAATTATCTCAGTTTATTGAACAGTTTATTAATGTAGGTCTTTGAACAATTAATTTCAGTCTATGCAGTTTATGCAATAAACATAGGTGAGGTTTTGGTTACTTTTAGTCCTATTTGCATATGTTTGAAAATACTAGATTCTACCTGAAGGATAAAGAATGGGATACAAATAATAAAGACAAAAATGTCTTGCCAATTTGGCTTCAACTTCAAAGCCCAATTGTTCATCTTGTGTTAGTAGATTCAGTAGGTAGTGGTAAACAAACTCAGTATCTTTTCTCTTTTGTGTTACATCCACTATGCCAGCTTCCTGTTTAAAAAAAAAATTAATAAATTGCACATTGCTCTTTCATGTGCAGTCAAAGCCAGGGAAGATGGCTGAGAACTTCTTAAGCCACGTTGGCTACTATTTTATCTTTTTTCTAAGGTATAAGACAGAAATCATGCTTTTCAGCCTGCTGATACATTTGACCATCCAGACCTGTAGAGACAGAACAACTGCCTTTAGAATGTGCCCCTCACAGTCTTTCTCTGGACTCAAGGTGACACATATTTCATCCATGGCAGTTGAAGAAAAGCAATATCATAGAATCATAGAATCATAGAATGTTAGGGATTGGAAGGGACCTCGAAAGATCATCAAGTCCAATCCCCCTGCCAGAGCAGGAATGCCTAGACTATGCCACACAGGAACGTGTCCAGGCAGGTCTTGAATGTGTTCACGTTATGGAGAATGATCTCATTCTTCCCACAAATATGTAAATTCTGTGGCCAGATAAGTTTTTATAAATACAATATTGACTAACTTCAGAGACATTTATCATTTTTAAACTTGAGGAACAAAGCAATCCATATGGTGATCAATACAGTGAATAATAAACTGTAGGCTCCTATGAATGATATCAACAAAAAAATGGCTTTTTAACCAGACTGCAAACACTCTATACAAGACACCTAGTTTTGCAATCACTCTGCAGTAGATCTCTGCTCTTTCTACAAATGTAAACTACAATCTAGCAATACATAGCAATGTTCTCAAGTCTATATCAAAGACATATAACTGTTTTCTGTTTGCGAGGAAAAGTTCCTCTAAAAATATCTTGCTTTTTAAATTCTATTACTCAGGAAGATTATTTTCCCATGGGTGATGGAAAAGCAGCATCATTTTAAGTGATCAGGGGACATTTTTAATCGTATCTATGCCAAACATGGCTTAGCAAAATATACAATACAATCATAGAATGTTGTCATGGGTTAGGACTGGGCCAGCCACTAAACACGGACAGACGCTCTCTAACCCCCTCTTCCCCCCACCCGAATGGGAAAGAAAAGGGAATGAGGCAGGGAGACTTACAGGTTAGGAAAGAAAAACTAGAATGGCTTTAATGAAACACTAATGGAAATACTAGTGAAATGATAAAAATAAAGAACTATATACAACTATATATGTCTGATATTGAAACCTGACTTCCTTTGCCGATATCAATCCCCACTGATGCTGCAGAGCAGGAGGCACAGGGGAAGCCCCAGGCTCAGCAGCAGCGGGAGCTGGATACAGGGAGCTGGATTCGGGAACTCAGGATCCGGATCAAAAGCAGGAGATTGGACAGAGTCCTGCCTGGACACCGGCCATTGGAGAAAAGGACAGAAACTCTTGTGATCACTCAATTTATACTAAATATGACGTATGTGGAATGGAATACTCTTGTTGGTCACCTGTCCTGTCTGTTACACCCCGGAGGTGCAACCTTCCACTTGCTTGTGACTCCTCTCACTACCCAGCACCCCCAGCGTGGCACACAAGAGTCAGCAGTGGCCTTGGTCACTATAGGAATAAGTATAAGCAAGAGCCTTTCTGCATCCCAGTCCCAGGCAGTAACTGTAACCATCAGGTGTTATCGTTGCTAGTAGCACACACTGTCTGCAAAAACATGCTGTTAACTTCAAAGAATGCAGCCTTTTAGAAGAGACTAAACTGGAAAATAAAAATCACTAAACAGAATTGGGTTTTTTAGCTCAAACCTGGACAAATGTGTTGGTTTGGAAGGGACCTTTAGAAACCAATATATGTACAAAGGGTGAGAAGGAAGGAAATAAGGAACATGCCTTTGGCAACCAAACTCTAAATTCAGAGTCATTATCATAAATGACAGAGATAATTAGTGCTGTGTCTGAAACATTTATTTATTCTTAACCCAGGAGAATGTTAATACTGACATGTTGAACTTGATCCTTGATCTGAGATTGATCATCTCTGGAACTGGTCATCGCTGAAATTAATCCTTCATCAACTAAAATTCTGAGAAAGCTATAGAGGTGTCTGTATACTTGAGGCCCTGAAGGAAAGGACTTTCCAAGTTTGCTGTTGGCATTTTCTCTTAGATTTCAATACAGCAAAAAATAACATTGGAAGTTCCCACATGCTGCCATTTTAGGAAACAAAGTTTTCAGGCAATGAAGAAGAGAAGACGGAAGATGATAGAGGGGTAAACAAGCAATTAAGGACTGTAATGGGTTCACGCATCATGCACAGGGTCCTACGCTCACATGCAGCTACCGTCAAGAGTATCGTACACTCTGCAGCTGCTGCTGTGATAGTGATGATTCCTCACCCAAGGAAATCATATTTGCAGCTGAAGGACATTTAGCAGCATTGGTGGCAGAACGATTTATAATTTTATGCCTCAGATGACTGATGCTTGCCACTTCTCACTGAAATTAGTTCCTTAAACTGTGATACAGGACTTGAGCATCAGTTTATTTTTTCTCCTGTAACAACTGCTGCTCCAACCCCTGCCATGTGCTCTCCTGCACTTCTGGAGGTGAAGAGTTATTGGATTTCATCAGCTCACAGAAGACTCCATTTGATTATTTTTTTTTGAGTGACCATCCCAGTCACTATCTGTCTCAAGATGCGACTTAAAAAATTTAACTAAGAACTGTCAGGGGTTTTGAACTCATTATTTCCTCCCTTTCTCTGTGCATGACACGTGGAAGCTGGGACAGTGGAGCTGTGTGATGCTGCAAAGCACAAATGGACTGTTTTTACAGCTCTTTTTCCACACTGTGCTGGAGACTGCATGTGCCTTCTTGGGATGTTTTTACTACAATAACCACATACTTTCCTTGAATCAAGAGAAGACTTACTTTTACTAAATTTTTTTTACTGTTGCTAAAACAATTGCAAACAGTTGCATCCTCAAAAGGGTTGGCTAGCGTGCAATGCAGCTCAGTATCTTTCTTATTGAGTACACCTGTTGATTTTTTAATAAAGTACAGTGTGTTCCTAACGGCAACGTCTATAAAAGTCATGTGTTGTTCCAAACCTTATTTTGGTTGACTGACTGGGTATTACTGGAGGTACAGCTGTCTTTTTTCCCAACCAGTACTACAAAATGAACAAAACAGAATTTCTTCACTGCTATAACTGCACATTTCTGCCTCGTGTTGGTAAACTCAATTTTATTTTTCTTAGCTTTGTGAAAGTGAAAGTAACCTTTCACTTCATTCTTTACATTTTATCTAGAGAAAAATATGTATGTTAGATAAAGGAGATTCTTAGAATAAGGGTTGTCTCTCACTGTATGTTTATCTGAGTCTCTATAAATCCTCAAATACTGAGCTCTCTCCTCTGCTACTTGCAAAAACATTTGAATTCAGTGAGTTTTTTGCTCAAACTTGGTATGGCATCCATCTTACCCAATCATGTCTGCAGACTAGAAGCCAACATCTGAGCTACCGTCTCAAACTCCAGTTATTGTCAAAGGAGAATGACAATTTTCTAAGTCAAATCTGGTCTGTTTCAGGTCATATTAGAAAGAAATAAGCTATGCCATTATAAAGCTTATTTCTCTACCTTGTCTATAAGAGAGATTCGTAATGTGGAGGTTTACAGGATGATCTCGTCCTTTGTGTCAGTGACCTACAGCTATGCCTTTAGTGTTTAAAGAGTTCAACAAAGTCTTTGGGAACTGTAGACCATTGACTCACCTGACAGTTCTACTTGATGAGTTCATAATTTATTTCTGAGCCAGAGTGAGATCTCTTCACACTGTGTTGCCAAAGCCTAATAGCCGATGCTTCATCAACGGCTCTGTGGCTTGCAGGCCTAGACTGCCTGCTGGACAGAGCCTTGTGCATCAGTGCTCTAAGGCTGAACAGCTTTAGTGGGTTTTGTCTTGCCTAAATACAAATGCTGTGGCTGAAACAGGTATTCTTGTTGTCAGACAAGACATGTTCAGGACAGGATTCTTCAGTTCTAGTTAAGTATCTGCCTTAGGATGAGACAAATTCTCCAGAGATGCCTGTGTCTCTCCACATGTAAGAGGTATCTCACTCAGTAGTTCAGATGTGAAGGAAGTCCTATGTTCCAGTTGTCTATAGGCAGGTGAGATTAGTCCATTTTCTGCAATCTCCACAACACAGTGAGACAGATATCATCTTGACCTTAGTTTTATTGAAACTTTGTTTTCCTGAGTCTTTTCCTGATTCTTTTACTACATCTTTGCTTTGCCTTATGTATATCCCATGAGTCTTGACTTCTTGACATTGCTTCATTCAGGATACCCAGTTCCTGCGTCATGGGTCATATAGGAACTATGATCCCTCTGCAAAGACTTTCATGGTAGTCTCTTCTCCATGGCAATTAAAGGTTAAGTCAGTTGAAACCTCACCTCAAAGATGTGGTCATTTGAAAGAGGCAGTAATATGTGGTAATGTCTTTTATTTATGAATTCTTCGCTTCCTGGGCGTTGGGAGGCTACTGACTGCCCAGACATCCTTGGACATTGTCTGCAATGTAAATTCGGGCAAGCCATAAATTGTTAATTGTGCCATAAACTGTTAATTGTAAATTCAGACAAGCCATAAAAATGTACTTCATTAATAAGATGCTGTCTATGACAATGCAAGCTTTTGAAACGACTCTGCAATCCCCTAACTGAATAGCCTGAGGCGGATACATTGCCTTGGTTGCTGATAAGAAAGGAATGTGAGTTATAACTCTTCACAGAAAATGTTCAGCAAGTATGACAACCCCTCTGAATTGTTACAGGTATTTTACTTTAGGGCATAATCATTTAAAATGCATCATGGACAATCAGTTATAAAATCTATATTGTTGAAGGAAGGAAACTTACTGCTGGTTCTAAACAGATCTGACAAAATTGGAACTGGTGACATATTTGGATTTAATAGTACCAAAATCTCAATGTAGTACATATGGGGGACATATCTTTCACAAATAAGATGAATCTTTTGCATTGTATAATCTCAAATTTTCTTCTAAAGAAGAAGCAGCCACCTGATAATATATACTCACACCATGTCTCTAAGTACTGCATTAAAGAATTTCTAGGCTAGATATGCTTGAACATTTCTAAACTCATGTATTGTTCCTCACCATTCCTGTTCTGAAAATAAATCAGTTGTAAGAGCGTAAGTATAGTTTATTTCTCAGTGACAATTACTATAGATATGCAAGTAACATATTTGTTTTTGAACCTACGAATAACTTCAGTTATGCCAAATATTTATGAGTACTGAACATACTTATGAAGTATTTTTCTTTGATTTAATGTATTAAAACTAAGCTATTAGTTTTCTGGGCAATCCATTTCGAAGGAAACTGACTGTCTTTCAATGAAGACAAATAGCCTCAAAGAGCATGTCTTAGAAATTCTATCATTACAAGAAAGATGTGATCAGTACTGAAGTAATTACATTTCTTAAAAGCTTTTTGTCATGGGTTGACCCTGGCCAGCCACCAGGTACCCACACAGCCGCTCACTCGCTCCCCCCTTCACTGCTGAACAGGGGGAGAAAATATTTCCAAGGGTTCAGGGTTTGAGATAAGGACAGGGAGATCACCCTCATTTACCGTCCCGGGCAAAACAGACTCAGTTTTGGGGAAATTAGGTACATTTATTAAAAGAACTAATCAGAGAGGAGTAGTGAGAAGTAAGAAAGAGCAAATGGATATTAACAAGCAGAACACCTTCCCCCCATCCCTCCCTTCTTCCCGGGCTTAACATCAATCCTGGTTTCTCCACCTCCTCCCCCCGAGCGGCGCAGGGGGACAGGGAATGGGGGCTGCGGTCAGTTCATCCGACGTTGGTTCCACCACTGCTTCTTCATTCCGGGGGAGGACTCTTCACTCTTCCCCAGGGCCATTGTGGGGTCCCTCTCACGGAAGACAAGCTTCACGCTCTCTTCTCCGCGTGAGTCGTCCCACGAAGGGCAATTCATCACAAACTGCCCAACGCGAGACACCTCACGAGGGGCAGCCCACCCCTCATGAGTCTGAGGCGCAGTCCTTCGGGGGAAACTGCTCCAGCATGGGCCACCCGCAGCGTCCCAAAAGTCCCACCAGCCAACCTGCTCCAGCGTGGGCATTCCTCTCTTCCACGGGCTACAGGTTCCGGCAGCGACTCACTCTGATGTGGGCTTCC
This sequence comes from Trogon surrucura, assembly GCA_020746105.1. Classification (NCBI taxonomy): domain Eukaryota; kingdom Metazoa; phylum Chordata; class Aves; order Trogoniformes; family Trogonidae; genus Trogon; species Trogon surrucura. The sequence goes on along the minus strand of CM036617.1, from coordinate 28,837,958 downwards.
CACGGGCTACAGTCCCCTTCAGGCATCCACCCACACGGCGTGGAGTCCTCGGTGGACATCTACGCGGTGATCCTCACGGTGGACATCTGCACCTCGCCCATGGGCTGCAGGGGGACAACCCGCTTCACCATGGTCTTCACCACGGACCCGGGGGACTCCTTCTGCTCCGGCGCCTGGAGCTCATCCTCCCCCCCCTCTCCTTCTTCACTGACCTTGGTGTCTGTACAAATTCTCACTCCTCCATCTCTGTGCCAGCTGTTATGGTGCAGTTCTTTTTCCCGTTCTTAAATATGTTTTTCACAGAGGCGTTCCTCTGCTATCACCTTACTGATAGGCTCAGCCTTGGCCAGCGGCGGGTCCCTCTTTGTAGCCGGCTGGCATTGGCTCTATCAATCTTGGGGAGCTTCTAGCAGCTTCTTACAGAAGCCACCCTGCAGCTCCCCCCCCCCGGCGCTGAAATCTGGCCAGGCCAAACCAAAACACTTTTCCATTCCAGTAATATTGTGGCTTTCTTCTTCTATCTCATAACACCTAGAAGGTAGTTTGTCTTTTTAATGCTTTCTGCTGTAGAGTTGTGTATTTATGATTACATTCTTGAGTGATTAAGTTCTAAGAACCGTCTAAGAATCCTTTGAATACTTGAAAACGCACATAGTAATACGTTTGTTGAAATGTAGAGACCGTGATCCATCGTGCCTCTCCTCTCCCTGACATTTGTGATTTTCAAAGGTTAAATTTCTGCTTTGTGAATGTTATAAAATCTTTTTTTTTTTGGTAAATAGACAATTATAAACATATACATTTCCGGAGTCATCTACTGTTGTTCTTAAAAGAGGAAGTTGAATTCCTTGCTCTTGGACCACTGAAACACTAATATGTATGAAATACTAATATGTATGCAAGGACCTGTATGGGTCATAAACGCAAAATCCTTAGGGTGAAACTCTGTGCAAAACTCTAACCTTAGATGATACAGCTTTAGAACAGTCTCTGATTACCACCAAAAGTCATCAGATCAGCATTCATGATGAAGAACACCAAAGCAGACCCAGATACACTATTATGTTATGCAGAACCTTTTGTAAAGCCCATGAAGTGGCAATAGTAGGATTTTGACTTTCAAAGGTACTATTTTCTCAGCCTTGTCCTTTTGTTAGGACACATGTTGCCTCTGTGACCCGTATACTCCCAGATCTCTTTGTTCTTAACTGATTTATAGTGGTAATCACTATAAGTAGTGAAAAATAATAACCTGTGTTGTGTGAACCAAGCACTACCAGCATCAGGAGCAGAGCCTTGGAAGTACAAACACCTCTAATTTTTTGAAAGCGAAGAGAGACCCGTGCACTTTAGTAACAGTGTTGGTCTGTAGATCATTTATCTGGTTTTACAGGGCCATTATAATGTTGCAGGAGAAAAAGGCATCTAGAACAGTTGCTCTTACCCAGTAGGTCATCAAGGCTTGCTGCATGATATGATCATGCAGTAAGCAACAACCAGGGATTTTTAGAGGTATGACCTGTGTCAATGGGACACCATTCCTGATTTTTAACATCAATCCTTGCCGAGTCTGAGAAGGACATGAGGAAGAGAAGCTATAAGAATATATTGAGAATTAAAACATTAACAGAAAACCTATGGAAGCCTCTTGCAACAGGATCAAACTGTCAGACTGATGGAGAAATGGGGGAGATATGAGGCAGCTAACTTTCCTTGTCCAGAATACCTCCAGATAAGCTTATCAGGAAAAGCTATTAGTACATTATACTTTAAATTAGCAGTGGTTTATCAGAGTAGGAGTATGGTCTCACATGTACTTTGTGTTTTTGGAGCTGAATATTATTTATTAGTTTTCACCAAATGTATACATAGGTCACTAGTCATTATGTATTTATGTTTTACCAGTTCAGAATGAATAGCTACTACATTTCACTAACGAAACTGTATGCTTCAAATACTCTAGATACATGAAACTACTTAATTATTTTCGGAAGTAAGTTATCCATTTCTAATTGAAATGTCAAACTGTCCTGATTGATCTAATTTCATTAAATGCACTGCTGTTTTTTAAAGGTGTAAATACTATCATTTTTACTATCTATGTATGTACATAGACTCAGCCTTTTTAGGGAGATAGCTCGAGCGTTTGGTGACTCATTGATCAGAAGCCTGGGTTGAAGTCTTATGCGCTTGCTATTGACACTTCCCAAAACCTGAGCCCAGGTTTAAATACCCCCTCGATCAGAGTTTAAAACCTGTAATCCCTACCATGAGTTGAGTCTACATGGTTTTGACATGTAAAGTAAGCTCCAGTGTGGTACCCAAAGGCTACTTTACATCATACACACAGGTTTTGGGCCCCTTAAGGCTGTTTTGACTGTGAATTTTCTCATCTTTCCTGCTAACATGTTTAAAGGTAATACCTGTTTCTCCACCTCCTCTGCACTCACCTACCATCTCACAAGCTGTCAAATGCTTACTCAAGTGCTAAAATATGAATACAGATTTGACATAATTAAGTTAAACTTAGAGCAATTGTTTTTCACTTATGTTTTCCTTGGAATTTGCTTCTTGTGGAGGAAGCCTGAAGACAGGTCTTGCTTGTCTGAAAGCTAGTCAGTTTATCTGGTAATGTAACTCAGTGCAGTAAACCAGCACATACACTATTTAAGAGAAACTTGAGAGTTTTATCTGAAGTATTAGCAGAGAGTTGAATATTAGCAATCACATGGTTACCTGTGGCTGTGAAACAGGTGATGAACTGACTACTCTCAAACACTTTTGCTAGTTGCCCTTATCCTATTCTTACTGCTTTCAGTGGGACTGTCTCTGTGATGACACAGCTGAAAAGCAGAGATGGGCAACACAAATGAACAGTAACTTAAGAGCTCTCTTTCTTTCTGTTGGTTAGAAATTGAGTCTCCTGTTATTAGCAGAGATGTAAACATACACATTAATAGTATCTAAAATTAAGTGAGGTGAATCACACCAAGGTAAGTGTGGTTGTGTCACCTTTTCACTTTCTGTCATGACAACTTAAAATGGGACAGTGTCCCTAAAAGGAAAGTCCAGTTCAAGTGATGTGTGCTATGCAGTTATGGCAATCAACATGAGAGTCAAAGAAGTTCACCTACTTATAACAAAAACATGAGATGCGTGTAGTAACATTTATTTCTCATTCATGTAAGAGTCTAGTCATGCAGTTATTCAATAATTTCTGAGGTCATATCTAACCTGAATAAATTTGTTTTTTGTCGGAAATCTTGGACATGCTGCTGCCAGTTTTGCTGTTCATAATGTTATATCTGTAGAGCTGCATTTTATGTTCTTCAGCTTTAAAAATGGGCAATTGTAAGATGCATTACCTTAGAGTAAGTGACAGATCTGGATTTCTTCATATTTAAACACAATAAGCTCTTTTTATACTCGTAAAAAAAAAATTTCATGGATGTTTCGACAGTGCCCATCAGTTTATTTCAGAAGACTGGGAAAGCCTTTGATCTTGTCTGGAAATTAATGAATTATTGAACAGAAAAAGAAGCAAGCGAGAAAAAAAACCATCATTCTCGTTTTTAATCTGCAAACAGAATTTTCCACAAAGAAAATAAGGTGTATCTGGTGAATAAGTACAGTAGATTTATTTGTCTACCAGCAAATTCAAAGCCAATAAGCACGATGTGAAACACAGAACTACACAACAAATTGAGAGCCGATGAATGCAGAGGAAGGGGGGCTGGGACCAGCTTTGCTGCATTGAGTATTATGGTGCTAAGTTACACATTTGCTTAGTAATACCATAATTATCTTCCACATAATCATTCTGTTTCTTTCCATATGGTCTTAATAATGCATTTGATCTTCTGGTAGCTACCAGGCACAGCCTTGGAATAACACAAAATGAAGTCTCTGTCTTACCTTGAAGGGGCAACATGTCAAAGGTGTAACTTATTGCTCTTTTGCTGAACATATTCCATTTTTTTGTTAAGATTTTGGTGAAGACTAGTGTATGTATATAGTGTGTTCCATGTTTTCAAAACCAAAACTTTTTTTTAGAAAATGGCAGAAATTCTTGAATAAGCTCTTGCTTTCGTGTTCTAATGAAATGTCAAAAGTTAGCTCGTGTAATTGGCTCAGCCATAGTCAACTCTTTTCTGCATCAAAGATGTACAAAGCAGGGCAAGACTAATTTCAGACCTGGCAGCCTTTCTTTCCTCCAATAATGTGAATCAGGTCATCTGGAGAAGTATTTATTTGGAACTTAATTGGACTAGTCATGGACTTTTAGTTTTAAGTGTGAAGCAGTCTGCCGAACTGGAACCATTTTTTCTCCTCACTGAAATCTTTCAATTTAGCACTTAGATTATAATAGCATTCACATGCTTGCTGTAGCTATCTGGGAGAAAATGCTGGCCATTGCAGTTCTTGCCTGTTCCTGTGCTACCCAGAGTATGCAGGTAAGCTGGGAGGCAGGAAGATCATAGTAATACATCCAAGGGTCTCCATCGGGCACTGCAGAGCAGATGCTGATGTTAGCTGGCAGAGAATAGGGCCAGAGGGATGATACCCAGGGACGGTGTTAATTCTCGATACAACTGCAGCGTGAGTTGCCCAATATCAATCTAAATCTTGGATTTAACTTAAATGCCAGCATTGTAAGATTTCTTACCCTGGTGTCATAGTCCCAGTAATTAAATAATATAAGGAAGATGATTTTTCCTCCTCTTGCAGAACCAAATTACCTTTAAAACATCTCAGGGTAAATTAAATTATTGACAATTCTAAGATACCTATTGAGCTGATGACATGAGAATGTCCCATGCTTAAATAGAAGAAAAGAAGATCAAACAATGACTATAATCAAGGAGAAGTGCTTGTAACTTTGAGACAGGTGATTAGTTTTGTAAGAGTTTTTTTTATCCCTTTGAGTTGTATACAGAACAACTTCTGAAACTCATCTTTTCTCCTGTACATCATTAGTTATCTTTATTTATAAACAGCAAGAATACTGAGCTGTACAAGAGATGCTCAGGTCAAGAAAAGTTCAGGCTTAAGCATTTATTTCTTGTCAAAACCTCTTATATTTATGACAAAATCTAAGAATTTTGAAAAGAAAGATCCATAGTAGCATAGCCCTGGGGTACCAAATGCTTAGGCATTGCCTTCATATGCTTGTCTTGTGTGTGTTGGCTTTGTTTAATTGCACCCGAAGGCTTGAGCAGAAAAAACCCCAAACCTTTAAAATACATTCAACATGACACACATACCATCTACAAGACACCAGGCATGTTAGGAATATGTGGATCTATTATAGGAAAGGAAAGAAACTCGCTTTGATAGTTTTCAGCATTGTTCAATGCTGGATGTTTCAGGGGAACAACACTCACTCGCTAGCAACGATTGCATTAAGTAGGTCAGCTAAGCAGATCCTGTGTCTCAGAGCAGCATCGGTTTTGCCCCTTAAGTACTTACAAATTCTTAAAAGGCACAAGGTAGAATAAACAAGAAGAAAGTTATGACAGGCAACCCAGAGGCAGCGTGATTAAGCCATGCCACTTGAAAGGATTGATTTAATTGGCTGATTATATTGCAAGACCAAAAACTACAGAAGATGAGGTAGCCCTATCCTTATTTCAGGGAAGGTGTTTGTTCAGTCAGACTTCCTTTCTGTGTTGAGGATATCACCTCTGGGGATTTGTGGTCTGGTCTTGTCTGCGTGAGAGCAGGAATCGTAATCCAGCAGTAACATTGGATCCCCACTACCAATTATTCTAATTTGAGGAATCAATGGCAACCTTATTCTGACCAACTGTTATTTTGTTAGCAATTACAAGACTACAATAATGGGGAAAAAAAAAGCAACAATTAATCTCTTTCAGTGTTTTGACATGCCAGCTTGGAAAAGAAATACTGAGTGAAGCAGGTCAACAGAACAGGAGAAAGGTGATTGCCCTGTTCTGAAGATGTGTGGCCAGTGGCCTTGCATTGGGAAGAGCAGGGACAGATGACAGCTGTATAGGTACTTATCATGACAATGTTCAAATAACAATATGCATGACATGACAGCTCATGAAAGTGTGTTACTGTAGGCCTGTTCCTCATATTCCATGGTGAATTTTTGTTCCCTCAGGCAAAATGCTTTCTTGTGCTACACTTTTGAATATCTTTGCTACGTAGGATGCTGTGGCTGTAAACCTCTTCTGATACCTGCAGAGTCCTTCAAAAAGGCACTGGTGCACAGAGCAAGGAGCTTCTGCTTCATTTCTGAGTAAAACTGCTGAAGTCTTCTCCCTCCTCCCCCCCCAATAAATACATGTTAACCCTTCTGTATAAAATTGCAAACTGGATTTGGCAAGCATTATCTTAGCCACTAAAAATTATTATTAAATATTTTTTACATTTTCAAATTTTGCATCACAATAGTGCTTTTAGATAGTAATTTAAAAATATATATATTTACAGAGAAATTTTTTCGTAAAATATTTATGTTAAAAATTTAGATATTTCTAAGATCGATCTAATAACTAGAACTTGCCATGTTAAACTCATATGAATCTGTCTTATGAGATTATGTCAGATATATATTAAACCTAATAATTTTTTAAAAACTTGATTCATTCATATGTTATGGGATGTGCTCTATAATTGATATACTGATGCATTTAAATATTTTCTAGGGCATATTTTGTTTTGTCTGATTATAAAACAAAATAATTTCTTATTAAAAAGTGCATAACTTTGAGAAAAAAAACGAACTAATTCTCTATGTTATTACATCTTTCTGTTTTTGTATAACTGGCAACACACTGAATAGGGGCTGTTATATGGTGTTATATACTGTTAGAGTTATACTGTTCAGTGTGTTTCCAGGTATACTGTTAATCATTGATTTAATGACAATATCTCAAAGGAGCATTTGGAATCCAGAGGTCATCAAAGTCTGCAGTGAATTAACAAATTGAGAACTCATCCCTTCTAATCCACATCATGCCTGGGAGGACCATGCCACCTATGAAGAATTAGGTCTCAAGGTCACTGAGTTTAAGTGGAGACTGACTGGAGGACCGAGAACCTGCATACAGTGAGGAACTGGTATCCAAAAAGAGCGTTGGGAATGGCATGCAACCTTCAAAAGAAATATTTCTTTTCATATATAACTCTTCATGGAACCATTTTTGCTGGACTTTTCACTTTTAGAAGCAATGGGATAGTCTCTAGCTAGAAATATGTCTTGTGCGATTGTCAGTAGAGTGTCATGTTTTGCATTTTAGATTTACATTGTTTTTTTACAGCTCTTCGGCTTTGTTAAGATCTTTTCTCAGTAAAGAAGGACCGATTAGATAAAACCGCCACTGAGGTGTTTCAAATTGTAATTAAGACGTACCCATCGTGTTCCAGAATTCACTGTAGAAAGACAATGCACACCAACAGCTACCAGTCCGGCTGTGCAGACAATGCATAAAACCGTAGCTTTTTAGGGTGTGAGTCTTTTTGTAGAGTTGCTTTTCAAAGGAGACAGATGACTTACACCTGCTTTAATACAAATCACAAAACTCACTGTCAGAAAAATCCAGGTTGGCAGCCATTTATTCTTCTTACATAATGCCAATGATTCTGAAAGCATCCTGCTTGGATTATGTTTTACATAAAGCTGGACTGTGTTAGCTGTGGCAGGGAACAGCGTTGGTCATTCAGAAATGCTACTCTACAGCTTACAGTTACAGCACAGATAAACTTTTAAGTTCTAACCAAACAGGCAAAAAGTTTCATGATTCACAGACTCCAAGGATTTTGTTTTCTTTTATAATATGTGCATATCATTTTCTGGTAGTGTGTTGCATAAAGGATTGACTTCGTGTTCATAAAATATATTTTGAGAGGCAGTTATATCTTTTCTTCCAGTAACATCATGGGAAACTGGAATTTCCCTGAGCAAGATTTGCAAATAAATGCAGAGCTAGAGATAAATAGGGATAAACAGGGAGAGAGAATGTTTGAGTGGTCTGGTCCCAACTAAACACCAGTTTCTAAGCATAAAGGAAAAAAAATAGGGAAGCCTAAGTTAAACACCAAACCTTAGGAAAGTATTTGCTAAAGATATTAACCTTTTAACTAAAATATAGAAGGTTGTATTAATCCCTTTATAAAGCAGTATTTACTTGAGCAATTTTCCCTGAAGAAATTAATGCAGAAAGGGAGAAAGTGGAGAAAAAGGCAATAGAAAGTATATGAAGAACTTCTCAACCTTCCACATTCTGAGAGAAGTGCCTATGCTTAGATATTACATAATTTAGATTTCAGTAATACTGAATTGTCTGTAGGTAAATGTCTGTGATGGTTCATGGGTTAAACAAAAGCCTTAGAGACCTCATGTCCAACAACAGATCTTTGGCAAACTTTCCCTTTAAAAGATGATGATGATTAAGGACACACTTACAGGGTGACATGAAAAAAAAGCAAAAAAAACCCCTATGTTTTGATGGAGTCTTACTGAAAGAAACATGGATTTGTGAGTGACATAACTATCTACTGTTGCTTTATTCTCACTAAAATGTCTGAAAAACACAGTTTTGTGCAATATTTATGGGCAAACAGAACTGCATCAGAGAAATACCTAACCTATCACCAGATATTCCTATAAATGCCTGCAAGCTGCAAGACTCAGCGCTTTGACTATCTACAAGGTAACAAGGGTGTAATAACATAAAGAAAAATAAGGAAGAGTTTTGAGTATAATCAACCCACCTAATTTCTAATTTAAATGAATAGAGTAGGAGTAGATTCACACTTGGCTCCAACGTTACTCAAAAGTGTGAGATATCTCCAGAACAAGACTCGTATCAGCAATTAGATATGGCTGTATAGGGAATCCAGAGCAAATATGGGTGAATCTAGAGAAAATTCAAATGAATTCAAGTGCAGTAGAGAAATAAATAGGAAGAATCCAGACCACATTTTCTTTTTTTAAGAAAAGCAGGTAAACTCCATTCCCTTACCAAAGAAACTATTAGAAAACATCCTTATTTCATAAACAGATGAGCTTTTTTTTTTTTTTTCTGCCTGGAGTGATAATTTTGAATTGCACAGATTCCATATTTGAGGGGTAACTTTTCTAAATTGTTTTTCAGACACAGCTGTGTATTGCTCTGTTGTGCTCTGATAGTTCAAGATCTTCTGAGAGTGAAAGTCATAATTAGTACTTTTCCTTAGGAGTAAATCTTAGACTTCTTATGAGTCCATTCATCCATAAAATAAAATAACATAGTTACATGGTGATTTGATATCAACAGGCAATCTCTATGTTTACTGAAATTTGGGGAGTTTTGGCTAATGTATTTAGCAAATTCAAAAGTAAGCTTTCAGTTATAAAGTTGCATATTACACCTATAATATCTTTCCCTTGTTTTTGTTTTCATATGTGAGACTATTCAAAGGGCATCTTCAGTTCTATTAGTGTCTCATTAAGAACAAATTTCAAAGATTTTTCTTTGTCTTTTTTCAAAGTATATCATCCTCTGCATAAGAAAACAATTGGAAGTAGTCCTGCTAGGTACTACTCAATGTCAAATTTAATTTTCAAAATCTCATCCGAAACTCGCAATGACTTTGGGATTGCATTTCCTGTAATACTGTGTCATTGCTTCAAGTTCTGTGACAGGATATCAAAGTCCATTGACCATACAATGAGCCAAAGCCAATTGTATGAGGTTCAAGAAGGCCGAGTGCTGGGTCCTGCACCTGGGTCACAACAATCCCAGGCAGTGCTACAGGCTTGGGGAAGAGTGACTGGAAAGCTTCCCTGGCAGAAAAGGACCTGGGAGTGCCGGTCAACAGCCATCTGAACATGAGCCAGCAGTGTGCCCAGGTGGCCAAGAAGGCCAGCAGCATCCTGGCCTGGGTCAGGAATGGTGTTGTCAGCAGGAGTACGGAGGTGATTGTTCCGCTGTACTTGGCACTGGTGAGGCCACACCTTGAATCCTGTGTTCATTTTTGGGAACCTCACTCCAAGAAAGACGCTGAGCTGCTGGAATGTGTCCAAAGAAGGGCAATGAAGCTGGTGAAGGGTCTTGAGAACAAGTATAATGAGGAGCAGTGGAGGGAAGTGGGGTTGTTTAGCCTGGAGAAAAGGAGGCTGAGGGGAGACCTTGTTGTTCTTTATGACCTGAAAAGAGGTTGGAGTGAGATGGTCTCTTCTCCCATGTAACAAATGATAGGACAAGAGAAAATGGTGTCAGAGTTGCACCAGGCAAGGTTTAGATTGGATATTAAGAAAAATGTCTTCCCCAAGGAGGTTGTTAAGCCCTGGAACAGGCTGGCCAGGAAAGTGGTTGAATCGCCACCCCTGGAGGTGTTAAAAAGACATGTAGATGTGGTGCTTAGATATAAGGTTTAGTGATGGACCTGGCATTGTTATGTTAATGATTGTACTCTGAGATCTTAAAGGTCTTTTCCAACCTAAAGAATTCTATGATTCTGTGAATTAACACCTTCTGGATGCTGGCTTCCTTGAGGCCTCAGTGTCTCTCAGAATAGCTTGACTGCAAAGCGGAAACTTCATGCCACAGAGAGCTGAGAGAGCTTGTGTAGAATGAAGCCCTCCCAAGGAGGCTTTTAGGGAGAGTAAGTTTACGCCCAAGAAGAAAGCTTAATGTCTTTCTTGCTTAACGAGTTTCTTAACTAGAGCAACATGTTGCAGTCCTGGCTGAAACTTAACAAAACCTGTTCTCCAAATAAGGTTTCCTGTTATAAGATTTACCAATGGACAGAATTTTCTGTGGCTGAACCTGTGTCTTCCCCTAAAAATTTCACTTTCATCTGTTATTATCGTAGATCCTTAGCTCCGTTTTTTTTTTTTCCAATTATACTTGTCTTCATAGAGTAGTTTATCTCCTCCGACTGAATTTCAGAAAGCACTATTGGTGTCCTAGAAACCTGTCCCTTTAAGATTTGCCAGAACGTGTCTTGAAATAGTACCAGACCAAAGTTTCAAAACCACAACATGAAACTTAGCAATTGCTTAGCAAATTGTACTTGTCATCTATTCGAGGTGGAATATGCTGCAGAAAGAAATGCTTTTTTTCTCTCCCTAAAGCTTTCATTTTCCAGGTCAGACATAAATATTCTTCAGCAGCAATACTGAAAGGTCCTTGTGCTGTCTTTTAAAGGCTTAATTGTGCTTTGAAAATGTATACATGCAAAAGTGGTGAAGGAGGAGAAAATATCCATTGCTGTAGTCTTTGTTTCTGCTTGTTTCCTGTAGTATCTCCCATTTTTATTTGTATGTTCCTTACTTTGCTTTTCTTTTTATATGGTATTTCCATAATACCATATAAAGATTAAATTTTATTAACACTGTTTGAAGCAGAGTAACATAGTGTCAGATTAGTTAGGCGGTTAAATTTAGCAAGCAGACCCCCTCTCTTGTAAGTCCTCAGAGACACCATCCATAGTTTATATACAAACCTGGGAATATAAATCAGAAATATTGATTCACCTGATGTCTGAAATTTAGATGCAAGTTTGAAGTTTGAATTATGAAGAGAATTTTGCAGTCTAGGATAACTAACAGTATTTATACTTGCCTAGGAAAAGGTCTTTCAAGGATGAAATGGAGGCACAGAAGAATGAAAGGAACTGCTAAGTTAGGTGTACCTAAATGGCTTTGAACAGCTTATTAGCAAACACTTTGAACTTGCCTGAAATGAAGCTCACTTCTTTCATTTAATACTTAGCATAGAATTTGATAGGTATAGTTAATAAAATTGCCATGCCTTTGTTTGATTTTTAAAAAAATTATTATTGCGGAAAAATAATCTCCAGGAGCCTTGCCCTTTAACAGAATCCTCATGTTTGCACCCTGCAAAATTTAGGAGTTCTGCATACAAGGGTGAGAGAAGATTCTGAGGGAAGATGTCTGTATGCTTGTTATGAACCTCAGTACCGATAATGTGAATGGTAACTTCAGTGTCTTTGGTCCGGAGGTCCCTGGAGACACACCACGCAGAGCTCGGTTAGTCAGAGCCCATTGGGAAGTTCAGCCCCACTGTCCATCCCAGTGTCTTCCTGTTTTGCTAATGTTTTACCTTCTACTGTCTCTCTTACCCTACAACTCTTCCAATGCGTGTTCCCCATTCTTCCACTTTTGCTGTAATGTCTTCCCCTTTCTTGCCTGGTCTATTAGAGAGCCCATGTGCACTGATCAGCTGACTGTACTCAGGAAAACAGCCTGTGCTGCTCTTCTCTGGACAGATCAATAAATAAAACTGCTCCATCACTCAGACATAGCATAGTGGTTTAAACATACTTGCTAAATTTTAAAAATGCACTTTTTTTTTTTTCTCCTTACACTTAGAAATACGAGGTTTCAGGCCATTGGCAGTAGGTTTCAGTTTCTGTTAACAGAAAGAAGTACTTTTCATCAGTAAGTAACATTCAGTAGCTGATTGTACGTGAGTCTCTCCCCATGTTACACACCACTCTGTTGCCCAAGAAAGAAGTTCCTACCTCTGTAGCTAAGCTAACAATAGTTTCCTAAGAGTCTTGTCAGCCTCGAGCCTTTCCTTTCCTTTCCTTTCCTTTCCTTTCCTTTCCTTTCCTTTCCTTTCCTTTCCTTTCCTTTCCTTTCCTTTCCTTTCCTTTCCTTTCCTTTCCTTTCCTTTCCTTTCCTTTCCTTTCCTTTCCTTTCCTTTCCTTTCCTTTCCTTTCCTTTCCTTTCCTTTCCTTTCCTTTCCTTTCCTTTCCTTTCCTTTCCTTTCCTTTCCTTTCCTTTCCTTTCCTTTCCTTTCCTTTCCTCTCCCTTCCCCTCCGCTCCGCTCCCCTCTTTTCCTCCTTTATGCATATTTTTATCTAAAGGGACTATAGAGAGAAAAGAATATTAAATATGCTTTTGTCTGCTTTCATTTTTAACTGCAGATGTGAAAGCTAACAGTGAATATACTGATATTATTACAAATATCTTTTATAAAACAAACTCTAAAAGAAAGCTTTAATATTGTTCTACAAACCAGTAAACAAACCCAAAAACTTTCGTACTCCTGCAGCTGCACAATTATTATGTTATGCAATGTACCGTGTGCAGTCAGGGAAGCGACAATGATGGATGCCTTGAAAATTTGATGAAATTCCAGTCAATATTTTAAGCAGCTATTTACTGATTCAGTGGAATTTAATGTACCTCGAGAAGTAATATGGTAACAAAGTTATTTTCTATTTAAAAGGAACCATGTCAGGTTTAGATAAGTAATTCCTATTGAAAATATTGACTATATACAGAGAGAGAACTCTCTGGACTAAACAGGAAAAATAGTAAAAACCAGCAGAAGACATTTACGTGACAAAGCTAAAGAAATGAAAACACATGTTGTTGCTTTCTGAAGCCAAACAATGCTGCATGAAGTCATCAGTAGCTTTCTGTCCTCTTTTGAGAGAATTGAATCTCTCTAGCCAAGTGCTTCCCAACTTACCTCTTCTACATCTTACACATGGCAGTTTTTTATTTCTATTTTATTTACAAATGTGAATTAAATACTCAAATAGTAGGGAAACATACAAATTTCTGTATGAGATCACCCTTTAAGTTCATGAGCTATGGGTTGTGATCAGTGAAAAATGCCTCACAGAAATGTGGAAAATATTTTAAACCAAACAACTAAGCTGGAAGAAAAGGAAAGCAAGAAGAGGAAGGGGGAAAGGGAAAGGAGAAGGGGAAAGGGAAAGGGAAAGACAAAAGGGAAAGGGAAAGAAGGGAGCTAATTTAACAGCTACAGTTTGGGGTTTTTTTCAGGATATTTCAGAATTTTGTGCTGAAGCGCCAGAATTTTTGGTAAATACAGACCACATTCTTGTTCTGCATTGCAATAGATATTTTTTTAATCTCTTACATGTCAAGAGGGCAACAAATCCACAAATTTCCCTCTCACAATGTGAGATGAACATTAACAGGATCTTGGATGAACAAATCATAATCAAATCCAGATGAAAAAGTGAGAGAAATCCTATGATAGGGGTCACTGTCTGTTCAGTGTCCTTTATGTATTTCTTTTGTAATTAATGTAGCAATAGATCATATATATTTCATAACAATTTAGAAAATCTTGTAATTTTTTTCCTCACTCTTAGTTTTTTAACTAGGAATAAGAGAGAGCAAATCTTTAGGTACTATACAGGGGAAAGACTAATTTTAGCCGTCCAAAAGGCGTGTTTAGCACATATTAATTATCCACCATTTTAATTCAATTTTTATTCAGTGAACAGCTACTTATTGAGTGTAAGTTGTCAAATGTAAAAGTGTCTAAAATAGGAAGGTTGAATAGTCCTGAGAAAATGTTCCTGTCTGTCTATGGTGTCAAGAGATACACAATTTTGAGTTCAGTTTTTCCATAATGCTCAAATTAATCTCAGAACTTCAGTATCAAAAACTAATTATTTTGGACACTATATTTGTTTGCTCTGGTTTTATACGTTCCTTTGTACATCTTTGGCTACTCTTGGATAAAGAATAGCTAGACAAATGGACCTTTGTGTGACCCAGTTTAGTCATTCTCGCGTTCTTGCAGGCTCTAAAAATGACACAGGTTTCCACACGTAGATCTTTGGCAGAATCCTGTGGATATTATATAGGAAAATAGACTAGATGGGAAAGGACAGATTATACAAACCTACAGCTGCAAATGACCATCATGTAGTTGTTTCATCCAGGATTATGCAGTATGTACCACATCACAGTATGATTCCTAGCTTGTATAATAATTGTAAGCTCTTACGCAACCAAAAGCGTTATGCATTGCAGAAACTGTGAACAAGCATCGCCAATATTCCAGAATATTGCTGTAGGTCAAATTAGCTGAATGTGCAGAAGTAGATTAAAAAAAAAATCAAAATGTGTTTTTGACAAGTTGAATTTAATTTAAAAAAAAAATTTATGCAGCTCAGTAAGCAACCCCAGAGTTAATTTCTTTACAATTAAGTCTTTAATGTTTCAAACAGTGAATCTGTCACAGCAAATAACTTAATGATAGTAAGGTTGACCTGCCCTGTTTAATTCTTGCTAATTACGCTTCTTTACATATCTACTATAGCAACTGTATCTGATGAGATTTCTTCTGTTGACTTAAGTAATTAGATGATAAATTTCCCATCTTCATTACGTTGTTTCTCTACTGCATTGCAGCAGTGTCAGTACATTCCGAGATCATTTGCACCTTTGAATTCTACCCTTTTTTGTGGACCATCTTTCCTGAACTGGCTGATCACTGCTTTGTATCTTATCCTTCATTTTTTTAATAAGACCTATTCCTGTCAGTAAGCATCAAAGACAAATAGCTGATAAGAATAGGTCGATGCTGCTTGAAATATTTCTTACATGACTTCTAAATGCTTATAGTCTCTAAAAATACTCAGTTCCTCTCTTTAAGTTAGCTAAGGTAGATTTCTACACTAATAATTCTGACATCATCTCAGTGTGGGAAGTATTGAAGAAATTGGGGAGCCATATTACACTAAGTTGGAATCACTTGCTGCTTTAGGTTATTTTAGGCAAAATGTGTTTTACCTACATGTGTTTAGACATTAAAAAGGTGAACTTTAGCTCACGCTCTTGGAAGAGGTATTGTGTACTAAACTGTAAGGACCCCAAGAACAAGACCATAGGCTTATTGCTGTGTCTAGTACATATGGTATGGGGTATATATATGGATATATATGGATTTAGCTGATGCTGAGGATCTGACATCCACGCTATATATATTTAGTTTGGGGTTTTTTTGTTTGTTTTCTTTTTCCTGCCTTTCAGTTAGCTCTAACCTTGTTCCAAAGACTCTGTCCATTTGTGCCTGAGGTGCACTTTTAAAATTGCTTCCAGTTGCTTCCAAATGTTTCCATCTTCCAGTCTGGTTTCACCTGGAAGGAATCCCAGTCAGGCACTCAGTGATCGCCCTGTGATACAGATCAATGTAGTAAATGGGGGAAACCCAGGAGATTCACTTCAAACGTGAGTCCTTATGAATGAATACACTAATGTGAAAAAAAAAAAGAAAGATAATATGTATTTACAAAGCAGTAATGAGTAGGACAGAGGAAATGCACACAGGTTTTTTTAAGTCATAAACTGAAATATTGTATTTAGTTCCTGAGTATATATGTTTGCAAGGCTACTCATAAAACAAAGGATACCCAAGAAAATGAACCAATGAAAGCAAATAAGCTCTTATCAGAGCTTAATTTGGTGAAGTTATTAAAGAAAAGAATTAAAATTAACCTAATTACATGTTGTCATTGTTCAAACCGACTGCTGGGTGAACAACAAAGAACCATGTAGTCTCCTGCTCACTCCTCCCTCCGCCCCCATCTCCACAGGGATGTGGAGGGAGAAAACTTGACCAAAAAGGCTCAAGAATTAAGGACAGGGTGGTAATAATCTATCACTTAAAATGGTGAGTTAAAAAGAAAAAAAAAGAGACTTGGGAAGAAATCATAAATTTAATTCACCACCACCATTTACAAAGTAGGATAGTGAGAAGAATACATCAATAAATACAACCTGATCTTAAATACACTTTCCCTCCCTCATCTTCCCGGCTACCTGTTTCTCCCCTCCTCAGTGCAAGGGAGGCAGGGAGTGAGGGGTGCAGACCATCTGACCATTACTTAGTATCCGTGTCAGCTCCTCCTTGAGGAACAGGGCTCCTCGCAGTCTCTCCTTCATGCTGCGTGGTGTCCACTTCATAGCAGGCAATTCTCATCCTCCTCGTGAGTCCATGGGGGCCACGATTCACTTTGGGCACGTCCCTCTCTGATGCTCAGTCGCCCTCCTCTCTCACATGGGACTCTGCAGGTACTGACGCATCCTGGATGTTCTTGCACTCATCAATCCCCTCAACTGGCAGACAATCAGCCTTCTCAACCACCACAAGGGCTGTAGGGAAAGGTCCTGCTCCGACAGACTTCTCCCTTTCCTTCTTCTCCAGGACCGTTCTCCCCCTCTTTCTTCTCAGGACCACATTCTTATTTTCTCCTCTCATCTTCCCCTCCTCCAGCAGAAAAACTCCCCAACACAAAAGACAGGACAGATCAAGAGGAGATAAAAACAAAAGAGAGATAGAACAATGGGGTAGCCTCTTAAATACCTTGATGGCAGAGGTGCTGACTGGCCTGGCCCTGGCCAGAGGTGGGTCTAACTCCTACCTGGATGTGTGGGAGGCTCTCGAAGTTTTGCAAGAGTCATCCTACACAGCTCTACCTCTGCTTCCCAAAAGCCTCACCACGCTCAAACTCATGACACATGTATAAGTAAATTGATAGAGAAAAATACTGACTATTAATTAATAAGTTACTCTAGTGAAGAGAGGATAATCCTACAGCTACAGCCTAGGTAGAAGTTGAATGTAAATGAATTTGAATTACAAATAGAGCAATATATCCATAATAATGATTAAGCATTAAAACAAATTATATATAGAAGTGAATTCCTCATCTTTTAATACCTTACAAATAGGACTGCTATGCTTTCCTGGCAGACATAATTTTGTTACATATGAGTTACCGGGCTCATTATGGAACCAAGTGAATTAAAGCACATAGTGATATACACATCAAATTAGGAGATATAATATTTCTCTCTTAAAACTCTATGTATTTTACACAATTTTATTGAATAGGACTTATTTATTGTGTTTCCTTGAGTAATATTACCATCAGAGACTAATGGGTGATTTGAATACAAAATTGTTTATGTTTTAGACTGTTCTGGTCTGTGAGTTTAAATCTGTTGAACTCTTGGATACTTCTCATATTTTTATGCCTATTATTGTCTGCTAAGTAAGTTGCAGTGTGTAACAAGATGAAAACATTTGTACTAGTCTTATCTAGAACTTTTGAAAGGAAATTAAGACAAAAACTGCCCCTGGCAGAAAATCAAAATTTCTCCCATGTGCTGTTCAGAGGAGTAGAGTTCTGATAGCAACAGCATGCAGTATTAATATGTATCTTGCAGCCCAGAAAGCCAATCCTATCCTGGGATACATCAAGAGGTGTGTGGCCAGCAGGTCGAGGGAGGTGATTCTCCCCCTCTACTCCACTCTCGTGAGACCCCACCTGGAGTACTGCGTCCTGTTCTGGAGCCCACAGCACAAGAAAGATCTGGACGTGCTGGAGCGTGTCCAGAGAAGGGCCAAGAGGATGATCAGAGGGCTGGAGCACCTCTCCTATGAAGACAGACTGAGAGAGTTGGGGCTGTTCAGTCTGCAGAAAAGAAGGCTCCAAGGAAACCTTATTTTGACCTTCCAGTATCTTAGGGGGTCCTACAAGAAAGCTGGTGAGAGGTCTTTCAGAATGTCGGACAGTGATAGGACTAGAGGGAATGGATTAAAGCTAGAGATGGATCGATTCAGATTGGACGTTAAGAAGAAGTTCTTCCCCATGAGGGTGGTGAGACACTGGAACAGGTTGCCCAGAGAGGTGGTGGAAGCCCCATCCCTGGAAGTTTTTAAGACCAGGCTGGATGGGGCTCTGAGCAGCCTGATCTAGTGGGAGATGTCCCTGCCCATGGCAGGGGGGTTGGAACTAGATGATCTTTAAGGTCCCTTCCAAGCCTGACAATTCTATGATTCCATCTTACTGTCAAAAGTGGAGCTGATCAGTTCTCAGTCTATATTTCAGCTATCCTTATGTTATTGCTTTTTAGTGAGATTTTTGTTTTAAGTCACTGTTACCTAAACATACACTAGGTCATTGGCCTTTTGATGGTTCAATTTGGGGTCATGATTAATTGTGCCAAGTCTTCCATCTGCTACCTCAGAGGCTTCCCTCACTGTAAGTCATGGTGTGCAGCAGCCAAGGAAGCCGGAACTGATGAGCTCATGAGTCTTGTTCTATGGCAAAGCTGAGATACACTGTAAGCATGTGTTCCCCTGGAATTTCAAGGGCTATTTCAAGGATGAAATATAGATGTAGTCAGAAAGGTAGAGATCACCATCCTCCGACCATTAATTCTGCAACTGCACTAAATTACTCCAGATCAGACATGAGCACAAACCTTCATTCTTACCAAACTGGTAAGATCAGACGGCTTTTATGCTTTTATGCTTGCTTTGTATTAGCTGCAAAAACCAGAGGATACCTCTTTCTGGCAGCCAGGTTAAGTTTGTTGTTCACTGTTTTGAACACATTTGAGTGAGTAGACACAGATTTTTGTTAATCAGAGCTTGTGTCATGTGACTTTAATGTTTCTTTTTCCATCTTGCATTAGGAACTTTAAATGGAATTTATTGTACAAACTGGGGATTTTACTTGAGATTCACTGAAGGATTTGTATAATAAAAATGGGTTTACATAGCATTTTAATCCATAATGTTAGTTCTGACAATTTCAGCTAAGTTTGGAATTGCCTACATGTCTCAGAGGTCTTATGTATTTGTCAATTGATTGACGTTTACTTTTACATTTGCCAGCTGCTTACACCTCTCCAGAACTGCCCTAATCTAGAAGTAGCTCAGTGCATGGTTGTCTGCCCTAGGCAAAACATACTACCAGTCCAAATAGTCAGAGCATTCTATTGAATTCTGTCTTCGATCTGAATCACATTATAGAATTTTAGTAAAATAATATTTGAATTCAATATGTATTTTTAACTCTATTTGGTTTTTCATGCCCTACTGGATTATGCAGATTTCCAGCATTATTTTCAAGTTACTTATGATATTGTGGAATCCTGTTGTTTACAGTTTCCATTTTTTTATCCTACATGCATAATATTGTGTTGAGACCAGTGAAACTTAAATATTGTTGCTCTACTGTTTATCTAGAAGTAGTAGGATAAATCAAACATTTTAAAATGAGACCAGCCCTTATTAAGAATGAGAAGAAATGGGTGGTTAAGAAATGCACTTTGAAGTAAAGGAGAACCAGATTTTGAATTTGTTAGCATTTTAATAGAGTATTGAAACCATGGGTATTCAAAAAATCTGGAAATCATCTTTGTTGATCAAGTGAATAGATAATACCCTTTAAAGCTTGCTTCCTCTCAGGATACTAAAAGGACAAACTTTGTTATTTCCTGAAATTGTTTACACTAATTCAGATATTTTTACTTGAAGAAAAAGGCATTCATGTTTTAAAATGAAACCCAGGAATAGCTTAACAGACCAGATAATATGCATTAACTATTAAACAGATCTTTGCTTAAAATGTGTTGGACTAAGTGAAGTAGTAGCATTTTCTGATATGCAAAACTATGCTTTGAATGAAAGAGAAGTGCCTCACAGACATTAGCAGGAAATATTTTTCAAGTCTTAAACAAGGGGACTAAAAACCAACAGTCCAAACAGTTTATTTTTATTTTAACATTTCCACAAAGGCAAGGCAAGAACTTCGTTTATGATTTAAAACCAAACAAAATCCAGATTTACTTGAAAATCATTTGTAGTATCTACAGTGTGGAAAAGTGACTCCTAAACTCTTCTGATTATGGATCTTGCTACAGCGAGCTGAATTTCTGTCAGGGTCCTGATGCCACATCACTGTCATGAACTTACTTGATGTCCTAAGTCCTAGATCAGTAGCAGCTCACCTTTAAACCAGACATCTTCGAGATACTCAAAAGGCAAGAGTTCCTCTAATAATTCAATAGAAAATTAAATAAGACATATAAATGGATGCTTTAAAACTTATTTACCCCTCACAAATACTTCTCGTAAAAGACTCATATGGTTGATTTTCTATTGTTCTAACCAGATGGATGAAAACCAAGAGAAAAAATAACAAATATCAAAATTTTGCCATATTTTGGTAACTGGATACCAAATGATTTACAAGTATTTCTCCAGCTTTTAAGAGAAAAGAATGAATTCTTGGGGGATTCCTTTGTTCCTACAATATGACAGCTAAAGTAATTTTTGGTTTCAGCTGTTTTGTTCTTGTTGCTGTTCTCATCATTAAGGTTAATTTATATTAACCTTCTTTGTTTCAAAGTAATAGATATGATAAGGTTTTCTTTTCACAAGCCTGAGCTCGTTCGCTAATGTGTGTTTATTTTTTGATTCATATTTTGATCCAACATTGCATCACTTAGAGGGAGCTTTTCTAGAAAACTCCCTCCCTGCCCCTGTTATTCTGTGGATTTTCTAAACTGAACCAAAATAGGATTAAAAGAACACAATTATCTGAGTTAACAGAAAAAGAAGAGGATATGTTTGTTCCGTTGAGCTTGTTGTTTGTTATGGCACTACTAGTTCCCTCCTTCTGCTTAGGACTTGTAGCTTATATTCATCCCTTGAGGTAGTATGTGAAGCTTTTTTTTTTCCCCTCTTATTTTGATAAGAATGAGAATGGACAGCAAGAAGCTTTATTCTTTAAAATGTACGTGGAGACGAAGCAATGCCTTCCTTGTCTCCAAAAGCTCATTTATTAGAGAAATCACTGAGCATGCTAGAGACCCGAGTTCTCTTCTCTGCTTGAGAGGTTTCAGATTCACGTCAGCTGTAAGAAAGCCTTAAATGTCAGGCTAATAATGGAGAAAGAGAATGGGAGCACACGGGTGCTGAAGGCACTTCCACTGCACCACACACACATGCTGCTGGCTGTTTTCTGCTTTTGCCTCTCCGATGTCTCGACAGAAAGAAGTGAGACGTCTGTCAAAAGTCACCTTTACAGGAATAGAGTGTCCTTTCATGTAAGTTGAACAAAGAGTATTTTATTGCCATTTCTTCAACTGATACTTTAGACATTATTGGACATTATTTCATAGTTTTCAGAGCTGCTGAGACTACTTTTTCTTCACTGAATCAGCAACATTGGTTTTGTTTTTTTTTTTTAAAAAAGTACTATAATGAATTATTTTAT
Source organism: Trogon surrucura (assembly GCA_020746105.1). Taxonomy (NCBI): domain Eukaryota; kingdom Metazoa; phylum Chordata; class Aves; order Trogoniformes; family Trogonidae; genus Trogon; species Trogon surrucura. The sequence goes on along the minus strand of CM036617.1, from coordinate 28,816,127 downwards.
TCATAATCTAGTAATTTCCTATTTTAAAGGACCACTCCTGCTTTCCAGGCAGATATCTCCTTTTTTGTTTAAAATGTAGTTTTTAGGACACTGAAATCAGGTTCAGATACAAGAAAACTCAAGTATAACCAGTATGTCTATCTGCAGTTTCACATGTGCTTAAGCTTCCTTGCTATATTAGATCCTAATTTCTTTGTCAGGGAATTAAATTCTATAGCTAGATCCTTGTCAATTACTTTATTCTACATTCATGAACAGCTTTCTGTTGATTTCTATTCCCTTATCACTGGAAACAACCATTTGTTGGCTTTGAACTGATGAATCTGTTCTTTTCTATAGATCTTCAGCTAATTTTCTAGGGAGAAGTTAACAGAAGAAAAAAAAATAAACAAATGAGTTTCTACATTATATTTCCCATTAATTTTTTAATATAAGTGCATCATAACTTTTAAATACAGACCATAACTGCTTACGAGAAAGAACAGTTTCTTTACTCAGAGAAACAACAGTACGCTGACATTTTGCATACCAAATTTAACTTTCACTTACTTCTTTGAGGGTATTTTTCTGAAGTTACAAGCCATATAATTTTATTAGTATTTAACTTTTATGTTGCATTTTCTGTTTATTCATCTGATATATGCAGTGGACCTTCAGGAATTCCTTCATCCATTGTGCAGTTGTCCCTGAGAAATGCCAGATTTTAAGAAGCATCTCTGAGATTCATTCAAGCACGTAAATTAAAGAAAAAAAGATGTTTTTGTCCCTTACTAAGTATTGCAGCCCATAGTATTGTTACAGAAGGTAGACCCATTATATAGAGTTAGACAGCATTTGAGTCCTAGTTTAACAAGAAGCATTTAATTCCTGATTCCAGAAATGTGCTAGCTGAATGTAGGAAATTAAGCACTTCAGTGAAGTACAAACCAGTCAACTGCAAATGATGGAGAGAAAAATCTGTGTGAAATATTACCACTCTCTTGGATAAAGTGGCCAAAACCTCTTTGTAAGACAAGATCTTAGATAAGATTAATTTTTGAAAATTAGTTAGAAATTTTAAAAAAATGTATCTGAGAATATAGCTGTTTAATCAAAAAAAAAAAGGATTTTTTTTTCCAAGTTCTTGCAAGTATCTCTGTTTGAACAAGTGAGATTTATATTTTTATCAGGAATTTAGGGGATAAATTCACCAGCCATTTTGTAGAAAATTAGAGAAATTAATTTGGCTCTCAGGGCTCCTAACAATTAAGTACTATAATGTGAAGTCTAAGCACTTTTCATGGTCTATTTAGCTTTTTGGGAATTAGGTTAAACATTGATTTGATTGTGGTCAGGAAGCTTTACACAGTCAGGCAATCTTTACACAACCCTATACAAAGCCTTTGATATCCAGTGACTGGAAACACAATAGAAAATGTAACCAAAAATGTTTTAGAAAGGCACAGCTGGCTGTTGGATTAACAATTTATCATGTAGGGATGAGATTACTATTTCTATGTGCTACCCAGAAAGTAAATGAGAAATAAAAAGGACCATCCATGTCCAGCCCATTGAGAAACCTTCCAAGACCATCCTTCCTTCTGAGAAATGGCATGAAGAGTGTACTGGGCAGAGGAGTATGGGGAAGCAGCAAATGTCAGATATCTAAGGAGAGCTTAAGGCATCTTAGGAACCTACCTAATTTAGATTTATGTCTTATTTAGGCTATGCATGGATTTCTTAGTCTGCTTGTTCATTTCAAAGAGTTCAAAAGAAAGTGTTGCAGTTAATACTCTCCTTGGCTGAGTCAAACAGGTACACTATGTACTTTATGTAAACCCTCAGATATGTCTGTATGTGGTCTAGACTAAGAGGTCCTTGGTTGCCCATGGATACTGTACTGCCCAAGCAATATGCTATGGGCAGCATCACTCTTAGTGCTTCATGTCAACAGCCAGCAACCACTTATGTTTGTTCAAAGGCTTTGTAGGCAGCCAGGTAACCCCTGAGCCATGCATTGAAGATTGGTGTACGTTTCTATTCAAGAATGGCTGAGTGAATTGTTCTGATTTGTCCCTTGCCAAAAGTCAGACTGGGTAATCAGAGTGGCCTTCTCTACCCTAGTATGTATTCGGTCTGTTAGCTGCCTTGAAAAATCACAGAATCACATAATGTTAGGGACTGGAAGGGACCTCGAAAGATCATCAAGTCCAATCCCCCTGCCAGAGCAGGAACGCCTAGATAATGCTACACAGGAACGTGTCCAGGCAGGTCTTGAATGTCTCCAGAGAAGGAGACTCCACAACCTCCCTGGGCAGCCTGTTCCAGTGCTCCGTCACCCTCACTGAGAAGAAGTTTCTTCTCGAGTTTAAGTGGAACCTCTTATGTTCCAGTTTCAGCCCATTACCCCTTGTCCTATCATTGGTTGTCACCGAGAAGAGCCTGGCTCCATCCTCGTGACACTCACCCTTGATATATTTGTAAACATTAATGAGGTCACCCCTCAGCCTCCTCTTCTCCAGACTAAAGACCCCCAGCTCCCTCAGCCTTTCCTCATAAGGGAGATGCTCCACTCCACTGCAGAATGTCAGGCATTCATTTTGCATCAGATTTCCAAGATGAAAAATGAAACAGTGTGCCGACATTTCACAACACTTGGAAGCAGATAATGTGTTATAAAGATTGATGAGGCAATGAAGGACTTATTCCACGTATTAAACAACTCGGGCAAATGGTCAAGGAATAAGAATTGGAGAGGAGAAGCAGTTACGAAACTTCAATAGAATTGGCAAATAGAAGAGAGTAAAGAATTACAGAGTATTTTGGTTTAATCTTTTAAGAGTTTATTAAATTATACATTAAAACAGCAGCAACAACAACAAAAGTTAAAGCAAAACCAAACCAAAACCAATGCAGAGTCTCCAGAAAATACCTCTGGAATCAGCATCCTGCCTTGTCAGATTCAGCAAGGAAAGTGGGAAAAGGGCAGTGGGCAGGAAGCCAGGTACCAGCCTGGCCTTTTACTTCCATACTTGAATTCATGACATGGTGTGGTGGTTTGACCCTGGTGGGCAGCCAGGTGACCACACAGCCACTCTATCATCCTCCCTTCTCTGCTAGACAGGGGGAGAAAATATAACAAAAAGCACGTGGTTTGAGGTAAGGATAGGGAGATCACCCACATCTACCATCGAGAGCAAAACAGACTCGATTTTGGGGAAATTGGTTAAATTCATTAAAGAACAAATCAGAGAAAAGTAGTGAGAAATAAAAGCAGATCTTAAAAAAAAACCCCAGACACCACCCCCCCCCCGCCCCCCCCCCCCAGCTTTCCCCACCTCTCCCTTCTTGCTGGGCCTGACATTAATCCCAATTTATCCACTGCCTCCCCCTGAGTGGCACAGTGGGACAGGGAATGGGAGTTGTGATCAATTCATCTGTGTCATTTCCACCGCTCCTTATTCCTCTTGGGGAGGACTCCCCACTCGTCCCCTGGGCAATTGTGGAGTTCCTCTCACAGGAGATGATCTTCACACACTTTCTCCAACATGAGTCCTCTCATGAGAGACAGTTTTTCACAAACTGCGTCAGCGTGAGTCTCTCCATGAGGTGCAGTCCTTCAGGGGGAAACTGCTCCAGCGTGAGTCCCCTGCGGTGTCACATAAGTCCTGCCAGCCAACCTGCTCTGGCCTGGATTTCTCTCTCTCCACGGGCTACAGGCTCTGGCAGCAACCTGCTCCAGCGCAGCCTTCCCACGGGACTACAGCCCTCTTCAAGCATCCACCTGCTCCAGCATGGGATCCTCCATGGGTCACGGGTAGATATCTACACCTTGTCACCTCCATAGGCTGCAAGGGGACAGCCTGTTTCACCATGGTCTTCGACACAACCTGGGAGACTCTACTCTGGCACTTGGAGCACATTCACCCCCCACCCCTTCTTCACTGACCTTGGTGTCTTCACATATTCTCACTCCTCTGTCTCTCTACCAGTTGTTGTGAGGCGCAGTTCTTTTTTCCCCTTTTCTTAAATATGTTTTCACAGAGGCATTTCTCTCCTATCATTTTACTGACAGGCTCTGCCTTGGCCAGCAGCAGGTCCATTTTTGGAGCCACCTGGCATTGACTCTATCAGACTCAGGGGAAACTTCTAGTAGCTTCTTGCAGAAGCCACCTCTACAGCCCTCCCTGCCACTGAAATCCAGCCAGGCAAATCCAATAAACATACGGAGCAGTTCTAGCACTTGACAATTTCCTCCCTTTGCCGTTTATTCAACCATCATGCAGTTGAGTCCAGAGTGAAGTTGTCTTCCAGGACTGAGAATCCAGATACAGACAGATGACAAGTAATAAGACTCAGTGGAAGATAAATTACTGCTGGCTTGGGTTTTGGATATTTTGGGTGTCTTTGATGCTTCCTAGAAAATGACCAAGGAAGAGGCAATTCTTGAAACTTGAGAACTGTTAGAATTTGTTTACACTGGGGAGAATGATTCTTCCTCCAGTACTCAGCCTTTTCCTTTTTCGTATGTCTATATATCACCAGATTTCAGTAAAACAAAAATAATACTTACCTGGAAAATCGACATCACAACTGCTAGCAAAATTTTCTATTAGTCTGCTGCTCACAGGCTGAAGGAGAGCCTTGTTCCATCAAGGCAGAAAGAACTGGAGAGATAACCTGTGATCTCCAAATAAATATAAACGTGACCTTATGGAAGTCAGTGCAAACGGTTGTAATTTCAGTGGATCAGGTTTTCATTTCTTCTCCTTCTTCTTCTCACTTTGTTAGAGAACTGATACAAAATGGTAAATTCATAATCATACTAAGACAAATAAGTACTGTCAGAGGAACAAAAAGAAAGTCTTTGAAAAGTTAGCTAACTTCAATGAGTTAGATAACTTCATTCATCACATAGTGATCCCTGAAAAAAATATTGTCTGTCATCTCTGTGGTCTTTAAACATGCCTTTTACACAGAATTGCGATAGAATGGCATAGACAGTTTAAATGCATTCAAGGTTTTCTACAACATTCTGCCATTGTTTTTCTTCCAGTATCTTTGTTTTGTCAGCAATGAATTTTCTAGCAGTATATTTATTTTCAATGATCTCTATCTCTCTATACAGTAATATATGTATCCATTGCTAGCAATTAATATGGTAAATTGAAATTGAAGTTCTGGAGTGTGTCTAATATAATATACAATGATTCAGTAATCTAATAGCAGAATGTCAATTTAAAGTCCATTTTGTTTCCCAGTTTATTTGCAACAACGTAGAAAATAACTTGCCCTCAAGATAAAGCAATATGAAAAGAATCTTAATGAATTTTCTTCAATATAAGCAATTAAGAAAGTTATTTCTAAAAAGGACTGTTTTAAGGGAGTTATTTGAAAGGCCACAGCTAGAAGTAAAAAATATTCCAGAATGTGTAAAGCTGGGAATTCCAAAGTTGCAGGTATCTTAAAAATTACACATTACTACAGGAAAATTGTATTCTTGTTTTGACACTGAGAGTATCAAACAGGTGAATTTACTTCAAATTTGCTTTGTCAGAATTCACAAGGCTACCTTCTAGCTATTAAATCCTCAGGAACTTTTCAAGGGAAAATCAATAGGAAGAAAAGTTTGAACTAATTGTTCAAAGTCAGTGGTTAATTCAGACAGTGAGTAAGCATAAAAATGACCCAACATTGCTATTTAAATAGAGTAAATTATCCCTAGTACAGATTAAAAAGGTAAACTCAAAAGAAGCCTTGTTTAAAAGAGAGTAGAGGGAAGTGCTTGTAAAGATAGAACTGATAGGTTCAGCTTATTCACCTTTGTATACGAAATTTTTAGATAAAAGGCACTTTGAAATGCCATAGTAGAGGTGAATTATCTTCCTTTCTCCAACACAGCTTTCTTGTTTGTCTTTAAGCTGTCAGACTTGGAGGCAAAATCAAAGTAGAGAGCTAGCAAATTTATGAAACCAGCAAATGAATTTATGAACCAGCAAATGAATGAACATTGTCTGACAAGACTCAACAACGCAACAGAGGTCATGAGAAGCTGGGACCAGTGGTTAGCATCTCCCAGGTGCATGTCATGTCCCGGCTTTTTGGGGTAGATTTATCATCATATGTTCAGGCTCTGGTGTAACATTTCCTTCTTTTTCAATTTGTGTGAATGTGACGTAGAGAGTGTTCCACAGATGCTTTTTCAAAACAACAAAATCAATTACTTTTTGAAACCTTCCCTTGAAGAAGAGAACGTATTCAGCACAGTCCCGTGAATAGTCTCACTCTCATGACTGAAAGCAATAAGCAACCCAGGTGACACAGGAGCCAGGGTTCTGCCTATAGCAAATGTATTTCTTCCATCTTAGCATGTGTTCCTCCTGTCTAAATCTTGATTAAATGCCAGCTAAGTACCATGGCCTCATCTGGAGCATCTGTAATTGACTCCACATTAGTTAAAATACTTAAATAGCATTGGGCCCCTCTCCAGAGTGATGACTCTCCTGACTTGGGAGCACAGCTGAGGAGGCTTTGACGTTATGGGTGTATGGTTAATTTTGGACCAAGATGTAGGTTACAAATTTACTTATGCCAAGTCATTATCAGAGTTTTGCTTCCAAACCTACAAACTTGGAGATTTTTTTTTTTTCAAAATAACATATGCACTTAGGTACATACAAATGTATACATTTGTGCTATGAAAGTTTATTTGAAACAGCAGTGCTGTCAAGATAAAGAGACTCTATCTTGAGAAGTATTTTAGCCCTGAGTGAACTTGACATCTGTTGCCACTTGTGAACTTGCCACTTGTGTTCTTTTTCCATCATTAAAGCTGTGTTTACCTGTGTTTTTGGTTCTGTCTTCTGCAGTTTTCTCAAATAATTAATCATGAATAGTGAAGAAACATTTGTAAGACTACAAGAAAGACACTGATTTGCTGGAGCATGTCCAAAGAAGGGCAATGAAGCTAGTGAAGCATCTCAGGAATTAATCTTTTGAGGAGAAGCTGAGGGATCTAGGATTGTTTAGCCTGGAGAAAAGGAGGCTGAGGGGAGATCTTATCGACCACTACAACTACCTGAAAGAAGGTTCTAGCAAAGTGGGAGTCAGTCTCTTCCCCGTGTAACAAGCAATAAGATAAGAAGAAATGGGCTCAAGTTGTATCAGAGGAGGTTTAGATTGGATATTAGCAAACGTTTCTTCACCGAAAGGGTTGTTAAGCGTTGGAAGAGGCGGTGCAGAGAAGTGGTTGAACCATCCCTGGAGGTATTTAAAAGACATGTAGTTGTCGTACTTAGGCACATGGTTTAGTGGTGGTTCTAGGTTAATGGTTGAACTCGATCTTAAAGGTCTTTTCCAACCTAAACCATTCTATGTCTATGTCTGACATCAAAGCAACCAAGCCATTTTAGAAGGAATTGGTTGCTGTAGTGTGGGCAGGAGCCTCTCAACACCAACTGAGCTGCTTTCCAGAATCGCTCCCTGGCAGAGATGACAATAGCAGTGCACACGTGCTACTCAGTTCCATAGTAGATTGGTACCAAAAGGGCATCTTGCAGCTGGCATCATTTTTCCCTATCTGAGTGCCTACATCCCTCCCACAATCCCAAATCAGCTCGGACCATGCTAGATAAGCATTCCTGTGCCTTAATCCCCTTAATCCGCTACACCTTAATCCCTCCCTTAGCACAACAGCTCTGCACCCAATGGCTGCTTTCATTCTGCAAGCACTGCTCAGTGATGCGTCAGCCTTTGGCAAAAGTCAAGGGGTAATATAAATGCAGTTCCAGCTTTTGCGTCAGCTGAGGCAGCGGGGACCGGAGCGACAGTTTTCTGGTATCAGAGCAAACACAGTTGTCATCTCAGCTCTGCAGGTCAGACAATCAAGTGCCTGCCTAGGACTTGAGAGACCCTGGGGTGTTTAATGTGGGAGCCATGAAGTGTCCATGGAGCAGGACTCCCCTACTGCAGACTCTGTTTGTGCTCATACCTGCAAACTTTTACACATGTCCATTGGTTTCCCTGCACAGCTTGTTCTAATGCTCGAAAACTCCTTCTGTGAAGAAATTTTTCCTAATGTCCAGTCTAAACCTCCCCTGGTACAAATTGAGGCCATTGCCTCTTGTTCCATACTGCAGCACCTCAATATCTTTCTTGTAGCGTGGGGTCCAAAAGTGGACACAGAATTTGAGGATCGGCGTGTAAGGTGGAGCATGGCCTCATTTTCTCTTGTTTTGCAGGAAACTGTGCTCTGCTTATTGAGGGAGTAAGGAGAAGTTGGTGCAAATAAGGCAGCTTAATAACTCCTTTATCTGCTATAACATCTAGCCCATGTGATATGTGCTCTTGTGTCATCTCGTGTTGCCACATGACCCATCACTCTCTCCTGACTAGTGCGTAAGGCACAGATGCTGGTATCTGTAGTGGGTAAGTTTTCTATGCTTAAAGGATGACTTAGATATTAAATTCAGATAAGTGCCTGTGGGTGTGAAGGCCAGTGTCACATACCTGAGGATGCAGAAGTCCCCTTTGATTTCAAGAAAGCTTGGATTTCATCTGCGCTCCTCTTTGGTGTTTACTGGTGGCAAGTTGAAGCACTTAGCGTGTCACTCATCATGACTGTCTCCTGGTTAAATAAGCAGAAGTTTCCAGGCAAGATACTGCCATTGTGTGAAGTGAGATTAGGGTCACTACCTGCATGGCTTCTCCTTTGAAATTCATGCTGTTTGGGACCAGCTCCCTTCCAGGTCCAGTGTACAAGTATATATAAATCACAATACTGCCAGAATAACCACATGTTCTGCACTACCGTGATTTTTTTTTTCTCTGCTGAATTAGTAACCTCATTGTGAACTAATTCAAAATTCATTTTCTCTCATATGGAAAATGCCACATTCCGCATTAAGTGCAAAATGCATCTCCCTATGAAGTTTTACCATGAGGAACTTATGCAAGTAAGATAAATGCATGAAGAGTTTGAGCAATATTCTTGAAAGTACTCAGGCATGCATCTTTAATGTACGTGCTTCACTCGATGGAATACAATTTCCTTGCAGTTCATTCTTTACTTGTTCCTTAACTTCAAAGTAAATTATGTCAGCACTAAAACCCAGTAACAGATACTTCAACCACAAAATGTTATTCTATTAAAAAATGTATAATAGCCAAAAGTGGAAAATTTATATCTAGGACCTCCTGACCCATAACTGCAGTGTATTAGCATGGTACTCACCAAAGCCTGAAGCAGCAGACCAGAAGTCTCCAAGGGGCTGTGGAGTGCCAAGCCTGGCTTCCTTCCATTAATCAGGTTTAGAAACATTAACTCACTCCAGCCTCTCAGGGTTAGGGTCTTCTGCTTCAAGTCTTTGTATGTAAGTGCACTTTGAGATGTTTTAGAAATATTGTATAGCTAAAGAAGCATGGGTAGTCCATCAGGAGTCATGTGTATGTGGTTACATACATATGTACGAGGTGGACTCACTGGTCGGTGTGTGTGTACATGAGAGAGTTCTCCAGGGTACCTTACGTAGATGTGTTTTGCGTGCAAGGTCCTGCTTCTACCTTGCTTCCAATGAAGGACTCCTGCTGGGAGAATTAGCTTCCTTTACATCTCTTAGGTTGAAAACAGTAAGCTGAGAGCAACAAGGAGAGAACTGGAGAAAGTTTCCTGTCTGAAATGGGAAAGCAGAGACCTGTATGGGAGCAGGGGGCAGGACTGACTGCCCTTGGTCTGTGGTGCTGCCTCAGAGCTGCGCTTTGTAGCTGGTGTCCCCAGTGATGCCAGTGATGCTGAGCTGTCCCAGGCTTCACCGTGACCACTTCAGATGGATACTTGGGTGGGGACCAAGCAGGGTAGGAAGATCTGGTTGTACAGGGGTGGGTCACGTTCTGGGGTGCCTCTGGGGACAATTCCATAAGCTAAAGCCGGTTGAGGGTGGAATGTTACCTCTAGCAGATGAACATCACTCTTTGATCACCTCTGAACCGAGCTCCAAAAGCACACGTGGTGCAACATGGTCTCTCCAAGCCATAGAAGTATGGAGAACCTTTAGTTCATTTGACTTCCAAGAAAATCCACCCTTGATCAAATCTCTTGGACTCTGATAGTGAAAAGAGTAGGTGCCAGATTTATGTTGTTAATGAATATAGCTTAGAGGAATTTGGCTAAATTACTATGAGTGGCTTTGACTCACAATCAGCAGAGGCTGATTAAAGTGTGAGATGAGATTATGCCTAAACACAATAAGAAGACAGGAAAAAGACATTATTCTCTCCCAGAAAGTGCTGGCACTGCAGATAGCCATGTCTATACATGCCTGAGATGGTCATGTCTATAGATGCTACTAGACTATGGCCCGAAATACCTGCTGCCTTTTGAGATGTGAAGAAGAAATCTTTATGATAATTACTTCCATTTTCTTCTTCATTACTGAGGCATAGAGTTCAAGCAGATTGGATTGAGAACCATTTTAATGATGTATAAAAAGACTAATTAGCATGCAGAATAATATTTCAGTTACTCTTTAAATTGTCTACGTTTGCTCTGAGAATAATTTTTGGTAATTATTCTGTGGATGCCAAATGGTGGGAAGAAAACTCATTCCTAAGCTAATTGACATATGTCTCGTTTTGTATAATGTAGTTTTCTGTGTGTTGATGAGAAATAACAACTTTTTCTTTTACTCTTGCAGTGATAGGATTGCTCTTGGTTGCTTATGCATGCTTCTCTACACTGTAACTTCTTTATCAGGCAAACTGAGTAAGAAGACTAATTTGAGACAATAGCTAGCTGCTTTATGCATCCTGAATAAAATTTGATTTAGGAAAATGCTATACTTTAAGATGTACCAAAATTAAATGGTATTATATTTATAATTAGTTTTGAAGTTTGGGAAAAATTCTTTTGACAGAGTGTTTCACTAAAGTCAACACATTAATTCTCAAAGTGTAATTTAGAAAAAAATTATCTGCACTGTAACTTAGAGAACAGGTCCTGAGGAAGCTGTGAGGAAGCAGACCAATGATCAGAAGTAGTTTTTAATTTGATTGTCTAAAATGTAGGTATCAAAATAAATGTTTCATTTTGGGAGGGAGTTTGATAACTGCATGGATTCAGAAGCAATCTTCAGTTATGAGAGGAATTTTTGTTTGCTTTTACAGGCATAATCCTTCAGCACTGATGGAGAAGTCTTCTTGCTAATTTAAGTCATTAGGTAAAGACATTAAACATATCGCGTAAGAAATCTAATTATAACCAAAAAAAACCGCAAAAAAGCATTGTAACTCCTATGATGATTTGTTCTGATTTGTAAGTTTATTAACATGTAGGCTAAAAATTTTCCAAAACACACGATCACAAGCTTTAGCATATTGGTGTTTCTTTTTTCATCCCTTCTCTATAATGGGATGTATTCAGTTTATAATAGTTCTCTTTCTGACATGTTCTACCTTTCTAAAAGTAATTCAATGTGATAATAGTCTGTGTAGTCCAGACTATTCACTTAAGGTTAGTAATGGAACTCCAGTTACAAGAAACATGTTCTTGTCTCTGACACTTTCAGCATTCTGGTAAATGTATCTGAAGATATTTGAAAATAATCTTAAAAATGAAACATAGCGATATTAAAATGGATTGTGGTAACAGTTATTCCTGATAAATTTCCCTGGTGTGCCTGATGAACATGAGAGGACAGATGGGATTTGTTGGTAATCTCACAACAGCCCAGAAAGTGTTTCCATTTTATGTATCTTAAAAGCCAGAAATAGCTCTTTAAACACTTATGTTATTCTAAGACTTGTCTTGTTGCCTGTGAAGGGTAAAAAGTCATCAAATGGTAAACTGTACAGGAGAGAGGCTTTAGCAGTGTTATTCACCAAGGAATCTGCTCACAATGAACTTGCTGATCTTTATGGAAATTTCTAGGTCATATTTCATTTTACTTAGTATTGGAAGTATTAGCATCCTAGTATTATTCTTGCTAGCATTATATAATCCTAATTTGATCATAGATCCAGCATTCATAAACTGGTATTTCAAACAACAAACACACCAGCAAATACTCAGCAAGAGGAGACTGTGGCTCTTCACTGCAGGTGAGGATAAGGAAAAGTGACATTTTTGCTAACAGTTTGTACTGTGTTTGTTTCTAAGTTCAATTTGGCAGCGTTACCTGTCACCAAGAGAATAAATAATTAGGTGAAAATTATGTGGATGTTTACAAATATGCAGACCAATGTACTCCATCTAAGTGCACAGTCAGGAATAGAATCAACTAAAATCTTGCTTGTAAGTTCTTAGTGATATTCTTGCCACTTTACAAGAGTCAAAACAAATACTTTATTCCATTCAGTATCACTATTAAACTGTGCAGAGGATAAGTATGTGGGAAAAGGTGAAGGTGATAAAAACCTCATCTTCACTGTCAGGAAATAGTATGCCTCTGTTCCTTTTTCTCTCCTTTGACTAGAACTAATAGAGGGCATAGTTCTCTTCCTGATTTTATATTCTTTTGTAGTTCCAACTAAAAGTCTATTGATGGTAGGACACATGCTAACAAATCTTCAATGAAGCCTTTAATACAGTGCTGTGTGAGCAATTGCAAAGTTAGTTGGAAAAGGGTGAATTTTATATAAGAAAGCTTTAGAAGAACAAGAAGCTGACTAAAACAGATGTGACAAAACATTGAGAGATTTTCAGGCCTGAGGAAGTTTAATAGTAGAGTTCCTTAATGTGCAGTCTTACAACAGATTGTAATTAATGATTTCATTAATGACAAAGGATATATATATGTTAATGAAGTGGAGGCATAAGGCATAAGTCATGGTTAAAACCAACTGGTTTAGATTGCATCATTCTTTTAAAAGATTAGAAGTCTGATAAAGCTTCATGGGGGAGACAAGCTATGGCATATAGACAGAAACACATGAATGCAGAGGTGCCTAGGCATCTATATATAAACATGATGTTACATCAGAGCCAAAGATAAGGAGAGGAAAACCCCAAACCTATTCTACTCAATCTCCACTATGGAGTAGGAAACATGCATGTATTTCAGTAGTAGATGAACGTTTTGAAGAGTTACCAGTTCTGAGTCATGACTAAATTATCTCAAATTTCTTTCTGATATGAAAATTTCTGCATTATAGCAAAGACTTCAATGACAATGTGTGTGAATAGGTTTGTTTTGGAAGAAGGTCTGTGGATGTCTTGTTTGCCCAAAGACCCTCTGTTTCAAGACAGACATTTGAGTATTGCTCTCCCCAAGGGAGAGATATGAATTGTACAGATACTCAGGGTAATGCTGTGGACCAGTTTACCAAGTGAGAATATTCATGTATAAAGAGAAGATAATATCCTATTTTTACACTCATTTTGTCCATATTTTCTTTTTATTATTATTTTTGAGAGGAACCCTGAAATTGTGCAGATTCTAGGCATCTTCAACTGAATGCCGAAAGTACATCCCTGAATTTCTACTTCATAAGATGTCCTTCACTCCTTTGCAAAATATATGGGTGTAGAACCCTTCATTTACTAACCTGAGCGGAGGGCGTGGTTTTGACGTTGTAAGAATTGCAGCTTTGTAGGACAGGAGACTGGAAAAATTATGCTGGAAGATTCTCATAGACTAGTGAATAGGTTTTATCAGTTATGATAATTTTACTCCCCTTGCCTTCCCCTCTAGAACATGAAGGTGCAGCGTTTGTTTTCACTGTCTTGTGTCACTTGTCTATACAGCAAGCTAACAAGATCAGTTCTTCATATGTCTCCTTTGGGATGCAGCTCTATGGGAAGACACCTGTGACACCAATGAATACCTCAGCTCAGGGATTACAAGTCAGCTGCTCTAATTGCAGCAAAATTCCATGACAACCTGAGCAGAGTCCCTGTGCTGTAATCACTAGCTACATCTCAACTGCACTTACATTCTCATCTTCTTGCCTTCTTGCTAAACTGACCATGCAGTAAGTCATCCAAACTAGAAATAAACCCTGTAGAAAACATAAATAAATAAATACATTTTTAAAAGCTTGTTTTCAGCCAGAGCTGCTCTTTGGAGCAGTTTATTGCAGAGAGGTGCCCTAGTGCCTGATGAAGGGGAGGAACATGTCAGAGGAAAATTTGGGCTGGCTGGTGGGACAGGTTTAGATTTGCTTTAGCTGTCATGGGACTGCATCCTGGGCCCTGCAGGAAGAGAGATTAGCTCAGGCTAATGTGGCTTCACTGTTTTGAGACTTGACCTACAACCTGCAATTGATGCTGCTCTAAACCACACAGACTTGCCTGAGCATTTGAGGCTCTCAGGTGTTTCTGTGCAGAGCTGTGATGTTGTGCATGGACATGCTGCTTGACAAAGAGCGATGCTGTTAGCACGCAGCTCGGTCACCTCCAATATGCCCACTTAAAATCACATCCAGGCAGAGTTTGACTGGTACGTGATGGGCTGGCACAGGGAGACACCATGAAAAGGCAGTGCCTTAAGGGGTTCTAGTTCACTCAAAGGTTCCAAATTATTTCTGATTAAAACCTGCAAAGTCTGAACTTGGAGCCAAAAGCTGCAGCTTCTTGCATGGTCCAGATGAGCTGAATTGCAATGTCACATCTCTTTGAGAGGCAAATTTTCCCACCTTCTGTTGTATTTCCATTGTCACTCTTAATCTCAATACATTGTGGGAAAATTCTCCTGAAAAACACAGGATTTGACAAGAATCTTTTCAAAGGAAAGAAGTCAGTTAGAAAATGATCAGTCTCCTACTGGCATAACATAAATTCTTTCACTGATAAAAACTGTACTGGGATCAAAATACACAAATGCAGATAACCACAGGGTGCTTAATTATAGTTATTAGAAATAGGGTTTGTCTACTAGTTTCTTGTTTATTTCTTTCTTGGTAATTTGCCTAAAAATATGTTTTACTGTACATAGATTTGGCTGAACATTATCAAGCCTAAATTAATGGAATGACTCAACTTATGAGATGATGATTCAGATACATCAGTGATGGGAGTTCAGGAAAGGTTTTCAATAAATAAGTAACGAAACAGAGAAAAACCTCCTATTAGAAAATGCAAAGTGAAACTCTGGGTTTAAATGTTCATTTTTGGTTTATTACATATTGAAAGTCTATCTGGGCCTTGGCTTGCTCTTTTCTGAAAGGCATAAATGTGAAGAATTAACTAGGGTTTTTTTGTATTATGCACTTGCACTTCACTGCTATTATACCCAGCTATTCTGCATGAAAAATATTGCTGTTTCATAGTCATACAGTAGACTGTTATTATGCCACATTTGAACTAGCTTAATCCAAAAGAATTGAACAGTGTATCTCAACTACCACACAAAGGTGTTTCATAGATTAAAATTCAGACCGAGTCTGAATTTTCACTGGAAATTTTCAGAGATACAGTGTATTATGCCCATGACTTTAATACTCTGCTTGATATAAGATGGTCTCCTTCAGCAAGGTCAGTTTATAGCAATGCAAATTACTAGAAATCACAATATCAATAATTAATCTGGATTAATGCCACAATTTGGAGAGTTTGCAGGATCTCACTATGTTTGGGCTTTTTTTTGTTGTTTTTGTAATAGTAGTGTCGTATTGTAAAAATGTTTTTTTGTTCCCTTTAAAAGGCAGAACTGTTTGGTAGTTGCAGGAAAAAGATGGCATGCAATCCCCGAGCTATAGAGGTTGCCACTTACACTCCATTATGCTACCACATAGCTGTGTCATTGCCACATTCACCTTTCTTTCCCCCTTCCCCCCAAGGTGTATGTGATTTCACAGGTATTTAGAAAAGCTGATTTGTTGTTAGCATTCTCTAAAGAAAATTCTTTTTTCATAAATGAAACTGTATTGCAGTACCTCTTGGGAGCCCTAGGCACAGGTAAAAGCCACGCTGTATTACATACACTGAATAAACACAAAATAAAACGCAGCCCTTTCCGGAGACCTTTCAGTGTAAGAGGAGAAAAGCAGCAGGTGATAAGTACGAAGGAATGAGGTTGTGTCTCCCAACTTAATAATACAGAAGTCAGCATCAAATCCCTAGTCTCAGCTGCGCTCTTCTTATAGCCAAAAAGAGTTATGGACACCTCCGGAACTGTTCAAAGATAGAAATCCAAGTGGGGTGAACCACACTTAGACATCACTATTTTTCTGTTATACTCATGACTAGTTTCACTACTGCCTTTATTTGCTCATAAACAGCCTTCGTTCCAGCACATTCCCTCACTATGACCTTCTGTCCTAATACACTTGTAAAAGTCTTTCTCTTCCTTATTACTTTATCGACTAGTATTAACTGATTCTTGTTTATCTTGCTGGTGTACTGCTTTGGAAACGAGCTTCATGGAATCAAATGCTAGTTTGAGGAGAGGGATGCTTTTTGATGTTCTTATCTTTTTTTTTTTTTTTTTGTGCAGGCTTTAATTGGCTCTGTATTCATCTTCCTCCCACTCTTTCAGCTGCAAGTTTGATTCTGTTTTAATCTTAGAGCTTTGAGCAGTTTCTCTAAAATCACACAATAGTCACTCTTGATCTGCTCCATCCATCTCTTTCAGATGTCTGAGTGCCCAAGGAGAAGGAGATGAAGACAATTTTTCAGGTCAGGAGGATGATGTGATGGACATGTATTTTGGTAGGGGACACGTATATGAAGAGTTATAAGGAAGAGAAAACAGGATTACCACTAAAGAAAGAAGGAGGGATATCTCAGTTGTGTAATCCTGTTCTCCCACTTTGAGAAGTCCTTCACTGGGCTAGTACTCCTGTCTCGTGTGGAGACTAGAAAGTTCTTTTCATTTTTGCAGGAGTATTTGTTTCTGAGTTTTCTGTTTGCCTGAGCAGAATGAAGAAGAATACAGGTGGAACAATCAGTCACATGAAGGAAAAGAAAAACTTAATGGCCAGCTCTCACTGGACTTGGATTTACCTTGCTTCTCTATAGAGGAGGTAGAATTTTTGACACTTGCAAATTGTGAAATTAAACTGAACAAAACCACATAAGACATATGGTACTTTAGAAGTATTACAAAAAATTCTGATTTACAAGGTGCCCCAAAAGTATTTGCATTTCTAATTCCAGAACCTTCAGATTTTGTGCCTGTTCAAACAGCTAAACTTTCTTTTACATCTTTCACAAAAATACGTGGTCATCTAAATATACAAATGCTAACAATCTACAAGAAGCAAGCAAAAGAACCCAGTAGATAAAGCTTCTTGTTGTTGCCTGACAGTGATCTGATTACCTGAATTTGATGCACTATCTATTTTCAGAATGCCTGATCCGGTAAAAAGCTGCAAAAAATATAAATGTTATTATTTCTCAGTTGACTCACACTAAATCATATTAACATTCTAGAAACTCATACAAAAAATATAAATTAATAAAGGAAATAGAAGTGAAGAAAGGGAAAAAAAATCAGACCTAATAAATCTGGAAAGAATTTCTCTGAAAGACAGTAAGAAATATATCCAGACTTGAAAACCCTTGCTTTTAACTATGTCTGCTTCTGATACTACATTTTTGAAAATTCCACCATCTCTTTAGTGTGGATGGAGACTTCGCTCATATACTTGATAATGTCAAGTGGATATTTGGCCCATATAAATCAATTTAGTCATGAAAATGGAATGTCTCTTTTTAGTAGCAAAAAATTCAGTTTGGCTGGAAGTGGTTTTTTATGATTACATTTCTGACCGGAGATTGCAAGCAGTGCCACGAGACTTTGCAGATTGTCATTACAGGTTCTGTATTGTATAATGATTGTCACAACCTCACTACAGCATTTATGGGAGGTTGGTTGCAAGGTATTGATAAGCCAGAACTTCATTCTCGCTAGGTCATTCATATCTTAATGAACTTTCAATACTCAACAAATCGGTAATACTCACAATCCGTATAAGGAGAAATAAAGCAGGAAAAACGATGAATTGGATGGTGGATTAGGTTTTATGATCTTTATCTTTTATGTTCCAGAATAGTTTAGCCTGCTTTAAAGCAGTTTGCCCTTTTGAAGTAATTCTGGATATGTAATCACCAAATTGATGGATAGAATTAAAAAAAAATCTGTCCTTTAAGTAACATTATTTTCAGAAAGAGATCCTAAAATAGATAATCCTAGTAGATTAGGTCTTAAAGATTGTAGAGAAAAGCAGAGACATGATTAATTTTACCTTCTATTAATGACCAAACAGACAAAACCAAAAGGAAATGAAAATTGTTTACCATTGACTTTGCTGGGTTTGCCTTTCCTAACTGGTGATTTCTTGGACTGAATCTCTGACAAAGCCATCTAGACAAATAAAAGGATGGAAAATGGGATGGGGACACTTCCAATTAATTTACACAAAATCTTTCTGTGCATTTTCTTACTTACCTGTGTGACTTTGTGTGCATAACTGATTGCTGAATGCAGTTCAGGCATGCACAAATTTATCTTGGCCTTCCCACAGGACTTGCACAATGTCTTGTTGTATAGCTTGGTCAATCATTGTTTCAACTAAATCTGTTCCTGTATTTATTTATTTTTTGTTATTCATACTGTCAAACCTTACCTTATTATTAAGAAAATGCTTAAAACAAATTTACAAAAAGCTACTGTTTTTTTTTCATTTTTCTAAAGTGTATGCTCTTTGTCCCTGCTCCGCCCCTCCCACCTGCTCCAATATTTTCTTATTCTACTGGTTCAAGACAATCAACATTTCTTCTTAATTTCCTTTCATAGTAACTATGCTCTGGATAGAAGTGTTGGCACTTTAACAAACCATCATAATGTTTTCTGGGTTAAATGTGAGAACTAAAGATGTTGGCTGCTACTAACAGAAACTCTGAGCAGAAGGGAAAAGGACAAAGAGCACATCAGGACTGACCTCGTGGTGAATAAACACAGCAGTGTTCATGCTAGCATGCTGGCATGTTCTGTTTGGGGAACTATGTAGTGGCCTCTAAGTCCACCTATACTGAAAAGGTGTTGTTATATTAAGATTAAATACATATATTACACAGCGAATATAATTCTCTGTAAATATATTTATGTTCCATCTTGATGGTAGAGAGCATGTTTTGTCCCATCTTGATGGTAGAGAGCGTGTTTTGTCCCAGAAGTGTAACGTGGAGCAGTAGACCTGAGTGGGCTGTTGTGGAGCACATGACTTGATGTCTCCTGAGATGTAGCAGCACTGCCTGGAGGTTTGGCACGGATTGTCTGTGCCTTGTATTCACTTCCACTCATGACTGTGGGCCTTGAGATTCAGCTGGAGATGGGATGGGATGATTGAACTCACAGTGCCTCGACCATGCAGCATCCTCTGTGTACATGTCAGAGCAGGGTGCATTGTGAGAGTTGCCCTGAGGGAGCTGCTCCCCCATCTGTCCTGGGAGGAGAAGGGTACAATTTATCATGGGACTTTCTCTGTTTTCTGAAAAACATCCACCTTCACTTAATAGAAAAGGTGTTGTTCAACTGGGGCTTTAAATATTACAGCAGAACGAGCAAGTGGCATTAAATCATTTCCTGAGCTAGAAATGATAATAAAAAACCTAATCTGGAGGGACTGCAGCCAAATATCTCCAACCTGCAATTAGCAGAGGACTACATGGTACATTTTGAAACCCACTCTCTATGAAGATTTAAAAATTACTCACCAAATGGACTATATTCCAAGTGCACTTGAACGTGTTCCTTTATATTTTCAGTATGCTCTGTGACTTAGACTCTTACCTAGAGATGTTTAGAAACATTTAGCCTTCCTCTTTCTCCCAAATGACCCAGACATTCTTACTGCAGAGGTAGGACTTGGGGTTTTTACAATATTTACAGTCCCCAAAAAGTGTAATGAAACCCAATAGCCTGAGGACACCTTTCATAAGATATTCAATTGCTCTAAAAAGTGGATTTATTTTAAGAGAAGACCCTATTGTGGCCTTCCAGTATCCTAAGGGGGCCTACAAGAAAGCTGGTGAGGGGCCTTTCAGGATGTCAGATAGTGATAGGACTAGGGGGAATGGATTAAAACTAGGGATGGATCGGTTCAGATTGGGCGTTAGGAAGAAGTTCTTCCCCATGAGGGTGGTGAGACACTGGCACAGGTTGCCCAGAGAGGTGGTGGAAGCCCCATAGAATCATAGAATCATAGAATGTTAGGGATTGGAAGGGACCTCGAAAGATCATCAAGTCCAATCCCCCTGCCAGAGCAGGAACGCCTAGATAATGCTACACAGGAACGTGTCCAGGCAGGTCTTGAATGTCTCCAGAGAAGGAGACTCCACAACCTCCCTGGGCAGCCTGTGCCAGGGCTCCGTCACCCTCACTGAGAAGAAGTTTCTTCTCGAGTTTAAGTGGAACCTCTTATGTTCCAATTTCAGCCCATTACCCCTTGTCCTATCAGTGGTTGTCACCGAGAAGAGCCTGGCTCCATCCTCGTGACACTCACCCTTGATATATTTGTAAACATTAATGAGGTCACCCCTCAGTCTCCTCTTCTCCAAACTAAAGAGCCCCAGCTCCCTCAGCCTTTCCTCATAAGGGAGATGCTCCACTCCCTTAATCATCCTAGTTGCCCTGTGCTGGACTCTCTCCAGCAGTTCCCTGTCTTTCTTGAACTGAGGGGCCCAGAACTGGACACAGTGTTCCAGATGGGGTCTCACCAGGGCAGAGTAGAGGGGAAGGAGAACCTCTCTCGACCTACTAACCACCCCCCTTCTAATACACCCCAGGATGCCATTGGCCTTCCTGGCCACAAGGGCACAGTGCTGGCTCATGGTCATCCCTGGAAGTTTTTAAGGCCAGGCTGGATGGGGCTCTGAGAAGCCTGATCCAGTGGTAGATGTCCCTGCCCATGGTGGGCGGGTTGGAACCAGGTGATCTTTAAGGTCCCTTCCAGCCCTGACAATTCTATGATTCTGATTCTGTGATTTTAAATAACAATTTCCTTGTAGTTCATAACCAATTTTACTTTAAAACAGAGGCCCAGCTCCTCACTGGCTGTAGATCAGCTATATCTGCCTGAACAAATAGTTTATCACTGTGGGAGTGGGTTGGTAGATCAAAGCAGACATCTCCATCTACATTGCAGGTGGCTCAAGGTGTTTACCTCTAATCAGATGTAGTTTGATTCCTCGAACCAAGCATGCCCTGACTGCATGTAGTTTGAAGATATCTAAAGGACTAGATACTGATTCAGACCTGTATGTCCCTTTTTGGGTCTGGAGGGCATGTGATGGAGATTTCCTGTTTAGTTACTCGCAAAAAGGATGTCGTTTGTTTATGCACAAACCAGTTCTTGCACCAGACCCATGCATGGGGACTGGTGATTGCTCAGGAATTTATTGCAAAATGGCTCCATTATTCTAGATCAAAATAGGGACAATGGCACCACCTTCAACATCAGTTCATTGCAAATGAATTTTTGGCCAGTTGTGTCTAACTCCAAACATTTCAGAAAGTCCCATAGGATAAACCTTTCCAGAAATGCATCACATGAAAATATAGTACCTAAAGCAGCTAGAACGATTATAGGAAGAAATATATGAATCTGAAAACCTTCACAATATCATTTAGCAAAAAAAATGCCAGTTCAAGTCAGAATGCTACTAGCAATTAGCCTTGCAAAATGACTGGATTTCAGGAGAGAGGAAAATCTTATCATATTCTAAAATGAGTTATGAGAAAGGAAGTAAAATTGGAGTCAAAATGTGTTCTGGAAGGTTGCGTTTTACCTATGGTGACCCAAAGGATGGAAATTGTGGACAATGTCATAAAAATTAGTGTCTTTGCATAGCTACAATTCTTTCAATTATTCAAGTAAATTGTGTGATAAGTCCTGTTTCAGTTAAAGCTTAGTAAAAGTCACTTCTATTAGATTGAAAATTATTACAAGAACCTGCAAAGGCTAAGTAATTAATCCTATTACAGGAGGCAGATAAGCCGTTGTATTTAGAACACATTACATGTTTGAGTTTCTAATGCATATTCTTCTGTTCTGTGTTTTTTTTGTATTATAAAATCTCTGATATTTCTAACAATTTCGTATTGGTATTTCTGTTTAGATTCATGGAGATATTTCAGATTTATTTCAAATGCTGCTTTTCTATGTGCCTGCTTTTTAGCAGTAATATAATGTGTTAAGTAAGATCGTTGCCTAGGACTACAAAATTAAATGCTCTGTGTATTAAAATGCTTACACACACATCTATTTTTTTTTGTAGAGGTCAGTGAATGAGGTAATGCATTTCTTGTAAAATATAAACCAGCTTCACACTGAAACACTTCTTTACACATCCTAAAAGATGGAATAGTCACTTTTTTTAAGGCAACTTCAGAGAAAGGAATAAACTAACGCAGTTTGCTGGAGTAGTCTAATTCTTTAGCTTTTTCATGGCTGGTATTGTCATTGCAATGAATATTTGTGTCCTCATATGAGTTAAAAAATTTTTCTCCTTCTCTCCTCCAAGGATAGGTTCTTTATTTTCTTCAAATTTCTGCTCATGAAACAACCAAAGTAATGACTGATCTTGGGCAGTGGAGTTGATAGTTATATGGATCCCAATAATTTTACTCAGGAACTTTATTCCCGAAGTACTGACACAGCTGAGTTTGTTTATCTGTTCCCTGTGTGCTTTACTTTGCATATAAGGCATATGAGGGTCTTTTGGCCATCTTTGTCAGCTAAAAGAAGGAGATAGCTCAACTATGCCAACTGAGTCATCAAATAAATTATCAACAGTAGGTACAGATATTGATTTCCTACATTACCCTTCTTAGACCCATGTAAGCCATAAGCAGGAGTCATTGTCTGACTGGTAAATGAGAAAGGTATTTTTCAGGGGGAGGAAAGGGATGGAGTATGCTATCACACATAGAAATATATTGTACTGTTAGTCAATGGAATTTTACATTGGATGAATAAGAAATTAAAATACAATTCACAAGAAAAAGCTGTGAAAAGTGCTATGTGGGCTTTCTGCCTATGTATATCAAAACCATATAAAAACTATAGGTGATTCACTTTAGTTCTTCTAGCTCTCAGCAACAGGAAATAAAACTTGTCTTTATTACAGTTAAAACAGTGATTTCTTAGATGAAACCAAAGATTGCCTTCCATATTTCAGTTTTATTTCACACCTTTTTTTTTAGCCTAGTCAAATAAACAATTAAAAGTCAACCTGTTATGTTTTAAAATCTCTCTGAAGTGTGTAAATCAGGGTCATAAGGCAAAATATTTTCAAGGTTAGTTTTTGCTTTATTAATTAGACTAAGTCAGGATACAAAACAACTCTTAAGATAGCATTCAAACATTGTAGAGCAATTGCTCTAAATTTTATAGAAATGACAGTACCCAAACACTCAGTGCAAGATCTACTTAGGGTTTGAACTGTACAAGATTTGATTGTAATTAACTAGAAATTATATTTCTGGGGAAATAAACTGGACTTATATGAAATGAACTGTATGTTCATTATGGAAAGATAGACTCTGCTGAAAATCTGGTATATTATGTCAATTTTGGAAAACTGTAGCAAATCAAGGTAATTATTATTCCGAGTTTTAGACTAGATACCAAAAGGAACTCCATGAAAAGGGCTTATAAGTAAAGAACAGTTAATCTGTGTTTAAAGTAATTTGCGAGTACAAGGAATCTGAAGGAACATTTCAGTTAGTTCTTCAGACCTAGCTAAAATGCAAGTATATATGGTTTTCTGTGCATATATTTATTATTTTATATACCTTTACCCTCTTTAGAATCATAGAAGTGTTTAAGTTGGAAAAGGCTTTTAAGATCATGAGGCCAACCATTGAACTAATGATGCCAGATCCACCACTAAACCATGTGCCTAAATACCACATCTACAAGTCTTTTAAATACCTCCAGGGATGGTGATTCAACCACTTCCCTTCACCACCTTTTCCAATGTTTAACAACCCTTTTCGTGAAGAAGTTTTTCCTAATATCCAATTTAAACCTCCCCTTGATACCATTTCTTCTTGACTCATCGCTTGTTACTTGGTCAAATAGACTGATTTCCACCTTGCTACAACCTCCTTTAAGGTAGTTGGAGAAAGCGATAAGGTCTCCCCTCAGCCTCCTTTTCTCCAGGCTAAGCAACCCCAATTCATAGAATCATAGAAACATAGAACCATAGAATCATAGAATGATTTGGGTTGGAAGGAACCTCAGAGATCATCCAGTTCCAACCCCCCTGCTATGGCAGGGACTAGATCAGGTTGCTCAAGGCTCCGTCCAACCTGGTCTTCCTCATAAGACTTGTCGTCCGTTCATTACAGCATATGTCTTCACTAGTATTTGGTTTAGTATCTGAAAATGCCTCATTTCCACAATTAAACATTTAAACTGAGAGCACTAGTCTGTGATCTGTATAACTGTATTAAGTCATTTGCTGGTGAGCTAATATTTATTTCACAATTAAGGGCATGAATGTTATTAAGCTACATCATTTCTGGGAACGTTCACCCTTGTACGGCAGTCTGAAAGGAAGACATTAAGTGAACCTTTAAAAGTGGGCAATTATGGGACATAATTTCTGCTGCCTCATTAAGGAAGTTATTCACATAGCACAAATAATAGCTTTTACAAAACCTCAGACAAACTGCCAAAAATACTGTGTCCACTAAGGATATATGTACTGCATGTGTCTCCTTGACATCATAATTTCAGCTCTGTTGCCTTTGTTGCCTGATGACTGAAGGCAACAAAAATGGCCATTTAACTGACCTAGCAGTTGAAAAAATAGTTCAAAATATTTTTGAATTAGAAATGTGCTCTATATTTTTTTCAAATGTAGTTGCAAAATACAGATTTGCAACAAAATAAGGAAATAAGTTTTATAGACTGTTTTTCCTCCTAAAATTTGTCATCCTAGACATTCTACAGAACCGGTGTTCTGTGCTACAGCAGATTTTTTTTTTGGACTATTTTAAGTAACTTTTTTAAAGAATATTGCCTATGCAGTCAAATTTAGTGTTTGAACTTAATCATAAGAACAGCATGATTTTGAACATTTTATTGTAACAAATCAGACTTCTGAAGAAGTCCAAGTAAATTATAGAAATTTACTTACTGTCAGAAATAGGCTGAAATGTTAAGGTTCTTATGTTCTTTTATTATCTTCTTGTTACGGTGTTAGTGAAGCAGAAGATGTATATGCTATTCAGGTTTCTAGGGTGCCATTAAGAGCAGGAAACTACATAGAGATTTGTTTTTGTATAAATAGCTGCTAAATTTCATATGCTTACATGTGTATATAAATACACAGTTATATATATTATGCACGTTTATAGAAATAAAGCAGAAGCAGGTTAAATCATTCAAGCTTTTTTTTTTTTTTCCCATAGAAAAGAAACAGTAATTGTCTCTGAACTTAGTTTCTTTGAGATCATAATTTCAATGCTGTTCATACAGTTTTGTTATCCTCTGATCTCTAACAGAGGTTTGATTTTGTGCAGCTGTCGAGAGCACTGACCTGACTCTGAGCATACAAAAAATAAATAAATTCTATGGTCATTTGGAGGGTATAAGATATTTCTAGGCATTTTCAAATTATTCTGTTTCTCTAAAAGCAGCTCTTTAGTTACTCTACTAGACTCTTTGTTTCTGTAGTTTTCTGAACCAAGAACTGATGAATTGTTTGATACTTTCTTTGATATCATGAAAGTAAAAAACTTAAATAAAAGCAATGATTGTAAAAGGCTAAATTATTTTTCCTTTTTCAGCTGGTTTCTTTGAGACTAGTGCTTTTGATATCTCTTTCCATTAAGAACATGGTTAATTCCAACATATTTTCTCACTTCTCTCAAGGCCATGATTATTCTGTCTTTATATGCCTACTTTCCTAGACCAAGCAAAAATAAGTTTCATCAAGCTAATTGAAATCCTCTCTGCTGTTATAGCATTTCATAATGTTCAAAAAGGCAGAAACAAGCCAGCAAGACTTAACTTCAGTAAAGCATTTGACACAGTCTCCCACAGCATCCTTGCTGCTAAACTGAGGAAGTGTGGTCTAGACTCTCGGGTAGTGAGGTGGACTGTGAACTGGCTAAGGGGAAGAAGCCAAAGAGTCGTGGTCAATGGGGCGGAGTCTGGTTGGAGGCCTGTATCCAGTGGAGTCCCTCAAGGGTCGGTACTGGGACCAGTATTATTCAATATATTCATCGATGACTTGGATGAGGGACTAGAGAGTACTATCAGCAAGTTTACTGATGACACCAAGCTGGGAGGAGTGGCTGACACGTTGGAAGGCTGTGCTGCCATCCAGCAAGACCTGGACAGGCTGGAGGGTTGGGCGGGGAAAAATTTAATGAAATATAACAAGGGTAAATGTAGGGTCTTGCATCTGGGTAGGAACAACCCCAGGTTCCAGTATAAGTTGGGGAATGACTTATTAGAGAGCAGCGTAGGGGAAAGGGACCTGGGAGTCTTGGTGGACAGTAGGATGACCATGAGCCAGCACTGTGCCCTTGTGACCAGGAAGGCCAATGGCATCCTGGGGTGTATTAGAAGGGGGGTGGTTAGTAGGTCAAGAGAGGTTCTCCTTCCCCTCTACTCTGCCCTGGTGAGACCCCATCTGGAATACTGTGTCCAGTTCTGGGCCCCTCAGTTCAAGAAAGACAGGGAACTGCTGGAGAGAGTCCAGCACAGGGCAACTAGGATGATTAAGGGAGTGGAGCATCTCCCTTATGAGGAAAGGCTGAGGGAGCTGGGGCTCTTTAGTTTGGAGAAGAGGAGACTGAGGGGCGACCACATTAATGTTTACAAATATATCAAGGGTGAGTGTCACAAGGATGGAGCCAGGCTCTTCTTGGTGACAACCACTGATAGGACAAGGGGTAATGGGCTGAAACTGGAACATAAGAGGTTCTGCTTAAACTCGAGAAGAAACTTCTTCTCAGTGAGGGTGACGGAACACTGGAACAGGCTGCCCAGGGAGGTTGTGGAGTCTCCTTCTCTGGAGACATTCAAGACCTGCCTGGACACATTCCTGTGTAGCATAATCTAGGCGTTCCTGCTCTGGCAGGGGGATTGGACTTGATGATCTTTTGAGGTCCCTTCCAATCCCTGACATTCTGTGATTCTGTGAAAAGTTTCAAAAATTATCAGGACAGTAGAATCCACATGTGCACCCTGTATCCCCCACATTTCTGGAGACAGCACAAACCACAGACTCCTCCTGATAGGCATTATAAATGTGGTCAACATATTTTCAGGGTAGGAGAGTTTAGCCATATGGACACAAGCAATACCAGGCTACTTTTCTTGAGGGTAGAGAATGGGCACTAATCCAAGAGAGACATTTATTTCATGTGTGCGTGCAGCCTTGCTTTCCAGAAGACCAAGTCAGCAAGAAGGTGGATCTCAAGATTAGCAGAAGTACTTCGCGTAAAAGCAGCATTCCAAAATAAAATCCCATATGGTTGTGAGAAAACTGGGGACAATTCATTACCAAGAAAGCTTTGTGGGTCACAGTTATATATATAGTTCATACACACAATCCTTAGGAAACCTGCAGCAAGTCTCTCGCAGGGCTAAATCCTGCTTCCTGCATTGAATCATGTGGACATATAGTAACATTTTCAGAGGCCTTATTGGTTTAACTTGTTGTGTAAAATAACATTAGGAGCCATGCTAAGGTTATCTGCTTTCTACTTATGGCTTCCTTTGTGAACTGTCAGTATTTTTCTAGATACTGTATCTATCTAATGTTTCATTTGTTTACTCTTTGCAAACTCCATTTAGATTAACCCGTAGGGGTACTTTGTAAGTTATTTTTGCTTCCTACCAAGAATTTCTCAGAGGTGACAAAGGTAACATGTTGCCTCTGAGATGAACTATTATCTGTTAATGTATATGTAGTATATACAATAGCAATAACAGTAATATAGGTATTTAATGTATATAACACATGAATTGAGGACCAATTATATAAGTTATCAATAATTATAAATGTTGTGGTCTTCCTCAGTAAATTGTTTAAAGGAAAAATAACTTCTAGTTGCATGCTTGGTTTCTTTGCTCCATATTCTTTCCCATGATGCTGTAAAATAACAGCCACACCATGTGTGTGAAGTCCTGGAAAACAAAGTTCATTTGAAACAGTGTTGGGTATCATTATTTGAATTTGGGACCTCACATTCACTTTTATCAGTTTAAATATTACTTTCTCTTTAGTCGAGTTACTTCTGTTTTGCATCAATGATGCTTCAAGGCAAAGCCATCCCATAGTCTTTCAGTGGTTGACACACACGACTCTGTTCGTGCCAGGAAATGGTATGTGCATGCCAGACACTGCAGCTAGTTGGCTGAACTCCTTTGGGAGTCTTTCCTAGTCTTCAAAACAGAGTGACCACATGCAAAAGACCCTCTGGGAAAGGCCCCTGCAGCACCCTCTACTTTGGTATCATGCCTGGGAGTTATTAGGGAGAGTGCTAGTTGGTACATGCTAAAACCACACCAGGAAACATTTAAGCTGCTTAGCAGTGTGGTTGAACAGGTATCCGTGTCTGGACACATTCCTGGGAACCATTTAATCATAGAATCATAGAACAGTTCAGGCTGGAAAAGACCCTTGGGATCATCAAGTCCAACCATTAACCCTACACTACAAGTTCACCCCTAAACCATATCACCCAACACCACATCTAAGCGACACTTCAACACATCCAGGGATGGTGACTCAAACACCTCCCTAGGCAGTCTGTTCCAGTGTCTGACCACTCTTTCCGTGAAGAATTTCTTCCTAATGTCCAGTCTAAACTTGCCCTGTTGCAACTTGAACCCATTCCCCCTGGTTCTGTCCCTAGTGACCTGTGAGAAGAGACCAGCACCAACCTCTCTACAATGTCCTTTCAAGTAATTGTAGAGCATGATGAGGTCCCCCCTCAGCCTCCTCTTCATCAAACTGAACAGTCCCAGCTCCCTCAGTCACTCCTCATAAGATCTATTCTCCAGGCCCTTCACCAACTTTGTTGCACTTTTCTACACTCATTATATTAATACAGACAAAGACATTACTGCTTGTGGTTTTAAGGGAAAATAGGAAATGCAACTGGATATTTCTGCTGAAAAATGCCCAATGGTATTAAAATTTTTCTTCATATTGTCTCATCTTTCACTTCATAAAAGTTAATTATACAGGACGTTTGGCTGTACTGGGCTTACTAATGTCTTCCTATATTTCCTACTTCCTGATGATAAAATAAAAGTTTGTCTTACCCACATTCTTACAGAAGGTCTGCAAATCCCTTAATACAAAATCCATATATTGGCAGCAGCCACCTTTCTGAGTTGAAGAGTCATAAGAATATTTTTATTGTACACACTGGTTGCATTCAAAATAATTTTGGAGTCATTTCCTAATATTTTTGCATTCAGATGTCATCAGACTTTGAAGGATTTAGCTATGTCTTTTTTTTTTTTTTGGATCAGTGACTGAATTTACTGCTGATACTGTGCATTTGGTTACACTGTGTTCTTCTCCCTTAATGCTGATCTCTGAAAATGCATACTAGCTTTATAAAAGACTTCCCAGGCTTCTTCTTGTATTGAAGCTATTTTTGTTCACTTTCCTATGCCTTTTCAATTCTATGTAAGATTGAAAATCCTCTAGATGACATGAAATAGAAAATATAGAAGTTTTGTCATTGTATCTTTTTCAAAAGACCTTGAGAACATTGGCCAGGATTTCACATCTCTGACAAACCTCGCCATGTGTGACCATTAAAAAATTCCCTCTTCTGCTTTCCCAGCTTGAGTGGCAGCAGTCACAAACAGGTGTCACGATGCTGACATTGTGTGAGTCCTACTAAATAAACTCTGCTGTGTGATGTCATAAAAGCACCTCTAAGACTTATGGAAGAGCAGCCACAAGTCCCTCACTCATTTACTGCAGCTATGTCTTCCACTCTTCTGGGTACAGCTTGTAGTCTGCTTATCTAGTAAAACCATAGCAACTGCAGAGCTGAGTCATGGAGTGGGCAGAAACATGAACAGGGTCACTCATGCCTGATAAAATGTGACTCGAGAAATCACTGTAGAAAATAATGTTGGCAAAGACCAGGAGAAAACTGATCTGAGTTTTTATAAAGGCCATGTACATAATACACATCATAATTCATTGCACGTCTTGTACTGAGCTGTCTCCCACCATGTTACAGGGCTCTAGGTTCTTCTTCATTTAACAGAGAAGCACTGATGAACGAGTCTAAAATTCAGATGGAAGAAGACTCTGGAATCTAGGTTCACTCAGAATATATTCTTATCACTTCATTCCAATGAAACCATCTTTAACTAAAAGAGCTACAAGAGAGAGAAGCAAAGCACAGAGATTCCTTATGAATTACACAATAATAACAGAATTCATTTGATTTCTGTTTAACTCTGAAAATCACTGATTGCACTTTGGCGGGTTTTTTTTTTCAAATATCACCCAGTGAGGTGATACATAAATACTACTTAACATCAAACAATTTCATAAGGTAAAAGAAAATGATTTATTGTACCTTTTTTGAAGGGTTTTAAATTCTTCCCCTTAAAAGCAATAAGTCTAAAGGAATTATTATTAACTTATGTAAATAATACATATTAAGTATAAATTAATTTATAAGTTACAACATTTAAATTTTTAAATTATAAATTATTTCTTAAAACAATGGTTTCTGTAGAGGAATGTGTTTTTTTTACGGAAACCACGACAGACATTGACCTCATCAAATAAGGAGAAAGATTTCCTCTCTATGTATTTTAAATAAGCAAAAGGATGACCAATTCTCAGTACCTACAAAGTGACAGAAAAAATAGTCTACCTCTGTAACAAGCTTGCCTGAATATGTGCAGAAATGGTGGGCAACTTGCAATTAGAAGAAGAAATCACCCAGGGTTAGGACAAAGCGTGACATGTGACTAGGTTCTGGTTACGCATTTTGCAGCCAGACACTAACCTGTTGAAGTCAACATCTGTGTTTGGTTTAATTATGTGGGGAAAATTTTTTTTTATAAATTGTCTGCTATAGTAATCCTAGTGACCCAGCACTATACATCACACAGACTACATCACATGACAGCTTCCACATTCCTGCTGGTTTTCTTCTAAAACTTGAAAACATCCAATTTTAAAAAATGTGTTAATTTTCAGGTTCAATGCTTTGGTTTCTCTGTGCCTCATTTAGTTTTAATAGTTATGAATTCACTTTTACCACTGTGTTACTCTCTTTAGCTAAGAATTTAAGACTGTGGTGAGACCCTTTTTTCGGTGAAGGCTGTGCAGGTCTGAGGTCCTCATCTCCTGACTGTCCAAACTGTCCTTCTTCAAAGTGACTTTTGGTTCCCTCTTGATGCTCATATCTTCTCTTCCTTCATGTATAAACCAGAGAAGGGAGGAAACAGTGCAGAGATGAGGAGTAACCTAGTGTCACGGGTTAGGGCTGGGCCGGCCACTAACATGGACAGACGCTCTCTAACCCCCTCTTCCCCCCGCTAAACGGGAAGAGAAAAGGGAATGAGGCAGAGAGACTTACGGGTTAAGGAAGAAAAACTAGAACAGCTTTAATAAAAATAATGAAAATAATGGTGAGAAGATAAAAGTAGAGAATTATATACAACTATAGACAGTAGCCCGATATCAAACCCAACTCCCTCCCCTGACAGCAATCCCCACTGGTGCTGCAGAGCAGGAGGCACTGGGGAAGCCCCAGGCTCAGTGGTGGTGGGAGCTGGATACAGGGAGCTGGATTCGGGAGCTCAGGATCCGGATCAAAAGCAGGAGGTCAGATGGAGTCCTCTCTGGACACCGGCCATTGCAGAAAAGAAGGGCGAAAAGGCCGAAAAGAGGGCAAAAAGGGCAAAAGGGCCGAAACTCTCGTGATCACTCAATTTATACTAAATATGACGTATATGGGATGGAATACTCTCGTTGGTCACCTGTCCTGTCTGTTACCCCCCGGAGGTGCAACCTTTTACTTCCTTGTGCCCCCCCTTACTACCTGGTACCCCCAGCGTGGCACACAAGAGCCAGCAGTGGCCTTGGTCACTATAGGAATAAGTATAAGCAAGAGCCTTTCTGCATCCCAGTCCCAGGCAGTAACTGTAAACATCAGGTGTTATCACTGCCAGTAGCACACACTGCCTGCAGAAACATGCTGCCGACTTCAGAACGTGCAGCCTTTTAGAAGACACTAAACTGGAAAGTAAAAATCTCCAAACAGGACTGGGTTTTTAGTTAAACCCAGGACACCTAGAGGGATGCTGAACACATGTAGGATGAGCATTATACCAGACCAAAGCTGAAGTACCTCTCAATAAGCTACTTAGAAATACTCCCTTCAGTGACAGCTGACATGAAGATTATACATTCAGTATTTTTTAACTGATGGCAATTTGTGTGTGTTCAGCTTTATCAGGTACCGGTTACTAAAGTTCTCCTTCTTCAGAAAAGAAGTGTATTCATAGATAGACTAAAATAGAAAAACAAACCCACTAAAAAGAGTTAAGATATCATGGCAAGTCATGGTACGTCAGTGTTACAACAGGCAAACTGCTGATGGTGCATTATTTCTTGCTAGCAGAAACACCTGCAAGTGCAAAAATTTTTCTCAGTACAGAATATCAATGGTCCATCTCAAACAACTTGCCTACATGGAGGCACTTCTCTTTCCTCAGTAAATCTGCCTTTCTCTTGGGGAGAGAGTAGAATGGAAATGCATACTGTAAAATAAAGTGTATAGATTATAATGTAGTGAAGTTGTGCAAAGCTACCAAGCTGTTACCCTGGCAAATTTTATTTGTTGCTCATGTTTGCACTAGTTTTTCCTTTTGTCTTAGATTTGTTGGAGCTATTTTTATTTTTGTCACCACTTCACATAAAATCCACCTCCCTAGTCAGAATTTTAAGTCAAGAATCTACCTTTTGAAAGACTTTTATTTATTTATTTATTTAAATTATTCATTATTCCATAATTATGCCTTGTTCCTTACAAGTGTGCTGCTGCAGCACCCACAGTCTGTATTTTCAGCATTTTCTTCAGAGCAGTAAAAATTAAAGACTTCTGTGTCCCATGAAGTACCAAGCTACTGGTCAAAGGGAGTGCTTCTATTTGCAGTCATGAAATGTACGAATTATAGTGATGTTAAAAGATTTATTCTGCATATCCAGTATTTGAAATAAGATATGAAATACAGAGATTTTCTGAAGTAAAGACAATTGACCAAAGCAAATATTAAATTGATAACATACAATATACTTATTATGTTTTTATATATATATCAAAGTATTTCAAGGAAAATGTTTTGGAAAATTGATAAGCTTAGTTTATGCATGAAAAGAACAATCTAACATTCATTTATAGTGATAATTCTGGACTTCATCAGACTATGTTTCAGTGACAGGGCTGAAGGAGATGTGATTGTTGGTATGTGCTCTGCTATGAGTCTGTCAAAACCACAGATATAAGCCCTTGAATTTATTTTGTTTTGAACAAAGAATACAGAAAATATTAAATTCATAGGAAAGAATTTGTCATTAATCACCTATTCTGACTTATTTCCATAGCTAAAACCCCAAGTTTTAGCAGAAAAAAAACCCTGCAGTCATGTATTGCACAGTGGGTTTTGCACTATCTATAACTGGATAAATTAAAAATATAACTTGGAGAGATTTGCTTTAAAAAAAAGACAGTTTCGCTGGTTTTTACATGCAAGTTTCAGCTAAGGTTTTATATTCAAATCTTGTTCTTTGTGAATGTCCTCACAGAATGGTTTTCATTAGAATTGGCATTATTTTGATTTCTTCCCCATACTGTGACTAAAATTGCTCTTGTCATGATGATTTCAAAGGCCCTTCCCTTGCGTTCAGCACCGTGTGTGAGCTATTGCTGCCTTCAGAGCTGCGCTGCCATTCTGCAGCTACTGCTGAACAGTACTAGTTCGTGAAAATAGACTAATTGACTGCAGTGCAGGTCCTTGGGTCTCTAATGTCTATTAAATAAATATTTGTAAGTCAGGATTGTATAAACAGCCACTCCAGTCACAGGCATCCTCTGAAGCATTAGAAGAACAAACTAAGACGGCTAAAGCCTTGACTCTGAGCCGGTTCTACAAAGCAATAAGCAAAAGAGGAGCAGGGATTGTTCCCTGCAACTGAAACCTAACAGGGTGGATTAGCTCCTCTCAGTAAAGCTGACAGCTGACCACCTCCAAAGCCTTTGAAGGTAGGTTTAGGAAGCTGTATGACACGGAGGGAGTGAAAACTAAGCACAGCCTCAGGGAAACTGCTCATCTGAACTTGCAAACTTGGGAGCAAGTGAACCATCCCCTGGACTATACCAAAGCAAAAATAGTCAGCGTGGTCCGAAATAAATCCAGGGGAGTAAGCTAAGAATTAAAGAGTGTGGATGATCTGGGACCTGATCTTTGAGTCTTTGCTCACCTTTATAGATTCAGAGAGGAGTTGTACCTGAAGAAGTAGCAAAGCCGTCTGCTTCAGATTACTGTGCTATTGATCCTTCTCTATGAAAGCAGAAAAATTACAAAGGCTGCAGAAGCTCACCAAAACAAATAAAGAAGAGGAATGTCTTGTTGTGAGAGTTTACGCCATGATCTGGGAAATGGAGTCATGTAATTTAGGAAAAAAAACGGCAAAGCTACCCAGATCTTGCAAGTATGGCATGTTCCCTGAACACTGAAACTGGGTTTTATTGGAAGTAAGGAGCTTCCTGAAAATAAAGAAGTAAAAGCAAACCAACAAGCAAATAAAACTTAGAATATCAACAGTATTGATTGCGAAGTGGTTAAATTTTTAAGAGGTACCAAACATTTGTTGTTTTTTTTTTTCCTATGGCAGGGTTTCATAACATTTCCAACTACATGTTGGTGCAATTTGATCATGATCAAAAGATTTATGAACTAGTTTACTTATTATTCAGTCTACTACTCGAAGTACATTAATTTACCAAATAATCAAAGTATTTAACGAATATTTTTTTGTTGCTTATTTCTGACCTTTAATGGTGAAAGCAGGCTCTTCTGTTAACTTGGCTACATTTTGCTGAAGGAATTGTTACATTACTGTTCATCATGTTTTCCTAAACAAAAAGATGTAGCAATGACTAACATTTATTTCTGATGGTGATACAAAGTAGTATAAATCAGTTCAAATGCTCTAAATAAATTTAATTATGGAATCGTTTAAGATCATTGTATTCAACCATTAACCTAGCAATGCCAGGTCCACCACTAAACCATGTCCCTAAGCATCACATCTACATGTCTCTCGAATACCTCCAGGGATGATGACTCCACCACTTCTCTGGGCAACCTGTTCCAATGCTTGACAACCCTTCCTGTGAAGAATTTTTTTCCTAATATCCCATCTAAACCTGTCCTGGTGCAACTTGAGCCCATTTCCTCTTGCCCTATCTCTTGTTACTAGGGAGAAGAGACAGACCTGGAAACACTACAACCTCCTTTCAGGTAGTTACAGAGTGCTTTAATGTCTTTTTATTGTGTTGTTGTAATGTCTTTTGGACATTAAATATTAAAAACGGTACAATGATTTTGTGCCTACATAGGATAGTCCCAAATACTCTGCTATCATCTAAGAATGTTGAAGTGCAGTAGTCTTACAATCCCTGCTTCTGACCTTTTCAGTGAGGTGAATAATATATTGGTTTATAAAGTTCTTGATGTGAGTGCAGTCTGGCTTAATAGGGTGCAATGGGAAAAAACATGCCTGGAAGCAATATAGATAAGCAATGACACAACAAGCATCGGGGAGGCAATTGCTGGGCAGTGGCATATTTCCAAGCCACAGGACTCAGCTGTTCTTCTGGCTGGAAACAAGGAGATCAAAGAGAGACTCTCTAGGTAAAAGGCTCTTCCTAGAAGAAGACGTGACCTGCAGATGGCCCCTGTGCAAGGGAAGGGAAGCTGACAAATGTGGGTGTCCCCACCAAATAAAGTTAGTCGTGTGGACTTCCTTGATAATTTTTAAATTTTTTTTTTTTCTGAAGTAATTTGTTAGGAAGTAGTAACTTCTCTAAATAGAATCATAGAATTGTTTAAAAAAGAAAAAGTACTTTAACATCACTAAGTCCAAATGTTAACCTTGCAATGCCAAGTCAACCACTAAACCATGTCCCTAACCACTATATCTACACACCTGTTAAATACCTTCAGGTACAGTGACTCAGCCACTTCCCTGCACAGCCCATTCCAGTGCTTTCAATGAACCTTTTCCATGACGATTTTTTTCCCAATATCT
Source organism: Trogon surrucura (assembly GCA_020746105.1). NCBI lineage: Eukaryota > Metazoa > Chordata > Aves > Trogoniformes > Trogonidae > Trogon > Trogon surrucura. The sequence goes on along the minus strand of CM036617.1, from coordinate 28,779,877 downwards.
AAACTAAACCTCCCCTTGCACAACTTGAGCCTATTTCTTGTTCTATTGTTTGTTACTTGGGAGAAGACACCTGACCCTCACCTGACTACAACCTCCTTTCAGGCAGTTGTAGAGAGCAATAAGGTCTCCCCTCAGCCTCCTTTTCTCCAGGCTAAACAATCCAGTTCTCTCAGCTTCTCCCCATTAGACTTTTTCTTTAAACCCTTCGTCAGCTTTGTTGCCCTTCTTTGGACATGCTCTAAATCCTCAGCGCCTTGTAGTGAGGGGCCCAAACCTGAACACAGTACTCGATATGCAGCTTCACCAGTGCCAAGTACAGGGTGAAGATCACTTCTTTGGTCCTGCTGGCCACACTATTCCTGACACAGCCCAGGATGCTGTTGGCCTTCTTGGCCACCTGAACGCACTGCTGGTTCGTGTTCAGCCGGCTGTCCACCAGGACCTCCAGATCCTTTCCCACTGGGCAGCTTTCTAGCCCCTCCTTCCCAAGACTGTAGTTTTGACTGGGGTTGTTGTGACAAAGTACAGGACCTGGAAGTTTTAAAGTATTTTGTGATGTCAGCTCTCTGTGAGTGCAAGTCTTTGTCTTTATTAAAAATGCCTGAAGAGATTAAAGCACAGACCATCTACAAGAGTTTATCTAAAGTGTTTTATTTATTTGTTTGCTTTGTTTTATTTATTTGTTTGCTTTGTTTCCAGGATTGCTTGAGCCTGACCTGTTTGGAAGAATTTTTTTTTCATTCTTTCAACCACTGAAATAAAGAGATGTAAAAATATGTATACATAAATTCCTCTAGAGAACAATCCTCAGATTTTCTTTTTTTTTTTTTTTTGGCAGAGTCTTTACATTGTTTACTTGTTACCAACAGCTATTGGTTTCTCCTTGAAAAGGACATCACTACAGTTAACTGAAATGATTTATTTGTTTTATTACTCTTAATCTTTCATTCTGAGCTGTAGAAGCTCAGAATGTAAGAATTGTGAGAACAATTCCACAAGAGAATATTAGTGATACCTCTTAATATGTTATATGGAAAATAAATGGTTTGATCATTTTATATGAACTTATTAATCACTTGGAATGTGCGCGCACCATCTGGCACAACATATAAAATCTGAGAGAATGGAGTGCAATATTGTTACTGCTAAAACTCCATGCATGTAGAAGCAAAAACTATTTATCCTTACATAAATTAATGCATTTAATGACCCAAATGACTGAACTATACGGCTCACTGATTTTTCTGTGTAGATGTGTCCTTAGTAAACATTGTATGTTTTGAGGAGATATCATTGACTGATGGCTTGATGATTCATTTGCAATGTTAATTATACAACAGGTCTCTCCATGATGGAGAGGAAGTTGTTGACAGGGAGCCCTTTTCCAGTGATGGAACACCGTTTCCCCACAGAACTGTTTTTTTCTCCAGCAGTGCATTCACTAAAACAGCCCCATCTAATGGCTTTTGATAATTGCACTAAAAAGGTTTCAAAACAAAATGAAAATAAAAAAAAAAAGGAAAAATCTAACAGGAATTTGTGGGCTCTTTGTTGTTGTTTTTTTTTGATTTTATGGTTTGTCTTGGAATCATAAAAATAACACATGTAAACTCTCAAAAACCCCCCACAAAAAAACCTCAAACAAAAAATGAAACAGAATGATTTCAGGCTGACAAAAAGACCATTTTTTTTTTTTTGTCACCACAATCAGGTTTAAGTTAGTGACAATGCAACAAAACAAAGACTTTATCACCATGATCTAACAACCTTTGAACAGATGTTTGAAATGTTGTAATTGCGATTAACTTTGCATTGTGATGAAGAGCTGTCTAGGCAACACCTCCAAGATTCCATTCCAGTCTTATTTTCTACAATTTCTAGGAACTGAAAACAAGCAAATATTTAACAAAGTTCTGTGTGTTCTGGGCCAAACACATTTTTTTTTAGTATGTTCTCTAGATGTTTCGGATATTGTGTGGTGATGATAACAAGCCTTTTGACATCTGCACCATCTCATGTTTTTCTCTTGAACAAAACGATATCAAGAGTAGAGCCAGAACTGAGGCTTAACTCAGTTTCTTTCTTTCCCATTCACTTTTTAGTCAGAACTTTTGAGTACTGATGGAGGAGGGAAGGTACTTTGACTGCCACTATCCATCGCTTGAGTGGAGACATAGAGAATGGCTCACCTTGCTAAGTAAAGACTCCATGATCAGATGTTTTATCAGAGGTCACAGTTGCTCCAACCTATGACTATTTGGTCCTGGGGTAGATGGGTAAGGGCACTTTCTACAAAAAGTAGATGAATTGCGTGCTATATTCTAGCAATGACCTTGGCGTCATTGTTCACTCTAATTAAAAAGAAGATCAATCCTTGGTCCTAATGTTTCACATAAGCAATGACAAAAGGATACACTCTGGGCAGTAAAAAAAAAACACCAATAAGCTGCAGTGTTAAAGCTAGAATACAATACATGATATGCTGGAGCGGTCAGAGATCACTGATGAGCATTTTCTGGGCAACTTGGCAAAGGGAAGCTTTAATAAAACATTAGAAGAACATCTTCGTTCCTTCCAAGTATCAGCAGGTGGTAAGCCAACACTTTTCAAACTCTAAATTAAAAAGGAGTGTGTTTCACTTCAGTCATGCTCTTTAAATTATTTCTCTACCCATAGTCAGTTCTACAGCTGTGAGGCCAGAAGATCCTTGCAGTGTAAATTTGCAAGAGAAAGTCTTTCTTGTGGTCGAATAGAGAGTTCATCCTCCCGCGAAACTAAAGGGAGCAAAAGTTTTCTTGTAGTGTCACCAGGAAGTTCTTATCTTTTGTCAGCTAAATACCTCCTAGAGCATAATCCTTGCTTGTTTTTTTTTTGGTCAGAAAGCAGGGTACTTTCCAAAATCAGTGTTTAGAAATGTGCATTTCTCACATATTAACTTAGTATCACAAAAGTGTCTCCTATGCATGTGCCTGCATGCAGTACAAGCTAAGTGAATGAAATAAACAGAATGATATTTATTCAAGTATCCTGTATGAAAGGTTAATTTGATAAGAAAGGAGAGTTGGAGAATGGTCCTCTAATATTGGCAAAACCAAACGTAACAGTAAGCAGACTCTTTTTGTACAGCAAGTTGAAATAAATGCACGAGTCACTGCTGCTGGTATAAATGGTAGTTTCAGAATATTGCAGTTAGTGTGCTAGAAATCAATCAAATCACCAAGTAGCATCTTCCTTTTCCCTTCACTTCATCTAATATCTTTGGCAGTTTTTACAACACTGAAGCTGACTGTATCACCTATTCCTCTGTACACATTCTTGCACACAGTCACATATATATGCATTACCTATGCATAGTAGATTTGTGTTTAAGAGCTGGAGAAAGATGTAATTTTCAACCCTACACATTTTTTTCACCTCTCCATTTTGCTTATTTCATTACCTAAGAGTTCTTTTCGCCTCTTCTAGTGCACATATTCACAGAGATTCACTAGCAGTTTGCTTCAAACACAGGAGTTCTATTCCTCCTGTGGGTACTTAACAGTTATTTGAGAACATTTCTGTCTACTGGTACTATGACATTACCAACAAACTGATTCATACAGTTGGTTTATTAACTTTATACTCTCTCTTTCTTTTTAAAACTGCTCCAGTTTCATATCTATTCACAGCCATTTCTCTGATATCTTATGAATGCAAACATTGTACTGTTATTTTCTAATAGTATGAATATAAATATTAAATCAGTCAATGTGAAGTCAGCATTTATTCCTAAATGTAACTGAGATTAATCTTTGGTAAGTTCTAGAAATCTTAATGAATTGCAGCACTGGTGAACATGCAGTTAAATATGTGTATAAGTATGGTCGATTAGGTTCTGGATGCCTGCAGGTAAATGCTCTGCCAGGGTTAGGTCACTGAGTTACACTGTTGAAGAGTAGTCTTGTCCTCGCAGAAGATGAGGGCAACTTTCTCCCCAATGTCTTTTCCCTACCTTGATTCTGTTTAAATCTCTGTGTAGAGAGACTTCTGCATTCTGAAAAACTCACCATAGGCTGCCCTGAACACAAAATGTTTTCAGTTTCTCTGACAGGAAAATGAGTGGAGAAATACATCATATTCTACTGCCCTCCATGCTCTCCTAACGTTCTAATCCATAGTGACTTTCCACAATTTGAGTATGAAAAAATTAAAAGTCTGTAAAAGAAATCAATCATTATAGCTTGCCTGGGATTTTGATACTACTACTTAAAATTCAGACATAGTAGGTATGTCCCTAGGACCTCTAAAGTGGATATGTGATGCCATGCTTTTCTCAAGCCTGTAACATCTTTTTAAAAGATCCTCTAAAACGCCTAAATTCTACTCAGAAAAACAGTGGGCCAAGGGAGGACAAGAGGTACAAGCTGAAGGGCTGATGTTCAGAAGACACTAAATTAAGCTGAGTAGAAGCTTTTTCCCTCATGATTAGGCAGTGGAATAGGAGGCCTAGAGAAGTTGTATAGTCTTCAGCTTCAGACATGTTTATGACTCGGCTAGATAAAACACTGAGCCACTTGGTCTGATCACAGCTGAAGGCTGGATTAGAGACCTCCTGAGTTCCCATCTAACCCAAATTATCCCAAGACTCTGTAATCCTACAGTGCATGGGCACCTAATTGCTCTTACCAGTTTACCTTATTAAGCCAGTAGATTTCATGTGCACTGAAAAACAAGCCACATAATAAAGGATGTAAATACAGTTTTCAAAAAGGTCCATAATGGTAGTGCTTCTGAAAGCTTTCAATTTGTGTCTTTAGGTGTTGTAATTCTTAAAAAAGCCCAGAACTTAGATTCCGAAGCCTGGAAGTCACTTATTGCTTAAGAAGTTAGATCTCATGTGATTTTGTTTTCCTATTTTCCACTGACATTGGAGTGCTTATTAATATAACAGAATGATCTAAATGTGATAATTGACTCTTGTTATTTCTCTACTAAACTTGTGTGAGAAATGTTTTTAGAAGTGTTTGGTTTTTTTGTTTTTTCCCATGACATCAAAGCCACAAGTTGAACTTTGCCTCTGATGCTAGATATCGAGCACAACTACTTGAAGGTTCATATTATCTTCTTTTTTCTTTCTTTTTTTCCCCATACATCCCCTGGGGAAACAAAAGCTAGTATGACTTACTAGTGGTCCAACCCACTCACCTCGTCCTGTTCATCACCACCTCAGCTTTGTGTTTTACCAGACCAATGATGCTCCAGTAGTCACTTGCCGTGAAGTGTCTTTATGACAGCGCTTCATGCCCAAGTCACACCACTGTCATGCATCTACGCTGTAAGTGCTTAACAAAACACTTCTTTTTGTCCAAGTGCATATATTCCCTGTACTGATAACAGAGGTTGTAGAGGGAACTCTACTTAAAGACTTTCAAAAGGAGGTCTTGTGTGTTTAAATGCAGATAAAGAGGCTTTTCCTCTGAAGACCTCTTAAAGCATTAATCCTTCACTGACTGCACTGGAGACTCTCCAGAAATTGCCTTCACAAATACTGTTTTACAGAGGACATGATACTTAGGCATCACCTGGATGCCTACATGAGGCAGAGTATACCCAGCCCATATCACAGAATCAAAGAACCACAGAATCACAGAATATCAGGGGTTGGAAAGTACCTCAAAAAAACCCATTTGCTCCAATCCCCCTGCCAGAGCAGGATCGCCTAGAATAGGTCACACAAGAATGCTTCCAGGTGGGTTTCGAATGTCTCCAGATCTTGTCAAATTCAGATGCAAGATAATGAAAACTATTGTTCAGTAGTAGAGACCATTTCTGTTATATATGTTAAAAGACATGGTGAGTGTTTTAAGTGGCAGTTGACTCCTTTGTCTTTTCACCAAATTTAGCCTGCACTTTAGAGAAATCCTGTCAGACAGTTGTTCAGGCTGTACGTATCACCCTCTTCCAAAGTGGATACGGAGCGAAAGCCTGTACCGATCAGTAACAGAAGCCAACAAATTTATTCCTCTGCACAGGGAGGATGGCATAATCTAAGTGTTAAAATTGGGATCTGCTTTTTAGAGAAATTCTGTCATTTCACCTTAGGTAGGTTTTATTCTTCCATTTTGTTTGAAGGTCTTTTTAAAAGGGCGCTTCACCTTTTAATTATTTGCTCTAAAGTCTTCTTGATTCACATTTAATGGAAACATACAGCTCTTAAAAAATGAATGAACTCTTCATCATAGATTATAATGAGGCCATCTCTATGGCAATTAATTTAAGAGAATGGCATTCACCTGACGTATCCTACAATTATGCTTTAATATTGAAGCTGATCTTTGTGATTAACGGAAATGAATTAATAAAATAAATTTTGTTAAAGCTAAACAGAGTATTATTACTATTACTATTAATAATTATTATTATTACTACTACTATTATTATCTGTATTATTTTCATCATCATTATTAATTATGATCGTTATCATTATTATCATTATTACCATTATTATCATTCTTACTGCATGGATCTCAGATTCTTCTAAACCAGCACCTTTTCCTGGTGGCAAATACTCAGTTCACTTTCACATTAAGTGTTCTTAAGACCGTAATGATGTCATAGTGGTTTGTCTATGTTTTTTTCAAATTACAAAAATCAATCAAAGAAGATAATCTATAGTTGACTTCTGTCTGTATTTTTAAACATGCTAGCCTTGTACTTCTTGCCTTAATCTCAGCCTGACCAAGTCATTTTTTACAAACACACACACTACTAATTATGTAATTATACTTTATATATGCACAAATATAGATACATATATATCATATAGGTGTATATAATTTATATGTGGACAATAATTCAAAAGCATGTATGCATAAACACATGTGCATACATCCTGATATTGATAAACTGGGGAAAGCATTGGTAAAATTCAACCATGCTAAGATGTATATTTATAAAATGTAAACTACAGAGATAAATTTATAAACTTTGCACCTGAAATGAAAATTAGAGAAGCTGATGGTTCAGACATGACAATTTGGGAAATTAGAACAGTGTTTCAAACAGCTTTGCTCAGGGGTTTCATCAGATACCTCTTTCCCAAACCGTGATTGTGTACACTGTCAGGACAAGTTGATGCAAATAGAAAGCTGTGTGACTGATGTTTTGTTGAATCATATTTCAGAATTATTAATGTATGTTTCACTTCTCTTCCAAAGAAACTGAAAAAAAAGAATTACTGCTGCAGTGGTACTTAACTTCCAAACAAAATATACACAAAGACATGTTTAAGCAAACCAAGGCCTGGGTTATGACTTCATTATGATGATTATGATTTTCCAAAATCAACTATGAAGGCCATTACAGAAATTTATTAGATTTTTGTTTATAGTACAACTCTGGATCAGAAGAAAGCTAAACTAACTGTATTTTTTGTTGAGGCAAACATGGTCTATTATTCCTGCAATGTTGCATTTACTTTTTACTGATTTTGCACACTAAGGCAGAAGAATACCATTAGACACAAAGAAACAATGTGAACTGTAATGACATTTTCATTCTCTTTAAAGATAGGTATGAGCTTTGGAAAAACCAATTTTTGAATTGCTTGATGCTCTGACAGCCCATACCGCAGAACAAGAAGTGACTGAAACTAAGAGACGAACATATTCACAATGTGATTAAAAACCAGAATTTGTAGATAATTCCTGTACAGTTACAATATGGGTAATTTTAATAACTTTTTCATTATTTCTAGAGCAGTGGTGTTTTTTCCATCACATAGTAGTAAATGGAAAACACTTAACTATTCCTTAAATAATTGCTTTCATACTTTTTCATTGCTTTTATTACAGAAACTGCATTTCTGTTCCAGAAAATGCATTTCTATAATAAACTAAAGCCAACCACAAGCTGCTACATGTTGCAAATATTCTATTCTTACGTCCCCGTACTAGTTATGGTACCTTCTTCCTTTCTATTTGTTATATAGATCTGTTTGCTGAAATCTCTAGTAAAGCGAAATGAGTGATTGCTTGAAAAGAACATGAGAAATAGGACATTTTGCACCAGTCTCAAAGATTGTTTATCAGCTGTTCACTGTCAGACAAGAAGGACATTTCCCGTAAATACCAGAGAAGTCTGTCATGGTGTGGTATTATTGAATAGTTTTGTTAATGACTTTGACCTCTCATTAGAAGTGATTTGTAGAATTTATCAATGACCTCTTGCCTCGCAAGTACTGAAAGACAGGATGAAAATTCAAAATGTCTGTGGTAAATTAGAGAGATGGTTTGATATCAACAAGAAAAAAGTAGTGCAGACATAAGTGAAGTGCTTCACATAAGGAGAAATGGAACACATAAATACAAAATGTGGACTCATTGTCTCGGCAGCATTACTGCAGAAAAAGATCTGGGAATAATAATTGCCACAAATCAAATAAGAGTCAAAAATGTAATGCTGCTGTAAAAAGCAAAAACAAAAGCCACAAAACCACCATATGTTAGTCCAGGATATATTGACTGCAATGTAAACTGTGTGAAGAAATCATTTCCAGTGAAATGTACCTAGTACTCGAGGGGCTTTATGAAGGGTACTGTGTCCACCTTTGGGAACTGTGCTTCGGCAGACAGGTTCACGTGATGAAGATGGGCAACAACTAGAGGGAAATAAGTCTGGACAGCCATCCGAAGAATGGAAACTAGAAAAGAAACTGAGTCTCTGGAAAAGAGAATGCTAATGGAGAATATAACAACTTCAAAATACAATTTAAAGAGAAGAAGCTGCCGAGTTGTCCTCAGTGTTAACAGAATATGAAGCAAGAAATAGCTGATGCAATTTACACCAGTGAATGTGCTGATTAGATATGTGGAAAATATTGACTGAGAGATGAGATAAACATTACCACAGGCAAACAAGAATAAAGAAGATTTAAAAAGACATTTGACGAGATGGATGTATATTTCTGAAACCTGATAACCAAATACAAAATTGCAATGAAAAGTCAAATACCATATCACCCAACACCCCATCTAAGCAACACTTAAACACGTCCAGGGATGGCGACTCAACCACCTCCCTAGGCAGTCTGTTCCAGTGTCTGACCACTGTTTCTGCGAAGAATTTCTTCCTAATGTCCAGTCTAAACTTGCCCTGTTGCAACTTGAAACCATTGCCCCTGGTTTTTCTCCAATCTGTATGGGAAGATAATGTACTCATGGGGACAATCAAAGCAGAAGACAAATTTCTGGTTTTCTGAATTGCTCCCAGGAGCATCCTACCTCTGCCTGGAGACAGAGCCCAGGGAGACTACCTCTCTCTCTCTCAGGTACAGTTAGACTCACCAACTACCATCTAAAATGCCTCCCTAATTTAGCAGCTGAAAGCAAAAGACAGACAAATTCAGAGTTTCAAGCAATGACAGTGACTGAGCTTTGGAAGATACTGTAAGGGAAGTGACATGTCTCTTGCTATTTTTAAATCAAAGCTAGATATCTCTCTGAAAGTTTTGCATTAGTCAAACACAAGGTATGACTCAATCAAATGAAAGTTACTGGTCTGACTACAGGAATGAGGGCTGAAATGGAAGGGGCTGTTTTAAGAGGGTGACCTAATGGCGTAAATAGGAGCTAGAAATCGTTTTACATGAGCAGTAAGAAAAATGTAATAGAGTGCCTACCACTCAAAAATAAGATAATTTGTCTGCTCTTTGGTTTACTTTTTTTTTTTGTGTCTTTCTAGGCCTAAAGCCGCAAAAACATCTATCTGTGGACAATCTAAATTATTTGTGGTTTTTAATAGCACTATATTGTTATCAAAAGCACTAATGGGACCCGATGAGAACAGTCCATGACATTTTATCTCCTTAGCTTACCTTTGTCTTCCTTTATTGAACTGACTTCATTTGCATTTCCTTTATTTCTATTCTTACACCTACTAAAGAATTAAAACTTTTAAAGAGGTACAGTATTGTAACAGTATGTACGGTGACAGTCCAAAATGAGGTTTTTTAACTCTCAGGGGAAAAAAATGAAAGCCCAACAATCTATAAATTAAGCTCTACCTCCCTTCTCCCTTGTCTGCTATAAACTTTTTTCTCTACCTTGGGGGAATGTAAGGATAACACTGCAGAAAGGGCTTTTAAATGTGGATATTTTTAGAAGCTGTTATTTGTCAGTATGGTCATTAAACAATATTTCACATATAGTCATTCAAAAGAGAGGGGACACATGCAAGTACATCTATGACAGAGAGAAAACCCAGCTTGAACCGTGATATTAAGGTGATGATACTTGTTATACTCTTGCATCTAGCACTCACTCTGTGCTAAAAGGTGAAACAACTGCAATCCCACACAGTGTATTTTGTGGAGTAGAAGAGCTTTTTATTATTCTGGAGCACACCGTTGAAAAAACACTTTCTTTCTTAAATCAAATGTGACAGAACTTGTGAGAGGAATGTGTTGGAGACAGTACTAGGAATATTCATGCTGTGAAGAAATAGGGAAATGGGGAAAAAGTGAATAAGCAGGTGTCAGCAAAATTTATGTTCTCTAAAGAAGATACAGTCTCCAAGATTTCTTCCTTGGTTGGAACTATATGTGAAAGGAAAAATAATTTTAGTATACTGAAACAGTGAAAATATAACCAGTAGTTTTAAATCCCATTTTAGTTGCAGTGAATTTTGTGAAAATATTCAGAACATGCTTGTGGGTTTTGACTCTCTTAATTGGTACTATGATTAAAAAATAAAAAAAAAAGATGATTCTCAAACCATATCCAGCTTCTTCCAATCTGCCTAAAGATATATATGGAAACCCAAGCTTTGGCAGCAAAAAGTAGGCAGACTGACGAATGTAGTGAGCATTCACAACTCTTACTTAAACCTGTAAAAGCTGGAAGTATCAATAATTCTCAAAATTAAGGCATGTATAGAGATATCTGAGTTGAGTTCACATACTTGAAAATGTTGATGTGAATTCCTGATTCAAGTTTTCCTTATATCCTAAGCAAAGTAAGCTATTATCTCATATGAAAACTTATCTTATATAAGAACCTAAATGACTCTATGATTATAACTGCATTTATTTTTTGCCTACAATTTCTGAAAAATTCTGTGATTCCCACCATCACCTAAAGAAAATGTCGCTTTGATAATGAAGAAATTAATCTGCTAAGAGTGACTGGACAGATGGTTTCTGTATTCCAGATAACGTTCTTAACAATGTTCTTAACAAAACGCCACAAGCCACTTTTTTTTGTAAAAGCAAGTGTCATTGTATTGTGGTCATATCATTTTGCATAAATAAATCTTAACAGAGTGAGAAAGTTACTGCTGCACATTCCAGAGTGACAGCATTCACTAGGTTCCAGTAAACTTACGAAGCAGGAATGTGGAACACTGCATGAGATTTATCTCACACATCAGGTCAGTAAGCTACATGGAGATGTCATTATTTAGGTACCACAGGATACTTTAATAGTCATTATCCCAAAATTAAATCACAATCCTCTTAAATTCGGCAGAGTTTTGTTTCCCATGTGGCTGCAGGCTTCATAGTTGATAGCCAAGGCAAATCTGACAGAAGAGATTTCTAGCAGAGTGGTGTTAATGTTATTGACTTTTTTAATTCACTGCCAAAACTTCTGGTTTTTGACAACAGGATGGTCTACACAGCACCAGGCTTGCTAGCCTCAAACGGGAGTGATCTTTCCCATAGAGGGAAGAGGGTCTTTGCCCAAGAGATTTTGGGGCTGATTGACAGGGCTTTAAACTAGTTGCGAAGGGGGAGGGGGATACCAATATCAGGCTTGCCTGTGACAAACAGTAGGATGATACACCAGGGTTAGAGGGACAGGGTGCTACTAAAGGCCTTCAACCGGCTACTCTGTGGCGAGCTAGGGCTGCAGCAGCACAGCTAAACTCTTAAAGAGATGAACCAGGGGCTCCTGAAGTAGTAGGAGACTGCAAGGAAACATTCACAGAACACCTGAAGGGATTTAAGGGGTCTTCCACAAAGAAGGGAATGCGGCTGACAGCCCAGCTGAGGTGCCTCTACACAAATGCATGCAGCATGGGCAACAAACTGGAGGAGTTAGAAATCTATGTGTGGTCAAGGGGTTATGACCTGGTAGCAATTACAGAGACATGGTGGGATAACTCATGTGACTGGAATGTGGTCCCTGGTGGCTATGTTCTTCTTAGGAAAGACAGGCCAAAAAGGCGAGGTGGTGGAGTTGCTCTTTACATGAGAGAGCAAGTGGAATGTATCGAGACCTGTCCAGGGGCAGATGAGGAGCAAGTTGAGAGTTTGTGGGTGAGAATGAAGGGGCAGGCTAGCTTAGGTGATACTATGGTGGGTGTCTATTACCTGATCAGGAGGAGAAAGTTGATGAGGCCTTTTACAGAGAGCTGACGGACGGCAGCCTCTCAATCACACACTCTGGTTCTCATGGGGGAATTCAACCACCCAGATATTTGCTGGAAGGCCTACACAGCCAGCCATCCTCAGTTCAGGAGGTTCCTCCAGTGCATCGATGATAACTGCTTGATGCAAATGGTGAATGAGCCAACCAGGAGGGGAGTGCTGCTAGACCTTGTGCTCACCAACAAGGAAGGTCTGGTTGAAGCAGTAAAGCTTGAGGGCACCTTGGCTGCAGCAACCATGACTTGGTGGAGTTTAGAATCACGGTATCACAGTATGCTAGAGATTGGAAGGGACCTCAAAAGATCATCTAGTCCAATCCCCCTGCCAGAGCAGGAACACCTAGGTGATGTTACACAGGAAGGCGTCCAGGTGGATTTTGAATGCCTCCAGAGAAGGAGACTCCACAACCTCCCTGAGCAGCCTGTTCCAGTGCTCTCTCATCCCCACTGAAGAGAAGTTTCTTCCCAAATTTAAGCGGAACCTCTTGTGTTCCAGCTTGATTCCATTACCCCTTGTCCTATCATTGTTTGCCACCGAGAAGAGCCTGACTCCATCCTCGTGACACTCCCCCTTTATATATTTATAAACACTAATAAGGTCACCCCTCAGTCTCCTCCAAACTAAAGAGCCCCAGCTCCCTCAGTCTTTCCTCATAAGGGAGATGCTGCATTCCCCTAATCATCCTAGTTGCTCTGCGCTGAACTCTCTCAAGCAGTTCCCTGTCTTTCTTGAACTGAGAGGCCCAGAACTGGACACAATATTCCAGATGTGGCCTCACCAGGGCAGAGTAGAGGGGCAGGAGAACCTCTCTTGACCTGCTAGCTACCCCTCTTCTAATACACCCCAGGATGCCATTGGCCTTCCTGGCCACAAGGGCACAGTGCTGGCTCATGGCCATACTGCTGTCCACCAGGACCCCCAGGTCCCTTTCCCCTACACCGCTCTCTAACCTATACTAGAACCTGGGGTTGTTGCTGCCCACATGTAGGACCCTACACTTTCCCTTGTTGTACTTCATCAAGTTATACCCTGCCCAACTCTCCAGCCTGTCCAGGTCTCGCTGAATGACAGCACAACCTTCTGGCATGTCAGCCACTCCTCCCAGTTTAGTGTCATCAGCAAACTTGCTGACAGTACACTCAATTCCTTCATCTAAATCATTGATGAATATGTTGAATAATATTGGCCTCAGTACTGACCCTTGAGGGACCCCACTAGATACCGGCCTCCAACCAGACTCCGCCCCATTGACTACGACTCCCTGACTTCTTTCCTTCAGCCAGTCCGCAGTCCACCTCACTACCCGATCGTCCAGCCCACACTTCTTCAGTTTAGCTATGAGGATGCTGTGGTAGGAACAGAATACAGAACATCTTCTGTGGTAGGAACAGAATACCAAGCAGGATGGCAACCCTGAACTTCAGCAGGGCCACCTTTGGCCTTTTCAAGCAATTGCTAGGGGAAACCCCATGGGACAGGGTATTAGAAGGTAAAGGGGCCCAAGAAGGTTGGTCAGTAATTCAAGAACCACTTCTTCCCTGCTCAAGATCAGTGCATTCCAACGGGTGGGAAATCAAGAAAGAGATCCAGGAGACCTGCATGGTTAATCAGGGAACTACTGGGCAAAATCAAGTGGAAGAAGAGAGTCTATAGATCATGGATGGAGGGACTGGCCCCTTGGGTGGAGTATAGGACTGTTGTCAGAGGATGTAGGGAGGCAACTAGGAAAGATAAGGCCTCCTTGGAATTAAACCTTGCAAGGGAGGTCAAGGACAACAGAGAGGGTTTCTTCAAATACATTGATGACAAAACTAACACTAGAGGCAATGTAGGCCCTCTGGTGAATGAGGTGTCTGCCCTGGAAATAGAGGGTACAAAGAAGGCAAAGTTGATGAATGCCTTCTTTGCCTCTGTCTATACTGCTGGAGACTGTCCTCAGGAGCTTCAGTCCCCTGAGGCCCCAGAGGAAGTCAGGATAAAAGAGCAGTTTGCCCCGGTTGAGGAGGACTGGGTTAGGGATCAATTAGGACACTTGAACATCCATAAATTCATGGGCCCTGATGGGATGCATGTGGATGCTGAGGGAGCTGGTAGAGGTCCTTTCTAGGCCACTTTCCATTGTCTTTGATAATTTGTAGGGAGCAGGTGAGGTGCCTGAAGACTGGAGGAAAGTGAACATCACTCGAGTCTTCAAAAAGGTCAGGAAGAAGGACCTGGGTAACTACAGACCAGTCAGCCTCACCTACATCCCTGGAAAGGTGATGGAGCAACTTATCCTTGGTGCATATCAAGGATAAGAAGGTTATTAGGAGCAGTCAGCATGGCTTTGCCAAGGGGAAGTCATGTTTGACCAACCTGATAGCCTTTTATGAAGATGTAACCAGGTGGATGGATGGTGGCCATGCAGTGGACGTGGTTTATCTGGATTTCAGTAAAGCAAGAGGAGGCTGAGGGGTGACCTCATCAATGTTTATAAATATGTCAAGGGGGAATATCAGGAGGATGGAGCCAGGCTCTTTTCAGCAGCGTCCACTGACAGGACAAGGGGCAATGGGTGGAAGCTGGAACACAGGAGGTTCCATAAAAATATGAGGAAAAACTTTTTTACTGTGAGGGTGACCGAGCACTGGCACAGGCTGCCCAGGGAGGTTGTGGAATCTCCTTCTTTGGAGACATTCAAAACCCGCCTGGACGCGTTCCTGTGTGCTCTACTGTAGGTGATCCTGCTCTGGCAGGGGGGCTGGACTAGATGATCTTTAAGGTCCCTTCCAACCTCTAAAGATTCTGTGATTCTGTGATTCTGTGATTTGACACCGTCTCCTACAGCATCCTTGTAGCTAAACTGAGGAAATGTGGTCTGGATGTCCGAGTAATGAGGTGGTTTGTTAATTGGTTGAAGGAAGGAAGTCAGAGAGTTGTGGTCAATGGGGCAGAGTCTAGTTGGAGACCTGTATCTAGTGGAGTCCCTCAGGAGTCAGTACTGGAGCCAGTTCTGTTCGATATATTCATCAATGACCTGGATGAGGGAATAGAGAGCATCGTCAGCAAGTTTGCTGATGCCACGAAACTGGGAGGAGTGCTTGACACACCAGAAGGCTGTGCTGCCATTCAGAGAGATCTAGACAGGCTGGAGAGTTGGGCAGGGAGAAATCTTACGAAATTCAACAAGGGCAAGTGTAGAGTCTTGCACCTGGGTAAGAATAACCCCAGTACCAGTATAGATCAGGGACTGAACTGCTGGAGAGCAGCGCAGGGGAAGGGGACCTCGGGGTCCTCATGGACAGCAGGATGACCACGAGCCAGCAATGTGCCCTTGTGGCCAAGAAGGCCAATGGCATCCTGGCGTGTATTAGAAGGGGAGTAGCAAGTAGGTCAAGAGAGGTCCTCCTGCCCCTCTACTCTGCCCTGGTGAGGCCACATCTGGAATCTTGTGTCCAGTTCCGGGCCCCTCAGCTCAACAGAGACAGGGAACTGCTTGAGAGAGTTCAGCGCAGAACCAGAAAGATGATGGAGTGGAACATCTCCTTTATGAGGAAAGGTTGAAGGAGCTGGGTCTCTTTAGCTTGGAGGAGGCTAAGGAGTGACCTCATTAATGTTTATAACTATGTAAAGGATGAGTGTTAGGAGGATGGAGCCAGGCTCTTCTCAGTGATGTCCAATGATAGGACAAGAGACAATGGCTGCAAGTTGGAGCATAGGAGGTTCCACAAAAACATTAGAAAAAACTTTTTCCACTGTGAGGGTGACAGAGCAGTGGAACAGGCTGCCCAGAGAGAATCATAAAATCGTAGAATTGTGTCAGCTGGAAAAGACCTAGAAGATCATCGAGTCCAGCCTTTGACCCAGCCCTATCAATCTTCTAAATGATTCCCCCCAATGCAACATCCACCCTTCTCTTAAACACCTCTCTGGGCAGCCTGTTCCAATGTTTGACAACCCTTTCAGTATAGAAATTCTTCCTAATATCAAACCTGAACCTCCCCTGGAGCAATTTAAATCTATTTGCGCTCATCCTATCCCTCTCCACGAGGTAGAATGGACAAACCCCCGCCTCTCTACAACCTCCCTTCAGGTAGTTGTAGAGAGCGATGAGGTCTCCCCTCAATCTCCTCTTTTCTAGGCTAAACAGCCCCACATCCCTCAGCCAAGTACAGGGGCATGATCACCTCCGTACTCCTGCTCACTACACCATTCCTGATACAAGCCAGGATGCCGTTGGCCTTCTTGGTCACCTGGGCACACTGCTGGCTCATGTCCAGCCAACTGTCCATCAACACCCCCAGGTCCCTCTCTGCCTGGTGACTCTCCAGCCACTCCTCCCCAAGCCTGTAGCACTCCTGGGGACTGTTTTGGCCCAAGTGCAGGACCTGGCATTTGGCCTTATTGAATTTCATGATCCTAGTCTTGGCCCAGTGATCCAACCTATCCAGATCCCACTGGAAAGTCTCTCTGCCCTCAAGCAGATCGACGCTTCCACCTGGCTTGGTGTCATCTGCAAACTTACTGAGGGTGCACTCTATCCCCTGGTCCAAATCATTAATAAAGATATTAAACAGGAGTGGCCCCCGTACTGAGCCCCAGGGGATGCCGCTCGTGACCGGCCACCAGCTGGATTTAACTCTGTTGACCACAGCTCTTTGGACTTGGCCATCCAACCAGTTTTTCACCCAGTGAAGCATATGCCCATCCAAGCCAAGAGCAGTCAATTTCTCTAGGAGAATGCTGTGGGCAACAACGTTGAATGCCTTACTAAAATCAAGGTAGATGACATCCACGGGCTTTCCTTCACTGAACAAGCAGTTCACTCAGTCATAGAAGCAGACCAGATTGTGGAGTCTCCTTCTCTGGAGACTTTCAAAACCCACCTGGATGCGTTCCTATGTGGCCTGCCCTAGGTGATCCTGCTTTGACAGGGAGGTTGGACTAGATGACCTTTCGAGTTCCCTTCCAACTCCTGACATTCTGTGATTCTGTGATAAAATCCATTTCACAGATCCCTTTAGTGGAATTACCAGTGACTGCCCTTCCTGCTTGCTGGTTAGTTTTACAGGTAAGAAATCCTCTAATCTTTTAAGTTATGATAGCTAATGAAAAAAAAGGCAACCTGTTCTAACCCCATGGACCAATATAGGTTAGGCGTAGACCTGCTGGAAAGCAGCTCTGAGGAGAATGATCTTGGACATCTCAAAAATAGTAAGTTAACCATGAGCCAGCAGTGTGCCCTTTTTACCAAGAAGGCCAATGGTATCCTGGGCTGCATTAAGAAGAGTGTGGCCAGTAGGCCAATGGAGGTCATCCTCTCCCTCTATTCTGCCCGGGTGAGGCTACATCTGGATTGCTGTGTCCAGATCTAGAGTCCCATCTTCAAGAGAGACTGGAGAGAGTCCAGCAGAGGGCAACAAAGACGCTTGGGGGACTGGAGCATCTCTCTTATGAGAAAAAGTTGAGAAAGATGTGACTGTTTAGCCTGGAGAAGAGAAGGCTAGGAAGAGACCTTATCAATGTCTATGAATATCTAAAGGGTGGATGCAGGGAGGATGGAGCTGAAGGATGGAATGCCCAGTGACAGGACAAGGGGTAATGGGCACAAGCTGGAACACAGTAAATTTCAACTAAATATGAGGAAAAAATTCTTTACTGTGAGGATGATGGAGCACTGGAACAGGCTTCCCAGGGAGGTGGTGGAGTCTCCTCTGGAGGCTTTCAAAACTGCCTGAATGCAATCCTGTCTTATATTCTCTAGGCAATCCTACTTTAGCGAGGCAGTTGGACTAGATGATCTCTCAAGGTCTCTTCCAACTCCAGTGGTTCTGTGATTCTGTTAAGGAATGAATATTTGACACCACTGTCACAGGTTAATGTACATGAATTTGTTGTTGTGACTATTATTAATGATCCCATTCTTGCTGTTATTATGCTACCCTGCTTCTAATATATCCCTAAATGGAAAGATAAAACTAGAAGACAGAATAATGAAAACTTCAAATTCTGTTCCAGTAATGGAGAGTGAAAAAGGAGTTTTTTACAGGCCACCTTAAGTCATGTATTCTGAAAAAATAAAATGACATAGAACAGCCTTAAATCCCAGTTTATGTTTAGGACATGCTGCCATAAATTGAGAACAACTCCACCAAAGTTAATGAAAATGCACAGCTATAAAATGCCCTGTGATTGAGGCATTTCAGTCAAAATCCAAATATCAAGTCATCTTTTTTTTTCAACAGAGATAAAATTAGAGGAGAAACTTATCAAATTACATCATCAGTACTTCCTTCTGTTGCAGCTGAAGTCTGTGATTAAACAAGCACCAGACAAATAGAGATGATATACTCTGGAATTATTACTTTTCCCTGCCAAGGGTGTTTTATTCATATTTTTTTTTCTTTGCTGTCAAGTATAGTCATTTTAGTAAACTGTAAGAATTATGAATTTATTGTAGTCTTATCTTCTAATATTAAGCCTAAAGTTTGCCATATATCTTATTGAAGAATATCCCATCGAGAATATATAACTACTTGTTGTTTTCTCCGAGAAACCAGAATATCTTCCAGTTTTCCCTGGTGAGAATAGCTTCCAGTATCCTCTGTAAGTTCATCTGCTTTTCATGGGAGCTGGGTGAATTAGAGGCCAATGGCAAAATAAAACAGTGTGATCAGTTGTGGGCTAGCTCTTGATGTGAATAACTTCCACCAAGATCAGAAGCCTACTTGAGAGTAGCTGTTACTTATTGGGCTGGATGTTTATTTATGCCTTTGACAAAGTTCTGATGGCATAAAATAGCCTGAAAATGAGTGCAACTGCAAAAACTTTTGTACCCTTTCACTTGAACAGGACTGGTGTAATTTATGCTGGTGAGACCCAGTCTCTTCGAGGGTCCATTTGCCTTTGGTATTCCAAGAAAAACAGATCTGTGGGTTTTTAACATCTAGTAACTTTTATATTATTATCTCATCTAGTGAATTATGGAAGTACTTTTGCTTTTCATTTTTAAATAAGTAAATGTGCTCCTCACAGTTAAAATATCCTAAGGCAGGGAGATTTATTTGGAAGTCATGTTGAAGGGAGAAACATAATTTGAGCTTTCCAGAGTATATATGATGTGTAATGGACAGAGCCCTAGCACTTCCCTCCCTGGACATGTTTAAGGCCAGGCTAGATGGGGCTTTGAGCAACTTGGACTAGTCAAAGTTGTCCCTTCCCATGGCAAGGAGGTTGGAACTAGATGATATTTAAAGCCCCGTCCAACTCAAACCATTCTATGATTCTGTGATTCTCTAATTTCCATGGTTGCTACCTGTAAATAGGAAAAAATCTCTGGCTGTCTGGGGAACTGTCCTTTATATGCCTGTAATTCTAATGAGGTAATCACATACATCTATTATACTTTCAGTATGTACCAAAGCCACCTGCTCGAATGTTCAGCTGCTATTTTCTATGAAGGCTGAAGTCAATTTAAAGGATAATGCTGATAAGACCTCAGACTGGATAATGAGAACAGCAGTGAGTACTTGAAAATGTCATCGCAAATTAGTATAATATAAAGATGATCAAGAAATGTCATGTCTTCAAAATAAACGAAACCAAAGAGACTGTGAAGTAGTGCATACAGGATAAGATTTTTTTTTATTCTTTTAAAAGGAAAAATATTTCTGCTCAATGAATAAAGGACTACTGAAATTTATAAAGTGGTTCTACAATGTAAGCACAGAGGACTGAATGAGAAAAACAATAGGCTGGATAAAAAAAGACATTAAAAAATACGTATAGGAAATATAGGATAATATAAACAGAAGCTGGACTGAGAAAGAGTAAATGTCTTCCACACCCCTTTATTTTTTCTTAATTAATCATGAGAACTTGCTAAATTGAGATAACTTTTAAGTAATCTGATATGGAAAAAGGACAATGACTCTGAAGTGTAAAAATGTTATAATCATTGGCATAACAGTAAACCAAAGCAGACAAGAGAGAATTTTTGGTTATATTATTGTCAGGAAAGCAAGAATATTGGTTTCCAGATCTGTATCTCCAGAAAGTTCTATACTGAAATACATAATTTCTGTTGCAAAACAAAGCAATGCTGAAGAAGAGCAAAGACAAAAGAAATAAAAAGAACTATGCATTGGTGTATAAATAATTTGGAAAATTAGATTAATGTGATAACATTGGTAGGAGACATTTATCTGACAATAACCTGCATTGACATTCTGGGTGAAAAAAATAAATGAAGATGGCTTCAATGATATTTACTGAAGAAAAAAATCAGCTACAAAACTTCTACAAAATACGTACCGCAAACTCATAATCTTAAAGATTAGAACGAAGTCTAGACCCAGTGCCTAGAAATAGAACTGAGGCAGGTTCAAACTGGAAATAACAGCTGTGTGTGTAACTAACCATCGGAAATATTTATTGAGAGATGTTGTACATTATCAAAGGAAATCATTAAATTATCATGATCAAGGCTTTTAAAAATGCAAGTTTTAGTTCAATCACAGGTTACTATATTCACTGAGAGAAAAGTTATTAATTTATGATTTTATGACAGAAAATCAGTTTAGACTCCCATAATGGGCCTTCAGACTTAAAAATCTATGATCCAGGTGAAAATGCAATCATAGAAAAAAACTTTGTAGGAAATCAATTATTTCAAAATTATTCATTTTTTTTTTTTGAACCAATTATGTCAAGACATATATTCATCTATTTTTATCCACAGAGATTACTTTTGCAGTATATTCAATAAATTCCACTTCTTTGTGATAAGAAGTTGGAAACAGTAAGGAAATGACGAACATTTGATCCACACTGCTGACTTTTGGATATCACTGTGTAAGATTTCAGAATAAATGGAAGGATTTTTCTTGCAATTGACTACACTATGAATTTACCAAACTATAAGAAGCCCTATTTGACAAGTGTTATCCATAAGCAAGCAATGAATTAAAATAGATACTATGTTCTTGGTAACTGTTTATGAATTATCCTATGCTAAAATTGAAAAGAATATTTTGTGAACAGTTATGTCAGCATTTGCAAGTAATTAGCTTTCATAAATTAATTTTAATTTAGATTTTTGCAATGATTTTTGTCTCTAAGAATTAATGGGCATGCAAATTTTATATCATTTTTGTTCAGGTGGTTATTTTTTAAACTGATATAGTTAAAACAGTACTGATATGGGCATGCAAACATGTCTCATGTATGTAAAGACGGTTTAGAGCTGGGTTGTGCTGGTTGATTTTAGCGGAGCTGGTCTCAGCAAGCTCAAGGGCTCCCTTCACCACTGCCTGTTGCAAGTTTTGAGAGTGGGATCCACAAAACCCCAGTTCAGCATACAGGTCACCACTCAGTAGGACATGTCACTGTGATGGATGAACTTAAAAACTGGCATTTTCGGGGATGTGAGACCAGAACTGTGAGCTGCAGGAGTGACTTTCTTAGAGTGCAAAATGCATGAGATTTCTGCTGGAATTAAAGGCCATTTATTTCAAATTACAGGTGGAAAAGAAGAAAATAGTGTCCATTGTCTACTTGTTAGGGGGAGGATCTTCAAACACTTTCCAAGAGAAGAGTAGTCTGATCCTTGGCCTGCCACACCCCAGGCACTTTTGCCTCTGTCAGGGCCATTAATCCCTGGAGGCTTGGCTGTGGAGTGAGGCCCTGAACATCTCAGAGTTGCTGGGATGTGCTTTTCCCAGGAATGACAAGTAGCAAGCCTGCTGGGTAAGTGTGAAATGAGGCCAGGGAGGAGCAATTCAGGCCAGGGTGTAAAGTGTTTAGACACACAAAGTTAGGTAGCTGGGTGTATTTCTGACGATTTAGAAGCTTAAACCCATGAAGGCTTTAGCTGAAGTGCAAGAGTTATAGTGGATCAGTTCTAGGGATTGCTGTGTCTGCCCAGCCTTGCTTGCCCTGCTGTGGAGATTGCCAGCTGTTCATGAAGGAGATGCTAATCTATTTTCATTTACGGCCAAATATTTAAGGTAAAACCCAAAACACCCTCGAGAAAGGTGAAACTTTAATGTCAGACTGGCATTGGAGAAAGAAGCTGTTTCACAAGCAGTTCACAGGGTTAAAGAGGGCTGGGGTGACTGACTGACGCTGAACAAAGGAATCTTTTTTAAAGCCTAGCCTTTAGTTGGTTTTCATCTTTTCCTGGATACTAAGAAAAACTAAAAAACATGAGGAAATTTAGTGTAAATCCTACAGAAGATAAACAAATTCTGTTGTCTTCAGAACTGTTGGTTTAGTTCAGATCGTTGGTCATTTTTTACAGCTTGGCAGATGTGAGTTTTATGTGCTGTTGATGGTGACAGAACTATTCATGCCTTTAAAATCTAGCCACAATGTTTAACTCTTGTATGTGAGTGAGACAGCAATTGTTGATGACAAATTGCTAAATTGTATGAAAGAGAAAGGATGTGGATACTGGGAAAGATCAAAACCACAGAGAAAAAGCATTTGAAAATCATATGTGCATGTAAGCTAACCTTTATATTATATTATTAGATTAACAATGCATGTCTAATTAGAATAGTCCTGTGCATTTATTGAGGTTTCATAATTATTCATTCTGTTGATAGTCCCTGTAGATGATTGATGGAGTAAGGTTAAAAGAATAAAAGTCCAGCAGCTATTTCATTTACTTGTTCATCTGGTGTAACGGCAGCATCTGTGTTGAATGCCAGTCACCCTGGAAAACTGTAAGCACAGCTCAGGCTTGCATTCATCGTCTTAACATGGGGTAACGCTGCTGCTGAACCAGTGCATAAAACTGTAGCCCAGCCAAGGGCAGACAATGCAGTGTAGAGGCAAGCAGGGAGCAGGTTAAAGCTGTGGTAAGGGCTCCACCTTCACTTGAAGGGTAAAGCAAGGAATTATAAAGAAAGGACAACTGCCCCACAGACTAATCAGCCATCTCAGATCATTCAGTTTTCACCTGTAGATTATGTTGTCCCTATAACCTGTCCCATGGTCTTTATCTTCTCCTGTGGAAGAAGTTATCTTCTCCCATGGCTGTTCCAGCAGCCCTCCCCAGACACGTGGGAGTGAGTGTGGAAACATTGATAAGATGTGTGATGAAAACCTACCAAAACATTTGGTGTCAACTCCAGATGAATCGTGTTCAACTCTGTCCTTTGCCTTTTTTTCTATGTACTTGAGCAAGAAGCAGAATTAATTATTTGTTCTTCACCTAGCAGGAGAATTTGTAAAGGGAATGTCATCCTGCCCAGATACTCTACCCAGTACTAATGACAAAGCATTTGGAGAGGAATCAAACTTCATTCAAGCTTTTCTCTGAAAGTGCACTCTTTGGCCCATTCACAGTGTTTGCACCAGCTGCACAAATGTACCCAGCTAGAGTTAAGAACTTAAGACCTACAGAAATTTTACAAACTACCACAGACCTCATGGATCCATTAGGCACTCGGTCAGCTCTGCAAATGCAAAACACAAGACTCCATTCATCGTAGCACGGGACAGCGCCTGTTATCCAAACCTCAAGTGAATGTACCTATGGTCCTGTGGCAGATGTCCCTCTCAACCCTGCCAGGCACGGACGTTTCTGTCATACCACAATAGCACAATTTTGACTTCTATGAGGACTTCTTCGACAACTAGACACTATTACACTGTCCACTAGATAACAACCAGAGCTGGAGAGATGTTGCTGTGTGTTCGTGTGAGGCAGCTATCCCAATATGAAAACATCTGGGACAAATAAGTAACTTCTGTGCTCAGACAATAAGCCTCTACACGAATATGCATTTCAAAACCGATTATTCTTTCTATTCCAAATTGTTTTGTTAGAGGCAAATTGAGAAATGACACCAGGCTGGCTGTTGGATTTCACTTTGCTGAGTTGAGAAAAAGTCATTATTTAGATGGTGGGAACAGCAATGGTATGAGAAATTAAGACCAAACAGATAATATGGTGAAACATGGACACATTTTATTATGAGTTTGTGGCATTTCTGCTTGTCATTATTTTTCCGTGTATTAAAATGGAAAAAGACTTTATGGATTGAATTAATCAGCTACTGATTTGTAAAATAAGGTTAAAAATATTTCACACTTCTAAGTCCAGTGAAACATAAAGATGCACTACCTTCATAGTTGTTACATTTCACTATGACAATTATCTCTATAAGTTGTTAGGACTCTAATAATTTAACTTGTGTTTCAGATAAAATACTCAGAAATAAGCTCACTCTATATGTAAGCTGGTAAGGTATGTCTTCCTCTGTATTTGTAAACACACTTATGCTGTAATTTATGTGTTTGGATTTCTCTTCCTTAGTGGACTCCTACCATTGACTAAATTATACCATTTGCAGCTGTAGTTATTGAAAAATAAAATAATTACTTTTTGTGTAGAGAAGAAAGAACTAAAAATGCTGTGGACAAAATGTTTCTTAGTATAAATATTAAATTATATATTTGTTTCCAAGGTAGAAAAGTATGAAAATACTTAATCATATCCTTATAATTAACATACGGTTTGTACGTCAAACAGATTAAACATTCAGAATTATGTACTTTGTTAATGGACTTACATGAGGATTTATTTCACTGGTCAAGTTACAGGCAAAGATTTCTTTAGAAAGTGTAAAATTCTATACCTATATGTGAGTATGTCTGTTTTGGACTGTATGTGCTTGTTTTTAATTTATTTGAATTACAGGAAGTTGGATATTTAGTGTATATTATTGACTTGTCTTGATTTGATAGACAACAAAATGACAGATCATGCCTGATTTCTTTGGCACATCTTTTTTTTTTTCCTGTTGTTGAGTATTAAATGACCTCTAAGATCCCTTGCAGCCTAGGCCGTTCTATGATTCTATGGTTCTATGACAAGATCTATAAGTGTCTGCAAAAGATACTGCAGGTGACATGAAATTTTTTGGCTTCTTCTTCAGAAGACTAAAAAATCCTAGCTGTACTATACATCTATATTTTATGTAAATTAAGAGGTGCAAGGTAAATATAAAGATTAAGTCTTTTGCAAAGACAATGATCTTGATAGAATTTCAGTTGGAAGTTGCAGTTTCACAGAATATTTCCCAAGGAATAAGGCTGCCAATCCATCTGATGGCAGCAAAAATATTAAATCTGTTTCAGACTTGCGTATGTTCAAGAGACAGTCCAGAATGTTACTGAGCAAGTAGGTTCATGGTGGAGGCAGTAAACGTGAAAATGCTAATTATGAACAAGGGGAAGTAGATATAGGAACAGCAGTCCATGACTACTATTAATTTTTCATTATTCAGGAAATTTGAGGAAAGAGCAATTTACAGTTGTAGGTATACCTCACAGTTCAGAGATTTCTACCAAAATTGCCAAAATTCAATGAAATGTAAAGATTTAAGAACAAGTTGAAAGTAGCCAAAACAATAGTACGTTCTTAACTGATTTGAATCAGAGTGATTTCACTCAGTTACAGTTTCTTGGCTGGTGTCTTCCCAGAGGCATCTCCAGTATTGGATATTTTTTTGAAGAACAGAAGTCAAAGCGCTGAGCTGAAAAATTTTAATACATTAATGAGTAATACAGAAGGTGTCTGTGCAGAAGGTACAACACTCAGCACTTGCCATCCCACAGTGAAGACAGAAATAACTCCATTACATTTTTTTGCCCTGAAGACCATGACTCTGATGAGTGTAGAAACTCGAAGACTTGTGCTTTTATTTCACATGCCCTGTGCTTATAAAAACTGATAGCCTACTAGAAATATTAGAAAAACTGAGCATCTGTGAAGAGAGAAAAAGTGCATGTCTTTGCAACAATAGCTCTCATTTGCAGGTTGGAAAAGAGAGTGATGCTTGCAGAACTGGCTCTTGTAAATGCAGAGTCTCTGTCTCTCACGCATGTCTCTGCATACACGTTAGGATAAGGCATTTTGAGGAAATGGGCAATTTACTAGGCATGTGCAGTCAGTCTTGATCTATTTGTGCTCTGTGTATGGCATGCCCTTATTTGTGTCTAGTAAATCAGACCTGCCACTCACATTTATCCCTGCCTGCCTTTTTCTGCTGTCTGTGTGAGGATTGCCTGTACATGTCAGTGGCTTGAGGAAGGCTACAGCTCCTTAAACTATAGAAGTTCTTAAAACTGCAAGATCTTGTGCATGACAGCATACTCTGTTTTTGAATATGAATACGTGAATATTGTGTTCAGTTTTAGGCCCCTCACTAAAAGAAAAAAGGTGCTGGAGCATGTCCAAAAGACAACAAAGCTGGACAAGGGTCTCCAGAAGAAGTCTTATGAGGAGTGGCTAAGGAAACTGGAGTTGTTTAGCCTGGAGAGGAGGCTGAGAGGGACACCTTATCACTGCAACTACCTAAAAAGAGGTTGTATTGTGGTGAGGGTTGGTCTCTTTTCTCATTTAACAAGTGATAAGACAAGAGGAAATAGGCTCAAGTTGCTCCAGGGCATGTTTAGATTGGAAAAATTTTTTCACCAAAAGGGTTGTTAGGTATTGGAACAGGCTGCCCAGGGAAGTGATTGAGTTACCATCCCTGGAGGTATTTAAAAGAGGTGTAGATGTGGTGCTTAGGGACATGGTTTAGTGGTGGACCTGGCATTGTAAGGTTAATGATTAGACTTGATGATCTTAAAGGTCTTTTCCAACCTAAACAATTCTATGATTCTATGCTTCTATGAGATACATGCCAATGGGGCAAATTTTACAAATGGCAAATACAATTCAACACTTAAACAGAAATCTGGAAAAGAGAATAATGATACATATTCAGCAGTCCTAGGTCTCAGAAGTGGTTGGGAAAAGAGGGAGAAAAATTGTTAGATACTCAAGCAATTAGGCAAGAGCTACCCCACAGTAAACACTGCTGCTCTCTGAGATGGATGAAGATGCAGTCCGCTGTCCAGCTTTGTCAATTCTGGCAAAGGATGGACTTTTCATCAGGGAGGGATTGTGTTGAGCTGAGCTCCGCAACTGTAAAATGCCTATAAAAGGAAAAGCATTTTAAATTTCTGAGTCTTTGTGTGCAGAGTAACTCTCTGCCTGTGATTAAGGAAACAGGCATAGCATGCTGGAGCGTATGAAAAGAAGGGGGAAAACATTGTTTTCTTACTCTTGTCATCTGAAGTAAAAAGCTTCATGGATAGGGACTCCATCTCAATAACAGAGATGCAATGATTCATCTCATTTTGCAGGGCACCCTCCATCCAGGCTGCTAGGCCTCTTGCAGAGACCACAGCAGCAGACAGAAAAAACTGCTTGTTTCTGAAAAGGACTGAAAATATTTTTATTCATCTCAAGTTTTGAGATGCATAATTATAGCTATATTTGTATTCTGAACAGAATAGAGAAATCTTTTCCCTGAGATGGCTTTAGGGGCTGTGTCATGAAATGCCATGATGTGAGTGGGGGACACACACACATTTAGACCAGCCATCCTTAACCTTGTGCTTCCTAGTGCGTGGTTGAGCATTGTAACAGAAACAGATAAGATTTCCTGCGAAGAGCCATCAGAGTCAAATATGAGACAGCCCAGTCCTACAGCGTGCAGTCTTGTTGAACACATTTCAAATGATTAATCACTAAGGGATAATATTTAAGTAGAAATAAAGTGAGATGGAGGGGAATCATACTGCATCTATGCCCTAAAAAAGGTGTTTTTTCCATCCAGTTCCTGTCACATCCTGTCTTGATTTTAGCTTCAGTGATAGCTGTGAGATATGCAGCTCTAGGCAAAAAGCATGCTAGAAATATGCACTGCTTCTAGAGGAGAGGACTGCACAGGCACTTATCTTGCCTTATAGGATGCTCAGCTGGCAGCAGCTTGGCTTGTCAGAGCAGAGCAGCTTGATTTGTCTGCCTGTGTGCTCCCCGAGGAGGCTTTTCTCTTCCAGGAGAAGGGGAGAGGCTGCCGAATGTTTAACTGAGCAGCAGTCACCCTCTGAAAGAATCTATATGGCTCTATGCTAAACAGAGTAGAAGCCTGCAAAACCATGCTTCCACAAAGAAAAAAAAAGTGAAGCAAAAGGGCTGTCTCCAATGTGCAGCGTTTTTTCCTTTCTGAGGATAGTGATGTATATTTGTGAAAGTATCTCTGCTCTTGCCCAGAAATAGCCCATATATGTGGAATTCCAGAACTTGCTGTGAAGAAACAAACCACTTTTAGCAAGGCTTATAAGGAAAATTGAAGGTGCTTTCTCAGATGAAAAGCCATTACTGTACATTCCTGCTTCTGCAGAAATTAGTTGAGAAAAATCATAGATTTTGGATGTTCCAGGATTATAAAGCTACTAATCTGTTTGCTGGCTGGACTCTCAAGAGTTGGTGTACACATTTAAAAAAATCAAATCCAACTTAAAGACAAGTGATTACCAGATTTGCTTTCTTTTAGCTGCAGTCATAATGCACTTTGTGGTTGGACACAATGCTGGACAGAGAATAAGAAACTTAGTCACACAAGATGCAAAGAAGCCAGGCAACCTGGTCACTGTGACCTATCCTAACCCACTCCCTTTTTTCTTTCAAAAAGAACTGACTGCACATTAACGCTACATTTGCAGCAGGAAATAGACTATCTGCATTTTCCATCACCACCTTGATGACCTTGATAATGTTAAACAAGAAACAATCTGTGCAACCTTGAATGGTGGCAGAAGTCAACTCTCTGTAAAACTGTTTTCCTTCCTTCTCATCCCGTGTGTTCTCTGACGAGAAGGCAGGAGAATTTAGGGATAGCTGTATATGCATCTGTACTTATAAAATCTCTTCACAAAGGAGGAAAATGCAAAATCAAAACTTCCACTAAATGAAAATTCAACTGTGTCTCTAGCCTGGTGGAGAAGGAATATATTCAGTCTTTTGGATTGTGCAATGGTTGTGAGACCTGGTTTTCACAGGCTTTAATCTGGACATAACAAGTTTGATCTGGAGTACAGGCTGTTACTGGAGTAATGATGCCTTCCATTGAGAGATATTTAAAGGCAGGCAAACAGAGAACATTTAATTAGGTATACTTATTTTGGGGTGGGCATCCTGTGCCATTAGTGTTCCGGATCACTGTTCCCATACATGACATAACTGAGACAAGGATATAGATGTTAAAGCGAAGCTGGTCATTGGGAGAACATGAAGCACAAACATAAAGACATTTGGCTCAAGTTCATGCCCTGCATAAAGCAAAGGAAAATCTGAGGAAATGCAGTCTTAATGATGGCTATTTTCAGTTTTTAAATATTAAGCTGTATTCAGTGAATTCAATGTTTTCAATTTTTATTAATCATGCACGATGTTGAAATCAGTGTACCAAATTAAGATTTTTAGTCATACATCATGGCAACACCAGATTTTTGAAAATTTCCATTAGTTTTTCAAGGCTAACATGTCCTCCATAAAAAATGAGATCCTCTCAAAGCAGACTTTTGAAAAAAAATCACACACATTACAGAGAAAGTAAAACAACACAGAAATGTCTACATTTCTTTCTTTCTCTTTCTTTCTTTCTTTCTTTCTTTCTTTCTTTCTTTCTTTCTTTCTTTCTTTCTTTCTTTCTTTCTTTCTTTCTTTCTTTCTTTCTTTCTTTCTTTCTTTCTTTCTTTCTTTCCTTCTTTCCTTCTTTCCTTCTTTCTTTCCTTCTTTCCTTCTTTCCTTCTTTCTTCTTTCCTTCTTTCCTTCTTTCCTTCTTTCCTTCTTTCTTTCCTTCTTTCTTTCCTTCTTTCTTTCCTTCTTTCTTTCCTTCTTTCCTTCTTTCCTTCTTTCCTTCTTTCCTTCTTTCCTTCTTTCTTTCCTTCTTTCTTTCCTTCTTTCCTTCTTTCCTTCTTTCCTTCTTTCTTTCTTTCCTTCTTTCTTTCCTTCTTTCTTTCCTTCTTTCTTTCCTTCTTTCCTTCTTTCCTTCTTTCTTTCCTTCTTTCTTTCTTTCTTTCTTTCTTTCTTTCTTTCTTTCTTTCTTTCTTTCTTTCTTTCTTTCTTTCTTTCTTTCTTTCTTTCTTTCTTTCTTTCTCTCTTTCTCTCTTTCTCTCTTTCTCTCTTTCTTTCTCTCTTTCTCTCTCTCTCTCTTTCTCTCTCTCTCTTTCTCTTTCTCTCTTTCTCTCTCTCTTTCTCTCTCTCTCTTTCTTTCTTTGCCTCTTTGTGTGCATGTCTTTTCACCCTCTCTCTTTCTGTTCTTATTGACTCAGCAAAAGAGTTCAGAGGGTTGTGATCAGTGACACAGAGTCAAGTTGGAGGCCTGTGGCCAGTGGTGTTCCCTAAGGATCAGCACTGGGTCCAGTTTTGTTCAATATCTTAATCATTGACGTGGATGAGGGGGTAGAACGCACCCTCAGCAAGTTCGCTGATGATACAGAACTGGGAGTGGTGGCTGACACACAGGAAGGCTGTGCTGCCATCCAACGACATCTGGACAGGCTGGAAAACTGGGCAAAGGAGAACCTCATGAAGTTCAATAAGGATGAGTGTAGAGTCCTGCATCTGGAGAGGAATAAACCAGGCACCAGTACAGATTAGGGGTCGTCCTGCTGGAAAGCAGCCCCATGGAGAAAGACCTTGGAGTCCTAGTGGACGGTAGAATCATGGAATAACAGAATGTTAGGCGTTGGAAAGGACCTCTAGACATCATCTAGTCCAACCCAGAGCAGGATAACCTAGGGCAGGCAATACAGGAACACATCCAGGTAGATTTCAAAAGTCTCCAGAGAAGGAGACTCTTCAATCTCTCTGGGCAATTTGTTCCAGTGCTTTCCATCACCTTCACAGTAAGTCATCCATGGGACAGCAGTGTGCCTTTGTGGTCAAGAGGGCCAATGGGATCCTGGAGTGCATTAAGAAAAGTATGTCCAGCAGGTCTAGGGAGGTTCTCCTCCCCCCCTACTCTGCCCTGGTGAGACCACACCTGGAATACTGTGTCCAGTTTTGGGCTCCCCAATTCAAGAGACACAGGGACCTACTGGAGAAAGTCCAACGGAGAGCTACAAGGATGATTAAGGAACTTGAATATTCTCCTATGAAGAGAGACTGAGAGAACTGGGGCCGTTTAGCCTTGAAAGGAGGCAACTGAGAGGGGACCTTATTAACGCACACAAATATCTGAGGGGTGGGTGTCAAGGGGAAGGAGACAATCTCTTCTCAGTGATGCCCAGCAATAGAACAAGAAATAATGGGTTTAAGTCAGAACATTGGAAGTTCCACCCCAACATGAGGAGAAATTTCTTTACATGAAGGTGACAGAGCACTGGAACAGGCTGCCCAGAGAGGTTGTAGAGTCTCCTTCTCTGGAGACTTTCAAAACCCGCCTGGACGCATTCCTGTGTGGCTGCCCTAGGGGCTCCTGCTCCGGCAGAGGGTTGGACTAGATGATCCCTAGAGGTCCCTTCCAACCCCTAACATTCCATGATTCTATGATTCTTTATTCCTTTCTCCCATTCTTCCACCTTTTATAGAATCATAGAATGGCTTAGGTTGGAAGGGACCCTAGAGATCATCTAATCCAACCTCTCTGCTGTGCGCAAGGACGTCTGTCAACTAGACCAGGTTGCCTCATCCAACCTGACCTTGAACATCTGCAGGGAAGGCACATCCACAGCTTCTCTTTATTCCAGAGTCTCGCCACCCTCGTACTGAAGAATTTCTTCCTAAGATCCAGTCTAAATCTATTCTTCTTCAATTTAAATCTATTTCCTCTTGTCCTATGTTTGGACACTTTTGTGAAAAGTCCCTCTTCAGCCTTCTTGTAGATTCCTTTCAGATATTGGAAGACAGTTATGAGGTCCCCCTGGATTGTTCTCTTATCCAAGCTGAACAATCCCAGCTTCCTCAGCCTGTCCTCATAGCAGAGATGCTCCAGCCCCTGGAACATCTTTGTGGCCTTCTTCTGTATTAGTTCCAACAGATCTTTGTCCCTCTAAGGTGGGACACCAGAACTGGATGCAGTATTCGAGGTGAGGTCTCACAAGAGCAAAGGGAGAGAATCACGTCTCTTGATCTGCTGGCCACGCTCCTCTTGATGCATCCTAGGATACGATTGGCCTTCTGGGCTGCATGAGCGCACTGCCAGCTCATGTTGAGTTATTTCATGATGTACACATTTCATGAGCTGTTTCGTGATGTACACATCATGAAATGCCAGCCTTAGTCAGGCAAATGGAAGGACTTCTGTTTATTTAAATGGGTGCCAGGATTTTAATTAGTTTTTTAAATTTAAAAAAAACCCAACATTCCAATCCCTATGGATGCATCACTGAGGATGTCCTGCAATATCTGTAATGCTCCCTCTTACCAACACTGAAAAATGAGGTTATGTATTTTTATGCAAATACACATGCATATTACCTTTCAGAATATGCAAGAGTTAAGAAGCAGAGCAGAAGAAAAACACAACT
Source organism: Trogon surrucura (assembly GCA_020746105.1). NCBI lineage: Eukaryota > Metazoa > Chordata > Aves > Trogoniformes > Trogonidae > Trogon > Trogon surrucura. The sequence continues at coordinate 28,747,113 of CM036617.1, read as the reverse complement.
GTTTTCAACAGTGTTGTGATGATCTTTGTCTTTGCCTCCCACCTTCTCTCCCCAGAGAGAGCAGCAATAGCACATACTGCTGTTGTGACTGATTTATAGACAGATATTTTGCCCTGTGCTACCTTGTTAGCCAGCCAAAAAGAAAGGGAATTTATGCCTCCAGGAAGTCAGTGTTGGAGCTCAGGGCGTATCCTGGGAGTATCACTGGCAGAGTTAAGTGGTTGAGCAGACTGAGTGCACGGTCAGCTCCTCACAGACATGAACCTGTTGTTGGACAGGGTAGAAATGGGGACATGGCTCTGCTCTCCCCTGGGAACTGCTTTTAAGCTGAGTTGATGCAACATGTGCAGGGACCGGTTGTGCAGCATTTCTCCCTGCACCCAACCTCTTCCTTCCTCTATGCTGACCCAGACCTGTTGCCTTGGCTTCCCAAGGCCTGTCTCAAGACTGTGGGCTTTATGGGACTTCACTTTGATCCCCGTCCCTGGGCCTCATCTTGACCCAGACTCTGTTGCCCATATAGATCATTGCTGGTGAAGTGAACAGTCCCAGCCGAAAAGGCGTCGGAAACTGGACCGGAATATGACAGGAGTGCCAATAAACTATGTACACACAGTAAGGCTGTCTTAGCTGTGCTACAAGGTTGTAGTCCCAAAAAAACCCTCAGAAAATAAGAGGCCGGGTCCCAGAAAACAGTCACTGCAGTCTGTACAGGGAGGGACTCCATCTAGGGTCAGCTCAAGAGCTGGGATATTGTCACTGCTGAAAGGGTGATATTTGTAGGATGACAATAGCAAGGTGGTAAAGAAAATCAAACCCAGTCCCTCCTGTATCCCCTTCTCCAGTGTGAGGGGCTGGCTGGGGGACAGAGGACACATTAAACAGCCAGGGACAGCACACCTGCTTCTTTAAGGTCCAGCAGCTTTGGCTGGTCTCCAGTGCTCTCCAGTGACATTTGAAAGGCTGACATACTGGAAGGATGATGAAAGAAACAGCCTAGTCTTTAAGAGAAAGGCTGGCAGGTATTATTTTGATGAAGCATCTCTCAAGTGGCTGTTTTCCTTCTGTCTTCTTTCCTCCTACTCTTGTCCTCTCAGCATGTCTAACATTTGCAAGTTTGAGTTGAACTGCTGGCTAATGTCTCGCAGAACCTCCCTCAGAAGCAGAGAATAAAAGGTGGAAAAATGGGAATTACGAATTGTGTAGGTGGCTGCAGTAGGAGAGTGCTAGAGAGAGGCATACCAGGGGCAGAAATAATTCTAGGATTCATTAAAAAAAAAAAGGCATTTAGTTTGGCTCTCAATTTAAGAAAATATTTTTCTCTTAATTCCAAACAACTCATCATTCTTTGTTTATTTGTTTATTTTTGTTTCTATTGCAAGGGAGGCTAGGATGTCTTCACAAAGGTTATGACCATTGTTGAATATATATGTTGCAAGGTTGTGTTCTTACAAACTGTAAGACCTTAAGGAGTCTGAACCATTTTTTTAGTCTCTCAAATTGAGAGATCACAAGAGCTGCTGTTTCTGTGTTCACAGGTGAGGATGACTATCACAGCTCTGTGTTCAGCTGCCTTACCACTTTTCTTTACAGAGCTGGATAAATCAGTTTCTGTCTACCACAGTATTCAGCCTGGTATATTAAAATAAATGGACATGGACAGTGGAATTGAGTGCACCCTCAGCAAGTTTACTGACGACACCAAACCGTGTGGGGCAGCTGACACGCTGGAGGGTAGGGATGCCATCCAGAGGGATCTTGACAGGCTGGAGAGGTGGGCCCATGCCAACCTCATGAAGTTTAACAAGACCAAGTGCAAGGTCTTCCATCTGGGTCGGGGCAATCCCAAGCACCGATATAGGCTGGGCAGTGATTGGATGGAGAGCAGCCCTGAGGAAAAGGACTTGGGGGTACTGGTGGACGAGAAGCTCAACATGAGCCATCAGTGTGCACTTGCAGCCCAGAAAGCCGATAGTGTCCTGGACTGCATCAAGAGGTGCGTGGCCAGCAGGTCTAGGGAGGTGATTCTCTTCCTCTACTCCACTCTCGTGAGACCCCACTTGGAGTACTGCATCCAGTTCTGGAGCCCACAGCACAAGAAAGATATGGGCATGCTGGAGCATGTCCAGAGAAGGGACATGAGGATGATTAGAGGGCTGGAGCGCCTCTCTAGTGGAGACAGACTGAGAGAGTTGGGACTGCTCAGTAGAAAAGAAGGCTCCGAGGAGACCTTACTGTGGCCTTCCAGTATCTCAAGGGGGCCTACAAGAAAGCTGATGAGGCGCTTTTTAGGATGTCAGGTAGTGATAGGACTAGCGGGAATGGATTAAAGCTAGAGATGGGTTGGTTCAGATTGGATGTTAAGAAGTTCTTCCCCATGAGGGTGGTGAGACACTGGCACAGGTTGCCCAAAGGGGTGGTGGAAGGCCCATGCCTGGAAGTTTTTAAGGCCAGGCTGGATGGGGCTCTGAGCAGCCTGATCTAGTGGGAGATGTCCCTGCCCATGGCAAGGGGGTTGGAACTAGATGATCTTTAAGGTCCCTTCCAACCCTGACAATTCTATGATTCTATGATTCTGTGATTCTATGACTGCTTTTGTATTTCTTTGAAAATCATTCTGTAAATGAGCTGCTGAACTGTCCTTGCTGATGGCTCAGGGTACAATCCATTACAGTTGCTTTAAAATAAACTATTTTCATTCACGGCTCAGAGACTGCATTTGGGAATCTATCTTCACAGCTCCATATATGGCCTCAAAATGGCTCATGTCAGAACTATTCCAGTTTGGGGAGAGAGTTGGAGAGGAGAGGAATTTTAATGATATGCACTGTGGGAGCTGGATTTGTATGCTTTCTGTTATAATCTGTGCTGTTTACTTATGTTCTAGAGTTACCCTGTTAAAACAGGCTCTTGCTGTTTGCCTTCATCTGTTCACGGATGGCAGCTGATCGGTCAAATGTATTAACATGAGACAGTACTAGAGTTCAGTGTTGTTTAAATGGTGTCTGGCTGTTGCTTCAGTCCACACAAAATATTCCTTGTCCCTGATTTTTTTTTTTTTTTAAATTTCTGGTATAATAACACCTACTCTATTAATTCTGATTCTACTATGAAATAGACAGTTGAGGAAATTACTCTTTTGAAAGATTTATGTCACCTGATCATCTTTCACAGGTAGCCATCTCTGTGTGAGCAATTTTTTTTACCCTTGCCAATGAATCATGTTATATTCATTATTCCTGCTTTCTGTATTTAAAAACCTCTTTTTCATTCCCTGTTTCAAAACTCTTAGATGCAATTTAGCGAAACAACCTGACTGTTTAGACTGTAAAGTTTTCACAACTTATGTTCTAGCATCTGCTGTGGGAAACAATGATCAAAATAAAGTAGCCTGCTATCAGAGTTAGGCCTGTTTAGCATTCAAACCAGTTGATGCCTTTTGAAATAAGAATGCATGAGTTTTCATCTGATGCTTGATCAGAATGTAAATGGATACACATAAAATAAAACGTGCCTGAAAAGCATTGACAATAGTTTTACCTTATCATAACATCTTGACAGAGAAGTTCATGACAACTGAATGAAAATGTTTGAAAAAAAATGGCTACACACACAATAGCGTGATTGATCTCATGGCAGTCAGGTACTTTGAGTTGCGTAGGATCTGTGCATTAGAAACTCATTTTTTATAACACAGTAATATTTGGAGTATAGCAAATTTAAGACTGATGTAGAGACAAAGATAATTGCATTGTTGAAATCACACCTCAAAAGGACAGTCAGGAAAGACTATATTTAAAAGTCTTGTAGAACAACTTTTCAAGAGCAGGCTGTGAAATGTATGCTTTGTGATGGTCACACAGGCTCATTTTCTAGCACCTATCTTACAGTTTAAGGGAGACTTAACATTTTGTGAAAACAGAGGTAATCCAAGATCCTTGACTTCTGGCTTATCACTTGCCAGGAAGGTAGATGTGGCTTCCATGAAAGAATTTCTCATTAAAATTCCCTCATGCCATTACTCATCTGTCTTTCTGCTCACACTAGGAAGGAAAAGAACAGACAACGCAATCCATATCTTACCCAACATACATATTTGCTGATCCATAGAAATCCTCATGCTTCTGCGACACATCTGATTTGATGAACACTGTACTTGGTCCTACAACTCTGTTCCTCTTCCCGCTCCATGCTTAATTCCTTTCCTTAATGGTTTTGCTTCTATTGCTTGTTTTAGTGCCTATGCTATGAAATCAGTCACAATAATCTAATAACATCACAGTTCTGGCCCGCAAGACTCCCTCATCTCTTTCATGCATTCTTCCTTTAAACTCATTTCTTCCTGGTGTTAGCCTCAACCACAACTTTTGCACAGTATATGCTAGCTAGCTGTTCTATTTTTGTGATAGGTTATCAGCTCTCTGCCTCTGTAATAGGTCATAGTCCTCTGGAAAGCACTGTATGGTTTTATAATACTGCATGAATATTAGTGCTAACATGAAATCCCACCTTATTATGTAAGAAGTAATTGACAGTGATTCTTTTTTTTTCTTCTGCTTGCCAAGCTGCCTGCATCTTGGCTGCCACCACAGTACTCCTAACTCTTCCAGTACCACATCCAGAAATGACAGAGCAGAGGAAGATCCCTGGGAGTGCACTGACATATACCCTTGTTGCTTTGTCTTGTGCATAACTTAATTCTCTTTGTTCCAGCTCCATTACTGTTACATAAAACACATCCATGCTGTCCTTGACCTTATGTCCTCATTGACTCATTCATGACAGTGTAACTGTCTTCAACCAACTGGTCTCTTGTCTGTTTCTGCTTCCCCATGACAAAATTCTCTTTATTTTCTGTTAAGTGCCAGTTCTTTCTCAATTCTGTGCACACCTCCAACATTTCATATTTCCTCAAAGATTTTCAGAGGACACCAGGGAACCCTTTGTTGTTGATAACCACAGTCTGGCTGTTCGGTCAGCCATCCTTGTACTACCAGGCGTTTGAATCCTCTCTTACAACTCTCTACCCATACATGCTATTGACACACTAAAAATTTCACCATTCTGAGGGAGCTTCCCAATTTTGTCACAACTTTTGATTTGCTTTTGAGGGAATAATTCAGATTCAGACACTTATATGAGTCTATTGTGGAAATGCCTCACCTCTCATAGTAGATGGTTTACATTTGTAAGCAGTCCACTGAGTTGAGAAAATTTTCGTCTGGAGTAGGCACCTACATTGGTTCACCTGTAGAATTTCCTAGGCTCTATTTACTTTATTGGTGGAGCTGAAGTAGGAATGAATAGTCTTGCAGTCTGAACAGGCAATTAAGTGGATTTCAACTATGCAGATTTGATAAGTCTAGAAGCAAGATGGACACTTTATTTCACCTACTGATATTCTAGGCTAATTATGGATTTATGGATTAGCTGACAGCACATAGAACTGCTGTTGTGATGTGCTGGTCTAGATCAACTCTTTCTGAGTTCCAACACTGTATGTGCTAATGTTGATTTGATTGATGGGGTCTGAAGTTCTGGCACATGCATTAAAGAAGGAGCTGGTTTGGGATTTGCCAAGGATGAGAACTACAACTTGAACTGCATATAGCTCTCTGAGATCTCAGGGGTCGCTGTTGACTTTCACCAGCTGAGAAACTTGCATTACACTTCTCATAAATACTGTCTTTCCAAACAGACAGCAGTGACAGACACTGTTGATGAAGGGTTACAATAGTCTGTCTGACTCATAGTTAACAGACCCATCAAACAGCATATTTTTGTACAAAATGCTTATATTGTCTGATGTACAAATAGATTGAATTGTCATCCAAGTTATTAATATCCCAAAAGACCAGACACTGGGAGAAATTTACCTCTCTATACTGTTTGCTTCAGTCTGCCTGAAAATGATATCCTTTAGGACTGATATAGAATTAAATGCATTGTACTGACCCCTGTACAGGCTAGAATATAATTTATTTAGGCGTTGTCTAGATAGGGAGATAAGACATACTTCAAAATTATCATCTAATGTTTGTTACTCTTCTTGTTTCTTTAGATAATGCTAATGCCAATGTTAGCCAAGGATTATATTAGTAATTAGATTTTTTTTTTTTTTTTTTTTTTTTTTTTTTTTTTTTTTAAGTTTTGGACATTTCCCTGGTTTTCTTACAAAAAACCCCGAGATTAACAGGCCCTTACATGAGCAGTCGAATTACTGGAGCTTGGCTTGCTATGTATTATGTGCAGTGGTTAGTTTTGTGGCTATCTAATACTACCACAACCCACAAGTAACCTGTTCAGAGGACGTGAGTTCCACGTGATTGATGTAGGACAAGAAGAGATATCCACTTCACCTTTCTGTCTGCCAAGAGACACATAGTGCTTTTCTCTGCAGGTGTCCAGGCTCATGAAACTTGAAGGAACTATAAGACCTTTCCCACAGCATCAGATTTAGTTGAAGATGGATAGAGATAGAACGTGTAGGTACACAGTCACACATACATATCAAAATGGGGTGCATATTAAAATGGAATGATTGCCTAAACCTGGTTTCTTTTGTAAAACAGCCTAAATAGCCAAAATATTATCTGGAAACAACTTCTCCCATAAGTACGCACCCCAAATACTGCCTTGGTGATGAACTACTGCTCAGGTAAGAAATGGCTGGCAGGATCTGCTTCTAATGACTCAGTGCTTTATCTTCTTCAGTTTGCTATTGCTGTAAGCAACAGCAAAAAACAGAAGAGGGATGTAAGACACAGAATAAACCCCCCAGCGACTGTCAGTCATACTTCAGCCCATGAAATAGGGGAACATACAAAGAAAAATGAATCCTTTCACATTCCCAGAAGGACAGGTGAGTGAGCAGGTAGCAGCAAATAGAACAACCAAATTAAATGGCTACATTTGCTGTATTTGTAACAGAAATACATCTGGATGTACTTTTCTGATAAGATGTTTCATATTTCAATCACATCTGTTTTGCCCCCAAGAGACAAAAGAATTCTCAAATCAAATAAAATAACTAATGGTCAACATAACTGATTTTTTCCAAAACGAGCACAAACGTCTCTCAAGATATCACTGCATACTCTGTGCTTCTATACAGCACAAGGAAAACTGGAAGATATGAAAGTCTTTGAATCTCATGAGAAGAATTACTGTACATTTTGAAATTCCGTGAAAGCAGTAGTCTTGCTTGTGTCTAGGGAAAGATCTGTGACTCTTATGCTGTTTTTATTGATATGAAATACACAGAAATGATCTGTGTAATAGGCACTAGAACTCATGGTAACCCTCTAAGGTGCGTAGCATCCTTCTCATCTTCCTAGAAAATGAAGATCTTTATGTCTGGGCCAAGAAATCTTTACTTTTGCTGCTCACAGGGTAGGATGTTCAATACAAAAGGGAAAAAAAGCTTCCACATTAGGACAGTCACCTTTCCAATACTTCTCTTTCCCAGGAGGTGGGAAAGAAGAGCAATGAAGTCCACAGGAGTGCAACAAAGCCTGTGAAAGGTCTTGAGAACAAGTCCTCTGAGGTGCGGCTAAGGGAGCTGGGGTTGGCTTAGGGACGTGGTTTAGTTGTGGACCTGACACTCCTAGGTTAAGGGTTAGACTTGGTGGTTTTAGAGGTTTTTTTCAAACCTAGATTTGATGATTCTGTGAACTGTAACTCTGGTGTGCCCACAAGCAGAGGAGGTTATTGAAGCTGAGCCTTCTGCATCTGGAGGGAATTACTGTAATAATTCAGAAATTGTACAGGAGCAGCACATAACCATTGCTATATTTAAACAATGTATTTTTGTAGATTAGATATTTATAAAAAAGTGGGGGTAAACTTTAATTTTGTTTACTACTTTGAACCTTTCAGGGTTATAAATGAAAGACTAACTAAAGAGGACAGCCAGTGAAACTTGAGCATGATACAGTTGCTGAACTTCCTGGGAGAGGTTTTAGGGAAGAAATTTTCAGAACTTTACTTGATTAAAAAAAAAAAAAGAGTATATCTGGTGTTAGAGAATTTAATCTAAATTCCACTTCAGCAGCAGTTTAGGCAGCATTGTGGATCAAACCTCTTATGCTTTTCCTGTCCAGAAATGTCATATATGTAGTTACCTTATAAATGTGTACTTAACTTAAGAGTTCCAACTATGCTCCTGAACAATAAGAAAACGTTATTTCTGACAAATTATATATCCTGTCAACAGCACAGTGACACTCTAAAGAGATAACAGAAGGCAGTTATTTTATGAATATAACACTGTTCTTTACAGAATCCACACCTTCTTGTACTGCATTGAAGTCCCTCAAAAATTGTAAAATCAGTTTAGGATGAATGCTTTAGGCTGGAGTTCAAAGTAAGCACTGTGCAGTTTGTCCAAAAATTGCTTTATGGACTTCTCGATTCTGAACTAGGTTTTATTCTTCTTCTTCTCCTTCTCCTCCTCCTCCTTCTTCTTCTTCTTCTTTTTCTTCTTCTTCTTCTTCTTCTTAATATTAACTTAATTTTATTTCAAAATTTAATTTAATTTAATTTGATTTAATTTGATTTTATTTTGTTTTATTATATTTTTCTTGGTTTAATTTATTTTATTTTTCTTGGTTTATTTCTATTTATTATTTTACTACTGTTTTTATTTATTCTGAAACAGCAACCTATTCTATGTGAGAGGGGGCCCTGTCCATGGCAGGGAGATTGGATTAAATGATCTCTAAGGTCCCTGCCAACCTAAACTATTCTATAATTTAGTGATTCTATGATTTTATGATTCTATGACTCTATGACTTCAGTATCTGTAATCTACTACGGCAAACATATTTTTCTTTTGAGATGAGAACAACTATTTCATACCAATGTTGAAGGATTTTGTGTCCAGAGCTGAAGGAGTTTCCTTAAGTTTTATGAATTTAATTAGGATTGTAACCCAGACAGAGACATCTTTGGCAAAGCTTCCTCTGCCTTTTGTTCCTTATTTAGTAAATAGAGCCTGCAGAGTGTGGTGACATTGCTATCTACTCTGAAATCTTTGGCTTTGCTGTACTGAACTGGAAATGAGATGTATAGATCAAAAGAACTTTAGCAAAACAAGAAAGAGTGCTTTTGGAAAGCAACAAATAGTGGTTTTTTTTCAAACCAAGAATCTTTGCCTGTTAATAGCAGCTTTGAAGATTGCTGGAGTTTTGTGGAAAGCTTTGCAAGCTATTTTGTCAAAAAAAAAAAAATTAAAAAAATTACAAGTTTACACTGTCTTCCAAAGAAAGATAAGATTGAGCAAGCAAGAAGGTAGAGCTGTATACACACAGGAAATCTTGCTGTCAATTGGGGTGCCTTTTACATTAGGCAGGAGGTATGCAGGCTTGTATCTGTAGTGAGGTGTGCAGAGCAGCATAGTTCGTGAATAAGAACTCCAGGAACTGTGACCCCTAGTTCTGCATGGGGTAATTTTTCCTGCCAGTATTCCTAGCCGCACAGAGGTACATGATGATAGATGCACAGCCCTTCCATCTGTCCTTTGGATGTAACCGTTGATCCTTGGTGTCCTGAACATCTTCGACCAGTCCTCGTACTGACAGTCATCTCTGGGTTTTATTCTCACTTACTATGCATTTACACGCCATTAAATACAGTGATATGCAGCTCCCTATGTGGACTTAGAACTTTGGCTGGGTTTTAACTGCTCTAAATTTACAGGCTCCTACACTTTCCTCCTTCAAATCTGAGCATACTGACAGTGAGTAAGTTGCTTAGTGACCTTTTATGAATCTTTTAGAAATAGTTTGCAATAGCCAGGGTTCCCCAAATGCAGGTTTATGGTGCAAAGCACAGAGAAAATAAGACCTGTTTCCGTACTAATAAATCTAGGAATATAATGTACCACAATTTTAAGTGTCCTGCTTCTTGATGGAATGTCAGCAAGACTTTTTCTAGATTCAACAGGTCAAAAAAGCAATGACAAGGGAAGCCGTAACTGTAGGATGATCTTTCAAATCATACATCTGCATGTCCTATCCACAAAACATCTGCAAGTGCCCAGTTTAAAGCTGGAAGGAATATTTCATTTAACTGACATTTATATAACCGTGCATAGCTATTCTAAAAATACATACCTGCAGGCAACTCCATCCTACGTGTGAAATTTTTCCTGGAACTTGAAAAAAAAAGAGCAGGTTTGAAAAGAGCATATAACTTTACATGTAATCATACTGGGAGCAAGAACATGCCAAAGGAATAGCTTGATGTTACAGAATTCTGAGGGCAATAAATTCAGAAAAGCTCTGGAACATGAAATGCAGTCCTTTAGTAATATTCTATTTTTGGGTTTTTTTAGCAGTTATATATGTCTATATGGATCTATTCTTATAAAAGTAGTTCTAAAATCTTACAAAGCAGAACCAACCAGGTGATGACTCAGAGGTCTTTTGAGTGATCTATAGATCAGATTGGCCAGCAGCTACAGTTGTGAGACTAAACTATTGCTAATAATTTAGTATTGCTTTTATGCACTGACTTAAATCAACCTTTTAAAACTAAAGGCCCAGAAGACACATAGATCAACTTTAAGAAACTGAAGTCCCGATTCCCTGCCATGAGTCAGCCTAGTACCAAGGAAGAATATTTAGATGGTGAATGACTCATGAAAAATCTCTAAGGGTTGGCTTCACTCACTTAGAAATATGTGTGTAAGTGAACGCCAGAAGGCCCACGGACTGTCTGCATGCCTTAAAAATTGAGTCAGCGATCTCTGATAAGAAAACTGTATGTCATGAAATTTCAGGCTTCAATCTGAATGGATTTCCTTCTCCCCACTCCCTACATATTAACTATAAATATCTGTAGCATGTGCCAGTGGAAAGCCGGGAGAAGGGTAGAAGGAAAGAAGAAGAATTCAGATGTCTTAAGTTTTAGGATTTCTAATGCACCCTTGGTTTACCTAACCTTCCTGCAATTCACTCTTCTTTTCAGGAAATCACATTCCAGGAGATATTGTCTTCCTTGTCCTCTGATGAGATTTCTCCTAGTGGTGGAAATCAAATTAAAAAAAAAAACAACAAAACAAACCTGTGGTTGAATTAAACTCTTTCTAAGTACTGGGAAACTCCGGCAGCAGTATCTTGGGCTTAAGCACCACTTTGGAAGAGTAAATATTTTGCTTTTATAGAGCACTGGATTGCACCAGTCTCAGAGATGTGAGGTCTTCTAGGAAGACCTTCCTGTAGTAGAATCTGCAGGATTTGCAGTCTTGCTTCCCTTTCAAATTAGGTTGGTTAATCTTTATGGTACATTTATTTAAATTATTTTGTATGTTAGAGATGTAATGAAACATATGAAGACTAAGGGCCAACCAAGTGTTTAGAGCCCTAAATGCTTTGACATTTTCCATAAGGATGCATTTGAAGCATTGAAATTCGTGGTAGCAATGATGAGAGTAAAATTCTTTCTCGAATCTCTGCCAAAATGTATTTTGTGTTGGTTGAAAAAAAAAAAGTATTTACGTTATGAGAATTCACTTAGAGATACTCAAGCCTTTCACATTTACGAAACTGAAACTCCAAAATTACAAGTACCCCCACACAACTGATTGGAGTAGGCTCTGGTTCAGGCTTTGTGCAAATGCAATTTCTCCGGGAAATGCTTAAAAAAAAAAGCAATAAAGAAACAGTAGTACAATGTTTTCTAAAAATGTCTTCTGCTGCACTGTGCTACTGTACTGGTTTAAGCTCCTTTGAAAAAGCCATCCTAGAGGACTTAGGTACCAATTTCCATTATTAGTGAGGTAGGATTAGACATGCCTTCTTGTAATGAAATAATTCCATATAAATAATATTCCATTTTATTATTCCATAACAAAATAATTGCCCTAAAACCTAGGAATCTACAAGGAGCCTTGAAACTTCTTTGAAATATCAACCTCCATAATTTAAGTTACTAGATTTTTGCTTTTGTTTTTATAGAACAATAAACATGATAGTTAACCCATCTGCCTTGAATCTGTTTTATCTGTCCTAGCTCTTCTAATGCTCATGCTTTCCTACTTTTAACAATTTAATTTACCTTTTGTATTCAGTGTAATGTATCTATCTTTACTGGTTTAGGCAACAGTAGTCAAACTTCATGTGATCCTGTGGATCGGATTCCTGTGTGATTGTACACATGTACAAATGTGTGATTGTACACATGCACAAGTGAAAATGTAAGTATCCGTGTTTGGCCATCTTGCCTGGATTGCCTTTCCTGTCTAAAGGAAACAGAAGTATATAACTCAGATTACTTTCGGTGTCCATTTTAGGAAGAAATGATTCACTCCTTTTAAGGGCATCTTTCTCTCTATTGTAGATAACTACACTGCCAGCACTTAATTTTAGCATCTATCTTATGTAATATATGTGCGGTTGTTCTTCCCTGTCGTGGGATACAGCATCCTTTTTCCTTTTAATGATGGATTTTCTTCCTCTTGTCTGGCAAGAACCTTTCTTCGTGTGTGTGTGTGTTTACAAAGCTTGCCAAACATATTTTAGCGTAACAAATCTTGTAAAGTGGGGTCTTGTCAATATGAAAGGGTTTTGCCTGGGGCAGACCGTTGTAAAGCAAACAAAATTGCGAGGCTCTTTCCAGCTGCCAACCACTTGAAATTTCAAGTTCAAGAGCAACAGAAATTACTCTAAGACATCAGAGATCCCAATTTCTTAAACTGCAGAAACCATTGGATCTTGGCAGCAGGTTCCTGATAAGTGCTATTCTATGCAATGGTTTATATCTCATACACAGAAATTGCATTCAGGGACTGTATTAATGATTTAATATACATTAAAAGTTAATGACATGACCCTAAATTCTAGGACTTGTTAAAGATTTACTCCACTTGTTAAGGCTTTATTGAAAATCAGCTTTAAGGTAACATTCTTGATCATACATTGAATCATTTCATGGTGTCTGCTTGCATAGTTCTGCACCTCTTATAAGAAATCAAACAGTTCTGTACCTTGTCTGGTTTGAAGCCTGAAACCAAGAACAGTTCTTCACAGACAATAGGCAGCTTGATTATCAAGCAACCAGTCAAGTTTTAAAAGTGCCGTTATGCTTCATGACAGTACTCTTGGACCAAATCATAGGCTAACAGGCTATAAATCAAAGCAATATAGATAGAATCCCTATATAATGTTTACAAATATATAAAGAGTGAATGTCACGAGGATGGAGCCAGGCTCTTCTCGGTGACAACCAATGATAGGACAAGGGGCAATGGGCTGAAACTGGAACATAAGAGGTTCTGCTTAAACTCGAGAAGAAGCTTCTTCTCAGTGAGGGTGACAGAACACTGGAACAGGCTGCCCAGAGAGGTTGTGGAGTCTCCTTCTCTGGAGACATTCAAGACCTGCCTGGACACGTTCCTATGTAGCATTATCTAGGCATTCTTGCTCTGGCAGGGGGATTGGACTTGATGATCTTTCAAGCTCCCTTCCAATCCCTGACATTCTGTGGTTCTGTGATATACTATCTGTGTAGGTAAGGGTATAGAAGACCTGTGTTTACTAGTTGCTTTATTGTGGAGGATGACTGGATAGACTAAAAGAGAAAAATGAGAGGAATACTCTGCTGCTTTAGACCTTTGGTTGTTATGTAATTAATATGATTAGTCTTTCTATAGGAAGAGAAGAGAATATTACTGACAGTAGTTGAAAGTAGAGTAAAGTGTGATGGCAGGAAAAGTGCTGTGATCATGAGGGAACTTTAATTTTTCAGAAGCTATTACTTGGCTCATCATTTCAGCATCGCTGAGCTGCAATCATTCATTTATAGCTCTATTTGTTTCTAGGACCTTGAGGACCATGGAGCAGCTGACCTGTGGTACTGTGATGCAGGCTCTTGAGTGGGTAGATTTCAGATTGTTTTAATGTTCTTTTCTGTTTTCTGTGCATATCAGCACATATAAGAGTGATAGGAAGACAGTGCTAAAGAGTTCCTATTATCAGCACAGTTTTGTGAGATTATGAAAAAACTGTTTGCCTTTGCCTGTGGCGGCTTCCATTTTTGTACATCTCCGATTCCTCTCCTACTCCTAGGTCTAGAACATCATTTTCGGAAACTGGCCTTGCCATGAAAAAAAAACCTTTTGAGAAGCACAGATTTGATAGTAGCAATATCATCTTCCTCTGTGAAGATGAATTTTAATTTAGTATTATATTTAATTCAAATAAAGACATTCTTTAATATGTATTTTATGTTCCTAATTGCCATGAATAAGTATTTTGGGTGGTCCAGACTTTTGCGAATCCTAAGTAGCAACTAACTTTAAATCTCTAGAAATGAATATTACAAACTAAACCACAACATTCAAGGAATATATCTAAAGACAGCATGTGTGTCTGTTATTTTAATTCTGTCTGTTATTTTAGCCTTGTCTGTTATTTAATTTTGTTACAGTTGAGGTTACAGGATCTTTTTGTGGTCTGCTTCTCACAAAATATGCCCATGTATTTAAATGTAATCTACATAAAACCCTTTAGAATTCTCATGTTTATGTTAGGGATAAATTTTTCATGTATAGACATACATGTCAGTTTCTTGTAGTGATTAAAACATTCAGTGGACACATGAATTAGTCTCTAAAATTCATATTCTTTCTAAATTAAGTTTGCAAAAGGTTGATAACTCAGTTTGCTGATGGCATGCAATTTTTGTGTTCTCCATTCAGATGTTAATTTTGTTGCTTGGTGTTAATATTTAGTGAAGCAAAAAAACCACAGCATCCTCCAGTCTTGCATGGTTGTTGCCAGAGTGGAGTGTGAAGGCAGTGGAATTTCTTCACGGAGATAAACAGTTTTTTCCAGAATCAGAATTATTTTAAAATACATCACCAAACACAGACACCACAGAGGATGCAGAACAGGTTTCCAGAAAGCCATGGTCAAACACCTCTGGGGCTGAGCTTCAGAAAAGGCTTCCGAAACAAAGCAATTTCATTTAGGGACTGTAATTACTGGATATCAAAAGGTTTTTCAGATAAGAGATTTTCTGAACATTTTGAAAAAAAATAATAAAAAAAAGAGGAATCTTCCACTGGTTTAGGAACTAGGTGTTTTAAATTTAAACTACAGCTCTGTGATGTGTTTAGTAACTATAATAAAGGGATTTCTTGACACTGATTTGGCCTTCAGTCTGATGGTTTGGCTAAGTGTATGTTAATGAAAATATTTATTCTTTGGAACAAGTGAACTTTAAGAAAGTTATTTTTAGTCTAGGTAATGATATACTAGCTGCACAATTACACATGCAGATGTTTGCTGTTCTAAATGCCAGTAAGTCTATAAACATGTCACGTTTCTCCCTTGTCTGTCCACTTGCAGACAGATTTCTCAAGGCAAGATGATCTGTCATATTGATCTGTAGTAAGATCTGAAACAGAGTGAATCAATGCTGTTACACACAGAAGAGGTAAATGCAAGCAATCATGTGAGACATCAAAAGAAAGCAATACCTGGAAATCAGAAGCATGATTATTAGTTTGCGGGTGAACTTAGATGGGAGAAAGGGATGAAATGTGAAGGCAGGCCAAAATCAAATAGATGAACACATCAGACTTAAACATTTTGCTCAAGTGCTAGTTAAAGGTCTGGAAAAAGAAAGAGACTTAAGCTCAATTCCAACACCACCCTTGCGGAGTAGATGGGAACCTGATCTCCACTCAGTGAAATGAAGTTGTCCCAAGTGTTAGTAGTGGGGGGTTCCTTGCCTCTTCCTCTCATGAGTGGAAACCAGCTTGGGTAGGGATGGCAATTCTTAGACTTTTCATATCAAACCTTAGTGGTTAGGGCTCTTAATTGCGCTTTTCCTTGGAACGTAACTCAGAGAGGGGAAGATGTGGGTGTCCCAAATCCTTGATTATCTTTTAGGATTCTTCATGCAGTGGCCACATAAAATCTTTAAGTTGTCCTAAGAGGAACTGGAACTGCATCTCTAAGTATTGTTTGTTGAGTGTCTCAAACTTAGAGGATCAGGATCAGGTTGTTTTCTTCCTTGTCCCATTTTTTTAATATTTTATTGTTTTTTAAGTTTTAGTTGTAGAGGTGCAGAAGAGTATGAGTAGTAACTCCTCACATCACCTCACATCAAGTCACTCCCAAAAACCAGAGTGGAGCAACAAGTTCTGCAGACCCTTCTCGCCTCCAACATTTTGGCTGTGGGAACTCATGACCAGCTCTGACACAGCGTGGCTGTAACCTTGGGTCCGGCTACTGGAGAGAACTATGTGAGAAAGAGCCAGGAGAAGTTTCGTTGGGGTTTTCTCTGGGCTCAGAAGCTGCATTTGGGCTCAGACCTGGCTCACAGTCCTTGCCCACAGCCTGTGCCCAACCTCGTGCCATGCTAACCTGATGTTGACTTCCCATCACCGCAGACGTGCTCCACCATCACTTCTCTGGCAATTGGGGCCATTGGCTGCTCCTGCTTGTCATTGCCAGACCTACTCTCTTACTCTCGGTTGGGTACCATGGGATGGAGCCTTTTGCTGAGAGCCTTTGCCCTTCCTGCCTTGTTGTCCTTCAGCTCCAGGCTCACTTTCCCTTGCAGAGCAGCCCCAATACTGCAGCTCCCGGAGCGATGGTGGCCGAGTACTTACCCACATGATGAGAACTGGCTAAATTATGTATATTCAGACTGACAGGGTCATAAGTTTCAAAGAGTCCATTTCCAGGAAAGTGCCCCATCCACTACGATCTTTACTCACAAAAAAAAAGTCAGCAGGCAGCTCCCCTTCCTCCTTTGAAAAGGAAGTCTTAGGATAAAGGCATAAACTTTGGAGTGAGTTTGAGAATGAAACCTCTGACAGAAAAAAATAGGCAGGTGGTCCTTCAAAGGATCCTGTGCTGCTTCTTCTCCTCTCCTCGCATGCTGTTTTTGTCCTAGTGAACTCCAGCATTGGTCCTACTTCCCCATCTTAGATCTAAGGATTTTAGGTGCTATTGTGAAACCTACCACCTCCATGGTCTCATTTGTTCAGTCCTTGTACAAGCTTCACAACACCTGGGCAATCAGGACATCAGAGACCAAAGAGTTTCGGAAGAGATGAGATTAGGAATGTCTTTTTATTACGATGAGAGTACTAAAAGTTTTCTATGCCTAGGAGACAGTGACAGCCACCATTTCTTTCCTTTCTCTTGCAGAGATGGAAAATTGTTCATTGGAAAACAGTAAAGATACTGCCCTTGTGTAAAGCAGGTCTTGGCAGTACTGAGATATCACCATCACATTTGTGACTGGTTGCCACCCAAAAATCTGGCTCAACTAGAAGCAAGGACATGTACGTCTGGCCAAGTGATATTTAAAGTCACTGTCTGTTAGCAGCTCAGGTGATAGAGAAGGCTAGACTCTAACATAAGGCACAAAGCAGTGCAAAAGGGAGTATTCTCTGTGACCAGATCCGGAGAGGGAAACTAATTTATTATCACAAGTTCAGAACTCACTTGCTGTGTTTAGTTGAAGATCATATATGCAACAGTTCACACTCAGCAGATTCTGAAATAATTCCCATATGTCTCTAAATCCTATCAGCAAAACATATATATAATCTGGATTTAAAATGTTAATTGTAACAGATAAAGTAGGGATTAATTTTTATATTGTCTTAGTAACCACTGTTCTATGGATTTTATTTGGTTTGGCTTCTCTTTCTTTTGACAGGCTTTACATTTGAAGTATTATTCTATTTTTTAATAAATTTAATTTTTAAAATTTTTTTCATGCACTACTTTTTCAGTCAGCACAGCTGTGGATCCTGGAACACAAAAAAAGATATTGCAAGGTTAGAAACAGACAAGAAAGAAACTTATGTACTGTGTTCTTCATGGCATCTCTGCCAAATCAAACTCTTCTGAGACTATCTTTTCACATCAAACCAGAAAAAAAGACTGGAAAAATGCCAAAGAAGCACAGGTCTCTTTGGCAGCCCTGGTGATATGATACAGCTTTGTTCATACGCCCTGTTGAATAACTCTTTTCAGCTCCTTCTGCGGATGTTACCAAATTTCAAGGAATAAAATCTCAAGGCAAGTCAGTACAGAAGAGTGAAAATAGAATATATGTTCACTTTTTACTTGCCAACAGAGAAAAATACTCACTGGCAAAACCAATGACATTTTTACACAACATTCAGACTTTAATCTGCAAAGAAGGCTGTGCGAGCAACAGGGCTTCAAACACCACAAAAGAATAAACACTTCATTTCTCTACATATATCCTCCCTTCCCTTCTGCAAAGTCAACAAGGGAGTAGCACTAACGAGAAAACAGTCTTTGCAGTATTAGGCAGCACAGAGATTTCCAGACTAGACTCCCTGCTTTGTTTCACTGAAGCAGAGATACTGAAATTCATACTGACTGAAGGGCTGGGTTTCAGTCAGGTCAGGTAGCTTACGGATCTACATCACAACAAATCCCAGATAAAATTATGTTTCTTCCAGAATTAAATGTGAGGTGAACCCATTTTAACATATCTGGTTGGGGGAGCGTTCTGCATTTGAGAATGGAAAGGAGAAGCAGAGCTTCAGTAAGATAATGTGTTCACCATGCATCCTCAGAAACTAAGGGATAATTAAATTAATCTTAGGTCTGCTTCGTACTATTTGCAATGGTATGGATAATGCAAATGGCTGTGTCATTGCACACTGCATTGAGATACTACTTTTCACACTTCCCCTGCACTACATTTTGCTTAATATATTGCCATTTACATTAACCATAATGTTGCATCACACTCAGAACTAGAGAAATATTTTTCTTTTTTACATCATAGTGAACATTTGCATATGAATATTTATAAATAATGTCTGAAGGACTTCCAATGACCAAAAGTCTCTGGTAATAGCATCAAACAAATTTGAAGAAAACCTATTTAAAGTAGAAGTGAAACACACTATATCATAAAATGACAGAATCATAGAATCATAGCATCATAGCATATCGGGCTGGAACCTCACCTGGAGTGCGGCATCCAGTTCTGGAGCCCACAGCACAAGAAAGACATGGACGTGCTGGAGCGTGTCCAGAGAAGGGCCACGAGGATGATCAGAGGGCTGGAGCACCTCTCCAGTGGAGACAGACTGAGAGAGTTGGGGCTGTTCAGTCTGCAGAAAAGAAGGCTCCAAGGAGACCTTATTGTTGCCTTCCAGTATCTCAAGTGAGCCTACAAGAGAGCTGGTGAGGGGCTTTTTAGGATGTCGGGTAGTGATAGGACTAGAGGGAATGGATTAAAGCTAGAGATGGGTTGGTTCAGATTGGACGTTAGGAAGAAGTTCTTCCCCATGAGGGTGGTGAGACACTGGCAGAGGTTGCCCAGAGAGGTGGTGGAAGGCCCATCCCTGGAAGTTTTTAAGGCCAGGCTGGATGGGGCTCTGAGAAGCGTGATCTAGTGGGAGATGTCCCTGCCCATGGCACGGGGTTTGGAAAAAGATGATCTTTAAGATCCCTTCCAACCCTGACAATTCTATGATTCTATGAAGGATCAACTCATCCAAGTTTTCTGGGCAAAAGCACAATCTAGACAAGATGGCCCAGCAACCTGCCCAGCAGAATCTGCAAAATGTCCAAAGTTGGGGAATCCACCACTTCCTTGGGGAGATTATTCCAACAGCTGATTGTTCTTATTGTGAAAAAAAGTTCCTCCCGTGTCCAGTTGGAATCTCCCCAGAAGTAAATAGTAGGCACAATCATACTTCTATCAAAGTACATCATACTGTATACATCTGTATTGTGAACGCAACTTTTGCTGTTCTGTCTTTAACAAACATAACATTCCATTGGTAATTGTTTTTATGCTAAGATGAACTATCTCAAAATAAACATGCAATAACTGCAATCATGTATCTTTTTCTTCAAGTTCCATTTATACTTTAAAAATATGCCTCTCGACACACAAAGAGACATAAGACATAATTTTCTATTAATAGATGTAAGTTATTTTTGCCTTTATTGAATGAACTGTTGAATGTGATTTAATGATTACTAAATGAAAATTAGAAGAGTTCCAGTGATATGCCACTATCAACATATTCTCTTTGACATGTTCATATAATTGGTGATCATGCATATCCTGAAAATGAATAGTCTTATGTTCCTTTCTGACATATAATTACTGATTTGACATGTAAAATTTACAAAAAAACCCTCAATACATAACAAGTAAAAAACATAGGGCTTGTACCAGTTCTTGCCATGTTGTATGTCCCAGTTCCTTTTCCTTGTCTACTCACTTGTCAGCACTGCTGATTTCTTCTAAATTAAATTATGAGGTATTTGACATGTGAAACATGATCCTACTGTCTGCAATTAACTGAACTCCTGTATAAATTGTGGATCTGGTCTGAAGTAGGAAGACATCAAATAGTTGAGGATAGTAATGTATTTGTGTGGTTTATTAGATTGCTGGGTGTGTATTCATAAGACCACTGTTAGAGCTAGAAAGCATCTGTTGAAATCAAAGGCAAATATCCTTTATTTTCCAAGTGAAAGCAGCTTGAAGTCTAATAAGGAAATGGTTTTATATTCTAAGATACATCCATTACATTGTGCTATCCTGCCTCTAGGGAGCAAGTCCACTGGCCATTACTCTGCTGAAGACAGATTGAAGTCTGAGGGGAAAAAACCCACACTGTTTCAATGTTTCTGGCCACAGAAATTTCAAATTTCCATGCTTGCTTTCTTTTTTCTTTTCTTTTCTTTTCTTTTCTTTTCTTTTCTTTTCTTTTCTTTTCTTTTCTTTTCTTTTCTTTTCTTTTCTTTTCTTTTCTTTTCTTTTCTTTTCTTTTCTTTTCTTTTTTTTCTTCTCTTCTCTTCTCTTCTCTTCTCTTCTCTTCTCTTCTCTTCTCTTCTCTTCTCTTCTCTTCTCTTCTCTTCTCTTCTCTTCTCTTCTCTTCTCTTCTCTTTCTTCTCTTCTCTTCTCTTCTCTTCTCTTCTCTTCTCTTCTCTTCTCTTTCATCCATATTTAGGAAAAAACAGCAGTTCTAACGGCCCCCGATGCAAACAGGCTGAGTTGATAAGAATAATACTCCCAATTGCTTAAAAATTATGAAATACTTACTATCAAACTGTTTTTCGGAAAGACGATTATTTGAGAAAAGTCACATCTCATAAATATAAGAGTGCAATCATTCTTACTGCCACTATTGCTTTCTTCTTTGGACAGTAATAAATTTGGCCAAAATAAAATCATAGAATCATAGAATCATAGAATCACAGAATGTTAGGGATTGGAAGGGACCTCGAAAGATCATCAAGTCCAATCCCCCTGCCAGAGCAGGAATGCCTAGACTATGCCACACAGGAACGTGTCCAGGCAGGTCTTGAATGTCTCCAGAGAAGGAGACTCCACAGCCTCTCTGGGCAGCCTGTTCCAGTGCTCCGTCACCCTCACTGAGAAGAAGTTTCTTCTCGAGTTTAAGCGGAACCTCTTATGTTCCAGTTTCAGCCCATTACCCCTTGTCCTATCAGTGGTTGTCACCGAGAAGAGCCTGGCTCCATCCTGGTGACACTCACCCTTGATGTATTTGTAAACATTAATGAGGTCAAAATAAAATTAAATTATTATTTTTAGTTTATTGAAGCCATTTAACTGTGAAGAGAGAGAATATATAAAACTTGCTTTTCCAGTCCAGTGTTTTGGTCAATCAACGTAGAAAAGGGTTTTCAAGGATTTTCAATTTGCATTTTAAAATCAAGATTTTAGTTCCTAGGGGAATATGAACTGTGTTAACAAGAACTGAATTTTCATAAATCATATCAGATTTGTAGATTACTAATAGCTAAGAAATGAATGGATTTCTCTGAAAGAAATTATTTTCAAAGCCTTTATGGAATATTTTGTGTTTTCAAGGCGTGTGGTTTACATGTGGTTACAAGCCCAGAAGATAATATAGAAGAGAATACACTGATCTCACACAGATTTCAGTAAGAGAGTTCCATCATTTACAGTGAAATGTTTCTCATATGCACCAAAGCGAGAGGTGAACCAGGGTGGATTTTCTAAATCCTTAATTGCTCATCGTCGGCCTCCCGGTACTTCTGTTCCTTCCTGTCTAGTCAAGCATCTGCTACCAGAACAAGCTCCAAGCATTAATGAATCATATATTTTTTGTATTATATCCAGGATTTTCATCCCTAAGCTTTTGACTTTTTCCTCTCTGGTTTTATTCCACCTTCTTGTCTAACACGCACTTGCTGCTTTTGTCTGAAAAAGACTGTAAGATGCTTGGTAGAATGATGGTAAAAATTAGAAAGAAGAAAACCTAGCACGTAAGGATGATAGATTTTGAAAAAGTTATTAAGAAGAAAAAAAAAGAAAAAAAATTTAAAAATCACAAAATCTATACACCTAGGAGCAGACACAACACAGGTAATGAATGTTAATTAACTTTATGACTTCTGGTGGGCTGCTCTCAAAGTCAAATGACAGAACTGTACAGCTTCCGTCTGTGAGACCCTGGTTGCATGCATATGCCTACCTGGTCATGGCCTTGTGATATAAGATCTAATTATGTATTCAGGCCCTTGCATTTCAGTGGGGAATATTAAAAGTTTGGGGAACAGATCTAAGCATATTTTTCTTTCTTTGCAATTTTTAGAAGCACAAATATTCATAAAATCATCTTAAAAATTGAAAAAATACTTAATGTCAAAATGTCTTGTTTAATTTTTTGTAATTCTTGTTTAAACATATTTTTTTTTTAAATAGAATTTTTCTGAAGATTGACCAAGCTTTTATGTTACTTTATGCTTTACTGTATTTTTTGAAGAGGCGTGTACTTAAAATATTTAGTAGTGCATGGAAACGAAAATCAAAGAGAAAATCTGATATAAAACCAATATCTTCTTCTCTTAATTTTTCCAGTTTGGTTATGAAAATAGAAGACAACCTTGTGATTCATACAGCTGTGGATTCTGTTTACAGAGAGAACAGAGGAGCAAGTGTTTTGCACGGTTGTGCAAGAAATAGGAATGAGAGGGCAAAGGTTTCTGTCTTGAATTACGTGGACCATGTCCTGGAACTCCTTTTTCATCAGTTGACCATCTGGCTCATAAAATTTCACAGAAGATAAGCAAAATGTTTTTGCAAATTGTAACATCTCCCTCTGCTATATTTTGGCTCACTGGGAGTACAATGGATTGATTTATTTGTTTTAATACTGAATTATTAACAAATTAGTAGATATTGTGACCAAAATCGGTTTAAGATTATTAAATATGCATTGAATGTATATGGAACCAGAAAATGAACTCATTGGCAACATCTAGCTTGAATCACTATTCTGAATTTAGACACCACAGAAATCAGAGAAATCTATTTAAGTACTCTCATGAGTAAATTGCATATGGTTTTTAGATTCCTGAACTTATGTCCCTTAAAAATAGCAATATGCTTGGGCTTCCTGAATCTGTCTGAAATGGAAATGAGTGTAATATGTAGTAAAACGTGCTGTATAGTGAGATCTGAATCTTGCTTTGACATGAACTTTGATTTAAAACATCTTAGTGAGAAATGGGTGTTTAAACAAACACATCCCAGTGTAAGAAAAAGAATCTGTAAATAACATGTAGAAATAAAATCAATATATATAAATAGAAGTTTTATGTAATACTTTACACAAATATTTCTTTCAAAGATAATTGTGCTGAATGACTCATGAACACTCGTATTTCGTGATTTACTGATTGACTGTTATTAAACTCTGTACATTTGGTTACAGTGGACCTTTCATCTCATCTATCTTATATCTTGAAGGTACAGTCCAGTGTTTACTTTGGATATACAATATGATTAAACATGTTTGACATACAGTCCAAACATTCCATGAAAGACAATCTTTTTAGATTGTGGTAGGTAATTTTGCTGCTACGTGTTGTGATGCAGACTTATAATTGAAGGATGTGAAACAGTGTGGAGGGGATGCACTTGGATTACAAGGAAGTAATCTTTGTGATAAAGTATCTTGTGGAAGGTTCCATGAAACTTCAGAAATTACCTGGAAGCAATTATCTTCACAATTTTGGGGTTTTGCGGGTGAGTGTGTGTTGGAAGAGAGAGTAAGACTGAATTTTCCTACTTTACCTGTTTTCAGAAATAACTTGTATTTTCAGGACAATGTGTTGAAAAAAATGAGGTTAAAATTTCCATAGGTTTTTGTTTTTTTTTTTTTTTTAAGTCTAACTTTGTTCCCTCTATATTCTAAAATAAGCATTTTAGCACTGATCTCAAGGAGCATGACATCATGACATATGTGTGCTTTTGAATATTGTTTCTTAGCTAATTTAAGAGAAAAATCATCATAGTTTTTATGTATTTGAAGTAACTCAGAGGACAAAGAACTCATATAGTGTCATCCACCTGGAGAAGACATAGGTCAGTAAAATGAAGATAAAATTACCAACTAAATATAGATATTTTCTTTCTTCAATGTAAAACTGAAGATCCTGATAACTAATACAGTGAAATTTTCAGATGGATATAGGAACTGTAGTGCAATTACAAGATTTATATTTTATCTGTGAAAAGAGTGGGCTGCTGTGCAGTTAGTTACCAGGGAAGGGTGGGTGAAAAAAACCACTACAGAACAGAATTTCTTTGAGGTTGAAAACACTTGCTGTGCAATAAGAACGATCACTGGAAGAAATTACTATGGACTGTAATGCAGCTGAAAGAGATCACCTTGTACTTGTGAGATGCAAATAAACAATACATAAGGCAGAAATTAGATGGCAAAATCTGATGTTTATTCAAGTACACGGTGATATTTTCAGTAGTTTCTGCTACCCAAATCATTTATCTGGGCCATTATTTAATCTGCATATATGTTCCAAGTGATATTATCTTCTTTGTATAGTTTAATGGCATCGTTTGAGTGCTCTGGAAAATGAGGGATTCTGGGTCTTACCTATGCAAGAGAAAAAGAAGATTCCATATGCAAATGTAGCATTGAAAGTGGCCTGGCAATTATCTTGAAAGAAGAATCTCATTTAAAAAAAAATAAAAAAGGTGAAATGAAGTTGTAGTTTTTAATCTTGACTTCAAATCCATATTATTAAAGCTGAGGTGAAAAAATATTTGATTTAAAGAATGTGTTCCATCAAGGCTTGAGGGGGGAAGTTTTTTATTATGGATGAGATTCCTTTTGTTTCATGACAAACCTAACAGGCCTAATATTTAGCAGTATTTCAGGGAAGGAAGAAAAATGGAAGTAAAGCTGAAATCTTAAATGTCCATGTTAGCTATTTATGATATCTATATATTTACATTTTGTTAAATCTGTGTTCTGAAAATGAACTACTCACTTTTAATTCTGAACATTCTCTCTGCCATGAACAGCTATGATAATGCACCTTTCTGGGTACAAATACTGCAAGGGATATCTGAACTGGCAAAATAAAACACTTTATTATAAAAGTTAAAAAAGCAACATTAACCTATTGTTCCACATCACATACCTGAATATATATGACAATTTTAAAGCTCTGTATTATTCAAATTTATATAACACCAATTTCTTTAACATTGAAAAATTAATTCCGAGGAAGAATTTCCTAGAAATGTGCAATAGACTAATTCTCTCTAATTATGACTTTGAAGTGTACGGAAGGAAAAACCCATTGAGAGTTTTGGTTGCACATCACATAAACTTTTTCTGCAACCTTTACGGATTTGTAGTAAATTTTGTGTTTCTCATTCTCGAATCAAAGTGGGAAAATATGTAACATATGCCCATCTGAATGACTTGATGTTTATGCAGTATGTCATATGTCATAATGGGCAGCCATAAATAAATTGCTTCTGAAAAAAATCTGGATAAGGCTAAGGGCCAGATCCAAAAAAGAACTTATGTGCCTTGAGAAAGACTTGGCAGAATTCAGGCCTCTAATGTTCCTGAGAACTGCTAAGCAGCATCAGCTTAACCCTAGAGATGCTTAAAGAATATACTATTATTTTTGAATGCTACATTTCACCAGATACTATAGCCTGCTTCTGTGTATCCCCAGACTTGTCCCAATTTGACTTAACCGCTGGGCTGAATTAAGCTCTTACGCTTTAGTACATGGTGTCTGCACCATAAAATGTCTCTGAACGCTTCAAGCTAGAAAAATAACCAATGCCTCTCTTTCAGGGAAAGCACCTGGCCCAGGATAATGTTTCTTCATGCTCTCTTTTCTGTCCCAAGTCATGTTTTCAAGTAGTGTCTTAGTTTCAGAGGAAAGTGAGGAAAATAGTAGCTTAGTGAAGAGATCAGTCAGTGGGGAGGGAAGAAAAGTAGACTAAAAATATTTCAGAGAGCAGAGGGAATCCGTGCTGCTCTGCCCTTCTTGTCTGAGTGCTGTAACACCTGAGATACTGTGGAAAAGACAGCTGTGACATTTCAGACCAGGTTTTAAAAGAATGACCTTTGATTCATTTGAAAACGAAACAAGTATGTTTTAAGCTCCACAAGAGAGGTCCGAGGGTGAATACCAAGGCAAGTAAAATGTTTCATCACAGTCCTGACTATCACACGTTGAGCGGGAAGACTGGTGGCCCACCTGCCGGTTCCAAGGCAGCCAGATCCAATTAACTACCAAAAAATGCCCATGTGGATGCAAGACCCCATTTTATTGGTTGGGAAATGTCTTTTTTTTTTTTGGCATTGGAAAGACTAGCATTTTAGTTTTTCACCCCCCTGTCATCTAGGATCTAATGGCAAGCATTGATTCAGAGCTTTGTCTTGGTTCACCACCTTTAACAGAACCTATAAAATTGGCATGCTATTTCATGTTAACCCTTCTTCTCAATGGCATTTTTTCTTCCTTAATCATGCTGGCACCTCAAAGAACATTTTTTTTTTTCCTGGATTTTAGTCATAATGTAAGTGCAAGGAATTTGACACACTGCTTTTTTGAGAAAGTTTATTCCATCTCCCAGTTCTTCCAGTGCCTTACAATCTTTGGAGGTAATAGTGAATGTGTACAAGATGGCTGTACCACCCTAAGGAAATAAACAAGAATGCAAAATTGAGCCTTTCTATTACATTTTTTTTTGTGGCATTTTGTCTGTCTGAAGTCCTGGCAACCAGAACTGCATGCCAGATGACTTCAGAACAGCACCTTGTCACAACATAAGATTTATCAGGAACAAATCAGCTTCACCTCAAATTGCTTTTCCCCACTCTTGTCTCCTGTACACCTGCATTAATGGAGTTTTCTCCAGTTGGCATATTAGTTTTTACAGACCAAATTCGTTTATGAAAATTATACAAATCATGTGAATCAAACTACTAGTTCCATTTTGTCTGTCTAGTATGTGTCAGGAGAAATAGATTGTAAGGTATGTAAGGGACTTAGTATTGGTAAGATATGCTTACATTGACAGATAGGGTGTCATCTCATCTATGTTCCCCATGTGTTGCCTGATCTAGTCGAGAGGTGGCGTCTCTGCCCATGACATGGAGGTTGGATTAAAATGATCTCTTAAGGTCCGTTCCAGCCTAGGTCATTCTATGATGATGATGGTGATGATGTTTAGACAAAATTACTTGCAATATACTTATCTGACTTAATCAACATAATGCTTCCAATACAGAGAAACAGGTTCATGAGGGTACTGGTCATCTCATTGGTTTTAAATTTAATTTAGAATGAAATTACTGCCTATCCTTTGGCTACACAGGGAATTCAGGAAATTTAGGAAGACTCCTTGAGATTTCAATATCTACTTCACAGGCATTTTAAACTGTCTCTGCACCCATCTGTACAAAAGAGATGCCTGAGCACACCACACTCATGAACACTAGACTATTTAGTGTGATAGAAAAGTATAAAATATTTTAAAGATCAAAGCTTTATCTAGTCAGAAGTTTATATTTGTATAAATCTCGTTTAATATCCTTTTCTGAACTGTATGGAAGCAACAGTTAGATGATGAAAATAAGAGCTTTCTTTTCTGAAGGGAACATAATCACTTCCTCTCCTCTCCTCTCCTCTCCTCTCCTCTCCTCTCCTCTCCTCTCCTCTCCTCTCCTCTCCTCTCCTCTCCTCTCCTCTCCTCTCCTCTCCTCTCCTCTCCTCTCCTCTCCTCTCCTCTCCTCTCCTCTCCTCTGTTGCCAATTTATGTGAATATTACAATAAATCAATCTCAAAAGTACTTTTAAAGCAGTTCATTATTTCTTAAGCACTCAGCAAACATCTGGGTGTCAAGAGATATTTCACAAAGCACTACAGATACGGAGGTGATAATACCTGATCACAAATAAGTATGAAGAATATAATTTTAGTATTTGAATTACCTCTAAATTGTAGGTACCTTTTCCTGATGCCAAACTACTGTGCAGTGAAGTCAATGAAGTGAATGAATTTCTGTCTGCTAATGAAATCCTACTGCAAATCTAAGCAATATTAAACAAAATCTTTACAGAATGTCTCATAATACACAACATAAATGAATATATATATGAGCATGTCATGCAAATTTATGCAGAAAAAGACAAAACTATAATGCATTTGCTCAAAAGCAGTCATTACTAGTCTATTCAAAAGAAACTGATTAATTTGGGGTACTAGTTCACAAATACAGAATGATGAACCTTTGACAGATAAAGCAAAACCACACCCAAGTAAAAGAAAAATAGTTTAATGGGCAGTTTCCTATTAAGCCCCAGTTTGTGATACCTGGAAATGGCTGAGACAAGCATTATATTTAAATATTACAGGCATTCTAGGCTCAAATTTTCAAAGATAGCCTTTCAATTCTGTGTTCAAATTCACTCAGCTCTCTACAGGTCATTGAGTTAGAATATTGAAAGATTTCATGTTGACTCTGTTTCCTGGAGATTAAACTGTTCTACTTGGATACGTATATATAAGCATATATGTATATATATATATATATACACACAGATGTATCAGCTAGGGAATTAGAGTTCTCTGTGGTGGGAAAGATTAGAAGACTGGTAGATCAAAGTAGTTTTGAACTCTAAAATAAACCTCTTCAAGTCTGAAATTCCTTAACAACATACTCTATGCTAACAGTTCTTATGCATTTCCTGTCATTATCACTATGCAATCAAAGCAGCCAGCCCTTACCAGTCAAATCCTACAACACCTTGGGACTAATCCCTTATTGTTAACACTGATGGCTATAGCCCATGAAGGTCTTAATTGCTGAGGTCAAGATGATCAGGTTCACACGCACATCAGTAAGAAAAGCTAGAATTGAAGTCAGTAAGTGTATAGGTGGGTGCTGAGCTCCACTTAATGCTCTCAAATTCCAGATCTTGGTCTTTTGTAAGGTGTTTGACTTTCTGAAGTGTGACCAACCTTTGGCTTCCACCCTGGACTATGTGCTGCACAATACTTCGGGCAGGGAGAATAGTATTCCCAAGTCGCGACAGATACCTCATTCTCATGTGAGCTGTTTTACGCTTTGTTTCTTTTTCCCCACCTCTCATGGTTGTGCTTTTTCAGTGTCTAATAGTTGATCATCAGCGAGTTGTCATTCTTAGCTGTCTCCTTGCAACCTGTGCTCATTTTTTAAAAGCCTTTGCTGTTATTCCAGGATTAAAGTGTACATCTTAACAAGAAAAGTGTACATCTTAACAAGAAAAACGTGGTATCAAGGTCTCCCTCCTACAGCAATTTCTTGTAACAAGTTGTTAAAAAGCTTTAAGCCCAGGACCGGGGCCTTGCAAAATAATCATAAAGCACAGTTAGAATAAGATCTATTAGTGGCATGGCAATATTTGTTTTACGAGCTTGTGCGGTTATGTTACCTTAATGTGCTTGTCTTTGTGTTCAAAACAAGTTAATATTAAAGTCTGTGCAGTGTTGTATATTTATGGGTAAAACAACCATTGTTGTAGCTGCACAATTATTGTAAAGGGAGTTTTCTTATCCTTATTGAGTCTTATGTACTGCTGTGCTCAGTTTTATGCATCTTTTACCACTCAGGCTACAGAGCAAGAGAGAGGTAAGAGAGCTAAAGTGGCTGTAAAAAACCAGGCAGTTGTTCCTGCATGCACACATAGGCTTGGTTTTTTTTGAATACCCTGACTACAGTAATGCAGTGAATTTTTTGGGAGGGAGAGAATCATTCTCCTTCCATCCCAGATTTTCTGAGAATCATAACGCTGGAAGGATAAGACTAGTTGTGAAAAAGAGCTGATAGAACTGGGATTTTCACAAATAGGACTACTGTGTATCCAAGCATACATGTATATACACATCTAAGTTTTTTCACCTTTAAAGTCATGGGACATAATATAAGGCATCGTATAGTTTAAGAAGTTTGGGGTGTTCATTTCCCTAGTCAAATCTGAGGTGTCTGTGGGCAAACAAGCTTTGTGGCACAAACTGAAAACTCAAAGAATGAGATGAAGCAGTCAACCATTTCTAAACTGTCAGCTTCATTCATTTGTATAAAGAAAAGGGACTACCAAGATATGATAAATTATTGGTGTTGTACAGAAGCAGCTGAATTATCTCCCAAGCTCACTTCTGCCTGTCTGCCAGGAAATCTGTTCTGTTGCTCTTATCTGGAAATGTACTACATTTATGTCACAAATATATTTGTTTGAGAATATGTTCAGGTGGGTTGAATAGGCTAAAAGAATCCTATAAGAATGGACTACATACAGATGATGGGTATGTCTTAATGGCAGTGACTAATAATCAGACTTTCCCACTGCAACTTTCTCTAGAGCCTCCTTTTTCATATAAATTTGTATCTTTGTTCACCTCTGTGAAGTATCTCTGTGTAACTTGATAGATTGTTAATGCTAAACCTATTCCAACAGAGTGTAATTAAAGACTGTGGTCTGCACCTTTAGTTAAGAGCAAACACAATGGTGGTTCCAACCTTTACTTGTACCCTAAGGGGTACAAGTCATAATGTCTGAATAGATTCTTTTTTAAGCAAATATGACATTTTAGTTTGACATATAATTTATTCACATGGTTTAGAAAACACATGTAACACTACAACCAGAACTCAGTAGGGTAGCCCAAAAGTAAAGCTAAGTAAGAAAAAAAAAAAGTGTACTGTTCAAAAGTCTTTCTTCTTATCTCAAAAGTGGGTGGACTGGAAAATATATATTAAAAAAAAAGTAAATATGAAGTATTACTTTTTGTTTTGAGTGCAAATAAATCACTTTTTCCCTAAAATAACTTTCAATCACCTAAATGTAAGATGTCATAAGAAACTCTTGTCAAATAAGTACAAAAGAATATTTCTGAAAAGTTTTACGTACAATATTCGTACATACTTAAAAATAGTTTGAAAGACATAATACTGAGGAAAATACAGTGCAGTCAGTGTAATAAATGTTTTGATGTAAATTCTACATCAGTGCACTACAAAGCACAAAATACTAAATAATGAATTTGACAGTAAATTACAACCCTAAATTCCATCTAGGGAAAAAGAATAAAAAGAACTGTGAGAGTAAATGCTGTCAAATACAAACTAAAGAAAAAGATCTGTAATAATTCTCTAAAAGATTCAAACCATAAAGAATAAAGTGAATTCTGTTCTAAAACAGTGATATGTATTTAACTTACTATTCACAGGGACCAAATTGAGTGGTTTTTAGTTGTTTTTTCCTTTAATTTTAATCAGATCTCCATTGTGTCCTGATTTATAGAAATATTACATATCAATCTCACAACATCAGTCTGATAGAGGTGCTTAGTTAGTATATTTAAGCATTTGATAAATGCATTTTTCCGAACATACATATATTTGAAATTTGGAAAAAATTCTAGGTAAATTTTGGAAAAAATGCTAGGTGAAAAATTCAGGCAAGAAATTGTGTTACGCGTTTGAAAATGCAAATATTTCTTGCATTTTTTTTTTTATGCTTACTTGACAAATACTTCCTTTCCTGCCCCAATACCCAGGATTCATATAATCATAGAATATCCCGAAATGGAAAGGACCCATGAGGATCATTGAGTCCACACAGGGCAACTTAAAAGTTAAACTACATATCTAAGAGCATTGTCCAAATGCTTCTTGAATACTGACCAGCTTGAGGCCATGACCTCTTCCCTGGGGAGCTTATTCTAGTGCTTGTCCATTCTCTCAGTGAAGAACTTTCTCCTAATGCCCAGTCTGAACTTCCTCTGATGTAGCCTTAAGCCATTCCCCACATCCCATCATCAGAAAAGAGAGAAAATAGATCAGCTCCTCCCTCTCTGCTCCACCTCATGAGGAAGATGTAGACAGTAATGAGGTCACGCCTCAGTCTCCTCTAAGCTAATCAAAATCAGGTATCCTCAGCTGCACCTCTTATGTGTTGCCTGTAGTCCCTTCACCGTCTTTGTTGCCTTCCTTTGGACACATTCTAATATTTAAAAATATTTCTTATATTGTGGAACCTGAAATGCACACAGTATTCAGGATGAGGATCCAGCAATGCTGACTATAGTGGGACAATAACTTCTTTCAGTCAGTCAGCTATACTGTGCCTAATACACCCAAGGACAGAGTTGGCCCTTTTGGCCGCCACTGGGAGCATCGTCAACTCATATTGAGCTTACCATCAACCAAAATCCTGCTTTCTGCAGAGCTGGACTCTACCCTTTTCACTCCTAATGCATATGTAGATCCAGGATTAGACCATTCCAGGTGCAGCATCTGACATTTGTCCTTGGTAAATTTCATGCAGTTGGTGATTAACCAGCAACCTAATTTATCAAGGTCTCTGTGCCATAGAACATTTGAACACTTCCAGGGATAGAGCATCCACAACTTCCCTGGGAGGCTGTGAATGGCCTCTCTGCCCTTGAGGGAGTCAACAGGTCCTCCTAATTTATTATAGTTGACAGATATAGTGTCCATTCAACTCCTGTGTTCAGGTCATTGATAAAAACATTGAAGAGAACTGACCATAAAATTGAGCCCTGAGGAACACCACTAGTGGCTGGCCAGTAAGCAAATGTTACCCCATTTACTTGAGACTGATGCTCCAGCCAATTGTTCACACGTCATATTGTATACGTGTCTAGATGGGTGCTAGACATTTTGTCCGGAAGGATACTGTGAGAGACAGTACCAAAAGGATTTCTAAAACAAATTAAAAAACCTTCCACGTTTACTGCCTTTCCTTCATCCATTAGACAGGTAACCTTGTCATAAAAGGAAATTAAGTTGATAAAGTGTGACTTCGACTTCCTGAACCCATGTTGACTTTGACTGATGGCTGCATTGTCTTTCAAGTGTTTTTCAATTACTCCTAGAATAATCTTCTCCATAATTTTACAAGGCACTGTAGTGAGACTGGCAGGTTTATAATTACCAGGGTCTTCCTTCTTGCCATCTTGAAGCCTGGAATAATATGTCTTAGCTTCCAGTCAATTGGGACCTCTCCAGATTCCCAAGACTGTTGATAAATAACAGAGAGCTCTCACAACAAGATTGGCCAGCTCTTTCAGTATCCTGGGATGAATCCCATAGACTTATGTGCACTCAGTCGCAGCAGTAAATTCCTCATTACATCAAACAAACAGTTGAGAAAATATGTGAATAAAAATCTGGCAATATTAGATGCAGGTAATTTGAGATTTTTAAGGTCTTCAGATGTAGGTCATGGGCACAGAAATGAGCTCTACTACTGCCATAAACGATGTCTGTGTTTCAGTTTCCCCTAAACCTCCTTTTCTTCTTCACTTGATAAAATCTGCAGCACAAGAACCATTCCCCAAGTGCATGCTGACAGCATGGCCCTGTGAGACCTGCACTCAACCAAGTATGTCTTGAGAGCAGATAAGGGTAACTTTAGACAAAATATTTTTTAAAAAGTATGTTTCTTTCTGTCACTTCAGGTTATTCCTGTTACCTCATTCACCTTTTGCTTATTCCCTGAACCTGGTGATGCTTAAGAGAAAGAGAAGAAGCTGGAGGCATGACAGAGATGGCTCTTAACAGTACAACTCTATTCAACAATTTAAAATCAATCTAACTTTTCTTAAATTAACCTTTTCTAATTTATGGTCATTAGTGATGAGTCTTCCAAAACACAGCAGTGTAGGGAGCTTGAAATCTGGTTGGATGCCAGGTCAGAAACATCAAGATAAAGGCTCATCTGTTGTGAAAATTGATTAAAAATTACAGCTAGGCAAATTGCAGGATATCTGAAGGAGGAAGATCTCACATAGGCAAATGTCCCAGGTCACGTGCTTTCTGGTTGGATTCTCCGATTCTTGTTTCTGCTAAACCAGTGGAAAGGAATTAATGGCATGGTGGTCTCACAGACGGATTCACTTTCATTACCTTGGATGAAAGTGAATTGGTTCTCATTAGTTCTCACTAGTTCTCACTAAGTCAGCCAAGCCAAAATAACAAGCCAAAGTGACTGGGAATGTGTCCTTCTCTTTCTGTAGGCCATGACTCATGCACAGAACACGGAGCATTTCTAAAGCTCTCAGACCTATTATCCACAACTCACAGCCATCGCCCCAGGATGTTGCCTTGGAAGAGGAAAAAGAAGTACTGCATGTCAAAGGGAGAGGAGAGAGCTGCAGGATGCAAAGAAAGAACAATTGGACAGTTTGAGACTGTTCTAAAAAAATCTACCTGGGATTTGGTACTGATCTCCGTCCCTTCTCTTCACAGAGTAGAAGTTATTCTGCTGGGAATTTCCCAGTCTTTTCCATTGGCAGATGCTGGAGACTGAAGAAAAAAACACTCCTAAAGCAGCACTTTGCTGAGAAGGGCCACACACAAACAAAGCATGGCAAGGACAACCCACATAATTTACATCTTTTCAAATTGCGTTGATGGAGATGAAGATACTCACAAATTCAGGTGAGAATCACTTCACGTGAGGATTCTATTAATCAAAGATGACTAATAGAATATTCTCTCAGAAACTGTTCCTATTCCTTTTTCAGATGATTTTGATGATGATTGTTGTTGCTGTTGTTTTATACAGATCTTGCAATAGATTATTATTTTCCTTTTCAGGCAGAACTTCACTTCCACCAACCTCTTTTGCAAGAATTATGATTGTCTACAGCCACAAAATACCATGATGTGTATGAAATATTTATTTGTAAATGCCATTGTTTCCAAATTAAACTATTAAAAATTAGAAAACTATTCTAGTTGGTACTTAATCTGATCTTGCTGAGGAAGCTGGAAGATTCTACTCTTACTCCAACCTCAAATATTTGTTTTCTTATTTGTAAAATTATAAAGCTGCCGGGAATATTCGAGGTAATCTTGTCCTACCCATCAGGATACACATAAACCATTTCTGATGGAAATCTGTCTAACACTTGGTGACAGAGATTCGCCAAACTCACCAGGCAATCTATACTTGGACTGTGCTGTCTTTAGAACATCTTTTCCTTCATATCACCCACATTTTTTTTCTGAATGTTAAAATCTAAATATAAGTACTGGTTCACATTGCTCCAACATTTGTCTGAGTAGGCAACTATCAGAAATATAGGTCTTCTTGTAGTCACCAAAGAACATCAGATGCTGAGCATTTCCTCAAATCAATTCATGCTGTACTCAAGCTCAGGTGATGCAGATTTCACTACAGATTCATAATCAACCAAGTAAGTGGCTTGGATTTTTACTTTGTTAGGAGTAACAAATCGCTCATCATATCTAAAAGTAAGCCACCTCTACTGAGGTACTGAAATATTGAAAGAGATCCATAATTGTACATACTCAGTTTTGGAAGTATTGACTAAGGCACATATCTTATTAATGCTGCCTTTTTACTCCTGGGAAATTATTGGATAGTGCAAAAGTTGGTGATAACTAGGACATCTGATAAGGGTATTGCTCAATCATTTTTGTGGAAATATTTCTTTGAATAATTGACTATTAAAAAACCTAAATGAGCATGCTTTGAATAATTTAGAAATCCTCAGATGTTAAATAATATGTTTGCTATTGTGCCACCAGCTTTTTGACATGTACACTAACAGAAAAGCTTTTATGACTGAGAACAACTTACAATACTCTTTCTCAATTTTATGTTGTGTTTCCATTTAGATTGTCTGGTGAATCTTGCTGACAACAACAGCACCTAGCTTGTACACAAGTTCATTTTTCAAAGCATTAGAACATGTACAAATCTCAGAAAGTATTTAATTAGACATACTGGAACAAAACTAAGCAACTCTATCCCAGGCGTGTGGAAAGTGATACATCATTCTGGATTCCCCATTACAATAGACCATTGGGAAGCAAGGATTTTAGTGGGGTTTTTTCTCCCCTCTTCAGAGCAGTAACATTAGTTAAAGTCTTCTCTATGCTAGGAGTTGCCCAATGCTTAACATAGGCTGTTCAATGATGGGGTCTCTCATTCACTTTCAGTGAGGTACTGGCAATTCATAAATGTTAACAGCACTGACTTTTCAGGTCTGTGACTGTGAGTCCTGAAATTAAGTGGGCAAAACTCGTATTTTTCTCTAAATGAAGTGTTAGTTTAAAACACAAGCAAACAAATGAAAATTTTTTTAGCTCAGCATCTGACAGTACTGGCTTATGAGCTTGCTATAAATGTTTTGTTTTCAGAGATATGAAGGAACTCAGAGTTCTCCTTATCTCATACTAAGGCATCATTTATGTGCATGTTTCAGTTCTGTTGCTGACAACAGGATGCAAATACACATACACAGTGTGTCTTAATGTGTGAATGGGGTCTTTGAGTGAGTTTCAGAAACTCAATGTCAGTGGCCAACACTAATGCATGCAGCAGTAAATGATGTACTTGCACTGCACTGCTCACATGCTTTAATTCCAGCCTAAAAAAACAATTCATGGACTGGACTGACTCTAGCAAAACCAGATTTTCTGCTGGGGAATACAAGGGAGATGCTGTGTACAACCTTCCCAGTCTTGACCTGAATTTCAAATTATTATTCTATACTTGTTTTTTAATGGATGGGCAACTTATCGTTACAGATATTCTCTTCTATTAGTCAGATCATCAGTAGATGTCTTAAAAGATACATGCGTTAAAAACCTTTTCAGCAATATGGCAATCTTTCATTTCTTCCTCCTCCTTCTACCTCAACAGATATAAGAATACTGTATTTTTACAAGAAATTATGTACAAGTTCTATGAATAACTTGTCATTTTGTAAATTAATTAATGTTTATCTCCCTCTCACTGCACATTGTTCAACTATGCCGATAACGAATGCCTACTTAGTGTATTTTAACTACAAAGAATAATAATCTCTCTTTCTAAGAGATAACACAGCAGTATCACCAAAATTTCCATACTGTTTTACACCAAGACTTATGTCTACATTTTAAAGCAATATGAATATAATGTACTGAAAGTTGATTTTCAGTTAAATATATTAGGCATTTTCTTACTTGAGGCCACCACAAGATAATCTTCTGAGTTCCAGCCTTTTCAAAAGAATCTTTTCATTTCTAGTGAGAAAACTGTGTTTCTCAGAAAGAAGATGACCTAAATTGGTATTTTCCTTTTCAGGATATAGAACTACATTTACACTTTCATAATTTACAATTTAAAAAATTAATTTCTTTCAAGTGAATAAAGTGATTCTTTTTTTTTCCTGAAAGGAAAATTTTTAAATTAATACAAATTATTATTTAGCTGTACTCCAGTGTCAATCAGCTTGTCTTGTCCGTCATAATAATCAGGTTGGAACACTTGCTCTTTTCTTTTCTCCTTAATCCCTTCTCTGTACTTTTCAAACACCTCAGAGAACACATGTAAGAGAAAGTTGTATTTTTAAGAACATGGTTCCAAATGACCTCAGGAGGGCGCTCATCATTCTGCTCCTTTGCCCAATTGAAAACCATTACATATATGCATATTTTAGTGGATGTGGTAAGTTACCTAACAGACATAGAGAGGGAAATCAAACCCTTGGCTTCAGTGTCATTTCAATTTTACATTATTTTACTTCCAGATTTGATATAAAAAATTACCCACTAGGACTAATGTCTTCTTAGCGGCTGTTGTGATAAAGAGGCAAATCAGTTTGGCAGAAACTAAATCCTCTTGCATTCCAGCTTGTCCTCAGATATCAGAGGGGATGGGGGCAGCTAGGCTTAGATTCTGAGTGATGCCCCATTCGGCGTAAGTAGTCCAGACTGATAGCACGATGCACATTCGATTTAGCAGCACTCCTGGACTCACACGACCAGCCTTAATGAGTGTGGCAGCATTCAGTAAGAGCTCTCCTGGCCACACTCAGTGTGGCAGTGCCAACAGGAACTCTCATGGCCAGACTCATGAGGTCTGGCAGTGTTAAGAACTCTCACAGCTAGACAGACAAATAGTATAGTTTGTTGAAGCAACAGATACACAAATTCTTTTTGATTGCTGGCGATACTGATTGTCTGCAAAGTTGCAAAACTATGGATAATACAGCCTGGCTGTATTATTATTATTATTAAAGCAATTTTCTAGAGATTTTCTAAACGTCCTGGGGAAGCACTCGGTATGACCTCGTGTGCAAATCTTACCCAAAGGTGTCCGTGGGGCAGGGGGGAAGAGAGGCTCAGCCCATCGACTGATCTCAGAAGTCAGAGGTGATCCATGGTGGCGTCTTCCGTAATATACCCCCTTTCTTTGGCTGTTTTTGTATTGTTTGTTGCATTTTTGTATTGTTTGTTAATTTTCAGGCAGAGTTTGAATGACTTTAGCCATACATACTGTTATTATTATTGGTGTAAATTTTCCTTGCTTTGCTTTTAAAAGTGTAGACTAAGAAAAAATTCAGAACGCAAACTTGGTGAAGGGTGGTTGCAGCTTGAAGGGGGACAGTTTTTGGAATGGAGGTGTGTTTTGGTATGACAATGAGATTATAAGCATAGCTCACCCAAAGGACTGCATTTTGTCAAAAGATGAGAGACTGTTGGCCCTGAGTAGCAAATATGCAGCTTATCAATCCTACAGTAACTCCAAGTTCTCTTATGTACACAGACTGACCACAGTGTCTTCACTCCGTTCCATCCTCCATATGGTTGATCTTAGAGTTAGCACATCAAGCTCTCTTAATGTTACTAACATCTAAGGTTGCCTAGGGAACTTTTGTGGAAGGAATATTTTGTATATAAGCTGTCCTGGAAACTTCCTGATGTTATACCTTTTCCAATGTGCAGACTATGCTGTATATTTAATATAACTTTAATTTTCAAATTACCCTAAGCAATTATTCCACAGTGGCTCCAAGCAAACAAGTAAGGCATATTTTCAAACTGTAAATCCAATGTTCTTTATTGATAAGAGCACAGACCTATTGAAGTATTCAGGTTCCTATGAAAGATTAAGGCAGTCTGTGTCTTGTGGTTCCTACTCTACTCCTACTGAATGATCAGTTGCTATTTATTTCCAAAAATCTGTGCCAATTTAAAATCTTGTCACCTTAGACTATTTTTCATATTCCTTTCCTAGATATAGCTCTTGCTACAGCTCTGTTAGGGAAACACAATCAGGAAAAAAAAATAAAAGGAAGTTGTTTTGGGCATGTCTGGTGCATATTAGAAAATACTTCTATACAGCCCTTGATATCAACAAAGCTATAGAACTAGAAAGATCCAAAGGATGATAAATGGGGAAAAGATGAAATAGGTACGAATTTCATTGCTTGATGCAGAAGACAGCATCTGTCCATGTCACTTTGAGCCCTCCAGTCCATGGTTTTCATGGAGAAATTAAAACCCTCTAAATATTTGTAGGATTCAGCTTCTAATTAACCTCCCAGCACTGTTGGCTTAGCACAATCATCACCTGTAGAATATTCTGAATGGAGTAGCACAGACTGGACTTCATTTACATCAGGATTTGGCCTGACTCATTGTATTTGAAGTATAGAAGAAAGAGGATGAATGTGTATATTGTTAAATGCAAATTACCTCAGCACTCAACTGCCTTCATTCTTTTATATCCTTTGATTAGAAATTTGTTTAGTCATAACACAGAAGCCATTGCTCTGATTATGCTTTCCTTACTTTGTAAACTGTCTCTCTGACACCTATGGAGAAGTGCGTAGCATGAAATTGCTCGCTATAATTTTTGCTTAGCACTGTTCCAGACACTGGAAGGCATGTATGACCGAACATAATTCCCACAAATGCAGTAGTTCAAAACAAGACAAATATACTTAAAAAGTTTATTCTTCAGATTCATATAAATGGACTTTATTTTTTAGAGAAAACTTCTAAAGGCATACTATAAAAGGTAAAATAATTAAATCTTCCGGGTTTTTTTTTGCTTTCCATCTGAAAATATGTGTTCCAGAGACCTTGCCTCTTCTGTTCCATTATAGCATGTTTTAGGAACGTAATAAATAAGTACTTAAGAAATCTCAGTACAAAGCTTAGTACAAGTCTCACAGACTGAATAGGAAACTTTACCATGAAGTGTGTTTCACCGTGCAGGCATATGCCTGAGCCCAGTCAACAGGAGATATGAGGTCAGTTAGAGAGATCTTGATAAGAGAAGAAGGAAAATGCACAACCTGACAGTGTAATCGCAAGTTGTAAATTAACCACTAAGACCTCAGAGAGACTTGAGTGAGCAGAGGAATAAACTAGCAAAGCTGGTGGTGAATGGAACTAAATCCATTTGGCAGCCAGTCACAGATAGCGCTCCCCAGGGATCAGTATGGGGCCAGTTCTCTTTTAATATATTTATCAATGACCTGGACAAGGGGATCAAGTGCACCCTCAGTAAATTTGCAGATGACATCAAGCTGGGCAGGAGTGTTGATCTGCTTGAGGGTAGGAAGGCTCTTCAGAGAAGGATCTCTACAGGATGGATTGATGAGCTAAAGCCAGTTGTATGAAGTTCAACAAGGCAAGTGCAGGAATCTGCACTTGGGTCACAACAACCCCATTTAATGCTACAGGATTCAGGAAGAAAGGCTGGAAAGCTGCCAGGTGGTAAAGGACCTGGGGGTGCCAGCAGTGTGCCCAGGTGGCCAAGAAGGCCAATAGCATCCTGGCTTGTATCAGAAATAGTGTGGCCAGCAGGAGCAGGAAAGTGACTCTCCCCTTGTACCTGATCGACACTGGTGAGACTGAACCTTGGATCCTATGTTTATTTTTGGGCCCCTCGCTCCATTGAGATGCTGGAGACACTGAGGTGCTGGAGTGTGTCCAAAGAAGGGCAATGAAACTGGTGATGGGTCTTGATCACACGTGTTATGAGTGGCTGAAGAAAGTGAGGTTGTTTAGCCTGGAGTAAAGGAGGCCACAGGGAGCCCTTGTTACTCTCCACAACTACCTGAAATAAAGTTGTAGTGAGGTGAGGATCAGTCTCCTATCAGGTAACAAATGACAGGACAAGAGGAAATGGTCTCAGGTTTGTGCCAGGAGAGGTTTAGATTGGGTGTTAGGAAAAATTCTTTACTGAAATGGTTGTCAGCCATTGGAACAGGCTGCCCAGGGAAGTGGTTGAGTAGCCATCCCTGGAAGTATTTAAAAGACGTGTAGATGTGGTGCCTAATTAGAGGCATGGTTTAGTGGTGGACCTGGCATTGCTAGGCTAAGGGTTGGACTCAGTGATCTTAAAGGTCTTTTCTAAAAAAAATGATTCTATCATTCTATGATTCTAAAACTGGAATACTTGTCTGAAATAGCTAGATACACCAAGCTGTCATAAGTACAGCTGTGGAAGGCAGTGGCATGATGCTGTTTTTCCAAGGTGATTGTGTATTAAGAGGGAGTGAGATCCCGAGGGGAGGCCATGCTCTACTACATAATGTTTTCTGACGTGCTATGTTCCAACATCTACTGATCACTATATTGCCGAAATAAGGTATCTTAACTGATAAATTGATGTCCTAAGAGCCTATGATTCTGAATGATGGGAAATATGACCCTTGAGGAGATGACTCTAAATTCATGCATGTTTTGTTCAAAATTTTTTTCTTCATTTGCTCCCTTCTCGCCTTGCCTAACACAGCATTACTCTGAGACGATCAGTTTAATTCTGAATATACAGGGTAACAAGTATATGGGGCTCCTTGTCTAACTTTCTTTTGAGCACTATGGAATGTTTTAAGGATGTGCCCGCTTATCTTGTCTTACAGAAATGTTCTAGGAGTCTGTGCAAGACAGGGTTTTATAATCAAGGGTAAACAGCTAAATTCAAATTCTCCTCTCATTTATTTCCACATACCTAGGGAGCAAATTCCCTGAAGTGAATAGGATAATCCCAGTGTAAATAGGAAGAAAAACATGCTTCTTTAGTTCTTGTAAATATTCCCTTTAGAAAAAACTTTTAAAGAGTAGAGCTGATTGAACTTTGAATGCTAAAATGTTCTCATTATGGAACAAATAGAGTCTTTGAAAAAGGCTTTTTAACTTTTTCTCTGTAATGTTCAAAATTACTCTGTGGGAACTAGCTCTTTAAAAAAAAAAACCAAAACAAAACAAAGTGAAATTTCCTTCTCCCCCAGAACCCTAGGGGTTCAAATTAAGTCAATCAAAATCAAGACCTTTTGTGGGCTTAGAGTAAATGCTGTTTTCCTCTGCAATCTGTGACCTCAAATAGGCCCTTTTCTTTCTAATCTCATGCTTTACATGCTGTGAAGAATGAAATACATTTTATTTTTTGACTCAGCCTCTCTTTGTGACTACATGAAAGAGCTGGTGAATACTGCAGGTAAAGTTCAGTAGGAAACAATAAAGCAAAAAGGGGTCTCATGCACATTCCCCTGTTCCTAGGGCTCATGCCTGTGTACACACAGCATGGGAGATTACCTAAAGTGGTAAAATTCAAAGGTTTTAAAGAAATTAAGTTCTAAAATGATAATAAGGTAAGTACATTTTATTTGCCTAGGGTAGAAAAGAATCTTTGCATGACTCTAGTAAGGTAGACTGCCTCAGCAAACACCTAATGACATACTTCATTGTCCATTAGAATAGAAGAGAATAAAGTAGAACTTAATAGTTCAGTTGGAAGGGACCTACAATAATCATCTAGTCCCACTGCCTAAACAGCAGCATAGTCTTTACACCAGAGCAGCTGCATCATTTCCCTTCAGCTTGTGAGAAGTTGCAACTTCTATTTTACAGTGTTTGGCAAAGCAGACTACTGTGTGCACGCAGTGATTATTTGGTTGCTTCTCATGGAACTTCTGTTTTGGACCATTTCTTAAACGTGGCTGATAAAAACATTTCAGTGCTTTGGAAGAAATACAATGACTTTTAGTCAGC
This sequence comes from Trogon surrucura, assembly GCA_020746105.1. Lineage (NCBI taxonomy): Eukaryota > Metazoa > Chordata > Aves > Trogoniformes > Trogonidae > Trogon > Trogon surrucura. Next base: position 28,703,934 of record CM036617.1, on the reverse strand, counting down.
ACTGTGCTTCAGAAGAAGATGCTAATCTCCCAAGTCTAATTCTCCCTTATCTTTCCACTAAGAGGTTCACCAAATCATGGATGGTTTAGGTTGGAAAAGATATTAAAGATCATCTAGCCCAACTCCCCTGCCATGGGCACAAACATCTTCCACTAGATCCGGTTGCTCAAAGCCCTATCCAACCTTATTTTGAACACATCCAGGAATAGGATATCCACAGCTTCCAAGGGATAGAAGTTCCTGTGCCTCACCACCCTCGTATTGAAGAATATCTTCTACCCTCTTTCAGTTTAAACCCATTGCTCTTTGTTCTGTGGCTACAGGCCCTGGTAAAAAGTCTCTCTCTGACTTTCTTATAAGCTCCCTTTGCATATTAAGAGGCTGTAATAAGGTGCCCCCAGAGCCTTCTCTTCTCAAGGCTGGACAACCTCTACCCTTTCAGTGTTTCTTCATAGGAGAGGTGTCCAAGCCCTCTGGCCATTTTCATGTTCCTCCTCTGGACCCACTTCAACACATCCATATCTTTGTTGTAGCGGAAAAAAACAGGTTTGGAAGTAGTACTCCAGTCAGGGTGTCACAAGAAGAGAGTAGATGGGGAGAATCACTGGTGCTGGCCACATTTCTTTTAATGTAGCCCAGGGTATGACTGGCTTTCTGGGCTGCAAGTGCACTGTGGAAGTTTATGGGACAGAACTGAACTTCATACATGTAGGCATGCAATAAGCGAAAGATGGGAGACATGGAAAATTAGAAAGAGGAGATTTTCCAATGTCATGATGTCAGTAGGGGAGCAATGGAGGTTTCCAGCACACTCAGGTGATAATTTCTGGTGCTCTGTCAATGCCAGTCAAGTTTTCATTTGAGAGGTGATATTCTGTGGCATGTGGCAGCCTTATTTCAGGAATAAAAAGGCAGATTACAAGCTGACATTTTAAACCATAATATGACACCCTTTTCTAAAAATGATAACACAACATGTTTTTCATTTCACTCTACATGTTACAAAATGCTGCAATCACCTCTGATTTATTGATGCATTTATTTTTCAGCATAGACAGAGTTTTTTTGTTAAGAGAAATCATACAACATAAATAACGTCACATATATTGGTAGCATGTGTCAAACTGTAATTCAAATACATTTTAAAAGATTTATTGTAATTATTACTGTGGGTTTTTTTGACCTAGTATGCACTTGGAATTTCTTTAACTGAAAGACATGGTAGTTATAAGACGTATTTTTCACCCAGTAGAAGAAATGAAAGCCAGATAGATGTTCATAATTTCATGATCCTTAAACCCCTTCATAACTATTGTATATGTATTTGATACCTGTGCTGCCTTTCTATTATTATATCCAAATTATCTGGAATACTTACAGTGTAATAACAATTATTGACATCCTCATTGCCAATGTGACTGATCTGCTCTTAAGTGATTTTCTTTCTAAAGTGAAATATGTTGCATTTACAACACACATTAAGACTACGGTTATGTTTGACAGAAGTACGTGCACAGCTGAAAAATAACTTGGAAATATTTATCTTTTAGACAACAAAAGCTTTACAGGAATAATTCTTGGTATAAGCAATGTATGTATAATAGCTAAACAATATGCAAAGCAGTAACCAACCAGAAGCATTTCCTTTTACGAGCCACCAAGCCCTAAAGAACAAGCCAGTTTCAACCACTGGAGTGTGTTATATTTTCAAACTGCCAAGTCATAATGACAGTTTTCATTCAAAACTCATTTTACTTAGTTTTTGGCATTGACAGCATAGAGCACAGAGGGCATATCCAGCAAGATATTCTAAGCTCTATCATGGACACAAGAGGTTTACTATGGCAGTCTGCCTCACCCCACTATTAGGAAATTATAGAATCATAGAATGTTCAGGGTTGGAAGGGACCTCTAGAGATCATCTAGTCCAACACCCCTGCCAGAGCAGGATCCCCTAGGGCAACCACACAGGAATGCGTCCAGGCAGGTTTTGAAAGTCTCCGGAGAAGGAGACTCCACGACCTCTCTAGGCAGCCTGTTCCAGTGCTCTGTCACCCTCAGAGTAAAAAAGTTTTTCCTCATGTTGAGGTGGAACTTCATATGCTCTAACTTAAACCCATTATTTCCTGTTCTATTGCTGGGCACCACTGAAAAGAGATTGTCTCCTTCCCCTTGACACCCACCCCTCAGATATTTCCATATGTTAGTAAGATCCCTTCTCAGCTGTCTCCTTTCAAGGCTAAACAGCCCCAGTTCTCTCAGTCTCTCTTCATAGAAGGGATGTTCAAGTCCCTTAATCATTCTCATAGCTCTCGCATGGACTTTCTCCAGTAGGTCCCTGTCTCTCTTGAATTGGGGAGCCCAAAACTGGACACACTATTCCAGGTGTGGTCTCACCAGGGCAGAGCAGAGGGGGAGGAGAACCTCCCTAGACCGACTGGACACACTTTTCTTAATGCACCCCAGGATCCCATTGGCCCTCTTGGCCACAAGGGCACCTTGCTGTCCCATGGACAAGTTACTGTCTACTAGGACTTCAAGGTCTTTCTCCATGGGGCTGCTTTCCAGCAGGACGACCTCTAATCTGTACTGGTGCCTGACATTATTCCTCCCCAGATGCAGGACTCTACACTTGTCCTTACTGAACTTCATAAGGTTCTCCTTTGCCCAGCTCTCAAGCCTGTCCAGATGTCTTTGGAGAGCAGCACATCCTTCCAGTGTGTCAGCCACCCCTCCCAGTTTTGTATCATCAGTAAACTTGCCAAGGGTGCACTCTATCCCCTCATCGGGGTGGTTGATGAAGATATCGAACAAAACTGGACCTAGTACTGATCTCTGGGGAACACCACTGGCCACAGGCCTCCAACTTGACTCTGTGTCACTGATCACAACCCTCTGACCTCTGTTGCTGGGACAGTTCACAATCCACCTCACAGTCAAATCATCTGTCCCACATTTCCTGAGTTTACCTACAAGGATGTTATGGGGGACAGTATCGAAAGCCTTACTGAAGTCAAGGTATATGACATCCACTGCTCTCCCTTCATCAACTCATTTGGTCACGCCTTTGTAGAGCGACATCAGATTAGTCAGGCAACTTTTCTGCTTGGTGAATCAATGCTGGCTACTCCTGATAACCTTCTTTTCTTCCAGTTGATCAGAGAGCCTCGAGGACCTTTGAATAGATACTTAATCAATTTGCCCAAAGATAAATTCCGCACAAAGCTTAGTGAATAAATAAGAGCAGTTATACTACACAAGAAGATTTAAAGTGTTTCTTACTTATATGTAAGTAAAGTGTGTATTTTCTGATCAGCAGCAATGAAGGCTTTCAAATTAGAGTCCTGACAAGATTGTTAACTTTTATTTTGTTTATTGCTTTTATTTCTTTAATTTATATACTTAATTTATTTATTAATCTATTTTAACTTAGAAAACATAGAGAAATCCACATGTTGATCTATGAGGCTTGGGGAAAGGTGGCTGGAAGGCTGTCTGGCGGAAAAGGACCTGGGCGTTCTAATTGACAGCCGGCTGAATATGAACCAGCAGTGTGCCCAGGTGGCCAAGAAGGCCAACGGCATCCTGACTTGTATTAGAAATTGTGTGACCAGCAGAAGTAGGGAGGTGATTTTTCGCCTGTACTCAGCACTGGTGAGGCCATACCTTGAGTACTGTGTTCAGTTCTGGGCACCTCAGTATAGGAGAGATACCGAGGTGCTGGAGCGAGTGCAGAAAAGGGCATCAAAGCTGATGAAGGGCCTGGAGAATAGGTCATACGAGGAGTGATTGAGGGAGCTGGGACTGTTCAGTTTAACAAAGAGGAGGCTGAGGGGGGAGCTCATCATGCTCTACAATTACTTGAAAGGGCATTGTAGAGAGGTTGGTGCTGGTCTCTTCTCACAGGTCATTAGGGACAGAACCAGGGGGAATGGGTTCAAGTTACAACAGGGCAAGTTTAGACTGGACATTAGGAAGAAATTCTTCACAGAAATAGTTGTCAGACACTGGAACACACTGCCTAGGGTGGTGGTTGAGTCACCATCCCTGGATGTGTTTAAGTGTCGCTTAGATGTGGTGTTGGGTGATATGGTTTAGGGGTGAACTTGTAGTGTAGGAGTAATGGTTGGACTTGATGATCCCAAGGGTCTTTTCCAACCTGAATTGTTCTATGATTCTACATTCTTGTTTCTTAGTGATAACTTCCTATTACGAATGTGGTGGGGTCGACACTTACTTTAGACTAGAGAGTGAAAAATCCAAATGGCAAAATATCTCTGTATAAGCCATTAACTAAGAACCACAACAAAAACATGTCTGATCGTTCCAACTCTCAGCTAGTCCTAGGCCAATGACAACAAACTAAATTGTTCCAAATTGTTTACAAATTCCCACTCATTTCTAACAGCTTGCATGTTTTATTTCAGGATGAAATAGTATCATAGATATATCGAAGCACAGAGAAACTCTTGAGGTCATCTAAGGTGGAAAATGTAGTAACTTAGCCAAAACTCATACTAGGCTGATTCCAGTCCCATATTGACAGCAGATGTCAGTATTTCTTAAGGGTTATAAATATTGGAAAAGAAAAAGCGCCTTGAGACTTTGAACAGGATTCTGGGTATTTGTGAACACTCCAAGTGATCTAAATTTGTGAGCAACAGATTTTGTTGTCTTCAGCACCTTATTTTTAAAATGTACTTGGAGAAGGTGTTTGACACTGAACCAAAGGCGTAACAATTTAAATTTATGTACAGTCTCAATTCTGAGCAGTGCTGAGTAGCCTGAGCTCAGACATAGTTTAGCTGGGGTTGGTGGAAGAAGTTGCTGTCATTCCTAAGCAACTCCCATCACATTACAGTCAGTGAGGATATTATCTTGAGATATGAAGGAAACAATTAAGTCATGATTCAAGAGGACAACCTGTTAATATTCAAGCGGAATGAAAAATACTGTGTACACTTTTACAGTTGAAGTTTTGAAGTATTGAATTATGGTTGAATATAAACATTTTGGAGAATATGATGTTATTACCAAACAATTTTTAAACTTATATGCAAGAAGACAGATTTTTATCCAGATTATTCAATCCTTATGCCATTTTCTCTAACACATACACCTGCTGAAGTCTTTGAGACTACTCGTGAGAGTAATTGTGTATAAATCATGAAAATTCAGCATAAGGATTGTAGAACCTTTCCTCCTATCATACAGCCTCTAGTGACATGTTGGAAAAAAACCTATATAAACTGAGGAGCTGGCCAATCCTTTATTTTATCAAAGGAGGAGAAAATTATATCCACTTAAAGGATCGGCTCCCAAGGTACGTGGCAGTTTTCTAGCAGTAGGGAGTCAAGAATCACAAAACCTCACATGGTGCCTACAACAAACAGTTACAGAATGAATGTCGTTCCAGCAAATACTCAACACTAAAGTACTATCAGAAATACTGTACATTTTTCCAAAATGTGTAATGAGAATGGCAGCTGTAGTCAATATCAGTGAACACATGGTTACAACCTTCCTCAATGTTAAGAGAGAAAGACATAACAAATAAAATGGAAAAAAGTTTTGACATGTATTTGACTTTTGCAACTCTTATTGTTTACTGGAATTGCTGAAGTGCACCATACCTGGACAAGAGATATATAAAATTAGATTCTATTGTCCGAAGGATCCCCAGCAAAGCAAAGGATATAGAATCATAAGCTTACTTTGATTTGGTTCAGCTTCTTACAGGTACAGAATTGGTTTTAACAGCATATGTTTTGTACAAATGAGATAGGGAAACCCCTGAATGACATTTCTAACATTTCTGGAGTTGCTAACTATAACCACAATTATTACCATTGAGGGTAGAAATGGGATTTATATCACCAACTTTAGACTGAAGCAGTCAGTCGAGCTTCTTTTTATAGTCAATGGAGAGAAATAATCTGGTTTAGAGTGTATTCCCATGGTCAATGACATATGCCTTTAGGAATACAAAGTTCCACCATGGAAGTGCTTTTTCTTCTGAGTAGCTATAATGAAAAGGACCATGGAAAACTAACACAGACAAAGATACTTTCTCTATTATCTACATTATCATATATATTTGCTGAGATCAATTTCAAATGAGAGATTTTTGTAACAGAATGGACAGTAGTTGTTTGCAGAGTGGAGACCGCTCAATTTCAGGTACCCCTCTACTGAACATCTGTACTGCAGTTGACTAAAGCACAACTTATGAAAAGCCACATAGCTTTGATTTTAAAACATGAGATATGGCAAATCTACTTTTCCCCCGCGATAAATATTTCTTTTTGCTATGATTAAAACTATGCTATTAAAAAACACTCACACTTAATTTCTACTTGGCACTTGCCTGGTTCTATGTTTTGATGTTGTATGTCTCTCCCTAATGGATCAAGAGCTGAGCCAAAGGTAATTTCTCCTTTTAAAATGTCTACATGCTGTAATCAAGTAACTTCTCGGCCGTCTAAACTAAATAGATTAAGCTCTTTAAGAGTCCCCATGTAATTTTCCAGCCTTAACGTATTTTTTATGGCTGTTTTTAACCCGTTATGCAATGTCTTTTTGTAATTGAAACCAGGAGAACCTAGAATCAAATGGTCTGGGATCAGTTTTATTGCAAGTTCAGTATAAAAACGGTTGAGTGGAATTAAAATCTACAAAATATTTGCTACCCAAATAAAAAAAAAAAAACCTTCTTAAAATCTTCTGTCCAAAAGAATTACCTCAAAAGATGAAACAGAAGATACTGATGTAGTATACAACAGAAAGGGCCAAATGAGTCTCATTTTATTGTGCTTCAACACTGTCTAAACATTAAATGATTGAAATTTTATCTTGAGATTTTATGTGTAAACATGAGCAGAAGAATGCAAATAACCCAAGCAATCAAACAAAAAATGAGCAGAAAGAGAGTAATATGAATACAATGTTCAGTAACCTCTAAAATAAATGCCATCAAAGACAACTAACTGTCACAATCCAGCTTGATGGCTATGTTCTACTCTTTGTGTGTAGAAGGGGTAAATTAAAAATACACTTTCTAATCTTTAAATAAAACAGTTCTCTAAGTTCAGCTCTGGGGGCCCTCCACTGCCTGGCTCCCTTTATCAGGTACAAAACTGGCCATGTGAGTTCAAGTGATACAAATATTAAGGATTTCCACGTTTAGACTAATTTTAACAACACACCCAAATATTTCCACGTTTGCAGATATCTCACCTCCGTGAGCTACACTCAGTTCTGCTTACAAAACCACAGTTAGGATTCTGCTTCTTTTGTCTGGGAGTAGGATTAAGTCTCCTGATTTTTAAGGGCAGCCCTCTAGGCAGTTTTAAAGCAAGCGGTAGATACAGGAAAGGCTTCATAAACAATCCTATTAGGTGTTAATAGGATCAGAATTATTACTTCTCCTATCATACTGAAAATGCACCCTCAGAGAGATTTTTCTTCATGCTATTTATACTTAGGTAAGCCCTCTGCAGAAGTTTCAAACCAACCACAACTTAAAAGTAGTCCAAGTCTGCACAGGGCAAAGAGATCTTACGAGGCACACAATCTGCTGTGGAATAATAAGATTTTACATAACCACTCTGAAGTTTAGTACATGTTTTGCACCATTCCCCAAAACCCAGTCCTTGATTATAAGGAGTGAAAAGAAATAATGGTCAGAGACAAGAGAGTTCTGGCTAGTTTGTAGTAGTAGAGAGTTGTTGATCAAACAGCTCAGGCTGATCTAATACAATCATCAGAGCTGGGCAGGGAATGACGGAGCAACAGCCAACCAGCCTCTGATTTCCTCCTTTAGTAAAGCAGGAATGTTCTCCTTGAAGCACGCCACAGGGCGAAGTTTAGCCACAACCGAATTGTTCTTTCTGGAAAGACAGCAAAACCCTCAGTTCCCACAGACAATTGTGAAAAGGAAAAGAAGTGAGGTACTCAAGGTCCTTTTAGATCATTTGAGGCAGTGGGTTCACTACCAGCCTCCCACCAGAAACACTTTCTACAGGATTCTCACACCTCGATAGGACACCCTGCTGATCCAAAGGCAAAGACAGTTCTCACAAATGTGTGTGAGAATTCATATGCATTCAGGTGCACACACAAACACACAAATACTTCACATGCACACACATACCTCCCCGCACATATGTCAGCTGTCAGGAAATAAGTCTCCACTGACTGCTCAGTACAGCCACTGTCACATACAAGGGTATAACCCTTCAAGCACTATTCTCTAAGTACAGAGTTGAGCATTCCTCGCTTCACAAGCAAGTAACACTATATATATTAAAAAATACAGGAGAAAACTAAGGCTTGTAATGTCACAGCTATGATCTCTGAACATGTTTAGAGAAATATGATTTTATGTCTTGAATGTAAGACAAGGAAGTTAGCTGACAAATTTCATGTTTGGAAACAAAAATGGAGAATTATCCAGCTCCTTAGTCTAGACATTCGTTCTTTAATCTCTTTGTGTGGCGTTTTGTGTTCATTCCGATGGCCTTGCATAAATCAGACAATTTAAGGAATCTTTTACTACAGAAAGCATGTAATACAATTCTGATGAATTCTTGTTGTTCTTTATAAGGCAGTGTTTGCTAATGAGCAGAGAACACATCCAATTATAAGAAGTTGTATTTTACGCTATTGCTTAGTATTTCCACTTTAAGCAAACTAATTGCACTAGAGTTCAAACTAAAATTTAGAAAGGCTAAGACAAAGTGGTGGAGTTGGAAATGAAACACTGAAGTTCAGGCTATGGAAAAGGGCAGTGAGGAAAGTGCAAGTTTAATTAATAGTTTCTCGTTATCCAAATCTATTTTAATTGGTACGAGGACAGGCTGAGAGAGTTGAGACTGTTCAGCCTCGAGAAAAGAAGGTTCCAGAACCTGAAAGGACACTGGATCCTACAAGAAAGCTGGGAAAAGAAAAGAAAGCTGTTCACAACGAAGTGTAGCTATGGCACAAGGGACAATGGTTTTAAACTGCAACAGAGTAGATTTAGTTTATGCATTAGGAATAACTTCTTCACTATGAGGGTGGTGAGACACTAGAACAAGTTGCCCAGGAAAGTTGTGGAAGCCCCCTCCCTGGAAGTGTTCAAGGTCAGGTTGCATGGGGCCTTGAGCAACCTAATGTAGTGGAAGGTATCTCTTCTTATGGCAGAGGGGTCGGAACTAGTTAATCTTTAAGGTCCTCGACCAACTCAAACTATTCTATGATTCTATGCTTCCATGAAATTAAATTAATTTTCCCCAAGTCAAGTCTGTTTTGCCTATGATGGCAGTTTGTAAGTGATCTTCCTCACCTTATCACATTAAATGAGGTATTTCTTTTCTCCCCTTGTCCTGCTTGAGGAGAGGGGGGTGAGAGTGCCTGGGTAGGTATCTAGCAGCTGGCAATGGTCAAGCCATCACAATATCCATTTCTTTATTTCCATACCTCATATTTTGGAATCAGTTTTCTATCCCAAGGCATCTCATTTTTGTTCCATGTTTTTGCTCCATCATTTATTTTCCTCATAATCTCCTCTTTAAATCATAGAATCATAGAATCATAGAATGTTAGGGATTGGAAGGGACCTCGAAAGATCATCAAGTCCAATCCCCCTGCCAGAGCAGGAATGCCTAGACTATGCCACACAGGAACGTGTCCAGGCAGGTCTTGAATGTCTCCAGAGAAGGAGACTCCACAGCCTCTCTGGGCAGCCTGTTCCAGGGCTCCGTCACCCTCACTGAGAAGAAGTTTCTTCTCGAGTTTAAGCGGAACCTCTTATGTTCCAGTTTCAGCCCATTACCCCTTGTCCTATCAGTGGTTGTCACCGAGAAGAGCCTGGCTCCATCCTCGTGACACTCACCCTTGATATATTTGTAAACATTAATGAGGTCACCCCTCAATCTCCTCTTCTCCAAACTAAAGAGCCCCAGTTCCTTCAGTCTTTCCTCATAAGGGAGATGCTCCACTCCCTTAATCATCCTAGTTGCCCTGTGCTGGACTCTCTCCAGCAGTTCCCTGTCTTTCTTGAACTGAGGGGCCCAGAACTGGACACAGTATTCCAGATGGGGTCTCACCAGGGCAGAGTAGAGGGGAAGGAGAACCTCTCTCGACCTACTAACCACCCCCCTTCTAATACACCCCAGGATGCCATTGGCCTTCCTGGCCACAAGGGCACAGTGCTGGCTCATGGTCATCCTGCTGTCCACCAAGACTCCCAGGTCCCTTTCCCCTACACTACTCTCTAATAAGTCATTCCCCAACTTATACTGGAACCTGGGGTTGTTCCTACCCAGATGCAAGACCCTACATTTACCCTTGTTGTATTTCATTAAATTTTTCCCCGCCCAACACTCCAGCCTGTCCAGGTCTCGCTGGATGAGTGTTATCATTTATCTGGAAAAACACACAGGCATTACTTTGAACCTTGACTTCACTAAGAACCTTGCTCCATTCCTAATTGTCATCTTCTTCATCCTGTTTTATTTTGTACCTGTTCTCCTTCTTAGAATTTAATATTTCCTATCTTAATCCTGAATTAAGTCTGGCTATGATATGAAAGGAAAACAACATATACTGTGACATTCCAGATGTTAAATGTGAACAGACACCATGCAGTAAAGACTATTGTTTTACTGCTGAGCTATTCTCATTGTATTTCATTAAAAAAAAAGATCGTAGAAATCCTATGAGTCCTGTCCTAACTCTACAAGATCTCAGGTTCCATGACAACAACACAAGAAATAAGCATAACAGTTAGGTACTTTATCAACTCTTCAGGTCAACAGTTCTCAATGCCTTGAATACTACATTACTGGAAGTGAAAATTTTGTACAAACTCTGTAAAACAGGGAGAACAAAAATCAAGAAGCCATATGGCCAGTGTGACAATCAACTCTGAAAATGCTCCAGCCACTGTAATTAAATAACTTGGTTAAGTTTTCTTATAGTAAATGAGAACTTCAGGAATTGATATGAAAGACAATTTTACAGTTAACACTTTTGATTTGTAAAAAAAGTTGCAGAATCCAACACTTTATGTTTGACTGATGCCAACAATATTGGTAGCCCACATATTAAACTCATATTGGTCTGAGACACACACAAGATATAAGTATCTGAATAATGAAAATGATAATAATTTTTTAAATTTATACCTTCTAGAATCCAGATTTTTTGAATTTTTTGCTTCTTATCATCTTCTCTTAGTCTTTTATAGGCCTCCTAACTTCTTCCTCAGATGACTGAGATAAATTTCGTAGAATCATAGAATCATAAAAGGTTGGAAAGGACCTTAAGATCACCAAGTTCCACCTACACCACCATAACACTAAACCATCTCCTGAAGTGCCACATCCAGCAGTTCTTTAAACATGTCCAGGGATGGTGACTCCACCTCCTCTGTCGGCAACCCATTCCAGTGCTTCACCACCCTGTAGGTGAAGAATTTTTTCCTAACATCCAATCTAAACTTCCCCTGGCACATCTTGAACCCGTGCCCTCTTGTCCTGTTGCTATTCACTAGGGAGAAGAGGCCAACATCTGCCTCACTACAGCTGCCTCCTCTAAATTTGCACATATGAGCATAAGAAGTGAGGACAAGAGGTGGCAAAATCTAATACATAGGCAATGGCAGCAGGAGATGACCAGACATAATAGTTAAGCTCTTGAAATTGAACGAGGGGTGGGTGATTGCTTCATCTGAGGGACTGAAAGCGACCTGATACTCTACCAGTCACTGAACTGAAAAAGCAATTATCTTCACAGCACAGACCAAGAAGTGTAAGTGTCACACAATGTTCTGAAGAAACCTCAAACAGAAAACGCTGGATATATCACGAGCAACACTACTAAACACTGCAGAATTTCACAAATATATCTAAGTGCCATCAATTATTTGAAGGTCCTAATATCTTGCAGCTATTTCACTGGGTTTTAGTTCTGATCTAATCTTATTGGGACATATATGCACACATATAATTCATGACCAGACTCAATCAGATAAGATATTAAAGACTCTACATTCCATCCTTTTACAGATGCTGTTGATACGTCACACAAATTTTTCTGCTAGTAACGTAAGAGGACATCACAGACGTAATCAATGAACTATGCGTTTGCTATCTCCTGAAACAATTTTTTGATGTTAAAATGGCAAAGAAGATAAAAGTTTATCAAAAAGTGAACTAAAAAAAAACCAAAACAAAAAAAGGAAGAAAAACAGTAATGCACATAATATGAGCCTTTCAGAAATGTTCAGTAGTGTGAAGGACAATTTTAGTGAAGTCAGTATATCTTATATCTCACAACAGTCGTAAGACAAAATGAAAAAAAAAGGTGGTTGTATTATTTTCCCCAAGAATATTTTCCAAATCTGGTTTTAGAAGGTTGAGTAAATATGGTATATCAAACCAAAACCATCTTTGATGGGAAAACAGAAACACAGAAATAAGTATTTTAGTAGCGTTTTTTAATTTGTTGGGGTTTTTTTACTTCATATGTAAATGAATGAATAACGACATGAAAATCCAAAGCAGAAAATATGTAGGTATTTATAGTCTTTTAAGAAAGAAGAAATTTATTTATCTAATAAATAGAAAAATAAATAATTAGGAATGTAAAATTTATCATTCTTGCTAATATCAACTAGTTACCAAAATAGCCTATGCTACTAACTAGCAAAAAAATTGTCTCCTAAACATATAAGAAATATCTTAACAGATAATTAAAAGAACTGAAATTAAGGTTTGTTTTTACTACATTATTTTCTGTTTTGATGAGGGTGTCATAAATGATACGTGTCTATACATATATGTATAAAAGTGAAAAAATATCTGGTTTCTGTTTGTTCTGATGATTATTGGAAAATAAACATATTCTCTAGCATTCTCTGGAAATTTTATTAAATTTAATATTGCTAGTAAAGTTATATTAATGAAAAATTTCATGTTGGCATTTTTTGTGAAAAACAAAATGCTGAAATGAAAACTTCATGTGAAAGTGATACAAACAGTATCATTGGCTCACATACCAAACTCATGCTGGCCTGACATATTCATGAGGTCTGAATAGAAGAATGATGAAAATAGTAATATATTTATGCTTGTCCATGAGTGCAGAATGTGTTACCATGCAGAGAACCACTTCAACGCTGGGACCTGCTAAACTAAATCAATATAAACAGTTCCTATTTGCAATCTAAAAAATAATCTTAAAAATGCCAAAGTTCCAAAATAAATTACATAAAATACTAGTTTGGAGAGACCCTTAGTTTGCGCATAGAATCACCAAACAGTTGAGGCTGGAAAGCATGTCTTGAGGTCATTACAATCCCCACTCTCAAACAAGATCACCTAGAACTGGTTGCACAGGAACATGCTCAGTCAGTTTCTGAATATCCCCCAAGGATAAATATTCAACAACCTTCTTGGGTAACTTCTTCTACTGAGTGACAACCTTCACAGTGAAAAAACTCAGACAAAATATACTGTTTGTGCCCATTGCCTCTTGTCTCGTCACTGGCCACCACTGAGAAGCCTGTGAATCTGCCTTCTTTACTGCCTACCATCAGTTATATATAAGCTGGTAAGTTCTCCCTGAGCCTTCTCCAGATTGAACAGTCTCACCTCTCTCATCCTCTCCTCATATGACAGATATTTCAATCCTTTAACCTTCCTCATACCCCTTTGTTGGACTCTCCGCTATGGCCATGTCTCTTCCTGTTCAACCCAGAACTGGACCCAGTATTCCAACTGTGTCAACCAGTGCTGAGTAGAGGGGAATGATCACCTTGCTTGACCTGCTGGCAAATCTCTTCCTAATGCAACTCAGGAAGCTCTTACTCTTGTTTACCACGAGGGCAAACTCTGATCCATGGTCAATGCGGATGTGACCATTCACTGACCCTGGGCCAACTGTAACTTCAATTCTCTAAATGGGTTGTCCATCAGGTCGCCAGGGTCCTTCACTGTAAAGATTTTTCCAGTTTGTTAGTCCACTGGGTAGCCCCTCCTCAGGAAGCTATTGGCCACAAAGGAACATTTCTGGTCCATCATCTATTTTTTGTCCACTAGGACACAAAGGTCATTCTCTGCCAAGATGCTGTAAGGAGTTATTCCTCCTTAGTTGCAGAACTTAGCATTTCCCTTTGTTAAAATTTGCAAGATCCCTTGCTGCACATTTCTCCAGACTGTTGAAGGCCCTCTGAAAGTTAGTACAACATTCTAGTCTAACAATCACTCCTCCCAATTTTTTATCATCTCTGAACTTGCTGAGGAGGGATTTTGTCCTATCATACTGGTTGTTAATGAATCCGAACACTATTGTCTCAACATTAACCTCTGAGGTACACCACGGGAGACTGGTTTCCAGATGGACCTCAGCCCACTCGTCACAACTGTTTGTGCTTGGCAATTCAGACAGTTTTTAGACCTTCTCACTGTTCAGTTAACTAGCTTGTACTAAATCAGGTTGTCAGTGAGGATGTTATGGGAGAAAGTATCAAAAGACTTACTAAAGCTGGGATATACAGCATCCACCTATCTCTGCTCATCCATTAAGCTAGTCATCTCATTGTAGAAGGCTATCAGGTTGGTTGGACAGGATTTCCATTTGTAAGTCTATTCTGATTACTCCCCATGACTTTCCTGTCCTTCATATGTTTGCAAATGGTTTCTAAAATTACTCATTCCATTAATTTCTGGGGGGTGAGGTGAGGCTGACCAGCTGGCAGTTACCTAGATCCTCCTTCTTGCTCTTCATGAAGATAAAAGTCATGTTTATTTTCTTGTAGGTCTCAGAAACTTTTTCCACCCCCATGAATTTTAAAAGACAATCAAGAGCAGATCTGCAATGACATCAGCACACATGGGTATGTAACCCTCTGTGTCCAGCTTGTTTAAGTATTCCCTGACCTGATCCTCCTGTACTGAGGGCAAGTCTTCTTTGCTTGAGACTTTCCCACTGGCTTCTGGTAACTGAGATTTCCAGAAGAAAATCATACCAGTAAAGACCAAGGTGAGGAATGCTATCTCCATGCCTTCAGTCTCTTCCATGTCCTTTGTCAGTAGATTTCCTGCCCCATACAGGAGATACACATTTTCTTCAACACTGTGTTGAGAGGAAAGGGCACAGAGACAATACAAGTTTTTCACAGAGTCATTACAAGTATCCACATTTCCTAAATTTTATCACAATTATTTACAACCAAATATTATACACAAGTTCTTTTTTTTTAAGCATTTTAACTTGGTTTTTGGACTCATGGAGTCTTGAAAACATGGAAGAACTGGGGTAGAATTTAAAATATTATAAGAAATATTTGGAAGAGTATTGGCTTTTGAAGTTTTGTAGTGGTACACTGAGAAATAGGTTTCTTTAGTTGATTCCAGATATGATATATCATTACAGCTTCACATAACTATGAGATACTTCTTGAACCTTCAGAGAAGATGAATTTAATTTTACAGAATTTACTAAGCTGAACATTCCTCTTTCTTTGTACACCTGACAAAAATAAATATGCACTTTCCAGATGGATGTTCCAAGTTTGGATTTGCAGGAGTTTGTTCTTCTGTGAGATACTGTCTGGAGGAGAAACTGAAATATTTTTTACAAATATTTAATTTTCTGCCAACATATCTAAGAAAGATAATAAGCTGAACAAGACCAGTACAAACACAGAAGTGAAACTCGTGTAAATATATTTGTCTGCTCAACATTTTCCTCTATGCCTTTGTAAAAATAGACAAAAAGCAAGCACCCATCACTGGCTTTAACAAATATCTATAAAAACTCATAAGAGTAGCTAACATTAAGTCTAGAACAGATGCCAGCTTACTTTATTTTTTCTCCCTGTTCTGCCACCAGTATTAACTTCTGGTGAATGATTATTACCTTTTCCTGCAGCACTGTAAAATTGTATTGCAGAAAAGGCTGAGACCCAGACTGTCTAAGGCATTAAGTACTTGACACATGCTGAGCTCTGCCAGTTAGATCTAACTGCTACCAAGGGTTCAGGCCTGAGAAACTTTTCAGCATCTCTGAAAAACTTCCTTGTAGGGCACATAGTTTCTTAATGGAACAGATGAAACATAAAAAAAAAGCTAGATGGAAGCAATGAAGGTGAATAAAAATTTATAGGAATATATAGAAACAGAACTGAAGGAAACACAAATGGGAATGTATGCTAATGAACAAGCTCAGTATCCATAAAATGCATTATATCAAGCCTGCTGAATAAACAGATTAGATGAGCCACTTCTCTAGGATTTTATCATCGTTCGTACTGAATCTATGCTTCAGCAGAGGCGAATCCATCCTCTACAGGGGGCCTATGGTGGGTTTCCCTTGGCTGTCTGTCAGGTACCCACCAAGCTGCTCTTTTACAGAATCACAGAATTGTTGAGGCTGGAAAAGACCTCTGAGATCATCAAGTCCAGCCTATGACTCAACAGCATCACATCAGCTAGACCATGGCACTAAGTGCCACATCCAGTCTCTCCTTAAACACCTCCAGGGACAGTGACTCCACCACTTCCCTGGGCAGTGCATTCCAATGCCTGATCATCCTCTCCATGAGGAAGTGCTTCCTGAGAGCCAACCTAAACCTTCCCTGACGCAACTTGAGGCCGTGCCCTCTCATCCTGTCACTAGTCACCCAGTAGAAGAACCTAACCCCCACCTGACTGCAGCCTCCCTTCAGGTACTTGTAGAGAGTGATAAGGTCCCCCCGAGTCTCCTCTTCTCCAGGCTAAACAACTCCAGCTCCCTCAGCCTCTCCTCATAGGACTTTCCCTCTAGTCCCTTTACCCCCTTTCAGCAGAAGAGGGGGAGAAGAAAAGATTACAATCTCATGGATCAATATAATGGCAGTTTTATTACAAATAAAATAAAATAAAATAAAATAAAATAAAATAAAATAAAATAAAATAAAATAAAATAAAGGTTGCAGGTGGAAGTAAAGCACCTCCAATTGGCAGATGATATTAAGGGAATAGAGCCTCAGTATACATAAAGCTCACTTTAGAAGGTGAATGCTGTAATAACGAATGCCCCTCACCTTTTCCCTGAGCATTTATTGCTTGGCATGGTGTCATATCGTATGGAATAACACTTGGGTCAGTTTGGGCCAGAGATGCCACTTGTGCACCTTCCCAACATTTTGCCGCCTCCTAGACTCCTGGCTTTTTGCGGCTGGTGAGTTGGCAGCCTTGATGCTGCGTGAGCACTACTCATCAATAGCCCAAAACACTGGTGTGTTATTAATGTTTTTCTAGCTATGACTACAAAACAGAGCACAATACGGGCTGCTATGGGGAAAGTTAACTCCATCTCAGCCAAATCCAATACAAGGCCAAATTTTGTGGTTTTTTGGAAGGCCATTTCTGTTTGTTGGGACACCTACTGAGTCTGCTATATTCCATATTTACTTGGCAAAAAGTAAACTATATTCCAGCTCTTCCTGGCAGTGATACAGGAGCTGTGTATATACAGTAATATAGTAACAAATAGATACTGCAAGTAAACCTTGCAGTCAAGACTGTGTTTTTATGGTTTATTCTGCTTATATTAAATAGTGGCTGAAGGAATACTGTAGAGAAATTGGCACGACAGTTCTATAGCTGGCCAGGAGGGTAATGAATGGCCTCCTGGTCACCGTTTGAAGATTAGTGCTTGTCAGTATTTCTCCTTACTTGCAATCAACATGCAAAGAAGAATATAACTGCATCCCTAAACTGACTCCATCTGTTTTACCCAAAACCCACAAAAATCTGGCTTTCTGTTTAAAAAGACAGGGAAACCTAGAACCCAAAGAGTGTTACAGATCAGGCCCTGCTTTGTGTGCCCTCCTGCCTAGGGAAAGGAATGTTGCAGACACAGGAGTTTGCCTTGTTGAACCTTGATATTTAGAAGATGGTATTGATGGTAAACTATAAAAATACTGACTACTCTCTTCAGATCTACATTTTGCTGGGGAGGTAATGCACATTTCTGTGGACAGTTTCTATTCATTAAGCGCTTCCATGCAGGGTTCTATGCATCATTTTTCTTCTTGGAGTTAACTTTATACTAGCAAGAAAAGGTTCCCAAACATTTGAGTGAAATGTAAATTCACCCTTACACGCATACAGTTTTAAGCGTGATCATACTGGAAGAGAAATGATAGAACAATGTATTCATTTTGAGTCAACATCAGCTAATTATACACAAAAGATCTAATAGATCAAAAGGGATGAACCTTTTCATCTTCCCTGATGTCACTTTTTTTTTAAACTAAATTAATTGTTTCCAAATTCTTTGTTCCCCCTCACTCTGATTTGTTTGGTTATACCACATACTGACTTTCAAGAAGTATGGAAAGACTCAAGACTAAATCTGAGCACATCTTTATGAAGAAAAATGGAACTTTTATTGTAAGGTGTGGTTTAGGTAATAGAGGATGCTTTTCATTCACATTATGCCTACTGCTCTTTCAATCTTTTGTTTAATGTTTCTGACACTTTGACACACTTGAATTGTTAAAGTGAACTAGCCTATGAAGAACAAAAATGTGGAGGCAGGAGGAAACTGCATTGGTTTCACTGGAGAGACACGTTACAGGTCCAAATTTGCAGCCATGCTTATAAGCCTAGTTTCAGAGTGTCTGCCATTGGGGCAGTTCCCAAGACACTCTCTCCTAAGAAGGATGGTGTGGGCAGGTATCCTTCTGCCTTTCCTTCAGTGACTGACATATCAGGGAGCAGTCCCAGAGTCCTGAGAAGCATAACCGAAAAGCACTCTCAGTCCTACCTCCAGCTGTACCTTTTATACATTTTATGTCTGTATTTCAAGTTGTAAAACAAAGGCTGGCCTGGAGAAAGAAGTTGAGGTGGGACTCTAGCTGAATTCTTTGCAAAACCAGAAGTTCTTGTAAGGCATGGCTGCCAAGAAATTCACTGAGGTTATATTCAGACTTCTTACTAGGAAACGTCTAATTTTTTGGATGCTACTTGAACCCACTGATAACATGAAGAGTGGAGGTTTGAAAGGCATGGGGTTCTATGTCTTTGCTTTTCTAACTCTAGGTGGACATGTGCATCTCAGGAACTAGAAGTAGTGGTGGAAATAGATCCCCCTACTTAAATACCTTTATTTCTTTCTTCCTCTCTTGCCTGACACTGAAATCTGAAATTCTTCCTCTGCTTTAATTGTATACAGCTGAGAACAATGGGGCCCTCATTTTGAAACATTACAGGTTGGCTACTCAAGAATAGACTGCTGAAACAAACCCCCAAGTAGGAGTGCTGTAAGCAATTTTTGTGTGCTTTGCTATAGGTTTGGGGCTTGTGTGTTGTTTTTATTTTTAAAAAATGGAGACCAGTGACAAACGGTGTTCCTCAGGGGTCTGTTCTGGGTCAAGTGCTCTTCAACATATTTGTCAGCGACATGGACAATGGCATTGAATGCACCCTCAGAAAGTTTGCCAACAACACCAAGCTGTGTGGTGCCGTGGACTCACATGAGGGAAGGGATTTCATCCAGAGGGACCTTGACAGGCTTGAGAAATGGGCCAATGCAAACTGCATGATCTTCAACAAGTCAAAGTGCAAAGTCCTTCACCTGGGTCGGGCCAATCCCAGGCACAAATACAAACTGGGCACAGAGTGGTTTGAGAGTAGCCCTGAAGATAAGGACTTGGGGGTGTTGATAGACGAGAAGCTCAACATGAGTCAGCAGTGCCCTCATGCAGCCCAGAAGGCCAACCCTGTCCTGGGATGCATCAAGAGGAGTGTGGCCAGCAGATCAAGAGAGATGATTCTCCCCCTTTAGTCTGCCCTTGTGAGACTCCACCTTGAATACTGCGTCCAGTTCTGGTGTCCCCACCTTAGAGGGACATAAATCTGTTGGAACGAGTTCAGAGGAGAGATGATCCAGGGGCTGGAGCACCTCTGCTACAAGGACAGGCTGCGGGAGCTGGGATTGTTCAGTCTTGAAAAGAGAAGACTCTGGGGGGACCTAATAGCTGCCTTCCAATACCTGAAGGGAACCTACAGGAAGGTTGGGGAGAAACCTTTTACAAGAGCATCGACTGATAGGACAAGGTGAAATGGGTTTAAGTTGAAGGAGAATAGATTTAGATTGGATCTTGGAAAGAAATTCTTCAGTACAAGGGTGGCAAGACTTTGGAATAAATTGTCCAGAGAGATCATGGATGCCCCCTCCCTGGAGATGCTCAAGGCCAGCTGGGATGAGGTCTTGAGCAACCTGGTCTAGCTGAGGGTACCCCTGCCCATGACCGGGAGGTTGGATTACATGATTGCTAAAGTCCCTTCCAACCTAAGACATTCTACAATTCTGTGATTCTATGATTTTGTTTAGCAGAATAGTGAGACTAATTCAATTGTACATGCATGCTCATAATTGTAATAAAAGAACACTGAAAATTTAAATAGAACATTAGAAATTAAGAGAGTGAAGCAGAATTTTTAGAGGAATTTGGAATCAGTTCATTCTTGTGTTTGCATGTTCTGTGATTACAGCTGAGTTTCTGGTACACAGAAGATGCTGTCTTCTGAAATGTAATTCTTGTTCAAATAAGACCAAAATGTTTGTTCTCTAAGTTTTCTATCAAGCAGAAACAAGTAACTGACATTCTTGCTTATTTCCATTGCAGATCTTTGGGTAAAGCTTAATGAGCCAGATATGTTTTGAAAGAAACATTCAAGGCTCAGCAAACAGGAATGCTCTTACAAAACACCTTGTATGCTCAGCACTAATTTTGATACAATATATGGTTTTATAATTTTACACAGTCTTTTGTAAGCTAGTCCATGACTGATTCAGGCTTCATTTCCACAAGATAGTAACACGTGTCTTTCCATCACTACACACAGAATTTGGTCCATGAATTTCTCCTCTGTGGTTGGTTTTATCACGGTTTGGCCCCTGTATCAGTCTGACATATTGTTGTGGTGCACATCCAGATCTGGGACTGGGAAGCATGCCTGTATACGCAAGGTAAGACTTACCATTAAAAATTTAATAACATTTTTAAATTTATTTCAACAAATCAGGGCTTTAAATTTAATTATTAATTTTGCTATGAATTATTTTAATACGTTGATCCATGATGGGTTTTTTTGTTTGTTTATGAGTGATTTCAGAGAAGACAAAAAAAGCTTAGCTTGTTTAACATACTGAAATGAAATCTGAAAGAAGCATGATTGCTCTTTGTAAATACACCAGGAAAGTAAACATCAGAGGAGAGAGAAAAGCTGTTTAAGCAAAGAAAATATTGGCTCAGACAGGGAAAAAAACCTGACTGCGAATACCAGGTTTACTGCTGCAATTTCCTTAATGGCTTTGCAGATAGTGGGTGAGGGAAAGAGAAAGAAAAAAACTAAAAATATATAAGATTCTGTGATGTATTTGCTTGAGATAGCAGGGTCGAAGTCAAGTATCCAAGAGGTTTCCTCCTGCCCAATGTTGCTACATTTAATGTGTTTGTCTTCAGAATGACTGAGACATTTGGGTGAAAATCATAGAATCATAGAATTGTCAGGGTTGGAAGGCACCTTAAAGATCATCTAGTTCCAACCTCCCTGCCATGGGCAGGGACATCTCCCACTAGACCAGATTTCTCAAAGCCACATCCAGCCTGGCCTTGAACAGTTCCAGAGTGGGGACATTCACAACTTCTCTGAGCAACCAGCACAGTGCAGAGATACTCAGCTTGGAAATATTAATCCAAATTGTTTATACGTACTCGCAATAGAAAATTGCCTGTAACAAATATCTGACAGTCTCATAAATGAGTGGTACTACAAATCTCCCCCACACTATCAACAAGTGTAGCCTACACACTTTTGTCTTAAAATAAGAGACTCACAATTTATTTTGGTGTAAATGAGAAATAATTAAATAATATAAAACCAAACTCTAGACTCCCAACTCCTCTACTTGCATATATCTTAAAGCAGATTCTGTTCTGTAAGTGCACTGCTGTCAATACAGAGCTGTTTTTTTGATATACGTTGGTTTTTTGATATACATGTGGATGTGATGTTTGCTGACTGTTAAAGTTATCAGATAGGATTGTGACATCCATTCCAGTGTGTCCACGAACAGAAATAACAAGGGAGTTTAAAACCTGGTGTCACCATGACATTAGTGTGATGCAGACATGCAAAAACTACTTTGAAAAGATCTGGTTAACTTGATAAATCATCGATGGTGCTACTATTGACACTTCAGTTTTAACTGAAGGGGTAGATCACCACAAATTTCAGATAAACTTGACTTTTCTGTTTGGGAGGTGCAATGGAAGAGAAAGAGAGGTGCAGAAACCATCCGTGAAAGAACTTAGCATTATGTCTTCATCATCTGTCGATATCGTTTATATCTGGAAAATGGATGGTGCATTTCTACCCTGTATTCCAACCCAGAGCCCTTCTGGTTTGTTCCCATGTGCAGTAAGCAGGTTAAATGTGTTCACGTCCCTAAGCTTCTACTCACACCCTGGCTAACTTGTTTAAAGCTACCTCTACTGTCTCACTGACAGCCTTCAGTCAGCATCATCGTCGCTTGAGGGAAGGAGCGTGAACTCATCATACTCCATCACAATAAAATACATAAAATAAAATAAGACGATTCTGTGGCCGTGAATAATTGAGAAACACTTATCATAAGAGTGAAGATCAAGCAATTCAGCTGACGGCAAAGAGAAACGGCAGTTTTGAGAGTGGCTGATTGTTGTCAGTGAGAGTCATCCTAATTTGCACAGAAGGGCAGAGGCCAATGGCTGCTCTCTGACTGATTACGGATTTGCCTGCACAGCTTGAATTTGATGAAGCATCTCAGGAAGCTGGTAAGTGTACCAGAACATGTACCTTATTTATGTGTGTAAGGACTGCATTCAGTCTTGAGAATTGCATGATAACTAATACTAATAAAGAGATAAATGCATAAAAAGCCTGCTGTCTCCTTGTGTAGTAGACACCCAGAAATTCCTAACCCAAAGTAAATCAGGTAGCTAGCTTTCCACTGGATCTGCTGCATCAGACACATACTGAAGGAGAAAGAATGAGCCAGGTTTCCTGATGCCATATATGTTTCTTTTACTAATAAGTTCATGCAGAGAAAGTTGTCTCTAAAACTCTGTCCTGCTCATGGGGTTTTCTCACAAAAAGCCCTCAAGGAGTCAACTCAGACACACTGTACTTAGTGCAGTGTTGTGTTTTCGTCTGTGTAGCAGTGTACTGGACAAAGGCCCTAAACAGGGCTTTTGAGCAGGTCTGCAGGAACCTTGACACATCTTAAATTGAAGTGCTATGGATTATTACCTCAGCTTTTTTTCTATAAATCCTTATTTATTTTACTCTTACTGCTTGGAATAAAACCATATTGCAAAGCTGCTAGCCAGCTTATAGCATGGCAATACTAACAGTAGAAAATTTCACTAGTGTTATCATTAAAAGCTACGAGGTTTATTGGGAGAGTCCTGCTGCATCAAAAACAGAAGCTTGTTCAACAAAGTCAGTTGTTAGATAAGACAACACCACTTGCATTAACTTATTGTCCTGAAAAGATGAAAAGGTCAGTGGTCATGATTAGTTCTATAACACTTGGCTTCCAAAGGAGCACAGTTGGTCAGGTCTCTGTGTTGTTTTTTGTGGTCGTACTCCTGGTTTTATCCCAAAAACTTGTGAATTAAGACGAAGAACAAAATGCAACATCTTAATAAACCTTTAATATTGGTGTTAATAAATAAAATATGAATAAAATATGAATAAAACCTAGCTGTTGACCGCATACATCTGACCATCTACTTTAACAATACGCTATGTCTAATGGATTTTGTTCTTTACTCATCCTTTTCTTTAGAATGCCATTTTTTGTACTTATGAACATTAACGTATATTTACAAATTGCACTCTGTGGGATTAGACAGTATCACATTCTTCTTCCACCATTAGTCCAAGGCTCTGCAGATATTTTTTTTTGCAACAGTTTTACAAAGTCTGCAAGACTATTTTAATCTTTAAACTATTTAGTCTAAATAACTGATTCTGCATGGTTACCAAAGACTTTCTTGACTGAAGGAATGTTTTCAGAGTTCATAACTCTACTGCAGAAGTCTCGCCTTTTAGTTCCTCTTTGCCATTGTTATGTGTCACAAAAATTCTGTCAGTAATTTCCAATTTTATGATTCAGTCTGAGTGACAGTGCGTTCAAAGTGCCACTCAGTTCTCTTGGTGATCAAAATAATCCTTACACATCAGGGTGTGTATAAAACATGCTCCTGTGATCACAGAAACCTGAAGACAAATAGCTATGCATACCTTCAGCACTGCCTTCCTATTAGTTTTCAAAAAAACCCCAAACATTAAAACAATGATGCTAGAGACACATAAGGAGGAGACAGAATAATAAGAAAACAGGTTCACTTTTTTTCCTTAGTACATTTTCATGAGAGGCTCTGAAGGGATTTTAAAAGTTTTGCTGTAAATAGGCTTTCCAATATAGCTGTCTGATAGCTTCAGGACTTTGATAAGACCCCAAAATTCATCAGCCCCCACAAAGGCACAAAGAAATTATTAATACTGTGCAATGATTTTGGCCAAAAAAAAATCTGAGACAAAAGCATGTATTTCAACAGACAGTACATGCACTTAAAGGTTGTTTCAAAAAGCAAATTTATGAATGGATCTAGTGAAGACAACACCTTTTTTAGGACTGTTGACACCCAACTCATTCAGGTAACTGTACTGATTGACTGAACCAGGACCTCAATTCTAGCACCTAAGCACTGTGTCTCTAATGAGCAATGATACTTATGCAGATGCTTTGCCTTGGGTACATTTTCAAATGTCAAGAATATTCAGAGACTAAGCTTAAGTGATTAGGAGGAGAGTAGCAATAGTCTAGGATAGAAATTCACTGTTAAGGGGCAAATGAGAAGTCTAGAATTGTTATCACAGAAGTCTTGAACATAAGGGAACTAATGTCTTGAGCATTAAGGAAAATAATGAACTCATCCATGTCCACTGAATTCAGGGGAAACAGATTCAAGATCGTAAAAAATCAGTGCTAAGACCTCCTACCAAGCTTCTGAGACTTCTAACAACAGCAATTATATTGATCTCATGATTTTTGGAATATATGAGTTTACACAATTTTTCTAATCTCACTCTGTTTTCAATTTAGTATTCTGTTTCCAATATAAATAATTGATCATCCCAGTATTGTGTGTTTGTATATATATAAATCATCACGGTTAGGCTTCATGAATGAAGATATGGGAAGAGCTCTACCCACACTTGCTACAAGCGTGCTGATGGCTAAAAAGGTCGATGCGGGATAGGCAAGTCCAGTTGCAAAAAGCACAGCAGAAAGTCTCCTTAGAAGGCATTGGCAAGGCACAGTTCTTTCTGCGTTGTCTTTTCTCCTCGAGACTAATTCTATGTGTGTTCTCGAAGGAGGCAGCAGCATTATGGATGGTGTGTCTCCACGTCTCCCGACTGGAGGCCAGAGTGGACCACTGGTGGCAGTCAATATGGCCAAAACTGAGGTATTGTTTCAGGGAGTCCTTGTATCTCCTCTTTGGGGCTCCTCTGTTGCGGCAGCCGGTGGTGAGTTCACCACAGAGCACAACCTTAGGGAGGCGGTGATCCTCCATCCTGGAGACGTGCCCTGCCCAGCACAGTTGTGTCCTCAGCAGAACGGCCTCAGTACTGGTGACCCCTGCCTGTTCAAGGACAGTAACATTAGTCACGTAGTCAGTCCAGTGGATGTTTAGGATTGTACGGAGGCAGTGCTGATGGAAGGGTTCAAGGAGTCGTAGATGGTGGCAGTAGACGACCCATGATTCAGACCCATATAAAATAGTAGACAATACAATGGCTCTGTAGATGTTATATATAAAAATATATATTAAATATATACATAATTCATTTTCTTTCATTTATAGAAATGGATGCCTGAGAATCTGCCCCTAAAGCCAATAAATGTCTGTACAGATGCAAGAAACTCCTGCCAGAAAATTCCTTCATGTTCTTAGTCATCAAGCTTTCTTCCATTATTTTTTCTTCCAGGGTGCCTCATCAGTTGTTGTTTCAGACAGCATTGCCACACTATGTCATAATACAGAGAATATGTTTCCTCTTTTCTGCTTTACTTGAGAAATAAAATGTAAAATCTCATTATCTGACAGGTAGATGAAGCAATGTTTGTATTTTATATTTTAATTTAATTGAAAGTCTAATGTGCCTGAAATCACAAAAATACCTCAGAAGCAGTTTACAATTCAGGTAGAATCTTGTATAGAAATATCCAAATGTTTTAGGATATCTGGCTTGGTGCATCTATTCATGATTCTCTGTACTATGTGACAATCCAGGGGTTAATCTCACTTGCCAAGGAGCTGGCCTCACCTGGCTATTTACACAGTGGATGGATGTTTCCTAGCCTGTAGCCTGCACTGTGGATGTGTTTAGAGCCAATGAACAGCAACAGCCAGTGTGTGTACCTTTTCATTCATAGTCTTATAAGCAGTGGCGAGTATGAGTTGGTTTGTGATTAAATGGTTTATGTTGTTGGTAGTGAAGGTCATCTCCTGTTAGAGGAAATTCACTAAGTTGAGCAATACCTTTCACAAATTGCTGGACTGTCCTCCTGAGCTCACTGGCAGTACCTAGGTCTGGGTGACAACTCCTCAGCCTACACACAAGCTGTTTCACCAGGGCCACAATATCCACCCGACCTAAAGGGGAAGATGCTGCTGTTGCAGGTATGCAGAGCTCTTGATACTGCCTCTGCTGTGACAGAGTAACGTTCTTCTGGGCCAGGCACTCATGACACTCCTGCATCTTTTCTGTCAACCTCATCAGATGAGAGTCGAGGTCTACACAGATGCTTAAAAAAAATTCTTTCAATGAGCACAACATTTTTTGCAGGTTTTTTTTTTTTGTAACCTGGGCTGCACAGGTGAACTGTTGAAATTCACTCCTGTACTGGAATTGCTCTGCCTCCTTTTTTTTCTTTTCTAAACGTTTTCCTTGCTGCCAAGGAAACCTTGTGTAGGCCGAGCAGTTCGGATAGCCTGCACAGGGCTCCTGTTGCTAGGGAAACAACTGAGGATGCCTGCATACCTCTGTGCAGAGCTCTTCAGTGCATTTGTGCACTTGGAGAGCTGAGATCCACGTGATTGAAAAGGCTATGGTGAAAACAGGACTGCTAGCTTTCATTTTGGTTGATTTTATGAAGGACTTCAGTATTTACTGTCTGAGATCGATCTTCCAAAATTGTAGCAATGGAAGTGTCTCCTGTATTCCCTTAGCATTGCTGCCTTCCTCTGCTTGCAAACATCTATGTACAAAGCAAATAATCAAAGAGCCGCTGTAACTGCCGTATCCAATTCCCCTCACTTTCATGCTGAGTTATTCTGGAGAGATAGATGGGAAGGAGGCATAGGCAGATGTGATCTGTTTGTAAATGCAGATGATGACTCTTCAAAGTTTTTTGTACATCTGTCTAGCTAGTATACAGACCCACTAGCAACTTTCTAAGAACAGTGGAAATTGTATGTATTGCTAAACCACAGGCTGGAAGGATATTAGATTAATTCTCAAGAGTCCCAGTGATATTTCAAATGTGTCTATTTAGAGTTGAGTTTATATATGCAAAATCACATTACAAATCTGATGGCATTTCTAGCCTCCCACAAGGACTGACACTTCTGTGTTCATTAGTTGACCTTCATGGACTTCTCATCAGATATGCATGAGACTGTTCAGCTTATTTACTATAATGGTACTTCTCTTACTCATTTCAGCTTATACTCAGCACAAATAATTTGCCCCACAGCTTAGCCAATGTTCTTTTACTAATAAAGATTCAAAACTAATTGCTTGAATGAATTATTGATCAGAAATAAATTGAACACAGAAAGCAAATAACAATTTGAGATGTGAAATAAACAAAATTTTATGTGTCAATCCAGTGTGTTCAGTACACATGCTGAGTGTTCCTCTTGTAACAGGTACACAGATTCTTAAACCTTCCTTTACATTATTTGCAACATGCAAACTCTAGGTATATAGATTGTTATAGCCCTCTCTCTGCCTCAGTCTTTGTGGCCCTCAGTAAAAGTGCCAGCAGGTACAAAAGCATCTTGTGTGACTGGCCAAATAAAAAGCAGCTGCATGAATTAATGAGTCATGTAGAGAGTTTCATGAGGTTTGAGATTATACTGGCAGCAGAATAGGAAGCAGCAGCTGGAAATGAACTGAAACCCCAGCTTTTAAATTCCATATTTAAAATGCAGTTGAGGTTGCAATAGTTGTTTTCCCTTAGTATATCTACACATGCTGAAATACTGACCACATAATGATGAAAAGACTGAGGTTCAGCCATACATTCAGCAACTCTGTCTTTCAGCCACAAAACTAAGGAGCTAATCACACTTTATGTTTGTGTTCACTGTGAGTAGTCAGTTTGGGAATCCAACTCATCCCTAGCAGTTTTGGACAAATCTCTGAAACATTATTTTATTCTTTATCATAACTGTCCTTCCAAAATCTTGCCAGTATGTTTCCAAAAGTTTATGCTTTTGGAAGGGTTTTGAGAGAATACCTGTGCAAGTCAAGTGGTCATATCAAAACGAGGTCTCTGCTGGGAGAAGCTGACCTTTTTCTTCAGGCAGGCTTTTTGAAGCAGAAGAGTCCAGGAGAAGTAAGATGAAAACTTGTTTCTTTTATTGCAAACACCTGAAATTAAGAAGCATAAAATCACATATCTTACTATGACAAAAACAGTACCTTCCAGAGAATCACGAAAACTGAGAAGGGGCAGCCCATTGTTTCACCTGAGCAGAGCACTAGCTTAAAGAATACTATAATTCAGGGTCAAACCCTTGGCCCTGATCAGTCTGACCTGACTATGCACTTTTGTATTCTGTTTTCATTTTAAAAGGTTTAGGTACCCAGAGAGGCTACTGGGTTAGCAAGATATTAAGTAGAGCTAGTACATTCCAGTAGAAGCTTATCACACAAATAAATCCAAATGTTCCAAGAAGAAAGAAAAATTGCTTTGTTGAAAGCAAAGCCCAGCTCTGGAATCCAGCTTCTTTAGACATTTAGAAATATGTGCTTTGCACTGAGTGCCTTGCACTGAGATGTTATCTTTAGGAAACAAATGTTTAGATGTAGTTTATATATGAGTTAAGATACTTGTGATTTTTCCCTAGATTTCCATTTCTATTATTTCCTTTTAAATGAAGTGTAACTAGAGCTCCATAGAGTTTGAAATGCAATATTAAATACTGAGTCATGCAACTAAAGCAATATAGAGATAGACAATACTGAGATTTTGAATGGCACCAGAAAGGCCATAATGCTCCTGGTCATGTTCTCTGTCTGAGATAAGTAAGATTGATCAGAGTGACCAAGGCTGAATACCAGAATAAGCAAAGTGTCACAAAAAAAGATATCAAGTTGTGTTTAAAGACATTTTTTTGTTCTTTTCCACTATATCAACAAAAATAGCTGACTTGAGCATTAAATCCAATACCATCTGTACAAAGAACCCTCTTGTCCTGCTGAAGGATGTTTTCCAGAAAAAGAGAAAATATCATGTATGACCACTGTACTCAGAGCAATCCTGTGGAGAAGTGACGGTATAGCAAACACTGGTCAGCCAGGTTTAAGTGCTACACACATACCCACCAGAAAGGCCAGGAAGACCCCTCAGGAAGCTGTTAGTCCTTCATCTCTGCCTTCCTCAAAAATCACTCAGCCAACTGAACTGACTCAATCCAGGTTTGATGAGGGAGCCTTTTATTCAGTTAGTCATTGATTTCTAATTAGTACTGTGAATTCACTACCATGGCACTCTTTCTAATCCCTGGTGATGTGAAAGGTCTTAAAAATGCAGTTTCCCACAGCTGTGAATTCATAGGCTCGAAAGCTGGCTGGCATTTAGACCCAATGAAAATTAAATGCTCTTTTCCCAAGGGTACAATGATTTCTAACACATGGATAAATTTCTCTGTATTTCTTTCATAGTTTACCCCGAAATTTCTTATGTTCACGAGTTTACAGAAATGGTCATTCTACTCATTGGTAAAGAAAATGATTTTTGGTTTTCATGAACATATCCAAAATGAAACCCCATTTCCACGAAATTATAAAAGAGCTGTAGAGAAAAACAAAATTATTACTTGTGAATATTAAAGCAGGTGGTTCAGAACTCCCCTGGTTAGAGGTAAGCATTAGTTATGGCTGCAATTATGATTACTTATGCACAGTTTATGTTAGAACCTGATTAGCAGGCAATAAAAACAGATCCCATAATGGCAGTAGGAAAGTGTTTTTCTCTAATGAATCAGAACTACAGTTCTGAGTGGGAAAGGAGGAGCTGTTACTGTGGCTGAAATAGGAGAAAAAAATGAACAAAGTATTTGACTAGCTCATGATTTTCCTCTCATGAACTTTAAGTCATTGAAGATTTGTATTTTCAGGGACCTAAGATTACTCCCATTGAAGCACTGCTGAATGTGAAGCTGGTATTAAACAAAAATCAGTTTATGAACCTTGAAAAATGTACTGAAAGTGTAGATTTAATACACAATAACAAAGTGAAAGCAACAGATAGAAGCCCATGGCTCAGGGCTCTGTAATGCAAGATTTTCTTCCTTCTCTTGACAAAGAATAGTCTTACCACATCCTACATACCAGTCACATCATTTCAATAATCACATACTACTGAGACAGAAGTAACAGATCAAGATCTCTGAAGCTCTGAGCATTTCACAGAATCACAGAATCATTGAGGTTGGAGGGAGTCTCTGGGGATCATCTGGTCCAACCCATCAGCAAAAGCAGTACCAATTGGCCCAGGATTGTGTCCAGACAGCTTTAAAAAATCTCCATTGATAGAGACTCCACAATCTTCCCTGGAAAACCTGTGCCAACACTTGGTCATCCTCACAGTAAAAAAGTGTTTCCTGATGTTCAGGGGGAACATCCTGTGTTTCAGTTTGTGCCCATTGCCTGTGTGCCTGCCTGTCATTGGACACCACTAAAAGGTTCCCTCTTCATTATACCCTTCCATCAACTATTTATGCACGTTTATTAGATCTCCCTCAGACTTCTTCAGGCAGAGCAGTCCAAGCTCTCTCAGCCTGTGCTCCTATAAGAGATATTCTAATCCCTCCATCATCTTAACGGCCCTTTGCTGGACTCCCTCCAGTATGTCCACGGCTCTCTTGTACTGGGGAGCACAGAACCAGATGCAGAACCTCCTTCTTCAACTTGCGGTCAAAATTTGCCTAATGTAGTCCAGGATACCATCAGCCTTCTCTGTTGCAAACCAACAGAAATAAAAACCTAAGTGCTGCAAGCCTTTAAGTATTTTTTTCCATTAATTTTTTTTTACTTCTGAATTTGGAAACATTGAAATGTGTTCAAAATCTTGTGAAAAGTTAGTGGAACTGTTTGATTAATTTTTGTTTTGTTTTTATGTGCTGTAAGCTTTTGCCCACCCTTATCAAGTAGAGGGAAGTATGACTCCTTGTGCTGGAGCCATAAGGACCACTGCACTTAGGGTAAGCAAGAGATAAACCCAACCAGGAATTATGTGATAAGCAAAAAAAAGCCAAGGATCCCAGCTACAGTTATGCTTAGAAAGGAGGAGACATATCTTCCTGGCAAGACTTCTAAAAGTGTATCAGAGTGTGTGCATGTAAGATGGAAGGTTATATGTCTTCAGGGACAGTAGCGATAAGAGCCATAGAAAAGGTAATGTTTTTGTCTTGATTATTACCTAAGTTTCCATTTATTTCTTTACTTTTCTTTGCTTTGAGATTACATTCACCATGACTGAGAGTTAGTCCAACAGTTGTACTTGTAAAATTTGCCTTATGCCAGCACTCTTGTTTGAGCTGACATTTCAGAACTGCATCCAGCTGGTTTAACTTGGAGGATTTGACTTCCCTCCTAGTAGGCATACAACCACCAATTCAGATATAATGACTATGCAACTACTCTATTTTCTGTACCATTACAAAATATCCTGAAGTAGTAATCCAAACATCCTTGAGAGAGGTCAGAGCCTAGATACCTGTCTTCAATGGATCACAGTGATGGGAAAGTTTCTGTTCTTTGGAAATCCTCAGCATTTGCTAAATATGCTGCACTCTCTGTCTTTGTAAATGCACGGGTCTAAGCAGTGGGATGATGAGAACCAAATTATAGCAATGTTTCCTGAAGAGGAGGAAGTGATCAAAGCTTAATTATTCCACTAACTCATAATTTGCTGTGTGTACTGGTTTTGACCTTGACTTGCTGCCAGACGCCCACCAAGTCGTTCTATCACTCCCCTTTCTCAACAGGATGGGGAGAGAAAATAACGCGAAAAAATAGCTCATAGGTTGAGATAAAGACAGAGGTCACTTACTAATTGCCATCATGAGCAAAAGGGACTTGACTTGGGGATAATTAATTTAATTTATCACCAGTTAAAAAGAGTGTAGGATGGTGAGAAGCAAAGGCAAAATCCAAAAAAGCCTCCCCCTACCTCCTGTTTTTGCTTAGGCTCAACTTCACACCCTTCTTTCCAACTCTTCTACCTACCACCCAGAGTGGTAAAGGGGAATGGGAGTTGTGGTCCTAGCAGCTCCTCTTTGCTGTTCTTTCCCCCTCACACTTTCCCCCTGCTCAAATGTGAGTGTCTTTCCCACAGGAGACAGTCCTTCACAGATTGCTTCACTGTGGGTCCCCCAGGGGCCACAGTTCCTGCCAGAAAAACTGCTCCTGTGTGAGCTCTTCTCCACAGGCTGCAGCTCTTACCAGGAGCCTGCTGGTGCATGGGCTCCTCCATCAGCTGCACTGTGGATTTCCCCTCCAACACTGCCATTCACAGGCTGCAAAGGAATCTTTGCTCTGGCTCCTGAAGCTCCTTCTCCCCTTCATTCTCCGCTGACCTTGGTGGCTGTTTTTCACTCCTTTCTCACAGCTGCCACAAAACATTTTTACCCTTTCTTAAATATGTTATTACAGAAATGCCTCCCGCTGATGGACTCAGTTGTGTCTCCTGTGGTGGGTCAGCTGGAATGAGCTGGCACTAGCTGTGACCAACATGGGCAGACCCTGGTGTCTCCTCACAGATGCCACCCCTGCAAACCTTTCACTACCTAAACCCTGCCACAAAACCACAATACACTGTGATAGTGTAGGGCTAATGGTTGTAGTGTAGGGTTAATGGTTGGACTTGATGATCCCAAGGGTCTTTTCCAACCTGAACTGTTCTATGTTTCTATGATTCTATGATAGTCTCTCTGTTATTACAGACGTTCACTGGGCTTAAGACTTCTCCTCTCACCCCACTTTCACACACATGGACAGACAAACACACAGCTCGAAGTCATTCTGCTGGAAGCTCCTGCACTACAGTGAACTGTGTTTGGTTCATGCCATAGTTTTAGGAATATCTTAATGAGACTGGTTTAGAGAGTTTCCTCACTAATTCCAGGAACTGGTCACTGCCTCCAGCACATTTTCATTAACTGCTTATATTTTCTAAGTGTTCTCACTTTCAACTATGAGAAATGTTCTACTAGATATCAGAAACTTATCTGAGAGAGAAACAAAATCCCTGTCTGTCACAATGTGAGAATTCTGTCTATTTATCATCCACAGTTTGGATAAGAAGCCAGGTGATGGAAGATTGGCAGGTGACAAAGTTATGAAATAAATCAAAAAACCTTTGAGCTCAAATACTCAGAACTAGATGGAAGAGTTTTTTTTTTTTCTCTTATATTCTGTGTGTGTGACTCTAAATAATAGCAGGGCAAAGCCTGAGATCCCCACTACATCAGACCTTTTACTCAGACAGAGGGAAAAGCATGTACATTTAGTGAAGATACTGTGCTGTTGGTAGCTGTCTGCCAACTATCATAGTAGGACCTTCTAGTGTAGGTCCAGTGACTGTATGCGCGTGTGTGTAGACACCTTTCAGTCAAGTGTCCCAGAGAAATACTATCTGAGTGTATAGGAGTGTATAAGTCTATGTGATTCCATTTCCCTTTCCACCTTAATGGCTGAGTTTTACTACTTTCAGTTCAATTTCACAGAGGAAAGGTAAGTTAAGCTTTTATAGAAATGGGAAGCTGGGTAGAAGAGAAGGTGTCCCCAGCTAAAGTAAGGGCAGCAGATGATCTAATTTATGTTATGCACCTATTATTATTCTTGGAAAGGAAAAGTTATAAGGACTCGAGTTATAGAGAAAACTTTGATGTGAGTTCACATTTTAGCTGACAGAAGGTAATTTAACTGTAAGTTACAAACCTGCCAGAGCCCAAGCTCCATTAGGTCCAGTGGCCCTAGAGCTAGCTTTTTTCCTCCATCATCTGGGTCCTCTCATTCTTATCTAGATTTCACATTCTTACCTATTCCAGAAACTAGGCTCTTTTTAGCCAAACACCATTTAAATATAAAGTCACGAGAAATATGCTTCAACCAGGAATGACAGACAGACAAATCTCCCAAAGATACCAGTTTTGTGGGAACAGGCTGGGAAGAGGAGTTTCTCCTGCCTGATGTCCCCATTATGGAAGGGTTGTGTAAGCCTGGCGTCAGAGGTCACACGGGGAGAGGAGCGTTACAGGTTTGCGGGAAGCTGGGTTTCTTTGGATCAGAGTCTCACAACAGTACTTGCAAATGAGATGCAAATGAAACTTGCAAAATATATGGTGCCCTGCTGAAGAGATAATACTACTATGACCACTTGTTAGCACAAGAAGAGACCCACTCTTGTCCAAATAGGCTACACAGGAGACTGCTGAACTGCACTGAACAGAGGGATACAGACCTTCAGAGACCATCACGGACACCAGAAAAGGTCTAGCCACAGAGGTCAATAGGAACAAGTTTTCACTTTTCACTCCTTCACAGGTTCAGGTTTACCTCAAGTATCGGCATCAGAAATCTGTTAGGTAGGATAATCTATGAGATAAATTGAAAAAGAAGCACAGTTCCAAAATAGCTGTTGTCTGGCATTTTGCCCTTTCTCAGGTATGTTTTCCCAGAGATCCCATCAACTTTTCTGGCAGGTTCAACTGTGTCCAGCTGTGGGTCTCTTTTGGAGCCTTCTGGAATTGGTTCTATCCAGCAAGAGGCAACCCCTGGCCTCTCCTCACAGATGCAGCTCCCTTACCTGCTACCCAAACCTTGCCACCCATACCTTAAAAGAATGAAAATAGAAGATAGACGTGTTATTCCCTGGATAAACCAGAAATATTGCAGTCAGAAGGATCAGAATCCAGGGATTTTCCTCCATTCTCCCATGAAGCATCCTGAGCGTCTTTCTCCCTCTTCTCCTAAACTTATGGATCATGTCTTTCTCTGTACTCTTCTGTCAAATCAGGCACCATTATTTTTCTCTTATTTGATCTACTGCAACTAAGATCATTCAATCAAGATTTCTTGCCATTGTGTTTACCTTTCAGCAACTGTAAAAAATTGAGAATCAAATTCTTTTTTAAAATGGCAAAAATGGTGGAAAATAATTTCATATATTTATTGAAAAAAAACCCCAACTAGGTTCAGCAATAGGGTCACCATTTGCATAATACATTTTTTCCCTTCTTTTCTTTTTTAGATTTTCTGCTTTTTAAATCATTTTATGCATATTGAAATTGTTATTCATCCCTTATTTAAATTCACAAATTGTACAGTAGATAAACTTACTAAATAATATTTATAGCTTGGATTGTGAAAACAAAAAATAATTGAATTGGTTTAGGTACCCAAAAAATCCATCACACAGAAGCTCAGTACATTTTTAAGTCAGATGATAAAGGTAGGATGATAAAATTATAATTATTTTTCTTGCCTTGCAAAGAATAAAAGCAAATTTCACACAATGACCTCATTCAAAGTGTGAGATTTAGTTGAATAATTATGTTTTGAATTCTATGTTTAAATTAATCTCTTAAAATTATTTTACCTCTTTTACTGTCAATACATCTTTATGCAAATCTTAGGAAGAACTTCTCCATGAAGAATAAACTAGTCACAGAAATGACAGGCACCTGCTTACCAAGTCTGTCAACATTTAGATTGGAACAGAGTACACAGCAGCAGTTAATCTCACCTGTAAAATTATAGCTACAGAACAAAATACTGTTCCTAAATGATTTCATGCGAATGAGTCTTTGCTTCTGTGCAGGACTTCAGTAATTTAGCTGGTATTCTGCATGACAATAAAGTACTAACACTGCAGGTGCAATGGGACTGTTGGGAATAAGGTGAGAAGAAAGATAAAATGTCAGAGATGAAAAGAAATTATAAATACATAATTATTGCCCATGAGGAAAATTAAAAATTAGGACAGCCCCACAAAAGGCACTTATAAAAAAAATGGTTCCACCAGGATATTGGTGTGGCCAAGATTCCAGTCAACCTCTATGACTTAGGTAAGTTGTCGGATTTTTTAGAGCAATAGCAATTGAAAAAGTATTGCTTAGGGTGTTTGAACATGACCGTGGAAAAGACTTTGTTGGTTTTTTAAGTCTTTTAATTTTCAGTATGTAAGCACTGTTGCAGAGACCTTGGATTGACCTTTGATATCTTAGGAACACCTACATGTTACCTGTGGGTTTAATTTTCTTGATGCACTCTTCTAGTCATCTCTGTCATTAACAACTAATTCATGGGAGGAAAAAAGATGTGCTGGAGAAATAACAGATCTCTTTTCAAGTGAAGTTAGTAGTGTAAACTTTCAACTTTTGCTGAAGAAAAATACTTAAAATGTTAAACAAACTGGTTTTGATGACAAGTCTACAGTCATTCAACAGATGGGTAGAACTGGCTAGTCATACAAAATAAAAGGAACAGGATGTATGTGCACCTTAGGAAAGAGATTGTTCAAAGAATATCTAGCAGGGCTAGATTTTAATGTGATCATTAAATAGGGTTGATCTGAATCTGATGAATTTAGTCTCTGGTTTTTAAATAAATTAGCTTTAGTAAAAAACGCTATCTTTTCACAGCAGAAACCTAAACTATTGCAAGAAAAAGAAATGTGATTTTTCAATAACACAGATCAGCACTATGGTTACATGTGGATCGAGAAATTATATTTATTAATCTATGATATCAGGTGTATTTGGAACAAAAGGTCTCCAAAAGAAAATTACACTAGGTTAGGTACACAAAAGGCAGGTATTTAAAATAGGATGACTCTTCGGAAGTGCTTAGCTTTCTTCCTGGACCTGCAAAGGTGTTTCAGTGTCTGTTGTCTACTGGCCATTCACTACTGTCAATTAATTAAAGTTAGATGACATAATTCATCCTTAATAGACTCCAGTTTCCTATAAACACAACAAAAATCAAAATAACGTCATCACAACTCCAGCAAATGTGGACAATTTGCATTCACACTGACTTTCGTCCCTTCACCACAATTACAACAAAAATTCTCCACAATTATTCTGCTCTCTAAGATTATTCTTTAATCCATGTTTTCCTTGTTACCTCTTCCACTTATAATTCATATATTGAATTCTGAAGAGCCCCAAACTGAGCACTACGAAGGACTGTGGTAGGTTGACCTTGGCTGGCTGCTAAGTGCCTACCAAGCAGCCCTTCCATCATCAGGACAGGGGAGAAGAGGAGACAAAAAGCTCACGGGTCAAGGTAGGGATGGGGTAATCACTCAGCAGTTACCATCACAGGCAAAACAGGCTCAACTTGAGGAAATTAATTTAATTTACTGCCAATCAAACAGAGCAGAATAATGAAAAATAAGAATAAATGTAGAACACCTTCCCTCTACCCCTCCTTTTTTGCTGAGCTCAACTTCATTTCCAATCCTACCTTCTCCCTGTGAGCTGTGGCACAGTTTGTAATGCTTTGTCTCTGCTGCTCCTTCCTCCTCACACTCTTCCTCTTCTCCAGTGTTGGGATCCCTGCCACAGGAGACAACCTTTCACAAGCTGCTCCAATGTGGGTCCTTCCCAGAGACGGAAGTTCTTCCCACAGGGTGCAGTCCTTTAGAAACAGATCGCTCAAGTGTGGGTCCACAGCTCCTGCTGGGAGCCTGCTCCAGTGTGGGCTCTCCATGAGCTGGAGCTTCCTGCAGAGCACATCCACCTGCTCCAGTGTGGAGTCCACCAGAGGCTGCAATGTGGCTATCTGGTCCACTTGTAGTCCTCCATGGTCCTTAGTAGAACAACTGGCTTCACAATGGTCTTCACCACAGGCTGTAGGGGAATATCTGCTCTGGTGTCTTCAAGTACCTCTTCTTCCTCCTCCTTCTTCCCTGACCCTGGTGTCTGCGGAGTTGTTTCACATTTTCTAACTCCTCTCTTCCAACACTTTTTATCTTGTCTTAAATATGTTATCATGGAGGTGCTACTGACATCACTGATTGGCTCAGCTTTGGCCAGAGGTAGCTCCATCTTGGAGCCAGCGGGAAAGGGTTCTGTCTGACATGGGAGGACCCCCTGGTGTCTTATCACAGAAGCCACCCCTGCAGCCCCCTCCTCTATCAAAGCCTTGCCACGGAAATGAAATACGGACATGTAAGTGTTTGCTCCAAATGCAGTGGGAAGGTAAACAAAGGTAAGGAGTAGCTTTAAGACATGTCACAGGCGTCAGGGCACTACAAATAAGTTTACATATGAAATTAGGAAAAGGAGTCTTCTAGCAGTTCAAACGTGAGGCTCTAGATCTGCTTTTCCACCAGTGTGATGCAAAGCACTCAGTGCAGCTTGTTTTAAACAGAACCTAATTAATTTATAGGTTAATTTGTTCAGTTTGCATATGACACGGGGTTGAACTTGATGACTCAGAAATTGCTGTGAAATTTCTGTGCTTTTATATCTGCCGATAGCAATAGACTAATGATAAAACACGAGTTAAAAGCATTATCAGCAGTATACTTTCACTAGGGGGATTTTATTCTTATTCAATTTAGCCTTGAAGAGAAGAAAGCCCTACTTTGCACCATAGAAATAAAGATTTGGAAATAAATTAAATATCTATGAGACCAAAGACAAGATATTTATAGAAATATCTTCATAATTGGCATTTTAAATAAAGAGGCTGAGGTACAGTAGAGGAAGGTTGCCTTCCACTGTTCAGTCAGTTTTGCTGTTGAAATGCACGTTGAAACATAAATGGTTCTTTACAAAAAGAAGACAAAATTTTCAGCTTTATATTTACATGTAGCCCTGGAAAAAAAGGAATTTCTTCACTGATGCATTTGAGGTGTCAGATTGATGTTTATTCCCATTTCACCCTACTGTTATATTAAAAAAAGGATTCAGAAATCTAATATAATTACAAGTTTTTCTTTAGGGTCGTGTTCACTTCTCTCCCTCTCTCATTTTCTAAGTATGATCACATTCACCAAAAGAGATGACAGCTTGGGTCAGTAACTTTTGAAATCATTGAAAGTGAATTTCAGAGAGGTCCCAGTGTATAGCCCCATTGATATATAAAACTCATTGCATCCTACTAGATTTTTGTAGTTTTAAGAAGTATTTAAAATGCATTTGAATACTTTGTGTGTATTATTTCTTGTGGTGTTTACCTTAAGCATAATGACACTGGCAGTGTCCAACTCATAGTTGGTTCCTACAATTCTACTCCCTGGCAGCAATGGACACAAATAACCCTGAGACATAAATGACATCTGACAGCAGCAGGTCACTTCTATGATGCTGAAATCTAACTTTTTTTCAGACATTTGGTTTTTGCTATGGGCAATTAAATTACTTTTTATATTAAGTATTTTGTTCCCACTTCAGGAAAGGCCACTGACCTTTATTGAGATAAGACTAGAATGGTGAAGTATATTGGAACTTTCTCTTGTTTCTCTTGTTTCAGTGAAACCTTTTGTAGTGATTTGACTTTGGTTGGAGGCCAGGTGCCCACCACAGCCACTCTATCGCTCCCGCTTCTCAGATAGACAGGGAAGAGAAATAATAGCAAAGGGGTCATGGGTCGAGATAAGGACAGGGAGATCACTCAGCAGTTACCATCATGGGCAAAAGAGACTCAACTTCAGGAAATTAAATAAATTTATTAACAATCAAAACAGAGGAGGGCAACGAGAAAATAAAACTAAATCTTAAAAATAATGCCTTCCCCCCACCCTTTCCTTCTCCCCAGGCTTATCTTTACTCCTGATTACTCCATCTCCTCCCCTTGAGCGGCACAGGGGCACAAGGAACGGGGGTTGCAGTTCATTGGATTTTGTTCCCACCACTCATTCTTCCTCAGGGGAAGGACTCCTCACTCTTCTCCCGTTCCATTGTGGTGTCCTTCTTGCTGGAGACTGTTTTTCATTAACTTTCTCCAATGTGAGTCCTTCCCATGAGAAGCAGTTCCTCACAAACTGACCCAATGCCAGTACTTTCCAGGGAATGCAGTCCTTCAGGAACAGACTGCCCCAGTGCAGGTCCTCCATGGGGTCACAAGTCCTGCCAGCAAACTTGCTCCAGCATGGGCTTTCCATGGGGTCACAACCTCCTTCAGGCAACCATTTGCTCAGGCGTAGGGTCATCCACGGGCCACATGTGGACATCTATGACTTTGTCACCTACATGGGCTGCAGGGGGACAGCCTGCCTCACCACGACTCAGGAGAATCTCTACTCCAGCACCTGGAGCACATCCTTCACCCCTTCTTTACTGACCTTGGTGTCTTCACATATCCTCATTCCTCTCTCTCTCCACAATTGCACATAATTTCTTGTCTGTAATTCTTAAATATGTTGTCACAGAGGTGTTACTACTGTCAACGATGGGCTTGACTTTCAACAGCAGCAGTTCCATTTTTGGAGTTGGCTGACATTGGCTCTATCAGGCCTTGCAGCTTCTCACAGAAGCCATCTCTACATCCTCCCTGCTACCAAAACCTGGCCATGCAAACACAGTACAACTTTCAACTCACATATAGTCTGAACAAAATCAAAAGACAAATTTTTTATGCTGTTTGAGGGATACTGGCCACAACGATAGGCATTCATCTGGCACTACCCTTTAAGAGTCAGGCAGAAAATTTAGTTGCTACTTTTGAAACCAGGAAAGATCTTACTAATCCTTGTGCTCATTTCTATTGCCTGACCGGGAAATTAAAGAGCCCTGAATGAATCAAGTACTACTTCTGAGATTTCTTAAAATCCAGCATAGTTTTTATGCTCTGTAGAAGTAATTTCTGCAGGAGTGAGTTAAGAGGGCTTCAAAAAGTCATCTGGTCCTCTCCTGTAGTTCTAGCCCCTTCTGTTATTCTCAGTACAAAAATATTTTTCTTTTTCAATGAGAGAAAAATATATTGCATAAACCCAAGTAAGTCGGACAATAAGCAAAATACTAGGATCCAAAGGATTTTCTTATATAAATTGCCCAATCTTATGGATTTTGGTAGAACTAATTTTGCCAAAACAGGGAATGAGAATACCATTGGAAGACTTCGGAGTACAGAAAGTTTCAGACAGAAATGTTTATTAAATAAATAATTTTTAAAAAAATGCAGATGACACACAATATTAAATATAACTGTTCACTGAATGAAGCATTTGCTTTTATTCTTCTGCCTTCTTTTGTTTCTGAAAAGGATTATCAGTAATTTATTTGCTTTCCTTGTGAAGAGAGAGCCAAATCCACATTTAGAAAGCCCTGACATAACAGAGTTGTCTTCAAGTACTAAACCTCTAAGCTATAGTTTTTTAAAATAAAACAAATTGCAATACTTGGGGCAGTTGAGAGAAAAGGAGAATTGTGGTTTATTTCAATGGACATTTACACTTCCCTGAGTATATCTTTTAGAAAAAATCTGGATTAAAAAAAATAATCTAGACAACTGTGAAGTTAATTGTACACTCAGCTGAGGTAAAATAATGTAATCTTCATTTCATAGCATATAAGAATGTGACAAATCTATGATATATAATATGATATGATGATATGATATGATTGATATGATATGATATGATATGATATGATATGATATGATATGATATGATATGATATGATATGATTGGTATGTCGGTCTCACACAATCTCATACATTGGTCAGAACAATTGCTGAGAATTTCTCAAAGTAGCAAATTTATACCTTGTGCTATCCTTCCTTTGAGGTAGAGTTTATGTAGGCTGACTTGAAAAATTACAATTAAAGCTTTTCTTTTTCTTGCAAAATTTTTATACATACTTTTGAGACTCAGTTTTGTGGCACAGAAGGCTCATAAATTAGACACTTTGAAACTGAGGATATGGAGTTAGGAAATACTCAAGTTTAGAGAATATATTTAAGAGAGCCTGTAACAAAAAGACAGACAAAAAACTTCAAAATAGAGACAAGGCAGTCATTAGGCACATATACAATCTGGGAAATGCAATTATTTTCAGTCACCCACGTTATTGCTCTTCTTTGCTAGCACAGCCATGAGAAAAGAGCCCAGGCTCAGCACCAGTTTGGAGACAGAGTGGTACCTGCTTTGGGAATGTCTGGTAGCCTAGGCTTATACAATATATTTGCACATTATAGTTCCAGCTAAGAAATAGTATGAAGTAGGAGTCTGATATAATGCCAAGGTCTACCATGCAGACGTCTGTCTCCGAAGCAATACACTCATGTTGCCAGGGGAGAGAAATAAATGCTAGAAGGGGATAATTAATGTCTTCCTAAAAGAGACATTTAAAATATGTTAGATGAATCACTTCTTCGAAGTGCCCATTTCTCTCAACTATGGGATATTGATAAGAGGATTATCCCAGCTGTATATCTCTGCAACTAAAAGAGGAGAAATAAATGCCAGTTTTCACACACTATTATATACCATAATCAGAGTTACAAGTATTTCTCTGAAGCCTGACAATCCAAGTTGTCATGTTGTGTATAATATAGACATAAAATACTACCTGAAGACATCCCCACTATCATCAGCAGAGCAGATATATAAAAGACTCTACATCCCTAGTTTAACTGATTGAAAAATAAATCTAAGAGATGCACTAGTTATTGAAAAAGGAGAGGCAAAGAATTTAGGTTATCTCATCAGAGAAGTAGGTCAACATGTTCCTTAATTTAGAAGGAGAAAATAAACCACAATAAGACCAGCCTACTGGAATAGACTTGATTTTTCTTACAGTTACTTAAATTATGGAAATTAAGGAAAAACCAGCCAATGCTTGGAAGGTTACATGTCTCCCCAGGACTGGGGAGAATCACTGTTTCCCACATACGGGCATAATGTTTCCTCCATTTTAGGCTGCAAATTAAAAAAAAATAATATACAACCATGAAGTCTGAATAATTTAAGACAGTGTGTTTACCATCCTCATTTATCTAGTTAATGAAAGAAAAGGAAGTCTTCACAAAATGTTACTCATTGCCATTATCAGTCCAATTCTGCCCTTCTGGTTAAAACAGAAGGCCAATTTGATGGCTGTGAAAGATCCTTCAGAATTAAACTAATTATCCTGCAATTAGCCATCACTCAGCAGGCAGTGTGCAAGTGGAGGATGATTTTGCAGTTCAGACTCAGTTCTGATATAATCATGTTTATCTCCCTCTGAACTATACGAAAAGTGCCTATAGAAGTCTTTTGAAAGAAATTAGGGAGCACAGATACTTGAAAGATACACACCTTACTCATCAATGAAGAAACGTTTTTGAAGATATTCCAAGAATTCGATGACGTGGACAGCCATGGAGTTTGCCTGGAAATATTCTCAGGCATATTCAATTTACTCATACGGACACAACTTGTCAGTGTATTTGAGTGAGTCCCTTAATTCCTCTGTATAATAATTTTTTTTGCATGTTGATGCTTTACTCAGAAACTGCAGTGATACTGCTTTAAAAACAAAGGCAAAACTGGACACATACTTTGGATAAATCTAGTGATATCTCCACTAAAATAGTCTTGTAATTTATTTCCTATCCTGTACTCTATGAATTTTTAAAAAATAAATTAGTATAAGTGGTCCATTTATAATGTTACCTTTTATATTTAATGTTTTCTTTGGAAGAGAATTTACTGAGAAAAAAATAACTAGAAAAACAAGACTTTCTGTATTCTCCA
Organism: Trogon surrucura; assembly: GCA_020746105.1. Lineage (NCBI taxonomy): Eukaryota > Metazoa > Chordata > Aves > Trogoniformes > Trogonidae > Trogon > Trogon surrucura. The sequence goes on along the minus strand of CM036617.1, from coordinate 28,659,849 downwards.
CATCTACTACATAAAGTGGAGAAGAAAAAGAAAGGAGTCATAATTTTTATGCTCATTTAATTCACTTTAGCAATGACCTCTCTGCATGATTTTCTGCACTATATGACTCAGCAATAGAAAAATATTAATTCTTGTAAGAAGTTTCCAAGCAAACTATATGTATTGACTCGCTGTCTTCCTTCGATGTTAATCTAAGCATTATTGGGATGAGATCTTAGGTATCTACCTTCTCATGTTGTTTAGACTGTTGTGTTTCAAAGTAGAATATAGTCCCCAATAAATTAAAAAAAATCTCAGAAAACTTTTCAAGGGTAAATTATAACCAATAACTTGTTACCGTCATACTCAATTAAAGGAGTCAGCAGGTAAGAGCAGGTGTTTTGTTCTATAGTTTGTGTTGTGTTAGACTGTTCCCATCTTCTGGGCACTTTTATTCCAGGAGAAAATTCTGAGGTGCAATACTTACTGCATGCAATATATTTGTGAATATGTTGTGAATTCATACATGGTGGAAAGCAGCTGTCATGTGGCTGTGACCAATCAATACACCTCTGCAGTGGAGGTGAGTTCAGAGAAGGGCAAAAAATCTTAATGAGCTCAGTGAGGAATATATCATAAAAAAAGCGAAACTTCTCACAACACCAGGGAGGCTGGAAGGTAACATTGGTTTTAGATAAGACAGCTGTACCATTGAATCATCAGGATCCCTGAGATAATTAACACAGAATAATGTCTTCCTGAATCACACAGACCAGTGTGCCAGGTCCTGAAGAGCGTATACATGGCTCAACCCAACATAAAATACAAAATCTGGGCAACTAAGAGAATTAATTTGGAAGAGAGCTTGATCTGGCTTCAACTCACACATGCCTTCCTAGGCACTGGGAATGCCCAGCATCATAACAGTGAGCATACAGAGACCAGTAATGAGAAACATGTTTGTACTGTGATTCAACCAGTATGCTGCAAGTGGCACATTATTTCTCTGTTGTGATTTCAGTACATTGCTCCATCACTGTCCTAAAAATCCCAAATAGACTAAATAAGTAAATTTGATAATAAACATTAAACGCTCCTCCTTGTTTGAGAGTATTGAACTCTGGCATTGGCAAATGCGGAAATGTTTTTCTGAAGATACAATCAAGACAAAAATTAGATCTGTTATTGAAATGGGTCAACTGAAATTTCAAATAATGCAGTCACAGTTTGCAACTCATGAAAACAAGGCATAAGAAACGTAGAACACATGCCTGGTTCTCATCCCTAATGTTAAGTCACTAAGGTATAGAAAGTGTGCAACATATGCAGGGTTCTCAACCCAAATTTAAAGTCACTAAATGGATCAAGACTATCCTTTAGTTCTAGGAATATTCCCATGTCCCAGTCTTTAATTGTTTAGCAATAGACTGGCTGAAACAAAGAGTTACTCCTTAGAGCTGTAGATTACTAGATATGCCTACGAAAATTTCCATGCAAGATTGTCAATTATGCTATTATAGGGAAGAAAGAAGAAAAAAATTGCAGACAGGGACACAATGCATGCTTGCTCTGCGCTTAAGACATTGTGATAGCACGGGCCACTATGCATAAAGAACATGCTTACAAGGAAAACGGAGCAAGTCACTCACTGGGTGTTTTAAATGTGCTTCTACAAGTTAAATAATTTGGAATACTACTATTTTTGAATGAAGAAATATTGTACCAGACGATTCTGTCTTTACTGTTGAATAAAATGTTGTGATAGGAAATACCACAAGTGTAGTACTATAGCAAAGTATCAAGCACTCCTTGAGTTATTTTCTGTGTTTCCTTAGTAAGGTATACTTTTTTTAATAGGGGAAGATTTTATTTTTTTCTTAGGGGGTGTCAGGTCTGGTTTTCTACAGTGGTTTTTAACTAAGAACTTGTCAGCCATTTCCCATTGTAAAAGGGCAATGTAAAAGTGAAAATAATTTCGAAGTTTTTTTCTCTCACAGCTTCAGACACTGAAGCTGGTGTATGAAGCCAGGTTCACAGATTTACTTTGTGCGCCATGGTTCTTCACATGCTTCACTGAGTGAGCAAGGCACAATGGAAAAAGGCTGATTTGCAAGTCAAAGTAACAAACTGAAGCACATGTTGACCAGATGAAACTAGTGAGAGAGACTCTCATCTCAGTAATGAAGTAATACAGTTGGGAACATATAAAAAGCTCAATTTTAAGATTTTTTTCTTGACATGTCACAAGGTGAATACATAAAGCAGCAGGTGACAGTCTACATTCCTCACTGCAGTATGTGGGGTAGGATTCTTTCATGCAGGTCTATGTGCCTACTGTCATTTTAGGCGCTGTGGAGGTAGCCTGCCACCTTCCAGCTGAAGTTCCAGAAAATTATAATTTGCCTGTGAATATATGGCACCTTTAATTAAGCATCTTAGCTAAAATAAGACGTCTAAACCAGCACTAAATATCTATAGGACAACTCAGTCATCACCTTCTTTCCTGAAGTACGTACACATTTGTGTGTTTATCTCTGTATTCATATACACAAGTACATACACATGCATGTATGCCACCCGTAGTCAAAGGAGACAAGTAAGCATCTACATTTATGGATGCGTATCTGTATGTGCACACAACTTACTTTATACAAACACATCAATTCTCTGCACCTAGCAGCGCCACCTGAGTCCAGAACAAGGCTTTCTGCAGACTGCAGCAACACTTACTTACAACTTCCACAGGGTGCTGTGACTGCCACGTTCACCATGTCACCCAGTCTGGCTCTGCAGTCTTCCCAAGGCAATTAATGCAAAATGTTACCTGCTTTCCCAGTAACATTATTTTTTTTAAAAGTTATGCAGTGAGCATTTCAGTACAAGCATATTCTTTTTTTCCCTTAATCTAGATGACCTGGTCTTCTAATGGGGCTGATGGGTTCTTCCAGAGAAATGTCAAGCACCATCTGTTTTCACAGACGAGTTCTCAGTCACCATTTCCCTGTTGTTGAAATATTGTCAATCATTTACTAAGATCTAAGATTTTTAATAACACTGAAGTATGTACAGATTCATTTTCTTCTCTGCCAGAAAGGCTTCTTTTTTTTTTTCTTTTTTTTTTTTTTTTTTTTTTTTTTGTTTTATCACCAACTAATGTTTGGCTAAGGAGAAATTCACTCCTCACTGCTGAACCTCATTTGTTACTTGTCACAGCTGATATTCGGACTCTGTGAATCAAGTGAATCTGAGCATCAAGTGAGAGGCATAAAGGGGTACTGGCTCCTCTCCAGAGATGCTTTATATTGTTGACAGCAGCAAGGAAACAGGAAGAGTTAATCAAGCACATCACCTCCCTTCTCGTTACTGGATGTGAATTTGGCACAGTCTTGCTCTTTTCTCCCACCTGAGAGCACTAGACAGCTTGATTTGATGAGAGGAGGAAGAAAGCAAGTCAGCCTGGGAAGTGGGACTGCGCTTTCTGTTTTGCCATAGAATAAGAAACAGAGTCAAGACTTCAGTTTTCAAAGCTGAGGGCTTCTTTCTGAGGGACAATTTCCCTCTGAACACATACAGACTCAAATTTAAACCGGATATTTTTTTTGCATTTCTGGGTGAGCAAAGTATCGGAAAAAAGTTAGGTCTACCTAATACATTCAGTTAATATTTTCAAATTAGTACTGCTTTGTATTTAGTAAAATGACTGACATACAGTCAAACAATCAAACAATCATGCAATAATTATAAATATATCCATATTTTATTTAGGAGTGATAGTTTGTTCCAATTAGAGAGAAGTACTGTACAATAATTGGCATTTCTCTAAGAGTTGCATTCCATGAAACAGCAATAAAAAAAGTCTGAAATGCAAATTGCATTCAAACCAACACTTTTGTTCTGTTTCAGTGAACTCTGATCTTAGTTGGAAAGAATTCTCTAAAGATTATTTTATTGTACAAGATGGAAGGAGTGGTGTGGGATTTTTTCCACTACAGATCTCCTTGGATCAGTCATGATGGATGGAATTCACCTCACCTGTCTCTACCCAGATAAGCCTTAGTTATCTAGTTTAATCTCATTTCCACAGATTGCCTGGAGACAGACCGGCACCCATAAAAGACAGCTGAGCCGTTCTCAGCTGTTCAGCATCTACCAGATTATTTGTATTCCAGATCATCTTGCCCCTTCTCAGTAACTATAAGGAAGGCATAAAAGGCTTGTTTAGAATAGATGCCTAAATTTTACATAGCTGAAGTTACTCTACATGAACCCCAGTCTTTGTCTCAGCATGACTCAGCTCCTTATAGTACTGCAATTTCATCATTAGATTCATGCTTGTATTGGGTTTGTGTGGCAAGGTCTCGGTAGCCAAGAGTGGCTTCTGAGAGAAGCTGCTAGAAGCTTTCCCCATGTCAGACAGAGCCAATGACAGCCAGCTCCAAGACAAACCCACAGCTGGCCAAGGCTGACACCATCAGCAACAGTGGTAGTGCCTGTGAGATAATGTATTTAAAAGGGGGGGGAAGAGGAAGAACACAACTGTGCGACACCAGCAGTGGTCAGAGGAGAGGAGTGAAAATATGCAAGAGAAACAACTGTGTAGACACTAAGGTCAGTGAAAAAGGAGAAGGAGGAGGCGTTCCAGTTACCAGAGCAGATATTCTCCTGCAGTCCATGGTGGTGAAGACCATGATGAGGTCAGCTGTCCTTCTCTTGCCCAGAAAGTTAACAATTGAGTAGAAGTCCACCTTCAGGCCATGGAGGACCCCACGCTGGAGCAGCTGGATGCCCGAAGGAGACAGTGGCCCTGTGGAAGTCCACACTGCAGCAAGCTCCTGGCAGGACCTGTGAACCCATGGAGACAGAAGCCCTCGCTGGAGCAGGTTTTCTGACATCCTGAGGGACCCATCGGAGCAGTCTGTTCCTGAAGAACTGCATCCCTTGGAAGGGCCCCATGCTAGAGCAGTTCATGAAGAACTGCAGACAATGGGAAGGACTCACACTGGGCAAGTTTGTGGAGAACTGTCTCCCATGGGAGGGACCCCATGCTGGAGCAGGGAAGAGTGTGAGGAGTCCTACTCCTGAGGACGAAGAGGCAGCAGAGACAATGTGTGATGAAGTGACTACAACCTCTATTCCCTGTCCCCTTGCACTGCTCAGCAGGAAGGAGGTAGAGAAAATCAGGAGTAAAGTTAGGCCCAGCAAAAAGGGGCAGATGGTGGGAAGGTGGTTTTAAGATTCAGTTTTATTTTTCATTACCTTGCTCTTATTTGATTAGTAGTAAACCGATTTCACCAAGTTGAATCTTTCAAGGTCTCTTCCAACCCCTAACATTCTGTGATTCTGTGAATCTGTTTTGTCCAAGACAGTAATTGCGGACTGATCTCTCCTTCCTTATCTCAACCTGCAAGCCATTTGTTGTATCTTCTCTCCCCTGTCCAGTTGAGGAGTGTAGTGACAGCACGGCTGTGGTAGTCATCTGGCATTCAACCGGGGTCAACCCACCACAATGCTGCAGTTCTAACTTTAATCTGTAAGTTCTAAATATACTTCAAGTACATACATCTTTATTTACAGGACAGTTCTACTGACATCAGTGATATCGTTCATACAAGACATCAAGATTTATTGACCTCTGTTGTCTGCAGGAAAATTTCTTTCCACTTTCTTTTGTGCTTTGTTCATTCTCTCTAGTCTTTCCTCCAAACTTATAAGAGGACTAGCCATTCTATGATTCTATGATTCTGAGACTAACTTTTCCAGTAGTTCTCTTAAAAAATAAAAAAATTGATACTTCCAGGATTTTTCCAGAAATGCCAACTGTAACTGAATATGATGTAAGACAGCAACGAGTAAAAAACATTTTACACTTCCAACTATGAATTTTAAGAGTTGACTAAGGAGTTATCTAGTTGCTGGTTTTAATAATTCTTGCAACATCGGCAAAGCTCCCGAAAGGACTGAAGAAGGCTAATATTGCACTCACAGTATTGCTAAAACAAAGTAATTAAAAATAGACCAATCTGACCAGCATCAGTAAATACGAACATAGCTGACACTCTGTTAATGAACAATTAAGAGAATGAAATGGAAATCCATTAGGTCCTTTCCAAGTAGTTTGTTCTGTTAATGATCCCAGTTTGGTTAATAAAGGTAATGGAAGTTGGTGTAACACACCTCCACTGTTGTAATGACCATGACTCAGTATTGCTTTACATTTTGTTTAAGAACTACAATAATATGAAATTAATATGATGCCTCTAATGCATGCATTAAAAATAGCTGTGATGGATCCTGAAGATAGAGAATCAGCCAGTGTGTTTCTGAGAGAGAAGAAGGTTCTGAAGGAATTGGTTCTTACCTTTATGAAACATGCAGTTCTTTTTAATAACTTAGAATAAAGGAAAATCACTGGTTAAGTTTGCTGATGGCACGTATATTTGGAAAATAAAAATTACAAAGGGAGAGAGGAAGTTCTCGAAGGCTAGGCAAATGGATTGTTTTGTCTACTGAATGGAAACAGTCTATGTGCATCTTTTATACTGTCAGTAGAAGTTAAACATCTGAAAAATAGATGTTTTTGAGAGAACAGAAGGACTTGACGGAGGAGTGACAGCTGGACATCTTACAGAATATCTGTGAGACCAATGCAACAGTCCCAAGGAGGACTTGCATGGTGACATTCTCTTTGTACTGACAGAGTTGTGACTGTCACCATATACACATATACTGGTCATAATTTATGAGTGTTGTTGGTAGCCTGGACACTGAGAAATCAAAAGTCTTGCCTTGTAATGGCATCCTGGGAATTGTAGCTAATTTATCAAAAAAAAATAGTGATGAAGACTTCCTTTAAGTACCTATGTTGAGAGCAAAACATGAATAATGGGTACTTTAATCCAACTGCCAAAGCTATAACAAGATCCAATCCGTACTGGAAGTTGGATTAGACAAATTAAGACTACAATAAAGATGTATTTTTACAGCTTTCAGACTAATTATTTACTGTGCGTATTCCTGAAACAACATTTAAAACTGGGATGTGATATTAGTTTTTAAATGTGTAATTCAACTAAAAATCTGGTGAATTATCATGATTCATGTTATACACAGCCAGAGTGTTTTCTTCTGGGAACTCTCCATTGAGTTTTTCGAACAACAGTGAACCAATGAAGTTGATCTAATACACACAGATAGATTTGGTTTTGAAGTTGTTTAAAAGTGTCTCTTAACATCCAAAGTTCAGTCATTTGCCCAAGGTCATACAGGACATATGCAGCAGAATCAGAAGCTAACTCATGATTTCCAGTGCTCTCAATATACTCTTCTTTCTCATCATCTGGGGATCATTAAAATCCAGCAGCGTCTCCATTCTGAAAATGACGAGTGTTGAAAACAGAATACAAATGCAGTTGCAAAAAATTTTGCTTCTGATTAATTTTCAAATCACTTTCAAGATGATAAAACAGAATGCAGCCATTGAATGCCAGGTATCATATGGTTAACTTGCAGTAGGTGTGAGTATCTTACTACTCAAAATTTATGTTTAACTTCAAACTCCTTAGTTTGCACGCTTTATAGCTCTGATTTTTGTTACGGACTTGCTAAGACATCTTGTCATGCAGACCGTCCTGTTTCATGCAGTAAAGACTCTACCCAATGCTTGCCATACAAAAAAAATTCTCTACTATACCAACAGCATCTCAGTCTCAAAAATGGCCCATGAAACCTCATGGAGAGACACTCCCTGCTTTTTATATGTACTTGCTTTTTTTTTTTTACTGTCGTGCTTGGCACTCATGATACTTTCTCTTTAACTCGAATATAAGGAATTGTCACTCCTTGAAGGACAGCATGCCTTGTTTTATACTTCACTTGAACCCATAGCCAGACATAAGACAAATTTAAAAGTAAGAGAGAATTACATGCAGATCTCAGAGTTTGAAATTTGGACTAAGCGCAGCGGTACCAAAGATCCTTGTGGTAAACCATGACATGTCCCGTCAAGCACATGCGCTTGGACAGACGGCTGGCACCACAGGAAACAGAGACAAGTGTGCAAAGACAACAAAATAAATGTAAAAATGAGCTTTAATTTTTTTTGTTTCCTCAAGTCCACCTACACTTCAGATGTTCAAAAAATACAATCTAATTATCTATCTGCCGAGATATAATCATGAATTTCAGTGGATCTTTATGGCATATTTGATTTAGCCCAGTTTATTCTTTTTTTTTCTTTCTATTTTAAAATTAGCCATTTTCCCTATCTTAACATGCACAAAATCTAAAAAGATTATTTAAGTGGCCTATTCTAGGTGTTTGAGATGGTATTTTTCTAAACTTCTTAACGAGAGGTAGTTAAGCAAGAGAAGACAGTGGAAGAAGAGAGAAGTGGGAGAGCAACATATTTTACAAGCGCATTAAAAATTCTCATCCTGTGCAACAGTAAAGATGTAGGTGGCTGAAATCTGTTAGGTATGCAGTAACCTAGCAAGAAAGGGTTACTAAGTTTCTTTCTTCATGTGATGCCAACATAATTGCTCAGTGCATTAAAACATTACCTCAAAACATCCCAAATATTTGTTACTGTGGGTGTTTCCTTCCCCATAAAAGTGGGCTCAAATCAGAACTATTCACCCACAAGCTTCCTGACAAGAAAGCTGGAGACATGAGAATTCATGTGTCAGCCAGCCTGCAAACCAAAACTGGCTCATCAGGCTGGGTAATATGCAAAGTAAAGGTCCTTGTTTTTCTCTATCCCATATCCAAGCTACTGAGCAATTTTTTATTGTGGTCAGGAGGGCTCTCATAAAATAGGGCCAGTGCTTTGGTATTTTAATCTAGCACACCATTATCAAAACTTATTGGCTTAGTTTATTTGATCTTTAATCTAAGCTGTTATATACAAAAGCATTACAGAAGATATCAAACATTTTGGGATCTGGGAGCATTATTTACAGTGCAGGTGACAGATTGGGAACATCCCATAGCAGAGTTGATATCAGTCCATACTGCTTGCTAGGGATGTTTCTTCTTAAGCTTGTTAGTGAAAGGAATGCTTCTAAAACATAAAATACTACGTTCAACCAGGGGCTGAGGTTTTGCATCCAGAGCCGTCACCTTTAACACTCTGCAAGTTTTCTGAGCAACAGGACTTCTTTTTAACCATATCCTAGGAAACACATCATGCTATGTAAAATAATAGCTATTTTGTCTGTTCACAGACATTTTTATCCTGAAAAGTAGCACTCGGCAAGGAGATCAAGGATTACCAGCATAGAATGATAAAATGATAGAACGTTTTGAGTTGGAAGGGCCCTTAAAGATCATCTAGTTCCATCTCCCCTGCCATGGGCAGGGAAACCTCCCACTAGACCAGGCTGCTCAAAGCCCCATCCAACCTGGCCTTGAACACTCCCAGGGGTGAGGTATCCACCGTTTCTCTGTGCAACCTGTTCCAGTGTCTCACTGCCCTCACAGTGAAGAATTTTTTCTTACTATCTAATCTATATCTACCTTCTTTCAGTTTGAAAACATTACCCTTTGTCCTATCGCTACACACCCTACAGAGTTCCTCTCCATCTTTTCTGCAGGCCTCCTTTAAGTACTAGGTCACTATAAGATCACCCCAGAGTCTTTTCTACAGGCTGAACAGCCCCAACACTCCCAGCCTGTCCTCATAGCTGAGGTGTTCCTGCTCCCTTGTCATCTTCGTGCTTCTCTTGTGGACTCACTTCAAGAGGTCCTTTCTGTGTTTGGTGCCCCAGAGCTTGACACAGAACTCCAGGTGAGGTCTCACTAGAGCAGAGTAAAGGGGCAGAATCACCTCCCTTGACCTGCTGACCACATTTCTTTTCATGCAGCCCAGGGTGCCACTGGCTTTCTGAGCTGCAAATGCACATTGCTGGCTCATATTCAGTTTTTCATGCATCAGCACTTCCAAGTCCTTCTCTGTAGGGCTGCTCTCAATCAACTCGTCACCCAGCCTGTGTCTGTGCTTGAGATTGCCCCTACCCAAGTACAGGACCTTCTACTTGGCCTTGTTGAACTTCATGAGATTTGCACAGGCCCACCTGCCACCAGCCTGTCCCAGTCCTTCTGAATGACATCCCTTCCCTCCAGTGTGTTGACTGCACCACACAGCTTGGTGTCATTGTCGAGCTTGCTGAGGGTGCACTCAATCCTTCTGTCCATGTCAACAAGAAAGATGTTAAACAGTAATTGTCGCAGCATGGACCACTGAGGAATGTCACTCACCACTGATCTCCACTTGCTATTGACTGCAAGCCTTTGGAAGGTGTTAACTTATTTTTGGTGATCTTTTATTTTACTAGGTAAGAAAAAGAACTACAAAAGTATCACGTAGAATGTGCCTTTGCATCTGTTCTTAATGCACAGCTTCTTGCACCGCCCACAGCCACTGAAGAGCTTTAACTGCAGAGAACAACAGCACTGACACTAAAAGAAAGGTGGGGGAAAAGTGTAATTTTCCTTGTAGTAGAAGGAATTCCAGGATCCATAGCACTTGAAGGTTTTGATCTTAGGTGAGGCTGGAGCTCAACCCCTCATTCAGCCACATTTTTCACTTGAACTACTTTGTGCTTCAGTCTCCTAAAACTGTTAGTCCTCGAATAATCTATGGTTCTCCCAGTGTCACAAACCCTGTCATTCTGTCAGCCAGACTATTGTAGGTTTAGGAACACAGTATTTCCAGGGTCCTAAAGTGATTCATCTTCATTTCCAAAGCAAATGTGCTAAATTTCGTAACACAGATTCTGAACACTGAATACACGAACTTTTTTCTAGGATAGCTCATCAAGCGTCCTCACAAAAATATATCCAGCCTGACATGTTAGAAAGTAAACATTTGAGGCTCAATGAATTAGAATTTTCTGCCAAAATAGATTTAGTTGATTTTTTTCTTACTATCTCTAACTTTGTAAGTCATAAACATTGAATAAATACACCATACTGGTGTGGTCAGCTAGGAGCATTTCCGCAGGGCAATCAATTTCTTAGGATGTCTGTCCCAGTAGACAACATCAATCTTGTAAGCAGATATTTGGAATAAGATTTTAAGAGCTGAGGCAACAAATGACTAGGCTTTATTTTCTCTATATTGTGTTTATTTTTTACATTCTTAACTTTTGGCAATTGTATCTGTTTACCCTTGAAAGGAGACAGCTGAGAGGGGACCTTATTAACATATGGAAATATCTGAGAGGTGGGTGTCAAGGGGGAAGGAGACAATCTCTTCTCAGTGGTGCCCAGCAATAGAACAAGAAATAATGGGTTTAAGTTAGAACATATGAAGTTCCACCTCAACATGAGGAAAAACTTTTTTACTGTGAGGGTGATGGAGCACTGGAACGGGCTGCCCAGAGAGGTTGTGGAGTCTCCTTCTCTGGAGACTTTCAAAATCCACCTGGACGCGTTCTTGTGTGGCTGCCCTAGGGGATCCTGCTCTGGCAGGTGGGTTGGACTAGATGATCTCTAGAGATCCCTTCCAACCTCAAACATTCTATGATTCTACATTTTTTCCTTGCTATGTCTGAAAACCCTGAAACATGAAGCTAAAATTATTTTCATTTAATCTTCTTTGTGCTAAGATATCATGCAAACCAAAATACTGTGCACCTCTACTGCAGGAAAAGGACCACTAAGGAGGAATCAATGTCTAAACAAGAGAGTTTGTGTAAGATTTGTTAGAGAAACAGACTTCAAAGCAGGCTCAATGTGTGCCAAGTCTCCTACTGAACACAATTTTTCACGTTACTGTATACTGTACATGATCCAAAGGCCTGCATACACTTTCTGGAGATTAGAAGAATTTCAGCCATATAATCAGCTACGCATAAAAATAGCAGTGCAAAATGTCAAATCTCTAACTCATAAGATACATGAGAATAATTCTGACACAACAGCAAGGATGACTTACTCTGTGTTTGCAACCTGACCTTCTGGCACCCTAGTAAATACAGTCGAATTGTTACTGAAACTGTTCATCTGTCGTAGAATCATACAGTCCATTTTTAAAGTTGAACAGCATAAATCTTGAAACATCACCCTCCAAACTGTGGCACTGGGGGAGCCACTTCACGACCTGTCTAGTTGAGGTGGCATGGGGACCTGAACAGGAAAAGTGTTCAGCTGCCCTGCTGTCAGTAATCCTCAATCTTCAAAAGCTGGACCTTGAGTGGTCTCAGCAAGGTCACTGCAATTCTCTACTGGCCTATTCAGACTGGGAGCATGTCACGTTGAGTCTCTGCCCTTTCTTCATATTGCTAAAGAGCAGGTTTTTATTCCCAGGTTATCCTAACGCCTTAGTGCCACTTGCCTTAGTACAATCACTCATTACAAAGTAAGGCAATCAGCACTTGGCTCTTCTTTTTATTCTAAGCTGATGAAACCTTTGCCTGACAATGATCTCCTTTCCACCATGACTCATGTCTTCCCGTGTCTCAGTGATTGTTTTTATGTCAGCATTTGAGATTATTATTTGGTCTGGAAATGGTATACCCAGCAAAGATTTATCAGTTATAGTTGTTAACTGGCACACCTGATACTCTGCCTAAATGGTTAACTCAATTCCTTAGAAAAATCCAACATCTTAAGGAATGAACTTGGAAAAGCGGAATGTGTGAGACCGTTAGATGTCAACAGTTTATATATTCACATACCAGAACCGGCTCTAACGATCAAAGTAACCTTAAGCTGCTCTATTATCACAAAGTGTTCTCATTTAAAAAGTAGGTCTTTTTTTTGAGAAAAAGTTTTTTCTGGCAAGTTTTTGTACCTGAGAGTATAAAAGAAGTTGCCTATGACTACAAAGGGAAAAAACGTGTTAGGAATTTAAACACCTGAACAAGCAAAATCTAGCTGGTGATGTTGATGACAGTGACCTCTTCCCTAAAACATAGGCTCAGCATCTGCAAGTTTTTCTTTTCCTAGTTATTTTTTTTACATGAATTAGTGCACTGACTTTATTACTGTTTTTCTCAACAATGGGACTAGAACACCAGGAAAAATGAAGCTAAGTAATATAGAAAATGTTATTCTGATGCTTGCATACCCAGATTGATACTCCCTCTAGATCAATTAAAAAAAAATATTGCTGTACACAAAGTGTAATTTTCTAGGGCTTGATATATTTTGTCTTCTAAGAAATACTAATTTGTAACTGAATGATCACTTAACAATGAGGTTATGAGTTCTGATTGTTTAAAATTGAGTCTCAGAAGATTAAGTTCGAACTCTGGTATTCATGTTGCACTGGATGAAAGCTGAACTCTACTAACAAATCCAAAAGTAAATGAAAATGGAAGCAAAGAATTTTCCATTTCTGGCATGCTATGCCAAGGACTGCCACAAAGGTATTTATCGTTACAAAGGAACATAAACTTGAAATGTGCTGCTTCTCCTGCAGAAAATGCTGATTTATCAGCATTCACTTCTGTGAATATGGGGCTTTTCAAAAATCTTCCTTGATTTTCTGCTAAATATTGTTTTTAGCTCCTTGGCCAATGCCATTGAGCCTGGCACAGGCTGCTCTGGTCAGTGTCCCTTGGCCTTCCCAACAATCATATACCAGTCTGCTGCCGATGTTGGTGATTGCTTCAGGCAACCAATGCATCAACCTGGGCAGAATCTGTGCTCCAGCCACAGGGTTGATGCTTGGTCTTCAGAACAGTTTTTCTCCATGGCCTGGATGTCCTTCTTCTATGTGAGAGGTGCTTTGGGGTGGTGGGAGGTGCAAATGCTAGGGCAGCATTATTTGGCAGCTCATCATCTCATAAAGCAGGCAATTTTTTCCAAAATTTGGCGTGACCCTCTGGATAGGGGAATATGCACATGATGGGACATGTTTTCAAGACTTTTCCTCATACAGGAGCTCCTGCAGAGGCTGCCAAGTCTCTACAGACTGGACAAGGAGGTAATTCTTATCTATTCTATCCACCAGCAGGCTGTAATTTGTGGACACACACCAAGAGGCATCTTCAAATAAGTAATATTTCCACTTGTCAGCCACAATTTTTTCAGTATCCCTAATCAAAATAAGGTGTTTTTTTCTACTAAGAAATAAAAGTTAAACACATCCAGGTGTGATATAGTACATTTTCAATTACATTTTCTAACTATGTATATTTAAATTTCTGAAATAATGTGCCATTTTGAAAACAGAATCTGAAGCTTTTTGACTTTAAAAATTAAACTTTTTTTTGTGAAAACAATTAGAAAAACTAACGCATAGTTATACTTGTAATGTCATTCAAATTTATACTTTGTTGACAGAAAAAGTTGAAACCCTGTCTCCAAATTTTATGCTGTTTTAATAGTCAGCATTCATATAGATTATGGTAGAAAACACACTGTGCTTAAAGCTTTCCCGCTAAACTATTAAAGACTACCAGACAATCTAAATAGAAAGAGAAAAAAAGAGGAACCAGAATTTTTGAAAATAAAATACACAGAGTGTGCAAAACTGTCCTGTACTCTGGGTTGTAACTTTTAAGATACTAATTTTAAATGAAACTTGAAGAATGCAAACTTTAAAAAGCAACAGAGTTGAGAAGGTGTGGGAATTATGGGAGTATTTAAAATGGAATTTCAAATAAAATTATGTTTTAAAAATTACATTCCTGTGGACTCAAAAATGTGTTTAGGCTGCAATACAGTTTCCTTTGTAACTGTTATTGTTTTGAAGCTTCCAGAAATTTAATTAATTTTAAAAAAATCGTAAATTCAACACAATACAAATAATGAAACAAGAAGGAGTGAGAGTGTCAGGAACAAAACAGTTACCATATTTCTTGGTGTGTTGAAAAATAAAGAGACTTCTTGAACAAAAATCCTACTTCTTCCAAGACAAAAATTTGCTGGTTCTAAGACCAATATAAATTGAACCTAGGGGAGAAATGGGAGAGAACTAGATTCCTGGCTTAGTGGGAAAACTTTCAGTTGGATTTCTCTATGCTTTTTTTTAACTCTTCTATACTGGAACAAGACCAAAGAAATCAGCATGCCTTATGAAACAAAATTCTAGTGGAAAAAAATAAAAGTCCCCACATTGAGATGATGAGCATTTTTTTTCGCACTTAAACTTTCTCACTTCAAATTAAATTTTTTAAAACTCTGTCCCAGTCTGGATCTTTCATAATGCTTGGCTCCCAACATCCCATGATTCAAGGTGAATGTTACCTTTTTCAAACTGCTGACAGAGAATTAAGATCGTTTGGGAATGAGGATGGAAAGAAGGCAGAGAAAAGAAAGGCAAAATGGAAGGACAGAAAATAAACAGAAATTTCCAGCAGCTCTTTCCAGAAGATTGAGCTACACGCAGTGTTTATTTTTGCTGATATACCTGGTGGTGTAAGTCAAAGTTTTTCACGTTTTGGAAAGTTGCTTTGCCTTCTACAGAATGATATGAAATCAATAAAGAGTTGGTTTCAAATTTTCAGTTTATATTAATGTCCACAAACCCCTCACCATGAATGTGGTGCTTTTCCTGACAAACTGTCACTGCTACTTAACTGTCTTTAACACATCTTAACAAAGTGTTTCTTTGCTGAAGTACCCTGAATATTGGTGTGCTTACTGTGCTCCAATTTTTGTTCTTTGAAATACAAGTGTTTCATGACAAGAATAAGGTTCACAAGCTTGTCAGTATCTTACAGTGTATTTTGTCCTCTCTACACAATAACTGGCACTGTGAATTTTTCCAGAAAAAAAAAAAAGTTTTCAGCTTTTTCATCTCTCAGCTCTCTACGATATCTTTTTTCATCTCTCTTGCCATTCCAAGGAACAGTCGAATGCAAAACTGAGAGCCTTTAGGATCTTGGAGGGGAGTATGTTCTGCTGAATTCCAGGGTGTGGAAACAGTAAAATCTCAATCCAAGGCATTCTGCTGTTTCTGTGCCCAACTGTTTTGCAGCCATCTCCCTCCCACTATCCCAGTCCTCAGCTCCACGATCTGCCAATGTGGGCATCACCTGGCCCGTGATACCAATGTGTGCTGGCAAAGAGGAGGGAGGGGTTGCTGTTTGTAATGCTGAGTTCTGATAACAGAGTCCCCCTCCTCTCTATCCCTTTCCTTTAGCAGAAGAAATACCTGGGGACATACAAGTTCTGGGGACCCACTGCTATTGTCTCGTGTCACCACAGGCTAGCATCACCCTAGGTTTGTTCCAAAGTGGGTATTTGACTGTGAAACTGCAACTCGACGGTATGTCACTGGTGATCAATAATTCGGGTTGTCATCGATTGAGATAAAACAGAACCAATTCTGTTCAGTGACTTTACTTTTCAGCTCAGTCTTTTCTAAGAAACTGCACTTTCTGAAGTTAGCAGCACATTTTTGCGGGCAGTGTCAGCTACTAGAAGTGATAACACCTGATGTTTATAATTACTACCAAGGATTGGTATGCAGAAAGACTCTTGCTTATGCTTGCTCCTATGGTAACCAAGGTCACTGCTAAATCTCTTGTACCACATTAGGGGTGCTGGGAAGAAAAAAAGATCACAAGGAAGGAAAAAGCAGCACCTTCAGGAACGAACAAACAGGACAGACGACCCACATCTGACCATCAAAGTATTCCATTCTGTATACATCATATTCAGTATAAAGCTGAGGGAATGCGGGGTTAAGCTCTCTTTTTCAATGGCTGGCATACAAGAAGGTCTCCACTCATTCTTTTGTCTTTGATCTCAATTCATGAGTGATTTTCCCTTTTTCATTTTCAGGAATAATATTATATGGCTTAAAGTAAAGGGAGATTGAGAGGTGAATCAGGGCCATATCATATTGGTAGAAGTGCTTTTGCTTTTGAAAACATATGGTAGGAAATCATGTAAGATTATGAACATTACACTACCTGTGAATAAATCTCCGAGAACAACATGCCTACCTTCAAAGGCTACTTCTGAAAAAGCATTGTAGATAGTTGTGATAGACATGAAAGCCTTCTAATTGCAGAGCATCTGTTCTAAACAAGAAACAAGATTTCATTGATGTAAGGACTTTTTTTTTTTCCATTTCAAACCCAAAGAAAGGGTTTTGTGCCAAAAAATCTTGCATGTTTTTCCAACTGCATCAGTTGGTCTAATAAAAAATCTCTTCTCTAAAAGCCTTGTTTTCACAGAATCACAGAATCACAGAATGTTAGGGATTGGAAGGGACCTCGAAAGATCGTCAAGTCCAATCCCCCTGCCAGAGCAGGAATGCCTAGACTATGCCACACAGGAACATGTCCAGGCAGGTCTTGAATGTCTCCAGAGAAGGAGACTCCACAGCCTCTCTGGGCAGCCTGTTCCAGGGCTCCGTCACCCTCACTGAGAAGAAGTTTCTTCTCGAGTTTAAGTGGAACCTCTTATGTTCCAGTTTCAGCCCATTACCCCTTGTCCTATCAGTGGTTGTCACCGAGAAGAGCCTGGCTCCATCCTCGTGACACTCACCCTTGATATATTTGTAAACATTAATGAGGTCACCCCTCAGTCTCCTCTTCTCCAGACAGTGGATACAAATAATGAAGGCTGCTGATATATGCATCAAAACTACATCTACACAAGTCAATAACCAATTGACACACTGACTGAGCTAAGCTGATATAGTACTCCTTACCAAATTTGTTGCCTTTAATTTTAAATATTAAATGCCACAGTGCTTTTAGAACGTTAATTCCTAACTAGATCTGATATTAATTATAATTTTCCAAGAAATAATTGATGCCACATTCCTTGTTTTCAGACGTGAAGACAATATGCTATATATCTAAATGACTAACTTTGGTTTTATGTTGTTTAAGATTAAACTGTATTCTGAATCACCCTTTCTAAATCCTTCTTGTATAATTTATTCATAATGATAAATCATTATTCTCCTTCTTAGTCTGTTCTGCCAGGATGTGAGAAATGATTCTGATATAACCATGAATAATTTCAATTATTTGTGTGTTTAGGAAAACTATTCAACTTAGGGAAATTGATTTACTTGCACAATTCGAAGATAATCACTTTTGTATTCCTTTTATAAGTATGGCTCATCTGTATTCTAGTATATAGGAGTTTACAATTTAAAATATCTCTAAAGAGTTAACAACAGGACTCATTTTGAGAGAAAAAAATATTTCTAAAGTTACTGTATCAGGAAAAATAAGGAGTCATTATGTTTTAATTACACTTAAATGTAATCGCAGTACAAAAATAGGTCAACCTCTACAATAAGATTGTATGAAGTTACAGATGTATGAAAAAGAGTTTGGGGTTTGAATAATTACATTTGGAAACAAAATAGTTACATCTTATAATTAAAGCGTTGAACTACTGACTTCCTTCAAATGTCCATAAAGGAGAGGAAAGAAGATGTGTTCAAAAAGTTTTTCAAACATTATTAAGTCTAGTGCTGTCTAATTTGATCATGGGCCCCATTCTGCTAGCCTTTCTCATATTAATCCATTCACCCTAAGGAATTCTTTCAAGACTAGACTTTTCAGCCTGGCTAAAAGCATTAATGTTGTACAGCTTCATTATCTACTTGTATATGTATCTGTATTACTGCTTAATATTAAAACAATACATTTTTCTACCCATATATTTGCTTTTGACAGTTTGGACCTTGTATTGTATATTTATTTATCACTTTGGTACCTGGTATTGACATTTATAATGAGAACGTTAAAGCTATCTGAAAAACAAAGTGCAAATGGAAATCCAGATAAATCCAGTTAGAAGCTATGTTCAGGATATGCAGGAGCTTGCAAATACTGGGTTTTAAAATCATGTCTGTATTACAAAAGTGGGAGCCTTTGCTAGTTTCTGTGTTGATGTGCATACTCTGATGTGCATACATCTCACTCTCCATGGAGGAGCCATCATATTTTTACTGCATTCAGCGACAATGATTCAAGGGTATGTTACAATAAGCATTAGTCAGTCAGTCTAAATGCAATCTATATGACTAGCAGGAGTTATTTTCTTGTGGGAGACCTTAATGTTCTAACATAAAATCAGCTTTCAAGACAAATTCAGCATGGAATCTAGATGGCATTAACTTTCCACAGAACATAGGAAAGCATAGGAACCAGTGAAATTTAAAATTAAGACTATTTAATATGCTGAATTCAGAGCTATCATACTGTATACTATAGTTTATAGTATAAAATTGTATCATAGAATATTATATTTCAGAAGAGTATAATATTAGACTACACTGTTTGAAGAGTGGATCTAAGCAAGACTATAAACTCTTAAAATTCTGGAAGAAGAAAAGTCTCAAAGAACCAAGAAAAAAAATCGAAGTGTTTAGCCCACATCACAGCTTGTCTTTTACAGGCACCTTTCCATCCTACAGACCAGCTGTTGAGCTTTTGCCCTTCTGAGATTTAACTAAAATATTTCTCCTGCTTCGTAAGAAAGCAACTGCCTTTCTTAACAAGACGATGGCAGAAACAGAGTATGGATGCGCAGAGGGAAAAGGAGAAAGGCCCAGTTTTAACCTATTCCTGGACACTATTAGTGATGCTTTTATCTAGTGTAAACATCCCATTTCATCCTCCAAGTGACTCTTCAGCAGATTTTCTGTATTAAGTTAACTTCAAAGATTTTCCAACCAGATGCTGAAATGGGACATCATTTTACTGCTATGCTCACAGCTCCCACCCCCCTCATCTGAGAGGAATTTCTTTCACTGGCTTCTCCTTGAAACAGGTAGGTATCAGTATACATGTGCTGGGTAAGAACATCAGTAAATCTCCCTTCCCCAAAGCAGATGCTATTAATGGATTGGTAGGCAACCAAGAAACTGAGCAAAACTTAATGCGACAAAACTGGTTATGTTTTTAACTAGATTGACACTCCAAAAGATGAGCCTGCACGTGATGAAAAAGATATGACAAACTGTGTGACCTAAATTCATCTCTGTAGATGTAAGAGTGTATCCATGTGGAAAAGCTGTCCTGCTTTTACAGGACGTTTCTTTAAAACATTCCCCCCCTCAACTTGTTTTGCCAAGATTTTACTGGTTGATTGGGTCCCATGCAAGCTCTGTCAGCACGGGACTGCCCTGACTAGATCATGTTGACAGGAAAAATACGTGAGAATGAGATGGTACTAATTGGTATGGCATGCAGTCAAACCAGGGATCAGGCTGACTCTTGCCCAAGTAGGGTGACCTATAGCCAATGCCTAGACCCACATGCCAGCTCTGCTTGCTCTACAACTTACATGCACTTAGGAATCTATTTCAGTGTTTTCTGCTCTGGGTTTTACAGTAGTAAAACAATGACTGATCAAAAGCTGAATCCATCATGTTTGGGGTGAAAGAAGCATCCACTAGAAAATTTTAAACCTGTAAGGGAGGGATAGACAGAGGAGAGGAAGGAAAACCAAGCCCTGAAGATCAAATAACCTAATGACAAAAGCAATTATGTGGGATGCAGAATGCCACAACCACAGAGGTTTCATCGTTTAGGACTCAATTTCCACTTTGTGGAAAAACTTGGAGATAAAAATCCTCTTCTTTTTCTTTTTTCTTTTTATTTTCTCAGCTGGCTGAGAAGTGGGTATGTTTTTGAAGTTTTGAAAGTTTTAATGGGATAAGAAGGATGACTGTGCTCAATAATTTGCACATCACTGTGACATTGACACAATATTGTCTTAGAAGATACAATCCTGAAATTTCTAACTCATCAATTTTGTTTTAAACTCTTAAAAATCCCTTGTTTTTATCTCCCATCTCAAATGTAAACAGTGCTTTCAGAGCCAGAACCAGGCCAATTTGAACATTTCGTTCTCGTAGTCAGGAGGGACTAAATTTAAAAGTGCTAGTGAGCCAACACCTGTTACGAATAGAGGATAGGCCCAACTTCATGCTCCAAATTTATTTTTCAGTGCATATGGGAGATGTGGTAAATGTCCAATAGGCTGCTCAACAGTTTCTAGCAGAAACCACACATAACAGCACTAGAAGAGCGAAGTATCATAATATGGAAAGAGTAATTCTTTCAATGGAGTATTGCTAAAGGACAGTATAAATTTGTAAGCCTTCTGACATGGGATTTCTTTATACCCAGCCTGGTTAAAATGTAGAAGCAAAGTACATAAATCTGTTTCAGAATAAACTGAATATAGAGAAAGAAGAAATCAGAGGCTGTAGCAACATGTTAGATTCAGAGACATTGCTGATGAGATCAGACTTATATTTGTACTTCTCAGAAATGATGAAGGCCAGTGAATCATGACATTTCTCTTCTGGCAATGAAATGTACGTTTAGTTCTATTGTATGCCCAGAATAAGATTTTAAAACATTGCATATGTTTTGTTCTGGTTCTCCGTGCAAGAGTGAATGTCACACTGAGAGGACTGACTCCTTACGTCATTAATAGGCAGAAAAATCTGTTTTGCTTTAGATATAACTTGGAACTTCACTTTCAAAAATATTAGGTTTTCCATACTCAATTATTCAAGCTTTTTTTTTTTTTTGGTAATCTTTCTCTTTTTATGTATCGTTGTATACAGGGCTCCTACAGAGAGTCACAGTCCAAAAAAAGACTTTGTCCGAATAACAAATCCAGCTGCATGCAATCACACTGCTTTATTACCCTTCCTACATCCCTCCCTAAAACACTCTTCTGCCAAGATGCCTACCAAAATGAGAAAATATAGTTAAAATATTTTCTGTGATCACTTTCATCACGCTTATGTGTTAATATTTATTCTCATGTTCTCCGTATCAATTAGATTTAACCACCTGGGGACAAGAAGGCATGCTCCAGATAACTAATATGAGCGCAATGGCATGTGCTTCAGTGAAATTTCTAGAAACATCGCAGGACCCTGGATACGTGCCTAGGTTGCTAGTGTACACTGAAATCAATAGTGCACATCCATATTGCTATTGCTTTGCATGTTATGTGTATTTAGGCTGGCACTGTTATGACAAAATGAAATAAAATCATATGTTTTAATCCACTGTGAATAAAACCTCTGTGCCTTCAAGATAGAAATAAACTCTTCCTTAGGTACTAATAGATAACCTATCTCTGACCTCTAGGAACTACCATACTACTTCTAGTGCTACTGTTACTACTAAAAAGCATGTGAAGAATTTTAAAATCTCAAAATCAATATCTAACAAGGAAATAATGTAAATCCATTATGCAGGCACAAAGATGGAAATTATCAGTACAGTTTTTCATTTTATTGGGTGCATCATAGTCTCCTGTCAGCAGTTTCAGAAATCCCTGGACTTGTTTCTGAGTGGGAAGTTTTTGAATGGCATCTGTTTAAGCAATATTGGACTTTAAATATGTTATTTGTTTTCCTGCCTTGATAACATGCAAATTACATAGTTTGAAGACATAAAAAAATAAAGCAGACCCAGATGTATCTGCTTTTTTCTGCCTACTTGCTCCATATACTTTGCAGACATACAGTTGACGATCCTCTTCCATCAGTTTTAAGGCTCTTCTTTAGCTGGGAGTTTTCCTCTTCATTATTGTCCTCTTTTGTGGAGGTCAACAAATAAAACAGATATATGGTGTTTAACTGAGGTGCTGAAACAATACTTAATGTAGTAGAAACTCGAAGTATTCCCCATCAAAGCAGAAGAAGCTGGACCGAGACACCCTTATCTGATGTTCTAAGAGAGCCTTTGTATTTTGGCAAGCCTTTCCAACTAATAATTCTGCCATGACCTGTTTTTTATCAGGTTTGTAAAATCAGGCTCAGAGATAGCTCCTCAGCTAGAGTATATCTGCAGACCCCTTTTAACAGCAATGGAGTTTTATCATATATTCATCCCATTTTATGCAGACTCAAAATTATAGTCATATTTTACATTGTTGTTATAAATAGGCAAACATGCAGGGTTTGTAGTGTCATTGAGAATCTCTTTGTATTGGATCTTTGGCTGTAATTTTGGTTTATGAGAGCTGTTGTACAGTTTGGTAAGTTAAACATTACACTTTTGCTCCTGACTTCTAAGTCTTGCGGCTAGCAATACGAAGAGCTAATTAAGATAGAAAAATCAGCTCTGAGCTACCTACAGAAACGTGTGTTTCCACATCCTACTTTGTAATGCCTAGATTTCAACTTGAATGACAATGACATACTATCTAAAAAATATTCTCATGCTTTCATTAGAGCTGGCTTAGAATAGCTGCTATATATTCGGGCTTCATTCACTGCTGAATGGATGAAGCATTTATATATTCAGAATATCATCAGATATTTTGTTTATGAAGATATGGATGACAGCTTTCTTTTTTTCCACCTCATCGTAACAACTGTTTATACTTCATTGGAAAATCAAGTGATGAAAGTATTTGAAAATTTGAAAATGGACATTTTTATATGGAAAAGTTATGGCAGCTTCTACCCCAGTTTGATAGTAGAAGTAGTTCACATGCTTTCTCTTATTGCCATCCTCCATATGACAGATTCCCTGGCTAGAATACATTTTCCTGTAGTGTACTAACTACTGCCTCCCATTCCTGGGACTTCTGTCACTAAAGTGCATCACTGAAGGCTGAATCTGACTGGGGAATGCGACCAGAGAGAGAAAATGGCAATAGTAGGAAATCACACTATAAGTCAATATCTACATTTTCAGCGAATTACACAAGATTCCTATGTGCGGTTCTTTAATTTTTAGGTTTGGTTTTTTTTTTTTAATTAAGACTTTTCAGGTAAGCAGGTCTGTTTTGAAGAAAAATACATTTAATCAAAACTTGATTTCCATTAGGAAAATGTGGAGTTTGGTTGTTTTGTTTTTCACTGCAAAGTGTAGCTGTAGTATTCAAGGAGAAAACATAACAGAATTGCCTTGAAAGATGCTGAACTCTACAGACTTTTTAGAGAGGTAGAAAAGCATAAATGTTCCTTTTCACACTTATCTGAATACCCCTTCCACAGCATTCTGCATACCCCTTCCAACACATTCTACATCCTCAACTCTGCTCCCACAAACCCTAAAGGACATGAAATACCTTCTTTATCTTCTCCACTATTCTGAGAGGGAGGGCACCTTGTAGTTGTACATGGTCCTAGTTTTCGTGTATTAGGAATTAAATAAAAAATCCCAAAACTTGTTTTAAAAAAACTGCAAAATAATTTCAATATCAATACTCCCCATTTCACCAAAATATTAAGACATTTTAATAAGAACTTTAAAATTATTTAAGGAAGTGAGTATATTTTCAACCACACTGAACAACTGTCATTCTATTCATTTATGACAACCATTAACAAGACATTTTTGCACTAGTTTGTTATTAATTTTGATACAACTTGAAAACACCAGATTACTAACTGTAAACTGATATATAGAGTTCATACTTATTTAAGTGATCAGTGCAAAAATAATATTATTCCCCTGTTCATCTAACCACAGCTCTTAACACTTTGTTGCTGATGTCTCTGCTAGTATACTGAAAACAGCAATTCTCCAGGAGTTAGTGCAACAGTATACAAGCTGGTCTACAATGTATTGGTGGATCTATTCCAAGAACACTGGAGCCAGTCAAAAAGTTTGTTAATCTCAATGGTCTTTGTATCAGATTCTACAGAAAGTGTGTTATAGTAGATTTCCTTAGTAGGAAAAAGCATGTTTTAATAAAATTCTTCTAATCAAAAGCTTTGAAATACATTATTTCTTATTTCAGGACAGGATGGTTGTTGATTGTATCTGAAAGTGTAAATTCTTTCAAAATCCTTCTCCTCAATAGATTGGAAATGCAAATGTTTATCATATGTTCATTGTTTCAAAAGGGTTTTTCATACTCATTTTCAAAGGCCTTCTAGAATCCTTGTGAAGCCTACAGATTTTAAAACATATTTTCTTAAGAATCACAGAATTGACCAGTTTGGAAAAGACCTTTAAGATCATTGAGTCTGATCATTAACCTGACACTGACAAGTCCTGGACAAAACCATATCCCTAAACATTATGTCTACACGACTCCAAGGAAGGGGGCTCCACCACTGCTCTGGGCAACTCATTCCAATGCCTAAAAACCCTTTCAGTAAAGAAATTCTTCCTAATATCCAATTCAAACTTCCCTTGGCGAAACCTGAGGCCATTTCTTCTTGTCTCTTCGACATCTGGAACTGCCTTCTTTAATCAATTTTTAGTGAAGCAGTCTGCTGTACAATGTCCCCATGTCATATTAATGTTTAGATTTAAAATGTTAGTCTTCAGTAAGACACGGTACTATGCTATCTTTAAATTATTTCATCTATCACTCTCTTGCCAAGCTGTTGTGTACAATATAAGGAGGAAGCTAAAATACTCCTGACCATCAGTACCCATTGTAGAGTGAGCCCTTCAGGAAAGGGTTGGGCATGACCCTCCATCCAGTAGTTGAAAAATGGAATCAGGCTTTTATTGTTTCAGATCTGATTCTGAGGAAGTAATTGGAATGATGAAGATGGAAAGCAATTTGGGTGAAAGTAGTTCCAATGCAAGTATTTGTGATAGTAAATTTAGAGAAAGAAAGTCCCAAATGGTAGTTCTCCAAAACCCCCCCAAAACTGTAAGAGCTCCTGAGACAGAGTTCTGAGGGATAACATGGTTCAGGTGAACAAAGTTTTTGAAGGGAAGCAGTATTAACCGTGAAGAGAAAAATTGCCCTTTTGAAATAAGTTACCATTGCAGTACCAAAAAGGCTTTTAATGACCTTGACATTAACTAATAGTCTTATATAAAAGGGGATCAAAGACAGAGTGCTAAGGATACATAGAAAAGCATAGCACAAGCTGCTTGTGAGAAAATCAAGGAAAAATAAAGAACATAATGAAATACACAAAGAAATATATAAAAGTAAAAAGAGCACAAAAATACATTAGAAAAGGCAGAGCTAGGGCAGTTTAGGCTTCTTTGTAAGGAAGGTAAACAAGAAATTTTTGACATGGAAAGGAATGAATTTGTCTTTTTTCTTTACTTGATTGTCCAACTTGTTTCAAGATTCTCTGAAAAGTTTAACAATAGCCATACATTCAGCACAGCTACAATTAACAACAGAAACAGGTCAAAAAAGAAGAAAGGATACTTAATATTCAGAGTTGTCAGTAAGACAAGAAGTATACTGGAGGAATTAGACAAAATCTTCAGGTCAATTTGGCTTGTGAGAAGTAAACAGATGTTTCGTTTTACCCAACAGTGAGGAAGTTAGCAAAATCGTTCAGCAAAGCTGTTTGCAAAGAGCAGAGAGGAACACATGAGCAGTAAAGAATTTGATACTTGCTTCCCTTCCACCTTCAGCTCTTCCACAGTGACCCCAAATCAATAACAAATGACAGTCTTATGTTGGTATACCATGTAACTTGCCTCTTTTTTTTTTTTTTTTGCTGTATTTTTTTTTTTTTTTCTCTGAGGCAGCCCAGGGTCTCAATATTAAGCAGTCAGTATCACCTAATTGCACATGAGTTTCAGGCACCCTCAAGAAACAGTACCTCCTGTACCAGCGAACAGTACCTATCTGCCCAGCAAACACACTCATATCACAATTCTAAAAATCACCCTCCTTTTTCTTAACCTTTTAGGGTGTCTCATAGCTACCACCATCACCATGTCCAACCTTAGATTCAAGGTTTCCCACCCAGTACTCCTTAGACATTATGTGCCAGCAGGCTGGTAGACATCTTGAGTTCTTACAAATCATTTCCTAAACATTATAAGTAAATTCCTCCTCTTTTCCAGTGGTTACTGGAACCTGCAGATGCCACTTTTTTTGTGGGCTAACAGGTTATTTGCATGTGGGAACATCTTTCTGTGGATGGAGTGGTATGGCCCTATTTTTCTATGATTATTATCAAATATTTTCTCACTCTGAGAGCTCTACTTTGCAATCTGTATTTCAAACTGACAGTTTCTCCAACACTGCAGACTCATCAGTAGAGAAGTCCTGGATTAGCTTATTTTAAAAAGTAATATATTTAGAAAAACATTAGATTTCTAAGGAATCATTTGTGATATTGGGATACACTTTTATCACCAATTCAAAGTTACATTTCTATGATTTGACTGTAGAGATAGGAACAGAATACCTAACGTTATCCACCACAGCCAGTAAAATGAAGTCATCATAAGTATTACCAGCACAGCAAGAACGTTTCTGTTAGCAAGTGACAGGATATAACAAGGTGTGCTTTGTCGATCTATATTAAGCTCATTGGCTTGCCAATAGTTATTGCGAGACTTCAGGTGGTAGTTTTTTTCTTTTCTGTATATAAGTTGAAATAGCAGTTTTGATAAGTTACTGAAACTCTTTTGTTGCTTTTCTTCATTCTCATGCTGTCTCCTAAGTACAACCTTCCAATGTGATTTAAATAATTCACAAAACATGACACCTGCTGATGCCAGGGGAGGATAAGCCGGGGAGGAATTGTGGTTTCCATTGGAGACCTTACAAAGCTCTGTAGTTTTGCAAGGGAACATAACACATTAGACTATGTTTTGCTTTGAGTGTTAAGAGTTTTATGAAGCCAGAACTCCCAGAGTACGTGTAAGGAACAAAAGAAAAAGCTTACATGGGGTTCAGCAAGCTGCTTGACAACTGTCACATCGCTCTCTTAATGACTACTAAAGTTTTCAAAACCTTGGGTCAGAACTAATTTCTGCCAATCAGTATGTATTTTCCATAGGCTACATTAGAGCTGGAAAGAGGAGGGTGGAATTCTAGTTAGCATATTTGGGGTGGCACGTGTTGTTTGTGTTTTTTCCCTTGGATATGATCCTACTTGTTCTTCAGAAACTCAGCCAAGCAAATTTGGAGATACTTTTTATTTCCAAGGGTTTTCTACTAATTGGTTTCTGTGTTTTCCCCCACTATCAAAGAACCTGTATTTTGAAAATTTGAATAACTTAATCTCTGACCATCGTATGCATTCTTTTTATCTTTGGGACCGTGCAGCTATACTGCAACTCAGGAAAACTTTACTGTGTAGTGAATAAAGTAGCCTCTGCTTTCACCATTATCTTGGCTGGGTGCCACCATCACTGGTTCCTGGGTCATTGCAATTTTTTCTGGACAACTCATAACTACCTTCACAAGTACAGATTTTTTTTTCTACTATGGTCACACACTTTGTTTAATCTTGAGACAGGCCCCTCTGAAAGCTCACCAACTGCTTTAGAGTATCAGAGAAAAGGAAAGGACCCTCATGTCTGTGACTGATCACACCTTAATGTGAAGAGTGAGTTCGGCTGTTTTCTGGAGAGAAGGCACTGTTGTTGAAAAAAGTCCCACAGATGCAGGAAGCACTGTTATAAACATACCCATCAGTGGAATTTTTCACACTGATGGGATGATAGACCTGATTCTTTGTGGGAAATTGCGTTGGATAAATACATTTTGCATATCACAAGTATCTTTTAGGCTCAGTTGAATGTGAGATTACAGTTGCCTTACTCAGATAACGTGTAGTTGTTATGTTCTGTGTAATGACTACCTTTGTCATCTGTTTTTAATATAGACATCTGTACTTTGTTGGTAAGAAATATTTTCTCAGTGAATTCTTTTCCAGAAGCATGAGTTTTGTTAACACGTGAAAGCAGTAAATGTTTTATGAAAGTTGAAATAGATTATTGTGTTGTTTGGGGTTTTTTTTTGTTGTTCTTTTGGTTTGGCTTTTCCCTTGGAAATGAAGGAATTCTTACTCAGTATCTGTAATTGTTTTATTTTATACTGGAATTTTTCACCAAATGTAAAAGAAGAAGAATGTCTGTGTTCAGTAATGTTTGTAATTTAGATAAATAAAAAGAAAGGAGATAAACAACTGCTTTCAAAAGAAAACAGACAGCATGCTTAAGAAATTAATGTGCTTTCTTTCCTTCATTAGTTCCGTATTTCTTTGAGGCATAAAGGGACAGGAGGCCAAAAAATACCAGCTACAGTCATAGATGTGGTAAGCGGATCTTCTTGTTTTCTCCCTTCAAAGAGGTACTGAACCAGAAAGCAATTTCTACAGAGATTCTTGCCCTAGGCAACAGTAAAACATGTAGTTCCAGTATTTTGCAAGATACAATTCGTTTCCAGAATTCTTTACTGAATTGGACATGGAAACTATTTAAATACGATCTTCACCAGCAGTATCCAGGGCTATCACTTTTTTCTTCCCATTGCAGCAATCTTCCTGTACCAGAATAAAAAAACCCCTTGTTTAATCTGTCAGTAGCCTACAAACAGAGTTAACATGCTCATGTAACCAATGCTTGAGTCAGTTGCAAAAATACATCCATTAAAAAACAACCCAATCCCCAAAGGACAGGCCTCTAGAATATATCTAGTGTTCCACCAGCAGCTGTGAAAGAACACTAAAAATTTGGGCATAAGTTTTCTAGAGAGAAGCTGTGTTCACTCTGATGTTCCCTTCAAGTTTGGTTCATTGACTTCAAAAGTTTTATTCTAAATATGTATAGGGTATTTGTTTGGTGCTCATTAATATTTTGGATCAAACAACAGTCTGATAATACATGATGCTGTCTCACACCTGCACATGGGCTCATAGTCCATATTTTTGGATGACCATTTGCACGCACAAATCTTTGAAGAGGATTCTTGGTTTTGAATGGGGTTCTTAAAAAACAAGCACTCTAATCCTACCTCAGCTCCTGTAGTTATCAAGGTTTTACCCCCACAGACTCTTTCCATTAATGATACCAGTGCTACCTGCTTTATATCTAGAAAAAAAATGAAAAGATGAGTGTTAGAAGGAAATAGAATAGTCCTCTGCAATTCTACAAACTATGAACTAAATCGCTTCAAGAAACAGAATAGAAAACAAAATAAATTTCATTCCTGATATCATCACAGCTATAACATTTAGAATATTTCTAATAATGTTGATAACTCTTTTACCCTTGAGCAGGCTGCATGGCTGTCCAGCTGAGAGAGAACTTGCTTTCATTTGATTAGAAAATACCACCTTTAAAAAAAAAATTAAAAAAGGGGTTTTGTGCTATGTAAATCCATTTAACCAAACATGGACTAGAAACTGTAAAACGTTTATCAATTCTTATTTTTGTATCATATCACTGATTTTTTTATTTCAATATGTTATTTGTTGTAGTTTATATCACTTCAATGAGACAGCTTAGGGACTGATATCTGCCACACAGCCCTGTTTTTGTTCCACACATTTTTACTGAGGCCAGATGATGATCACCAGTTTCTTCCAAGTTTCCATCCTCTGATTGTGCCGAATTAAATAAATTATTAAGAGCTACTTGATTATGTTCTCTACAACATTTTAGTGAAAGGCCTTCAACTACCTCTATGTAGAACAAACAATATGTCAGATTACTGCATTTTGTCAGAAATATGCATAGAGGTTTTAGCTGGCTTTTGAACAGGAGGAATCACAACTGATTTTGCAGTGTGGTTTTCATAATTAAGTATATATTTGTGTTAGAGATCTTACATCAACTTCCTCACTGTCCTCACCGAGGTTATTATTTCACCCAATTGCTGACACGCCAATGTCCCTGCACAATCTTTCTGCTTTGTTTTATCCTCCGGCCATTCATCGCTATTTTTAAACTGGCATTACTCCCTGAATTCACAGATGATGAGAACAAAAGGACTGCAGGGCAACCCAGGGCTCCTGCGCTGGCCTCGGGGAGGCTGCGTGCTCACAGGGCAGGAGCACTGGGCTGGTTCGTGCTTCCCGGCCACCCTGCTTGTCCAGACTCTCGGCCCCATGGAGCTGCTCAAGCCAGCTCTGCACCCAAACAGATAGAATGTGATTGCCAGAAACGTAAAAAGTCCTTGGTTTTCACGGTTAGAAGTTTAAGCATCTTCTGATAACAGGCTGCCCAGGGAAGTGGTTGAGTTGCCGCTGCTGGAGATATTTGAAAGACATTTAGATGTGGTGCTTAGGGACATGGATTAGTAGTGGACCTGGCATCGCTGGGTTAATGGTTGGACTGGATGATATTAAATGTCTTTGCCAACATAAACGATACTATGATTCTATGTTAAAGTTATACTTCTTTGTGGAAGGCAGGGGTGATGACACAGGTATCACTATAGTGATAACAAATGACACCTCATCACCACTTGACACCAGCTATACTCTGACAGGTTTTTTCAACACAATGCATGTGTGCCATTACTTCCATAGCACTGGCATGGCATACTGTCACTTCTCAGTATATTCTGACACATGCATGCCTACACGTGTGCACGCTCTCTTACACATACATGGTCAACATAGTAATTCTCGGTTAAAAGAAAAAAAGATAGCAATATTTTGCTGAGAGAGAAATCAAAACTCTGTTATTTTAAATGAGATATTAATGTCAATTTAAATAAATGAGAATATTAGTGTCTACAAAAACGCAACATGAGGATTGGTAATTGGTATTTATGTTCATGTTTCTGTGTGCTTATTGTTTCTCAAATCAACAACTGCCTAAAGGAGACAGTCATAATCAGGAAAGAGCAGGAAAAAAGAAACTAGCAATGGAAAAGAATTAGAAAAAATTTCATGGCTTACTAAGCTAAAATGAATTTCGTAGCTTTATTATGAATTAATGATTTAACATGATTCTATATAAATACATGCCATTATCCACTTAATGTATGAACATACCATAGAAAGTCTGTGAACTACTTCAATATTAAAATAATTAAAAAATAAATCACAGATTTAAAATGCATAAAATCTGAACACTAAGCTACACAAAGTATAAGAGCACAGTAAAAGATAGATCAAAATGTGCTTTAATACTTTTACAAATACTTCATGCAAATAAAGACTACTTATGCAAAAACATATCTACAAAAATATCTTGCAACGGACATTGACGACTTAATGTGAAAAAAATAAAGTTAACTGTTGGCTCTTTAAAGTGTTATAACATTTATTCTCAAGATAATGAGGAACTTCATAACTTTATTTTTGTGTATATTTGTCAAGTGACTACTAAAATTGTCCCCACGGAAATAAAAAAAATAATAATCTATGAAGAAATAAACAACCAATATAGTTGCTCTGCATTTCAACAAATTACCACAACAGATAATTCAAATATACTCTGCTTCAAGAAACCTCAGCAATACTCAAGTCCAAAAAAGAACAGTGCAAATGCATTTGAGAAAATGAGTATCACCGAATGTACACTCTAGAGCATATAAACACTATTATAGCAAAACTATGCTCATTCAGATAGAATAAATTGATTTATTCATCATTTATTTCATTGCGCATTGATGTCACTTCCCTGCAAATGGATGATGAAATTAAATGTGTGAGAGGATGTGTAAATACTCAGCAGCATTTGTTGTTGTCTGTATTCTGGCTAATTAAAGGGGTATGAAAAAAACCCTAAACTATGTGGATAGTTCAAGTTCAGTGTTCAAACTTATTCCCTGACTTTATTTTATTTAACACATTTTCCACCATCATTACATTCGTGGGGCTACCACATACACGACTATTTTAAAAGCAGTAGAACGAAAAGACATGGTAGCTTTTATCTGTGAAGCTCTGGGTGTTTTAGCACTGTCAAAAAAACTCTTTTCGTATCATTAATGACATAAGATGAAGCCTTACCACTCTCCATTATGTAGGGTTATTTTTTGAACGAGACAGTTATAAACAGTTTGATGTCACCCACGTCTTCAAGCAGATTGGGTACCAGCCTGGGAAACACATTTGTTAATGTCTGGATCCTTCTAGATCGTGACTGCTAAGTTGCCTAATGAAGATTAATGAAGAGAAAGAAAAAGTGGAAAAAAACCAAGTATTTTCATTTATATGTTTAACTAGAATATTCCAGGTGGGACACCAAGACATTGGACAAAATGTGAGAACTGAAACACTGTCTCTTTATAATGTAAAGAGACATTTATCACAGGAAGGAAGACTATATATTGTTCCTTCAGCTGCTCTGTCATTTTCTAAGACGGATTTGGTTTTTATTAGACACGTGCTTTTACAGGCACTAGACAAAAAATTGCCAACATTTAGAGTTTGGATCATGTCCTGCTATCACAGATGATCTATTTCTCAGATGAAACTGGCAAGGTGCAGCAGATGGTGACTGAGATTGTTTGTTGCCAAGAAATAGAATATTTTATGAGATCATACACAGTATAGGGTTAACTTTCCACGCAAGACAATTCTGGATTAAGCTGACTTCCTCCAATCTTTCTTGGGAGTTTCAGTAGCTTTGAAAAACATTCCTGAAAATACATCTGAAAATAATACTTCAAAGCAACATGTCAAACTAAGTAGCAAAATTAAAGAGTATTTTTAGAGCATACCTAGGAAGGTCAGCTGAGTTTGACTTGCAAAATTACTGGTTCTACCCCTGGTGAAAAGTTTCATCTTCTACACAGCTTTTGATCTTTTAGTACAAGCCAGTTAAATTGTGAGAGAGGATACCACTGCCAAAAAAAAAATAAAAATCAAACTGATTCCTTAAAAGAAAATCGTTCTTTATATAGTGTTTGAATACAGAATTAAAAAGCCAGAGAAGTTCAGGGACGTGTGTGTGACTTAGTGCTCCTCATAGGGTTACTAATAAAACATTTTGGCCTTCTAAAATAATTTTCTCTATCTTCTTGCGATAAAGAAACAACTACAGTACAGCACACGCTGCTCACAGTCCATGTTTTGTTAAGAAATAAAAGAGAGAAAAAGAGGCAAATTTGGATGAAATATATACAAAGAGAATCTTCTCTGCCGTAGTTGGTGGGAGAGTGCAGTTTGGATGGGGGTCTTAGGTGTGGTTTAGAAAGGTTACCAAGGCAGTAGAGCTGCCACCTGCGTCCTTAAACTGATACAGAGGCACGCTCAACTTGAGACGAAAAGGAGATAAAGGAGAAGCCTCCTGAATATCTCAGGATGCCTGTATATCAGTGTAAGAAGCAGAGACTGAAATAAACAAAAAAGCCTTAAGAAGATAAAAGTCAATACTTCAATTAACTTATCAGACACACAAAAATTTTATGAAAAGTGTATGGTTTGGCTAGATAAGAACAAAGAATATTTATTTGCATAGAAGTAGTCAGTAATACAGAAAAATGACCAAAAGTATTCATTCTGGGCATTATAGAGAAAACAAAACTGAGAAGGAATATGAAAGCAGTCTTTAAGTATCCACAAGGGCTGTAAAAATGAACTGAACAAGCTCTTTCCATAGGACCGGGATGAAGTGGTTTATTTATCAAACACATATAATTTGTATGTTCCTTTTGGGGGTTAAGTAAGGTGGCCCATTCACCTAAAGCCTATAAATTGTCGTCATTGGGTAAGATGACATATCATGATACCAAGCCCCTTTTAATCCCTACCTACTATCACTCCTAACCTCTCCTCAAGTTTTTGTCACTCAGATGAACTCTCCTTCCATCTTTCCTCTTTAGGGTCATGACTCCCACAAAAACCAGTTTATTAACAGTCCAGTTATGTTTATACAATAGTTTGTGCAATTACAAGAGGAGGAATTAGTCCAGACTTGTGGAGAAGCTTTCTCCTAACACTGGGAATTGAGCGCTAGACTGGTTTAGGTGGCAGGACTGTGGCATTTCCAACTTAAAAATAGTATAGAACTGCACAAGTATCTGCCAGTCACAGCTCAGTGGTGGCCAGTTTAGGATGCCCAGTTTTAGGATGCTTCAGGTTCCTCGACACAGCAGTTCCAGAAAGCCCCTCTCCAGCGGGACACTGCAGTCACCAACCCTGACACGTGCTTCAGGACTTATAGAGGCCCTGATGCAGAGTCTGAGACTGAGTATCCTGTCTACTTTTACAGCCTTTCCCTCTCTTAGTGTAACTGTCCAGCAGGTGCATTTTTATTTTGAAGACCCTGTCTGATGAAGTTCAGAAGAGATCTGAGTGCACCTCTCAGCTCCTCCGGCATCACTGTGCCTCTCGGGGCTGCACCACTCCTCTGGTCTCCAGCAGTCTTGCCCGCGGCTGAAACACAGTAGCAAAATGTGTGGTCTTCCATGAGAGGAGAAAACTGAGGACAGATTTTCATCATGATTAGGGTCCTGTTTCCCACCTAAGAGCACAAATCAAATCCAGTGCCATTTGGCAGCAGTGTCCTCTCCAAGAGACAGTGGTAGAATGAGGAATTGGGAAACATAAGGTTGTGCTCTATGGAGGGACTTTCTACCCCATTCTGCTCCAAAGGCCAACAATAATCATACATCCTTTACAACATCCTTTTCTGTTTATGGAATAAAAACGTCTTCCTTTTTACTCTACATGGGCTGTTTCTTTCCACTAACAGTCATCTATTAAGACTAATCATGCAGAAGGTGACTTTTAAAAGATTTATTGCCTCTAAATTAAATATACAAATCTAATGAGCCATCAGACCTCAGCAGTTCTCCCAGATAGAAACAAGACATGGAAGTGTCATTATTATTTTTTCAAAGCACTTTCTAATTTAGCATTTTATATGGTTGATATTGACTGTTTTGGAAACTGTTGTTTAGGAGACAAAGCATGAAAAATGTTCTTTATTCATGTGTGAGGTATGAAAGCAGCTAGTGCACAGGATTTTTTTTTCTAGGGTGACAGATGAAATGATTCTTACATTATGAAGTGTTTTAAACAATATAACTAAATGATGACAAATACAAATATTTTAACAGAGGGAAAGGTCTCTATAGACATAAAATTTTTACAGAAGACACTACAAAGAGAGAAAATGATCTAACAGTCACAGGATCTCAGTGATTAGAAAATGTGATTTTTCCATAGTTCAAGCAATCTCTTTAGTTGGGTGAAATTAGTCATAAATTTCAACATGCATAACGAACCTAAGAATTCTTGAAAATTTTGACAGTCACTTGCATAAATGATATAATCACACAGAGAATTATTTCCACCCACAAAATTATCTAAGAAGGGGGGAAAGAATAAGATTTCTCCTAACTCATAATATACTACATTATCTAGTTAGGCAAAGTCTTTGGGTAGCTGTGAAAAGTGTAAAATCCCAGTGAAAATGTGAACATTACATTATATTTGTCAATGGTTGTGAACCAAGATCTGGAAGTCAACTACTTTGATAAAGCTTTTGGATTGCCATTTTCAGGTCATTTTTGCCATGATTCCAAGTTGTTGGGTTTTTTTAGCATGAAGTCCTACAAAATCAGAGCTAGCTTTTCCAGGATTAGTCATTATTATCAACAGTGCTGTGCCAGTTTACACAAACACAGATTATTCTATTGCACTAAATATCCTTTGTTTAGTGAGCACAATTATTATCATTCTTCTACAGCAACAACACGTATAACTTCAATGGCATTCCAAAACGTCTTTAAACTCTACTTCAAATTATCTGAACAGCTGCTTCAAATATTTCTCTCCCCTAGAGAAGCACCATGAGTAAAATTGGATCACTGTTAGGAACATATCCTTGTCATCTCTCATTCTGATATTAAAAAGGTATTTATGTTACCTGCATCTTCTCCTTTTGTCTGCTTACCTGCATGATAATTCTAGACATTGTATTCACAGTCAGGAATTTTCAGAAATCTAGTGAATATAAGAGAATACAAGGGTATTTACAAAATCTAGATACAAAAGACCGACCTGGAATGAGCTGGACTTATTGTATTGATTTTGAACAAAGAATTAATTTCAAAGGGACAAAACAGTATTTTTTTTTTTCCCAGCTCTGCCTCTGATATCCAAATAATAGTGGTTGCAAAGCCTTTTCAGATCCTAAGAAAGGCAATCCAGCAACTCCACTAGACTCTATGGAGAGCGTGTAGAATGAGACAATACAGGTCTGAATTATGTTCACACCATGTTCTGTTGCTTCGTAGAAATCTTCAGCTGAAACGGATGCCGTGAAATGCAGTTACTCTCTTATTGTATCTCTCTTAATTGATTATCTCACCTCAAGGTCTGGCAGGTATAAATTTTCTTACTGGAAGATGTGCTCTTCAACATCAGACCATGTACCCAGGAGGCACAAACTGTAGCTGCCTGCTCAGGTCCTTACTAATCCTCCCTTGCAGTTATGGCACAGTTTTGTGGGTGTTACAGAAGGGAGAATTCCCCCCATACTCCATAGATCATGTGATGTCTATAAAATGAAAGGAATCACAGCCTAACCCAAATCTGGACTTCAAGAATGTGGCTAAGATGATGTTACTCAGCTTACTCCATACGCTCATGGACAAAATGTTTGTAAATACCTCCTTCCAAGTTGCAATATTGCTTACATATTCTCTTCCAAAGGCCATGCTCAGTTGTGTTTCTGTGGGCTACGAAGGTGAGAGTCATTGCAGATGTTTATATGAAGGCTAAGAGCCATGTCCTGTCTTTGTAGTCGTTGAGAAAAAGGCTTTCCTATGACAAGGATCGTCTCACCTACGAAAATATTTTGCTTATTCATTGTGTCTACATGAATTACAATGTAATTCATATGCAAGAAAATATCTCATATAGACATTTGTACTGTAGATATTTAACACCTGCTGAAGTGGATCTCACCGGAGGTCTTAGGACCTGTATAGAAACTACGTGCCCACAGAAGCAGGATTTGAGCACCATATTGAGTGACCTATTCTGAGATACAGAGGCTTCAGGTTCTTGAGGAGATGACAGTCTGACTGTGATAGATCTCTACTTTCCTAATCCCTAGTAGTGGTCCCACAACAGCACTGATGGAAAATAAACTCTTCTTGTTTAAATCAATCACCCTTCCCATGGCAAGGGTGGCAGTGACCAGAGGCAGGGAACAGTCAGTCATCTAGTGATAAAAGACTAAAGCTCTATGCACAAAAGCACACCTGAAAAAAATATCAAGAGATAACATGCTGTCCTAGACTTCTATCAAACAAATAAGTTGTATATTACAGTGAGTGCCTGAAAAAATATGAACCAACATAAAATACTCATCACCTTCTATCCTTCACCAAAAAAGACTTACACACATATACACACATACGATTCACATTTTTCATTAAGATCGTACATGATTTTTAGTCTTTGACTTAGTATTGAGCTTGAAATTCTGTAAAGCGTGTGAGAGAACTAAAAGAAAGAGAAAAGTAAAAATAAGTCTTTGTGTGAGCCTATTTCATGCCTCCAACAGATGTGTGCGAGTAAGATGTGCACCTTACACAGCTGTGCGACGACTGCAAGTTGTCTCCACAGCACCATCTATGGGTCTTTCCTTGGCTGTAAAACGTACTACGGAATACACACACCTAGAAAAGATACACCACAGGGGTGAGGCAATATAGACAAGTTCCCAGTACACTTCCTCCTTCTGCTCTGCCCAACTTCTGTCACTTCTCTTCAGCTAATAATTACGGGCACAATACACTGGAGTAACTAGAGAATATGATGGTATTAGGATAAATAGAAGCTTGTTCACTCAGAATTAGTCATTAAGTAGCATTCTGAAAAATCTATGCCACAAATTATCTTGCTTTTCTATTACACATAATCAAATGTGAAGCAAATTTCCTTCTGTGTTTAACATCACTTGGAGAATATAATACCAAACGTAGCTAAAGACTGCATTAAGCAATTTGAAGTCCAGGAAGCCTGTTTCATACTATTCTCTCACACACACAAAAGAAAAATAAAGAAAGAAATCAGAAAACTACCAAAGCACTCTAAAATGATAGTAATAAAATCATGAGTCAATCAACTTTTAGTTTATTTCTTCCTAGCTACAGACAAGCATAAAAGATATGGCAAAAGGAATTGTTTCTAACTGTTAAAGGAAAGCAACTTCAGTCCTGAATCATCCTTCAATATCTTCTTGCTATGCTCTGCCTCTCTTATTGTCATTAATATTACCTGCCATTAAAAAAAAAAAAAACAAACACAAAAAGCAAAGAAGAGAAAAACCAAATTATTATGGTAAACTACCAGTGAGTCTTAGTATGCACTGCAAGACTGGCTGTAAGCAATCCTTTATACACAGAAATAATCCTCTTCCAGCACTTTACATTCATAAAAACATTTAAAAAATATTAACTGTTTTTATCTAAAATGCAGAATCACTGCAGTATCCATTTTAGGTAAAGCTCTTATTGTTACCGTCGTTACTACTTACAGAGTGTTTAATGGTTTTTCAGGTATTTATGATTTCTTCCTAGGTACTGCATGCACAGTCATAACAGTGTGATAAAGAAAGGTGCGTGCCACATCACAAGTAAGAAAATTGAGTCTTGGAAACAGCACAAAAGAGGTATTTACAAGGCAGGAAGAGAACTGATGTCTCAAGCCTGAGTATCTTCCATCTTCTTCTTGGTCTAGTCAGCAAAATAAGTAAATTTTATATGCCGTTTCAGGTTCTGCACACTTTCAACACAACCCACCACCAAGCTGAACTGTTGTTATTCAGCACATTGTAGGAAACAGATTATTAATATACTGTGAAAGCCATACATTTTACAAAACATGTCCCTTTCCTACATACCAAAATCATTACTAATGTATTTTTTCTGGTAGAGAGAAGAATTACGGGGTTTTAAAGGCTTGGGCAATTAGTCTGTGATTTGTATTTAAAACAGAGTTCCAGATAGAGGTCAAGGGAAAAAAAAAATATGTATGCTTTATCAAAACGTTACTGGAAAAAAATGCAGAAGTGATAATACTGCCAAAAGCACCTTTAGGACAGGATTCAGTTGCCTGGTGTCATATTAAGCACTGTGAAGCACCTGGCCGGTGGGATGTCCCATCTGCTCCTTTGGGTGGGTGTGGATTTGCTGAAAGGCTGAGGTTACACCTGCCTAGAGGACCTTTGGGACATGCTAAGGAATCTAAAATGATGCCTTTGCTTAGGCAATTAAATTCCTCATTTGAAGTCCTATTTTTTAAACCACAATGGGCACAAGTCAAATTCCTGTGCTCAGGCACTAGTGCCCTGCTGGCTTTTATGCTGTCCAAAGGGAAGAATTCCCCATTTTCAGAGGCAAGGGCCAAGACAGAAACCGTGTTTGCTCTCTTAAGCTACATATGCTTCCAAAGTCGAAGCATGCTCTTCAAATGGCATCTAAGTGCAAACAGATTGGCTGCATGTCTTTCTTAAAAGCATGAAAATGTGGTTTCCCAAAATATCATCTATAAAAAGGGGTACCCTAAATTTTGGAGAAAAAAAAAAAGTCTTATTACAGCCACTTAGAGAATCCTAAAATAAGAAAAAAGCTACTCCTAGGAAAAGACTCACATATTTCAAAGATAAGGATTCCACAACTTTCTCATGTGAAATCTTCCAATATTTAACTCTTTTTCTAGTGAGAAACATTTTACTTCTGATTTGATTAGGTTTTCCTTGCTAAGACAAAAGAATTGATTACTTCTATTAAAGGTGACTATGTTAACTGTCTCTTTACCACTGTTTTTTCCACAACTGTATAAAGTATGTAACTATAGCTTAAAGGTGTCTTCTCTTCAGCAGAACAAACCCAGTCGAAATATTTCTGAAAGGTCACCATTACCTTATTATCCGTGATGCTGACCCCTAGGCTCCCTGCAGTCTTTTTTTTCTATATCACTGTCAAACACGAAGTCTGAAGCTGATGTAAAGTGCTGAACACTTCAGTTAAAGCAACACAGTGATTTCTCACATTACATTGTGAACTCCTGTTACATTCCGAACAACAGTCTTGTTACATTCTGAACGACTAAGGCTTTCTTGCAACTATTGCTTTTTTTCTGCAACAGCTTCTCATGGCTGACTCTCTCTTT
This sequence comes from Trogon surrucura, assembly GCA_020746105.1. Taxonomy (NCBI): domain Eukaryota; kingdom Metazoa; phylum Chordata; class Aves; order Trogoniformes; family Trogonidae; genus Trogon; species Trogon surrucura. The sequence goes on along the minus strand of CM036617.1, from coordinate 28,619,195 downwards.
GAGTGTATGTTCCGTTAAAACCGCTAAACTTTTCCTACCAACTGTTTAGGTTTGTCACCACCTTCATTTCCCAAAGTGCTGTTCTCTGCTGTTCTCACTCCAGTTATTCCAAACTCACTTTTATCACTTTTATCTGAGAGATCTCCACCTCTATATTTTCAGCTCTTAAGCCCAATTAAGATAGAATAAAATATAGTTATATGCTCTGCCTGTTGAGGATGTAAAACCATATCTTGACAATTCCAGGTAAAGTTACCTTCCCCCCCCCACCACCCCTTGTGCTTTAGAACATATTTAAGAAGTTCAGGATCATTTCTCCCAAACTGATTTGAGGTAGATCTCTCTTTTGAAACCCTATTTTAACTTATCCTAGAGACTTTTGATGTACCTGCTTTTTCTTCTAAAAGATCATAAACACATTCTTGGTAATGTAATGTAATGTTGCCTTCTCCTTTTCCCAGCCTTTCTTACCCGAACAGCCTGTACCCTTCTACATCAACACTCCAATCCTTTGATTTATCCTGCAAAGTCTCTGTCTTGCCAATTAAGTTATAGCTTTGTTTGTGTAGCAAGACATCTTGTTCTTTCTGTTTATTCCACATACTCTTAGAGATACCTAAAATGTCTGGCTAGTTGCCCTGGAATCCTGCCTCTTGTTTTCTTTTATCTCCCAATTGAAAAATCCCATTTGTTTCCAAGATTTCAGGTCTTTTACCAGGTTACCACTCTTATAAATGAGAAAGGCATCATTGCTTAGGTTCACATTCTACACTTTTTCAAGAAACTTTGTTTTGCCATTGTGGTCTTGATGCTTTTGCTGTGTAATTATAAGGATCGTGATTCAAACACCTGATTCTGTGTGTCTATAATGCTGATGTTTACATGTGAGACAGGAGTCCGATCTCCTATTAAAGCCAAAAGTGTTCTACTGTGGATTTGGGTGCCTGTACATAGGTGTCCAATGCCCTGTGAGATGTCACAGAGTACCTGGTCTAACATCCAGAAAGGTACAGGTCATCTGTAACACAAGTTGCTTGTTAAGGCAAGACAAAAACTGCCTGTTAACCATCTGCAGGTGTCTTGGATAGTCTTGGGAGCTTCAGGCACCACAAGGCATCTGCTTTGATGTTTGCCCCCTTCAAAAGAGTGCTTAGAGACCACTTAGCTCATTTGGAAGCCAAAACCCACATTCAAAGCTGAATTTTTCTCTAAGCTCCCATAATTGCATGGAACAGATTCCCGTTGGCTCTAAAAGGAGCTTAAGACATTCAGCAGTTCAAATGCACGTACCTAAGTTTAGATGTCTCTAGTCTGGAGCTGAATCCTGCTTCAGCACTGGGTTTGATCCATCAGACCTGTATCTTCCTAAAATCTCTACACTGAAAGACTGTCCCAGAAAAATCTCAAAAATGAAACAGCTGGGTATTCTATAAGAATGTAAGTGATCATTGGGAAGCACAGACATCTGAAAATAATCATGGAGGGCAAAAACTAAATGCTTTGAAAAACACCAAAAATTTAAAGGATGTCATTCAATTTCTCATTAAAAATTTGCAAAAGAAAGCAAAGAACCTTGGGGCACAAATTTCCACCTCTGATATCAGAAAAAATAAGCTTAAATCATTCAAAAATTCTGCGCCATTCTGTGCCAAAAATTCTGTGCCATTAAAGCAACAGATGTGTATACTGAAAAAAATTGGCAAATGGAGGCAGGTAAGGGAAATTTAATTGCTTATTGTCCACTTAAAATATGAATTGTAGGGATTTAAATAGCAATAAAATGGGAAATCTACCTAGAATTCTGCATATTTCTAATGCATGTTGGAAAAATGAAATTAAACAGTAATTTAACTGCCAATTAAACTAAAAGGCCTGCTTTCCTCTATTAAAATAAAACCCCCAAATACTTCTCACCGGAATGACTTGGAAGTCTTGAGAAAGTCAGACAGGGACCTGCATGTCATGACCTGAAAGTAAGGTTGAGCAGATACCAAAATTTGGTATTGGAAATACTTTCCAGTAGTTCACTTCTGTTTTGCTCCATCTGATTTTGTTCTGTTTTGTTTATTTTCTTTTAATGAAAACAAGCTAAAAAAAGAGACAAAGAAATACAGTTCAAGATTCTCGGTGACCTGGCATAAAAAAAGGGCCAGGATCTAAGGGTCCCACAGCTGAGGTCAGTATTTGACTGCATTAAGAAAAGGGCGACAATTTACTCCCTTCCCTTGATCAATCTCTCTCCCTCTGCTTCTCCTTCCCTTTGGATATTCCTGCCTCTTTCTTCACCAAAGACCCTTTTTCCCCGCTAAACCTTTACAAGAACACTTTCTCACCCAATAAATGTTTCATTAAAAATAAAAGATTTGTCATGGATTTTTTTTTTTCAGCACCCTTCTTTCACTAATTCCTCATATTCTTCAATCATTCAATAAAAGGAATCGCTTTTTCTCAAGTCTTGGAAACTTGAGTTTTGACTAACAGTATGTAAATACATAAATGGCAATACAATGAGTTTTGTGGAAGGAAAGACTTAATAGTATGGAATGCCTGGTGTGGGCTGGCAAGAACAATTCATCACTTGCAGAAATTTCTAGCTGGGAGAAGTGCATGGTCTGCAACAATAGAACTAATGGAATTAACTTGTTACAGATTTCATAAATTAGATTAATACAGAGAAAAAAAAATAATTATTCTTTGTAACAATGTAGTCTCGAAAACAAACAGAAAAAAATCTAAACTCCAAGGAGAGATACTATTGTATGGCATGATTTCACATTTTACATCATTACTAATGAGTAATGGATCAATAGAAGCATATTTAAAATTACACGAAAAAAAAATAAACCTGAGGAAATCTTCCTCGTTCCTAAATTATTAAAATTTAATACAAGTCATGGTTTAATTAATTGACTAAGATTATCTTAAATAATTGCTCTAAAATTCTTTCTTATGCATGTAAATCTTCATCTTGGTGAAAATTTTATAGTCCTTTAAGCTTTCATGCTACTAGTAAGAAAAGCTGTCATTAATACAAAACCAAAAGATTCTGAGACACAGAAATATTTTGGCACATTTTACCTGCTACTGACTGAGTAAATCTGATTAAGATTTCTGCCTTGTTTTTTTCCTTCCTCTTTAAAGATAATGAGCTGTCTCTCCATGTAAGCCAATTCAACTTCACTGATTTGGCTAAAGTTATCCTAACTCACACATTCTGCAGATGTTCTTACCTGTACCCATCGATATTAGAAAGTGAAAAAAAAATAGTGTTTTCTAAATACTCCAACTTCCTCTTATTTTTCAAGTTGCCTTTTATCACTGTTTTTCTGTGTGTAGTGGTTCATGAAATAAGTGATTCGCCCTAGTGATATTTGCACAAACTGCAGAGAGGTGAAGAAATCCAATCAGCTTCGTATTTTGGATATATACGATTTAGCTGAATTGCAAATGGTCAACTGCTGGGCACGCGTCAGTAGGTGTTCTGAGGAAAATGGTGTAACATGGGGGTAGAAATGGAGAAGATCCCAACGGGAACCTAATTTGGTGTGACACTGTGAGCAGATTAAAGGAAGGCCCAGTCATGCTGTTGCGATATAACCTCAATATGTCATATAGGTTTCACAGAATGTTTAATTTTCCCCTTACACCTCTCTCTCCCTGCCACATTACCTACTGCTGAGAAATATTTCGCAGCTAGCTATGTGCTAGGAATAAAATATACCAGCATAGACTCAGAATGTTGCAAAGATCCAGACTCCACTGCCCTGAATCAGAGATAAAATTTTATTTACTTCATTTTCATGTGAGTAATACCACAGAGATTTTAACTGAACATTAGTTTAGTTGGGAATTATAAGCATTGGCAAGACCCACAGGAGACTGCTAATGGGTTATCATATGTAAAATGCCAGGAAGCATAAAGTACATTGATAATGCCATGTTGCATTCACCTCTGTAAAAAAAAGAAATGCCACAATGACACACAAAAGAAGACAATGGAGATGCTGTTAATCATAGAAGTATATGCTTGTGAAAAATTAAACACTACACTCAGAACTTGGCTTCTCAAGATCTAATAAGGAAATATATGGGGGAAGAAAGCACCGTCTGCTCTAGGATGTGGACATTGAATACCTCTGAAAGTAAGTCTTGTCTGCGCTTCTAATCTGTAGTAACACAGTATGATCTCATCAGTGCTGATAGTATGCACGACGGGTACAAACACTCCAATAATAGGTAAATCAGCTCATACTAACAATTTCAATGCAATCTAATGATGTAGCCTTTTCCACACTTCACTGTAGGCTCTCATGCTGACTTCCCACTAGTGTGCCTCCACTTACCCAATTCTCTTTCCTTGCCATGGTGTGGACACACATGCATGGGTCTATGAATATACATACACACGCATGGACATATGTGCGTGTACTGGAACAACCGGATTGTTTCCCAAAACAGCTGCTTTTTTGGTGTTTTATCTGTGTTAGAATCAATAAGACTTAGGTTAAAATCTCTTAGGAAGAGCCACGTTACAGACCTGTTACAGCACGCCTGTATTGCGCTCTGCTCGGCAGCACTAGCCTGTTTTCTGAGCAGCTCCCCAAAAGCACTATATTTCTGCCAAACCTTAACAGTAACTAGGTTGGGGCACGTCTAAAAGACATGTGACAGTGGTTCACAGAGCAGTCTGATGCAGACTCGATGCTCCGATGGTGGAAGTCCCAAAGCAGAATCAATTCGGCATTTTCACCACCCAGGTCCCACTGTACTTAATGCAGAGCAGCTGCATCGCCGCTTCTTTTTTTCTCAGCTGCCCGCGGAGATCTGGTGCCTGTACAAACAGCTGCTATCCACAGCGAGGGAGCCCACAGCTCCTTCACATTTGCGCTTCACAACCGAGTGTGCTGCAGTCTCCTCCAGAGACATGGGTGAAGCTCAGCACGATGGATACTCTCGCTCTTTGCGTGTTTTCCACACCCACACACACAAATAAATCCACATCCCCGCCTGTTTCGGGCAGCCACCCTCCTCGTGCTGCCCTGGGTTTATTTCACACACACACACACACACACACACACACACTCCCCCCAGCCCTTCTTCTCCGCCTCCGCAGGATCCCGAAGGTGGGATCTTATTCAACTGAGAGACGGGCAAAATCAGAAGGCAGTGGTTTCGGGCAGAAGCCTGCCTCTTGGTGCTGCCGTGCAGGCAGAGGCAGGAGGGGATGCTTGCCCAGGCCAGGGGCACTGCTGGCTATGCATACGGTGACAGGTGCCCTCTTAAGTTCCGTGCCTGTACCGTTTCCAGACCCTAACATCAGGCTGAGTCTACAAAAAAAAAAAAAAAACACCAAAAAAACCAAACCAACCAAACAAACAAAAAAACAACCAAAAACCCCAAAGGCTATCTTGCGGATCTCCATCTCTGCATGTTTCATCTTTTTCTTATCACTTCTAAGCTCGTGCATTTAAGTTATGTCCTAATTTTTAGGGAGAAGTGAGGAAATAGTGTCCAGCCTCATTCCCTCCGCTCCTCTGATAGGAATCCTGGGTGCGGGTCGGTCACGCACAGCCTTCGGTTAACGTCTAGGCTGACCTGACAGAGTTGCCCTGGGCGAGGCTGGGCCAGCATAAGGGTAGAGACCTGTCCGGCTGAAAGGGGCTCGGGGGGGCGCACGAGGGACCAACACGGACCAGCTCAGCCCAGGCTGAGCCACGTCTCGGCGGCACGGTCAGACCCTTCGCCGCCGGCAGGTACGTTGCAAAATCCACCGAGCCCAAATTTCGGCTGCGAGCTCGAAGTGCACCGGCAGATTTCCCCCCGCAGAGGCGGACTCACAGAACCCCTGCTACGATTGCATGAAGCAGTTTAGGTTTCTCCCAGCCGCAGGGACACGTTGTACCCAACTTTTTCCCAAGGCTGGTGCGCGGAGCGCGGCGGAGGCCGGCGCGGGGGCGCGGTGTGCGGCGCGCCCGCAGGGGGGCGCAGTCGGGCGGCGCTGGTGCGGCCGCGGCGCGCAGGGGGCGGCGGGCGAGGGGAGCGGCGCGGCCACGGGGGGCGGCGAGGGCAGCGCGGCGGGAGGGGACCCGCCGAGACAGAGCTTGCCGTCGGCCCAAGAGGGAGCGTATCGGAGAGGACCGGGGGAAAAAAAAAAAAAACAACAAAAAAACCCCAACCACAGTGTTTTGCCCCTCTGCGCTCTTCTTTTTAATTTTTTTTTTCCTGGTGTCTTTCCTCCCTCCCCATGCTGCGTAGCCTGCGCTCCGGAGGGAAACGTCGCGTCGGAAGGAAGTGTTACTTTTTGCAGCCAGCATGAAGCTGCCCGAGGGAATGAGGCGATGCCGCGCTAAGCAGCCGGGAAAGAATCTGCCTCTCATCTGTTGCACCGGAGCCCGGCGGCAGGCGCGGTCCCCCCGGTTGGAGGTGATGGACACCCGCTAACTCGTGGGCGTGTATCCGAGAGTGCCGGCACGTGTGGCAAACATGAAGAAAATAAAGTAAAAATGGGGAAAAGTGGCTGAGATGGACAAGAGCCAGTGAAATAAACCAAACACCTTTTAAAGGGATTTAATTTACAAAAGGGATTGAGCAAGGTCCTCCTTACAAGGGAAAATGTGACCTGTTAAAACTGTTTAAGGAAGATGCCAGCTGTCAACGCGTGCACCTGAACCAAGTAAGTTCTCATCAACTTTGATAAATTCTGTTTCTGAATCTTTCATGGCCTTATTCTCTTTCTACTGAGAAGATAATATTTAAAAGTCCCTAGGACGGTCTGAGGTAACTTTTGCTCCAACAGAAGCATAATGAGATACTGCGCACCTCCTCGGTCACAGCTAATATCGCTTTCTTGCTCTTGTACATAAATAAACATCTTTTGTTTCCTCGCAGCCGCTGCTGCGAGATGCGGCATCCCCTCGATGGCCGCGGGAAGGGTGACACCGGCAGGACAGCAAAGCGCCAGGGCGGGGGGGACCGCTCCCCGGCGGCACAGCGGGGACGGTGCGAGGTCGGGGAGGTGAAACTCTGCATCTACTGTCTGCTCTGGACAAAAGCCGGGTGGGAGCCTCGCCTGTCCGGCCTCCGGCAGTGCTGAAGCGGGAGTTTACATGTCACCCCCCCTCCGCCCGCGGGATGCCAGTTTTCGGCCCCGCGCACAGGGATGAGGGGGGGAACTGCGCCGCGGTGACCCCCGCTAATCCCCACCGCGGGGTGCTGGCGGGGAGCCGGGGTGCAGCGGGGAGGGTCACGCCGTGGGCTGCCGCAGCTGTCTGTCCGTCCGTTCCGCCGCCCCCGATACCGGCGGCCGCAGCTGGAGCGTCCCCACTGTCGTCCCCCCGCCCCGCCCCGAGGGGACCTCGCTGGGGCCGGTGCAGTCCGTAGGGACCCGCCTGGGAAAGTTCAGGTCCTGCCAGGGAAGGCTTCAGGACGGCGAAACGCAGGTAGATAGGAGGAGAGGGCGGTGAAATGAGCCGTAGGACTACTCGTCGAGTACGTAAAGGGGCCGGTGGGATTCATCCCTGCGCTGGGTTTGCACTTGCCGAGATGATGGGTGTCGCGGCGGTCGGACAGAAGCCGTAATTCCGTGGGAAAGAAGCGGCTGATGCTCTGGCGGCTTAAACGCAGGCAGAAAAGCACGCTCTGCAAAGGGGCAGAACTGTGAAATTTGCTACAGCTGGCAAAACCTGCTGCAGCTTTGTTAATCTAATATGTAGTTTTTACAAGAAAATATCGTTTATTCACTTTTGTTTTACTGGACTCAGTGGAGTGATTTCCTGTTAGCATGGCAACCGAAATTTCTGTTTCTCTAAGCGTGCCTGAGAAGTGAGATGGCTCTTCCAGTGCTAGAACACCTTTTAGGTGGAAGTAAATAACAACACTTTATAGTCTGTGTTTTTCTTCCAGAGAATGGGTGCTCCTCAACACTCACACACAAAATTGTAAAAGAGATATTGCACCTTATTTTTATCTGAGAAATGCTTCTTTGCATAAGGATCAGTGCACATACAGATTTCCTGTAGAATACAGTATAGACAGAGTGGGGAATAGTTTACTCTAAGTCCTACACACTAAATGCCAGCGTTACAGCACTTTAAAATCCACTCTACTTGAAATTTCAAATTAAATTGTACTGCAGTGACATAGCACGTTTCAGTGTTTACATTACTTTCTGCAAAGCCCAGACCTGGATAGCTTAGCCAGGTTATCTATGGGAACATCAAAAATTTTCCATAATTTAACCTCACTCACATAAGCAAACATTTTATATACAGTCAGAGAAGCCAAATTGCTTTAGAACTGTCTTAGAATGGCAGAAATTCTGGATTTACAGGAAACCTGAGTTTACACCCTTTTTCCAGACAAGACTTAGAAACAGGCTTTATTCTTCAATATCGAAACAGATGAAATTTTCATGGCATGGTTTGGTATTCCTTTGGTGTTTCCTTCTATACTGAAAAACCTTGGATTTGTTCTCAGGAGGATGGGGTTCTTTAAAGTGATTTTTCTCTCTTTCTTCTGCTGTTCAAACTTCGGAACAGATTAGACTGTATTTGGAAACGGCAAAACAAAAATATGTCTGTCTTTTAAATTCAACTTCAGCCACTTATTCTGACTCTATATATAGCAGTCACTGCCCTTAAAATAGCTCCAGAAAGAAATTCCATTTCTTCTTATCTTATTTAGAGCCAAATTTAATTTAATTGAGGTCACTACAGATCTGGTATGATTCTGCTTATCTTTTTGAGTATGACTGCTGGAAATATTGGGTCCTGAGCAATGTGCCCCTACTCTTTGTGAAAGTGGATTTATATTATTCCAGTGTGGAGAGCGCACCAACTATATATTGAGAGACACATGTAAACTATGAAGGGATTAGCTTTCACTTTTGTATGTGTGTGTGTAATTACCTCACTTAAAAGACCAGTAAAAATGAGCATGACTGCTCCTCCCAACACCTGACACCTGTCTCCATGCCAGTACGCTGTTTCATCTGTCAGCTTTTTCTGGGGCATGACTCATTGGAGTGAGGTGGCAAAATGAGCAGGGAAAGTCCTGTGTAGCATCTCTGCATGCCTCTGGTGATTTGGGTAATCAGTGCTAAAAGGGTCTGAATTTCTTTTGAAAATGATGACTAAGTCACCATGGCTTGTCTTAGGCCATGCAGAAGCAGGAAGAAAAGACTGTTATAACCTGTTTCAAGAAAAAGCAGACAAGAATAGAGGAAGTATAGTTCTATTCAGACAGTTAATAGCTTATGAGTGTCAGATTTGCCATTACCCTTTCTGTCCAGATTTAAGTTGTGTTGAGTTATATTCTGGTTACGTTATATAGTGTAATATTTTAAACTACTGAAAAGAGGTTGAAGATAAAACTGTGTATAAATCAATCTTCCTTCACCATTTGTTTTGTGACAACAAACAAAAGTCCAGAAACCATCTATTTTAGAAGCCCTGAATACATTGAGGAAGATAAGACAGACTTGCCCTTACTTTATGACACAGACACTATTTTAAGTAGCGTAGCATAGCATTAGTATAACACCAGCAACAACAGTGCAGGATCCTCATGTGCACTGTGATTTGTTGCTGCAAAATAAATTCACCTGACCAAATGCATATTAATTTATAGTTTTATATAGTGAACAGAGGAAGGCCCAGCAAATGAAATACTTTTGTAACAGGTATGTATGCATGCAGAAATTCTTAATAGGTGCATTAGCTTTCAGACAAATAGGATTTGAAACTGTTAAAAGGGTAACACTGGGAAAAAAGACGTAATGGCTTTGCACAAGGAAGTTTTCAAAGAAAATAAAGGTTTTCAGTGTGCCACACAAATGTGACAAGTAAATGAAAATTATTTACTATAGCAGGTTTTTCTTAGAGTCATGGGTTGTTTTTTTTTTCTCTGTTCAATCTTCTGTTTTGGTTTAAAGTCTCAAAGTACTTCTTCCACTCTTTTACAACCACTTATTTCTAATTTACATAGTGACTGGTGTGACACAAAAACTGAAAAGGACCTTGGTTAAAAATTAGCTTTTTTTTTCAGCTAAGCTATTTTTGAGTGAATGTGGGCTGAAGTGGTATAGGGAAATTTCCTTAAATTTGAGTGGATTTTACATATGTCTAGGAGTACAAACAAGTCAAACATAACCTCTAAAGTCTATAACAGCTTCTGCAATTGCTTGGTCACTGACCCTGTGCTCACTACACTCATCTGAAAAGCTCCTCACATACCTGTGCATATCAGGAGAACCATTTAAATGTTATGGTAATAGTATTGTCTGGCATATTATGCAATTGTTAGAGTGGGAAAAGTAGATGGAGACAGATTTTTCACTGGGCTTTCCCGAGGCAGAAGTTATGGGATTGTTCTGGAAATGCTTTCCACATATTGTTGAAAACTGAGGAGCAGGCAGCCTTTCCCCAGGAGGCAAAGGTCCCCATCCCACCACTCTCGCACTGACAATCAGTGAGCAGCCCAGCCCTGCCCTGTGGTGATGCCCCTAAGCTCTTCCAGTCTTAGCTCAGCACGTGCTGGTTTTCCATGATATACAAGATTTTTTTTATTATTTTTCTGAGTGATTCCTTCTGATACCAGATCTATGGACCAAAAATACATCCTTCCTCCGCTCAGAGAATCATAAAGCTTATGCTGCCTGTGTTCACACCCAAGACCAGACTGGGAAAACAGATACTAGGGTCCTCATGTCCTCATACCAGCTAGTCATGCAAAGCACAGTTCAGTTGACTTACAGTTGCCTCTCTAGGAAGACATCAGTCTCCTGTGGTTCTTGTAGCATACAGGTTAGCCTTTTGTGGCCGCAACTGATACACTGAACTGACATGAAATACAGTTATTGAAGGGGAACCTGTAATGTAAAGGCAGAAGGAGAGGGAACCATCCTCTATATTTTGTCGTCTTCTAGTATCGTCTGGAGGTGCCTGTCTTTCTTTGCTAACTATGCATCAAGACCCAGAGCAAAGAATCTTCCTTCTTAAGCTAGGTTCCCTGAAACCCAGCTGTGCAGAACAGGCTGTCGTAGTGCAGCATAAAGGTTAAGTAAGCACAGAGGTCAGTAGATCCAGGACAAGTGGTTACTATAATCAGTATAAAATGCATGTTTAAAAAAAAAAAAAAGGAGAAATAAACCCAAACCAAAACATGCATACATATGCACGTGCCCCAAGCTGCTGTCCTAACTTTGAAACAATCTGTAAATAGTGTGAACTCACAACTGCCTGCTGAGTGTACGCTTCTGGGAGTTTGGCACTTTTTCACTGTGAGGGTGACAGAGCACTGGAACAGGCTGCCCAGGGAGGTTGTGGAGTCTTCTTCTTTGGAGACATTTAAAACCTGCCTGGACACGTTCCTGTGTGATCTACTGTAGGTGATCCTGCTCTGGCAGGAGAGTTGGACTAGATGATCTTTTGAGGTCCCTTCCAACCCGTGACATTCTGTGATTCTGTGACTGCTGCCACCTCTACAATCCATTTTCCTTACACAAGATTCTTCAAAACATAGTTTTATGCACACTGTCAATAACTGCCTAAAACATCTGTCACATGTCTGTTTTTTATGTCCATCAGAGAGAGACAGCAACTGCCAAAGAGTCAGCAAATTTCTCACTTTAACCATCGTTTGATCAAAGTACTCACTCACATCAGAGGAGGTTAGCAGCCCTAGGAAAATCTATGCAGTCCTGTGTTCATTAGATAAATGGAGATGCATTTACTGGTGTTCTTTCTGTGTTTCCCTAAATCAGGGGAAGAACCCTGAAGGATTCTATCTGGAAGATGAAATCTGTAATATTCCCTAGCACAAGGATGCCTTTAACAGATTAGCAGTTTGATGTCAGATCTGAGAGTACTGGACTAAGTACCAAATTTACTCCCCACGAAAACTCCATTGTCTTCTGTATTTATTTTTGTTGTCTTTCTAAAAATGGATATACTTTAAATTTAGTTTGTATTTGCCAATAAATATTTTATTTCATGCATTCATTTGCTACTGTCTTTTCCATTATAAAAAGTAGAACAGGCCAATGTACTTTTTGAGTAGAGGAATGAAAAATAGAATTGTAGCCAAAGATACAGGCATCATACCGTGTCTCATACCCCCAGTACATTTGTACATAGCAATCTATGTCAGAAACATTTTTGCTGATAAATATCGTAAAGATTTAAAGAGCGACTTTTGCACCAAAAGTAATTCTTTTTTTTTTTTCACCTAACCACCACAAATTTGATTGCCAGTTGTAAACCAAACATTTATGCTCCTTGTATAGTCACTGCAGAGACAGAAACCTCCAGTGAACAAACTAATCCATCTAATTCATACACCTGACAAAGAGTGGGAGGAATCGCCGAGTTATTGTTGCTGATTGTTGTTGGATTTCACACAGCTAAAGTAAGGCAAGATGAATCTCACCCCAGTTGTATCGAAAACCAACAACCTACCAACAAACATTCAGAGAGGATAGAAAATAGGTATCTGTTTCCTTCCAAGGTATCTCAAGGTCCTGTTGACCTTCATGGTGTTGATGCAGAGATTGTAACACTAACTAGATGACTCCAACATAATTCATATTATCCCGATGTCTGTTCTTAGAATTTTTAAGAGTTTGTGGTTGGATTGGGTGGCTGAAATACAGCTTGTAACTGTGCCAAGGGAAACAGGAGTGTCAGCCGGACCCTTGTAAAAGAAGAACACACAGTTCTGGGCGCTCCCATCATGTGCGTGCAAGATGTCTCTCTTCCGGAGAGAACGTGCTGCATCTGCAGAGCAAAGGAAAGCAAGCACAAATTCTCTTCAAATGCCATTTCCACAATGTACCTTATTCTACTGAATGCATAATTACAACAAAAATTATCTTTCAGTGATGACATAGTTGTTTTTAACTCTTCATGTGGAAATGTTCGTTATTATCAAAACACTTCAAAATAAATCCTTCTGCTGTTGCCTCACCACAGACTGCTACATACATCCTGCCTATCTTCCACTGGAAAATAACTAAAATGTCCCATTTGTATTTTGCTTATACTGACAGCATTTTGTATTAGATTGGTGGAGGTTTTTTGCCTTTCATTTTTGATTTTAATCACTTAAAGCGATTAGAGCTGCAGTCAATCCCTTGAACTTGTTTATGCTGGCACAGTGAGTTGGGTTTTATTTTTCAAATTTGCAGTGTTCTGTAGTAAATCTATACCTGCAACACCATCAGTTGCAGAACCGTATGCTTTTCCTGTTGTGGCTTTAACTATCTAGTGGATATGATACAGACGACATTTTGGCTGTAAATAAAACCAAAACCAAGTTGCCTACAGAATAGTTGTCTAATTTGCCTTAAGCCTCTTAGTTACAAAACTGTCATTCAAAAGGCAGTGTGTGTTTGAATTTATCAAGGCACCTTAACATCAGACCTGTGAGTAAAAGCTAGACTTTATAGCTTTTAGAAGGAACCTAGTAACTTCGTAGGGTGATTGATGTGACCTGTCTTGAAGGAAATTAATTACTCAGCCTTGGATGTCAGTGTTTTGGATTTCTAGGTAAGTGAATATGAATCTCGCCTTTATTTTTCAAATGTTCTAAATGGAAGTACTTCATTGTGCGACATAATGATTAATAAAGCTTCCTAAGTCTAATACGAAGAATACACTACACTGATTTTTTAAAACTAATTAGGAACCTGGCACCTACGGCACAGAGATCACGTGTTGCAAATTGATGGCGTAGGTAGGTATTTGCACTAAGTCTTGGGCTGTAACTCCTCTTGTATTTCCTTTTAAAAGGATTAAGCTTAGTACAGAGCAGTTGAAAAATAATATTTTGATCTGCCCACTTACATAAAAATATTTTGTTCATGATTGTTTAACTTCGTGATATTAATTTTGAACGTATTTGTTTATGCACTGGGGCCAGTTGTACCAAGTACTGTCGTGATTTGAGATGATTGCATTTATTGCTGCAGCATCTTTATGTAGAGTTAAACTTCTACATAACTATTTTTTGTTGGTTTTTTTTTTTTTTTTTAATAATTGAGGATTTGTTTCTTCCACAATACTTAAAAAAAGCACACTGAGCAAGGGTTTGAATCTGCCTTCTGCTGAGTGTGACTTTGTCCGCAGGGGAGGGACGCAGGGGATGCTCAGTGAGCTGGGTTACAATTCAGTGGTCGGGCACTAGTCCAGCCTGAGAGCTGCACTGACTTACTGAATCAACTAACAGCGTACACTGGATTTTGTGGGGATGAGTTAGGATAGGAGAAGGATTTCTCACTCATCCCCAGAGTGCTTCCTCTTCACTCACTTCCTAAAAAACACCTTTGTTTTGCTACTGCTTCTGCTGGCTGTAGGCCAGGTGGGAGCTTTCTTCCATCTGAAGAATTCCTTTGGGCTAACTGCAGACAGGATCAAGCTTCTTAGATCTTAATTAAAAAAAAAAATCCAGTGCATAAGATAGGATCTGGATGTATGCCTTCAATCTGTTCTGTCATTTTGTTTTGTTAAAGGAACATTACTCTCCTAACACACTATTTCCTTGCTTAGCACCTTCAGTGAAGCACCACACTGTTTTACCAATGTCTTGCTGTTGACGTGCTCTTCTGCATTCATCCTTGTCCTTTATTAATGCTGGGTTTCCCAATATCTTGCTATATTAAGTCCAGAAACTGTAGGTGAGCTCTTGGTGGCACTGAAGAGGATTTCATTTGGCTTTAGTGTTATGAAACATCATCTAACCCTGAGGAGAAGTTTAGGCCAGCAGTACCCATGTGTGAGTCTGCAAGTCTCTCTGATGAGTATGTTCCAGGAGCTTATTAGCAGATCAGTCCCCAAAGCTTCTGTAGTTCTTCAGGTCACTGCTACTAACACCCAAGAAATGAGGAATGTAGCCTGATGTGTCTTGCACTACCCAAAGCCCACATGTCAGGGTCCTTATTTTCAGGAAGAATCATTGCTGGTTCGTAGTTCTCCTCAGTGATGATATACAACCAGGCTTCTCTTAAAATGACTAACTTTGGGCAAGGTTGCAAGGGGTGAGTGGGACTTAGAGGAGAAGAGAAATAGATTGACATTTCAGAACCAAAAATGAGCAAAGCCATAGGTGTTTTAATTTCAAAACAGTCATAATGAAGACCGTGACTTTTGAGAGACACTAGTGCATTCAAATAGGGCAGCTCATGCTCATATTCTCTATGATACTTCTGTTGACAGTTAGATAATAGACATCTCTCAAGGCTTGATTTCTTTCTGGAAATGTAGTGGTTTGGTAGACAAGTATACTGAGGCAAAATGACACTTTAGTCATCTTCTTACATTAGGGTTTTCTTGCCTAATTGCTTATTTACTGTTATTTTTACACTCTATTTAAACCCTTTGCAGAAAAAGAAATCCTACAATAAAAATTACCTAAACCAATCAACAACTCATAACAGCAAAGTGTTATGGTCAGCACATGATGGGATTAGTTTTGAAGAAATAAGGTGCTACCTATGTTTTGCAATTTAACCTTAATTCAAAAAAGTATTCAAATGTAAGGAAGTCTTGGTGCTCTACTGAAAGCAGTGCTTCAGAGGGTGCTTCTTGTTAAGCACTGACTTCCTCTTCTCAGTGTGAGACATTTGCCTGAATCTAGGTGTTAAAACTAAATAATTTGAAAGTTCAGGTGAACATTTTATATATGATAACAAAGAAAAATATCAATTCTAAACAAATTGATGTGGAGAATTCAGCATCACTTCAGCAATTTCACACTAGAATTATATTAAAGTACGCATGTTTGCATTCTCCTTTGAAAGTGTTACTTTGGTTCACAGAGATGCAACTCATTATTTGATTTTTTTTTTTCCATTCCTTTATCATAGCTGTCTAAGAAAATTCCTTTTATTACATTAGGCAGATGTCATTTAACAAGCCCATTTTCTAGCCAAAGATGCCATATTCAAAAGCACTTTCAGCAGCTTTTGCATGTCGTAAAGCTTCATAAAATCCCACAAGGCTTTCTGATGTATTTACATACTTATTTGTTTTAGATTACAACTGTGTGCTCTTTGGGCTTAGATAGATCTGAAGATCACAGGTGAATTGAAAATGATGGTAATGGTCAAAGTAATTTGAAATTCTAGCACCGTAATGTGAAATTTTACAAAATACAAAATGAAATGATTGTGCCTCCTCATAAATCATAAATGCATTGGTTCAGACGGAAGATGTAATTTTGAAAATTTGCCCATTTGGTTCCAAGAGAATTATAATGCTTTGGCAGCTTCTTGTTTCTTCTCAATAATTTAGCAGTTTATGAAAAATATATTGTGTCTCATTCTCCACTCTGATGCAGTCAATGCAATTACGAGTTGGGGAGAGTCTGATCCAGAATCTTGCTGCTGTTGAGTATTTTAGAAAAAAATATGTAGGTCTAAAGCATTAATCTGTTTGCCATCATTGCTATGGTTACAACCTTCATCTGCCCTGTGTGATATTGGGATGGCTCTCAATCATTTTCTTCATTGTCTATCTAATTTATTTTTTTTCTGTTGCAGTTCACAGAGTCATATATTGAATCTTTTTATGGAAGGAAGCAGTGAATTTTTGCTTTAAGTATACTTCTATAGTTGTCAAGGACTAAAATCTCACCGCATCTCATTATAAGAATTCCTGCATCTTTTCATCGCTGAGTATTTGCTTTAAGAATGAAAATTAAGTAGGCAATGACACATGTAGTTTTTAAACTGAGCCTCTTTTTTAATAGTTTGTAAAACATTCAGGAACCATTCTGAACAAGGGTTTTTTTATACAATTGCCAGAAAACTGATTGCCATTTCAAGACTATAGCACATCAAAGCAAAAAAAAAAAATCAGTCTTGGAAGTCTTTATTATAAGCAGAACTCTAGTGTACTATTACATATTCAGTACGTTCAAGCTGTTATTCATGCTTCCAGTAGATCACATGTATTTCATTGAACATAAGGTAACGCGGTTTTGTTTTAACATTTTATCTGCTTATGCCAACTGTGAAACCAGGTGTTGTGTTATGAAGGAATCATCAAAATTTTTGTTCAGTTTCCTCAACTTTGCTTAATGTCTTGTGGCATCTCGATAACTCTTCTGAGTAACAGCTCAAAACACTGCAGTAGAGCTGATTTCCAATGTCGGCATTCCACTAACAGATTTTGTAGGAAAGGTAAAGAATTTTGTTTATATATATTTTGATAATTTGGAAGGAAATAGTATTGTCTGCATTCATAAGCTGAAAGATTTACAGATTTATGGATGCACAAATTGTATTCTGTGCCAAAATACGCTTGTAGATATTTAGATTTTTTTGTGTGTATATACATATAACACATATTTATATACATAAGAATACATGTGTATACTTACATATATAGTGATATTTGTATACACTATGTGACTGAGACACCTTAAAGGTTAATTTTAGCACTATTGAGTGAAAGAGAAGAGCTATCCAGAGGTCAGGAATACAGCACATTAAAGTGTCTCTCTTGTGTACGCACAGAGTTATCTGTAGCTCGGCTGGGAATATTTACCTCTCTCTGCACTTGTTTATATGATTTAAATGCTAAGTGTTCGAGTCCGGTTCTTGGCCAAGTATGGCTTCTTTACCACCCCAGGCAAATAAGAACTGTGAATTTAACTGCAGTGGCAACCTACCAGGACATGGAAAATTTGTAGCCCAGGAGAGGCAGTTCTTTTCCTCACGAGTTCAAAGACTCGCAGGAGCTGGAGGCTTCTTAACAGCCAACAGCTTCTGGGCATGGAGCTGACATCCCTGACACTGCGTGAACCTAGGCACAGCTCCTACTAAGGAATTTTTTCTTAATTCTAGTAGCAAATACAGCTTGACTAGGGCTGAGCCAGTATATTTCACTTTGTTCATTATCCAGAAGGGATTTTTTCTGGTAGACTTCTATGTAGGAATAATAACTCATCCATTTAAAAACACAGCAGTCTGTTAATCAGATTCATGTTAAGTCTAACAATAACAGCTTTAACCGTTTGATCCTTAGATGAACTGCACATGGCAGCTGTAAGGGAAAGCTTCTGAAAGGAGGCAGGATACTCTTGTGCTATTCTGCTTCAGAACTTCCTCAGAAACCTGCTTCTGAGTGCGGAGACCACAGTGTGTGTGATATAGATAGAGGAGGTAGTTGATCCTTCAGGATCCTGCTGGTTCTTTCAAAAAGGGCCGTTGCAGCGGCAGAAGCCTGGCAGCTGGTGGTGTTCTGTCATCTCCTGCACTCAAGTGTAAGAACTGCCATGAGAATAGAGGAGGAGGATACAGGCACAATAAAAGAGAAGATTTTAGGGTAAGCCTTGTACATCATCTAAACTAATCTAGAATACATCAGCCTGGCCCAACAGTTTCCATGCCCCTGTGACATGTACCTGAATATGGCCCTTGTTTGGTTCAGAAAAGCAGTTACTTGAAATATCTGATAAATCACCTTTGTTGACGTAAACAGAAAACACATAACCAATATTCCACCTTCTTGCCTTAAATCTCTTGATCATCTCTGTACTCACCTGTCCACAAAACACTGAACAAGCAGCACCTAATTTGCCTGGACCTGTGAAGTAGCTGCACAAGGTGAAGAGGGCAAAGCCAGTTAATCCTTTAGGTTTGTCTAGATAAGCATGTTTGAGTTAGTCACATAAGGGTCCTTAGAAATTACTTTTTTGATCTTCATCTCATATGGTTAAAATAAAATTTTAGATTTTTCAGAATTCTGGCATAGAAAGGTTAAAATGACTTCTGATTCATTAATCATTATGATCTATCATCTGCACATAGCTTATCCAGTTCCTGTGAGCGCTAGCTAATAACTTATGCGGTGGAACTGGTAACTTCCCAGATCGTATAAGGGTAAATGCTAATAGCAAGACAAATGAATAAAATGCAAATACTCGACTTGGATTGCCACGGAAGAAATGAAGATGATAGTCAAAAGCTGTACACAAGGTAGGTTTGCTAGTTCAGGTGAAGTCAGTAGCAGCTGCTCTGAGCAACATAGGTAAAGCAGAGACTCATTTTTGCTGGGGACCATAAAGTTGCCTCTTTTCTTCATGGATTGGGTAATAGGTTTTCACAGACACGTTTTTACAGTTCTTTAGTAGTCTACTGCTTATCTCCTTTTTGTTTATAATCATATATTCAATTTTTAATCATTGTTATTTTACTATGTCATACCCAAAAGAATATACACAGTCTGTCCCTGTGTTGGAACACAGACAGACCTGAGGGCATTGGGATTCCTCCTCCAGCTGTCTAAACCTTGATTGCCAATGCAAAGAAACTGGAGAGTCCTCTTCAGGTGCAAATCATTGTCTTATACTAAAGGCTGAAAGAACCTTTGAAAGACTTTTATTGAGTGAGAGATGCCAAGTAAACAATAACTTGACATCTGTAGACTGCTGACAATTAATCTGTTACTAATCAGAGGGTTGAAGTTGCAAAAAGAGTGCCGGCTGCAAGCCTCATCTCTCCCATTTTCCTCTGCTGCCTTTTTGGGTTTCAGTAGTGGTCAGAAACATGACTGAGCTAAGTAGAGGCACCCTCAAGTTTCCTATAATTCTAAAAGCAAGAAAAGGACATTTCCAAAATGTCTGTATCAAGTTGTTTTGGTTTTTTTTTTTAAAAATAGGAAAAAAGTTGCTACAGGATTACAGGTGTAAAATGGGATTAGAGTTAACAGAAAGTAAGAGTAATTAAGACCAATTTAAAAGAAGGTTTAACAGCAGTTCAATTCCAAAAGATTAAGAGACTGTTTAAATAAAACACACAGAATAGGAGGAAGCACACCAGAGAATAGACAAATACTGAAGAGATTTCGAAGAGGTTTTAACAGTAGATAAAACCATGGTCTACTGAAGAGGGAAGAGATGACCTGAAGATTAAAAGATTGAGTAGTACAGTAAAGGCAGATCACAGTGAACCAAAAAGCTAAGAGAATCACTTGCACTGTCATTTGCTTCTGTAGATGACTGAAATGGGTAGGCAGTGGTAATTCGACAAATAGTAATTTTTAGGGTATAACAACAACCAGAGCTATTGAACTGTCTGTGTAGTGGAGCAGTACTGTTGTATTTATACATGTGTAGGTCTTAACTGCTTTCTGGCTTATAGTATCTGGCACATTTAAACAAATTCTAGATGAATTAATTAACTTATCTTTTAATTTCTCTTTTGGATTAACCCCAGCCCTGAAAAGATGTATTCCATACACTGTGCATGATGCCCTACCCACCCAGCTAAATGAAAGTTTGCTTTGCCACTGACTTCAGCTGTGATATTACTTCAGCTACTGAGTAGTTGTAATGCCTTTGATATTTTAGCAGCAGTCAAGATTGGAAGATACAATAAGTGGTGGGACAAACTGGAGTGTTGGCAGTAGAGGGTGGAACATTTTACCATACACCATCTTGGAGATTTCACATGAAAGAAATCAAAGGGTACATGAGAACGTGCTTAAAATTGCCTGGGAAAGCACAAAGCAAGCAAAACATGATAATACCACTGGAGCCTTAAATAGCATTATCTGAGTGACATCGAAAGTCAGCTATGTAGTATCATGGATGTACTTGCTGAACTGTAGTGGTCCTCACAGCTTTTGAAAATCAAATGAGTCATGTACTTAGGGTGATAGAAAGATTTTAATTGTATTTAATTCTTAAAATGTTTTCTAGCTGTTGAATAAAAAGCAACACAGACCAAGTCTTGGCAGTCAAGTAGGACAGACTCCAAACAAAGAAAGAGTTGTAATATTCTCTTAAAATTAATGTACTCTACTTGAACAATAGATGAAGCTGGGAAATGGAAACAATCCTTTTATTTTATTTTTTTTCAAATAAAATGAAATGAAAGACTCCCATCCTAAGTGTCAACTAAACTTGATAATTTGTTTTTCGAAGTACTCTAAAAATGGTGGTGTTGCTTTCTCTAGAAGTGTTGATCTCCTAAGCATAGGGAATGTAAATCTCATTATTTGTATGAAGTAACACAGTGAACTTGTAAACTGTAGTGGATTAAAACCTGGAAGATAATAACTGAGATGAAGAAAATAACCCAAGGTGAAGTTAATGGAAGTTTTTCAAATAATTTTAATACCATCACAGCCTTACAGCCTCTACTTAAATTCTTTTAGGCCTAATAGCCTGTGTTTGACAGTGGCAAAAAACATATTTCTAGACAGGAGTACCATAACAGAGGAAGCATATACTGTTGTTTGTTGTAGTACTCTCCAAGGCTCCAACCACTCTCAGGTGCATGGTCTTTCTTTGCCGGAAACCATTTCTTCATGTTTTGTAATCCTCTGTGGGTTTTTGTTTCATGGAACTTATCCGTTCTTCTTTGTGTCCCAGATACACTTTTAGCATCTTCACAATCCTTCAGCAATGAATTCCTCAAGTAACTGCCTGAAGACTCATCAGCTCTTGTTTTTCTTGAATCTGACTCCTGCTGCCTTCGTCTGATTGCGTCTGGGTCTTGTACCTGAAAAACCAGTGAACAATTAATCTGTGTCTGTCCTCTTCTTGACACCCATAATTACACAGACCTATATTACTCCTTCCATCTGTCATTCCTTTACAGAGTGAAGATGTGTAACTTACTTAGTCATTCTACTTCTGGAAACCTTTCTGTAAGTTTAATCATTCTACTGCCCTTCTCTTGAGTGTTTTCTGGTGCTACTGGCTCATTTTTTGAGATAAGGAGCCTAGAAATGCATGTTCAATCCTTTGTGCCACTCTGAAACTAAGGGCATATGCATTTCTGGAAGTATGAGTGAAGCAAATTCTGTGTGACAGGAAATGGGCATATTAATTAGAGAAAATTTATCTTATCTTTTGGGAATCATGTTTCCAAATTCTTTGCCTTGCCCCTTGTTATAAATGAAGAGTTACAGAATACTTTCTTTTTCCTGAAGCCAACTTGGCTGAGGTAGCTGAGACGTGTGGGAATATAACTGGCCATGACTCATTTAGGCTTAGACAAGAAAGGGAGATTTATAAAATATCTTCTGTTTTGTTTATGAAAGTCTTATTTCAATTCTGGGAACATAATTTCTATTCTTCTATTTGCAAAAAAAAAAAAGAAAAAGAAAAAGAAAAAGAAAAGATCAAACAGCTTTGTAAAACCTGAATCATTATCTTGTGGAAATACTTGCTAATACTAGTAATCAGCCCTTTTAATTCCTGTACATGTGTTAAAAATCTGCTTATTACTCACTGTAGCATATGGATCTAATGCAAATTGTACAAGAACTTTTCATTATTCACTTCAACTTTCAGTGGTTTTGCACTCTAATGATTCTTTGCCCATTTGAACTTGTCATTTTGAGTTTTATAAAAACATATTTCAGTCAAGCTGTAAAACTGTAGAATTTAAGATAATAGGAATCTACTGAGTCATGTAATGCTGAAAATAAAAGCAGGGAGACTACCCACTGAGCCATTCAGAATCCACAGTTCTTTTCTGTTGTTTGCACTCTAATTACGTGTATCTCAAAGTTTTTCTTCAGACTTGAAGTGTAGCATTTCAGTGTATGCTTCTCTTCAAGACATCCAAGAAAAATAAATCAGAGATCCTTTAACAAAAAGTTAAAAGTTAAAGAGAAAGGACGCATCATGCAGTCTCATTTCTCTCACATCTACCTGGAAAATTTATAATTTATAATATATACTGTTGAGATGGATCCAGTCAGTTTCCCACTCAGTTGGCATTGACCAGCCATGGGCTAGAGTGATTATGATTTTCACCAGAGTTGTGGCTCAAAACTTCCCACATTCCAACAAGTGATGTCAGTTCTCTAACACCGCAAGGTGTTGTCTTTGTTACTGTATATGAACAGTTGAAATAGAGGGAAGGCTGAGTAGGCGAAAGCCACACAGAAGGCCCATTTCCAAACTTTGAGGTACTGGGACAGGTCCAGAGAAGGGCAGCAAAGCTGACGAAGGATCTGGAGAAAAAGTCTTTTGAGGAACAGCTGAGGGAACTGGGATTGTTTTGTATAGAGAACACGCGGCCTAAGGGATACCTTATTGCTCTGTACAACTACCTGAAACGAGGCGGTAGTGAGGTGGGGATCAGTCTCTTCTCCCAAGTAACAAGCGATAGTATGAGGGGAAATGTGCTCAAGTTGTGCCAAGGGAGGCTTAGATTAGATGCTAGGAAAAGTTTCTTTACTGAGTGGTGAAGCATTGGAACATGCAGCCCAGAGAAGTGATGGAGTCCCCGTCTCTGGAGGCATTCAAAAATCATGTAAATGTGGCACTTAAAGACATGGTTTAGTGGTCATAGTAGTGTTTGGTTGATGGTTGGACTAGGTGATTTTAGAAGTCTTTTCCAACCTTAATGATTCTATGATTCTATGATTTTATTAACCTTGAAAGTGTTTCACTGTCTACTTTCCCCATCCTATCTTATAATCCAATTCTAATTACAAACAATACAAGAGTGATAGGATTCTTATCACACCTATCCATGGCAGAGCAGTAGGGATTATCATCTTGTAGTTCAGAAATGCCACAAAATCTGTAACATATGTCATTGCTATATAATCCAAGTAAAACACCCCTTTGTGCTTTTAATTTTGTTATGTATCTGGGTTCTTTCCTAATTGACTGCATCACAAAGCTTATTCTACTTTTGATGTGTTTTGATCTGGAATTCAAATATTCACTTGGTTCCAGCAGTGTCCGGCATCTTGATCTTATTGACATAGATCACACTGCTTGACAACATTTTTCCATAAAAGCCCTCGGGACATCACACATTTGCATTATTCTTTCAGAAAGGAAAAGGCTCAGCCTGCAATGGCTCAGTTTGACTTTTGCTGAAAATCTTGACAGGGTTACAGAACACTGTAGATATGCTCTAGTCATATTGGACTAAAAAAAGAGAAAAGGCAAAAATAGAAATGAAATGGTGACACACACAGCATCCTTGAGGTTTCTCAGTTTTCTCTCTTGGGCATCAATGATGAATAATTTTTACTGTTACAGATGGACGGCTCTGGTTATGGAACTCAGAGGGATTCCTCCAGTCCCAACCCAATTGATGGGAGGCTGCAGTTAGATGTCCCCAGGTCCAACCTGTTGCCATGCTGAGCATGTATTCCCGAATGACACACATGAGCATGTAGACACACACTTGGAGAATGTTGGCCACACAGGCGAGCACAAGGAGAACACAGTGCCTTTACTACCACTTGCACCCAGCGCTCACATATGCATGAACACTACAAAAGGTCTGATCCTGTTACTTCTCAGTATGGAAGTCCCTATGGTTGCACACCTTAAGCACTCAGTGTAGCCAGGAGCTGGACCCAGGTCCACTAATTTCCCCCCATTGCTGGCACCTGCACCTATAAGCCTCTTAAGCTCACTGGATCAGTTTGTATGCTCATACCTCTTACCCTACTTCCCTGCTAGGGAGCTTTGATGTTTGCTAGCCTTCAATCTCACTCAGAGTACAGAGCACACCTACACAGGAGATAGAATAGGATTTAATGAGAAGGGTCAGACTGTGGTGATCCAGCACAGGGCTGAGTCAGACAAGTGACCATCAGCTTGCCTAAATTGATCAGCCCCGTTTGTTCCATTGTCTCTTTAGCTTCCCATATTTGTTTCTTCCCAGTCCACCATGATCCCTTCTTTTCCCTGCTTTTGATCATTCCTCTAAACATCTAACACATACAGTCCTCATAGTTAAACCATGAGCCACTTTGTTAGGAGTCATCCTTTTGGTTAATTTTCACCTTTTTAGTTCACTCTATGAAAAGTCCTGAATTCCCACTGCAATTCATACCATATTTGAATAAAATCAGCTCACTAAAATTGGACAGTGTGACAGCAAATCTTCATTTAGGGAAAGGCAAACTGAAAGGATGCAAAGCAGAATCTGGATTTTGTCCTTTTTACTTCATACTGATGCTGCTGGCCTTTTGATAATACCGGTTACACACATGGTGGTCCTTTGCTTCGTTCACTGTTCTGTGAAGCAAAGTGACAGTAGAATATAACAAGCCCTATCACAATAGTTTGGAGGTAGGCAAATAAGAAGCTCTGTACTGTTGTTCAGCATTGAAGTGGTATTGTTTTCTTTCAGTATACACTATAGTAAGAATTCTTCAGCATTCTGGATAGAAGATAAAAGTGCATCATTCATACTATAAATGAACTTAGTTGTAGTTAAAGTGTTATCTTCCCTTATCCAATTTAAGATGCCTCTGTGCCATCAATACATCCAAGACTGGTATTATATAAAATCCTGGTTTACCTGGAAGAGTCTATCAGATGCCAGATCTTTGCTTTCTCCTCTAGTGAATATAAGTTGGTTGAAAAAAGTGTTACTGCTTAATTGTTTAAAATCTCCACAATCTTTCATTAAAGTTCATCATTCCTACTGTGATGACAGCTACATGCTCCACCTAGGGCTCTGCTGATCCTCAAACTAATCTAAAGCTTGGCCTACTAAACTCATTAGAATAGTTCAAAAGCCAGCACTCCTCACATTACATCTTAACGTCTCTACAATTAAGACATCTCACTTCTGATTAACCAGTTTCTCCTTTTTCTTCTTCATGTCCTTATGCTTATCTGCAGTGGTCCAAAGCAGATGTTGTTTACCCTGAAAAATTATGTTCTCTAATGGCACAGCTATTGTTAACAATAGCACATTGTAGGATAGGGGTAAATCAGTAATTGGTTACATTTTATCTAGTTTCACAAAGAGGAATAAAGAAAAATGATGCCCAAATTTTTAATTATTGATTGTTTTAAAATAACAACGAAGCATGTTTCCATTTTAAGGTTGATTGGGATGAAAAGTATTTACACACACATTTTGGAGGCAATTACCAACAGAAATTACTATCTTGTATATGAGGATTAAGGTAAATGTGTCATCCTGACAATCGAGAGTGAGTCATAGAGAAACAAGTGAAGAGAGAAGTCCTGTCAGTCAACCCAGATAAACCTCTGTGCTCCATCAAACTTCTACAAGCATAGCTAATGAAGGAGCAAACTGCAAAGGCCAACATTGGGAATATATTCCTAAGCAAGGCATCTGGATCTTGCAGTTGCCAAGTATGGTCTGTTTATACTCATCACAAACGTTAATGCTATGACTAGAAGCAAAAAAGGAGGAAGAAGGCAGGACAAAACAGCAGGAGTCGTAGCAATAGCAGGGCATGGTAGTAAGTCATCCTTCCTGAAATGGACTGCTTATGTTACTGGAGATTCATTCTAATGATCAAGCTATGCATTTGCAAGGTGTAGTTAATAACTACTGTCTTGGAAAAAATGATTATACTTTATATATGGTCATAAAAAATTGCAGATGAGTATAGTTGGACTGTACATTTCACTTAGCTGACTGTAACAAGAAAAAATAGCTAAAAGAAGAGTTGTAATTTGGATTTTTCATAGTACTTTTAGTGTACAGTGAGAAAAGTTAAGAATTAAAGGACAACATATACCAAAAATATTGCCAACGGTTACTTCCAAACCAGAAACTGTACTAGACTTATAGCAGTGAACCGAATAATAAACACTGTAGTGTGTGGGTGGTGCTACTTCTACCATTTATATACTGTAAATACTATTTCAGTTTTGCTTGAGAAAGAATGCTTAGAATTGCAAAATAAATGTCATATTATAGCCAAGAAGTGAACTTTTGGGAATGGTGCTATATTGCTTGTTGTTTATAGCTAGATAAACTAACATTAAAAGATTACTTTTTAGGCACAAAAGTTCTAGACCTTTCAGCCCAAGATGCATTTAAATAGGCAGAAATAATAAAAAATGCATGCGATGAAAAAAAGCTTAAAAAATTATACAGCTTAATTTGAAAATAATTACATCTGCATTGTTGATATAGGCGATGCTGAGTACCGGAATACACCTGCAAATCCCAGTGGAATTTTTCCTAAATAACTGCCTAAGGGAAGTGCTGGACCATGAATTTAATAGCATCAAAAGAGATTAATTTTGTGTAGAGCTTCTTTTTATTAACAATTGTTACAGAAAATCAGAATTTTTCTTGCACAGAGTCACCTTTAAATAGTTTTTTCAAATGTTTCATAAGACAAGAGCAGCTCTTCTGTAATTGTGAAAATCTCTGTGTGCTGGTCAAAGCAAAATAAAATAACCACAAAAATTTTTAAAACACTTTTTTTTTAATTACACCAAAATGGTGAGGCACGTACAAATAGCACATAAAATACATACATGACAGGGAGGTTGGATTAGATGATATCTAAGGTCCCTTCCAACCTAGGCCATTCTATGATTCTATGATTCTATGTATACAGTGTCTCAAAAATTTAGTCACTTAAGAACAAAATATTCTTTTATAGAGTGGCTGCCCCTCTCATTTTTCTCAGTCACAGTAGATGCCCTCATGAGGACGAACATTTGTAACTGAACAGAAGCTTCAAGCTTTGCTAACTTCATTTCAGTCTGGTCTTTGCTGTGAAAACAATCAAGAACCTCATATGTGACGTAATAAAGGTGAGGGAAAACATTCCAGGGAACAGAGCAAACAGACATTTAAATATGTGCAGTTGTGTGGACATCTACTACTGTATTCACATATCTGTTTAGGGCATAGTGAGTGCCAGATACCCTCCAAAATTCTTCCTGTGGTATTGACCCAGACATTTAATCTGTCTCAGATAAGCCAGTGGTTTATTGCCTATAGGAGTCAATGAAAGTTGCCCAAATGCTGCGATGATTAATTGATAATGGAGGGTGAAAGGACTCTATGATATGAAAGAAAGAAGAAAAACCTATGTCTTTAATTTCCAGCTTTACTAACAATCACATAGACCTAAAAATACAATGGATATTTCTTGTCTGATCTAATACCAGGCAAGATTGCTGCTGCTATTTTGATTGCCTTTAATAAAAGGATTTATTTTTAATCTGGTGATTTTTTTTTCCTCACTACCATTTGTTAAGATTATGACCTTAGTTCAGTTCAGTTTGGCATGACAGTGTTTAAAACTACTTCTTCACAGACACTCCTTACCTATGTAAGATAGGCTTATTTACTCAAGGCACAGAGACAATGCCAATTGACTGCAAGAATATATTTACAAAAAGCATCTGTCCTACTATACCTGTGTTGCTAATGACAGTAGTTTATCTAAAACTTTCTAAGACTCTTAGAAACTTTCTGCTGTCCTGAAATGAACAATAAGGTATCTCTCATTACGTAGGTTTTCTCTATTTGAGTCTAAAAGGAATTTTAAAATATATTAATTTTAGTAAATATGATTTCTAGGATTCTTAACTTTTTTTTTTTTTTTGAAAATGGGTAAAAACAGTGGGTTTGAGACAGCCTAGCATGACTAGGTGCATTTTGGATGCAGGTACAAGTAGATTCAATAGCTTCAGCCAGAATCCATTCTAACTCATGAGTGTTGACAGAATTGGACATTCTTCCCCCAGCAGGAATAAAAAGAGTAGCTCTTCTGCATGCAGCACTCATCCCAGGTAAAACCAGTTTTACAATCCTAATTCTGTGAGTCACTGAACAACGTGACTCACCCAGTCTCACCAAACAGTGCCTTGAATTCCAGTTCAATGCTTTGCTCACCAGGTAACTGAACAGAACTACAGCTATTCTGAAATCTTTTGTTCCTCTCCTTAAGAGTCTCTCTTAAGCACATTATATAAGCATGATCAAACTTCTCACTGATACCAGAGCTGTGACTATATATGAGTGTATATATAGTTCTGCAATGTGGAACTATGCATGAGGTCTCTTATTCAGTCTTGCCATACCTATGGCTTTTTGTCTCTTTGAATGGAGGTGAAGACGGTATGCACCATTCTTTTGGAAAAGAAGGTGCTTAGGGTTTAACTTATGTACACAGTGAAATCACAGGCTCCTTTACTTTTAATAGTGCAGGATAAATGTCTTAGGGAGGAGAAAAAAATTTTGAATGTGGTAATATGATCTGTAAGTGGAACAATTTCATAAAATTTTTAAAGAGGCCAAAGTTAGATCCACTGATTACAATTTTGATTCCTTTAAATTGGCTAAACTGCTTGCACTTCAAATGAAATTTACTTTTCATTTGTATTAAAAATTACTTTTATATAGTGGCTCTATAGGAAGAAATTTCCTGATGTGCAGAAGAAATTCTACTCTGAATACCTTATATCACCTGGCATTTAAAGATATGAATATGTGGGACATTTCTTGAAATCCTATACATAATTTTGTAGCTATCCTGGCATGTATTATTCAGTTTAACCCAGATCTTTGTGTAGTTTCCTTTGTGTCTTGGATTTTTGCTTTTGAGGATATGAGGGACAGGGAATGATGTAAAACGGTAAAACAGAAAACTAGTAAGTAAATGTAGGCAACAAAATGACCTGAAATAATGGCCTCCTTAGAGGTTTGCCTCATATAAAGTGGTACAACTCAAGTAAAGATGAGAAGGTTTTCATAAGCCAAATACATTCAATCTTTTATATGCCCTGTGCATTCACAACACCACTTGTAATGGCTTTGTAGGGCAAAGCCTTCAGAGTACATTTAAACCCCATTAAACCCCACATGAGATTTAAATAAGTGCCAGAGTGCTTTTTAAATCAAGGGTAGTCTTCTGCTAGCTCTGTTCGTAGGACTGTTTTTATGGAAATACATTTACTATTTATGTTCATGTCCCACCTCTAAATTTAAATCCATCACGGGTGCTGTTTTATATAAAAAAACCCCAAACAAACAAACATTTGCCTCACCCATAGAAGTCATATGTGAGCAAATGACAACAGATGAAGAGTTAAGCCTGAGTGTTCATTTTGTGCAGTGTCCCCTGTGATGCTTCAGGGATGTTCCTTTGCCCTTTGCCCCAAGGTCTCAGTGCTAATACACTGTCCTAACAGATTGCACTGAGATAAGTCACTCAGGCTGCAGATCGTCTGCTTGTCTGTAATTATCAGGAAGGCAAGTGAGAGATGTGTATCATCTATACCTCAAGGATACAGACAGTAGAAGGCTTAGGCTGTTCCTGCCATGCTCCCATTCAAAACTTGTCAATCACTGGTCTGGCTTTTACAGACCTAGTTTAGATCAAGTAGAAAATATGGAAACACTCACTCTGGCAAACATTAGGCTTATTGGTTTGAAAAACAAACTGGTTTTTTTTCCCTTTTTTTGGGAGGTGAGGGAGGAATGTCTCCTTGCTTGGATGGGATTTCCTTTGGTTGCTTTCTCCAGTGTTCTTAGCATCTGAGCGAGTCTTGAGTTGTACGACAATCTCCTAGGTTGCTATTTGGCTTTTATGAATGAAGTTCTGTTTAGGATAGGATCAAATGCTGTTGACCAAGGAGCACAATTATTCTGGAGAAGCTTTAGGGAAGGTCATATTTGGAGAGATTTTTGTGACTTCTTCAGTCTTTCACTGGTTCTCTGCTTCATGAGCCAGCTATCTGAAACCCAGCACCTTCAACAGAAATGATTTCCAGAGTTTGTCTCTGGGCAGTATTGTGAGTGTTTTCTAAATTTGTAGCTGGAAATAGCCTCACTGAGTACAATGAGTAAGAGCTTTTACCACCTGAGTTGATAATCATAAATGTTCCTTTAGCAGGAAGAAACTGTACATCAGTCGTGCCTGGTGTCTCACGCTGACATTATCTCCCAAGCACATATGCTCCCTTCTGCAGCACACACATTCATGAGAGTGGTTTCCTCCTACCCATCACAGTTAGTCTGTGTCTCCTCCCAGCCAACTTGGGGCTCCCTTACTGAGCTAATTCCTGCTGACAGGTCACTACAGAATCATAGAATCGTAGAAAGGTTTGGGGTGGAGGAGACCTTAAAGATCATCTGGTTTCAACCCTCCTGCCAGGGGCAGGGACACCTCCCACTAGACCAGGTTGTTCAAAGTCTCATCCATCCTGGCCTGGAACACTTCCAGGGAGGGGTCATCCACAGCTTCTCTGGGCAACCTGTTCCAGTGTTTCACCACCATTACAGTAAAGATTTTTTCCTTAGCATCTAATCTCAATTTACCTTCTTGGAGTTTGAAACTTTTACCCCTCATTCTGTCACTACACTCTCTGATCAAGAGTGCCTCCCCTTCTTTCCTGAAGACCCCCTTTAAGTACTGGAAGGCTTCCATAAGGTCTTAGAAGATACTCCTCTTTTGCAGGCTGAACAACCCTAATTCTTTTCAGTCTTGCCTGTGAGAGAGAGTGCTTCAGGCCCCTGATAGTCATTATATCCCTCCTCTAGACCTGTTCCAACAGGTCCATGTCCTTTCTGTATTGAGGACCCCAGAGCTGAACCCATTAATGGAGGTGGGGTCTAACAAGAGCAGAGTAGGGGGGCAGAATCACCTCCCTTGACCTGCTGGGCACATTTGTGTTTTATGCAGCTGAGGATGATGTTGACTTTCTGGGCTGCAAACGCACATTGCTTGCTGATATTCAATTTTTCATCCACTAACACCCCCAAGTCCCTTTCTGCAGGGCTGCTCTCAATCCATTTATCACCCAGCCTGTCTTTGTGCCTGGGATTGCCCTAGAAGACATAATGAAGATTCATAAAGTCATGTTCTGTATAAAATCATGTTCCATCTAAAATACCAGAGGGGTAGAATTTTATTCTAAGCACAGGTCTTAAAAATGCAGTTTTAAATTCTTCCATAAACTGTTAAGTGTAGAGAAACAGCCTTTTATGCTCTCCTTTTTGAAGCTGTTTTAGCTCTGTCTGAACTGCATTGCCTTGTTCAGTGATAGGAATTG
Source organism: Trogon surrucura (assembly GCA_020746105.1). Classification (NCBI taxonomy): domain Eukaryota; kingdom Metazoa; phylum Chordata; class Aves; order Trogoniformes; family Trogonidae; genus Trogon; species Trogon surrucura. Next base: position 28,587,419 of record CM036617.1, on the reverse strand, counting down.
AGTTGTTGCCTCTTGTAAGGTGATGATATGTTTGGTAAATTTCATCTTGGATGGTCCAGTCTTGTAATAAAATGTAATTTGGCCTTCTGGGCTAATTTACAGTTGGAGAAACAGATCTTCTCAGGTAAGAGCTATTTTCCTTTGCTGGTGCTGCTACTACTGCTAAATTGTTTTCCTTAGCACTGCATGCCCAAAGGTGTCTGCCAATCTTAAATTCAACTAAATACAGCAAAATAACCTCATCAATATCTTGTAAACTTTGAGTATGAAGTAGGCCAAAAGACTGTAACTCCCTGTGAGATTCAGGATGGGTGGGAGAGGAAAGGAAAAAGAGGACATGGACTCTTGTGGTATCAAAAGGAGTATAGGTCCCAGAAGGTGCCCTTAATGGGAAGCTCCATGACTCTGATGGTCCTTGCCCTCCCCTCCACCATGTTTCAAATCCACAACTGATTTTCATCAGAATGGCAGCAAGCACTTACAGTCAAATAAAAGATAGTCTTCTCTTTCACATTTGGACTAAGACATTAGAGACAGGACTTCACCTCCCTCCAGGCCATGTGCCACTCTGCAAGTCAATACAAATTCAGCCTCAGACTTTGTCTGTAAAAGAGATGTAGTCTCTCTTTCAGGGAATGATTTCAGCTGAGATTTGCTGGTTTATGGATGACAGAAAACAGTGATTAGCTGGCCATAAGAGCATCAGCATTGTGCCCCACTGAGGAAGGGATGTCCTGTCAGCAGTGCTGTAGCAGAGACACGTTATCAAGCACTTGAAGACAGAACTGAAAATAAGCACGCTTTTTTGTCATTTGTGTTTCTGTTTATGAAACTTCTCAAAGGGACTGTGAACAAAGCACTATAATTCTTTCATTATTTATCATGTTTTCTTGCGTAATAAGAGTACAAACTGTAGAACCTCTCTGAATGTACATCTTGCAATGACTACGTTTTGAGGTCATTATTGTCGTGCTACTTCTTTGTGCTATATTTGAATGTAAGTGTCATCTATCACAAACAGGAAAGTAATTTTCTTTAAAAATAACAGAATTGAAATTAAAATGAAAGCTACAGGCTTTCCCTTTCAAACCTCTAGCTTGTGCCTCTTCCGACATCATTAATTAAAGCAAAATGTTCCAATAAGTGTATCAGGAGTTTCAGAATATTACAAAATCTTACCTTTATTTGAGCTGCAATGTTAAAGTAAATTAAGGAAAAGGTAGCAGTTTTTATTCATTTTTTTTGATTTGCTTTTCTCTGTGATTATTCCTCAATATGTAATATAAAAATGTGTCATTCCTAATTAACTTTTACAGTTAAATAATGCTTAACTATTACGTTCTTCACAATAACTGGGAGAGAAAACCTCTTTCACTGACTTTTTCCCTGTCAAAAGGCTTTTGAATTTACTGAGACTGTTTATTATTCCTGTTTCCATTTAACTGATTTGCAATTCGCATCATTGTGCATCCTCACGTATCTCTCAGGCGATGAAAACCAAAGTGCAATCGAGATAAATTTTCACCAAGCAAACCAAAACCGCACAACCAGAAGAAAAATCTTCACAGCTAAGCTTTCAGCAAACATGGTGTGAAGATACTATCCTCATCTCAAGCTGCTTGGCACTTCATGGATAGGAAAACTCATTTGTAAATTAATATTGGGCATGTGGCACCTGAGACCTCTCTTGTGGAGAAGCAGCTTCTTCTGGGGAATGTTTAAGAGGCATTTGGACAATGGCCTTAATAATTTACTTTGACTTTCAGTTAGCCCTGTAGTGGTCAGACAGTTGGACTAGATGATCATGGTAGGTCTCTTCTCTTCTCTTCTCTTCTCTTCTCTTCTCTTCTCTTCTCTTCTCTTCTCTTCTCTTCTCTTCTCTTCTCTTCTCTTCTCTTCTCTTCTCTTCTCTTCTCTTCTCTTCTCTTCTCTTCTCTCTCTCTTCTCTTCTCTTCTCTTCTCTTCTCTTCTCTCTCTCTTCTCTTCTCTTCTCTTCTCTTCTCTTCTCTTCTCTTCTCTTCTCCTCTCTTCTCTTCTCCTCTCTTCTCCTCTCCTCTCCTCTCCTCTCCTCTCCTCTCCTCTCCTCTCCTCTCCTCTCCTCTCCTCTCCTCTCCTCTCCTCTCCTCTCCTCTCCTCTCCTCTCCTCTCCTCTCCTCTCCTCTCCTCTCCTCTCCTCTCCTCTCCTCTCCTCTCCTCTCCTCTCCTCTCCTCTCCTCTCCTCTCCTCTCCTCTCCTCTCCTCTCCTCTCCTCTCCTCTCCTCTCCTCTCCTCTCCTCTCCTCTCCTCTCCTCTCCTCTCCTCTCCTCTCCTCTCCTCTCCTCTCCTCTCCTCTCCTCTCCTCTCCTCTCCTCTCCTCTCCTCTCCTCTCCTCTCCTCTCCTCTCCTCTCCTCTCCTCTCCTCTCCTCTCCTCTCCTCTCCTCTCCTCTCCTCTCCTCTCCTCTCCTCTCCTCTCCTCTCCTCTCCTCTCCTCTCCTCTCCTCTCCTCTCCTCTCCTCTCCTCTCCTCTCCTCTCCTCTCCTCTCCTCTCCTCTCCTCTCCTCTCCTCTCCTCTCCTCTCCTCTCCTCTCCTCTCCTCTCCTCTCCTCTCCTCTCCTCTCTCTCTCCTCTCCTCTCTTCTCTTTCTCTTTCTCTTTCTCTTCTCTTCTCTTCTCTTTCTCTTTCTCTTTCTCTTTCTCTTTCTCTTTCTCTTTCTCTTTCTCTTTCTCTTTCTCTTCTCTCACCCCCCTCTCTTTTTTCTCTTCTAGAGACCCATCCCAAGCAGTCAGGCTGCATCTCTTTGTCTGAAGAGAAGAATAGACAAAATCAAATAATATATACATTTTATGGCTCTCTGTTACCTCAGTACAAGGCTGAGTATGACAGAAGCATATTCTTTTACCCACCTCCATAGACAAGATAAAAAGCACCAGGGAAGATCAAGGCCTCATTTGCATTGTAGCAGTTTTCAGGGAAAAGTGCAGTTCCTCTGCATAGATCTGACTGGCAGGCAGAAATGTGGTGTGACAAAAGCCATATTTGGCTGAAGACGGTCATTGTGGTCCTCAGCTCCATCCTTGTCGTTCTGTCCCCATGCTTGGAGTCTAGGACTCAGGAGAAGGTTGCAAATAGATTGATGAAAGCCTCTTGGCATGCATGAGTGGGATAGTCCAGCAGCAGCAGCTAAATCCCCTCAGAGGACTCTGGCGTTTGGTGAGTCAGAGGCTCCTACTTCCCATAATGGGGTGCTTCATGACCTGTGAAAGCATTTTGGAGTATGTGAGAAACACGGGACTGTTGGCAGAACTTGGCACTCAGCAGGAATGGTGGCAGATCAGCATTCTTAAGGCTCAGTAAGGAACAATAAACCCCTAAATAAGGCTTGAACCAACATTTCTTGCTCTTTGGAGATTCTTTAGTGATACTGCCGTGGTGCCTTTTGTGGTGTATCCTAGATTCTTGCTAGTTCTGTCTTCTTTATGAGGGCCCTTACATGAGCAAAACATCTACTGAGGAAATGAATCAGTGTTGCACGGTTTGGCTCATGGTTTATTTCAGGCAGTTAAACATGGGCACATGAGACTTTTTTTCAAATTTCATGTTCCATTATGGTGTAATGAACCTTGTCTGTGGGTGCTTTATGCAGCTCACCTGAATCTTTTATAGCTGCTATTTGCATATTTTAGATAAATATGAATATCAGTATGGCATTCCTCTAGCTTCATCAAACAAATACAAAGATAATAAGGGGGGGCATCAGCTTCTTGCAAGAACTATTGAATTTCCTCATGTAAAAAGACACACAAATGAGAGGGTTTTATTAGTTAATATTAATTTATAGTGGAATATTTCTAGGGTAATAGGTACCCATGTTATATTCCTGTTACATGAAAAAGAGAAATTTCTTTTAATATAATTTGATATCTATGTGATTTAAACACTATGCAAGTGCTCTTACTGAAATCACATCATCATCATGTCTAGGCTTCATGAATGAAGATATGGGAAGAGCTCTACCCACACTTGCTACAAGCGTGCTGGTGGCTAAAAAGGCCAATGCGGGATAGGCAAGTCCGGTTGCAAAAGGCACAGCGGAAAGTCTCCTTAGGCAGTATTGGCGAGGCACGGTTCTTTCTGCGTTGTCTTTTCTCCTCGAGACTAATTCTACATGCGTTCTCAAAGGAGGCAACAGTGTTATGGATGGTGTGTCTCCACGTCTCCCAATTGGAGGCCAGAGTGGACCACTGCTCCTAGGCAATATGGCCAAAACTGAGGTATTGTTTCAGAGAGTCCTTGTATCTCCTCTTTGGGGCTCCTCTGTTGCGGCAGCCGGTGGCGAGTTCACCACAGAGCACAACCTTAGGGAGGCGGTGATCCTCCGTCCTGGAGACGTGCCCTGCCCAGCGCAGCTGCGTCCTCAGCAACATGGCCTCAGTACTGGTGACCCCTGCCTGTTCAAGGACAGTAACATCAGTCACGTAGTCAGTCCAGTGGATGTTCCAGATTGTACAGAGGCAGCGCTGATGGAAGCGTTCGAGGAGTCGCAGGCAGTGGCGGTAGATGACCCATGATTCAGACCCATACAAAAGAGCAGACAGTACAATGGCTCTGTAGACACTAATCTTTGTACTTTTCTTCAGGTGTTTATTGCACCAGACTCTTTTATGGAGTCTTCCAAAAGCTCTGTATGCCTTTGCTAACCTGTTGTCTATCTCTTTGTCAATCTTACCATCGGAGGAAGTGACACTTCCTAGATAGTTGAACTGCTGGACTGACTTAAGCTCTGATTTGCCTATGGCGATGTGGGGATGATGGGAGACTTCCTGAGGAGCAGGTTGGTAAAGAACTTCTGTCTTCTTCAAGCTGACTTCCAACCCAAAAAGCTCAGCAGCCTCTGCAAAGCAGGATGTTAAGTGCTGCAGAGATGCTTCTGTGTGAGCAACAAGGGCGACTTTGTCAGCAAAGAGCAGCTCGCGGACAAGGTGATTTAGGGTCTTAGTGTGGGCCTTCAGTCGCCTTAGGTTGAATAGGTCACCATCGGTATGATAACAGATGTAAATGCCATTATCTTCATCGAGGTCTGCTGTGGCCCTTTGGAGCATCATGCTGAAGAAGATTGTGAATAGAGAACGCAACCTTGTTTCACACCATTGGTTATTGAGAAGGGCTCAGAGAGTGCATCGCCATATCTGACTTGGCTGCGCTGATCCTCGTGTAACAGGATAATCATTTTGAGGAACTTGGAGTCACATAAAATGTTATATAAGCCATATTTGTAACCTTACATTTTGATCCAAAAATCTGTTTAGTATTACAGAAATTTGGATCTATTTCAGTCTTCTATAACATAATTGCAATTGATTTTTGTCTTTATATATGTAATCTGTAACAGAAATGTCACCACTTTTAATAGCATATATAAATACACATATAAATATTCAAAAATAAATATAAAAAATAAAAATATCCTAGTAGGAATGCAGACCTGTTATATGGCAGAAGCATCTCCAGTAATAATATTTTTTCAGCTAGTTCATATTACAGTTTGTTCTGTTTCCACAGATTTGGTAATGTGTTCTTAACAAATAGTTAAAAGAGTTTACATCACTGCATCTGAAATCTGAAGTAAAAAGTAATGAACATAATCCATTCTGCTAATGAGATTCATGAATTACCATTCAGTGTAAATCAAAGTCAGTAAAACTTAAGAGATAGTAAAAATAAGAAGACAGACTGAAATTATGTCCAACATTTAGCAGAATAGATGATACCAGAATTATATTTCGAATGAAAACTGAGGGGGGACATTAATATTATCAGAATGTTGAAGTAATCAGATTTGACATATTTGGAACAATATTTCAAAAAGTTTTAGTTTTCTTTTTTATTTCTTTTTAAATTATTTAAATGCACTGTTAATGTAAAAATTGCAACTATTTTGTTACATACTTTCAGTTCATCCACATATTCTCTCCTCACACTTGCACTTCTCAGCATTTCATCTTCTCAAGGAATTGTCTTATTTACAACAAAACCTAATTTTGAAACTTCGAAATCCATTGTAAAATGGTATTTTGATCCTCTGCAGAGCCGTAGTCTGTCATGAGGTAATGATCCCAAACTAAAAGTTTTTCAGTATTTCAGCACGCAAATTTCATCCTGTTTTTTGACAGCACATTGTGTAATAGTCTGTAAATTGTAATAGTTGATTAGCACATTCATACATGTATAACAAAGATCTAGTGTAGTTTGAGATATGAATTATTGACATAAAACATGTTAAGTATGGAAGTCTGTAGAGAAGAAAAGGCCCAAATATTAAATTCAGACTAACCAGCTATTACAAGTTCTGCTCATTTCTGGGCTACCACCTCTGGCAGGCAGAATTACCTTGTGCTAAGTAATAGAAAAGATAAACAGAATAGTGAGGGACAAACAGAATGCGTGTTGCACAAAATTTAGTTAAGTTTCCAAAGAAATGCAGTGTCCAGGTCTCTGTGCCTCTGAGTTGAGGGTTTTCTGTACTGAGAGAACAAAGGAGAGAAGGTAAATACACAGGTAGCCTGTTCATGTTAGCTTTATTTTCCTGAACATTTCTTTGGGTTGTTTCTGTGCTGGGAAAGAGAGTGGAGATCACTTAGTACAATTTAATTGTTATACCATCTACCTGCTTTGAGCAGGGTTAAACTAAATGGTTCCTGGAGCTCTGCAGCAATCTTCCCTGCCTGGAGCTGCACCAAGGTGGAGCTACACCAAGTAGCTATACTGGGAAATGTAAGAACAAATTGTCTAATGAAAATTTAACATTTACATGATATGAAGAAGAAGGAAAAGAAATACCAAGATGGGAGTTTATTTTTGTTGGTAGATTTGACAACATGCTGTCTCAGCTACAGTCTCCACAAGCTGGAATCGCGTTGATAACCACTCCTTATTTTTGCTATTTCTGTTAAAGCTCAGCAGGTTCCTGTGCCACACCATAAGGAGCTCCATATTCACATCACAAGCTGGAGCTCCATGTTTAATGCACTGACAGAAAATAAATCCAGGAGCAAACATAACTCCGGTAAAAACACAGAGGGAGGAAGATGTATGTCTACGCACTGTTCACATGATGTGTACGTATAGTACATCAGCACTAATACGATCACTGGGGAAGGGCTGTACATCCGTGTGCTGGCATTCACAGCACTGGGCACAGGGGCACTAGGTGCTTCCAGGTATTAAAGAAGGACTAAACCCACCCAAAGCCCAACAGCACTGCATTTAGGTGACACCTTCTGAGCATATCCAAGGGGCCAACTTACGTTCTCTTTTCATGTATCAACACAGTGCACTGTTTTCATTCAGAAAGGCTACAGGCAGGGTAATTTATTTTAGGTAATAATTACTGGGTTTCTTTTCTTCCGTACAAAGGAAATCAGCAAAGCAGAGATTATTACTCCAACTCTAATTAGATATTTCCACACCCTCTAGCTTTCAGGTTACTGTTTCTCCCCAGTAACTTTGTCAGCCTCTATTGCTTTCTTGTCTTCATGGTTGTACTATGTAAGAACTACTACAGCAACCCCTTAAAAAAATACTAATCTAAACTAATAGTAGTTGCTACTAGCAGTTTATACTCTCAGTTCTATGTGAAAAACCTTGGAATTTTTTGTTAAATTTTGGTGTTTTGTTTAGAATGAAAATTATATAAGTTGAATACCACTTTATATATGTGGAAAATAATTTCTTTCTCAAAAACTTTTTGACATAAGCTATTTCTGCAAGCAGAAATATGTTCATGCTCACAGCAGTGGAAGATCATCATAGAATCATAGAATCGTAGAATGGCCTAGGCTGGAAGGGACCTTAGAGATCATTTAATCCAAGATGATGGAATAATTCACCTGATTACCAGTAGAGCTCATCTGAATTTGATCAAACCAGAAGAATAAACACACCTCAAAAGGTCATGCTAAAAATAAAAGCTTGATTTGAGAAAATTTGTGAGCAGTATGTTTTACATTTGCTAACACACAGGCCTAAGTAGAAAAAAACAAATCCCAAACAAATAACTGGACTCATACCTTTCTCTAGAAGGAAATGTCATAAAAGATGGTTCTACAGTTTACTAAAATAATCTCATCTATGTGTATTATTTGCTTTGGATAATTCTGATGGGACTTAAGAAAATGAGGATGTTTTCCCAGGTCAGACTTGAGACAAAAAAAAATAAAGCTGAAAAGACACTGATTTCCAATGCCTCTGTGTTTCTCTTTCAGAGCACTTCTTGAATCAACACTTTCCACACCTTATTTAATAGCTACTGCAGCAAAGAAGAAACACCAGTTGATTCCCTCCTTTTAAGATAAAAGTTTACGATCATTAATTTAAAGCAAAAATTAATCTATTTAACTTTAAAAGTAAGAATTGCACCAAAGAACAGCTATCAGAACTGTATGTAATGGTAGCACATTGGGGTTCAGTGTTCATATATTTTGACTACTTACAGAGAAATTTAGTGATGATTTAGTAATTTAATAATCATTTCAGCCTCGTGTCCTGTTATATTTAGTACTTAAGGTGGTGCCAGTAACAGTCAGTCAGTGGTTTTAGTTTAAAATCCTATTTTCAGGACTGCCTTCAGTAATGTTCGTTTGGAGGGGATGTGCTTTATCCACTCAGTGAGTAAATGTCACAGATCCATTTAAAAAAAAGTAAATAAAAAAAGCATACCAGTTTCTTAAATATAATCTCTACTACAGATGAGAAGTTAAGAATTTCGACATGATCCAAAGAGAGGGAAGAAAACCTTTAATTAATTTGAAGCCTTCAGTCATTCCACAGACTTCGTGCTTAACTTTGAAGACGTCTTTTAAAATATTTTTTTTTGCATATTTATGTCATTTAGCTGGATGAGAAAGGCCATACTCACCAGAAAACACATCTATACTTGTAAAAATACTATGGCAACTGAGAAGTGCTTTTGTTGGCATGGATTATGTCATTTGGAGAGGAACTGGGATTATTTTGGATGAAGTATCCTCTGAAATGTGAGATTTATCCCACATTCCAGTCTTCATGTAGTGTGTTTCTGTCCAGGCTGCAGCCTTCTAAGGGAACTTAGTGATGGCTCTGGTGCTCTCCTCCTAGCCCGTTTTCTTCTTCCTTCCTGATAGTGAAGGTTTTCTTTCTCCATACTTTCTCTGGTCTGCAGTGGATTGCATCCTTTTCCTGCCAGCTTTCTGCAGCCGGTTTTCCAATGTGCTGGCTTCTGAGCTTCCCAAGCTACTGTACTGGAGCACCTGCTTCCCTCTCTGCAGGTCTCCTGGATTTCTCTGTGACCCTTTGCATCCCTCAGTTAGTGACAGCTTCCCATACGAGCACGTTCCCTTTGTCTCAAGTTTGGACTCATCCTGGTCATTGCCTGATCACAATCTGTTGCTTTAAACTATCTGCTCAGCAGAATTACATCATAAAATCAAAGGTACTCTTGCCTCCTGATTTAACAGACGTAGATGCTTCTCACAATGTGCTTGTCTTTGTGGAAGAGCTTTCTGTGCTTAAAAACAAACAGGAAATACGCAGTGGATTAAGTAATAAGCAAGCATTTTCTCAGTTTACTGTCAGGGTGCACGTCATCTGGTTGACCGGGATCTTTTTTTGGAACCACGAGGAAGGAACTGTGGTATGTTAAAGATTTTGAGGTTCTGTTACATGGCAGCTACACTTTGTGTACATACTACAAGGGTAGTTGTTTCTAAACATTGGGTTTTGGTAGTTTCCTATGTGGCCTTAGTGTCTCTTTAAGGCTGTTGTGTGGGAATGAAATGTTTAGTGCTAAGGGATCAGATCCAAAAATAGAAAAGAAATAGTTCTGAACATAAGCAACCATCTGAAGTACAAAGCCTAATGATGAATATTGTTATTAAAAATAGGAAATGGTGGTAGAAATGCTACCGAAGTATCCATTTCTGGTGACAGCTTATTTGTTCTGTCTCCAGTAAGATAAGTGTCCTGGAGAAACTCTATGGAAAGATGTGAAATTTGAGGTAGTAAATTAAAGTTTCCCACCACCAGGTTTTAAAAGCACACTCCATTACAGCAGAAAGTCTGGAGAATCCAGATCATGACCAAATTATTTCCAAAAATAAAAGTAAAATCTGCAGAAGCTAACATCTCCTGGAATTTGTTCTTTCAAAACTATGCCAGCTGGACATCCTATTAATAAATGTATGGGGGCTTTAATCCACTTAATTATTTACAACCAGCGTTGTGGCTTGAAGGTGGCTCTTCCGAAATAATATGTAAGAATACTTCTGATGACGTTTCAGCCCATGTGTCCTCTTTCTGGAGGGGTGGTATGTGGGGCAAATGTTAATGTTTCAGTTCACAAGGTCGTGGAATGTTTTGAGTCTTGATTTAGGCTCAGGAACGAGCCCTAAGGCTGCTTGGGAAGAATATTCTCAGCTGAGAAGCAAAACATTCCACGGTCCATAACCAACTCAAACATCAACATCTGATCTTCAGACAGTGGCATGAATGAAGGATTTAAAATCCAGGAATTCTACCATTTTAGCTCTGAGTTCTCCAATGTGCCTGGTATTGTCATGTGGTGACTCCGTTAATTTTAAGTTACATTTTGTACCAAGAACACTGTGTTCACCTAACAAGAAAAGGAAAGATAAGGTTTTGCAAGGGACATCATTCCTTTTATATAGCAAGTATGTAAATGGCTACATGGTTTTGGGTCAAAGATTTGTGATAAATAAAAATTAAAATAAGATTTCCTTACACTATAGTACAGCTTCCCAAAACTGATAAAACCTGTCAAGCTTCAGAGTAACTACATCAAAACATGAATTAATATAAGACCTATCTTAGTTAAAGTTTAAGTTACAAATAATCAAGTGTTAAAATTAGGCATGTCACTTTTTTTTTTTTACAAATATAATTGCTGAAGTTGTTATAAAGGTTCATAGTAATTCCACTATGCAAAACAACTCTAAATCTATAAACGAGTACTACAGATCTAAATAATCATCTATCCCAAACACATTTTAATATATTATTAAACTTTCTCCTGGTGCCTTTCATGACTCTTCTGTGTCTCATATGAAAAGATTTTGTGGGCTAAATACATTTTCTGGATGACATACTAAGAGTCTTCCTGCTTCATTTGGACATATCTAAATCTAAGAAAATCAATGTCAGCCTCCCTTGTAGTTCCCAAAATCTCCAAGAGGAGTTAATCTGCTCCTAAAGGAAGTGTGTAGGACATGCAGGAGGAATCTCCCTCTCTAGCGACCTGTTTCAGTACAGTGACTGTAAAGGAGGATTCCTCTTAGTTAATCAACTAAATTTAACTAAGCCTACTGTATACAACTAAATTTAGACAACTAAACTTAGGTGGGAGGAATTCCTCCACAACAGTTTACATGACAGTTAGAAACGATGATCTCACTGTCGTGGGCAAAGATGAAACCGGCTGCTTGCCTTGGTGAGAGTGAAGGCAGAGTATCAGGACACGGGGAAGCTTTCACAACTGCCCCATCCTGTGTCAGTTTTGAGACGTTGCTGGAGACAGGCTTTAGTCACTCCAGTGTGTTCCTCGTGCAATTCACTTTAAAAATGATTGATAGTAATTTCATTGTCACCTTGTCACGATTAGATGATTTTCTTTGCCTGCATCCTCTCAGTCAGTCACATAATTTGTTTTACTCTCAAATTGCATAGCCTTGGGTACACTTGCAGTGTGAATTAGTGGCCAGGGATCCAGAAATCCACAGAAAAATCTCAGTTCTTTTTTACAAGTACATTCCTGGCATATTATGTGATACTGGTCATGTATATCTGTTTCCTTCTTCATACATCATCTTTAACATTCCAGAGTAACTTTTGCAGTAATTACCATGATGGCTTTGCATTTCAGGTATTAGCTTCTAGGTATTCCAGTAAGAAAAATTATCTCTTAATATAAGTAACGAGGTCTTCTTTTTATTATTATTTTTCAACTAGACCACTATGGAAGGTGTAGTTCAGAACATCTTGTTTTAGCTGCATGAAAATATATTTGATCCATGTGATCCCTGTAAATTAAAATACTGCCATGTCTACTGAGGCAAACGTGAAAAAAGAACAAAGCTCTCTCATATAAGGAGCTTTTTTTAGATTTCTTTTGGTAATAATCAGAAATAGTATCACAATACAATGTAGCTCCATTTAGGCATTTGTAGGTGGTGTGTGGAGAACATTATCTTATGAAAAAGAATATACAAAGCATCTTTATTCAGACTCAACTGAGTGGTAACAGCTAAGCAGATTTGCTTCTAAAAAGACCACATGGTAATTAATTCAGAAACTCTTACGGTTATCTAGATGACAGAATTAGTTCTGACCTGCAAATGAACATAAGCAATTGGAAAACCCTCAATTGTTGTTCCTAGGAGACTTTTCCAAAGATATTTTAAAGCATAAAATAGTTTTGCCATATCATCTGCACAATATTTAATTACCAAGGTTGAGTTGCAGAATTTCTGAAGGCTAGTTGAAAAAGCCAGTGAATCCTTCATAGTGTTATGTCCTTATTGGTCCATTATATATAATTGTTTTACAAAATAATACTAAAGAAAAGCCACCTGAAGATGTTTTCATTCACAAAGGAAAAAAATAAGTCGAGGTAGCTAGAGATAAATTGCTCTTGACTTGTTCTGGAGGTCAGTACAGATAGTGAGTACAGTTTAAGAATCCTGAAAGTCTGTAGTGCCATCCAAAATGGAATGACTTTTCCTTGTTTAATGGTTATATTCTGCTTACTTGATCTGTACTGTAGAATGCACAGAAAGCATAAATTCAAATTCTTTTCAATACATGTTCAGAATCAGGTTTACACACTGGCAAAGCAAAATTTTGCTATGGCCAGTTATGAATGAAGAGTTCATAGGGCAAAAAATATAATTTTCAATTCACTTTACCTATTTGTAGATCATGTCATAAATTTGAACACGTTCTATTTACAGTCCTGCTGTAATTCTAACATCAATCCTGGTAAACAGCATGTCTTGAAATCCTCTCTTCCCTGAAGGTTTCCATTATATCACCTGACCCTTTAATATTAGCCAGTCCCAAATGCAGAACTGAACACTGACTCTTCCAGCCAAGTGCTAACTACTCTTGGGCATCACACTCTTGTCCCTTCTGCCTATTTCAGTCAATTTTGAATCTCTTTGTCAGAGGTGAACCTTCTGAGCTGGTAGGGTGATAATGCCTCTCCTGCATGCCCTTCAATGTATGTGCTTTCCTTGGCTATACCTTTTTAAAATGCTGCCACTTTGAGACTCCATCCTGAAGGATTTAAGCATTTCAAAACATAGAGTAAGAACTTATTAATGCACTAAAGATCATGTCACATAATTTTTTTACAATGAGGGTGGTGAACCACTGGAACAGTTTGCCCAGAGGGGTGGTGGAGGCCCCATCCCTAGAGACATTCAAGGTTAGGCTTGGTGGGGCTCTAAGCAGCCTGATCCAGTTAAAGATGATCCTGCTTACTGCAGGGGCGTTGGAGTAGATGTCCTTTAAAGGTCGCTTCCAACCCAACGCATTCTATGATTCTATGAAGTGATTCTGTATAGGTACCTGAACACCTCCCTTGATCAAGCCAAGGGCTTCTTAAAATAATAACAAACTCCACGCACCAGCCACCAGAATCCATGAAAATAACTATAATACTTTCAAGTACCAGTAAGCCAGGGGAGCTTTCTTTGGTATTTAACTCTCAGAGCAGTTTATGCCAGTGCTAGAGTTTCAGCTCTGAAAACAATAGGTTCAGTTATTGTAGTTGCAGCTACATTAGTCTGATACCATATCAGCAGAGTATCCTCCAAGTGAATCTCCTGATTTTCCTCTTCCTACCATGCTTGCTTTGGCACTTCACAACAGCCTGGAGCATATGGACTAGATTTCTCCCCAGGACATAAAGCCAGAGCATGCACTCCAGGAGCATGCCTACCAGCACTCAGCTTGCAGGACCAGGATAGAGCTCATCTGATGTAAATCTCCTGAAATACAGGTCTCTCAGCAATTTTTTTGTCCCTCTAGAGGTCTGCTTCTATTGCATTGCATTATTTGCCGAGGCAGATGCACTCTGAGAGTGTCTATTCCTCTAGGAACCACAACAAGAAAAAATAATACTCAGGCTCCAGTGCACTGTTGTGACCCACTGACAGCCTGCAGATGCTTTTAAGGAGCATAAGACTCAATAAGTGAACTAGTGCCTTCCTTATGCCTTCGTTCTGTCACATGCAGACCTTCAGTAGCAGGTGGTTTTCCAAATATAGCCAAGACAGTGGGGCTCTTTTCATGGCAGGCACAGGTACACCTGCTCTTGCTTCCTCTTTGATGATTGCTCTTGATCAGGCTTGATTTACACAGTTAAAAGCAATGTTGCAATGTTTAGCTGTTTTAGCAGTCGCTCAGCTGCTGTCATCAATTCAGAGTGGACCTGTAGAGTAGAAGTAGAGCTGGTCACAAGCCAGTTTGATTCGTCACTTCTACCTTCTCACCTGACACAAACTGAAGTTTAGCAGATAGGCTGCAAACATTTTTCTCAAGAAGACTGACTTGTTTTCCTTTGCACTTTTTATTTTTGGTTTAGTCTGATTTCAGGTTTTTTTTTGGAAGAGAGGTGTGGATGAAAGGAAAAGTTGATTGAAGAAGTGTGAAGGTAAAGGTAAGGATAAAGACTCTTGCTTCAGGGGTGGCACGTGATGCTGAAGTTGTCTTACGCTGTCATCCCTGAAAGTGTGACAGCAACAAGTTGTGAATGCACTCAAAAGCCTTGCCCATTGTGCCCTAGCAAAAAGCAGACATACAGCCAGTAAACTCCAAATCTTTCTAGTTAGTAGGTGTCATAGATGGAAACAGCTTGGATGAATGGTTGTCAATAAGCAGACTGTTAGTAAAATTTACTTAAGTAGGTCAACATGAGTATAATTAGAAGTAATGGGGTAAAAGCAAAGTAAAATATCAGCTAAATATCTGGAAAGTGGTTTTGAATAGTGAAGTGTGTTGGACTGTGAAACTTTCTCTCTTAGTGTTGAAATACTTGCATATGTATTCATCATTTATATTCTGTGCTGTTTTGCCTTTATAATCGTGATAAGATAATAATGTATCTATGAAAATTATTGGGAAATCTTGGCACCTCTGACTTAATCCTAGCCATATATATCTCTAGTGGGACAAATAGTGAGCCAAATTTCATAGATCAGAAATAACCAGATGGCAGCCCAGAAGGGCTCTGATGTCTGCTCAAATGTGGAGTAACAGGATACCAAACTGTGGGATGATGACACCTGGTTGCCTGTTAGCACTTTGTGTCAAGGCAAAACTTTAATTGCCCCGAAAGTGGAGCAGTGCCTGCAACAACCTCGTATGTGCCAAGTGATGACTGCTAATGTGTTATCTCTTCATTTTCTCATCAGATATGGATTTAATCGGAGATGTCCTAGACTTCACTATTAGCAGCAATAAGCACATAGCAAACTCTAGATCGTGAGATGAGGTGCAACTGTATAGGCATCTCCCATCCACCTCAGTATGTTGCCAGCATCTTTGAAGTCTCAGTCTTTGCTGACCTTCTGACACCATGAGAAGAGACACGCTCCGTGTCATCCTTTGGACCCAGTGTATGGCTTTTTATAGGCTGCGCAGCCAGGGAGCAGTTTGACAGTAACAGCCCCGGTGTTGCAGCTGCCTTGCTGCACATTGTGCACTCCTCCTTGCCCAGTAGGCATCTAAACTCAGTGTGCTACTCGACTCTTCCTCATGAGTAACTTGGCGGAGGATGCTTGCTGTAGAGGCAGCCGGTTTCCTGCCTGTCATGACTTTCGGCTCACCCATTTCAGGTGAACTGACTCTTCTGTCCTTACTGACATTTTGTGTCCAGCTACCATTAATTAGAGGTGACTGTGGGCACCCACAGGGAATCTGTGAGCTGGAGCATGCACTCCTGATTTGAGATATAGTATGTCTTACCAGTGTCACTGGTCCTCGAGCAGAGCCACACTCTGGATATCTGTGGAGCAGAACATGCCATGCCTGTCATTCCAGAAGGGTATGGGTCTTCCACTGGGTGTCACAGAATCACAGAATCACACAGAATCACAGAATGTTATGGGTTGGAAGGGACCTCAAAAGATCATTAGTCCAGCCTTCCTGCCAGAGCAGAATCACCTACAGTAGGTCACACAGCAACATGTTCAGGTGGGTTTTGAGTGTCTCCAGAGAAGGAGACTCCACAACCCCCCTAGGCAGCCTGTTTCAGTGCTCTGTCACTCTCACAACGAAAAAGTTTTTTCTAATATTTTTGTGGAATCTCCTGTGCTCCAGCTTGTATTCATTGAGCCCTTGTCCTGTCACTGAACATCACTGAAAAGAGCCTGGCTCCGTCCTCCTGACACTCCCCCTTGACATATTTATGAACATTAATGAAGTCATCCGTCAGCCTTCTCTTCTCCAAGCTAAAGAGACCCAGCTCCTTCAGCCTTTCCTCATAAGGGAGATGTTCCACTCCCTTTATCACCTTTGTGGCTCTGCGCTGGACTCTCTCAAGCAGCTCCCTGTCTCTCCTGAGCTGAGGGGCCCAGAACTGGACACAATATTCCTGGTGTGGCTTCACCAGGGCAGAGTAGAGGGGCAGGAGGACCTCTCTCGACCTACTAGCTGCTTCCCTTCTAATACACCCCAGGATGCCATTGGCCTTCCTGGCCACGAGGGCACATTGCTGGCTCATGGTCATCCTGCCGTCGACCAGTACGTCCAGGTCCCTTTCCCCTGCACTTCTCTTTAGCAGTTCAGTCCCCAACCTATACTGGCACATGGGGTTGTTCTTTCCCAGGTGCAAAACTCTACATTTGCCCTTATTGAACTTCATAAGATTTCTCCCCGCCCAGCTCTCCAGCCTGTCCAGGTCTCTCTGAATGGCAGCACAGCCTTCTGGTCTGTCAACCACTCCTCCCAGTTTTGTGACATCAGCAAACTTGCTGACAGTGCTCTCTAATCCCTCGTCCAGGTCATTGATGAATATATTAAACAGTACCGGCCCCAGCACTGACCCCTGAGGGACCCCACTAGACACAGGCCTCCAACTAGACTCTGCCCCACTGACCACAACTCTCTGGCTTCTCCCCTTCAACCAATTAGCAACCCACCTCACTATTTGGTCATCCAGACCACACTTCCTCCATTTACCTATGAGGATGCTGTGGGAGACGGTGTCAAATGCCTTGCTGATACCCAGATAGAACATATCCACTGCATTTGTGTCATAGCTTTTAGGTTCCTGTGGATAGTCTTTGATAATCATCTGATGCCCCTGCGTGCCAGTATTCAGGCAACTGAATTCTGCTCAGCATGTGGGATTTGCCTTCAGACCCACACAGGGTCTACATGCAGGCATCCACAAGTTTGCTAGGTGAGAGCGCAGCCTAGGAGGTGTTGCAGCTGATGTGTGTAAATACCTAAGGTGAGTTGAATCACTTTGCAAGTGCTGCTAATTCTACTGACTAAAGCTGTGATAAAGTTGTCTAAAGGTAGATGTCTAATGATATCTGAGATGGCATCCTGCTTGCCTTCTACTTGTAGACAAAGAAGAATATACTCTTTTTGACCAGTCTCCAGGGATGTCTCGGGCACGTAGGATGTCTTAAAGGTTATTATATTCTGTTTCGAAAACATAATCGCATTCTGGCTATCCAATGGCAATGGAGGGAGTTTAGGGACTTACCTGAAATGTCGATGTCTACATTTAGACATTTAACGTAGGTGTCTTAGCCCTGAACTGAATCCCACCCACAGTTTTATCCTTTAGAAAGTAGTCTAAGGACATGAGGTTGCCTGAAGCAAAATGCCAAGAACTTGCCAGTAAATGATTGTCAAATATATGCAGCACTTTGACACAGCTCTCATCCAAACAGTTGGTTGCATTTCAGAAATAAATATGAGCATACTTTTAAGGTCCCCTGCCACTAGGTGTGATTCTCAGTTCTGTGTAATTTACCATATTCATATGGACACATTCTGTTGCTTGATCCACTGCCCATTTGTTTTTGTTATTATTTTGTTGTAATCTCTTTTCTGGCCCAGTCCTGTCAGTTGCTAAGCCACTGCTAAAAAACATGAACATTTTATACTCTTACTGATCTCCACAATATGCAGGATCAAGATACGCTCCTTCAGTAAAACCGAGTAATTGTTTCTGGGAAGAAGAGAATTGTATTACCAGCTGGTTTTTATACCTTGAGGTTGACCTTGTGTTTTCAGACAATTATCTTGATTAAGTTCTTCCTGACATGCTGCTGCGCGATGAGCACTGCAACTATTTTGCAAAGGTAATGTCTAAATTATACTACCCTTGAATTACTCCCGCTTGTCTCACTATCTAAGTGACCAGGTGTGATTAGTCTAGGAAACAGTGCGACATCTGAAAAACAAAGTTGTTCATTTTTACCATGAGACTGGTTACTGCAAATGATATTAGAATCTCTTCCTGCATTTTTCCTTATGCAACCAGAGTTGAGTAAGCACTCAAGCAGAGCACATACCAATGGCAATTTAATTTTCCCCCTTGTTCCAAGCAGTGAGTGTAGAGGACCGACTGATGTGTGCTTCAGTAATATGTTATCCCAGTCATCTGATAGCCTTAAATTTTTGCCGCTGTAAAAAAAATGACGTTGAATATTTTGATTCTTAATCTTTCCCAAGGACAATATTCTTTCCATTCACAAGCCTTAATTTTAAATAAGATGATTTTGATTTATTTGCCTGCTTTTTACCTTGGGGCTCTGCTAAAACAGCATCAACTGTTTATATGGTGGATGATGCTGTAGTAAGAGTTCCTGATTATTTGCTGAGGGCTATTGCACATCTGGAGCTGTAACTCTCAATGGAAATGTCATTACTTAATTTTATATACATATATATATATATGTATGTATATGTAACATAATTTTAGATACCCTTCTGTAGAAACCACTGATGTTGGCCAGAGCATCAGAGCAGTAACGCACTTCAGTGGTGTGTAGTGTTCAGCATTGCTGACTTTCGCTGGTCTAGTGATGATATGGGGCAGCACAGCCCAGCAGGGACCGATGGAGATCCCTGCTCAGGACACCAGTTTGGTTGTAGGGAAGCAACGACTGGAGGGAAGATTGTTACACTGAAATGTGCTAGCTGTACTTTCAGGGAAGATGCTACTGTCAGACCAGGATAGCCTGTTCCTTATTTAGTTGATGCACCTCTTGCATGTGGAATTTCTAACAGAGTCATCGTTAGTTTTTCACCATTTTTGTTGCAAATTCGTTTGTGCCCTGCTGTTCTCACTGTGTATCTGCCCTGGATCACAGAATCACAGAATGTTAGGGTTTGGAAGGGACCTCAAAAGATCATCTAGTCCAACCCCCCTGTCAGAGCAGGATCACCTACAGTAGGTCACACAGGAACGCATCCAGGCGGGTTTTGAATGTTTACAAAGAAGGAGATTCCACAACCTCCCTGGGCAGCCTGTTCCAGGGCTCTATAACCCTCTCAGTGAAAAAGTTTTTCCTAATATTTTTTGGAACCTCCTATGCTCCAGCTTGTATCCATTGAACCCTTGTCCTGTCATTAGACATCACTGAAAAGAGCCTGGCTCCGTCCTCCTGACACTCCCCCTTGACATATTTATAAACATTAATGAGGTCACCCCTCAGCCTCCTCTTCTCCAAGCTAAACAGACCCAGCTCCTTCAGCTTTTCCTCATAAGAGAGATGTTCCACTCCCTTCATCATCTTTGTGGCTCTGCGCTGGACTCTCTCAAGCAGCTCCCTATCTCTTGTGAGCTGAGGGGCCCAGAACTGGACACAATATTCCAGATACAGCCTCACCAGGGCAGAGTAGAGGGGCAGGAGGAGCTCTCTTGACCTACTTGCTACTCCCCTTCTAATACACCCCAGGATGCCATTGACCTTCTTGGCCACGAGGACACATGGCTGGCTCATGGCCATCCTGCTGTCCACCAGAACCCCCAGGTCCCTTTCTCGTATGCTGCTCTCCAGCAGGGCAGTCCCCAACCTATACTGGCACATGGGGTTGTTCTTTCCCAGGTGCAAAATTCTACACTTGCCCTTCTTGAATTTCCTAAGATTTCTCCCCGCCCAGCCCTCCAGCCTGTCCAGGTCTCTCTGAATGGCAGCACAGCCTTCTGGTCTGTCAACCACTCCTCCCAGTTTTGTGACATCAGCAAACTGGCTGACAGCGCTCTCTAATCCCTCGTCCAGGTCATTGATGAATATATTGAACAGCACTGGCCCCAGCACTGACCCTTGAGGGACCCCACTAGACACAGGCATCCAGCCAGGCTCTGCCCCATTGACTACAACTCTCTGACTTCTTCTCTTCAACCAATTAGTGACCCACCTCACTACTCGGTCATCCAGACCACACTTCCTCTATTTATCTACGAGGATGCTGTGGGAGATGGTGTCAAATGGATACTTGCTTCTTTTTCAACAGGTCCTGATATGTCCACTGCTACCTACTTAGCAGACAATTTTCTCTCTTACTTTGCTTCTCTCTTTTACTTTAGCAACTTCTCCTGGCAACTAAAATTCATCTTGACCTGGGTCTTTGCTTTTTTCCTAACACTTACTTGGAACCTGCAACCAATTTCTTTGGTGTTGATCGCCTGCGTTCAAAAATCTCTGTGTAAACACTTTGAGATATGTTCTAATTTTATAAAATACAATTTTCTGAGAGCCTGCACTGACTTGAATAGAACTTGATGTTATTTTTGAAAAAGTCATGTTAAATGTTGCTTAAATTAATATTTAGAACCATGATGCTTTGGAACAATGTGCTGATTATTCAAAACATTGGCCTCATCTCATATGAATATGACAATCTAATAAGTGAGAAGATGAAATATAAAATGCTGAAGCTATTGGATAATATCTAAAGATACGTTGTCTTTACAAACTCATTGGTTTTTACAACTACACCACAATGTTTCCGTTTATGTTACTTGTATTACTTTCTTCCTTGCTCTCAGGAATGTTTATTTCAGAAGTTCAGTATCAAAATAAACAAAGAATAAACAGAATCAGGGAATCAATTAGGTTGGACCTGCTCAGAAGTCAGAAAAGTCAGAAAGAAAATCAGGAAGAAAGCTGAATTCCTTCATAAAAGGAAGTCTGTCTGTCTCTGCTAAAGATAACTTTGTCAGCGACATGGACGACGGCACTGAGTGCACCCTCAGCAAGTTTGCCGACGACACCAAGCTGTGTGGTGCCGTGGACTCACTTGAGGGAAAAGATGCCATCCAGAGGGACCTTGATAGGCCTGAGAAATGGGCTGGTGCAAACTACATAAGCTTCAACAAGTCTAAGTGCAAGGTCCTTCACCTGGGTCGGGCCAATCCTAGGCACAAATACAAACTGGGCACAGAGTGGTTTGAGAGTAGCCCTGAAGAGAAGGATTTGGGGGTGTTGATAGACAAGAAGCTCAACATGAGTCGGCAGTGCACTCCTGCAGCCTAGAAGGCCAACCCTGTCCTGGGATGTATCAGGAGACGTGTAGCCAGCAGGTCAAGAGAGGGGATTCTCCCCCTTTGCTCTTGTGAGATCCCACCTCGAATACGGCGTCCAGTTCTGGTGTCCCCACCATAAGAGGGACATAGATCTCTTGGAGCACATTCAGAGGAGGACCACAAAGATGATCCAGGGTTTGGAGCACCTCTGCTATGAGGACAGGCTGTGGGAGCTGGGGTTGTTCAGTCTTGAAAAGAGAAGACTTCGGGGGGACCTAATAGCTGCCTTCCAATAGCTGAAGTGAACCTACAGGAAGGTTGGGGAGGGACTTTTTACAAGAGTGTCCACTGATAGGACAAGGCGAAATGGGTTTAAGTTGCAGGAGAATAGATTTAGATTAGATCTTAGCAAGAAATTCCTCAGTATGAGGGTGGCAAGACTTTGGAATAAATTGCCCAGAGATGTTGTGGCTGCCCCCTCCCTGGAGGTGTTCAAGGCCAAGTTGGACAGAGCCTTGAGTAGCCTGATCTAGTTGAGAGGCGTCCCTGCCCATGACAGGGAGGTTGGATTAGATGATCTCTAAGGTCCCTTCCAACCTAGGCCATTCTATGGTTTGGAATAACTTTAACCTTTCAGTTAAGGTGAATCCCAGAGTGACTCAGAAACACAGTCAAAAAGTCTAAGATATTATAGTTTTCTACAAATGCATCGTGCAATTATATGTTGGGGAATTTGAAAAGTTTCTGTAAGTAGGTAGTAAAATGAGGAAGAATGAGCATGAATTGTCTATGAGTAATTTTAGACTGAAAAATAAGATTTTAAAAAAAGTATATTTTACAATGGTATTATAGTAGATGCATGGAGTCAAGAAACGAATTACTTTCCACACAGCATGAAGGTTACTTAGTAGAGATGTAAAGCAGTGTTACTAATAGCTGTTTATATGTTTGGTTTATATGGATTGTGCTCAGCTTCATATATTAAACTCTCAACTTTAGAAGAAAAACATATTTGCCAATGAAATCTTCATCACTAGCAACTGAGTTTGAAAGAAATTCACACACTCCATACATAACTGTGCAGCATTAGCAGGCAGAGAACTACAGACAACGGAGGATATGCCTGCGCAATGGTGATAAATTGTAAGAGCTTGCACATACGTGCTTGAAAGTCATAGAATCATAGAATCATAGAATGTTAGGGATTGGAAGGGACCTCGAAAGATCATCAAGTCCAATCCCCCTGCCAGAGCAGGAACGCCTAGATTATGCTACACAGGAACGTGTCCAGGCAGGTCTTGAATGTCTCCAGAGTTTATGTAGCTTAGGGTCAATTTCACCTCCAGAAAACTAATTTCAAGGAAAAATAGATATTACTTCCCTTACCATGTATAGTGGATTGTACATATATATCCGTTGAACATGAGCGAGCTTCTTTTTAATCTATAAGGACATTTCATGAGATTTCTAATGGTTGCCAGTGGTTTGCTATATTGGTTTAGCAGAGCATCTGAAAGGGGACATACCACAGCTCATGATGCAATCCATCACCTGCTGCTATATAGATTCATACTTAGAAGAGAATTAGAGTAAGTAGTAGATTTCCTGCAAAGGAAAATCTTTCCACAACAAGGTTGGCCCATAACCTGCAGTTTGGTTATTGCTGTATGGGATTTACAGTAGTGACAGGATGCTGAATATCCCACATATTAGGAGATATTTCTAATCAAGGTAGGGGCATGTCTTCCTTTCTACATCTGTCTTCGATTTTGACCAAATGCAATTTCTTGTTTGCAGTTGAGCTCTCTGAACATCTCTGGTTCAGAAACTTCTTCAAATGCAGATGTTCAGACTTAGTTTCATACCCACCTATGCCAGGCAAAAGGAAGAAAGGGAAATTTGACTGACTTGCTTGCATCAGGACTTTCTCCACTAACTCTAGGAGTCCAACTTAAAAACCTTAGCAAGCTGTCTGAATTTAGGTAGGTTGAATCTGGGTACAGGACCACTGAATGTGTTTCATATTTACATTATTTACCTCTTACATTCACTTGTATGTTATTTACTTGGAAAAAACGACATAAGTTTCTCTTTTTAGCCACTTCATGATGGCCTCTTCAGCTTCCCTGGCAAATAAGATAAATAAAATTAAATGAAATAAAAGAAAGAACAAAATAATGGCTCATATTTATGTTCCACCTATCTTACCCAATAAAATAAAAAATAAAATAAAATGGTACAAGGTATATTTAGAACAAAGTTTTCAAGAATAAAGTTCATAGGGAAGTTCGCAGGGAACATTTGACATTCATAAGTACAAGAGGTCAGAGAGTCAAAGATTTACTAACAGGCGCAGAGACCTGTGTGATATATGTAAGTAAAGAGAAAAACAGCTAAAAGTCAGGCGCTGCAGAAGCTGATTGCTGCAAGACTGGAAGACAAAAATTCTTATGTCTATGCATCATTGTAGAATTAACTACATGTGTTATGAGGTTTCTTTTACTTTGCCCTTGAGACCAGTTATTTCACTATTGCAGGAAGCAAAGTACGACAGGTTAGTCTAATCTATGTAGCAGTGCAAATTACAAGATTAAGCATTTATAGATTTTTTTTTTTTAAATTCCTTGACACTGGAAGCTTATTGACTGAAAACAGCTGAGGAGGAAGAGAACAGGGGTTATTGTCACACTGAAGGTGATGATTATCATACAGCCTTGAGGAAGGTGATAGTAGGTCGAGAACTTAATCAAGCAAAATATCTAAGCCTGAGATAGATGAGTATTGAAATCATTGTACAAGAAGGCAGGGAAGTATGTCTTGAAGTAACATTTACACTCCAGGTGACTCAGAAAATGTCATATGGCAAAGAAATACTGCAAACATGGAAGGAGACTGAAGATTCAATTCAGCTGCCCGTTTGGAGACACCTGTTACCAGTTGACTGCCTTGAGGGTACCAGGGGTTTGGAGTGTGACACAAGAGCTGGAGGAGACCTGTGCCATTTCAGGGCAGCAGCTGGGTGACAGGTGGCTCTGGGGTCAGCAGCTAGGTGACAGGGCACTCTGGGGCATTTCAGGTGGCATCAATGAGCAGTGAACTGGAGCTGTAAAGGACCCAGGTGCGTGCAGCCTGGCAAAAATGAAGTCCGAAGGAAGGACATCTTTTCCCCCAAATACTCCAGAGGAAGGATAATCCAGTCAGCAGTCCCCGATAGCTGATTTAGGACTAAAGAAATTACGTTGTCAGAGAGATGAGGCTCTGACCACCACAACTCACAGAAACAGCCAAGGGGAAGATGGGTCGAGCAGTGGTATTTCAGCTACTTCTAACAGGGAGACTCATCTGTCCAAGGAAAGATTGTCTGAGAGCAAGTACTCCCAGAGTGAGAACTGGTTGCAGCTCTGAGTTAGACTTTAGATGAATTTGTCCCCTCTGGCTCTAGGTGCAAGAAACATAACACAGATACTTCAAAATGAAATTGCTTACTCCCAGATTTCAGAGAGAAATCCGGATGATTTCTTTTTTTTTTTTTTTTAACTAGATAAGTGAAAACCTGGCCTAAAAGCATGCAAGAATTAATCCATTGCTAGTTGGAAATCATGACAAGATGCGTTTTCCATAGTGAAAATTTTCTGTATCAATTGTTTCCTATTCCTATCTCTGTCAAATATATTTTCCCTGTGAATAACATGATGCAATGATTACATGCTTGGGAGAGGAGTCATTATTAAGGAGAACAAATTTTACATAATATGTCAGAAATCAGCTCATGAGTGAGTGTTGAGAAGGTAATTTGTTGCTCAGATTTTCAGGTCATCTGTTTTTAAAGTTTTTGTGTTGTAATATGGTGATGTACATTTTTCTGACCTTTTTTCACTGAAGGAAGAAAATGCAAACTTCCTCAAGGGTGCTCAGATTATTTCAGCTATTACCAAGCTCACATAATTACTGCTACATCAGGGATCTATAGAGCATTGTCATAGATCTGCCTTTGTAAGCCAGAGAATCCACATGACACCTTTCTGCTTTCATTGCTTCCTAGCAGTGAGAATTCTCTTATTATTACTACTTACATTTTTCACTCTAGTTCTGATTTAATAGGAGTCTCTAAATCCTAAATTGTGATTTGGGCATGTGCATAAGCGAAAATTTGGCCATGCAGGAAAACTTCTGGAAGAAAATGTTCCCCTGGATTTAAACAGTCTTATATAATTCATCAAGCTATTCATTAGGGCATGTTCTGTGCTATACATTTAAAGGTCCCAAGTGACATGAAGCTGTCATGAAATGACTTCTGGTAAATAGGAGTTGTCAGACTTCTGGTTTTCTATTCTATTCTTTGAAGTCTTTATTGTTACAAGGATAGGAAAGGGTTAGTCATCACATAAGAATAGGATTTTTGAGAAAAAATATAATTATTTTTGTCAGACTTTTGTCCAGACAGTAATTAGCTTTTGATATTAAATCAGATAACTAGTTATACGCTTGATTTCAGTCAAATGCTTTTATTGGAGTTTATAGCCAATGGGTAACCATCTTTTCTACACTTTTCTAGACTTGTGTATTTTTCTAGACTTGTATATCTACATCTTGTGCTATCTAACTAGATTATGGAAAACAGGAACATAGAACATAGGAGGTTCCACCTCAGCATGAGGAGAAACTTCTTTACTGTGAGGATGACAGAGCACTGGCACAGGCTGCCCAGAGAGGTTGTGGAGTCTCCTTCTCTGGAGACTTTCAAAACCCACCTGGATGTGTTCCTGTCTGGCCTGCCCTAGGGGATCCTGCTCTGGCAGAGGGGTTGGACTAGATGGTCTCTAGAGGTCCCTTCTAACATTCAATGATTCTCTGATTCTATCATTGTCTACTATTGTGTCTAATTGGTTTGCTTTGATAGCAATTTGATTTTGATTTGATAATTTTTTGACCTGTGTTATTGTGTTATTATTGGTAGCTAACCTGAGATAATAAGTTTTTTATATTTTTATGAAGTCTTGTAGTAAAATATCAAAGTTAGAATGCATTGGGTCACATGTTAATGTGTAAGCAGTGTGAGGGCAGAACCATTAAGGATCTGGGTGGAAACTGTCTGCTAAATTCCTAAGATTGAACAGTTCCCCCTGACTAGTTTTTATTTATTGCCAGCTTTTGTTTTATTTAAGTTCAGCCTCTTTTGAGGCTTGCCGCAAAATACACATACCACTCTGAGGGCAGCAGCCAGTACTAAAATGTTTACATGAGTGTATATGTTTGTACACAGCTCTCTTCACAGTTGGCTCCCTATTGGCCCTAAACACTAGAAAGCGTTTTAACTTTTCCTTGGGGTGGCTTAGCTTCTACATCTGAAAGTGGACCCACATTGGAGTGTTTTTATTAGCAAGTCCATACTAGAGGTATTTGGGCACTCTGCCCAAAACCTCCCTTTCCTGGCCAAACTGCATGCAGCCTGGAGCTTCATCATGTGAAGCACGGCAAGACATGTGGATCTGCACATAAACAGGTCTCCTAGCATAGAAAAGTCACTGCCACCTCTAGCATAACTCTTGAAATAATGCTCTTGTGCTGTATTTCCCAAGATACTCTGCCTTTCTTCCTCAGGTGAACTTGTACAGTCACGCCCATTCTGCCGAACCATGGTTTGGTTTCTCAGCAGAAATTGTGTACTTGTTTCTTCTTTCCTCATTTGGAGAAAGACCTTCCACCCTCTTGCTGAGGATGGAGACAGCCCACTCCCCGTGTCTCCCGAGAAATGTTTTTGTGCTCCGTGAATGCTGCAGGATCACATCCACAGAGAATAAGGCCAGCATTACTGTTGGGAATGCTGGAAGACAGCCTTCTGTGCAGCCAGATGACACTCTTGAAAATTATTTTGAAGATCTCCTTGAATTTACCCAGGAGAATAACACCAGCCAAGGAGACAGGGAGGTCAGCTCAACTGGACGGTGCAGTCCCTCATTAAGATCATTATCTGTGTTATTGCCTTCTCTGTCCTTCCCACCCCAAACTGGCTGCCTACTGCGTGTAGGCTGGGCTGACATCATTTTTGCTCCATCATTTCGAAGAATAAGTCCATCTCAGTCAGAGAAAAGCAGTCTTTCTCTCCTTTGCTCTGGTGACAGGCTTAAATGCTTCAGTATTTCCCTCTGAGCAAGAACAAACAGTTCACGCTTCAGGGTCATTCCCACACTTCCCCAGGGATATTTTACACTACTACCCATCAGCAAGAGGTAACCATGCATGTTCTTTTCAGAGTGCCTCTTTCTAGTTTAAATAAAACTGGGAAGATGAACTAATTTAATATGTAGTAGAGAGGAATTATTGTCTAATGATACTTCTGTGAGCTTGTGGTGCTCGTTTTTTTTTTTCATGCAGGGAGCTATCTGATTTTTTCGCCCATAAGGTAAGTGAAATTAGGCTCAGTTTTAGCTATACTTGAAGCCACAATTTTTTTAATAACTCTGATTTTAGCAGTTATACATATTTGCAGTACTGTGTGTTTGGCCACAGATAATCTTCTGCTGTATGATCTGTTAATAATTTCTAATATCTCTCAACAGGGGGTGTTTTTTTTTCATAACTCCTAAAACTGATATTTTGATACTTCTCAAGCTTCATGCTGGTACCAGTCCTGACCTTCAAGGTAACTGTTACAAGAAGAACCTGGTGTTCTCAGCTAAGATCTGATGTGATGGCAGCCCTAGAAGGTGGAAGTTTTCGCCCATTCAGTATAGCCTAAGTGAAGTAACAGAGCACCCTTATACTTTATATGAAGCACTATGCTTTAAACCTGCAAATTTGCCATAAAATTGCATCCTGTCTTAAAATTGAAAAAAAAAAAATCTAAGCAAGTAATCTTGTGTCAGTGCATTAGAGGTTTTTCACATTTAGTGTCAGCATTTACACTCCTCTGGGACTAGATCTCTTAAGCTGCTGATGTAAGACACTGGTAGAATTTAATCTGTCATATATCTGTCATACATTGTGTCTTGGCTCCTTAAAGTTGTTCTTTACAGCTGATGTCCTGCCTTGCTGATTGTGAAGCCAGAACACGTGTAAGCAGACAGCCTGCCTTCCCTCATTGACTGGCAACTTTATACTGTGTTATCTTTGCTTTACTGCAACTTGGATTATAGGCTACTTTAAACCAGAGCACAAACAAGAAGTTTAGCTTCATTCCAAATTAGTCAACATCCTCCTAGCGAACGTATACTATATTGTGCTACTCAATTTGTCTCCTGCATGCATGATTCAGTGTTAAAGTCCTAATTGCCACTTGTGCTATTGTCAGCTTTCAATCCTGAAGCTGATCATAGTTCTGACAATGAATAATGACTTTCAGGTGACGACCCTGTATACTGTATTGCCAACTATAACAACTGTAAAATAAATGGTGCTAGAAGGCATGGATGGGCAGTGGAACTCCATCACCTGGAGCTGAAGTTCTTATAACAGTCCCTGGAATGGTGTTGGCTCAAGCCAATTAACGTCTTCCTATGAAAATTACCAACCACAGTTTAGGAGTTAGCATGGACTCCAGATTATTCCCAATAGCCAGTTCTCACTTAGCCGTCCTATTCTGGGACCAAGAGTGTTTAACAGTATGGACACAGCTTATCCAGGTAACTTCAGTGGCGGAGGCGTGGTTAAGGTACTTGTCTATACACTTGGTTGTACACCAGTATCTGTACTGATGCTGGGTTCAGAAATAAAAGATTGATCTGCATTTCTTTTGTTCTTGTTCAGATGAAATGGTCTGTCCTGGTGAATGAAAACGAAGGAACTTTATGCTTTTTTTGGATGGGATTTATCAGTGCTAGCGTCTTGCTTTCAAAAACTCCCTTTGAGCATAATTTTTCTGTGTATCAAATAGGATTCTGTGTCAGATTAAAGTTGGTATGTCACAGATCTATTTTAGAAAGAAAATTTCATACTTTCATGAATATAACAAATGTCAGAAACTTTTCTTTGCCATGAAAAGTGCATATAAAAAAGTTTCAGAAGATCACAGAGAAATCAGTATGTTAGTCACTTGTCATAAATGTTCTCGTTTCCTGAGCCGAGTGCTTCCATAGTTATTTCTTCTTAAGTTTCACTTTTTTTTTTTTTTCACATAAATAGTCTGAAAAGCAAACTCATGAGCAAAGTCAGACGTTTATTTCTGGTGATATCACAGAAGAAACTATATGGTATAATAATGCTACAGTAAGCCTTAGTAATGAGTAATGAAGATAAAGTATCTTTATAATGAGGATTTTGGAAGTTTCACTGTGAATACTATGGAGTACATCTGGGTTCATCCAGCTGCCCATCTGTTGAAGGAGATGTGTTGTCATCGAGTGTCTTTTCCTGCCTCTGAAGGGATTACAATACGTTAACTAGGATGATTAAGGGAGTGGAGCATCACCCTTATGAGGAAAGGCTGAGGGAGCTGGGGCTCTTTAGTTTGGAGGAGACTGAGGGGTGACCTTATTAATGTTTACAAATATATAAAGGGGGAGTGTCACGAGGATGGAGCCAGGCTCTTCTCGGTGACAACCAATGATAGGACAAGGGGTAATGGGCTGAAACTGGAGCATAAGAGGTTCCGCTTAAACTCGAGAAGAAACTCCTTCTCAGTGAGGGTGACGGAGCACTGGAACAGGCTGCCCAGAGAGGTTGTGGAGTCTCCTTCTCTGGAGACATTCAAGACCCACCTGGACATGTTCCTATATAGGCATTCCTGCTCTGGCAGGGGAATTGGACTTGATGATCTTTCGAGGTCCCTTCCAATCCCTAACATTCTGTGATTCTGTAAGCACAGTTATGGGGAATGGCAATAGAAGCGACTTGTCTCAGAGGACCTTGGTGGCTGCTGGTGGGTCACTGTGATGCTTCTCCCAGCTACAACAATGTTATGGATAAGGGACAGCACGGAAGGGAAGTGCAAGTCAGAGTCCCCTGGAAAAATAGTGAGGATATGATCAAATATGTAGGGGAAGAAAATAAGGCAAAAACAGAGGCCAAAGAATTTCTATTACTTTTTTTTTCAGCTTTAACTATGATTAACTATGATGCAGAAACGTCTGTGTACCTGTGGTTATAATATGCATGTATATATAGACGTGATATAGCACCAGAAGACAATTTCCAATTATTTATTTTAGACTCAGTAAAATTAATAATATCAACTTTCCTTAAGAAATATTGAAATATCAAATAATGATAGAGTGGAAGCGTTAAAGGTTTGCAAAGATGGCAGAATGTTGTTATTCCTCTATGAAAAACAACCTATGAAAAATACAGTCCCATATAATTTGTAATAGTAGTCTGTAGCAGGTGTAAATGAAATTGCCTGTTAGGAAAGATTTTTTTTCTCATAGGAATCAATTTTCTGTCCAAGTTTTAGGTTTTTCTTCTTTTGTCTATTTCTCCTGCTGAGGTCCTGATTATATTTGCCTGACATCTGGCAGAGATTGGAAGCACTATATTTATACAGTATGTGTGTGCTTTGGTGAGTACAGCTGCTGTAAGCCATTGAATAGCTGAAAATCTTAGTCAATATTCTGTCTTCAGGTATCATAATTACATCTCTTTTTTTTTTTTCTTTTAATAGTATATTTCTGAGAGAGGGAGAAATGCTGGAAAACCCGATAACTTGGTGCCGCGGGTTAGGGCTGGGCCGGCCACTAACTCGGACAGACGATCTCTAACCCCCTCTTCCCCCCCTAAACGGGAAGAGAAAAGGGAATGAGGCAGAGAGACTTACCGGTGAGAGAAGAAAAAAACTAGAACAGCTTTAATGAAAATAATAGGAATAATGGTAAAGAGATAAAAGTAAAGAATTATATACAACTATAGATAGTAGCCCGATATCAAACCCGACTCCCTCCGCCGATAGAAATCACCACTGGTGCTGCAGAGCAGGAGGCACTGGGGAAACCCCAGGCTCAGCGGCGGCGGGAGCTGGATACAGGGAGCTGGATTCGGGAACTCAGGATCCGGATCAAAATCAGGAGGTCAGATGGAGTCCTCTCTGGACACCGGCCATTGCAGAAAGGAAGGGCGAAAAGGCCGAAAAGGGCAAAAAGGGGGAAAAAAGGGACGAAACTCTCGTGATCGCTCAATTTATACTAAATATGACGTATATGGGATGGAATACTCTCGTTGGTCACCTGTCCTGTCTGTTACCCCCTGGAAGGTGCCACCTTTTACTTCCTTGTGCCCCCCTCTTACTACCCAGCACCCCCAGCGTGGCACACAAGAGCCAGCAGTGGCCTTGGTCACTATAGGAATAAGTATAAGCAAGAGCCTTTCTACATACCAGTCCCAGGCAGTAACTGTAAACATCAGGTGTTATCACTGCCAGTAGCACACACTGTCTGCAAAAACATGCTGCTGACTTCAGAAAGTGCAGCCTTTTAGAAGACACTAAACTGGAAAGTAAAAATCACTAAACAGGACTGGGTTTTTAGCTAAACCCAGGACACTTGGTAATTACTAGACTCTCCTGAGAAAAGAGTTAACTAAGATTCCCCCTCTTTTCAGTTTACTATTCTGAGCTCTAAGCTACACGTCTGCGGAATTTTTCTGATAAGTGAAAGAAATACTGAAAAACTGACTCTATTGCTGACCCTACTGTATATGAAAATACAAACTTCCTGAACCTCAGTATTCTCTCTGACACTGATTTGCTTTCTTTCATCTAAAATTCACCCCAAATTTAATGTGAAATCAAGGTTAATGCAAATGTACCTTAGACTTTCTTTAGCACAAAATATAATTGTGCCTTTTGCTTCCAAAAAGATTTTTTAAAAATGTATGGAAAAGGATTCTAAACCTGAGTGAGTCTTCAGTTTAGGAACAAAATTAAGGGTAACTGGGAGCCTACAAACGGAGGAGAAAGGACTAGACTTTAGAGGTCACAAAGTCCAATTATGTGAGAGCAACCATGAATCAAGCTGAGAAGGCCCTTGAAAGGGAAATTAAAACCAAATTAGTTTGTAACCATGTTAATAGACGGGTATGACTTTTTTTCATCTTAATGTAGCTGTCTATAACAAGCCAGACAAATTATACTCAAGACATTCCTTACTCTCAACTGTAAACACTGAGGGCAGGATCCAGTTGCTAAAGCAGAATCTGTGTGTTTGGGCCATTTCAGATGCTCAGGACTTCAGCACCACTTGCGTTGGCCCACGGCTGGCAGGTGTGACATGGGTATTGCCAGGGAAACCTGTGCCCTTCTGTAGAAACAGTGGAAGGTAGGGTGAGATCGCCTAGACAATGTGAAAATATGATGATAAATGTCAATATTTAAATAAATTGACTGTGCTCCTAAAATGAAATTAAATTAATCTTTCATAGCAGGTTTGCTCTGTGCTCCATTTGGACACATCTCGTGCCACTGGAGAAGCAATAAAGCATTCTGCCTGGTTTCCTTTCACTGCAAATGGCTTGGCTCTAAAGGTCAATAGATCCATTATATTTGATGTCTTATAATTACTTAGCTTATCAATAAACAGTTTATCATTGTGAAGCTACAA
This sequence comes from Trogon surrucura, assembly GCA_020746105.1. NCBI lineage: Eukaryota > Metazoa > Chordata > Aves > Trogoniformes > Trogonidae > Trogon > Trogon surrucura. Next base: position 28,554,370 of record CM036617.1, on the reverse strand, counting down.
TATTTTGTAGATTTGGTATTGTATTTTCAAAAACTTCTCTTAAGTCTTTAAAGTGTATCTTACCGTATATAGTTTATAATGTGGTCAGACTAATGACATGACAGTCATTGAATATTTTTTACAATAATGTATTTAACATTTGTCAGTATTGTTAATATTCTATCATTTCAACAGCTAGCTTAGTGATGAATAGTATATATGCAAATACTGATAAACAAAATCATAAAGACAACATGGAATCATGGTTTGTGTCAAAGGGGCGTTGAAAGATTATCTAATCAAATCACCTGCCATTGCAGGGACACCTCCCACTAGACCAGGTTGCTCAAAGTCTCATCCAGTGTGGCCTTGAACACTTCCAGTGAGGGGAGGGTTCCACAACTTCACTAAGCAACCTGTTCTGTTGTCTCACTAGCTGTAAAAAATGTTTTCCTTCCGTCCAATCTATACCTGCCCTGTTCCAGTTTAAAACAGTTGCCCCTTCTCGTGTCACTACAGGCCTCAGTTAAAAGTTTCTCTTAGTCTTTGTCATAAGCCCCCTCTATAAAATAAGAGGCTGCTATAGCGTCTTCCCAGAGCCTCCTCTTCTCCAGGCTGAACGACCCCAACTCTCTCAGCCTTTCTTCGTAGAAGAGGTGTTCCATCCCCCTGATTATTTTTGTCATCCTCCTCTGGACATGCTCCAACAGGTCCATATCTCTCCTGCGCTGAGGACTCCAGATCTGGACACAGTACTGCAGGTGGGGTCTCAAAAGAGGCAATGATGCTTTATTCATTCCTGTTCATTCAAGAGAGAAGAGCTTTTAATAATAACCTCTCCGTTACAGTCACTTAATTTTTTCCAGGGGGCTTGAGGAACTCTTTGTAGATATTAAGAAACTGAATGATGCTTGTGCATTGTTATAGCTCAACCCAACATCTACCTGACAGATAAGAAATAGACCCTTTGTCAGACCCCTAAGTCATTCTGAGGTGGCAGCTGGAGTCAGGCAGGACACCCTCAGCATACAGCACTAGATGACAATTTGCAAGCAGCAGAATGGAGACTTAAATATCCATGGCTGTAATGGGAATATAGCAACCCACTTTTCCTGTAGATACCTACTTATGAATATCTAGATTTCACAGAATCACAGAATCGTCAGAGAGAGATAGAAGGGACCGTGAGATCATCTAGTCCACCTCCACCCTACACACACACACTAGGGCAGAATTGTCTAGAGCACATAGCACAGGATTCAATTCAGGCAGATTTTGAATATCGCCAGACAAGGAGACGTCACAACCTCCCTGGGCAACCTGTCCCAGTGCTCTCTCACCCTCACAGTAAAGAAATTTTTTCCTCATATTTAGATGGAATATCCTGTGTTGCAACTTGTGCTTGTTGCTCCTTGTCCTACCACTGGGCACTGCTGAAAAGAGTCCGAATCCATCCTTCTTACACCCATCCTTTAGATATTTATAGATTATTTAAGTCTATTGATATGAAACTGAACATGAACAACACCTTTTTTCTTCTTGGTTTGAACTTCCAATTTTGAAAAGCAAGAACGAAAAGGAAGCTGGCAAAATATAATACATTAACAGTAAGAATGTGATATATCTGTTCTAGATGTACAAAACTGTGCATTGGAGATGTAACTTTATTTTAGTCAGAATGAGGTCAACAGAACATTATCCACAGACTGTGCAACCTTTAGTGGCCCAGACAGCAGACCAATACCATCTTGGAGGGAGAATTGGGAAATGTCTTGCAAAGGATTGCAATTGCTCAGGTCATATGGATCTGTCTCCTGCCTGCCTCAATCTCTGTTGATCTGCTCTGGAAAACAAAGAAAACAACTTAGTAACAGCCTTTGTACTTATCTCCTCTCGTACTGCATAGGCAGAGTGGAACAGATGAATTATTATGTTCCTCACAATCTCTCAATAATAAAAATACATGTTATATTTTCCAATCTAGGATCTCAACAAAGATTTTTTTTTATGCCTGAAAGAAATGGAAGACAAGGCAGTGAGTAACTGCAACTTGCTTTGTCAGCTGAGAAAATGACAATAAATTACAGTCCTTTGACTAATTAAACTGCAGAAGGAAATAGGTATTTTTGTGTACCTTGTTTTTTGAAGTCCAGTTTGAAGTCAATTTTTCTCTTTCCTCTTCCTCTTTTTTCTTTTTTTTTCTTTTTTTCTTTCTTTTTTTTTCCTTTCTTTTTTTTTCTTTCTTTTTTTTTTTTTTGCCCCAGGTAGAAGACAGAGCAGGGAGAAAATCATCCTGGTAGCAGGAATTATTTTTGCAAAGTCCTTGCACAAAGTATACAGAGTAAAAGTAGAGGCATTAAATTTGTGTGTAAAACTTAGAGTTGTTTTATAGCTGCAGTGTTTTAGTATTAGTTCTAGTATGCTACTGCATAGTTCAGAATCAAAACCATGATTATTATCTACCAGTCCTTGGGAATTTCTCTCATGTGGATTTTGTTTTTCCATTAGGTCCTGAATTCTAATTTATACATTAGTAAGTGCTGATTGGAAAAGCATTTTCTGTGAATGGTTTTCTGATAGCATATGACATTGAATCTAAATCTTTACTAGGAAGGTTCACCACAGAACGGTGAAATCTGTGCCTGCCATAAATAAGTCAGGGCATTTCATTTGCATGGAGGTACCAAATGTGCACAGACCTTGTGAAAGACCCAAGTCATGCTGGAGTGCAAGTGGGATAATTTGAGCGTCTCAAAGAGGCCTTGGGTACCTTAGATGGGCAACTGAAGCAATCTGTGACATAACCCTACCACAATCAAGCTTAAAAGGTGTAAGTGCCGTGTCGTCTATGAGCAGCAGCAACTGTGTATGAGTATACTCAAACTTTGGGAAACATGAGGTAGTGGAACTTAACGACAAAATTAAGGACGAAGTGGAGCTACACATTTGGTCCAAACTACATTATACTGTATCACCTCATTTTTGCCACAGGTCTAAGGAATTGGTACAAGTGAGTGGTATGCTGACAGATATGCTTTGACTTGGTAACAACTTGATTATATGTTTGCATGTTTTGCTGGTGATCTTACAAGTTCTGTCAATAAAGATCATTTATCCTTGTTTCAACATCACTTTTTAGTATGAGTTTTAAATACTTATATATTGCAAATGTTAATTTTGTGTACTGTATCCCTCAAATATATTACTGATTTAATCTTTCTTTTCATATTGCAGAGACAAAGTATTAGAATGGCATAAAATATGGCCCAGTTCTACTACAAAAGAAGTGTCAATGCTCCTTACAGAGATCGTATCCCTCTTCGTATTGTACGGGCAGAATCTGAACTGTCTCATTCAGAGAAAGCCTATCTGAATGCCGTAGAAAAAGGAGATTATGCCAGTGTAAAGAAAGCTTTGGAGGAAGCAGAAATTTATTTCAAGATTAATATTAATTGCATCGATCCCCTGGGAAGAACTGCACTCCTTATTGCAATTGAAAATGAGAACCTGGAGCTCATTGAGCTGCTCTTAAGTTTTAATGTATATGTGGGAGACGCTCTGTTGCATGCCATAAGAAAGGAGGTAGTTGGTGCTGTGGAGCTGCTTTTAAACCACAAGAAGCCCAGTGGGGAGAAACAGGTATGTGCACGATTTCCTCTAGGTTTGTAGTCTGCTCTAATGAAAGAGAAGAATTGTGAAAAGGGAGTAAGCAAAAAGAAAAACAAAACCAACCATCATCTTTGCACACAACTGTTTAAAATCAAAAAATCAATGACTGATTCTGTATGCATTGCAAGTGTTTGTGTTTAGCCATCATAAAATCATAAAATGGTTTGGGTCAGAAGTGACATTTTAAGATCATCTAGTCCAACTCCCTGCCATTTGTCTGCAGGTCTGTTATATTTCACATCTTATAATTACTTAGTTTATATCTTATGGCTGCAAATTTTACCAATGTCAAGCTGCAATTTTTGGAGATTTAGTATTGTATTTTCAAAAACTGTCTTTAAGTGCTTAAAATGTCTCTTAAAAATATAGTATCTAACATGTTCAGAGTAATGCCATGAAAATCGAGTATTTTTCATAATGATATACATGGTATTCAATATTGTTGTTGATACTTGTTCTATTATTTCTACACCTAGCCTGATGATGAATACCATATTTGCAGATACTGATGAAGAAAATCATAAAGACCACACAAAGTCATGGGACGGTTTGAACAGAAGGGACTTTGAAAGATTATCTAGTCCAACCCATCCACCATGGTCAGGGATGTCTTTCACTAGATCAGGTTGCTCAAAGCTCCATCCAACTTGGCCTTGAATACTTCCAGGGAGGGGGCATCCACAACTTTTCTGGGTGACCTATTCCAGTGTCTCACCACCCTCACTGTAAAAAACGTCTTCCTTCAGTCCAATCTAAACCTACCCTCTTCCAGTTTAAAAGAGTTGCCGCAGTATTACTCCATGTGGGGTCTCACAAGAGCAGAGTACAGGAGGAGAATCACCTCCCTCAACCTGCTGGCCATGCTTCTTGTTGGGCAGTCCAGGATACAGTTGGCTTCCTGGGCTGCACACTGCCAGCTTATGTCCAATTTTTCACCCACCAGTATCCCCAAGTCCTCCTCTGCAGTGCTGCACTCACTCCCTCCATCCCCCAGCCTGCGTGATATTGGGGATTGCCCAAGCTCAGGTGCAGGATCTTTGAATTGGCCTTGTTGAACTTCATGAGATTCACATGGTGCCCACTTCTTAAGCCTGTCAAGGTAATCTCTGTCACTCATCAAATCTACACAGGTCCACAAGGCTTATCAATTTAATGTAATTCAGTTACATGAGATCTAGCTTTAAGTAACAAAGTGTGAAAAGCATCCTTCTTACCCTCAGCCTGAATAACAAGCTTTTCCACTTACAGCTGAGTGAATTGTTAACTACCTTCTACATAAAGCCAGATTTGGGCTCACATTTAACAGATCACACACAAATCCTCCTTCTTGGGAAACTGTGCAGTAAGAAAAATCAGACTTCTTCAAGTGAGATATTTGCATTCATTCATACATAGTAAATGTGATACCTACTCTGTTTCCTCCTGCACTGCCTTAAGACCTCTCTAGGAAGTAGCTAAGCTCTTGCATATCCTCCTCATTTTAAGAAACTAGTGGAGACAGGATAACATATCCCATAAATTCTGATACTCCTAGTACTCTTCCAGGAAGAAAAAAATCTTTAACACAGTTACAATATTGTATTATATTTTCATCTATTTCATTTTTCATGTATTATAGGTGCTATATTAATGTATTTCAATGAATAGTACATTGAAATGATTACAAGTCTTTCACAGATAATGCATACAGTATACTTTAATTACAGTATAATGTACTTGCTATGGATAGAAATGCAGATAATAGGTAAAGAGTATAATTTATGCTGGTAAAATAACATGAATTCTGTGCATTTTTCTTATGAAAAGAAAAATGTAGTAGGTCTTTGTACAAACGTGTGTGTCTGCCTTCTCTTTTAGATAGTAAAAGCAGAGAGACAGGGAAGAAAACTAGATTCACTTTATGTTTGGCTCATTTCAGTGCTTCCCAACAGATAGTGGAGATGAGAATGGAATGTATGAGAATTTCTCAGTGCACAGGCCTAATACCGAGCCAGTTAGACCACCAGTGTCTCCTTTCTCCAGCATCTGTAGTGTAAGTTGCCATTTGCAGGGTGGAGTTCATGTCACTCGATGGTAGCCATCCAAAGCTGTGTTTCATCTCTAATCTGGCTGCCTGGGCTCCCCTAACCAATGGAGAAAAATGGAGATCCCTGGAGAGCAACTCATGCTGTCTTTCTCAATTGTCTTAAAACAGCATAAACCACTTTCTGGATTAGCTAGAGAATGAGCCTGTGAATTTATCTTACACTAGGTGCCTAAACATCAGGCTGTTTTTTAGGCTCTTGGGACTACTTTTGGTACATGCCACTGATACTGTAATGGAAGTGCTTGAATACAAACAGTAAAATTTGCTTTTGGTGAGCTTCACGAAAGACAGATGTGCTTTCTGGGTGCGTACTATGCTGCAAAGCACTTTGCTCCAACCTAGAGGTTTGTTTTCTGGGCTAGAGCTTAAACATGTTGTTTCAGTGCCAGACTCTGCTGCTGGCTGATATGAAAAGTGCTGCTTCTCCTTGTCTTCCTTAGCTTCCCGGATTGCACTTGCTAGGGATCTTCCCATTACTACAAAGCCTGAAGAGTAATCACGAATCGTTTGAAAAAAGACATGTCCATTTGTGCTTGTATGAGGCAGGGCTTGCAAATGCAAATATTACTTGCAAGCCAGTGCATGTCAAAAACAGTCTTTAAACAAGTAGATTATTTACACGCACATGCTGTTGTTTACACTGGGGATCCCAACAGCCATTAAGCTTCTATGTGTATAATATGCTTAGATAATCACGTTGGTTCATTTGTAGGAACAGTTCATGCTGAAGAGAACGTAAATGTGGATTACATTTTCGCAGTGGTGTTGCAATGAAGCAGATACAGCAGTGCATTATTTAATATCATCAAACGTACCTGCTGGCTGAAAAATCATTGCAGTAAGCTAAAGATCTAAAATCCAGATGCTTAGAATTGTATCCTAAAATTTGAATTTTCTGTGTTTAGACAGAAAGATGCGGTTTTTCTCTGGAAAAACAAGTTCCTTTGAAATTATTTCAGACTGCAGCTTGACTTTTTTGTTACTTTTATTTGTAAACATTTGCCATATTGTTTAGATGATGACTCATTTTTGGACTCTGCTTTTAATAACATGATATCTTTGCCTGCTTGCTTTTCCTTCTTTGTATAAAGATGGTCATGTGTGGTAAAATCCTGGCCCCTTGAAATTAGTGATAGATTTGCCATTGATTCAGTGAGGTCAAGATTCTAACCTTTTGCTGGTTTGTTTGTTTGTTTTTTGCCCCTCATGAAAAGTTCTTCACAGAGGAGATAGATAATAAGGAATAAGAAAAATACATATGCTAAATACAGCCAAGCTCAAGAAACAATTTAGATTCAAATGCAGAAAAAAAATATGATTTACAAGTAAATTAATTATCTCTCACTTTTTTTGTATTCATGAGATAATATTATATTTATGATGTGCAACTGATTTCAGCTTCACCCTCATAGGGAGCTGGCGGGAGTCATTGCTAGGCCACTCTCCATCATCTTTGGTAAGTCTTGGGTAACAGGTGAGGTGCCTGAAGACTGGAGGAAAGCGAATGTCACTCCAGTCTATAAGAAGGGCAGGAAGGATGACCCGAGTAACTACAGACCGGTCAGCCTCACCTCCATCCCTGGAAAGGTGATGGAACACCTTATCCTTGACTCTGTCTCTAGGCATATCAAGGATAAGAAGGTTATTAGGAGCAGTCAGCATGGCTTTGCCAAGGGGAAGTCATGTTTGACCAACCTGATAGCCTTTTATGAAAACATAACCAGGTGGATGGATGGTGGCCATGCAGTGGACGTGGTCTACCTGGACATCAGCAAGGCCTTTGACACCGTCTCCCAAAGCATCCTCATAGGTAAACTGAGGAAGTGTGGTCTAGATGACCAAGTAGTGAGGTGGGTCGAGAACTGGTTGAAGGGAAGAAGCCAGAGGGTTGTGGTCAAGGGGCTGAGTCTGGCTGGATGCCTGTGTCTAGTGGGGTCCCTCAGGGGTCAGTCTTGCGCCGGTTCTGTTTAATATATTCATCAATGATCTGGATGAGGGATTAGAGAATGTTGTCAGCAAGTTTGCTGATGATACGAAATTGGGAGGAGTGGTTGACAGACCAGAAGGCTGTGCAGCCATTCAGAGAGACCTAGACAGGCTGGAGGGCTGGGCGGGGAGAAATCTTATGAAGTTAAATAAGGGCAAGTGTAGAGTTTTGCACTTGGGAAAAAATAACCCCATGTGCCAATATAGGTTGGGGACTGCCCTGCTGGAGAGCAGCGCAGGGGAAAGGGACCTGGGGGTTCTAGTGCACAGCAGGATGACCATGAGCCAGCAATGTGCCCTTGTGGCCAAGAAGGCCAATGGCATCCTGGGGTGTATTAGAAGGGGAGTAGCAAGTAGGTCGAGAGAGGTCCTCCTGCCCCTCTACTCTGCCCTGGTGAGGCCGCATCTGGAATATTGTGTCCAGTTCTGGGCCCCTCAGTTCAAGAAGGACAGGGAGCTGCTTGAGAGAGTCCAGCGTAGAGCCACAAAGATGGTGAAGGGAGTGGAGCATCTCCCTTATGAGGAAAGGCTGAAGGAGCTGGATCTCTTTAGCTTGGAGAAGAGGAGGCTGAGGGGTGACCTCATTAATGTTTATAAATATGTCAAGGGGGAATGTCAGGAAGATGGAGCCAGGCTCTTTTCAGCGGCGTCCACTGACAAGACAAGGGGCAATGGGTGGAAGCTGGAACACAGGAGGTTCCAGAAAAATATGAGGAAAAACTTTTTTACTGTGAGGGTGACCGAGCACTGGAACAGGCTGCCCAGGGAGGTTGTGGAATCTCCTTCTCTGGAGACATTCAAAACCCGACTGGAGGCGTTCCTGTGCGCTCTAGTGTAGGTGGTCCTAATCTGGTAGGGGGGTTGGACTAGATGATCTTCCAACCTCTAACATTCTGTGATTCTGTGATTCTGTGTAATAATGTAATTATATTTGTAAAACCAAAAAGAATTTTAAGCATTGTTTTTCCTACATATTTGAAGAGCCCATTGACAATGTCAGAAAGCCAGAAAAAGATATCCTCTTGTATCAACAGAAAGCTACAATTCTTAAGGACAGCTGAAATGCATCTTTTGAAATAACTGGTTTTTCTCCAAAATTTGATTCTTTAAATATTAAAATGTTTAAAAAGAAAAGGAGAAAAATGTGAAATCATGTTAATTCTGACCAAGAATCAGTGCATTTACTTAAAATAATGTATTTTTGGAAAAGTTTTCCAATCAGTATCTTCAAAATTAGAAAAGTTACTCTTCAATACTTTCCAGAAACAAAACTCAACAAAACTACCCAACCAAAACTAACAGTCAGATCTTGGGAAAGTTATATCTAAACTCCCTGTAGTCTACCGACCACTCAGCTATTGGGCTTTTCCTAATATCTATACATGATGTGCTTTGCATTTCAAAGACTGTATTGGTTACAGGGGGTTTAAGCTGATTATCAGTATAGGGATACATCTGATGCCACCTGGTGACTACTGATGAGGTGTGTTTAACAGCTTTAAATTGTATTTGATTCCTCCTGTTAATCAATTTGAGAGTGAGGTTTTTGTAGTATACTTTAGTACAACTCAGGAAAGGGTATTTTGTCACTTGCATGATATTTTCTATACTTTTTTAGCTGTACCAGCCACTAGAGCACATGTAAAAGAGAGTAACACAAATTAAGGTAAATGAGTTGGGGAAATTTGTCCAAGTACTTTTAAATTACCAGATCTTCGAAGCCATATGTTGTGAATTATCTGCCAAGTCACTTGTTGCTTACTCTGATGGATAGTTGAATGCCAAATCAAGAGGAGGGGAAAAAAAGCTGTTCTTCAAAATTTAGTATCTGCAGATTTTTTTTATTTTAATCTTGTTAAATTGCATGCAGCATCCACAGATGGGATGGGGGTTAGGTAGCATAAAAAAAAATAGTACCTTTATCTAAATCACAGCATGGTCAACTGCTTGAGGAACACAGGCATTGATCTTGGGATGGGTGGTTGACCACCTAGATATGCATGACTGTTTAGGGAAGACTGAAGCAGAGGTGTAGCTGTCTTTTAAAGATGCTACGAATCACGAGTCTCAGTTATTAAACTCGAATCCGTGTAGCATTGTATTAGCTGACAGTCTAGATTTAGGGCATGGGAGCCTGACTGCAATGTTTATGGTTATTTATGGCTAGCAAAAGCATGTGGTAGTGCAGTTATGCCTCCCTGCTCACTATTAGATGTTGACCTTGTGCAGCTGTGGGTATTTTTATAGGTGGACACCCTAGGAAGAGCTAGGATTTGTGAAAAAACACCATGATAATGCCAAAATGGCATTTGCAAGCGTAAGGGAATTGCTGGAAGAGGGAGAGCTTTAGGACAGGGAGGGAAGTGACCAAAGTGACATGTCCCTGGTTCACTCCTCCTGTGGCGTGAAAGTTAGTTAGTGTGAAAACACTACTGGGTACAGAGGGACTGTCATGATAAGAAGGTGGAAGCTGGCAGGCTCAAGCCCCTGAAGCTTTCTTCCAGTTTGGAAATAAAAAATAGTAGCCGTCAAGGCAGTTTTGGAGGAAAATCTCCTATATAGCAGTTTACTCAGTCTGTTGGGTCCTTTTGATGCACGGATCAAATGTCAGCCTTGCACTGTGTTCAATTTGTTGTCTAAATAATGGGGAAAAACATATATATTAGAACGGACAAACCACAAACGTCCAAAACTTAAAATGTACAGATGAGAAGAAGGGATTGTCAACACCGTCAGGGTTACAGTGGACTTGGAAACATCCACCTTCCCCAAAGCACCATATACTCACTTTGCAAAATACTCTTCAGCCATATAAGTTCTCGTCCTAGTTCTCAAGCTTTCTACAAACCTGGTTAGCCACTATTTGGGTTGCACTCAGAGCTATGAATTCAAATTTCTGATTTCACTAGCAGGTTCTGAGACTTTTTCAGGAAGAGCATAAGAGTAGTTGCCTTTTTTCTCTCTAGAGAGACTGTGAGCAACCCTTGTTCATCAACATTTAATGGCCTCTTTAATAGTCTCTCATATTGTGGCAGACTTTACAACTGGGATATTCCGGAGCAGCTGGGTAAAAGGTCTGGTGTGTTCTAGCCTTTATCTCTGAGGGAAAGGACTGAAATGAAGGAGATTAAACTTCTGTGTAGGGGCTAAGGACAGCAACCTGTGATTATATGCTTTTATGTTATAAGAAAAGTGGCATCTGGAAGAGATGGATGAGGCAAGAAGTCATGTGTAAAAAGATGGCAGCTCGGATACCTTGCAAACCAGATGTAAATCTAGGAATCTAACCCAGCCAAACGTAATGCTGCTGTGTGCCACATGCACAAAGCTTGCAAGGGACATTTGACTGTGTGTGAACAAGAAGATCCAGGACACTCTGGAGTTCCTGGGCCCCAGGTTGTGTGGTGGTAGCATCTTCACCCAGGGAGGGACCAGTTTATCATCCTACATCTAGGTGTTAAAAGACCTAGCAGAAAGCTACAGGGAGGTCTGGGCAGCCCCCCAATCTGGATGATAGGCACCTCAGAGCTTGCTCTGGCATTTATGTGCTACACTGTGTTAACAGCCACAGTGAACTCTTGGACAGGAAGAGTTATCCAGGTGGATCAGTAGGAAAGTTTGCTATCTTGGGACTTTTTGAGAGTGGGGACAGAAGGGGCATTATTTTTCTATTTTGCAGAGGCTACAGTTATAATTCATAAATCTTGGCACATTTATCTGATTGATAATTAGTTGGAGTGTGGGAAGGTAGAAGAGGAAGTGTTGACTATACAAGTTGTCTTCCACTTGAATATGCTGCATGCATTTCCCATCAGAATAAACAATGATTGATTTTATGCCAAAATGTGTCTAAATAGCTGGAGGTTTTTAGCAGTGTTGCCATGTAGTTCTGGAGAGAATGAAAGGATGTAAGAGAACAGCCAGAAGGAGGGAAAGGTCCTGTGTGAGGATGTGTCAAGAGTGTTGTACAACAGAGTTTCTGTGCCACTGAGGCAGGTGGCTGGGTGGATGTTCAGACACTCACCTTAACTACCTGGGAAGGAATACAGACAGCAAGGCTAGACAGCTTTGCAGATAAAGTGCCTTCAGTGTGGAAGCACTCCCAGAAACAGATAAAAAATCTAAAGGTGAAAAGTCTGGAAACACTGTGAAAGCAGGACAGAGCCTGAAGAGTCATTTTCCATTCTTCACATGCTGACAGCATGGATTCTGCTCTTCTGATAGAATTCCTTTCAGGTCTGACAGAGTTTCTGTTTTCTAGGAAATCTCCTGCATGTGGCCTTATCAACTTCTGTGTTCCTTTTATGTCTCATAGTATCTTAGGACTTCTTGAAATCACTCTTTGAGGAGCCCCATGGTCCTGAGATGAAGCCAGTGCTCTTCTCTGGAGCTGTGTTCATAGCTCAGCTTCAGTCTCAGTCAAGCTCCTCTCAGTACATGTGGAGTGTTTAATCAGCTTCAGACCATTATTTTCCTTCCAGGCATTGTGGGATTATATAATTTTCACAGCCCTGTGTTGCCCCAGAACCCAATGATATGCATGGGGAATTTGCTATGTTGGGGTTGTAACTCCTCCTGGTAGCAGTGTGGGTCATCATGGAGAAGACCAGGGAATGTATGCAGGTTGTAGGCCCACCACAGCTGCAATGGACTTTTACTACAGAGATGTCGGACCTGTTGTTTTAAGATGTCATTTCATATTTCTGGCTTGGTTACCAAACTGGGAACATATATTGATGAAACAGAGACAAATAAAGATTTATGAGTGCTGCATGATGCCTTGTAGTTTTTCTTATCTAAAACTCTGTCCAGTAACTTTGGAAAATATCAGTCACAATCACTTGTGTAATGCTCTTCATCTGTTGAGATTAAAATATCGTTTTTGTTTTGAAAATGTCTTCCACAGAAGTTCATGAACTAAGTGCCTTTTTTGAATGTTATGATGAATGACAGTCTAGCTAGTAACGGGTATGGAGGAGGCAGTGCAAAGCCATTTTGTCGGGCTTGAAGTACACAGTCTTGAAGTGGAATGTTAGGACATGAAGTTGGTTCTTCCCACTCCTTTCTGTCTGAGTGGGTAGCTGAGTATTTTTTTTTCCCAGTGGCATCTGATTAATTAGAATTTTCTGACAGGTTTTAACATATTGATAGACAGAGATGAATGGGAGAGGTTGTATATAGGATATTTCAGTTTACCAGTGATAGATGTAGTGGCCCATTCACATGTTCAGTCTTTCATATAGTCACTTGGGCACGTGAAAACAACATGTAGCTTTTAAGGAGGGGTGTACCATAAAGGTGGAGATGACTAAGTGCATGTGAGATGGAGATACGGATTTATGAAAGTATTGTTCTTTGAATTTTTAGAGGAATGCTAACTGTTATCAAGTTCAAAAAAACCTGCATAAGTGTCATTATGTCTTGGCTATAAACCCAAACTGTCTGTGTTTATATGCATCAGAGGTAGGGTGGGTGGCTGTGTAGAAAAACCTGTGACAATTACTAAAGAAAGACTCCAGAAGCTGGCACTCTGGTGCCATCAGATAGAGCTACTAGCAATTTCAATAATGAGGTAGGCAATGTGTTCTACAATATGTATCCATCACCTTCTAACAAATGGTAAATCATAATATTCCAAAGCTGAAGCAGTAGCTAAAGAAGTATGTCAAAATATGGGGAAACCTGATAGTTTCTTAACCTGTAGAAATGATGAGCAAATTTTTATTGGCAACATAAAAAAAAATCTGACTAGCAAGGTCCTTACAGATGGATTGCTGGTAGGTCATGCTATTGATGATGACTTACACCAGCTGTGACTCCAATCCTCCATTGTAACAGTTAGCAGAAGTTCAGGAAATATTGGCGATGTCAAAACCAGATTTAGTTCGGGCAATTGGTGAACCAAACTTCCACCTATACATTAAGCGTTAGAGATTCAGAAAGATTAAGTGTTTTTTCTTCTTTTTCACACTTCTTGATTTCAGCTTGTGCTGGAAATGAAAGCACTTTTCTACCACAAGGAGATGAGTGCAGATTAGCAATAAACATTTGAAAATCTAAAATATTTAGAAAAATCTAATATAATTCAAAATCTTTAGAAGGTTAATGCAAAAATGAGGTCATGGAAGAGTCAGATTTCTCCTCAAAAAAGTCAGTATTTTCAGTATTGATTTCTTTTCTGTTCTTTTTATATTTGTCGAGTCTCACTTCACAGCACTCATCCAAGTTTACAATCAGAACAGGGGCAGCATACAAATGCAAAGAATTTCAACAGGTTAAGAATCAGCTCTGAGGCCAGTAGTATGCATCCATTAGGAAGACAAAAGTGTTCAATAAATCGATTTTTTGACTGAGGTAGTCTTGTCTTCTAAGGTCTAGAAATCCCCATAGCCAATTAACTTTACATTTGGTTGTGCAATTAAACTTATGAAGTTAACAAATTTATAAACATTAATGGAGCAATATAAACAAACCAGTATCTTCTCTGCCTAGAGCCGCCTCTCAGGGGACAGTTAATGATTTTGCCCTGGATAAAACAGATTGGAAAGATCTGTGTTATACACAAATGTATGTAAGGGGTGGGAGTCAGCTCTCAGTTGAGATGCCTGAAGCTGAATGCAGTGTAGCACATGAGCCACGGGTCTATGCAGAGATGCCTTCTGCATCAGGACAGCCTGCCTGTCCTCCATCTGTGTTGGAAAGAGGTGAGACCTTCTCATGTCATATCTCTGTAGATCTCTCTCATTCTCTAGGGTATCTTAGACGGTGCTAGATGCCTATATCTAGGTACCTGAATTACTCCTTCAGTGCTCATGTATAAGCTAAATAGCTGAACTCCCAGTAAAGTCACTGACCAAATGAAAGTGTCTGCCATAAGCTAAGAAAAACAATTCTCGGAACTCTACTGACTACATCAGCCGGGGGACCAGCTTTGAGACTGATATGTAGTGGATGTTAAGGAGTGCTTTGACTGCCTAGAATTCAATGTTAGGCACACCAAGGTGTAGTGTTTATGGATAAGGATAAAGGTGTTGTGTTTACGGGTAAGGATAAAGGGGAAGGCCAATGAGGCTGATATCCTAGTGGAAGTCTGCTACAGACCAGCTGACCAAGGTAAAGACACTGAGGAGCCATTCTTTCAACAACTTAGAGATATCTTGCATTCACTAGCCCTGGTTCTCGTGGCGGACTTCAATTTACTAGATGTCTGCTGGAAGTACAACACAGCAGAAAGAGGGCAGTCCTGGAGGTTTCTTGAACGTATGGATGACAGGTTCCTGTTGCAGCTGGTCAGTGAGCCTACCAGGGGTAGTGCCCTGGTTTACGAACAGAGAAGGGCTGGTGGAAGATGTGGTGGTCAGAGGTCACCTTGGCCACAGCGACCATGATATGATAGAATTTTCAATATGTGGTGAATTAAGAGAGTCGTCAGCAAAACCTCTACCTTGAGCTTCCGGAGGGCTGACTTTGGACTATTCAGGATGCTGGTTCAAAGAATCTCTTGGGAATCGGCCCTTAAAAACAAAGGGGCCCAGGAAGGCTGGGCTTACTTTGAGAATGAAATTATGAAGGCACAGGAGCTAGCCATCCCTATGCACTGTAAAATGAGCCGTCACGGAAGAAGACCAATGTGGTTGAGCAGAAAGCTTTTGCAAGAACTCAGGGAAAAAAAAAACAAACAAACAAAACTCTGGAAAAAGGGGCAGATGAGTCAGAAAAAAAACCCAGAAACATGCCACTGTCAAGAAGGTTGCTCACATATGGCCCTCAACACTCCACCATCAACTTTGCTCGTATCATAGGGCATCCCTTGTCAAATTGTTCTGTGTGCAGTGAAATTTATGAAATCTTATTTACACACAGCTATGTGCATCATCATTGAATTTGCACTTGTTTTAATGTTAAGAATATTCATCAAAGCTTTTTAAGAGGCTGGTGCACTCATACTCCTCTTTTGTACAAGTTCTCTGTTACCTAGTAATATATTTGAGCTCGCACTCCAGAATTTTCTTCAGATTGCAGTCATCCATCTCTTTTAGGAACCTTGCAGAAATTTAGTATCTCAGATATTCCTTCCTGTTAACATCTAGCTGAAACAACCCAGTAAACTCAAAAGCCGCAGCGAGGTGACTGACAGAGTCCATTAATGTGATTTCTTTTCTTAAGAGGCTACCAGTTTAGCCTGTCAATTTACCAACTGTTTTCTGGATAGAGGATACTCATGTCACATATTGTACTGACAGAAGTGTTTTAATTGTCCTTTATGCCAGTGCCAGGATGCATATCTTCCGCATCTTCACCCCAGACTGTCAGGAGACAAAATTATTTCCCCTTTCAATTCAGTTATTAAACATTACTGAGAGTTGGTAATAAAACATTATCTAAGTTTTCAGGCTTGCTACAATGTGGGAGGCCTTCTGGCATAAAAAAAGGAAACCTGAAATATCTACCCTAAAAACCTGACATTTCATGTATACTGAATATTTACAAAATAGTCTGCCACCGTTTCATTTGCTACCAGCTAGCTTTATGACATCAATTATAAGTAAAAGCAAGCTGAACGGCAAGATGAAATTTCTCTTCCCTGCTCATTTAAACCTCTGCTCATTAAGCCTTTTTTACTACCATGAGTAAAAATATACTTACGTAACCTCAAAGGAAACCTTCCCATATCATAAAGCACTTTGGGGATAACTCTTTGCCTGTTTGTTACTAGGATGCACCATGTGTGTAAGATGTGTACAGATCAAGATCGGCACTCAGTCAGTAATCTCTGAAACAAAGACAGTTCACAGTATTAAAGACTATTTTGCATCTGTGAAATATGGAAAACTCAGAGTATGGTTCAAAACCTAGAGCTGCTGCTAAATAACAAACCACTGAACAACATACCAGGAATAACGTACTTATGAAAGAGCTGACTACAACACTTTGCATCCTCTGCAGATTATGGGGTTTCTATGTACCTGCCATACTCTTTTGTATTCCTTTCTCATGATATTTTGAACATATATAAAACATTTTTCCTTTCAATGTTCTGCAAATTTGCTTGATTCCCACTTTGTTCTTTGGGAGTATAACCCTTTTAATTTTCTCAGTAAGGAAATATGCTTCCCAGCTGTGAAGATATCTCAGATTATTTTGCAATGCTAAATAATTGCATTCAGCTGTAAAGACATTTAGCTAATTCCCACCCTTCCCTCTGAGGTGCTTCTGTCTCCTTAACAGTTTGTTGATACCTAGAGAGGCCACCAATCTGTTACTGTTCTTTCTGCAAAAGCTCCTTTTCAAAAACCATCTTTCAGGTTTCTTAGCCAGTGAGATGCCTTTTCTTGTTTCTAAATACATGAAGCTCAGGGAGAAAGAAAGGGTCAAGGTCAGATTTTAAGAATTCTTGTTTTCTAACATTTCTCTCAAGACCTCACTGGCAAAGCAAGACAATTTGCTTCTGTCTCTCCAGATAACTGTTGAAGCCTTTTTGGGAGAAGGCAAAAAACAGGAAAAGCAAGAACTTTTCTGCATTTTTCTGCTCAAACCAGTACCAGGAGTTCTCAGGAAGTCGAATGTCAGACATAAACGTCACTAAAATAATTTTGCTTTTATGAGCTGTTCTGTGCTTGAGAAAAGTATCTATGCTTCCACTTAAAAACATTCGATTTGGAAGGAAGCCACTAGGTTTACTTTCTTTAGGAAGTTTCAGCATTGGCTTCACTCATCTTGAAGACTTTGGAAAAGGTGTATATGAGCTTTTCTATGATGTGACAGAAGTAATTCAAGTTTTCCTTTAATTGTTTCCATAATATGAACCTTTTTTCTTTCTTAGCTCTCGTATTTTTCCAAACCATTTTAATTTTTTTCACTGTTCCTGAGTGAAAACAACCTTGTTTGCCTGTCATTTTTCATTATGAGCACTCAAGCAATGCCCAGAATTCTTACTTGAAAACTTCTCTACCTAGTTTCAGGAAGATATGTGGTCAGGGAGCAAGTAGGAGTTTCAGAGCTGGAAACAAATTCTAAATATCCTGACAGTCTTTTATTGAGTGTCTACTTTTAAGTCATTTCTCACCCTTGCTCATGTTATTGACATTGACTGAAGGAATGGCATCCAGTAGTAATGAGAACGGGAAAACACTAATTGGAAATGACCACGTCTGTGTACAGGCTGTATTTTGCAATAGCTCTCAGAGATCGAGAGAGGAAGGAAAAAAAAAGAGAAATAAACTGCTGAAGCCTTTTGTCATCAGTCACACCCAATAAATGTCCTAAATCTATCAAATCAAAAAACTTTTCCTCTGATTCTACCTGAAAAATGTGATCAATTTATTTTACGTTTCCTTTCCATTCTCTACTTTCCTTTTTCTAAGAAAAGAAAATTATACTTCTTCACACCAGGGAGATCCTGAAGGAAATAATCAAATGTTCTGCTTGTAAGCATCTAGAAGAAAATGTAAACATGAATAGGAGCCTACCAGAATTTGTCAGGAACAAATCTTGTCATAGCAATATCATTTACATTCATCACCAAATAGCAAGCTCTGTATTTTGGGGAAGAGCAGTATATACCATATAGCTTTAGTTTTGTAAGATTTCATTATCCGTCACTCAAAATACAGTCTAAGGAGACCATACTGAATAGTTACCAGCAGTACTTGGTGAAACAGGATGAATGAATCGGAGGGATGAAATGAGCAACTCTTTAGGGCTCTGTCTCAATCAGTATATTCATTTGTGACATTCAAGATGAAATAGAGGGTGTGTTAAATCTGCAGACAACACAAAGCTCTGGGGCTCACAAGGCTGTTGCAGGACACAATTAAAATTCAGGATGGTTTGGTAAACAAGAGAAATTATTTCTGTAAAAAATAAAACGGTTCAGTAAGAGAAAGTAAGTGAAGCAAAAATAAGTGTATATTGGAGTTGAAAATGATCAGCATAACAGTTCTGTGGGGGGAGTAAAACAAGACTGACAGAAAATGACTGGACAGTATCATATTACTGGGCAAAAGTCAGTGTCACATTTGGTCACATCAGTATGAACACAGATACCTGATAAGATATACATGAATTTGTTTTCTTATTCTCAGAAGTGGTAAGGAATGTGCAAAAAGAAATCAGAGGGTTTAGAAAATTAGAAAATATTCCCCATGAGGAAAGTCTGAAGAAATGAGTGTTTGAAAAACTGAAATTATAGTAAAGAAATAATGTATTCTCTGTATCCACATTTTATAAAACAAGGCATTATAGTCTTAAACTGTAGGAAGGCAAAACAATTAAGTATCAGAAATATTGTCTGGAAATGGTACAACGTATCCACCTCCCACTGCAGGGCTTTATTGGTCAAATATCAGTGGGCACTGACGTGGGTGTAGTTACCATACTCTGAGTTCAAAGGGGCAAAGGAGACCTTCTGTCAAGTTCCTTCCTGCCGTCCAGTGCTTCTAATGCTGAATTCTTTTACACTGTTTGGCTTGAATGTTTTGCAGATCTGTTAAGTATATACTGTTATTTGCATCATGCAGTTATGCAAGTCAACCTCATTGTTTAGAAAAGTGATGTTGGTTTCAGTGAATTACTAAATGCTATTGCAGTTCTTTTTCTTAATGTGTAACATTAATGCCTTTTGTGCAGTGTGGCTGGCACAGAGGCTGGAAGTCATCAGTCCATGCTGTGCCTATTGTAACACAAAAATTGATTTAGCTCTAATAAGATGAGCATGAAAAAGCACTAGAAAACCGTAGGCTGACATCTTAGGTTACGTTAAGTGTAACTGAATAAAAAAAAAAAAAAAAAGGAAAAAAAAAGAAAAAATCTTCGAGGTGTTGAAAACTCAGCTTGTACTTGGAGAAAATAGGATGAAAATAACTCAGACTTGTAAATGTAACTTTGCAAAATTCTCATTTACCCAAAAAGGCAAGCACTGAATCCTCAGACAGGGATTTTGTATTAGGTATGAGAATCTCCCTGTTCCTGGTCATGTCCCAGCAAAACTGAAAGTAGATTTTCAGCAAAATAAATGGACATGTTGTTACATAAAACACCATTCTAACTGGGGGGAAGTTATCCTTTGCTAATAATAATGCATGTTAACAGCAAATAAAAACATTTAGGCCTGATCCTTGGAAATAGTCATGACATGTTGTATACACTGACAAAGACTTGCAAGGGAACAAAAAATGACAGCTCCCCACCCTGCCAGAAGGAGGTACAGAAAAAAAAGCAAGCTCCTAAAGCTAACATATTCAGCATTTACTGTTCATACCTTCTCACAAATCCTGGAAAATGGGCCAGAATGATGAATCCAGTACTTGTGAAAAATACCTATCTTATACCCAACAGTGCAGGTCAGGAGGCGTGAGCTGTGGTAATATAATACAACCGGTGACATAATCATATGAAACAAAAAAAAAACAAACCCCAAACTCAACAAATCAGAGTGTAAATCAACAAACTATATGCATAGGGATGATTTCCATGCTATAGACTGTGCTGAAATGTAGAGTTCAACATTTTCAAAGTGTTATAACTCAAAGTGTTATAATTCAAAGGGTGATAACTGTAGAGCAATAGTGCTGAAGCAACTGATATGTTTGATGAAACACCTGTATAATATTAATTTTCTTATATAATGTGGTACTGCCTGAGATGACGTGTGTTCATGCTGTTATCTTTCACATACCCTTTGCCTTAGGTTTTTCTTCCAATCCTGCTGTCATTACTGACATGACTCAGAAATTTATTCCCGTAACTACTTGCAGCCATTGCAGAATTTGCTCTCTTCTACAAGCAAAAGGCAAAATAATTATAAATAAATAAAGAGCCAGACAAACTATCCTTTTGCCCAAGGCCATGGGTTGCTTTACATAGATTCTGATTTGCACTTAAAAAGTAAGAAAGTGGGCACTGCAGTTTTCAGTCTCCCTGTTACCATACTGCAGTAATGAGAACCACTATGAGAACTCCAGACGGAGAGAAAGATGCGTCTGGGGTTTCCATTCCTCCTATTCCAAACGGGCTGTTATCTTTTTCTACTTCCTGAATGCCTAAGAGAGCATCATCAAGTGCTTTCCCTGCTTTAATGTCATAAGGACAGAAAATGTCTCAGACCTAACTGGCATTAATTTAGCCTAAATTTCTCTTTCTGTCGTAGCAAAGCGGCTTCGTTTCACACAGCGCATACAGGGAAGTTAAACACATGTTGAAGAGGGCTCTTCCACTTGGTATCTAAAACAATTGTTAGATATCTAAGTTGGACTGACTCTTCCCACTTACTATAAGTGGAGGGAAAAGGAATGTAATAAAAAAAACTCATGTCCTTGAGCACTGAAGTGTACAGACTTGAGCTATGCTTTCTTCTTTTCTGTTTTGTTTTCTTTTTGCCTATTCATCTCCATACAGATACAGACACAAGTTTACACAATCACCAAACTGTTTTGCTCAGCTCTATAGTGTTGGAGTAGAAGATTTACAACAAAATGTAAGAAGATAAAAATCATCTGGCCTTTCTAAGTTTAAGCAACCTCATACTTGACATTAACTCCGAAGTATATAATATTGTTACTCCACTGCTAAGCCTGGGGAAGTCACAATAACACTTAGTAGCTTCCCATTCTCCCGGGATTTGAGGGAGATTCCTATGTTCTCTGGGAGTATTCTGTCAAACCTTTAGATTGCGTGGCTTATATTAATGTGTGCTCGTTACTTTTCTTGGCTTCTATAGTAGTTTGAAAGTAAAATTCATCATAAATCTGGGGACTTCAGAGCAAGAAATTCAGGTCAACTGTTAAATACTGAAATATTCTGAGTGCTATGAGAGCACTCAGAACTTCAAAAGATAAGTACTTCATTATGCTGCAGATGAGGGAATAATTTGACCTTATTGCTTTGGCATTCTGTATATCTTTGGTTTAAATGAGTAAGAAATCTGAAAATAGGAGATAAGGGTCAGGGATTAAACACTCGATGTAATTAAAGTCACAGTGTCAAGGTTTGTCAGCTAGGTTTAAATATTTCTGTAAGTTAAGGCTGAAATGATTTAATACACACCTCTATATTTGGGTGAATTCTGATGCTATGAATTCCAAAATGTGTGCCTTAGCCTTATAAATCAGTTACCTTAATATGAAAGGTTTTGATAAGCTATGAGCAAAACAAGCAGCTTTTGAGTTAATGCCCCTCATGTACCAGTCAGTCATTGTAATGCCATGTTGTTTGAAGCTGCATCTCTGTTAATTTTCAGAGAAGATTGCAGTTAATGACATGTTAAGATAGTCTTCACTTCTAGTAGGGCTTGACTCATACATTAGTTTAGAACTGTCAGAAAGTGCAAGGATAATGACATACTAAGTGACAGAGAAATACTCTGAGCAGTCATGGACTTGAGAGTTATAGCTCTGTATCCTTGAGTTTTCTGCCCTTGCAGCTCTGTCCTCTGCTCCCTGGTAACCTGACCCCTTCAGACCCATGATAGCCCAAAATCTCACTTCTACTAATGTGAAGTTTGTGCCTCTACTGCCATTTTCATCTTATAGCCTCAAAAGCATTGGCCACAGTAGCAGTTGAGAGAACAGGAACAGTGTATGTACATGTGGTGCCTTTTTTTTGTTCTGTATAATACGTAAGTAAAAGAGACGATAAATCTAAGACTACAGTAACCAGTGAAGTTTGGGGTTGGAAATGGGTCTCATTTTCCTCATTGACACCACAGACGGGTGAGAAAACAGATATGGATTTCAAGCCCCCGTCCATACTGGACACTAATAATGAAGCAATCTGGACACATGGGTGGGCTCTGCGCAGTCTTTAGTCTGGATGTAACAGATGACCCAGAGGTGCCCTGGAGGAGACCTGACAGAGTAGTGTGGGCATAGCCAGAGAGTCCCCTCAGAAGGCATATGTCCAGGTTGTGTTTCTTATCCTGACCACAGCATTGCACGGACTTTCTACTTGTCCGTGTGCCCAAGTGTCTCCCCCATCCATATGTACCTTCAGTATAGCCTCAACTGGGTTACTTAATTCCTGAGTAGTTTTAAACCTGTATTTCTCTGTATGCCAACACACATGACACTGTTTTGTACCTCAGAATAATGAAAACAGAAGAGAACTTGCTCAGGAGCTGCTTGGCTCACAACTGCTGATTCTAAACACCTCCCAGAAGCCCACGGGGAGGGCTGTGACGACAGCTGCTCCTGCTGCATGGAGCTGTGAGAGTGGGTGGGCTAGCTCGAGCACTGCACAGCCCTGCTTTAAAATGGACTCTGTCCCAGCCTCTCCCAGTGCCAAGCCAAGTGTGAGTGTTTTAGTGCATGGAAAGGGAGAAAAGCAATTTCCACCTGTTGGCTCCATAAACCTTCTCAGAATGCAGCATGCACAGCTACTCGAGGTCAGCAGCATGCTCTGACCAGGAGGGATTCGTTTCCCTAGGGGTGTGTGATTGTAAACCTGAATGCCGGATCTCCAGTATTAACTTTCCACCCTATTTTAGGTGAATAAGTGGCCGCTTCCCAAAGTAATTATCTCAGTTAGCTAATTAGTTCTTCAGGCCTCTGTTTTACAGCCCACACACATAGCAGCTCTTACACATGCACACAGTCCTGTTAAACAAACATGAGCTGTCCTACATGCAGAAAAGCTAAAAAATGTACAAAATACACAGTGTCTTCATCAGAGAGGGAGAAAAAATATCCATGATCTATGGGTTTAGATACACAAGTAACCATTCCCTTTCAGCTTAATTTCATTCTAGTTTTCTTTTCCACTGAGTTTCTGTCTGATTCTGTGCATTTCATTTTTTGCTCCACGTCTTTCCCTCCCAGGGGCCTAAACATAGCTAATTTCAACTCAGTCTTACATTATTCTCACATGCTTTACCAGTTTCCTATTAACTTATCTTCTTAGCTATTTGTGTTTTTTTTCCATCTGGAAACAGAGTCATTCTGCTGTCATAAGACTTCTGTCAAACTCTTTTTCCTTTCTTAGCTAATTGAATTGTTACAAGTGTTTGCTTCAACTGTGCAAGAAGCAAATATTCATCAGTAAACGTACTACCTGGTAGATATTTGTAGCTTAATTTTCATATCTCTTGTTCAATTATGAAGCCTGTAAAGGTTTTTGCCTCTTTTCACAGGTGCCACCAGTGCTTCTGGACAAACAGTTTTCGGAATTTACACCGGATATCACGCCCATTATTCTGGCTGCCCACACCAACAATTACGAAATCATAAAGCTCCTTGTTCAGAAAGGGGTTTCCGTACCCAGGCCACACGAGGTCCGCTGCAACTGCGTCGAGTGCGTCTCAAGTTCAGACGTGGACAGCCTCCGCCACTCTCGATCCAGACTCAATATCTACAAGGCTCTGGCGAGCCCCTCATTGATTGCTTTGTCCAGTGAGGATCCTTTTCTTACTGCTTTCCAACTGAGCTGGGAGCTGCAGGAACTGAGTAAAGTCGAAAATGAGTTTAAGTCAGAGTATGAGGAACTGTCACGGCAATGCAAGCAGTTTGCAAAAGATCTCCTGGATCAGACACGGAGTTCCAGGGAATTGGAAATTATTCTTAATTACAGAGATGATAATAGCTTGATAGAAGAACAAAGTGGTAATGATCTTGCAAGATTGAAACTGGCAATTAAGTACCGTCAAAAAGAGGTGAGTGCGCTGGAGAATATTTAAGCATATTTAGTAGTAGTAAAGTGATAGATAATAGCCTGAAATATATCCTTTTAACCGAGACAAATTGATTTTTTTTGTTATACAGAGTTTCTTTTTTTAAAAAAAATATTTTAACTAGATGAATTTGAGTAGCTGTTATAGTTTGATAGTAATAGAATTTAAAATGTTCTGTTATAGCACAGATCCAAAGAAACGGTTTCTTCTTTTGCACCTGAATGGACAGTCTCCAGTAGTTGTGCTCTGAAGAGCCTAATAGGATAAGAAATATATATGGCATACTTTAAACTAGCTTTAACTATCTGACAGGAGAATGAGGCTGTTTAAATACTTGTAAAATACTACAGGTATTAAAAAAGTAGCAATTATAAATGGATACTGAAACACAAGATTAATAGCAATGCATGATTCCCCCAGATTTTGACATTTGGATTCTTTTTTGTAAAGAATCCAAAATGGAGACACTGAAGTACCAGTTTCTATTACAGTTAAAAATTCATGAGTTTACTTCACTGATATAGGTATTTAATTAGAATTAGAGAAAGTCTGCATTTCTTTTAAAACCAATCAAGTTCTTATCTGCATGCATAAGCAAAAGAATTGAGAATGAAAAATGAGTTAGGAGACAGTTCCCCTGATTTTTCCAAAATTTCACTTGATCTCTGCTCATCAACATGTCAGAGTGTGTCCTATCATCTCATTTAGAACGTGTACATCCAAAGTCAGCTTTTCTTCCTGTTTTCTATTTCTGTTACACTAATTATTCCTTGAATATATAATTAAATGAACAAATAATTCAATTACCTAGATGCTTTAACATTTCATATACCCTTACACTACAAATATCCGAGGTAACCTTGATGGCAAACAGCAGAGACAACTTATAAATCTTACTTTAAAAAACAGCAGGAAAAAAGTGTGGGATGGATTTTAACCAACCCAGTAACATATTACTTCGGATTTAACCTGTTTAAAAAATACTGGTTTAGGGTGATCTGCTTCTTCTATGTGTCTCAACCCAAGAGTCAGTTCTCTGCCAAAGACTTTTCTACTATGACAGGAACAAATATGGATTTGTGGTTTTTCATGCTGTCAGTTCTAGTTATAGTCTTTCTTTCTTTTAGCTTGCCTGCTATCCTGCAGCATAGTAATAAAACAAAACACCCAACCCCCAACAAAAAAGCAAAACAGGTAACAATGCATTGTGTTGCCTTCTTATCTCACCACCCCTCCATAACCTCTCAACCTCTATTCCTCTATTCTTCTATTATTAAAGGACATTGCAATAGTATATTGGGCCAGAGCTCCATGAGGAAGCAACCAGGTCTGGTTGTTCAGAACATCCAGTCTAAGTCCAGAAATTGAAGCTAAAAAGTAATAAAATAATAAAGAATGAGGACAAGTAAAATAGGAAGATGTGTTCTTTTGCATTACTCTTACAATTAATTGCTCAGGAGTTAAAGATTATTTTTGTTCTTTCAAGTTGAAAATAATGCCAAAAATTATTAGCCGTA
The DNA here is from genome assembly GCA_020746105.1 of Trogon surrucura. Classification (NCBI taxonomy): domain Eukaryota; kingdom Metazoa; phylum Chordata; class Aves; order Trogoniformes; family Trogonidae; genus Trogon; species Trogon surrucura. Next base: position 28,528,473 of record CM036617.1, on the reverse strand, counting down.
ATTTCTCTTGGGATTAATAAGCATGTGACTATGAATCATGTTAGAACTAAACCTTGTAAAGGACTGGAGTAGGCTTTGGGTAATATAACTTTGTTTAATCTCCAAGACACAAGATTGGGTAGGAACAGCAGATTGAGGGTACTTGGAAAAGTAGACAAGTGCATGATGAAGAATTGTCATTGTGGAGAGAAAGGAAAATAGTCAAACACGAGAAAAGATAATTATCAAGCTGAGACTTGTTGAGGATCTTCCAAAATGACATAGTATTTTATCAAATGTAGGTCTAGAAATACCTTATAATGAACACAGAAAGGCTCTTAAAAATGAAGTGATTAAGCAGTGCTTAGCGTAGCGTTCTGCAAGTCCCTGGTACCACCTCTGTACTATCATCTATAGAGGTGAAGAAAGCACATCCATTCTCAGTGCTGTCTGAATTGTTCGTGGTCACCAGATTGCCCCAGAAGTGGACATTCTCCACAAAACGAAATAGTTTATACAATTGGATTTGAGATTCTGCACAGTGAAAAGTGCTTATCTTCTGCGTTTCCACTCTTTCTGTGCTTACCATAAATAATACTATGATCTTCAGTCAGGTACTGTCAAAAGGCTTCTCTGGGCTATCAATTATCAGTACATGGAGTCATGTCAGAAGGAACCTACTATGAATTGCCAAAGAAGAAACTTCCTCAGTAAAACCATCTATCGTATTTCATTAATAACTAATGAAGTTGAAAGAGATTTGTAGTTTCAGGCTTTCACTGCAAGATAATGTCTGCAAAGACTGTGGATAATACCTGTTCTGAATTAGGTGGCAGAACCAGAGACTATCTACCAACATGTGTGTTTTGTGCGCTTACCCGTATATTTTTTTAGCGTAGCACATGGGACAGAACACACAAGGTGCCATTTTTTGTTCCTCTTCGTTTTGCACCATTGATGCTGTTTCTTTATCAGCAAAGACGTGTTTCTGGCACTTATGGTGAGTGTTTCTGACACCTACAGTCTCCTGGGATACAACCAGCAGCAGGCAAGAGAGATTCGCTGAAGTCGTGCAGCTGTTCTACATTGGGCACAAACATTTTGTTGTCTATCTACTGTATAATATTATCTTAACTAAGGGAAAATTTGGTTTTATGACGGTTGTCACAATTTCATTCTGCTAGATCCTATACACAAAATGAGCAATGAGAAATAATTTCCTGTTTTCCTGAACCAAATAAAAACGTTACCAGCTTCATTCAGGGATGTAGAAAGGAAATCCTCAATTGTATATATGATTCACAAGCAAAGGCTATTCTACCTGTAATAACAATGGGGGATTCTTAGTTCAAGTAAATTGCAAAACCCTGGTGCAAGAAACCAATTAAGTAGCAGAGAATAGAAACATAGGCTCACAGAATCACACAGAATCACAGAATGTCAGGGGTTGGAAGGGACCTCAAAAGATCATCTAGTTCAAATCTCTGCCAGAGCAAGATGACCTAGAGTAGGTCACACAGGAGCACATCCAGGCGGGCTTTGAGTGTCTCCAGAAAAGGAGACTCCACAACCTCCCTGAGCAGCCTGTTCCAGTACTCTATCACCCTCACAGTGAAAAAGTCTTTCCTAATAGTTTGTGGAACTGCCAGTGCTCCAGCTTGCACCCATTGCATTTTAACATTTTAACATTTTAACATTTTTTACAATGCAATACTCATACCTAATATTGTTTGTATCATATTATTTTACAAGGCAGTATTAATATGATAGAAAGCAAAAATTATTCGTTATCAGAACTGAATATATCAACAAAGCCTGGAGAAAATAATTTTGAAATAGTGAAGTGAAATCACCGTGTTCTTAGTAATGTTTTTAAATTTTTAAACTGCCATTCCGCTGGGAACATTGCCTTTTTATTCAGATGTGGAAATGCTAGAAATTTCTGTAGAGCTCTTCTGTCAGCAGTTCAGTTTAAGAGTGTAAGTCAAGCTTTGTGACTGTTTCAGAGAGTAGAAATTTCCTTTGGAGCCACAGATTGATTTTGAGTAGTATAACAAATTTCTCATTAAAAGTCTTTCAGATGCAAAACCCTAAATTATTGACTCTGTAAGCAGGAAAGACTTTGGGAACACAATGTTTAGGAAATATCCTGTGTTTAAAAAACCCCACACCTGAAAGAGAAACACAAACACAGCAGCTGTGTGTTAGCAAGTCACTGTGTATGTGAATATTTGTCAAAAGACTGGAAAGGTGCAGTCAGAAGTCTCCATGTAAAAAAAAACAAAACCTCACAAAAAATGGACTCTGATAATATTTGGACATTTTTAACAATAAAGGAAGATATGTTTAGTCTAAGAACTGCATAACTGAGAGGAGTAATGTATGCACGTTTGGGTCCATGTCTCCAAAAGAGCCGTTTCTGCAGACTCTCAGCCATAGTGTGCAAAAAGTTTGATAAACATTTTTCCAGGCAAGAGCCAGGTACTCTAAAACAGGTCATATGTTTGCTTTGTAAATCATGTAAATGTCTCTGTGTTTATAGATAAAGACTCCAGAGATTGTTAAATAGCATAAATTATGTAAGTAGCTTATCTGCCACACATACTCAAAATCTTACTCTAATTGGTTGTCTGTTACCTCAGAACTGAATGAAGTGTAGGTGTCTCTGCGGAAGCTGTACTTATTGCTGCTAGAAAAAAACATGTTCTTTAATCACAGAGTGGGAGCACATCTGCTTAATACAGCATTTAATTGTGCCTACATTTTATATGTGTGGTGAAGCAATCCTTGAAAAGTGTGTGAGCAAATTCCTTATACAGTCAAAAACCAGAGGTATGCACAGAGGGAGATCCTGTCTGCTTGAGATAAGACATCTAAGTTAACTCCAGAGACGTCTTTCTTGGCTCCCTTGGCTGCATAAGGAAACAGGGTACTTCAATTAGAAGAATTACTTCGCTAGACATTGAAAACATAGGTGCAAGTTAGACAACTTACTGTGTCAACTGCAAATTGTACCCTGTGGTAACAGAGATTTCATATTCTGAAGGCTTGGAGCCCACGTAAGGAGAAATGAATCTCAACACTGACTTTATAATGATGTCTCAGAAGGCATCGGTAACCTTTGAATGTTATATGCCACGCACAAGTTGCAACCCTCTCATCACAGCTCTAGTTAAACTATTCATGAACTGACACCAACATCTTTTTTGAACACTTGCTAGAAGTAATTAACTCAAAGAGGAGACTTGCTGTTAATGAAGTACAGTGGATTTCAGTTCCGTTTCTGCATCTTCCTTAAAAGAAATGTCTGCCTCAAGCAGGAACAACCAGCAGTGCATATGCCTAACCAGCAGTGTACAACCCCTCTGTTAGGATGTGAGTGGGAGCAGCAGAATTTTGCTTTTGGTGTGAAAGAGGCACTACCAATGCACCTGCAAGCTTCTCTACAAACCTAGTGTAGATTTAGCACCATGAGCTCGTTCTTTTCTGCTTACAATAAGAAAACACTTGCTTGAAAAATGAAATTTTAGAGAAAAATGCATAAGGTGAATAAATAAGGTAGGGCACAGGGTTTCCTTTTTAAAGTAAACTTGTAATTACAGGAATTTAGATCCCTCTTTTTTCCCTCCATACACTTGCTGGGGATCTGTGTGTTCTTTGTACCTAACCCACACTTCAGAATCACAAATCACAGAGTGCTAAAGATTGGAAGGGACCTGGAAAGATCATCTAGTCCAACCCCGCTGCCAGAGCAGGATCACCTGCAGTAGGTCACACAGGAACATTTCCAGGTGGGCTTTGAATATCTCCAGAGAAGGAGATTCCACAACCCCTCTGGGCAGCCTATTTCAGTGTTTTTTCACCCTCACAGTGAAAGAGTCTTTCCTAATGGTTTTGTGGAACCTCCAGTGCTCCAGCTTGCACCCATTGCCCCTTGTCCTACCATTGGACATCACTGAGAAGAGCCTAGCACTGTCCTCCTGACACTCCCCCTTGACATATTTATAAACGTTAATAAGGTCACCCCTCAGCCTCCTCCAAGCTAAAGAGACCCAGCTCCTTCAGCCTTTCCTCACAGGGGAGATGTTCCACTCCCTTAATCATCTTTGTGGCTCTGCGCTGGACTCTCTCTAGCAGTCCCCTGACTCTCTTGAGCTGAGGGGCCCAGAACTGGACACAATATTCCAGGTGTGGCCTCACCAGGGCCGAAGAGAGGAGCAGGAGGACCTCTCTTGACCTACTTGCTACTCCCCTTCTATTAGCTACACCCCAGGATGCCATTGGCCTTCTTGGCCACGAGGGCACAGTGCTGGCTCATGGTCATCCTGCTGTCCACTAGAACTCCCAGGTCCCTTTCCCCTGCGCTGCTCTCCAGCAGGGCAGTCCCCAACCTATACTGGCACATGGCGTTGTTCTTTTCCAGGTGCAAAACTCTACACTTGCCCTTGTTGAATTTCACAAGATTTCTCCCCACCCAGCCCTCCAACCTGTCTAGGTCTCTCTGAATGGCAGTACAGCCTTCTGGTGTGTCAACCACTCCTCCCAGTTAGTTAGTTTTTCTAAGTGATAAACCTAAGATTGGGCTTTGGTGGGATTTGCGTATTCTGGCTGCCTCCATTCTTTCCGTGGACTCCATTAGCCATTACTGGCTGTTGCCACCCTCTCCCTGTGTGCTCACCACACCTTCTGCCATAGCGCACTAGCAGCTGTGCTTCATTCCTGGCTGCATGTCATTCTGGCAAAGCCCAAGAGCTTCAAATAATTTGTATTATTTCAGATCTAGTAACTGCCCTGGTCACATGAGGAGCTCATACAGCCATCTGACTTGATGACTGGGCACCAGGACAGTGTCTCAGAACCATGCAGACTCACACATTTCTGTTTAATCTTGTTTTCCCTGATTTCATGACTCCACTGTGCGAGGCTGAGCAGATCAGACAAGACTCTTAGAACTAAAAACCCTTGTAAAAACACACATGTCATCACAGAATCATAGAATGGCCTAGGTTGGAAGGGACCTTAGAGATCATCTAATCCAACCTCCCTGTCATGGGCAGGGAGGCCTCTCAACTAGACCAGATTATTCAAGGCCTCATCTGACCTGGCCTTGAACCCCTCAACGTCATGAATGGAAACTTCTGTCTCAGACTGATCTACATAAGAAAAAGTATGGTTAAGTAGACAGAGCAGTGGATTGTATTCCTTCCTTTGCCACCAGCTTGCTCAGTGATTTTGGAAAGTTGATTGCATGCTAGCTTCATGAATAAAGTACAGGCATCTGCAGCTTCTGTATAACTTTGTAAATATGTAAACTCCCTAAGCACTTAAAGATTTATGAAATAATCCCTTGGGTCACTGTCTGTGTCTCTTGGCTATTCATCCAGTCGCTGAAATCCATGTATCAACATTTCCTCATGCCTTGTTCATACCTGAGACACAAAAGAATTCCTAAAGGTGGACATGAACTCCATCCTCTGTCTGAAGGGGTGCTCCTTGAGAGTGCCATAGCCGTAGAGAGTGCTTCAATTTACCCTGCCTTGGGATTGTCTCAGTGCTTTCTGATGAAGTTAACAAGTGCACTTGAGATCAGACTGAAAGGTGGATTTTGAGACACAGCTAGCCCACAGTCATGCATAGCTTCAACATCAGTTTCCGTGTCAGTCCCACCAAGAGAATCTTTGGTCTCTTGTCTTCCCACAGGAACCAAGTGCTTTGATCTGTGTGGTGCTGTCAACCCCTTATCACCCTCTGTTATGTGTTGGGTTTATAGGATCTTCAGGATAAGTTTTGCCTTTTGTTTACAGGACTTGTGCTGTGCTCAGCACAATCAGCCCTTATAGATGGTGCCTGTTTGTGCTATTGTAACACCTCGAGAGCCATAATTACATTGTAAAGGCTGATTGCAGCTCCTAATGATGAAGGTGAAGTAAATACAGCAGTAATCACTTTATATTTTTAAAAAATTCTTAAGATACGTGTTTTACTTGTTTTGAGGATAATGCACTTAGGACACTCGTAAAACATGGTTCATTTCTGCTTAATGAATGAAACTAACCCAACCTGATTCAGAAGAAAGAAGGTACAGCTAGAGTAGACTGTGGTACTCACTGACTTAACTTCTGTTTTCATGTTGCCTAATAAAGCTCCTGCCTAGACTTGCCACAGAACTCCTCTGTTTCTTATGCTTCAGTGAAGTTTTGAGGAATTTTTAAGATTGTTATCTGCTTAAGAGAATGTCTTCTTGGGAAAAGAAAGGGGATTTTTATTTGTTTGCTTCTGTGAATACAGTATCATTCATTTCTTCACGTTGAAATAAATTCTTAGTTTTCTTTAAAAACATGGCAACAAAGTAAAGATTATGCCTTTTGTGAACAAAACTCCAGAAGAAATTGTTATTGTTGATTATGGCTTTGATTGTCTGGAAAACATGTACTGAGTAGTGTTGTGGGTAATGAATGAAGTATTGGGGGGAAAAAAAAAAAAGCTTGTTGAGCTTTTACTGAAAGATTGTGAAAATTTTGCTAGTTTTGTTGCCTAAAAACCATTAGTTTTATTTAATTAATATCACTAGTGAATATAGAATATAACCAGTCTTTCTTCTATGTTGCTTAACTTTCTGGAAATTTCACTTGTATTTATATGGTGCTAAATTTACAGGACCCGACACAACTTAAAACCAATGTGAAGGCATGCTGAACCACAGCAAAAAGAGGAGACAACTGTTTGGGTGTTTTTCAGTGATATTTTTATTGCATTTGGTCTCACAATAGTAGAAGTAGACCAGTTAATAGGCTATATGTGCTGCATGTCATGCTTTGCAGACACCGTGAGGAACAAATATGCTTGTCTGATGTGTAACTGTTGTCAGTTTTCTTAGGCAAATGCTTAGCAAGTCTTAGACAAATAATTGATTGCACACTCTTCCTGTACACATCACACTCTGTACACTCCACATTAGAAGGTGTTTCAGGGATTCAACAGATCAAGAATTTTCCTTCCTACAGTAACCCGTATTTCCTGTGTCATGTACCTCAGTCTTGTGCAGATGCCTTGAATATACTTGGACATGTCAAATGATAAGAGAGATGTAGGAACTGGAACCCTTTTGAGGCCTACTTGTTGCTTAAAGGTGACCTAGGAGGGTAAGCTCCTCTTATACTCAATAATTTACAGTCAATGGGTCTTAGAGCATGCCCGGTTGCATCACAAAAAGCATGGCCAGCAGGTGAAGCGAGGTGATTCTGTACCTCTACTCCACTGTGGTGAGATCCCACCTGCAGTACTGTGTCCAGCTCTGGGGCCCTCAGCACAAGAAAGACATGGACTTGTCAGAGTGAATCCAGAAGCGGGCCACAGAAATGATCAAGGGAATGGAACACTGTCCCATGGGGAAAGGCTGAGAGAATTGTGATGTTCGGCCTTGAGAGTAAAAGGCTCTGGGGAGACCTTATTGCAGCCTTCTGCTACTTAAAGGGACCCTATAAGAAAGATGGAGAGAATCCTTTTAGTAGGGCCTGTTGTGATGGGACAAGGTGCAATGATTTTGAACTAAAAGAGGGTAGATTTAGACTAGACATAAACAAGAAAATTTTTACGATGAGGGTGGTGAAACACTGACACAAGTTGCCCAGATAAGTGATAGAAACCCCATCCATGGAAACTTTTAAGATCAGGCCGGACAGGGCTCTGAGCAATCTGATCTGGCTGAAGATGTCCCTGCTCACTGCAGGGAGATTGGACTAGATGACCTTTAAAGGTCCCTTCCAACCCAAAACATTCTATGAATCTATGATTCTATGATTCATCTGAACAGGCACTAGCCATGAACTTAATTTTCTAAGCACAACTGTCTAATGTTATTTGTGATAACCTAAGCTATCTGAGATGAATAAATGTTGCTGGTAGATATGGCACAATACCTACAGGGGTTATGTGCCCTTCCAGACCAGGAACCACAGTCTAGAATACTTCAGGACATCTGAAACTAGATGTCTGTATGTAGGTAACTGAATTGTATCTCCATATGTTAAGTAAATTTCTTCCTAGGATCCATTGGCTGTGTTAACTAGATAGTCACTGATAATGGGAACTTAGTTAAGTAAGGCACACCACTTCCATATGCCTATATTTAGGTGTTTCAACCTCAAACTGTATATTCTGGAAGTGTCTATTGCCTTCCATGAATGACTACCACTTATAGAATATCATTTTGATCACCTCATCTGATATGAGATTATTTACCCTTCGAAGCTACCTTTGACTGGTGAAAAGAGATCCTGACAACTGTCTTAAACGTAATTTTCTATAGCTAAATTTATAATGGAATTTATTTCAACCTGAGTGCCCGATTTTGCAGTATTCACAATTCCTCTGGAATGGTGTCATCTACTAGTGTTAGCACAGGAAGGAAAATGCCTTCTGACATCACCATTTTTACTGTCACTTGCCCCTCAATACCATATACAACAGCAGCTGGCAGTATTTCTTAAATAACATATGACACACAGCTGTGTGATTTGGAAAGGACTGTATCTTTTCTTTGCTACCCAGTGATTTATCACTGTTTTTGACCAGTTCTATACAACTATGTGCCTCCACTCTGAAGGGGTGGGTTTCCCTGTCCTCTGCATATGTGATTGAATAGCATCTTGACTGTGCCAACTACTTAAGTTGCTGCGTTTCTTTGTCTTGTTTCTGTTCTCCCCTGAAACAATGAATTCAATATTATTTGCACTCAAATTTTAGTTTCATTCTTGGATTGAATTCTGTAATCTCTGTGGAATCTCCAAATAGGATGGTTTATACTGTGTTTTTTTAAACAAAAAAAACCTCACACCAAAACAAAATAAACAAACCCTAACAAACAAACAAACGAACCAACCCAGGGAAAAAACCCAAAACATTATGCTTTAATTCAGGTCCTGCTATTCTAATTTGATATTTACTGTTTCTATTATTGCTTTTAAATACTCATCTAGTGAGAGATGCAGTTTTAGCAAGGAAAAAGTCTAAAGAAATGGTTGTTGAGATATTTTGCAAATATAAGACATTTTGAGGAAAGATTTTAAGAAAGTGAAAACTCTTGCTAGGGAGAGAATAGGTTCAGTTGTTGGTGAGCACCTGCAAACAAGGAAGGACCTAATAAGGAAGGATTTTACAGAATGCTTTGAAGAACAAGGGAAAGCAAAAGGTGAATCCATATGAATAAGAGAAGAAAGAAATCCAGAGCTGAACATCCTCTGGCATGTTCTTTATTACATCGTATGATGGCTTTTATGCTTTGAATGTATTGTGTTCCTGAATAATATTGGAAAAAACATGAGGATCCTTAGCATTTGTGGGAGAAAAAAGACCAATGCAAATATTCCTTAAGTAGAAATTGCTAAAGGTCTGCAAAGTGCAACATGCCTGTGCTCTGTTGCTCAAGCACAAGATCTGGTTCATATTTTTAGATGGACGAAGAGGAAAAGGAAATGTTATACTCTGCCTGTTGTGGAGAAAAGTTAATAATATTTAATTACCAGTATAATGTAGTCATTTAAATTAGAGGTTGTTCTAAATAGCTAACCTTAAGGGCTTCATTAGCAGCCCTGTTATGGTTCACAAAAAGGCATAACTTGGTTACACAGCATTTGACATTAAGACAAGCTGGAAGTGTAACATAAGGTAAAAAATGTTTGACACTTTATTAACACAGTTCAAGACTTGAACTCTTTTTTTTCTGCCTTGTTAATGGCATGGAGAAGGAAACTAGAAGTAGCCATTCCTGTAGCGTATTTGTGCTGAGCCCATGACTCACTCCACATAAACCTCAGATATTTAACTCAGGGACCTATGTCAGCAGCCTAGCCTTGGGTCCCTTTGTAGTCAATGGGAAGAGACAGACATCCCCAGACAGCAACTCAGGCTATCTAAGAACAAAATCATTTTTGTCACTACCTATATTAGTTACATTTGTTGCAGGGCGTACTTGAGATAACTAGATGCATTGTACAGGCTAAAAAGAAAATAGTTTAAGAAGAGTAGCATGTAATTTCTGGAAGGTAGGTAACAGTGGGCAAAAGCTAGTTTTTTAAAGTCTGGATATTCTGTTGTTTTGAGAACTGGAAAAGCCCCTTAAGGTGAAATAGATGAATCTCTTTACAGGAATGCTTTCTAATGTATTGTGTGATCTCTTCCCGTTCAGTTCTCACATGTTGCCTGACCTAGTCGAGAGATGGTGTCCCTGCCCATGACATGGAGGTTGGATTAAATGATCTCTAAGGTCCCTTCCAGCCTAGGCCATTCTATGATGATTCTATGATGATTTCTAAGCATCTGCCTTAGCAGGGAAGTTCAGAGACAAAGCAAGTTTCCCAAAAATACTTATTTATATTGTTTATACATAGTTACATATTTAGACTTGGAGGACTTAGACTCGCTCCAGGGTGGGAGGGGAAAAGCTTGAACAGCTTGTCTTCAAGGTCCCTTCCAACCCAAATCATTCTATGATTCTGTGATTCTGTACTAAAAGTCTGTCTTGCGTTGGGGACAGGGCCTCACTCATGCAGTCTGGACAGGTCATATCTGAGTTATAGACATAATCAGTCTCAGATCAGCTCTTCCTAAGCAGTTTAATCTTTCTGGACCTGTGCTACACACAGATTAAGAGCCAACAATTTGAACAGAAGTGTGCAATCCTCAGAGTTCACTGGACTAATGTAAAGAACTAATGTTCTCAAACCTGCTCTTCACTTCTCAATGAAATATAACTTCTCTTTGACCACCACTGTCAATATATCCTCCTTACAGAAGAGCTGGCAATGTGTCCTTGGAAGATAGGTTTATAGGACTCTTACTATTTGCACAGGTGGCACCTTCCTCCTGGCAAAATCAGGTGTTTGGGAGCCCCCATCATGGCATGCTGGGACTCTTTTCACCAATGTACAGAGATTAGGTGATGATTTCACCCGCTTCTTCATCATTATTTTCAAAACTGGAAATGTAGTGAATCTTGAAAAAAAGAGGAAAGTTTTATGTGTGACGAAAAAAATATTCTCTTTCATGGCATGTGGCCCTATTCTCAATACAAACATATTAGTTTGCAGATTACACCAAGTGAGAGAGATCAACTCAAGGCAGAGTTGCCTTTTATGAGACTGAGACAGGCTAGAGGAACAGGCTGACAGGACCCTAATGAAATCCCACAAGGACAAATTCAGAGTCCTGAACCTAGGAAGGAAGAAGCCTCTGTAGTGAGGCTGGGGACTGACTACTTAGCTGCAGTGCAGAAGAGGAGCTGAACGTATGTGCCCCTCCAGCTGAACAAGGGCCAAGAGCAAGGACAACTGTCAATAACCTGGGCTATATTAAAAGGAGCATAACTAGTGTGTTGAGGTGATTGCCCCACTGTAATCAGCACTCATTTGATCACATCTTGATAATGCATCCAGCTTTGGGTACCTTGAAAAAAAGATACATCAATAAATTGGATCAAGTTCAGTGGAAGGCCACTGAAGTGGTGGGAGGTGGAGCACCTGCCCTCTGAGGAGGCAGCAATGGAGCAGGGCCTGTTCATCCTGGAGCAGAGATGGCTTCAGGTGGAACCAACATCACCCTCCACTGCATGCAGGGATGTCATCGAGTATGTGGAGCCAGGCTCTTCACAGTAGTTCACAGTTGAAGGACTATAAGCAATGGGCATACACTGCAAGAAGAAAAGTTTGAACTGGATATAAAGAAAAAAACAACCAACAACTTTCCCCATGAGGGCAGTCAGGCAACGGAGATTTTCGAGATTTAAATGGGTTAAAGCCCTGAGCAACCCAGTCTGTCTCACAGGTTACCCTGGTTTGATCAGGAGGTTGGACAGAGACCTCCTGAGGTCCCTTCTAACCTGAATTATCTTATGACCTGATGACAGGATCTAAGGAGCCATTTGCATTGTAGCCAGTGTGCTTGGAAGTCTGTGAAGCTGTCATCAAGTGTACAGAGGATGAAAGCTATTTGCATCTCTCTTCTGCGGTATTAAGAAATCTGGCCATGTTAGTCTTTCTCTTACATGTATATGCTCTGACATTTCAGCTGAAAGCATAAGGGGAGAAACATTTTTGTATCATCTTCTTAACCCTTAACAGATTTAAGGATAAAGAAAACATATTGCTGTTATTGATAATATTGTAGCAGTACTCCAGGGTTATTTAACTTTATAATGAGTTTGAAATAACCAAACAATATATTTTTTCAAATTATTAAGGAAGGAAAAGGGTGGATCAATATAGAATTATTTATTACATCAGCAGATAGAATATGGAATCCAGTTTACAGACTTTTTTTTTTTCCCCAGGAATGAAACACAAATACTTATTATTAGAAGCAAAAGTAGTAAAAACAAACAAACAAACAATTAAACAATAGACTATTTAACAATTATATAAATTATTCTTCCTCTACCAATTTTTCAACAAGTGTGAGAACACCACCTCAAAACATTTAGGTGAAAATAATTTTCCTGCCATTCAAAAAAAAATAAATAAGCAAAGAATTGCCCTTCCCTTCTGCTTTCCTTCCTTCACAAATGCTATTAATGTAAATTGACCATGATCGTAACATTGCCAATATAAATATTCTGCCAATACAAACATAAATATTATTCTATCAGCCTCAAGTCTTTTGGCTTCTATCCTCCCTCAACCTCTGTGGCAAAGCTGAGTTATGTAACAGGTCCAGCCAGTTCAGTACTTCAGAAACAGGAAAACATTTCCCTACAGCAGTATTGAGATTTAGCTGCCATCAAATCTTCTTTTCAAAACAGGAGGTGAGTTTTTGCCTTTGTTAGCTGTCAGGGTTAGAGAATTAAGGGGTTTATGTATCAGATCCCTTGTTGGAATTTCTAAAATTCTCCACAGAAAAAAAATGCCTGGATTATCTTTGAAATTCTGAAATGAAGCACTAAAGGAGCTCACAGTTAAAACTAGAGAGCTGCTGCTTTTTCCCTGCACAATTGCCATGTAGTTTAGTTGACATAGTTTGGTTACCAAGTATGGATTGTTTTGGCTGCCCTCCTCTCTGCCTCTTGCTGAAATGTTTGGATGCTGAAGAAATCACAGTTTTGTTGTGTTGATGGAGGCTGGAGTTGGGAGCACCACAGCTTCTGTCAGGGTTGGAGCTCGAGTAGGCATCAATAAGTAATAGAGAGGAGAGAGGATCTCACCATCATCACCTCCGCAAAAGGGTATTTCAGGAATAAGTTTGAGAAAAGTGTTTGGTAAGGAATAGGTTTTGCTTCCCTGAATACAGTGTTTGATGGTTTTAGCATGAGGCCTTTACAGCTGCAGACTGAATATTGTGGAGAAATAGATACTGAACATGGGCCAAGCTCAGGAGGCTGTGGGTGAATGCAGAAATCCTCCAGCTAGTTGATTTCTTTAGAGCCTGTACACTATATGTACGTGCAGGGGATGGGAAAGGTACAAGTGCAATCTACATTTTAATTGCATGTCACATAAGAACTTCAGGTTTTCTGTAGGATTCCTTGGGATTTTCTCCTCTGTATTCACTTATCTCTCACTATACAATGAGTTTCTTTATTCTTAATTATAACATATGTCTGATTCCCAAATAAAGCTCAGTTTAGGAAATCATGAATATTAGGAAATTATGCATATGATCAGGATACATCTGCTTAACACTACAGAAGAGTGCAGAAGAAGCAGAAGAAAATATTCCTTCAGAGTACCAGTGAGCTATCTTTCACAAGAATTAAAGATCAGTTCTTTCTCAGAAACATACACTTTCTTATTTGCTGGAGCATGTGTGTCACGCAGGCAGTGGCTATGGAGTGTATTTCTCTGTCAGTGAACAAATTGTCTGTGATTTGTCAAGGAAAAATGTAGCCTCAAACCCTCAGGGACTGAAACACAATCTTTGCTTGTATCATTTCATATATGCCCCTTCCACCTCTGCGTTTTTCCAAGTGGTCATTTTAAAATAAAATATAACTCCCTACCTGAAACTAAAAGCCAATGTGTTCTACTCCATCTCCATAAGAAATTGCTATGGAAGCTGGGCAAACAAACACATCTCTTGAGTTACCCAGTTTCTAGGAGAATGCAATGAATTTTAGAAACACCAGTCTAACAGAGAAACGCATGACATAAACTGGTAAAATATTGTGCAAGGAATTGATCTTTGAGACATTGTCCATATTGCTACATGAAAGCAGACTATAGCTTGACCCTAAGACCAAGTGATACTAAGGCATTTGCATGCAAACAGGCTACAGCAAGTTGCAGATTTACCTTTTATAAAGCTGGCTGGAGAGGTCAAAACTGGAACCAGGCAAGAGTACATGGGTAGTGAGGATGACTGGAGTTCAGTGCTCAAACATAGTCACTGATTTCTTCAGTGTAGGTATAGCCTGAACATCCCAAAAAGTGACGCATATGAAATACTCAAGTAAAACAGACTCTTTGTTGATTCCTTCATCCCTCTGGTTCTTCACCATGAAGAAAAGCAGCAGTGTTCAGACAACTTTCTGTACAAGAAAAGGGAGAGTAGGTCAAGGTTTTCTTTTGAGATACTGAGCTCAAATGTTTCGCCACAAATCACAGAGCTTCAGAAGAGCAAAGAACTACCTAAGGGCTTTCATTATTTCTGCAGGCTGGCAGTTGCTGGGTGCACAGAATTACGCTAACAACTGTTGTATCTTCCTATTATGGGAAAGCACAGTATTTCTTAGGTATGTTCACAAGAAAAGGTCATTTTCTTCAATGACAATCTGTTCTTAAGTGTAAAGAAGATTTTGGAGAGCAAGGCTTTTGAGTAAGCAATTATACTCCCTGCAATTCTTTCCAGGATTCATATTCTGTGTTTAAACTGCAGAAGCTGCACATGATGGCTGTCAACTGGCCATTCCAGAGCAGTACCTCTGAACACCTTTAAGGCAAAACTGTGAAGAAAGGTGAATTGTACAGATAATGAAAAAATTGAAAGATATTATCTCTGAAAGCCAGAGGGAAGATTCATGAAGGCCACACTCAACTGATGTAATTGACGCGTCTGCTATGGACTCCCGTGCATTTCTCCTGCAAATGGTCTCAGAAGAATGCTCACTAAATGCCACTGCCAAAGATCTGTCATTTTGGCTTAGTCTTTATGCAGGAACTGGGTGATTAATTTGATTTCTCAGCCTTTAACATTCTCAGATAAACACACAGTCAAGTTAAGAGAAACTTAAAGATGAAAAACAGTAAAGTATTTTAAGAGAAAGGAAAGCACATTGACTGACTATGCATTCTGTTCTGAAGTATTAATGAAACTACAAAGCCACACCTCCCTGCAACATGTTAGTAGAGAACTTTCAAGAGAAAGAGATGCAGTTTATTGCTTTTTTTTTTAGTTTGAATGTCTTTGTAGTCAGTCTGTTGCTTTTCTTTTTGCCTCATCCCTGTAATTCTGTATTCAGTCAGCCTTGAGATGAGAGTTACACTTTCCAAAAACTGGATTCACACTGATTTTGGGGAACTTTAATATCTTCGGTTCCACACAAGCTTCACATAATAAACAGTCCCCTCTAAAGAAAGTGGAAAACCGTGGAGTTCAGCATGACTTTGCTGTTGGCTCTCTTATCACTTGACTAGAGCAGCATAAGCTTGAAGAACAGTTGTGCTCATATCCATTTTTCACATCAGGATGCAGGATGGCACCTCATAAAGCTAAGCAGACAGAGTGAAACTAGAATTTGCCTGGTGCTAATGAAAAGTGATTACCATTGTTTTTACAGCTATAATAAAATAATGTGACAAAATAGCACTGCTCCAAGAAGGCTTCTCTTCACTGAAACAGGCAAAGAGCATGAAAATGGAGAAAAGTAAGAAGAAAAATTCTGTAGTCAGATTTCTTGCAAACAGCTCAATACCCTACTCAAATCTGAAAAGACATTCAAAAAGGGGAAATGGAGCTAAGAAAGTCTCTACTTTGTGTTGGCTTCTGCAAAAAACTACACAGACGAGGATCATCTCCAGTGATACCAGTAGAAATTCTCTGATGAGCAAGCAATGCCCAGAGGAGGAGTATAGCTTTTCTAGTCACTTCCATACCCTTCGCTCACTCAGAGCTTTTCCCAGCTAATTTTTCTCCAATTTAACTCACACTGTGTTCTGTGCTTCAGCTGCTTTCAACAGATTTGCAGCTCCCTCATGAATCTTGAAAGGTTGGTTTATGAATTTGTAACTCTTCTGGCAACATGGCAGCTACAGCAGTAGATAAAGCAGTACAATGAGCAGGGTGTGAGGGAGTTATTGATTCTGTCATATAGCGGAATTGTAACTACCTTAAATCTTAACCCCTTCTGGCTGACCGGTTAATACTTAAAAGCCATACCAATACAGGGTACAAAATCAGCTTGGACATCAGAAACACACTACTGGTAATTGCTCACTGATCCAGAGGTGCGGGATTTTTCTTAATACAGCCTCTGGGGTTGACCAAAGGCTATTCTTTATATAATTGGCTATTTGTTTCCAAATCAGGTTGAGTTGATAGCATGATCATAGAATCACAGAATGTTTTGGGATGGATGATTTACATTAACTGCATGCTATGAACAGTGCATGTAATTTCTACGTGTGTTAATGTGTGAAGTTGTGTAGAATATATATTGATTTTGGTCTCCTGAAATGAACTTAGACTTTTGAAATTATGAAGAAAAATGTTTATAGTCTCAATTTATTCAGTGTTAGAATGAATACTGGGAGAATGATCAGCAACTCTTTCTATTCTCTTATCAGTTAATTTGTTTTGGAGAAACTATTAGTGCACACAGAAAACTTGGTGTCAGAGGTATCTGAAGACTGCTTTGGAAACAATAGGGTTGAAATGACAGAGACCTACACAAATATTTTGACTGTTATGTCTTTTTCCCTACAAATGAACCACAGATTATTACAGCACAAGTGTTTAGAACAGTTGGAGTGTTTTTTTGTATTGTTTGGTAATAATAAGGTTCAATGATATTAGAAAGACAGACTCTGTCTCTTTTCAAAGGGAATAACTAGTGGTGAAAAAGATCTTAGTAATACCTTGTATTCCTAGAAAAGTAGTTCAAACCTAAATAAGTAAATTAAAACCTGTAAAGACAATTACTAGGGATCTTACTAAGAATTTTGTTGCCCCAGAAAACCCTGCTTGGCTTAATGCCGTAAGTTTGCGGGATCATAAAAAATACATAGGTGAAAGATATCTCTCAAGATCACCTGCTCCAACCTCCTGGTCAAAACCAGACTAACACTGAAGATAAATCAGATTACTAAGAAACTTGTCCAGCCAAGGATGGAGATTCTGCATCCTTCCTGGACAAGTTATGCATTTAACTACTCTTATAGAGAATAGTATTGTCCTCAGATTGAAGTAGAGTTTCACTTGATGCATCCTGATCCTTCTGTTGTCCTCCTGAGAAAAGCCTGCTTTGAACATAACCTTCTTTTAATTTTTTTTTATAGACAGCAAATAGATTTCCACCACAATTCTTCTCTTTTTGAGGCTGAGAACACCCAACTCCCATCTTGTGTCCCTGTCCATCACAGGAGCCAGCTCCATAACGTCTTGGAAGTGACTTGTTGGGCTCACTGCAGTTTGCTCATGTCTCTGTTGTAGGAAAGGACCCGAAACAGGACACAGAACTGCACACCTAGTCTATCAAATGCCAAAGAGAGGGGAATTATCACTGTCCTTGACATGCTTTAGCTATACTTTAGCTATACCTATACTTTAGCTATACTTTAGCTACTGCAGCTCAGGCTATACTTTTGCACTACATGGGACCAGTCATATTGAGGTTGTTGTTTACCAGTGTCCCCAGTTATTTTCTGCAGAGCTGCTCCCTAGACAGTGAATCTCAGCCTGTACTACTACACAGAGTAATTCTGTCTCAAGTCTAGGATTTCATATATAAATGTCAGTCTTATTTTTTGTTTGCTACTCATAGAAATACACCGGTTAGGTGTGTAGACACAGGGATCCAATACAACAGAAACAAGTTCCTGTTGTATTATCTCTGCAGATACTTACAGGCGTCCTTTAATTGTTTTTCCTTAGAAAAATGTTTTGAATAGTGGTGAGTCTTACACCTGACCAAAATGGAAATGATAAGTATTATACCAGCATTGCAATTCTGAAGTTTGGAGCTCTTTTACACTCCCGTCCCAAAGCCCAGCAATTGATTCTCTTTTCTTTACCACTGGGAAGTCTTAACAAGGCGAGTCATCCAAGGAGAGTTCCTAAGAACTGCACTCTAGTTTCTGTTGCCATTGCCTCTTCTAAGCAATTAATCAGGATCACTGCATTTATAGATAAGTCTTGACTCAATAGGTATTTAATAGTTTTCTCTGTGCTGAGTCATTTTACTAAGAAGGAGCAATGAATCAAATGAAGAACTTCAGCTTATGTTGAAGCAGCAAAAGGGAAAATGTTAAAATTAGAACCTGCAATGTCATTGGTCATATAATTATGTTCATTAATCCTTTTAATGAAGCATTTCAGTCTTCACTTTTATGTTTTCATTTTATTTTCATCTTCATATTTGAAGGTAAACAATAGGATAACTATGAAAAAACCTCACCAACTTAGCATTGTATTCTGTTCTTGGCGAGAGCATTGTGAACTCTGAGTGTGATGAAAGCATCTATGCTGTAAGTTTGTTTTGCTGTAGGGACATGATCTGAAGCAGGTTGCCCTAATGACAATGGTGTGCTCTGGTACTCTGACCCCAAGTGAGCTGGATGGTTCTCTTAATGACATGACTGCAGACAGAGCGAAGCAGAAGTTGACCTGCCAGTTTGGGTCCAGCAAGAATCATGATTATAATGATAGCCTCCTCCAGCTGGCACTAGATGTAGATGGGAGGGACGTGAGAAGATTCACAGTAATTGGCACAGGAATCAGGGCTTCTGGCCCGAGGCAGAAAACAGACGGTGTAACTGTAACCAAAGGAGTCTAGAACGTGGTCTCTAGCTTTTAGAAAGGAAAATATAGTGCTGATCCAGTCAATAACATTAAAGCATTTAAATTGCAATTAAATGTTATTTGTTTTAACAAGCCAGTCTTCACAGAGTAAGTGCCAAAATCCACAAATATAATCTCTAGAGGAAGATATAGAGAAGAATAAGCAGTGATGTCTCTAGAGGGAGAAACAGTCTACTGAATTTAGGAGTCTGCTTAATGAGGTTGGGACTTAAATCTGTCATTAGTGCCAAATGAATGTATTTTTCACAATCAGTAGATAGAGAATTGTGACATCTAAATTTGAAGTTAAAATAACTAGGAGAGCTTGGGTTTTCATTAAATATCTGGGAAAATATGTAAAATATGAAAAGTAAAATGTTCTAAAGAAAGAAAAAGTAATTGGGCTTTATTCTTGTTCCGCTGGAGCACGGTCATCGGAAAATGCCTGTGATAAAGCAGCAGATTTCAGAACAGGCTGCCCAGAGAGGTTGTGGAGTCTCCTTCTCTGGAGACATTCAAGACCTGCCTGGACACGTTCCTGTGTGGCATAGTCTAGGCATTCCTGCTCTGGCAGGGGGATTGGACTTGATGATCTTTCGAGGTCCCTTCCAATCCCTAACATTCTATGATTCTATGATTCTATGATTAACATTTCCTACCAGCTTGGCTGTAATGGCAGTACTAAACAGCTCAGCAGAGAATGTGGCTTGTCCTGGTTTGAGCTAAACAGAACCAACTCTGTTCAGTGATTCTGCTTTCCAGCTAAGTCCCTTCTAAAGCACTGTATTCTCTGAAGTTAACAGCATGTTTTTGTAGACAGTATCTGCTGCTAGAAGTGATTTCTATTGTTGCTACCAAGGATAGATATGTAAAAAAGCTCTTGCTTATACTTGCTCCTATAGTGACAAGGATCACTGCTGGAGCTTGTGCGCCACACTGAGAGTGCCAGGAATTAAGAGGGGTCACAGGAAGTAAAAGGCTGCACCTCGAGGTGGAGAGAGGACAGGTGACCAACTAGAGTATTGCATTCCATAGAAGTCATAATCAGTATAAAGCTGAGGGACTACAGAGGTTAAGTCTGCTTCTTCAATGGCCGGCGTCTGAGGAGGACTCCATACAATCTTCTGCCTTTTGATCCTGATCTTGACCCAGCTCTTATATCCAGCTCTCCTCTCCCACTGAGCTTGGGATTTCCCCGGTGCCTGCCTGCTCTGCAGCATCAGTGGGGATTGCTGTTAGGGGCAGGAAGTTGGGCTTGATGTCAGTTTTGCATATATTTCATTATTTCCTTATTAGTATTATTAATGTTGTATTAAAGCTGTTTTAGTTTTTCAGTCTGTAAATCTCTCTGCCTTATTCCATTTCTCTTCCCATTGGGGAAGGGGAGGGATTAGAGAGCATCTGTCTGCGTTTAGTAGCCAACCCAGCCCTAACGATCGTGATCATAGAATGATAGAATGGCCTGGGCTGGAAGGGACCTTAGAGATCATTTTAATCCAACCTCCTTGTCATGGGCAGGGACACCTCTCAACTAGATCATGGAACACATGAGGACCAAACAGGAATCAAACCCGTGACCTTTGACGTTACAGCACCACACTCAACCGAGTGAGCTAAACCGGCCCTCAAGTTAGGAGAAAGCCTATGATAATGATTTTTTTTTTCTGCCTCCCCCCCAAGAGAACTTTAACATTTATCCATTAGAAAATGGTGGCAGGGATAGATCTTTGTGTTACAACATAACTCACTTGTAGAGAAGTCAAAAAAGAAATCACTTTCCTTTTACAACTTTCATTTCCATATGACAAATCACATTATTTTTTCTATGTGACATATACTAAAACTGATTCCAGAATGAGAATTTAATTTGGACCTCAGATTGTTTTGTAAGTGTAAAAATGAGCACTTTATTACAAGTGGTATCTTTGAGTATTTCTTATTACAGTGAAATAAGTACTTAAAGGAAATGCTGTGCTACAGTAAAGAACTAACTCGAGTTATTCTGTTGATATATTCTTTATAAAGATATTTTTTATAAAAGTAATATTTCTGTAGAGACAATATATACTTAATAGTATAACTTGTGTTATTTCTTCATCTTTTCTGTTGAATGAAGGGTATGTATTATAGCAAAATTAAAGATCAGATTTAATCAGCAGTGAAAATGAAATTCTGGGCTCTGTATATGCTTGGATATCACTAGAATCAGGCTCTGCTATTATTTATACCACATTATTTTTGCTGGCACTGTGAATAATTTGATTTTCACCAGTCTCAGGGAAGAGCCAATTCCCAGCACGACAACTAAAAGAATGAATACCAAAACATTTTCAGATGGGCAGACTCTATGAAGGAGCTAAAGATGTGCAACCAGGAATAATCACTATAGCAAAATCCCTTGCATAATTACAAACTGCTGGAAGCTGTTGGAAGCCATTGTAATGTGAAAATATAAACTTGCTGATTGCTAATTATATAGAGACAATGTCAAAGTCAAATAACATACAACATAATACTGACAGTACAAAAGATACTTTGAATACCTCGAAATGTAGTATCTCCAATTAAGGAAGAAAAATATAGTACAGTAAAAATATTTTGGCATAGGCAATGCAGAACTGGCAAATTAATTTCACAGAGTATTTCTGTTTCTGCTAGATGTAAAATATTTGTGTGAAATACTTTAAAAGAAAAATTTTTTTAGCTCCCAGTTCAGCAGAGGACTTATATGCTACTTAACTTAGCTTTCTGATGTGATCATCCTAGGTTCAATGTGACCTATTCATATAGGAAGTGTCTTACGACTCGGAGCATCTCTTTTTTTCCATCTACTACTGTTCGTTTCTAACAGGAGAGTTTGTAATAGTTAGAATATAAATCTCATTTCAACAGAGAATATTGCCATGAAGACTTTTTTTTTTTTTTTTTTTTTTTTTCCCTGTAGAGAAGTAGAGAAAGGCTTTGTGGTGGATACATGAAAAATGTGTAATAACAATTCAGGATCAGTAATAAAAGGTATTAATCACAGATAAACTTACTTGAGCTATATAACTATATGTGACCCATGGATAATGTCTCTGAGACAGCTTATACAGGCAGTATTTACACTGTGGGTCCCAGGAAGACTTCCCTACTCCCAGTTCCTGTATATCCTCACATACTTACTACACCAGAAGACAAGGTGTGGGAGCACACCATCTTCTCATTTCCTCTGAAGGAAACAGACCCACAGGATAAGAAGGCAGATTCAGTGTTCAGTAACAAGCTCCCCTTCTCTGGGCAGCTGAGGAACAAGACTGTTAGGTTCATCACTGAGTCCACTTTTTTTTTTCATCTGGGTACTCCAACTGTTCTCCATTCAAGAACTTCCTTCCTTTTTCAGCTTATGTAATAAATGTAGGTATCACTGCGGAACAAATTTCACAGCATATGATAACAATCAACCACAAAAATGGAGCAAGTACTCAAATTTGTGAAAAATAATTTGGACGTTTTTAGTAAAGCTGTACAATTCCTTGATAAATGGATCAGAAAAGCATAATTATAAAAGGAGTGTCAGCATGAGATTTAGGGTAATTTTCCAACTGTCTGAAGAAGACACTTTGTAGTGGTTCATAGTGTGTGTTATATAGCCAGGGGAACTTAGAGCCATGATGAAAAGGCTGCACAGAAGAGACAGATATTTTTGCTGCTTTAGGCCATTGTTAAGTAACCTTGCCGACAGTGTTGTTAGATAAAAACAACATAATGAAACTGGATATCTAGACCTCTAGGAAATGTAGTCTATCATCTGTAGACACTGTGTTGTGATTTCTGTTATAGACCTTTGCCTGCGGTACTAGAACTGCTTCCCTATGCATGTAGCCCTTAAAATGCTGACATTGTATTTTATATGCTTCCTCCATGCTACAATGTTAGTTGCTTCTTACCTGTTTTATGTCAAATTATATAAAGTACATTATCAATGGTGCTCCTCCTAACTTTAGCCACATGAAATGTATAGTCTATGTTAGTTTTTTCCTAAAGTCAAAGGATACAACCAATGCTAAACTGTCCTGTCACACTCTTAATTTGAAGAAAAATGGAATCATAGAATCATTAGGTTGGAAAAGACCTTTGAGATCGTCATGGTTAACCATCAATGAAGTGATGTCAGGCCCACTACTAATAGGAGAGTTGATTTCTTTAAAAATTTAAACTTAAAAAAATTGGCTTTTCAGTGTCTGGGCTTTGAATATTTTCTGCATTTGCAGAAAAAAAAATCCTGTGTCTTAGAAGACAATCCTTGTGTTTAACACGTTGTGTCTTAGCAATACAGTCACAAGACAGCAAAATCTAATATGGGTATTAGGAGACAAGAAAAAATTTTTCAAACCTGGCCAGAAATGCCTTTTGTATTAACATCAAAAGTTTTGCATATTAATTATTTTAAAAAAGTAGAACTAAGTAGCTACTGCCCACCCAGTATGGAGCCTCCTCCAGATGGTGCAGTCAGGAAGCATCTCCTCATGGTATGAAGTATCTCTGCATCAGTTCTGGTCTACTCAGTCCCAGAGCAGCCCAATATTTGCTGGACACTGGAAAATTAACTCCTTTTACTTCATTTTCTCTACATTATAGCAAGTGAAATTCATTCCTTTATATCCAGGCTTGGCAAGAATTAAGCCCGCTACATCTACCACCAGACTTTGCTACCCACTGGAAGTTGTTCCTTCACTGGGGTCCCATACAATGGGAGTAACCCAAACATGTTGAGAAAGGGAACACAGCAAAGATTTATGAACTGATTACTTTCAGGTGAGAGGACATGTAATGGGAAGATATTATGAACAAGGGGCAACTAGCATGGATCTGGCACACTCCAGGGCAAAAAAAGGAAAATACTTTACTCGGCAATTAGTCCGTGACTCAGTTATACTTTTTCACTAGTCAAGCAAATTGCTGTACCTATGCAAACAAATTGAGATGAAAAAATCTGTAGGGAGACCCCTGTTAAAAACTTGTTGAAAACACAACATTGAAATCATCTGCTCTGACTGCATG
This sequence comes from Trogon surrucura, assembly GCA_020746105.1. Lineage (NCBI taxonomy): Eukaryota > Metazoa > Chordata > Aves > Trogoniformes > Trogonidae > Trogon > Trogon surrucura. The sequence continues at coordinate 28,504,470 of CM036617.1, read as the reverse complement.
CAGTAGTATTCCAGATATTTGTATCTTGAAACAAGCACCATGAAACCTTGGGAATGCATTTTTCCTAATGGAAGAGAACACTCTGTTACTCTAAGGCTATTTTCAAGATAGTTATGGTATGAGTAACTTTTCTTGTCTTTCACAACAGTCAGAGGTGGCTTCAGTGATAGTATCTGGTAGGCAAATATGCCTCTGCTCAGGACACCGGTGTTTCATTAACATACACCAGGTTGAATATGGCTTGAGTTAACATTTCTGACAAGATCCAGACATACATAAAAAGAAGCATGCTGACTCTCATTTCACTCCAAACTAAACAGCATTTTCTACCAGTAGTAATCCCAGCAATTTCACAAACTATTTGAGAAAGTTACCTATTACTCATCCCGACAGGAACTTGGCTCCTGTGGTTATAAGTATTATCAAAATAATGTAAGATCTCAAATAAGGTGCATTTGATCCAAATCTGAAATTATTTGGTGTAAATTAACAATTTTATTATTTAATAAGAAAAAAAAGAAGATTCTGCATACCTTTATATTAAATCTTCAGCTAGTGATTTAATCCAATGTATGTATATATGCATGTGTGTAACTGCATTCGGTTAGTGTGGCGAATGTTTTGGTAGTGGGGTGGAATACAGTGGCTTCTGTAAGAAGCTGCTAGAACCTTCCCCCATGTTCAGCAGTACCAATGTCAGCCAGCTCCAAGGTGGACCCACAGCTGGCCAAGGCCAACATCATCAGCAACAGTGGTAGCACCTCTGGGATAACACATTTAAGAAGGGGGGAAAAAATGAGCAGTTGCTGCCAGAGAGAAGACTGAGAAGATGTGAAACAACTCTGCAGACACTACAGCCAATAAAAAAGGAGGAGGAGGAGGTTATTCAGGCACTGGAGCAGAGATTCCCCTGTAGCCCATGGTAATGAACACCATGGTGAGGCAGAATGTCTCTCTGCAGCCCATAGGAGTCCACAGTGGAGCAGATATCCACCTGCAGCCCATGGAGCACCCCATGCCAGAGCAAGTGGACGTGCCTGAAGAGGCTGTGACCCCATGCAAAGCCCACGCTGGCACAGGCTCCTGGCAGGACTTGTGGACTCATGAAGAATGGAGCCTACAAAGGAACAGGTTTTCTGCCAGGACCTGTGACCCCATGAGGGACCCACACTGGAGTGGTATGTTCCTGAAGGACTGCACCCTGTCAAAGTGACTGACATGAGGAACTGCAGCCTCTGAGAAGGACTCACATTGGAGAAATTAATGGAGAACTGTCTCCCGTGAGAGAGACCCCACACTGGAGCAGAGGAAGAGTGTGAGGAGTCTTCCCTTGAGGAAGAAGAAGCAGTAGACACAACATCTAGTGAACTGACCACAACTCTCATTCCCTGTCCCCCAGCAATGCTCAGGGGAAGGAGGGAGAGAAATCAGGAGTGAAGTTAAGCCCAGGGAGAAGGAAAGAGTTGGGGGAAGGTGTTCTTAAGATTTGTTTTTTAGATTCTTCTCTTATTTGATTGATATTGAACTAATTTCCCTAAGCTCTGAGTCTGTTTTTCCCATGAGAGTCATTGTTGAGCAATCTCCCTCTCCTTGTCTTGACCCATGAACCTTACATTATATTTTCTTTCCCTTGTCCAGTTGAGAAGATGAAGGGATAAAGTGACTTGTTGGACGTCTGGCACCTAGCCAAGGTCAACCCAAAACAATAACACAAGGAAAATGCTTCTTTTATCTCCTTTTTTAAAAAAAAAAACCACAAAAAAAAACAACAAAATGCAACAATTCTGTCTCTCTTTCATGCACATGTTACCTCTCTGCTATATCTCTTATGTCAAGTCTAGTATGCTGTAGCTCTATGTCCTCTTTGTAGAAGAAAGCATTATAGAAATTAAGAACTAGTGATCACATAAAACTATGACATAAAACCCTGAAATATGCATAAAGCTTCTTTGAAAAGCTATCTGGAAAATACTAAATACTTACTGAGTTGGGGATTTTTCTGGATGAAATTCAATTTTAAGGATCATGTATTAAGAAGTGAAATCCCACCAGGGAGAACTGACAGACCATACAATGTTTTACAAAATAGGAATATATCCTGACAAGGATTAGTTAAAACACTTAGTTCGTATTTTCAAGCATTATGCAATGTATCTGTAAGAGTTTTGTCAGTATAAAGGCATGTAAGCCTGATTTTTAGAGAATTAACAGGGAACATACTGTGGATAGTTTGTTCATGGGTGTGGAATTCAGTTTCACTGTTTACAGATCTTTGTCATGCTTTCCATTTTCGTAGTGACTTCTACATCATGTTCTGTGACTTTTCCACAGATCTTGCTAGTTGGATGATTGAAGCATTTGTTAACATTTTTCTGTTTGAAATCAGCCTTTGAGGTACATGTGTTTTACAATCTTTTGGTTCCTTGTGTACTCAACTGAGAGAAAATTCAAATTTATTGTGAAAAGTGGACTTTGATGGCTTTGTACTACACTTTTTGCACTAAAGGAGGGCCAGGCTGACCCAGCCCTGTCTTTCTAGTATTATCAGTATGACTGGGCTAGCACAGGCTGTGAGTTTTACTTTTTTAAAATCTCTGTGCAAAAGTTACTTATCATAACATACATGGGATGGAAATTACAGAGGTAACAAGGAACTAACCATCTTCCTTTCTCCTTCTCTCTGTAGTTTGTTGCTCAGCCCAACTGCCAGCAGCTGCTCGCGTCTCGCTGGTACGATGAGTTCCCCGGATGGAGGAGGCGACACTGGGCTGTGAAGATGTTGACATGTGTTGTGATAGGACTCCTTTTCCCAGTCTTCTCTGTGTGCTACCTGATAGCTCCCAAAAGCCCGTTGGGGCTGTTCATCAGAAAGCCATTTATCAAATTTATCTGCCATACTGCATCCTACTTGACTTTTCTGTTCCTGCTGTTGCTTGCCTCTCAGCACATTGACAGGTCAGACCTGAGCATGCAGGGACCGCCACCAACCATCGTCGAGTGGATGATATTACCGTGGGTCCTGGGTAAATGTATTACTAAAGAAAATATGGTGAAAAGTGTTTTGATCCCTGTGGTTTTGCCAAGTATTCCCGAGGCAGGAAGATACAGTAAAGAGTTCTGTCATGAATTATTGGCTTAGCAAAAAAGCAAATGGTCCATCTCCTCCAATACCTAGCAAGAGTAGTAAAAAATTTGTGAAGTGTTTAAAAATCCAGAGTGTCACCACCTGTTATATTACAAAAACCCAAAAGATCTTGAAGATTCCTCCCTGTGATTAAGCAGTACCCTGAAAAATACATATTGGGATTCTTTTTGATAGTTATTTTTTCCAGGCCAGGAATTTTTTCTGATTCTTTTAAGTGTCTATTTTTAAAAATTTGTTAGTCTTCTTTTCAAAAAGGATCTCTTTCCCATGATAATTATTTCTCATGCATTAGAATGAAGCACAGTGTAATTTCTGGAGTATTATCACTAACCATATTTACCTGAAGTATGCTTCTTTCTAATATGCCAGACCCACCTATTGCAAATTTTACTGACCAGCAATTTCAAGTGAGTATTTTCATTAAAATGTGCATGCAGAGTATTTTTTCGGTGCAAAACCATTGATGATAACTTGCCACTCAACTTCACAAAAAAATATTTTACATCAGAAGGAATAAGAAAATCCTCTAGCATTTTTTTAAATGTGGGAAAAGACTACCACTCTGTCCTGATAGTTTAAAATAAAAAAATTCGGTGGAGATTTTTGGTATTTTTGGAAACCTACTTTGTGTGGGCTATGCTGGCTTTAGATGTCTTCCTGTGTGATTGTTCAATCCTATCGGATTGGAATATTCTAGTTCCTCCCTACCTTTTTGTGTCTACCCTGATAGATGATATCTCTCCTGGTGTGCCAGGGTCTCTTCCCTGTTTCATGTTTTAGGAACTAATGACCAAATATATGTGAAGTTTACTGAAATGAAATTGTAGAAGGAGGGACTTAGTAGCCTTAACTGCAAGAATTTAAGTCTGATATCTTCATCTAAAGTGTTGTCACATAGACAAGTTCACACACATTTTTTTCTGTAATGTTTGAAGGGATTTTGATACTGTTACCTTTCCCAGAGCTTCCCATTAAGTTGCTGTTTCTCTTCACTTCTGCAACTTTTCCTAAACTCCTGGGGTTTTTTTAGAGCAACCAAACTTACAAAGCTTGTGGCATCATTGATCATATATAATTTACATGCAGTGTTGAATTTGTAATGCGCTAATTGGCAGTGCCTGATATTCCAGAAACAAATGAGTCAGTGGCTTTTCCTCTACATGTTCCTTGGTAGAGAACACTGTGGAAAGCAGGAGGCAGAGCTACATGTGTCTTTCACTTCTGAAAACAAGCATGCACAACTGAAAACCCTGTGTACACTTACTTCTTAGGAACCTCTCAGAAGAGGTTCCTTCCACAGATGAACTGTTTTCTGAGATGTCACCCATGGTACCATAACGTAAAGCAGTCCTCACCGCCAGCCTTCAGTGTAAGGCGTGTTGTCCTTCACTGAGTACATGTTGAAACTAACATTCAAAAAGGCAATATCAAGCATTATTGCAATTGAATTAATTAATCTGACATTGCATAGAACGATATTTCCTATGGACAAGTCAGACTAAATTCAGTGTGCAAGATTCACATTTAAATATTGAAAGTCCTCCAGTAAGTTTTCCCGGTTTTGTACATTCAAGAAATAAGAAATCAATGTGACAGTCATTAGTTTCCTTCGAAATAAATGCTACAATGCTGAGAAGGAGGAGGAGGCTCTTCTGTCCTGCCCCACGCCCAGAGGATGTATTAGTAGCTTTTCTGTCCAGCCTTCCAAATTAGCAGGTGATCAATATCTGTCCGGCTTTCACAGTATCCTGAGGATGAAGACTAATAAGAAAAAATGCATAGCTGACACATAGACCCTGACACACGAAAGTCGGTTTTATCACTAACCTACCTTTTCGAAGAAAGAAATTAGAGCCTTGAGAAAAAGGCACATTAGTTTCAGTTAAAGGCAGTTCTAAAATTTTGATGTCTTAACTCCTCTCCAGAAAACATGCAGTGGGAAGAGCAAGAACCTCCGTTGCCCTCAACCTCTGACACTGTTGTTTGCTTAGGAAAGGGTTTAAGTAACTCAGCATCCCAAAGCACTTGTTTGAAGAAGACGTTAACCCTGAGAATTATGATTATCAAGATGACTATCATTTCTAAAAGCAGCATTAATATTTGCAGTATAGACTCATATGGCTGGATTATGCCAGTACTGCCTGTTCTGAATAAGCCCTTCCTCTGCAAGCAGTACAGGTCAAGTCAAGGGAACTGCTTGCATAAACAAATACTCATGAGCATGAATAAAGATCAATAGTCAGATACCATGTGCTCAAATAGCTTGTGGTTAATCTAGACTGTAATGTTCAGAGAAACTGTGCCTTCCAAAATCTTGCATCTAAACCAATGTATTTTACACATGTCTAGAGGTTCCTAACTAATGTTTTCCTGTAGATCCAGCTTCATATTTGCTGGGTTTAGTTTCCAGACTTTGGTTGCTGCAGTGCCTTAACCCACCCAAATAATAAGACCCCATATTTACCCATCATCATCTCAGGCAATTCATTATGTACCTAAATTCCCCCTGTCATTGAAGGATACAGACACAAATCTCTACAGGACATGTCAACTCACAGCATGTTATGAACCTGCCTATTTCAGTTTATTTTGAGTAGGATTTTTTTTTACTTTTGAAGGAATGAATCCCAGCCAAAACCTGCCGTTTGTGTATTCACATACATACAAACTGTCGTCTACTCATCTTTTAATAAACTAAATGGTTTTATTAAGTTCTTATCAATTAGTTAAGGTTAGCTTCTAGGACAAAATTTAATCTGACATCTCATCCCTCTGAACTACACAGTTATGCACTATCCTTAAAAGGAGTAAATGCAGCTCTCCTGAATTGCGCAAAAGAGTCTAAATCTGAGGTACAGAGATATATCTTTGATTTTCTGGATGTAGATGAAAAATATGAACATCTGAGAGAAAGGTGATGTGGCTCTAAGGTTATAGTTTTTCTCTGAATTTGGAAACAGGACTGAGTAAACCCCTTCCGAAAGCAAAAATTATCCTGGAGCAGCTACAGCACATCAAAATACATTAGCATTTTAAACAATAGAATTCTTTGTTTGCATTTTAAAAGCTACCTCACATAAAAAGATGAGAGGAAATGGAGCTCTACTTTCCAGGCTTCTTATCAACATGAATTTCAGCATACTTTTATTTCACAGAACTTAAGAAATTTCAAGATTTTCCTTAGCAATCTAAGATCTCCAGTGATCAAACAATAATTAACACTTACCTACCACTATGTAGTAGAAGACTAAATGTGCATAATTAGCACATATTAAAAGTGTCACTAGAGGAGGAGTCTCAGAGGAAAAGCCTGTGTTGGGCTACATTTCCATGGAGACTACCGATTTTACATTTAAAAAGTCTCTTAAGGAAATTTCTGCATTAATTTTGTCTTGTTACATGATTAGATGATTACAGAAGTGGTATTACAGTGTGAGGTGATTATCTGTGGAACAATAAGTCAGTATAACAAGGCTAATGTTATAGCTTTAAGAAGCAGTTGTGGAAAAAATCAGGAAGAGTCAGAATCTTCTGTCCTTGCATTTAAACAAATAAGAAACAAGCTTCTGCTGGTAATTTTTGTTCTTCTTATTAGGGGTAGATCTCCCAAGCATGCTAGATACTTCACACTACAGAAATATTCTATTCTATTCTATACAGAATATTCTATACGTGAGAATCCATCATCACTGAAAAAAAAAAAAAAAGGACAAGAAAAACAAGACCCCCATCATGTGGATAAAATGAGGGAAAACAATATGTTTCATCATCAAATGCCCCATCCAGTTATACAAAGGGAAAAATGAATGAGACACAGTTTCACCATCTGTGTGCCTTGACTTGCAACTCATGTGAAAATCATACTGATCCCTACAGACTTGTCATACCTGTTCTTCTGCCTTAAACCCTAACATCAAACCTAGCAGTGGCCATGCCAGATGTTCTCACAGTGGGTACTTGACTCACCAAGGGAATGCTACAAAACTCAAGAGGCGAAAGCCAACAACAAGACAAACTTAGTTCTTCAGTAGATGTGGTTAAAAAGATATCTGCCAGTTCTTCGGGGTGGCTGCAGCAAAAAAAGAAGATTTTTTTAATGCAAATTTGTTTCAGTGAGTTTTTTGCTCTTTTATGGGCATCTGTTCTTTGTAATTATGTTGTGGAGAATACTGACTGGAGCAGGAATGCAGCCTTATTGGATCTCTTTAACAATGCATTCCCTATCCTTTCTGTCAGACTGGTTTATGCTATTGGAGTACATGAATTTGTAGAGAATGTGGATATTTAGGAACTGCAGACATTTGTGGTCAACAAACTACTGGTAGGATGTGTGGGAGTGTACAGTCTTGTCAGTACTCAGCAAAATGTACCTCCAAACCAATGGCACAGCAAAACACTTAGATGAAGTGATCATAGAAGTGGTCACTGTGCATCATCTTCTAAATTTGGTCAAGAAAGTGTTGTGTAAAGAGTTAAACAATTAGTACAAATTGACATGTTCCTGGAAGCAGATGTAAAGGATAATGTGTCCAGGGAGATGAAACAGTACGTAACCAGTAGTGACCTAAATAAAGTGCAGAAGAGGAAAATAATCCCAGACAAACCTGAATCAGAAAGAAGGATAATACACGTAGTGACCACTCAAGTTCATTCAGTCCAAACTACTGCCCGACACAGGCTAATTGCAAAGATAGATCAGACTGCTCAAGCTCTTGTGCCGTCAAATCTTCAATTTCTCCAGGGATGGTTATTCCACTGCCTCTCTCAGTAACCTGTGCCTGTGTCTAGCCACTGGTGAACTTTATTCCTGGTATCAGTTGGAATATCCCATGCCACAACATGCAACTATTAGCTCTTGTCCTTCCCATGTTCACCTCTAGAACAAATCTGGCTCCAGCTATTCATAAGCAGCAATTTCATTAGTGGACAACATCAGTAATATCCCCTCATTAGTGTTCTCTTCTCTAGGCTGAACAAATTCAGCTCCCTTGTACATCATGTGGTCCAGGCCCCAATTATCTTGATGGCCTTCCACTAGGTTCTCTTTAGTCAGTTAATGTCTCTGATTTTGTTGGGGAACCCAAAAACTGGACCCATTAATGAAATTATTTATTTAAACACCAGGAGAAACCCTTCTTGTCAGGACTGTCTGAATCTTGCCATAATAGGAACTCTTACTCAGTTATTTGTAGGTTTGCCCAGCTGTAAACATTTTTGATGAACATTTTCTGTGTAGATGATTTTATTTTATTCTTTTGTTGTTGGTGTTGTTGGTTGATATGTGTCATCTTGTGTTTAAGATCTAGAGTAGTCCTACCATTTCCAAAACTGAAACCAAAGAAAAATGTATTGATTTGATTATGATAAAAAAAAAAAAAAAAGAGTCAGGAGACATTTTTTTCAGGAAAATACTTTCAATGCTGCCATGATCTCCACCTAAACATGAGTAGTCATATGTAGTGTCACAATCAGCCTTCGTTAGTGACTCCTTGTCACAAGTGGCAGAGATGTGATCTCTGGACAAGGATAACCCTGAACTTAGCAAATGTGGAACCTTTTGCTTTATTCTGTCTTCAAATCCTTTCCCTCTTTGTTCAGGATCAGCCGCAGCTTAGACTAGATAGACAGTGCTATCTATCCTTATTGTCCTTTTACAGTGTTTAGAGTGCAGAAAATAAAGGGACTTCACTACCTTAACAATGACAGAATGTTCATTTTACATACAATTTTATTAGCTGTGGAAAACTTCCCTTCCATAGGCAGTGCCTTAGAATTATAAACAAGGATTGGCTTTTATAAAATAATATAAAATAGTCATATATAGACAAGTATTCAATGCAATCAAATGTTTTCTTGCAATCATCATATTTTACTGGTAGAAGCAGGTTTTGGCAGGATCTTCAGTCCTGTTTTCAATTAAGTACTGTTGTGCTTGCTCCTCCAGCACTCAAATATTTCACATTTGTTTTTTCAGTCATATAGCCTGAGGATAAATAAAACAGAAAAGACCTATGGTGGGTGTGCAATGCCTAGATTTGATGCTTTTGCTTCCATGTAGGGGGACTTAGTAAGAAGGCTAAAGTTGTGGGGGTTCTTTAATTCTCTCCCCTCAAGTTTCCCTTTCTCCCATTTTTAGCAGGAGTAGGGAATGTTTCACCTCCACACTGTTATTGCTGCCCTAATACTCTTCTGGGAGGGAGGGTCAGTTTTCCCTTTGGCTGAGGAAAGGTAATGTTTGCTGTTTCATGTGCAAGAATTTTAGCCATAAAGCTGTGGTGCCAATCTTTCACACTGCTCTTGGAGAATATAGTTTAAGTATTTCAGGAAAGGAAGGGATTTTGAATGCTGAAGCTCAGTCTTGTGTAGACCTTAAACCCTGAGACTGGCTTCTAACTGCTGGTGAGATGCAGTGTTTGAGACTCATTCCTCCCTTCAGTTCCTGCTGTTACTCTTGCCCAGGCTCTCTTAGCACTCAGTATTCATAGGCTGTGGAACTCAGTTAGATGCTTGAAAGTCAAAGTGAGTGGAAAATGCAATTTATGCGGAATTTAGGTCTCTTACATAGTAAAATTTACTTCCAGTACCGTGTACTTAATTTAGACATTGAATTGGGGACTATTTCAATAACTAAAGCCCTTCATAGGACTGGGCTCCCAAATGCAAAGTTTAGATTCTTAGTATTGAGATTGTCAAATCCTTACATACCTTTTAATAGGAGAAAAGGGAATGAACAGTTTCCTACATCCATAAATATCCACTTCTGGCCTTGCCTAGAGCTGCACATAAAATGCCAAGCTGATCTGTGAAGGACTCTGAGAGTTTTAGAGCAATGTTGTAAAGACATCTCTGTGTTTCACAGACAACTGTTTCATTAATTTATTCTGTCTGCAAGTCTTGTAGCCTTGTACATGCTTGAAAACTGTCATTCTTACTGTTGATTACCTGATAAGAATATCTTAATTTTATTATTCTAACAATGTAACAAGTGCTGGCAAAGACAAGGAACATGCAGGTGTTTGTAGATACAGCACTTCAATGAATAGATTGCAGTATATACTGGATACATATTCCACTATAAATTAAGACTATATGTGGCAATAGTTAGGATATAAGACTTATTCCTTACACTGTCTGCAACATTTTTGCAAAAGCAAGAAACTATTCTATATATTAAACAGGTTTTGATAAATCCATGCTGCAAACGGTTTCACTGATGCCATGGAAATTAAAGGAATGAGTAAAATTATGCATGCCCCACTCCTCATGTAAACCTGTTAAGCATTGTGGAGTAAGTGAAGAGATAGAAGAAGTAAATGAAGATACACTTTTTCTTTAAAGAGATTTATAGACTTGTGTGCAAAAGTACTTGAGAGAATGGACCAATACTTTTGTTTGGCAACATTTTTGTCTATAACATTATTGTAGAGAAGAATTCAAAAGCAAAGATGTACAGAATGCTGTACATTTAGGTACCTGTCCATATCCTCTTACTCCAAATTCAAGCATTTAACAAGTTTAGTTATTAGGCATTAGTAAACTAAATCAAAGTAAACATAAAGAAGGTAATTCGGGTAGCTGCAAAGCGTCACCTAGTCTCATTTTTAAAGTCTGAGATATTCACAGAGAGCTTGTACCTATGATAAATACCTTACAGGAAACCTGTACCTTTTTTGGCTGTGCATTAGGTGACCAACTCGGATACGAGCCAAAATGACCCTAGACACTTCTGTTTAAGCATATGATACACTCCAGAAATACAGTATATTTCATTTTTCTCTAGTTTGCGACAACTACACCATCACCATCTACACTTCACTGGTACAAAAGGCTTAGATGCACGAATATGAAATGGTTTGGAGAAGCATCTTTGATTAATTTGAATTTTATTAACCCCATATTCAATTCATATTGAACATAACAGTCAATTCAGGGTTACAATTTATTTTCACATACACTCCAAGACATTATACAGTTTTTCTTGGTTTATATTCCTATTTTTTACCAAAATCCTGTTTTATAGAAGAAAAAAAAATAGAAGAAAGAGAGCCAAAGTGTTAAGATAGGTGTAGTAAGTTAAATCTTCTTTAATCTTCCACTATGATAATGAACCACAATACATTTGCATCTCAGAACATTTTGAAAAGGAAATTCAAAAAGATTGCTTAAAAAAAAAGATTGAACTGCTAATTACATATATTTGCTCTTGACGTTTATAGGAGTACTGTGAAAACCAGACTTCTTATTATTTGAGATATGAAAAAAAGAGTGTGGTCTAAAGATATTGGCTGCTATCCCTTTTAAAGATAGTGGGTTAAGGGAACAGCTACCTCACTTATAAGGATGCTTTACTGCATAAATACTCAAACAACTGAACAATCTGATGCTATTGGAATAGCTGATAAAACTGAGTCATAAATATTTGAGGGGCTATTCAATGCTGATTGTCTGAAGTGTTTCCACCCACCATTACGTAGTGTGTGAAATATGTGTATATCTAACACCATAATTCATAACGCCCTGCCTAGACCAGTTCCATTTGCAACTGATCATTGTTTCTCAGAAATTATACTTTTCCTTGAACACAGGAGTAAATGCACTGCTGATACATAATCAGCTCTGAATACTCTCAGCTCTGATATAATTCATCCAAAAGGCTCAAATGCTCCATAATTCTTGTACTATTCATTACGTTTCCCTGCACTCCAGAGGCATCACTAAACTCATCTTCACTGCTTCTATGGGGGAACAAATTAGGTTCAATTGTACAGATATGAAAGTGAAAATAAAGAGTGAATTGAGGTTAGATATTAAGTATTCTCAGCATTGAGTTCTGTACACAGATAATTTAAACCAACAATTCCCAGACTCAGCTTGCTTGAGTATAAGGCCTGGGAAGAGAGCTGGGACATAAAAGGTGTCTCTGGCCATGTCCTTCCCAGTTCTCTCTCTGACCTGACAGAGGACCCAGACACTGTGTGCAGTTGTTCTTCTCCCAAATAGTCATTTTGCCATTACCAGGAAGAAAGCAGAAGGACTGCTTTTTGATTTTGTGCATATTCCTTTGAGACAGCTCCATTCCGTTAACAAAATATGCCTCAGAGATTGGAACCCCCTGAACTGTGCCAGGATGCCTCCCTGTTCCTCTTGCTGTATACCTTCATATACCTTTGGCAGAGAGCAGTTCATCAGCCCAGGTGTCAAACAGAAGAAATATTTCAAGCCTTATCAACGCTTACTGAATTCTCTGGAATGACTTTCCTTTGCTTCAGAGAGCTTTAGATCATTAGCAGCTTGTCTCACTTCTTGTTGTATGCGTGAAAAACTCTAGATTGCATAGCAGAGCAAAACTGAGTTTGTCAGTTAAATGGTTTCACAGCCCAGTGAAAATATGTTCTCCAAGAAACAGAGTAAAAGGTTATTGTTGAACTTGGCATGCAGAGATTGACCCTGGGGAACCTCTTGCTTCCCATCACTTAGTGGTAAGGAACAAAAATAGCACAAAGCAATCAACCTTTTGTGGGAAAGGTAAGGCAAAGCTTAGCTAGGGATACATAAATATGTTTAAAAATCAAAATAATGGAGGATACTGACTTTCATATCTTTCTTTGCTAAGTTTTGATGTTATTATTTACAATGAGACGTTAATAGCAATTATCATTTTAAGCCACAAAAGGCAGTGTTGTGGAGATGGAATAATATTTTTTGTGGATTTCCACAGTTTCTGGAAAATTATTTTTGTAGTTACTCACAATTCAGTACAAGATAGGAATTTAGACAGAATGCATTTAGTATTTTTTATCCTAGAGCTTAATACACCTTTGAACCTTTGAACGGATTTCGTAGGGCAGTTACTTCTTTGTTTCTTCTTCATAGGCATGAGAGAAATGTTCCTTAGGAGTAAAATTACAGGTCTAGGTAGCTGTGAATTGATAATGGATCAATCAGGATAGACCAAATTTTTTTTTTCCATCTGAAAGTTATCTTCCAGCCTGCACAAAAGATATTGTGTCTAATGAAAGGCTTTATCCAAAGGAACAGAGGACGTTTGTAAGACTTGCAAATGGCAAGGTTTGCAAACGGAGTCGTAGTCTGTGAAACGAAAAGTAGGTCCGCATTTTTTAAAAGGTGTTTCAGTGTTGAACACCCAGTTTTCAAGACTGGAAATACAGCTTCAAAATCTAAGTCTATAGATAAATACATAAAATAAAAGATAGTCTTCTAAGTATATATGTATTGATGAATCTAAATTTACAAAAATATACTCATTAATCATATGTTATCCCTTACTCAATTTGTAAGGATTTTTTTAAGTGTTATGAGGTAATTTTAATGAAGATGGTATTTTTTCTAAGGAAATTCTTATTTTATTTTAGCCCCTTTTGTTCTTCAGTAAGAATTACTTTAATTTCTAGTAATTTTGATGGTTTGGATAAAATTTACTTTTATAATACATAGAGTTTATTTTCAGAATGCTCCATAGTTCAGAAATATTTACTGCAAAACTTATGCTTAACACACAGTTTCCCTTTCTTTCTCCAAATTTATTTTATTTGATCGATTGTAGTTTCTTTCTTGCATCAAGCAAACTAGACTTTAGTCAAATGGTTCCGTTGATCAGCTTGCATGTATAATACTTCGGAGTACTATATGAGACCTCTCCATGGTGTCTGTCATTCCCAAGGTCTAGTGTGATGTGTGGGATTCCTGCTCTGAATTTATGTCTATTTCATCACATTAAAACTGTGAGGCGTTTAATGACATTTGTTTCTATCGTCTCAGCCTGTTTCAATATATCCATGCTGTTATTTCTCTTTTATTGTGCCTGTATCTAGTTATAAACAAAGCAACCAATGCCTGAAAATCTCACCTTCAATTTTTCAATTTAAGTCCTTGATTTATGAGGTGGAAGAGCTGCCTGATGTTGATAATGCCCTTGAAGTGGCAATAAATGATAAAAACAGGTTGATGGGGAATGAATTGGTGAGATTATAAGAGGCAGGTGTGAAATCTAGCTGGTGTGAAGAGATAGGAGGGACACAGAGCAAAATGAGGCAACCAGAATATGGCAAAAATTATAGAGCTAAAACAGTGACATCTGCTCTAGGTGGAATTTTTTCAGCGAAATACAGGCACCTCGAAGTTAGACATCTATTTTAATGCATCATCATCCTCCATGGCTTCCTTTTCAGTCAAAGGGCAGACTGACCACCTTGGAGATAATTGTTTCCTCTCAGGGCGGTAGAGAGCTTTGGGCAGTGAACTTGTCCCCAACCTGACTGATTGTTTTTCAATCTACCCCTTGTATTTGTCTGGTTCCTCTTAGAAGGCTTCCCCCAGTAACTGTGAGCAGCTGCTGATGTCCCATGTACTTTGTTGAGACGTCATCTTTCTTGCTGCTGAACACATAGCTCTGACATGAGCTCTGTCATCATGTGGTAACATTGCTGCTTTGGCACACTACTAAGCAGCCAATTCCGGGACTCTAGATCTCTTTCTTAGCTGTAACAATGCACCCATTAAACGGTTTTGTCACTGTATGTCTTCTTCTATCATGTGAGGTTGTATTTTGGAATTGCCCCAAAGTCTCCTTAGATAATAAAATCAGGTTGTGTCCAGCTATCTAGAAGTCTTCTAAATAGAAAAGGAAATTGTGCAAGGTCACGGAGATAATGCTGCTTTGATCTCTGGATGCCTTTTTTAAAAATACATAGATTTTCCTCGCTTTTTCTTGATTCTACCATTGAATGTAACAGAACAAAACTGGCATGTTGTATCAGACCCTGTGAAGCCAACTGACTTCTCCCCATTGACCCTTTCTTCTTGCAAAAAGATATAGTTATGATGTACAACAAGATTTCAAGACCTCTGACTATGTGACCGTAAATTAATCTCAAACAGCATAATCTGGAATCCCTGAGGTTTTTTGCGCAGAACAGCTCCATCATGTAAATTTGCCAGGCCTTGTAGAAGTCTTGAGCTTTTCAGAAAGACTGTGGGATTTCAAGGTACGCTTTTCTAGCGTAGTGCTTCAGGAACCTTTGTGAGGCTTTACAGAACTCCAGAGATCCCAGTTTTTACACCATTCATTGCTTCAATCGAGCACCCCTCAGAATACCTAGCCATAGAGACCTGGGACCTGCAAAGACTCACATCTTAACTGTCATAGTGAAATTGCCCTGAAGTTATGGATTTTGGCAATAAACCTTAGAAGTTTGTTTCTTCAAAGATATCCCTTCAAAAGACATGTCTGAGAAGCTCTACTGTGCATGCATGGATTGCATGTCCATCCCAAAGAGCATCCATCGGTCAGTCTAGCTTCAAGTTCTCTGCAGTCCCATAAGATCTCAATAGCTGTATTTATATATGCAGTTTGCAATTAGATGCTTTAACTGTCAAGAAAGACTAGACTATCATGTCTCCATTAGAACCAGCAAAAATGCAGGTGTTCTAGTTTTCTATTATTATTTGCATGCAAAAAACAAGCCCAGGCATCGGGATGAACGTAAAAGTTGTCTTGACCAAGAAAAAAAGTAGGACCACCACCGTTACAATGTCAAAGTATACTTGGAATATTCAGCTGCCAGACTTCTTCAACACTGCTGGCAGTACGGAACAGTTGTGTTTCTAATTCAAAATGGTCGGATTTACGATAGCCATATACTCTCTTCCACTCTTCTATAATAGGTCAGTATTTCTCTGTTAGTGTCAACTTTGCAATTACATTTCATTTTCTGAAGCCCAGGAAGTGCTTGGAAAAACAGTCTGGCTTTTCACTCACTAAACAGATCAAATGCAGCAGCATTAGTTGGAATTTCTTTTTAAATCTGTACATAATTTTATTATACTTTAGGTAGTGCTATCGAAGCATATGATGCTGAGCATCAGTCTTACAGGAAACAACCCTGATGCATTTGTGTCAGATCACATCTTTGGCTAGTTGTGAATCATGGAATATCTTGGCAGAAGACTTCAACTTGCTTCAGCATTCATCTTATTAATCTTTCCAATCTTTTTTTTTTTTTAAGTGTATTTTAAGGAGAATGCGTAACTGATGAATTGCAAAAAAAAAGTTTATTTAATTCTATGAATGTGTGTATTGATTTCTGTAAACTCTTTTTATTTGGACATCTTCTATCAGTGCAACCGTCTGTTTTCTGTGCCATAACAGTCTTCTCAGTGTCAAGATCCTGGGGCTACATCTGTAATATCAAATAAAATGGAGCAAGGAACTGTTCTCTAACACTGAGGCTTAGGGGTCATATCTGTATTACACAGTCTTTGGCTCCAGGTCTCTTCAGGCTCCTGCAGCATAACGATGATCTTTACTTGCTATTCTGCAGGTGAACCAAGAGTGATTCAAAGCAGTGTCTGGAAAGTGAGGGATACATTGCAGCCCACAAAGCAGCTGCTTTTATGACTTGACGATGCTTAACATGTTCTATCTAAAAGAAGAGCAAGGAGGGATATGTGCCAGTACACGGATTGCATGTTGAAGGTTGAAGGGGACTGTGTAGGGAAAGCAGAACCATCATGTTCATACTGTGTCTCAGGAATGACAACCTCTTTGAAGTGTGATTAAGTCATTTCACAGGCTGAAACAGGCACGCTTTTAGGAGCCTGCCTGGTAGCCCTACGACTGTGTGTTCTCTCTGTGATGACACTTGGGCAGTTAATAGCAGCAGTGGGTGCTCTTAGTGCTTATTGACTCCTGCCATGCAACAATGTCCAACTCTTTTCTCACTGTGACTCATTACAACTGATACTAGCTTCTTAACAGTGCTATATTCTGTGTATTAGCTTTATCTGACAACCTAAAGATAGATTTGCAATGAGCCTGTCTAAGCTGTTGTAGACACTAAAATGGGCATATCCCACTTCCCTGTCTAACGTCTTCCCACCATGGTCCTTTCTCAGAATGTGTGCCACAACTCTGCAGAATGTTGAAACAGTGATGGTGACATCACTGAAAATGAACCTTGTGAAAGTAAAAGTTGCTGGACTAATCTAATGATTCAGATACCCCTGAGGCTCATGTTTACTGGTGATGACACAAAGAAACAAGATGGGAATATGTGTCTGAGATCTGAGGGGAGAAGGTAGTGAAGAAAGGAACATTTCCTTTTGAAAGCAATCAGGAGGTGGAAAGACTCAAGACAAAGCATTACAAAATTAAATACTACTCCTCCCATCTGTCCCCCTTCTGCCTCCCAAACAACTGAGAAACCTACTTATCACAAATAAGAATAGACCAGGAATTACTGCTTAGGGATCAGGTTTGGGAGAAGATACGTTTTCCATGAAGTCAACTAGAAGACCATTGAAACAAAATGTTAAGCTTCAAGGTTAATTAAATCCAGATTAGAGTGAAACAGGACTCTGTAGGCCCCCGCATGAAATCTGTTTGACATTTTCTAAAGGAACATGTAATAAGCAGGTGGAGAAAAGCCATGTTGAAATAATTTTATCTCAACATCTATATGTGAGAGACTGGTCTCCTTCATGGTGAATTTTGTCCCTTTAATGAGCACAAAAGTAAGAAATTTCTTTAAGAAAATAATTAACTGAAAAATTAAAATCTCTATTGGTATTATCAGAATAGCCCTGTAGATAATAATACTAAATATGCATCTAAATGTTCCATGTTCTTCTATCATACCATATTATACAATAATGTATATTTTTCAGAGAGATTTTTATGTTTATAACATTGAAGAATCTCCACACAGTTGTCTCTGGAACTATTAAACCAAGTTCATGTAAGATAACTTGCAAAATTTCCCACTGGGATTGAATTTTTCTCTAGCACAATGCATGTCTAGCACAATGCATGCTCTGCAGACCTGAAAACATTTTCTATTCCTTCATGTCCCAGCGAAAGGAGTCAACAAAAATACTCTACTGGAGACACTACTCTTTCCTATACTCTTCCCTGCTGTGTGGATTCCAGTTGAAATAAATCAATGTGTTGGACTGTCTTCTGCAGTCATAAATTTTCCAATTTGAGTTATATTGCAGCAGATACTAATGACAGAGTTGGCAAAGGTGACTAGTTTTAAGACCCTTTTTATCCTTATTAGGATACAATGGGAAAAGAAATTGAAGAAAGCCAAATAAATAGCTCTTGTACAAACAGTTGATTTTTTTTTCGTTTTGCCTAGAAAATTAATTCCGGAAACATTACTGGGAAAATAAAATTTCACCTAACTAGATGTGTAATTTAGAGCATTTATCCACCTTCCCTTTATAATTAATGTAAGGAGAATCAATCCATTGTGAGGTAAGTGTTTAGAATGGTAACACACTTCTTTATTTAATATTTATGCTTAATGAATTATGCTCTATTTACAGGTTTTATCTGGGGTGAAATTAAACAGATGTGGGATGGTGGACTACAGGACTACATTCATGATTGGTGGAATCTCATGGATTTTGTAATGAACTCCTTATACTTAGCAACAATCTCTTTGAAAATTGTTGCATTTTCAAAGGTAAACTTTTTTCAAAAAAAATATCAGCAAAGTATTTAAGATAAATGAAATTAGGCTTCTTCAAACTTTATTTTGTATTTGGATGTTCTCAAGCTTACCAGTGCAAGAGATGTATGACATGTTCATTCACTGCAGCTATGACAAGTAGCCGGGCCAGGATAAGAGTGAACAAATTATGGTGATTTATATGCTTTTCTTGTTGACCCGGCAATCTTCTGTTATTTGATCCTAAACAGTTGTACTGTCATTTTCTTGGAAAAGGAAAATGACTGTTAATATTTAATAATGTTTGCACAAAATGATGTTTGGTGTATCTTTACCTATTTTTCATTAAGAAATTATTGTCCCCAGGACAGTTTTACACTCTATGCAAAACTTCTAGACAGGACTACAGGAAAAGCAGTAGGTGAGAAAGAAAAGATAAAGAGCAAGATTTTAATTTTGTTTTGAAACTTTATTATAAATGCAACATGAGAAAGTAAAGCTGAAGGGGATAAAATGGTCACTTGAGGCGGGGTATGTTAATTTTCTCATCCTTTTCATGTTTGAAGTATCTTTCAGCAAAACAGTCCTTCGGCCCTACTTTTGAAAGCCATGAAACATGTTGCATTTTGTATGTATTCGACAGGAATCCATAATAAGACAGAAAATCCTCATAAAATGCAATATTTTAATCAAAAATGGTCTCAAGTGCAAGGAAACCACATCTGAAAGGAAATGAAAGCAGTTCTTAGCATCTGTTGTGGAGCTCTTATCACATTCAGTAAAGATAACAAACTGATTTTTTCTGACCGCTGTGATCAGCATCGTGCATCAGCTCTTTCAAGTTCCCTGTCACCAGCTACCCTGTGTGCATAGAAGGAAAATCTCTCCTCTGCCAAGATCCTTTTGGCTGGGAAGAGGAGACAGCCATCAAGTAGCTGGTTACAGCTCCCTTTTCTCAAACAGCAGCTGTTCGTGCTGAAGCCCTGCCATAAGTATAGAGTAACAGAGGAACCCCTAATTTATATCATCTTGTGTCTATTCACAAGTGTCCACATGTCAGTTGATCAGGGACAGGGATGAGCAGTAAGATCTGTTGACACACCAGCCTCCTCCTGCGAACAAAAGGTTTCTGGCATACTGGTCCTCTGGCTGCAAACCTTTGGAAGTCTTCTCAAAGAAACTTGGAGTTGCTGCCTGAAAAAATAAGATGCTGAGAGTGTGAGGAGAGCTGTCATTTAAATCTGATGAAATGCCTTTTTACACACAAGGTTGTCTTATAAAGTCACTGGAAAATCAATAGCCATTTCACTGTCCATGTAACAAAGCAAGCAGTTCATTGAAAATACGTGTTTCCAAAGCATTGGAGATGGCCAATTATTCACTTTAGAATAATATTAATTAGAAGACATTATAATCCTTTCATCTTCCAGACAGCTTCTGCTTTTGGTAATCAGATTTCAAGGTGACAGTATCTGGGATAATGTGCACCCATTACTTTCCAAATTAGTGCTTGCATGCCAATCATAATCAACACAGTGCAGAAAACACTATCTCTGGTTCTGTGGATTTCTTTTTTTTTTTTTTTTTTACTGCATGTATAATATTGCACACAAATACCTTTTTGTTCCTTAAAAGAGCCTCAGTCGTGGTAGTCAATTGAAATAGATGATGATGTAATGAACAAAGTAGTGCAAGTGCAATTTAATACCCACATTTCCTTCAAATACCTACACCAAAGTTCCCCACCTCTATGCCAGATGATATTGAAAGGATGACAAATGCAACCAGTATGTTTTGATGTAAAACTTTTACTTTCTTTTCTTAGACTGTGCAAGACAGGTTTTTCTAAAATACAGTTTTTCTGTATTTATTGAACTGAAAGCTTAAGCCCCGTTCTTAGACATATTCTGCCTTCCCTGAATCAGCTCAAACCACCTAAGAAAACATTTTAATCACTCCCTTGAATAAAATTACAAGTGCCCTCATACTACTCTCCCGTGTGATGACTGTTCCCAGCGAAAATCACTGTTTACTTGCCCATCCGAGGCTCTCTGACTGACATAGTAGTTATGCAGAGGGATATTATTTATGGCAGCTGATGGGATAGTGTAAAATACACCAAAGAGTGTAATTTCAGGATGACAGAACTGCTAAGATAAGTCAAAGTTGTCTGTTTCATTGCCAGTATTTAAATAAAATGACTGCATCTCATATTTTTCAAAGGGCTATATTTTTTGTTTCTGATTCTATATCACCATGTGAGGTATTTTTAAATTATGCAGTATATCTACTGAAAGTGCTTTCTTCCTGATAAATAATGTCATTATATGTAGCACATTTTCATATGTTTTACGAGAGCGCAAGATGACAGATTTTAAGCAACACATCTGTTTTCACAGAGAAAGAAATAGAAATAGAAATCAAATAGAAATCGTAGTGCTCTAAGGAAAAAAAAAGGGTTTTCTGAAGATAATTTGTTTTGTGCTGATACCTAAAGTTAGATGCAGTGCCAATTTATGTGGAAACCATGCTTGCCTTATCTTAAATATTTGTTAAACCTGAGCATTGGACCTGATGCTGCTTGTTTCCAATTCTGCTAGAAATTGGATACAAGTCTGTATTGCTGACTATGTGTCTCAGCCACTGACATGAAAAGGTCGTAGAGAAACAGGTTCATATTCAAGGCAAGAATTCTAGGAAGTAAGAAAAAATATGTTGTGTGTCTCAATATTTACTGACTTAGTGATGGCTGTGTCAGATCTACCCTGTTCAGTAGTAAATAAGCTTGTATTTCTCTTCTGCTACAATTCTGCAGAAGCTAACATCTTCTTGTATATGGTTGCATTGTAAAATGATTTTGATTGATGTTTCACCCAATTCACAGAACAAATGTCCATTTACATAGGAGTATTAACCCTCTTCCCTCCATGAAAAATTATAGACTTGATTCCTCAGTGTAATTATTTTTTTAAAGATCTTTGCTAGACCATCCCCCTGCCCTCCTCCTACTGCTGTACTGAAATTCAGCATAATGAATGCAAAGATTGGGATATACATTTTAAAATAGGAAGAGTTCATACTTGCATATGTCCTTTCAGGAAAATATTTAAAGTATTGTGCCTGAAAAAGATATTATTTAACTTTTCTTTTTGTTATCAAGAGGCTCCCATTTGAACAAGGTTCAACAGCTCATTAAACATTCAGGTAGCCTGATCCATATGTCTCTTTGATCTCTCTTGGTTCTTTCATGAGACCTACAGTTCATGACTTTTTTTTTCGTGGGAAAACAGTGATCAGTCAGTGTTTTTTCTCACAAATCATTCTGATCTTAGATTTGCATTTGAATTCCTTTGTGTAAGGATCAAGAATTATTGTATTGTATTCCCTGGGTGACATCGGACAATCACCGTATATTTGCCTTGAAACTCTACTGTTTATGTGCTGCTCTAATTTGTTTTCTGTTCTTAATTTCCATTGATGGGCGATGTACATTTCCTTCAACCGACCAGGTAGTGAGTGATAAGTATTGTATGCTTGTATATGAGCAAATAAAACTGTGCTGGGGATTGCTGTCAGGCACTGTGACTTTCTTTTAATCAGTCAGTCAGAGCAACCCCAGCATAGTGGATTCCTGTGCCAACTAGCACTGTCCAAAACAACGCCCATTTCTGATCTGCAATTTGAATCATAGAATAGTGTGAGTTGGAAAGGACTTTTCAAGGTCATCTAGTCCAAAGCTTCTGCAGTAAGCAGGGACAGTTTTAACTGACCACTTTGCTTAGACCTCTGCTCAACCTGACCTTGAGTGTTTCCATGAATGGGGCCATGTACCACTTCTCCGGGAAACCTGTTCCAGTGGTTTATCACTCTCATAATTTTTTTTTTCTTATATCTAGCTGAATCTCTCCTCTTTAAGTTTAAATCCATTACCCCTTGTCCTATCAGTACAGGCCCTATTGAAAAGTGTTCCTCATCTTTCCTATAAGCTCCCTTTAAGCCCCCTTTTCCTATAAGGCCCCCCTTGAAAGGCCACGATAAGGTGTCCTCAGAGCCTTCTCTTCTCCAGTTTGAACAACCCCAACTGTCTCAGCCTTTCTTCATAGAAGGGGTGTTCCAGCCCTCCGACCATTTTTGTGGTCCTCCTCTGGACCTGCTGCAACAAATCCATGTCTTTCCTGTATGGAGGACTCCACAGCTGGACACAATACTCCAGGTGGTTTCTCACCAGAGCAGAGCAGAGGGGCAGAATCACCTCCCTTGACCTGCTGGCCATGCTTCTTTTGATACAGCCCAAGGCACAGCTGGCCTTCTGGGCTAAGACCACACATTGCTGGCTCATGTCTGGTTTTTCATCCACCAGTACCAAGTCCCTGCAATGTTTCTCATTTTCCACTTACCAGGGACTTCACCAGACTGCCATAATTTTTCAAGTGTCATGGAGAGTGGCTTGGCAGCTACATCAGCCATTTCCCTCAGGACTCTGGGATGCATCTAGTCAGCTCCCATATGCTTATGTATGTTCAGATTCCTCAGGTGGTCTCGAACTACTCTGAGAGCAGTCACCTTCTTTGGAGTGCGAGTGTTGTGTGGAAATATGGTGACGCCGGGCTGTGTTTTTTCATCTAGCCACAGTGACACAGAAGAATCCCTTTTCTTTCTACTGAGGGAATGCTCAGCAGCTATGAAGGATTCATCTGAATGACCTATAGGACATAAATACAGACTCCACCATAGTTCCTCTTTGAAATTTACCTCATATTATACTATCCTTTCAATTTAGAGCACTTCATAGCATAGATTCTGTCCTCTGATACATTCTGTAAAACAGATTAATGAGACCAAATGTATAATAATGAGTCTACCACAGTAGTTAAGCCTCAGTTCATTGTAACACCTATCATCTTCAAGAAAACTTTTGGTACAGTTGAAACAGTAAAGAGTCACAATTCCAGGGATCTGACTTTTTAATAATGAGACACACAAGTAGTTTGTCATGGTTCATTAATAAACATTTTTTTTGTTGTTGGTCGAGTGTCAGTAATTAAGCAACATGCTTACTCCTTGATTACATGTCTTCTTTCAACTTGCCAAGGTTCTTGTGGGTTTATAGCTGTTATTGTCATATGTGCACTGTTCTCCAAAGAAATAATTTTAGTGATTTTACAGTTTAAAGTTTCTGTAATTCTAAAACCCTAGGTGTTCAAAAACTGTTCCTTTTACTCTCAGAGTTGCTAGACTGGAGTTTACTGTGAGAATTATAACAAAATGCAAAACAGAGGCAAAAACTAGACAGCGTAGACCACTCTGCAGCTAAAAATGAATGATAAGTACGTGGGTACTGCCCATTTTTTGTTTTACTATAATAAGAAACAATCCTGAAGACCTATTGCTTTCCAAAAGATGTTTAGTTTGATTGTACTGCCTGGAAATTAATTGAACAGCTTTTAAAGAAAGTAGCATGCTTGTTTACGCAAAAAAAAAAAAAAAAAAAAAAAAAATCAAGGAGTAATTTCTTCCCTTCTGCTTGTTTTCAGTACAGTGGGTTAGTTCCACGGGAGAGCTGGGACATGTGGCATCCAACCCTCGTGGCTGAGGCCCTGTTTGCAATCGCAAACATCTTTAGCTCCCTGCGCTTGATCTCATTATTCACTGCAAATTCTCACCTGGGACCTCTGCAGATATCTCTAGGAAGAATGTTGCTGGACATTTTGAAATTTCTCTTCATATACTGCCTTGTGCTGCTAGCTTTTGCAAATGGATTGAACCAGCTGTATTTCTACTACGAGACAAATGAACCTGGCAACTGCAAAGGAATACGATGTGAAAAGCAGAATAATGCATTTTCAACGTAAGTGGCTGATCTATTTCTGTCCTCCCCTTCTGCCCCCAGTATTTTAATCACTTAGATGTTTACAGGAGAGAGGCTGTCTGTTTTCTGTTGATATTACAGTGGTGTCCTGACAGACACACCTGAAGTTAACCTAATAAAAAAATTAAATATTAACATTACATCACTCTGTAATAATGTTCATCCCATACCACAGTGAAGTCTGTACAGTTCAAGATACCTCAAAAGATAAAAAGATAAAATAAAAAGGAGGGGAAGATAATATGATATTAGAATGTACATATTTAGAAGGAAAGATAAAAAAGTCACCAGATCAGAGCTTGCTTATCCAGGCAGCTGATGCTCTGCATTTCTTCCCTGTCTGCTTGTGAGCATTAAATAAATTTACCGTTCTAAAACATGAAGATTCCTTGTAAATGTGATAAATTGGGGCAGGAAAAAATGTTCAGTCCAGGCTTCTACTGACCCTGACCCTATTCCACTTAATCTAATACTGTATTCTAATTTCTGCTTAAAGTTCACTTATTTTTCCTTCACTTAAAAATCAATTTTACTTCACTCTATTCTGTATTTCATCTATAGTACCAAAACATTGCTAAATAAATACTGATTCTCTCTCTCGTCTTTCAACTTCCAATCTGAATCAAACTTCTACTATAAATACTTGTTCGCTATTACTTTCTATGAATCATACCTAGGCTGTTTTTAAAATATATTTATTACGAATGGCTTCCTTCTCAAATAAATAATTTTGTAAAAATAGCACCTTTTATGTCATCTTATTCAAGTAACTTTGCTCAGGCACAGCATATTTATCTTGTATATTAATAACAACTTAGGTGGGTCTAAACTTTGTGTGATCTGAACAGAAAAACACAGGGAAAATTTTCAGAGCTGAACATGGAGAGAAGCAATATTATTAATCTGGGAAACAGTGGGGCCTACCAGTACTAGTGTCGTAGAAGGTTTTAAGGCAAACTGCGATGCCTTATGAGTCTCTTCTGCAACTGTGAGCTGGGGAGAAGAGTAGTTGTGCAATTTGTGCTTAGATGTAAACCATGCAAGAGACTCCAGAGCACTACTTTACCACTCATATATGCTCTAGTACAGGAACAGTGATTCAGGATCTAGAGTTTCTATAAGAAAAAGCGTACTCTGAGATATCTCTGTAGGACAGCACTGTACAGGCTTGCACGATAAAGATACACTTCACGGATGATAGCACACAGTGGGAAAGGGGCTGAAGAGTTAAGTTTTGCCCAGTTCTGGACAGCGGGTCCCAGCGCGCAGGACAGCCCAAGGTGGTACAAGTCCACAAAGTTCAGCAGCCTCCCTGCTCCAGGTTCCACATCCCGGCTGGGTCACCTGCTTCTGGTGTTGGGGTGGAGGAGCAGGAGAGAGGCAGTGGGGAAAGCTCACTCCAATTAATCTCAAGATGTGAGACCAGGCAAGCAGAAACATTTGCTCTAATCTTTTCAGGAGCAAAAGGTCTAACCAGGATCCATGCTTATGGCACTGTAATGTAGTTAAACGTTGTACTAAAGTGAAATTATGTCAAGCTATATAGTTGCAGTTGGTTTTGTTTTTCTTTTAAGTTTATCATTGTTAGTGAACTTCCTAGTTTTTTTGTCAAACTTCTCAAAGAGAATATCACAAAATTTGGTTATAAAAGCACAAGTTTCATTTGAGAGCAGCATGTCTGTCTTTTTAATGACTCCATTCTTTGCAAAACAAAACATATGCTAATGATAATAATGTCTTTCTAATTATACAACTCCTATTATCTCAGTGGCTCTCAACACAAACCAGAAATTGCACAAACTGACAATACCAAGTACGCATGAGGATATCATTTTTTTTTTAACATCTTGGTGAAATACAGTCATTCGGTTACTTTTGAATCCTTATTCTACCCTCAGTAGTCAAGGAAAAGGGTCAATATACTTCAAAGGCAGATGTCCAGGCTAAGACCACTAAAACTATATTTATCTCTCAGTTTGAACAAAACCAGCCTTTTACTCGCAGGCTTATTTATGGATTCAGTATTGTGTATCTAGAGGCTCAAGTCTCAAACATTAAGCCATTGTTTCACAGATATTCCATATACATTGTTTGCATCATTGATCTTAATCAAGACAAGGATTTTTGTGTGTTTGGGGAAAAAGTGAACAACCTGAAAAGTGTTTGTATTGTTATTATACAGCTATTCCTTTTGGGTTTTGTTTTTCAGATTATTTGAAACGCTGCAGTCATTATTCTGGTCTATATTTGGACTCATCAATCTCTATGTGACCAATGTGAAAGCAAGGCATGAATTTACTGAATTTGTTGGGGCCACCATGTTTGGTACCTATAACGTAATCTCTCTGGTTGTTCTGCTCAACATGCTAATAGCCATGATGAATAATTCTTACCAACTTATTGCTGTAAGTTGTTCCTTACCCTTAGATCATTTATAAGATATACACCTCTCTGTTCCCATTTTTCTGGGAGCAAATAGTTTTTACAGACAGGATATTGGGACAAGTTTTCTGATTTATTCAAATCCTTTTGCACTATTCTGGAAAGGCACAGAAACCAGACCCTAGCTAGGTGGGGAAATTCTTTGAATGGGGAAGAGGTGGCCCTTCTGCAGAACCAGCTCATGAGTTCAGAATGGTATGTTGAAGCTGCTGGCAAGTGACATGGGCTACAGCCGTGCCCATGCTGCCCACCTGCACTGTGCAGGACCTCTACTGAGAAAGTGACTCTGCCAAAGATTGCTCTGTCTTTGCTTTATTTTTAAGACATTATGTTTATTAACCTTTGAAAGACTGTTATTTTTGGATTTTTATATAAGATGTATATACAGTTAATATAAATTGGATGCCCATGTTTCATAGGCAATTTCAGGCCTATTCGCAATCCAAACAGGTCATGACTTCTGTTCAGCAGTGTCCTGTTTTCTCTTTTAAGGAAGACTGTCTTGATCTTTATCAGAGCTATTGGCTTGTTTTTATTTCTCAGCTGTCTATTAAGGACACTAATGAAAACAAACACTGAGTCATCATTTGATAATTCAAATATAATCATGCAGAAAGCAAAAAATAAAAGAAGGCTTCCCAGTCTTAAGATTTTAAAATGTCCATTCTTTCTAATCTGGAAATTACAAGTTGTTGTGGTTCAAGCTGACTGGGACAAAAAACCATGCTGGTCTCAAGTTCAGTCTTTCCCCCACTCCCATTTCCACCATGATGTGGAAGGAGAAAATTCAACTAAAAAAAGCTCGAGGGTTGAGATTAAGGATAGGGAGGGTAATAATCTATCATTTAAGATGGCAGGTAAAGAACCAGGGAGACTTGGGGAGAAAAACAGATTTAATTAAGACCACCATTTACAAAGTAGGATAGTAAGAGGAATACACCAATAAATACGACTTGATCTTAAATACACCCCCACACACAGCTCTCCCATATTCCCGGCTACCTCCTCCCCCTCCATTAGTGCAAAGAGGGCAGGGCGTGGGGGGTGCAGTCCATCTGGCCCTTACTATGGTCCGTGGCAGCTCCTCCTTAAGAAAGAGGGCTCCTCGCAGTCTCTCCTTCATGCCGCGTGGTGCCCACCTCACAGGAGGCAATCCTCTTACTTCTTGTGAGTCCCTCAGGGCCACTGATAGCTTTAGGCATGTCCCCCGCTGATGCTCGGTCACTCTCTCTTCTCACATGGCGCTCTGCACGTGCCAACGCATCCTGGATGTTCTTGTCGCCGTCAGTCCCCCCAGCTGGCAGGCAATCACCTTCCCACCATCTCAGCCACCTCGGGGCTCCAGGGAAAGGTCTTGCTCCAGCAGCCTTCTCCCTGTCCTTCTCTGGGGCTCTTCTCCCCCTCTCTCTTCTCAGGATCGCATTCCTTGGTTCTCCTCTCGCCTCCCCCTCCTCCAACAGAAAAACTCCCCAGTATTAAAGAGAGGACATCTCAAGATGAGACAAAACCAAAAAAGTGAAAGAACAATGGGGTCACCTCTTAAATACCTTGATCTCAGAGGTTCTGATTAGCCTGGCCCTGGCCAGAGGCAGGTCCAACTCCTACCTGGGGGCGGGGGAGGCTCTCGAAGCTTCACACAAGTCTACTCCCACTTTTACAGAAACCCTACCAGACTCAAACCCATGACACAAGTTTTTTCACAGAAAAAAATACTGACTACATGTGTTTATGTAACTCTAGATGGCAAAGTCTGATACACACTTTCACAAAATACTACCATTTGTCAAAACTCAGACTACAGGTAGAATACTTTTCCTATTACAACTTCTAAATTACTCTTTTGATTGCTGTATATCTGGCTAAATATTAAAGGCTAGGGCTAGACCTATAGTTTACATTCTTGGTTACCATGTTTGTTGTCCAAACATAATTTAAACTTCTTGTTAAGCTGCTAGGGTTTAGCAATCTTCCCCATGGACTTTAGTTTTGACCTTTTTTCAAACTTGTCAAGGTTATACAACATTACATAGAATCCAGAAAAAATATAATTTCATATAAAAATACCCACTCATAACCTATTTCAAATAGATCGTTCTGAAATAGAAGGAATAAAAGATACTCGACAGTTTTAAGTAGCCTCGTGATTTGTTGGATAACCTACTTGTGAAGTTCTGGGGCTGACAATTAGTGAGAGAGTGCATGGGACATACAGACTTGTTGAAGCTGCTACACAGAGTAATTAGAGTGATCTATGTGGAATAATGATGAACTGCTATTATAACAAAACATCTATTCCAGAAATGTAGCATTTTCCTGCTTGTAATTATCTATTGTTGTTTGAGAGACTTTTAATTATTTAAAAGCTGGTAGCAAGAAAGAAAGGTTGAAAGTGAAAATATACTGTACATACTTAACATCTCTTTACAAAAGTAAAGCAGCTTATCTTTCCTTTGTGTTAAAGACCTTCTGTCAAAAGAATATGCCAGTATTTTAACAAGAAATTTCATTAGTATTTCAGGGTTGTTCTAATTTTAGGGTTTCAGATTTTTGTGGAGGCTTTTTTTACCTCCTTAATTACAGTAACATCTGTGCTGGCGGTGTGTTTCTTGTATGCAGGATCATGCAGACATCGAGTGGAAGTTTGCTCGAACAAAACTCTGGATGAGTTACTTTGAAGAAGGGGGAACTCTGCCCACTCCTTTTAATGTCATACCAAGCCCAAAGTCCCTGTGGTATCTAATCAGATGGTTATGGAGACACCTTTGCAAGAAAAAAATTAGAAGAAAACCTGAAAGCTTTGGAACTATAGGGGTAAGTCTTGTGTTTTACTCTGCCTGTAGTTCTTCTCTTTGTTCTAAAGATGAGACTTTCTCAGCCTTACAGAGCATCTGAACTATCAAATAATGTGCATATGAGAATAATTCTAGCACAGTATATTTATTTTTTACATTCATATCAATGTATTTGAAGAGAAAGTACCATCATATTCATGTGCAATGACAAGATGAACTATGACAGCCTAAACTACAGATAATGCAAGAAGGATTAAAAACAATACAAATACAAGAGATCAAATGTGTATACTTGTCTGCCAATCTCAGAAGTGCATTTGGTGATCTCTAACTTGGGTGTCACAGTTCAAGTATCATTGATGTATCATGAACCACAGACTGGTGTATCAAGTATTTGTAATGGGGTTTTCTCTGTCTCGCTGACTCTCTCTTTATGTGTAATGAAATGAGTTTACCATAAAAGCATTCTTACCAAAAGCTGTTCCCATTAAAGAAAACATTTTGAAAGATAATAGCATTTACTAGTAATTGCTCATTTGAGTTTACAGATAGAGTTATCTCAGAATCACATTGGTACCCTATTCTGATAGTGCTGATTAACAGTGAAATTTCTAGGGGGAAAAAAAAAAAGAGAGAAGAAAAAGACACCCAAGGAGAGCAAGTATAGTCCTACACCTGGATTCAGCAGATGCCTGTATAATGTCTCAGCCACAGACTTGCTCTGGTAGCTCTTGGGTAAAGTGGATTTGAGTTTGTTCCATCTAGCTTTAGCTAGTTGGGTTACCTCAGTCAGCAGCACAGTTTTTCTGTATTGTCAGAGGAAATATCTAGACAATATCCTACCCACCAACCACTAAATCTCTCTAGTTGTTTTCTACATTTCCCGTAGTAAGTCAGTACCTCAGTAACTACACCATATTTAGCCAGCTCAGCATAAAGAAACTGTGGGTAAAATGTGGCTCCTTGTACCATAGAGATTTGCTGAATGAAAATGTTTTTGAGTCTGTTAGGAATTCGGATATCAAAGACTCAAGTGAGAATATGAGAGTGTCATCTGTGGCTGAGAGAAAGAAGAGTTATAGTCCTCATGACGTTGACCCTGATAGAAGGACTTCCACTCATTTCAAGGAAGCCAGGGGATACTATACAATTCTTTGCTGGGCCATTACTCTGTTGACCTTTTCTTTGTATTTTTCCCCAGTTTCTTGAGAAGTGAGTAATAAGAGTAAGATTTTCTTATGTATTCTCCTGTCATATCCTGGCATTCAGTTTAATTGTCAGATATACCTGGAGGAACAAGTTCACAGGAGTGAACAGATATTATGATAAAGAGGAAGAGTGACATATAAAACTAATTTACAGTTCTTATGCTGATGAATGGATTTTATCCTCTTTGTGGAAACCTTCTAAACAGGTTTATTGCAGTCTTGTTGTTTAGTGTCTAGGTTGTGAATGCAAAATGTGCTTCACTGAGCTGTCACACTTGTAGAAAGGAGAGAAAAAGACAGAAAAGGAAGCTTATGAGCATGTAGATGACATTGATACAAGACAGTAATAAGATTACAAGGAGGAAACACTGAAAAAACCACATTAGAATTAATATTAGAAAAGCAGTGAAGAGAGACAAACAGTGATTCACATAGAAATAGAAACAAAAGACATGAGCTAACATGAATGGAGAATTTCAGGAACAAACCATCACTGTGTAACCTAGCAAGGGAAAGAAGTAAATGCAGAGACCAACAGGAGGAGAAACTGTGACATTTTGTTAGAAAGAGAACATCAAGAGAGTGATATACTTGTGTGTGTGGAAGAGTGGGCAATGCTTCTAGGCATTTGTTAAACATTTGGTAGGGATGATTAGCTAGTGTAAACTGATGGAGTGATATTAAAGTTAATGGAGTGATGCCAGTGTATAACAGCTGACGGACTAGGGTTGGTAAGCACAGTATCCCTGTTTGACTGAGAGAGATCCAGAACATACTTATACATCTCTGCAAAACTTTCAAGACAATATTTACTGTCAGACATTCCATCCAGGATAAGGGATATGTTTTTCCTTCTCAAAATGCAGCTCTGGGAGTAAACTCATTCCTGACTCTATGGAATAATAAAGAAAGAGGCAGAATATTCTCAGTCCCATGCTGAATGGCATGGTGAGGAAGGAGGTTCAGAAAGAGCATCCCCGGTTTCTGTGGCTACCTCCTGCTGAGGTACCTAAATACCGCCTTCTAGAAATTAGCAGCTTGGGTTTTGGAAAACAAATGCCCCAAAGTGTCAAAAGCGCAACAGGGAGCCTATGCAGAGAGCTGGATGGGAATTTTTTCAAATTAATTTTCTTCTCTTTTTTTTTAATGGAAAAAAACCCAACCAAAATCCTTAACCCCAAGCAGTTTAAAAGATGTTTTTGTTGGGAAAGACTTAATACCTTCAAGATGGAATTTCCTTTTGGAGAGGGAAGAAGCAGGTGCCAAGTAAAGCAAGTAGCTTGGCATCAGGGAGACTGAGGTTCTACTTTCCTCTGGATATTTAATTACTTACCCTAAGCAGAACAGTTCTGAGAAGAGAGATTTCCATCTTAAAACCATTAGGATGCCAGGACAGGAAAGGTACTCCCTTGGGAGAACAAAAGAGAAAAAGCTGAACCTGATTTCCTTATGATTTGAATGTGAAGCACTAATTACTGAACTGTTTGGGCCTGAGGGACATAGGTGAGAGAGAGATGTAAGACATATTTGGTTAATATCTCTAGAGTAAGTTTAAAAAAATATATTGTTTGATGAGAGAAAGCTGAGATCCCAGAGCCTGTGAGACAATAGGACCTTATATATCACTGGTTTTCACTACAGAATAGGTACCTGTACAACCGAAACCTCTCTGAAGCAGAGGGCTGTGTCTGACCAGACAGATTCAATCCACACATCTGGGCATCTCATAAAATTACAAAGTTCTTCAGCTCGCTCTTTGCTATAACAGAAGCCCCATTAGGGCTATCTGAATTTGGAACGTCTTGCAATTTCTAGGCCTAGTTATGCACCCAGGCTTCAAAATTACACAGAGCGTGGGTATGCCACTACGCGCTCTGATTCCACATTAGGGAAATCTGTCCATACCCATCAGAGTGTGAGAGCCACTATTCACTCCAGCAGTCAGGTCTACACACAGTTTGGGTAGATGTAAATCAGATGCTATTAACTGGGTTTTACCAAAGAAGGAGTCAGAGAACAAATGGGCACATCATGGTGATCTCACGGTTTGTCCTGAGGGGATGCACTGCTTTCTGGTTTTGAAAAACTTACATCATCCGCAGCTCTGCCTTGTGTTCTCAGGACTTTTTCAATTGTCCTAACAAACTGCATCACAAATTAAATTTGGAACCTCTATGCCCTTTCAAACAAAGGGAACTGAAGTGTTTTCTTTGCCTTTTGTTCAGGGATTTGAGATGACAGCTCTCTGACTCCATATTACTGTATCTCCCCTGTAACAACTCTGGCCTCAGAACTGTAATATAAGCTTTATTGGGACCTAGTTCTTTTCACCGAGTCTTATTCCTCCCCTATACTTTTTCCTGCTACTTGGGGAAAAAACACTATAGACTCAGTTTCAGATTCATTTTCTTATATTGGCTGTATGTATGGATGTCGTGTTGTCTGTAAGGCAGAACTCAGTTTCAAAACATTGTATTCTGAAACATCTAAATGCTAACTTTCCAATGAAGGAGGTCTAATCAGTGGTGATGTACTATGATGTTTTCCAGTAGAAAAAGCAGTTGTGTGCATCCAAAGGCTGAGTCATTGCTAGAGGATACAAAACAGATGATAGACAGAATGGAGCTGGTTTGTTAAAGCCAGCATTTTTCAGGAATCAGGCATGATATCTGCATAAAAAAACCCCTCAGAACCATAAAATGTGGAATGATGATCTATGAATGAATGAAGAACATATTAAATATGTCACCAACAACCCGCTGTGAAAATGTGCATACATATGCATTTGAAAGTTCATTGTATGCAGACAAAACTCGCAAACAAAGATTTCAGGGTCAGGATAGTTTACAGCAGATGTGATAGTGAAAGGACTTATCTGGCTTGTATGAAGAAGAAAAATATCCGTCGAAGTAAGTAGGACATGGTTGCTTGGGAGGACCATCTACGGTGCTGCTTATAAGAAAGCTATCACAAGAAAGAACAGGGTCTGCCGGGAAGTGAAGTGCCTCTGAAGAGAGCTGATGAATTTGCTCCTGCTTGGGTATCATTTCTCTGGTTCTGTCATCCTTTGTTCTACTGGGACAGTTGAAGCAGTGGATAGTGTAGGCAAGGGGAGATTTTTCAAGGGACAGGTTTTTTTCTCCAAAGCAGCACACTGCCCAGCTGATGGTAGCTTCTCTAGTCACAGGTACAGCTGAAGGAAGGTCAGATATTCACATGTGATTTACTAGTACTTCAGCTCTGCCATTAATCAGACAGAGATATTCTACCTTTCAGATTTCAGCACATTTTTATTTTCTGTCATTTTGACATACCCCAGATATGCAGCATTCTCTTTAGCTATTATCACAAAGTATCTCCTACACTTAAAACTCTGAAATAACAGTGTGTGCTGCTCTTTGTGTATACATATATACACACCAACTCTGTCAACTTTGTCAGCTCACCTTTGGAAAAGGTAGATTAGTAATGTAATTCTGTTGATTAGACTGAAGTTTTCCTGATTGCCCAAAGCTTTTGGGTGTCTCTAGGCTACTCCTGTTGGCCATCTGAAATCCACTGCTATTTCAGAAAAAGAAGAGATTTAATAAAAGAAAACCCCAATCCCACTGGAGTAATTTGTACTATTTTCCTCAAATTATATTCCACTTTATATGTGATCAGTCACCCAAAACGTGTTTTACTTGTAACGTTAAGTATTCCAGAGATGAAAATGGACTGTCAGTACATTTTTTTGCGCATCTCGTATTTAGATGAACTGTTACCTTTTTTCTAGCTATCCAGATTTTTATGCTGTTTTTCCAAGCAACCTACATGATAATTACTACCATTTGCCAGAGAAAATCTTCTTTCTCCTTTTCCTGTTCTTTGTTCTCCAGGTGGGAAATGATGCAACTCCTAAGTCAAGATAAGTGTTCTGTATTTTCTGTGTAATGTGAGTTATTGAAAGTTGAGTAAAGAAATAACACCTTCCACCTGGAATGGATATCAGTAATAGGGAGTGGCTGTTCTACAGCCAAGGACCATCTCATTGAGAAATCTCTTGGTCAACACAGATAAGCTCTTACCCTTTTTATGGGTAAGATTCTATTCAAGATGAGGAATATATGCCATGACTTCAGTCAATCTTTGTATTTTCTGGACCTTTATCACTAAGGGATTTGAGGTCAAATGCAGACATTAAATTTGAATTCCTGCTTTATTTAATCAAAATTTTGATAAAACACTTCAAAAGAAGTAATTTAACATTATGAAATTCTTGACTACTAAAGAGATTTTTCTTCCAAGCAGTGCAGATTAGGAACGGCATAAGCAGGAAGACCAAACTAATTATCCTTACTAGTAGAACTATTATTAAAAATTCCTAAAGAATATTAGTGCCCCCTTTGGAAAGTGGTAAAAATATCCCCTTTAGTTTTGTGATCTCATACAAATTCGTGACCAGGAGACTGTTTCTTCCCCTGTTGTTATTTTTAGTCAGATTTAACTTTTGTCCTTTTGTCAGCCATAGTTTTCAACACTTCTTCATGCACATAGCACCACAGTTACTTGAAACAAGTTTTGAACAATTGCAAATTAGGCTATAATCAGGTAGAGAAAAGCAGGCTGGCTGAGAACGAAGTAAGGATGATATGAGTGTTAATGACATGTTATTTGTAGTGAATAGCTTGATTTTCAGATGTATTTAAGGAGAGATTCATTTTGCTTTCAGAAGGAACCAAAAACCAGTTATGAACTTGAAATTGAATCTGAACATTTAAACAGGAGATTGAGAACTGATGGGGGTAATAACTTTAATAAATTATGTGTGTGCGTAATTCCCTGTGCAGTACGTATGTGTCTGTGTGTGAAAACACACCATTAAATGAATTCTCTTTCCGCTTCTCAGTGATATGGACTGAAAATTGTTAAGTGCAGTAGAACTGCTCTGTACACATTACTACACAAATATATTTGATTACATAATCATCCCAAATTGCACTTGTTGACATTGCGTTGAGTGGAAAAGACAGCCTGTGCTTCTGAGAGTTTCAGAATTGGTTGCAAAAAAAATGGGGGCTGGACTAGATGATCTGGGGGCTGGACTAGATGATCTTTTGAGGTCCCTTCAACCCCTGACATTCTGTGATTCTGTGAAAAGGATAAACCTGATTTAGCTTTTTCTTGTTATGGATACAGAATTAAACTTATGCTTTTATTTCGTGCTTTACTGTAAAACAAAGCAGAGAAGACAGCAACTGCAGAAAGAATTCTGTGAAATGAGAATCAATACTTGTTTTATTTATAGGAGTTAGTAGCTTTACCTGAACTGAAATGTGTTTCAATTACACCTTAAAGCGTTTTTCCCTTTACCTGTGAGTCAGGTCTGTTGTTTAGCGCTTGCTTAGCCACAGACTCCATTAGTGCTCCCTCAGCAGGAATAAAACATCTCCATCGTGTGGCCAACTATGAAAAAAAAAACAGAAAGAAAAATTCTAAAAAACAGCTGAAGATGGTTGGTAGGAAGGTGTATGCCTTCCCACACCTGCCTTGCCCCCTCCAGCCCTGGTGGTGGGCAGGCTCACCAGTCCCTCCACCCTTAAACACAACGAATTCCCATTTTCTCTTTGGATCAGGCATAGATACAGAAACACGATCTGGAAAAATACTGAAGACAAGATGCTTATGTATGAAGCCCTATCCCACAGTGGCTGTTTAGAGTAATTAGGAAATAATGATTTTGTCCTTTCTTTTATTTTGTGAGAAGCCCAGCCACACAGCTACTGTGTCCCTCAAACTAATTACAAACGAGAAATGAACCCTAAAATGTAAACTGATGCCAAGTACAGGGAGATTGCTAATCATAAATTGCCATTTAGCTTCAGGTAAAAAAAGATGACAAAATATCTTACTGTGCCCACCTCATGTGTAGCTGAGGTCAGCTCTAACAACCCTTGAACATTCTGGTTTAAGATTCTGTAAATTTTCTATTTTGCAGAAATACAGTTAGTGCCCAGACACCTTCCTTTCTTACCAGCAGTAGATATAAGAACCCAAGTTAAAATTGTCTTTCTTTCACCAGTCAGGGATAATTAAGGTAGAGAATAGGGAGATGTGACTCAGTATGCTATTGAGGACAAGAGTAATTCAAAAACTAATTCAGGCCTTTGTTTTTGCCATCTTCTTTTGGACAACCCTTACATATGACACTATAATCTAATGCAACACTTGCTTAAAGCCTGTA
This sequence comes from Trogon surrucura, assembly GCA_020746105.1. Lineage (NCBI taxonomy): Eukaryota > Metazoa > Chordata > Aves > Trogoniformes > Trogonidae > Trogon > Trogon surrucura. Next base: position 28,467,318 of record CM036617.1, on the reverse strand, counting down.
CCATGCTTTCATCCTACCACACTTCTTTTTGCTGTTCCAGTTCAGAGTAACTACCCCTCTCATCCTCCCTCCTGATGAACACCAAACTCTTCATTGCAAGTTAAGTTTCCTTCTTCCATACCCCTCTCTGTGACCATGTGTTTTAACAGGGAACTAAGCAGGAAAATTTCTCTTTGATATGGTCTTATAGTACAGTTTTTGCCTAGCTCTATCTCAAATGAGACATTAGGGGCCACAGCAAGTGTCTGGCTAACACCAGGCTTGATGGGGCTCTGAGCAACCTGATCTAGTTGAAGAGGTCCCCATTCACTGCCAGGAGGTTGGACTAGGTGACCTTCTAAAGGTCCCTTCCAACCCAACACGTTCTGTGATTCTATTCTATGATTCTATGCTTATGCCAGGCTTTTCTCAATACAGTGAAACAAGCTTCAGTCTGTGTGAGTGACATGAACACATTCTTCCCTTTCTATCTCCTTAGGGGCTCTGCAGGGAGAGACCCAGTTCCCCCATCACATCCATGCCATACAATAGCGGCACATTGATGATGATGTAGAAAATCCACTTTGCCTTTCCAATAACAACATTCTCCCTTCTGTAAAGCTAATGACAAGATTTCTTCCAAATTTCGATTTTTAAACAGACTTTAAATCATCTCTCTCAGCTTGCTAGATACCACATATTGCACAGACCTTCTGTTTCGCTATGCTCTAAGTATTTTACTACCAGGCAGAGATTAATTTTCTCTTTCCTTCTCTCCTCTCCTCTCCTCTCCTCTCCTCTCCTCTCCTCTCCTCTCCTCTCCTCTCCTCTCCTCTCCTCTCCTCTCCTCTCCTCTCCTCTCCTCTCCTCTCCTCTCCTCTCCTCTCCTCTCCTCTCCTCTCCTCTCCTCTCCTCTCCTCTCCTCTCCTCTCCTCTCCTCTCCTCTCCTCTCCTCTCCTCTCCTCTCCTCCTCTTTTCTTTCAGAGGCGTGCAGCTGACAATCTGAGAAGACATCATCAATACCAGGTACAAGTCCATGTTTATTGTTTGGATAATTGTTTTTCGTGACTCCAAAAGGTCTTCAGGAGGGAAAAAAAGGAAGAATTACATGAAAAAGTAGAGAAAACAGAGAAAAAGAAAGAATATAAAGTGCATACATATTTTATTCTCAGCAAATGAGTATAGTACTTTTGGTGTTCAAACAATAGCATTTGAGAAGCAATGTTGTCCAGTTCTGGGGTTCCTATAGCAATAATATACTAGCCAGCATTTTGCCCACTGTAACATGAATTGCCTTTAAATAAGCAAACACATAGTCCCACCTTTCCTGCTGGGATTCATCAGGACCCTATGTACAACTCACTGACATAGTCCATCAGAGCCCACTCTCCATCTCTCCAGCTCTAGTCCCCAACAGACAAAATCCTGTCCGTTAGTAACCACTCTAATTAGATCCCTGTAAGCTGTTCTTTAACATTCCTGCTTCAGCCTTTGATTTTTTCGAGATTATTGTAGCACAAGGAATAATTTTCAGATTTATTTTCAATTTTGTGTTGTGTTAAAAGAGCTGCAAGCTAAACAAGATTTGGGGTGTACACTTGCAGGTTTAGTAATTAGTGGATTCCGTATGGGAAATGACTAGGTAAACTTTTTCAACCTGAAGAAGAGACAGCTGTGGGAATACAATGGGGATATGTAAAAGAGGAGGGTGAACACAGCTGTTTACCATCTATCCACACTGAATACCAGACACGTACTACACTGCATTAGTAAGGCTGTAGGCAGCAATTTGAGGGAAGTGATTATTCTCCTCCAGCCCACGCCAAGGACTGTATCTGGAGCATCTGGATTTTGGGCCCCTCACTGGAAGAAAGATTTTAACAAACTGGAAGGAATCCAGCAAAGGACCACCAAGATGGTTAGAAGGCTGACATAAAAGGAGAAGCTTGGATTTCATCCTAGAGTAGGTTAAGCAGTATCTGATTGCTGTCTTCAGTAACATAGTAGGTGGTTAGAGAGAAGGAATCAGATTTTTCTTGGAGATGCACAGCAAAAGAACAGGAGTCAATAGACACAAGTTGCAGGAAAGGAAAAATCAGTGAGAAAAGTCATCATCACAGGTAGTAAGGTGGTAAAGAATTGGAAAAAATTGCTCAGGGAGGCTGCAGCATCTTCCCCCTTGGAGATATATAGCACTTGACTGGGACATGACCTTGATGTGGATCAGACAGCCTCCAGGCGTCTCTTCTCACTTAATTTTAAGATACTTAGAAGTAGAAGGTAGCAAGATAAACTGTCAGAGAACGGGTTTCAAAATCTCACATCACAGGAGGTTTGGGAGAGTATAACTGGGAGTAGCATTATACAGCCTCACTGGACTTAAACTGCTCACGAGGCATCAGCAACTGCTCATTGCATGTTACTGGCGTGAGATATGCCTCTGGTCAAACCCAGCACCATCCTTCTCAGGGTATTGAATATCAGCACTTCCCGTTGAAAAGCAGAACACTTTTTCAATAAGATCTAAGGTTTGTACATTTTTTGTCATACTCCTAAAGCACAAAGAAGTCCAGACAGGCCCAGAGAGTGTGGGCATAGTAACTAATATGAAGAAAGCTAAAACAACATTTTGTATTTTTAGGAAGTTATGAGAAATCTAGTTAAGAGATATGTTGCAGCAATGATAAGAGATGCCAAAACTGAGGAAGGACTGACAGAAGAAAATTTTAAGGTATGTGTTTGTTTTTATTTTTACAAGTGTTTTAGTAGGTTATTCTGTCCCTGAAGTGTATTTTTCACACTCCTCAGTTGTTCAGGTAGCATATAACTTACTTCCTAAAGCAATGTCTGTGTCCTCATGGACCACACACAGATGTACTCACAGTGTACCACTGTGTGTACCACACACAGAGTACATGGACTCCAGAAAGTCTTCTTTCTTTAGCTGGAGCAATAATCAGTTTTATCAGCTAGTTTAAATTGTAAAGATTTTCCAACCCAAATGATTCTGTGACTGTATGATCATAGTTTTAGAGAAATCAAAGAGAAATAAGGGTCTCCTGGAGGCAAGGTGCTTTCTCGTGAGATGTGCCTTTAAGTACCAGCGGTTGCTCCGGCTGAGAGCAGCCTGCAGTGATGAACTTTGACGCTGCTGCCAAAAATTTAGTGGAAATGCCTGAAGTCCTACCTGCACTTTTACTCACAGGGAAGTGTACACACGTGTATGCCTTGTGTGTGCAGGTGTCACTGTGTGTGTAAGGGATGGTGTTAAGAGCTGATGAAAATCATGTTATTCTGATAGGATAATACTGTCTAAATGATTGGTTGTAGGTCTTTAATGCATCCATTCTCCTCCTTCTACCACCGTTGGTTATTGCTATGAGAAGGCTAGGCTAAGGCACATTTCATCTGAAATTTCCTTTCATAAAATTTCTGGTCAGTTTTCTGTCTCTCCTGGAAGATCCATTAGACAGTCTGCAAAACACCTTGAAGATGCCAGGTATTATCCAGATGGTGAAGTTTATTACTGATCCCTAGCATAAGCCTTTTTTGTAGAGGAAAAAAAAAAAAAAAAAAGAAGAGGAAAAGTTAAATTAGTTTTCATGCTCTGATGTTTCATCTTTCTTCCTAATTTATAGGAGTTAAAACAAGATATTTCCAGCTTTCGTTTTGAAGTCCTAGGTTTGCTGAAAGGAAGCAAGCTGTCTAATTTGCAGACTGCGAAGATGAACAAAGACACTGCCTCTCTGTCAGAAAATGAAGAAAATTATGAGAGTGAAGGGAACAAGAAAGGAAAGAAAAAGGCCTTCAGCCTTTTTGACATTACAACAATGATTCACCCAAGATCAGCCACTATTGCCTCTGAAGCACATAATGTAAGCAATGGCTCAGCAATGATGGTATCAGAGTCCACTAAGGAGAAACAAAAGCGTGTGAATTTTGTAACAGACATAAAAAATTTTGGGATATTTCACAGACGATCAAAAACAAACTCTGTGGAGCAGGGTACAAATAAAATATACACCGTTTCTGAAGAAGTTTCCCGTCAACAGGCAGAAGAACAATGTGAGAAAACTGCTGAACTGGAAGAAGGAGAACTGACCATGAACTGTGAATTAAACATCCGAAGTCCTGATGAAAAATGTGTGTTAGCTGAGTCACAAAATAATGACTCTTCAGATTCACGGGAAGAGGAAAGTATCTGTGCAGAAACTGAGAAAATGGAGCTACAGAACTCAGAACCAGCAACACCGCAGGATCAGCTGGAGAAGGAGCTGGACATTAGCATTGACTGTGATGAGAAACAGGAAACAATTCTTCAGGGTGATTACGTGATAACGAGGTTGTGATGGTTGCAGGAGGAAGCATTTATGAATATATATATTTTGCATAGTGCTTTGGGGGGGGGAATGTTTTAAGACTTATATTAGCAAATGCAGAATTACACTTTATAGTACTCAACTGTGGCACATGAACTTGTAACATAGTAGTCAAGAGAAAGGTAATACGGGGACCTTCTGTTTTGTAGCCTGCTTTAGCTTTCACAATTTGTTTTACATTTTTTAATAAATGGAAGCATCTTGTATTCTTGTACTGTTGCAATAACCCACAGAAACTTTTTAGCTATCTTTTTCGATTACAACAAATGCAATTTCTCTCATAAGATAGTTGACTCCTACGATAAATATTTTTCTATGCAAATAAAAAGTAGCTTAAGAGACTTGTAAGCCTTTATTTAACTTTGTAGGTTCTTAAAATGTTCTGGGCACCATAATAATCATAATTCATGTCAAGCTATTAGAATCATTTAGTTACATTGCTAAGAACTTGATCTGTTTCAAAAGCTATAGCGAAGAGAAAGATATATTCTTTTATTTATTGAAGAAATTTGAATAGCTGTAAATTATGAAAGATCAGTCTATTTGATTATTTAACTACAGCTTCTCCCTCCCAGCAAGAGGATTATCACTGTCCTGATACCATTGTTAGAAGTGCATTTACAGGATTTGAGGACTGTAAAAAATGTTTCTTATAGTGAAAGAAATATCTGTGGCTTGCTAAAAACCAATGACGGATTACTTCCCAGAAATCCGTAATCGCAACGGCTACTGCTTTTTCAACCATTTGTTTTTCCAAATGTGGAGAACCTATGCACTTTAACAGTCAACTGCTTATTAGCTTTTGCCTTTACAATACACTGGTATTTGCTAAGAGAAAGATACTTCAGGAATAAACAATCATACAATGATCCCCTGAGTACTTGGAAAACTATGACAATTTGTGGAGAAGTTTTTAAAGGTAAGCCTTAAGAAAGTTTGACAATTTCAGAGTTTGGGGGAGACTGACTGGAGGTTTTATAAAAAATACTTATACATTTAAATGTATAAAGAAAAATTAATAGTATTTTTCATAACTGATGAGTGACTTATTGTCTTAGTCAAAAACAGTATTTTTAAAATTAAACAGTCTGTTTCTTTTTAATCAGTGACTGGTGTCCTACATTATTAAAAATGTAATTTTACAACTGACCTAAGAATGACTACCCTTGAACTCCCAGCACCATCCTTCTCCTCCCTTGGAAACATGCGAATATACCACATCAGTGCAATTGTTTCACTCTTAACTTTCCTAGCCCCGCATTGATAGATTTTGTAGTTCATAGCAACCTGCATTAAGGAACTTCTAGATGCGTAGGGTACACTTACACTCCAGTCAGAATCCATCACATGTAACTCCCACTTTGTAGGACTTGATCTAAAGCCATACCATTATGGATTTAAACTGTCCTGGTACTGAACTGAGTCTTGAAACTCCACACAATCCCCTCTCATCTCTGTACTTTTAGGTGACTTTTCCAACTCCCCTTCACACATGTGCTACTTTTTCTGAAGTCATATATTGAAAGCTTCCCTCCTGCATATCTATCTGTGCTGTGGCACCTAGGAGTGAATTAGTTAAAACAAAATGGAAAATACGAGCAGTAATTGAAAAAGACTTTGTATAGATTTGCAACAATATGGTCAAAACATATTCGATTGCTAAGATATGGTTGATTTCTATCTTAGCCTCTTGACATCTCTGTGGACCTCCCCTCCTTCATGTCTCTCGCCTTGTCCACCTTTAGATTGTGCGCTCCTTGGGGCAGGGCCTGTAGCTTTTCTGTTTGGAAAGCACCTGAATTATTACGAGCATAACAAGAAATAAATAATAATAATAATGGTGGAATACCTTCATATCATTTTTACTGGGTCAACTCTTTTAGAGAGTTCTCTTTCCTGCTGTAACATTTGTGCTAAGAATGACATAAAGCCAATATGTCACATTGTCATGAAGTTGCTTATATCCCAGTTAACAGTCCTTCTTCACCACTGATTTTACTTTCTCATTCTTCATCATGATTTGTAAGGTTTAGAACCTTCGAGTCCTAAGCTTGCTTCCCTTTCACTAGCCAAATTCAAAACAAATAGTCTTTGCTCCAAAGAGCTTTCAGGACATTTCAGCCACATGGTTTCATTCCAGACAAAATGTGCCTGAGTGAGTTATTTATAATGCCACCAGCACCATTATCAGAACAAGTTAACTACCACAAGTCTAGGAGCTCTCCATATTATTCTGCCATCATAAGAGCGTGTTTCTCCTGTGTATGAAGTTCCCAACAGAGCAAAACCACAGGACAGGTAACCTGAAACATGAGCCGTGCTGTCACGTCATGACCTCACTGTGCTGAGAGTTGGTCTAAGTCTTGGAGTAGATACAAGACAGAACACCAAAGACAGTGCAGGTGGGCAAGGTACTTACTCATAGAGCCATAACATTGTATTTCATAGCAATAGGTGATCAGTCTTTTGCTGTCTTTTTTTTTTCTTTTACAACCAAATATTGAAATGAAGGTTGAATAAATAAAGCATACTTCAAATCAACATTTGCTCTATTTTTTTATGTGATTCTTAGGTATTGAAGCCTGATACCAAGAAGGACCTGAGCCCATTCCATTTAAATTTAGTGGTAAATACGTACTTCATTTTGTGAAAATAGATAAGAGCCCAAAATATTTCTGAATCTGAAGTGGTGGTGGACTTTTATTGCTTTGCAGACAGCTAACAAAATCTGTGAGCTGGCTGTGAGACATTGCGCTGCCTATGGGTGACACAGTGTCACCAGAGAGTAAGCCAGGCAGATGCCTGTCAGGAACCATCGCTCTGCAGCTCATTTTAATCTTGTTTTCTTGGTCCACAGTTTGAGACCATTCCATTTTGACTGGTGTGAGCTAAACCCTTCACACATACTGGTTGTATAAGGCGCTTTGGCACAGAGCATGGTTTTTTTTTGATAGTTCAGGATTTAATGAGAAATTTTACACCTTTCCTAATCTGATTTTTTTTTCTGTGAATAAGTGTTGTCTAATTCCAGAAGAATGTATATCTTCATGACAACTATAACCAATGAGAGCTGTAAAAGGTAAGGAAATTTCTTGTATTTGGGACCCCAAAGTTTTTCAGCAGAAAGTTTGAAACAAGAATGTGTTCCTTAAATGTCATCCTTGAACCGATCTTTCAGGAGGAAAATTTTGGTGTAGCTTTGTCAGAGGAACAAAGCATAGAAAAAAGACATAAAGAAATTATTATCTGTCTGTCTCAAATTCTAGTATATATGCATTGCAGGCTATAACATCCTGTTTCCTCACTAAACCTCAGATGAATATCTAACCAGAATCTGGGAAGTAGCACGAAAGAGAAAAGAAGCAGATCGTGCTTAAAGACTGTGAGCAGACAATGAACTTTTGAATGCAGTTCAAAACATTTAGTATCAAGTTTTCTTCTGGGAATAGAGAAATACAAGTTGTACAACAACATAACCTATGTCTATTTTAAAGTCATTTAAGAAATAACAGCTCTAGTGAGTAGAGCAAGCTCACAGAAACAGTAGTATTGGTAATGATAGTGGCAGTGGTAGTGATCACAGTAGTAGTATACTACTAATAGGACCAGTAAAAGTAAATGTAATAATAGGAATCCTATGTGTTTACCCCTGAGAAGTGGAACTCCTCAATTCTAAACCCTGCTCTAAAATTTGCCTTTTTCCGTGTCAATCAACCGTTCAATAACACCAGCAATACGTCCTTGGGTACAGCTGTCCTCCAACATAAGTACTCTCATGTCTAGACTAAAAATCTTACCTTTCTGTATTTCAGCTCTTTGCCTAGCTAAAGCTTTAGTTATGCACCCTACATTCACTGCAGCAGGAGCCTATTAGAGATACTTTGAGACAGTTTGTGGTTAAATAGTTGGATATACTCCATAACAGATTGTTGCAGTTAAGGATGAGTTTGAACCCTTCAGATATGACAAGGCATTGAACCCATTGAACTACATCAAATCAAGTTCACTAACCACTGATTTAGTACTTGAGAAGTTGCCTTATTTATATAAGTGTGAAAGAATGGAGCAGAGATGGCTCGTCACTAACATTGAAACAGCAAAAAAAAAAAAGTTGCAGACTTCAACCTTCATGAGAGAACTCAGTCACACAATATACTTTGATTTAATTACAGGTCCCTCCATCACATAATTCTCTTCCTGAATCAATCAAATCCTCTGCTGTGGTTAAACATAGTTATGAGATGTTAATACATATCAGTTGTTTCAACTGTTTGTATTTGAACCCTTCACTCAGTCACTATTTTTTAACTTTATAGCTTTTCTCTGACTAATGTTCTCTTCGAAATGTATTCTTCCCACTTCAGCTTTGGGTTACTTAAGTGTAGTCTAAACCAGTTATGCTATTTTCATTTTAACTAAAACTTTCTGCTCTCTTTAATTGACTATCATAGTTACAATTAAGTGTTGTGCAGCATTAGGTGTTGCACTGTTCAGTGCTGCTGTGGCCTTTTCAGTCTGGCCTCTAGCTTTTTGCAATCCAATACCCTCCTGCTGTGGAGCTAAATCAATGTGTTCAGAGGCCAATGCATCTTTCTATTTCAAATACCGTTCTTAACATCACATTAATTGTCTTTGACAGAGATCCTTGCCTCCTCCATATGTTTTAGCTTAGCTATCTATGACTAGAAACCTGGATTTCCAACAACTGATACATGAAATGAATACTAGTTCACATGGTGCTTCTCCAGATTCTTTTCTATCACCTCTCTTCTTTGATAATACAACTGATGATGACCCAGTTCATAGTGCGTTCTTTTTAAGGCAGTATGCTCACGATTGCATTTGCAGAGTAACAGAGCCCTGCTTGTAATAGGAACAGAGGAAGTGGCCAGCAGGTTGAGGGAGGTGATTCTCTCCCTCTGTTCAGCTCTAGTGAGATCCCACCTACAGTACTATGTTCAGATCAGGAGTCGTCAGCTTAAGAAAGACATAAACCCCTTAGAGTGGGTCCAGAGAAAGGCCATGAAGATGATGAGGGGGCCAGAACACCTCCCTTATGAGGACAGGCTGAGAGAATTCTGGTTGCTCAGCCTGGAGAAGACTCCGTGGAGACCTTATAGTGGCCTTTCAATCCTTAAATTGTAGCTACAGGAAGGGGGAGGGACTTTTTAATCAGGGAATGTAGTGATGTGGCAAGGGGTAATGGTTTCAAACTGAAAAAAAAGGTAGATTTAGATTAGATATTGGTAAGGGATTCTTTATTGTGAGGGTGGAACAGGTTATCCAGAGCAGTAGGGGATGTCCCTTCCCTGGAAGTGTTGGATGCAGTTTTGAGCAAGCTACACCAGTGGGAGGTGTCCCTACCCATGGCAAAGGCTTGGAACTAGATGATCTTTAAGGTGCCTCCCAACCCAAACCACTCAATGAATCTATGTAAAATACGTGTTTCCAGAAAGACTGAGCCTTTAAAGATGCTAATGCTTTCTAATTACTATTACCATTACTAATAGTAATTACTTTCTAGTCTGGAAATTGGTAATGGAATCTCACACATGCAAAATTCCTAAGAAAATCTTCCACTGCATGGAATCAAGAGTTAATTCATGAAACCTTGTGTACTTTTTCATCAATGGAACTGAAAAACCAAGAGTAGCCCCATCTGTATTTGTTTCATATACTCAACTTCTAAAAAAACCAGACAAACAGGCTTTTGCAATAAAATTATTCCATGAATCTTTAAAAAATAAGGTTAGTAATAAAGATAAAATAAACTTCCACAGTCAGTGAAAAGACTTTTTCTATTACTCCTCTAACAGAAAATTTTACGTTTTAAAATACTGTATCCCAAAACTCCAGTCTGCATTTAAAGAAACACAAAACAAAATAAAACCAACCCCTCAAAAAATGTACCAAACCCCAAAACCTCAAACAAAAATACATGAGGTTTTCAGACTTCAGAGATTCATGGGCGGCTTTCTTAGTATGATTAATACCCTAAGAACATTTGAAAGAATTGAGCTAACCTTTCATAAGTTAAATGGACAATGTTGAACTGCTACTTAATTGTAGCCAAGTGAGAATAATAACCGCAGAATAACTCATTCTGGCCTAATGGTTAATGTTTCTCATATACAAAAGGCAATTTACAAAATAGGAAATGCATATATCACCATTTTCTAGAGGTACCAAGTGTGTCCTAAAATAAGTATTCTTGCACATTCAGAGACCTATGCAAATGTTTATTTCTGAAATAATTTTCTTTCCTTTTTTCCCACTTATCTTTCCTGTGGATGATTTGTTTTTTTTGCAGAGAATATGTTGTTTCCCCAATAAAGACAGATATCTTAAGCTTTTCTGCTATGTATTTCTGAAAATAGACAGTAAGACCCAATAGCACAAAGCTTTATGTTGCATCATCTGGAGTATAACCTGTGACCTTATGTCCATAAAATTACAGGATAGTTTACTAGGGAATACAGGAAATAGTTTTTTTGCATTAATTACACATGGTACTCAAAGATATCATTCAGCCATATCACAAACATGAATACATATATCCAGCTGCCAAAGGATGGAAAAAATCTTTCTACATGACTAGTTTAGCTGAACCCAGTTCTATCCCAAGAAAAAGAAGCAAGCAGAAAGAAGAAAATGGAAAGAGATGCGTTTTTACAAGCTAGACTCAATGGAATGTTTATTAGTATCCTTTCACTTTTATTAAGTAAAATTAAAGGTTTTGGGTTTTTAGCATCCATTTTTTAAACTGATTTGCTTTCTAGGACACTCAGACTTTAGTAATTAATAAGAATTTCGTTAGCTGAGAGATTGTGAATCAGGAGATCATTAAGGGACACCTCATCTGAGAACTGGTTCTATTCATTTTACTTTTACAGGATTGTAAATTCCCAAGATAAAAAAAACAACCTTACCATTTCCCAGATGAATTTATAGTACTTGAATTACATGGGTCTGATCTGAAGTCTGATCCGCACAGAGGAAGCATCAGGACTTCAGCCTCAGAGAAATGTACTCTGATCATTTTAAAAGTTAACAATAATTATTTGCTTTCAGGAGAGAGCCTCATTGGGTACAATTAGCAGTCAGTTAACAATCACATCTAAAGAATAATAGCAATAACACACAAAAAATAGAAATACACAATATATGTCAGAAAAACAGAGAGACTATTCCATGTTTCAATATTTAGGCAAGAGACTTCTGTCTAAAACAGGCAACCCAGAACCTCAGACCAAACATCCAGACTTAGAAAGTCACACTTAACCCAAATCTGGCCCAAATCTCCCCAGAGAAATGAATACTGGAAAAGTTTATTCATTAAGGACCATGTATGGTGAGGAAAGAGTGCTTCGTTTTGGGAGCTACTTCTTTGTTTGTTTGTTTGTTTGTTTTCTATTTCTGCTGAACACAAATAACCTATGAAACCTGAAATATTCCCACACACTCGCACCACAGAGCTGATGAAGAGAGAACCAGATGTATGATACTGAGTTAAGATTTATCCAACATGGTCAGGATAAGTAAGTGATGAAAGACCAAATGGAAGAAATTATAAACCTGAGACTGGCTGATAGTATCACATAATACAAAAGTGTTTATAAGAAACACTGTTTATAAGAAAAACATCGTTTTTCTGGGAAATCAATTTGCCACAAAGACAGTATTAAAATCTGATTTGAAGTATTCACATTAGTCAACTTCTGAAATCTCACCTGGGATTTGCTTACTCATCTTCTTTGACACTGTCATCAGCGTCAAAAAAGAGTAGTAATATTGAATTACATTATGTCCTGACAGTGTCACAGTGATTCCTTGAACTAGGAGCAACATTTCAGGCTTTATCTTGGCTTCCTCTCTGGCATGTTTCTCAGTCTAGAAAACAGAGAAGGCATACAATTTGAAGAAAAACTTTATTTAGTTCACATACTTCAGACAAGAATAACTATTCCATTAAACAGAGATAATGGTTCATCTTAAAGATATGTACATTGCAGAGCAATATGGAATAACTCCTCTCTCTACATATAAAGTTTAGAAGTAAATTACAATATTATGATGCATTATTGCTGTGTTGCCTACTGGAAATATTTATACCTGCAGCTGCTGGAGTTTGATGCAAGGCTGACCTTCATGTTGTGTACAGGAGGGATCTACCTCAGTCTGCGTGGGAACAGCCATAGTGAATAGAATTTATGAGGACAACACAGCATGCTAAATCATGTCCTCAGCACCTGCTTCAGGAATCACACAGTTCAATCACTAAATGACATAAATGAACAATATACATATGTCTCTGATCACCTTGGTATTTTCTTTTCCAAGCTTCTCTTTGGTATTCCAAACTCTCTTCACCTCTGTTTCTATTTGTATTTAGTACTGGCTCTCCACCCTTTTAAATTCAGTCCTCCAGTATCTCATTCTCTTCCACCATTCTTTTTCCTGTTCTCACATCTCTTAGGTTTTTTATGTACTTTCTTTCCCTCCTCTGCCCTCGATGTTCACTCAGACAAGTTATTCAACCACACACAATTTCTGAACTAGTGTATTTAGTCCTCATACATCACCAAAAAAACGCAGGTAGTCTTTCAATCTGACTAATCCATTTTTTGCCTCGAGTTGTGTGATCCAAACCAATTTTTTTTAAATAATTTGTCAGTATTAAGCATGAGGCAGAACACTAAAGAACCCTTTTGTGTCAGAGGATCCTCACAGTACATGGGTTTTTTTCAGCTGACTTTGGATCACAATGCATTAAATGGGTGCTACAGATGTTGAAGAGTATTCTAAAAGTTTAAGCTGAGAGTGAAGAAAACCATATCCAGCTGAAACTGCAACTGGAATTTACCTACAATACAGTTTGGTTAAAACATTTAGTCTAAGACACCCACTCACACAATAGGAATATCTGTTTTCTAATGATGATAAGCAATGAGGATTTAAGATTATATTTCATCATTCTAATTTCAACCTTTGGGCTTATTTTTTGTTTTATGCCTTCCTATCTGAGGTTCATACTGACCCTTTCAGACAAAACTATTTCAGTTAATGGAAGGAGGAACTGAGCAGGAAGATGACTAAAGCATTCTCACCATTTGCAGGAATATCTAACTTACCTTTGTTTCCTTTTTAACCTTTTTGAATACAAACAAATTTTTAAAAATTAATTGAAATAGTCTACTTTTAAAAAAAAATAAAATAGTTTTATACTTTATTGGCTACAAAACAAAAATTTTTCTTTCCTGCTCTTTTCCAGAAATTTTCTATCCTTCCACTCCCTGGGAATATCTTGTATTCTAGTAGTGTATTTTCTGCTCTTAATCATATTTTGTTTGCTAATCGTGACCTTATGATCTTCGTATTTTCCCAGTAAATGGCTCGGGCACATTTAGGATGTGCTTTTTTGATTTGCCATCAAGGCAGTGAACAAGCACGCTTCCTAATATCTAGACCATCTCTTTTCACAGAGGTTCTTGAAATGATCACAACATAGGAGAAGCTAACATTTGCTCTACTGCACTATTACCTTGTTAAGTAAAAATTGAAAATTAAATACTTTGTCACTATACCTGGAAGCAGACTTAGGCATTTCTGTTTTAAAAAGATAGATATTTCGCTTTTTTTAGCACCCAAGATTCCTTCTCGGTTTTTGAAGATTAGAAAGAAAACCTCTGACTATCAAATCACTTCAGCTACTCTGGGGAAGACTGAAGAGGCAAAGGGGAAGACGGTGTTTCTCTCTGACTTTGGCTTGAGTGTGAGAAGAAAAATGCTTCTCTTTCCAAATTATTGGTAGACTTATTTTAAAGGACACTCAGCTCAGAAGAACAGCTTCCAATACTTGCTCTCTCTGAGGAGAATATCTTCAACAATATTGTTCATTTCTCAAGGATCTTAGGCAACCTAGAGGAAGCTTCCCACTCTTAGGTGAAATACGTACTGTAACAGAAGCCTAGATATCTCAAACCCCATCTAAGCACCCTGAACAGTTTTGCCATTTCTTCTTATTTTAAAAAAAAAATAATATTTGTAGAGTAGAACAAGTCTAATGGGAGAAGCTAAGAAAATTTATTTATTAATATAAAATTTATTTATATAATATAGAAATATATAATATAGAAAATATGTATTTATATAATATAAATTTATTTATTAATATAAAATACATAAAATAGTCTGGTGGATCTGGCATTCATTGTGGCTGTGATACACTGTCTCTGATAGGACTTTATCATGGTATCATAAGCAGCAAGTAGCTGGAACTCCCCCAAGATGACCAGCGTTTTCTCAGCATTAACCAATTCTGGCATGAAAGGCTGAGCATAACCCAGACCTAGCTGGGAAAATGCTTGGCTTGCCAAGAGCTTGTGTTCCTTTGGCACAATGGACTTCAAGCTACACCTTATCCCAGGCTGCAGAGGTTCTTAATTTGCAAAAATTGCAGGCACTGAGCAGCTGGTGTGACTTTGGTAGCAGCACCTCCACCGTGAACTTGAACCCCCAAGTATTTCTGAAACAGTTCCAGCTCCAGCCACTAAATCCCTTTGATGGAACACAAATATATCAGATACTGAGAATTCATTTGTATTACAGAGCAATAAAAAGGTAAAAGGTATCTCAAAATATTTTTTCCTTTCTCCTTGTTCCTGCCATGTGCAGATTCAGGGGATTTATATCTAATATTCTGTAAGACAGAAGGAGCTGGTGTTTGCAGCATTATATTATTGGTTTGACCTTGCCTTTGGAAAAAAAAATGTAGGAAGAGATTTTGTTTTCTACCTATTGCCACACTCATTTTTTTAATTATCCATTAGTTTTTGATGGCTTAATCTTGAGGTTTATCAATAACTACTTCTTACCTATTTTAATCACTTCAATGTTGTAAAACCCCAAACTGAATTTTCAGACCTTTGTAGAGAATGTAGAGACCCCAACTAACATTATAGTAAATAAGGAAACCTTTCAGAACGTCTAACAATTGTGAATACATTCACAATACAATAAATTTGTAAAATTAGATAGAATTTTAAAGATTATTAATTCAAATAAATGTTTTGTATGTACTTAAAATGACATATCCCAAGGTAAAGTCTAAAACTAAAAAAACCCTGAAACATTGGGGTAGCTTTATAGGTCTGAGGTCAACACATTTGGAAGTCCAAGACCTATTTACAAAAGAGTTTAGGACACAAACATACTTGGAATAACTTAACCTGAAAAACATCTTCTCTTTATTTTTATTATTTTTTAGTAATAATTTGCAAATTCTACTCTTACTGACTCATTTATTTCAGAGAATATTGTTACTTCAGAAAACTTTTAGCTAAGTGTTTTTTCTGCTCTTGAAAGGGGCTTGCTTTTACCAGGAGTAAACTCTCTTTAATCTACAAACCCTCTGTGTTTAGTGCTCCCACTGAAACTAAAGCTGGATTGAACTGTGGATTGAACGTACGCACAGAGCTTCCCCTTGCAAAAATAACTGGTATTCTTTTAATTTTTATATTGCTGTTTTGACACTAATCAGTCAGTGATACAACAGAAGACTCTCTGCATCCTACGCATGGTGCTATCAACTGCTCAGCAGACTGGGATGAAAATACTAGAATCTTCAGGAAAAGGACAATACATTATTATTAGTTTCCCATGTCAAAAGAGCAACATGATTTAGCTTCATGTAATCAAATGTAGAACCCTCTAACTCTCAAAAATATTTCACTTTATGAAACTCAAAGTCAATCTTTTCTCTGAAAAACTGCCTAGAATTTTGACAGAAATCTGCAGAGCTTTTTCTCAGGCTTAGCTCCAACTTCAATACTCAGAAGACAGTCATGCATTTGTCCTAAATAATTTCTGGTGATGTTTCTTAGTTTTTTCATTTGACACAAAGAGATCCCTGACCTTCTGAGTAAAGCCAACCATGTAAAATACAGTCAACCTTTACAGAAAAACTTCAGAAACTTCTGAATACTGTTCTAATTGTACTTTGGGACTGACAGGACTTAATTCTACACTTATAATTAAATTCTTCACAAGGTATTAGGTCTCACATCCCTAGGGACATGTGTGAGTGTAGAATGGTGATGATTTGGACTCTGTTTTGTTTATGTTTCACTGCACAGAATTCTGCTCCTTCCTCAGGGCCTACTTTTAGGCAGCTATTAAAGTAAAACAAGACCTATTCGTGGGCCCTGACTAAGGCTTATCTTTAGATCCAATATGCTGTGCACCAAAAATAGTATCAACAGTGTGAATTCCCTGTAATGCTCTGTGTAGCAAATACACATATGTAGTATTTCAGCTTTTAGCAACAGTACTTTTTTTTTTTTTTTCCCCCCTCCTTCTCTACTTATACTTTCTTCTCAGCTTACAAACAAATTATCTGGGACACCAGTATTAAGAAAACATCGAGTATAATTCTAGATTTCAGCTCAGTGCCAACCTCTTCTTCTGGAATAAGTATTTCCAATTAATCCTCAGATGTTATAACATTTAAAGCTTTCCTTATATATAAGAAAAGCAAGCTGGTGAAATTTCCCAGCCAGGTTCTTATTTGTGTGTCTGTTTTTTTGCTTTATTCTGATCACTGATGTAATTTCATGTAAGAGATTGCAGAGGAAACTACACTATAATATACATGCCAAACAATCACCCTTGCATATTTTAGTTATATGTGGTTCTCATTGTGAGTAAAGGCATGACTACAACCCTGTAAATGGGAAATAAAGGGCTTACCACAGACTGATCCTGCTGCTTAAAATGGTGAGGAGAACAAGAATACATTATTGCAATAATGTGTCCATGACAGTCACTACATGTCATAGATGTGGAGAAAATCATTACAATTGGGAAAAAGACTTCAGGGAGTTTTATAGAAATCAGATTATTAATTCCCCTGTATGACAGTGGTAAGGAAAAAAGTGTTTCTGAGTGATGTAATTAAAACATTGTTCTTTGTTCATCAGACATTGTCTGAACTGTTATAAGTTTTGGGGTTGGACTAGATGATCTTTGAGGTCCCTTCCAACCTCTTAACACTCTGTATGTGTGACAACCATGCCCTAGAAAGCCAGAGCAGATGAAATCCTACTATATATATATATACATATATACACACCTTCTAAAAGTATTTAGTTTAGAAAAGAGACAGATTTAGATGACCCCATATGATTCTTTTTTTAAAAAATTGTAACATGGACTTTGAATTGAGCTTTTACTAGTTTACGAGCATCTTTTTAAAAAGATTTATTAACTTATCTTTTAACTATAATTCATAGTGTGTTGCTTAGTTCATACATTTCTGGTTAAGTTATTAAAATTATTAAAATTATTTAAATTATTTAAAGCTACCCAGGTTAATAAATCTGGTGAACAAAATTTAGGATGTAAATTTTATATACACAGTTTCTTTTGTATACTCAATATCCAAATCTAAACTGCTCTTAATTAGCTCTAGTGAGCCATACAAGACACAGTGGCTGATCCTTGTTAAGCTTTCACTTGTCTAAGAAACAGTAGCCAAAGTGTACCAAGCAGCTTTTAAAGTTCTTTCACATCCACGAAGTATTTTAATGAGTCTGTTTAAAATAGTTCCTTGGAAACAAAATTATTTTAGATTTGTGGGCTTTGATTTGTTTGTGCTTTTTTTTTAAAAAAAAAAGTGTTCAGATAATTACATTGCTTATTTAGTGGAATATACTTTGGTTTAGCTTAAGAACTATGCCTGCTCTTTGGGTTTAGAGAAAAGTTCTGTAGAATTAACGCAAAAATAAGCCGTGGCAAATTAAACTTGCTTAAAACACACTTTCATTTTTATCGACTCTGTGTAAGAAGCTGGAGTCTGCAATAATGAAAGGCTAATTTAAAACCCTTGAAATCGAACCATTATAGGAGCAATTATCCTAGCTGAAAGTTTATGGCTTTATATCCAGAGTTCAAAAGGAGTGTAATGTGAAGTACCCTTTGCTACATCTGTAAGGGGGAATAAAAGGACTGTTACAGGCCTTACAGCAATATAGCATTGAGCTTAAAGCAGCCAAACAGCAAGAAAAATGGCTGGCGTGCTTTTGCAGATAGGTTTTCATGCTCAAATCTCTTGGGTTCTGTTGCCATTTGTTTAATAAAATGATTGCTGAACTTTTACATCCTTCGTTCATCAGTTCACAGAAACATGAAAAATCACATTCTCCTCTACACAAAAGTCAGCTGAGTCTCTACAGATGTATTTGGAAAGAAATTAGATAACTGTTTTTTAAAAAGCTGTATATCTAATAGGAGGTTTTAAAGACATCAGATATCCAGTGATATCTAGTGAGAGGACAAGAGGCAATGAGCAAAGCTGAAATACAGAAAATTCCACTTAAAAATAAGAAAAAATATTTCACTAGGAGGATCATAAAACACTGCAACGCTTCTTCCAGAAATGTTGCAGAGTTTCCATCCCTGGAGGTATCCAAAGTCAGAATGGGCACAGCTCTGAGCACTCTGCACGTGCAGACTCTGCTCTGAGAAGGGGACTGGATGGGGTGATCTGCCTTCCTCCCTCAATTTTTTCTAGCTATATTTTTTGAAATCCAAAGGGCTTGAGATTTGAACAGTACAGCTGAAAGAACTGCCACTGACAATTTCATTACTGACTATTTAGATCTGTAACGCAGTGACGTCCTAGAAACTTTCAAGAAGGAGTAGTTGAAAAATTGAAGTTTTGTTGTAGAAAGCCCAGGAGTTAAATTCTTACCTCAATTTGTTCACCTACAGTGAGAACCACACAGAGCCTGGCAATGCAAACTACCTTGTAAAAAATATCATGGGTAAAACCTACAATGTACCACTGAGCAGGGTATACAAAATGTACCTCTGAGGTCAGGGAAGCCACATGGCCAGTCCTAAACTTTTCCACACACTGAAACCCATCAATTCTTGAGAGGTCTATGGGCAAACAAGATCAACTTTTCCTCCCTGAGAACAAGCCCTCAATACAGGAGAAGTGGTAGCAAAGCACCTGATTTCTCTGGCCTGTGGGATCATCTTTCAGATGGACATGTGCTTTTTGTTATAGCATGGTGTGTATAGAAGGAATTTTGTGCATTTGAAGAGGTTCAGATGTATACAAAGTTTTTAAACTGCATGATGTTTCTATTGCAGCAGACTATATTTTCCAGGTAGTCTGTACTCATTTCAGTGGACAATTACACAGTAACACATTTGTTAAAGTAATTATTATTTATTTATAATGACTCACTTAAAACTTTTGCTTTTCACTATGTCAGACGATACTATATTCACTTCCTGGAGGATTCTTGCCATGATTAACTATAGTTCTTTTTTAAACCAATACTCTCATTCCTGCAGTCTGCATCTGCAGTCTTAGAGAAATGTTTACTTTACCAATCAGTAACTTGGTAAGACTATAATGTATGAAACAAATGAAAGAAAACTCTGTGTTCTGGGACATAACTTCCTTTAGTAGAGTAGGTGACTTTGAAATTCTCTTCTCATATTTATGCGTCACTTATTTTTAATCTGAGCAACTGCAACTCAGCTATAAAATAACTCAGCTATAAAGTTAACATGTTGTTGCAACTACGTCCAACACTTCTTTTTGAACAGAATAACTCATTAGTTTTACTTCATGTTTCCTTTTGATTTTGGTCGGACTGTGGTTACTCAGTAATAGTAAGAATAGTAAGAATACCACAAATAATCTTCCATATTTTATTTACTTTATTTTGCTGTCAAACACCTTTGCATTTTATGGGTCATTCACTTAGAATAAACATTATTTACTTAGCCAATAGGCTTTCTAAGCTAAAGATTTCTGCAGTCTCTTAAGGATTTTCAAGCATGACATTGTTCTGCACCAGAAAGCAGCAGCTGGGGCAAGCTTCTCTGTGGTCAGCACATCAACACTAACACATGCTATCCCACACATTCCACCTCTGCAGCAGGTGCCAATAATACCATCAAAATCCAGGACCAGTGCAAAGTTCCTTGGCTCAGCTATGTTTACAGGATGTGTTCTACCAATTTTACTTTCAATAATAATTCTCTGAAATCCAGCAAATTAATTTTTGCTGTTTCCAGAAGCTGTTTCTGCAAAAGTACCTTGCCTGCAGAAATAGTCACAGCAGGAACACAAATGTTAGATATTCAGGATCTACAAAGATTGCCAAGTGCTGGCCTTCAATTGAATAGGAAAATAAATAAAACAGTGAACTAAATGTGTACCACAACTTGATTGATTTATTTGCTGAAATACATGCACATGTTTAATTTTTCATTCCATAAACCATACAGCTCAAGGGTAGCTGCTGAAAAGATACCTAGCAAGAACCTCGGTAGTGGGAAAGTAAAATTAATCAAAATCTTACGGAGAAGACAAACCCTCAAGCCATCTTGTAATTTAAATCCAAGCAAATCCACTCTTGTCTTCAAACACAAATAATTAAAACAAAGACTAAAAGTTTTTATAAGAAGAATCAGATCTTTCTTGCAGTGTAAAATGTCATTTATTAAGAGAGGCAATACTGTACAAATCTTGGGAGGGAGAATCTGACAGTTCACGAAGAAGACTCAGGAAGACAAAAGAATGCATAACACACTCCACCCTTCCCTTTGCTCAACATGTGTTTAAGAACTGTTTGAACAAACAACCTTCCAACTCCACCCTTCCTCCCAAACTGTGGGGACGGACACTGTGATGACACATACACCTCCTCAGCAAAATGTCACCCCTCATCACCTCAAAACACAAAAACAGAAAGATGGCAAGACTTGAATGTATCTTCATGACAAATTCCACCCCTGGTACTTGATGAATGGGCAGTAGAGTAAAAAAACCCGGGAACAGTATAAAGTTTTGGTGGGGTTGAGGTGGGCTGTGGTTTGGTTTTGTCCATTGCAGAGCTGTTTGGAACTGGCTGAAGCTGGTTGTAACTGGCACAGGGCAGCCCCAGCCTCCTCTGACATGTCCCACCCTGCAGCCATGATGTCCATTGTTATTTAACGACATCTACTCAAGATGCTCCCTAACGTTCCTTCTCTAGATGAAGATCAGCCATGTGCTGTATAAGAGCTCACATATTCTCACATAGTCTCTCTAATCTCTGAACCCTGCAGACAAAAATTAGATGTTTCAAGAGCCTTTGTGTATGAACTTCTGAGAACTAGACCAAAGCCAAGTGCCATTTCTGATGGCAGCTTCAGCAAAGAGGGGTTTCCTAAACTCTTCTTGCACATGACTACCCACTACACAGAGCTTTAGAGGCTGGGTCATGGCCTCTGTTGCGTCTCGTGTCTATAGTCACTTTAAAAGTTCAGATCTTCAACAGTGTTTTTTCTACAGCTTTGATGATAACAGCCAGATCTTTAAGGCAAGCCTGGGCAAGGTGTCAGCATAAATGGGCAGTTGCTCTGTAATAACACAAAACTCACACTCACAGCTCTCATTAAATGTTAGAAGTATGTTTAAAAGCCTGGTGTGAAGTTTATATACTGTTTGTACTGATTGTAATTTATTTTCACAGCCTCGTTCTCACTTATATGTCTTCCATTTTACTTTACTCTGAAAGTCTTAAGTCTTTAAGTGCTTGCAGGTTTATTTCCTTTCCACTTCAACCATCCTTATCCTGCCAGAGGGAGCTGTGTGAAATAGAAGGAGGCCTTAAATGTTTTTAAGCAACGGTGTAGCAAAGGGTAAAGCATTTGGAAGCACTGCTAAAAATGACAGAGCAAAGCATTACATTTCTCACTATCAACCTCTATGCCTACACTATCCATTAGAAACGAAGATCAATCTACATATCCCCAGGGCTGCTGCTCTCCCATTTTTTGCTATTCATCCTTTTTAACTCTGGAGTTTAATTGCAGATGGGAGGATTATAGTATCCAAATTAAGGCCTGTGTGCGCAGAACAAAGGAAGAAACTCTATATTAATTTAGACACAACCTTATATTAAAAAGGAAATCATGGAACTGATGATTACTTATGCTAGAATTATCTGGTATTACTCAAGCTAGAACTAGACATTATTCTTCAGTTAGAAGCAATGTAAGACATAATATTGACCAAGTATTGTTCCATACAACTTTGATGGCATGTTCACATCAAGGACAGTTCATGTCATACTATTCAAACACAGAAGTCTGGGGAAAAAAAAAAAAGCATACTCACGGGAGCTTTAGGTACTCAGTTCAGGACAAATCACTTTTTATGAAACATCTGTACAGGATGTTATTATTCTCTCATCAAATTTCTATAATAAAAATTCTACAGAAAGAACCATATGATATGTGTCTACCAACCACAGTATGTGATGCATACCATACATAATCATATTATAGCTTGGATAAACAGAAGTATATTCTTTGTAACTTACAGTGCACTACAGAAGTGGCTTAAATTAAATGTAGTGGCTTAGATTTTGCATCTTGATTCTTTCTTCCTCCTATCATTATGGTTGTTTCTTGCATGGGCTGACTGATTCATGTAAGTGGTAAGAGTCATTACAGCAGAATTTGATAATTTTTTTGATATCAATTTCTTGTGTCAAACAGATGTATGTGACAAATACATGGGACTTCTGAAACTTGACAAGAGTAAAACTAAATTACAGATGGAAGGACATCAAACAGAGTAACCAGAACTTTTTCATGAAATCCTTCCTTCTCCCCCTCTCAACCTCACCATGGTCTTCACCACCTTGCTGAAGGAGAGCATATTATTAGAGCTCAATCCTTCCCAATTTAAATTAGGATGTCTGGAGAGCCTCTTATCACTAAATGTGAAAAACCCAGGGGATTTAGGTATCTATCTAACTTTAAATATCTAAAGCTAGATGTGATTAATGTTACTTTTTTTTTTTCCCTCTAAAAACCATGGCTATCATTTTTCCACATCAGGCACTAGAGTCATCAAAATTGTCTAAATTTTTGTGCTTTCCAAAAAATATATTTTCTTTTTCTATGTATTATTTTTTTGCAGACTTGTCACAACAGTACATCAGTGTAGCTCTAAATAGCCATTATTTTATGTCCTTGTCTTGTCTACTCATCATTACCACTTCCTTGTCAATAATGCATTTTCCATTTGAAATTTTAAATATACTTATGACAGACACAATCAGCATACTGAGATTAGGACCTTCTGCTTGCTGTTTCAGATGTAATAGATCTCAGAATGCTTGGATTTTCCTACTTGTACTCAAAGAGGAAAACTCTAAAGCTACTTTAACCGTAAAATGATTATTTAACTACCTAACTTGCCAATTAAGGTATACAGACTGTGTCATTGTTGCTGAAGAGCTATTTGTATCTCTACAGAGAAAATTTACATTTTTTCAAAACCAGGCTTCTTTCCTGATGCCAGTACACCTACCATGCTAAAAACCAAAACACACAGTCATGAAAGAGTCAAAATCCATTAGACAGAACAAAACATGCAGTCACACAGAAAGGGACCAAAATCAATTACTAATGGAAAACATTCATTTTTGCAATCAAAGCTATCTATATTATGGTTAGTCAATGACCAATTTCCTCCATTGTCTGCATATAAAGCAGCTATGTTCTTAAGCTACCAGCTGAGTAAATTAAAGAAACGCAGAAGCAAATTATTATCATTTGAAAAATATCTCCTGCAGAAAGGCAGATGTACTGGGTTCAGCTAGGATAGGGTTAATTCTCAGTAAAGGAGCTATCTCAGCATAGGGAGTCGCTAGTCAAAGGGATATTCGATACCATCGTGATGTCATGCTCGGGGTATATATATATATATGGAGCGGTCGGGGTGGGGGCGCTCGCTCTCTTCCCGGTTTCCGGTCCGTTCGGGTGGTGAGATCCGCGTTACATGTTACTCGCGTTATATCTGGTTAAACGTTACTGTTATTTCACTGTTATTGTTACCATTTTATGTTCACCATTAAACTGTTTTTATCTCAACCCCTCCAGGCCTTTGCCTGTGGCTCCTTTCGGGCTCTTCCTCTCACTCTCGGTAGGGGGGAGGGAGCGACCACGTGGTTCCTTTGTTTCCTTCCCGCCGGTAACTAGGCTCGAACCACAACAGCAGATTACCTGTATTCTGTGTTATATTCAGCTGCTGAAGACACTACTCTTTGATCCAGAGAGCAAAAGTGGAAAATGGTACTTGGTGAGATCCGCGTTACATGTTACTTGCGTTATATTTGGTTAAACGTTACTGTTATTTCACTGTTATTGTTACCATTTTATGTTCACCATTAAACTGTTTTTATCTCAACCCCTCCAGGCCTTTGCCTGCGGCTCCTTTCGGGCTCTTCCTCTCACTCTCGGTAGGGGGGAGGGAGCGACCACGTGGTTCCTTTGTTTCCTTCCCGCCGGTAACTAGGCTCGAACCACAACAGCAGATTACCTGTATTCTGTGTTATATTCAGCTGCTGAAGACACTACTCTTTGATCCAGAGAGCAAAAGT
This sequence comes from Trogon surrucura, assembly GCA_020746105.1. NCBI lineage: Eukaryota > Metazoa > Chordata > Aves > Trogoniformes > Trogonidae > Trogon > Trogon surrucura. Next base: position 28,442,501 of record CM036617.1, on the reverse strand, counting down.
GGAAAATGGTACTTTAATAATATAATTGTTTACAGTACTTGCTGCTCATTCTTAGGCAATGCTTTGTAGGAAATATGATCCAGTATCAGTTTTCCATCTGTTTCTGATAGGATTTGTTTAGGCTGGAATGAGTTCTTTCACCAGCTCTTTCAAATGAATACGAGGTATGTGCTCTTTAATATCTTCAGTGATGGCGTAGACAGTGGGATCGAGTGCATCCTCAGCAATTTTGAAAATGACACCAAGCTGAGTGGTGTGATCGATATGCCAGAGGCACAGAATGTCCTCCAGAGAGACCTGGACAAGCTGGAGAAGAAGGCCCATGTGAACCTCATGAGGTTCTGCAAATTAAGTGTAAGGCCCTGCATGTAGGTTGGTGCAATCTTCATTATCAGTGCAGGGTGGGGGGCAATGTGATAGAGAGCAGCCCTGCAGAAAAGGTACTGGTGGATGGAAAACGGGACATGAGCCACCAATGTGAGCTCACAGCCCAGAAAGCCAGTTGCATCCTGGACTGCAACAAAAGAAGCGTGACCAGCAGATAAAGAGAGGCAATTCTGCCTCTCTGCTTTGGGAAGACCTCCTCTGCAGTACTCTTCTCAGTTCTGGGGCCCAAGGCTAAGAAGGACATGAACCTGCTGGAGTGGATCTATGGGAGGGCCATGAAGATGATCAGAGGGCTGGAGCACCTCTCCTATGAGGACAGGTTGAGAGAGTTGGGTGTGTTCAGCATGGAGAAGAGAAGGCTCTGGGAAATCTTACAGTGGTCTTCCAGTTCCCAAAAGGGGCCTACAGGAAAGCTGGTGAGGGATTGTTCACAAGGGCATGTAGTGATAAGACGAGGGGCAAACTAGAGCAGGGTAGATTTAGATTAGATGTTAGGAAGAAGTTCCTTATTGTGGGGGTACTGAAACACTGGCACAGGTTGCCCAGAGGGGTGGGGGAGGCTCCATCCCTGGAGACATTCAAGGTCAGGTTTGACGGAGCTCTGAGCAATCCTGATCTAGTTAAAGATGTCCCTGCTCACTGCAGGGGGTTTGAACTAGATGACTTTTAAAGGTCCCTTTCAACCCAACACATGCTACATTTTTATGATTCTATAGGGGCTTCATTCTGTTTGCCATCCCTGCCTTCCATTTCAGGGAGATGCGAACCTGCAGAAAAACTGGTTTTACTGTTGAAGACTGAGGCAAAGAAGGCGTTAACCCTAAGAAAGCACCTTACCCATTTCATCATCCTTTGCCACTATGTTTCCCCTGTATCAAATAAAGGATGAAGATTGTCCTTAGTCTTCCTTTTGTTGTTAATGTATTTATAGAAATATTTTTTATTGTCTTTCAAGGCAGTAGCCACATTAAGTTCTAGATGGGCTTTGGCCCTTCTAATTTTCTCCCTGCATAACCTTCTTACATCCTTGTAGTCCTTCTGAGTTGCCTGCCCCTTCCTCCAAACATCCTAAAATCTTTTTTTCCCCAAGTTCCGGTCAAATCTCTGTTCAGCCAGGCCAATCTTCTCCACTTCCAGGTAATCTTTTGGCACATTGGGATGGCCTAATCATGCACCTTTAAGATTTCCTTCCTGAAGAGTGTCTAGCCTTCCTGGTCTTCCTTGTCTTTCAGGTCTGCCTCCCACGGGACTCTGTCAACCAGTCTCCTAACCAGGGCAAAGTCTGTCCCTCAGAATTCTAAGGTGGCAGTTTTAATCCCCCTTCTTACTTCCTACCTACCTATCCCCTCCTTACTTATTCTACACCTCTCACATCTCTTCAGATCGTCAGACTAGAGTCATGCTCAACAGGGTCTTCTTCCCCTGCCGGATCCACTAAGCCTGTTCCCTCAGATGTGGTTTCACTGGCTAGGAAATCTCATTCATCCATTCATGCACTTCACTAATTAAATAATGTATTTGGCCATTTATTGAACATATAATTAACATATTCCTTTTCTGAGTTAAGTGGCCTGTCAGCAAAGCTAAAATCAGTTGATTTTTTTTGAGTAGGTAAAATGATGAGTCATGACTGCCAGGTGCCTTATTTAGTCTTTACCTATTATTCCTCCTACCTCTTTTGCTTCTGATAAGCATCCACTTCCCTAGGTCATGACAACCTGCCAATGTAATTTATTTACAGGCAAATTAGCTTATACAATAGTTTGTTCATGACTTGCAAAGACATGTAAAACATCCACAGACGTGAATAAAGCCCTTCTGGAGAAGAGTCAAACCATTTTTTTCTATCAGGTTTTCAAGAGTGCAAGATCAGAGCACTCCACTCGGGGGCTGGTCCAACACTTCTCCTGTGCCTTTTTTTCTCTCTTGTAGAGACAGTGAAAAGGCAGAAGAGAATCACCCTGCTTGGGACTGGAATTCCAGTGGAAGATATTTCTGGTAGGATTTTCTCCACACCTTTATGTTTCAAGTGTCAGGAACAGAACAACCCCTCATGGAGTACCTGTCCCTGCAAGACAGACACCACCGATGTCAGCATGGCGTGCTGCTGGGCACCCGCTGTGCCTGCAGGATGATCCACGAAAGTGCTTGCACTTGAATACAACTTCACATTTTACCACGCATGTCTAAGATGGGGAGCACCATCTTGTGGTAGGATAACTTTTACTCCACAGGCTCCAGGAAAACTATACAGGAGGCTTCCCCATTCTGGTGTGCCTGCAGTGTTTATGCTGGGCCATGCTGGTGACCTGGGGTGGTGGAGGATGGAAGAGGTGGGCAAGGCCAGGGAGTGCTGAGTTCTTCTGGTGCTCTCCAAAACGTAGGAAGAGGTTGACTGCTCCCTGAGCACTGTGTCCATGTCACTTTTCCCATAATCTTCCTCCATGTGTGTCCCTCCCAAGGGCTCTGGCACATTTTGAGGCCCAGCAGTCAGCCTCCAGGAATGGCCTGGGGCACTTGTGCTGGGGCAGGAACTTGTCTTCAGGGAGGAACCCTGATAAAGATAGTAATTTTCCAGTCCAGAGGCAGGGACTTTTACTTTGTCCCTTATCAGTTATAACTAGATTTGTAAACTTATTTTTATTTGCATGGGTAGTAGCTAAAAAGCTAATCCTTTGCACATTTTTAACACTAATCTTTCAAAAATATGAGTTTTATACAAACTGCAGGTACTGGTTATTTTCTTGGGTCACCTCAGAGTCAGTCACATAATATGTAAGTCTTCTGATATTGATACAGCAGTCAACAGCTCTAAAGTGTCACAGTCTTGTTATTTAAAGAGCTTGTTGCTATGTGTCTAATAGTTTATTAGCTACAATTTCATTAAAATTCAACATGTTCAGTGGAGTTAAAATTTATGTAATGATCAGCCAGATTTGTGCCATCTGTAGTATGTTCTTTAGCACTACAGTGACATCATCTGTACTGCAAAATGTATAAATTTACCCAATCACTCGAACAATCTGGTATAAAATTTAATGCATGATTGAAAAGGAAAACCTATCCCTCACACAAACACTGCATCTCTCTTTGCAATAGCTATCTCCAAGGAAAATATTTCTGGCATCCAAAACATACAGTACAGTGTTTGGGCTTATACTTTACTATTTTAAGTGATATGAGAAATTATAAAACTTTCTTTTTCACAGCCAAAATAATCAAACAGTTGTTCTCTTAATCAGTATGACACTGTCCCACATGACATGATTGTCTCCAAGATGGAGAGACACGGACTTGATGAATGAACCATTTGGTGGAAAAGGAGCTGGCTAGAAGGTTGCACTCAAATAGTTGTGGTCAGTGGCTCGATGTCCATATGGAGACCAGTGACAAGTGGAGTTTCTCAGGGGTCTTTTCTGGGCCCAGTGCTGTCCAACATCTTTGTCAAGTGACATGGACAGTGGCATTGAATGCACCCTCAGAAAGTTTACCAGCAACACCAAGCTGTGTGGTGTGATGGACTCACTTGAGGGAAGAGATGCCATCCAGAGGGACCTTGATAGGCTTGAGAAATGGGCCAGTGCAAACTGCATGAGCTTCAACAAGTCAAAATGCAAGATCCTTCACCTGGGTCAGGCCAATACTAGGCACAAATACAAACTGGGCACAGAGTGGGTTGAGAGTAGCCCTGAAGAGAAGGATTTGGGGGTGTTGATAAATGAGAAGCTCAACATGAGGCAGCAGTGTGCTCATGCAGCCCAGAAGGCCAACCCCATCCTGGGATGTATCAGGAGAAGCGTAGCCAGCAGGTCAAGAGAGGGGATTCTCCCCCTTTACTCTGCTCTTATGAAACCCCACCTCGAATACTACGTCCAGTTCTGGTGTCCCCACCATAAGAGGGATATAGATCTATTGGAGCATGTTCAGAGGAGGGCCACAAAGATGATCCAGGGGATGGAGCACCTCCTCTATGAGGACAGGCTGCGGGAGCTGGGATTGTTCAGTCTTGAAAAGAGAAGACTCTGGGGGGACCTAATAGCTGCCTTCCAATACCTGAAGGGATCCTATAGGAACGCTGGGGAGGGAATTTTTACAAGAGTGTCTACTGATAGGAAAAGGGGAAATGGATTTAACCTAAAGGAAAACAGATTTAGATTGGATCTTAGGAAGAAATTCTTCAGTATGAGGGTGATAAGACTCTGGAATAAATTGCCCAGAGAAGTTGTGGATGCCCCCTCCCTGGAGGTGTTCAAGGACAGGTTAGATGAGGCCTTGAGTAACTTGGTCTAGTTGAGAGGCATCCCTGCCCACGGCAGAGAGGTTGGATTAGAAGATCTCTAAGGTCCCTTACAACCTAGACCGTTCTATGATTCTATGATTTCATGATTCTATGATGCGAACAATCCAGTAATTTATATATCAATTTTTCCATGACCTTTCAGGAATCTGATTTTTAATTCGCCACACACCAGATCTTCTATGAATGTGGATGCTTGATACATTCCATGGCTTTTACTCCTAGAAGCCGGTATTAGTCCAATTCCTATTAATTCAGCTTTTCTGCAGCAAGAGATGATCCGATACTGAAATACTTGAAATGAGCACTACCTGCTAAAGGAACTGTGTCACTTAAAGATGCATCAGGCAGGCTCTGAGTACCTGCCTCTGACGAGGATGCTGTTTGAAACCAGTGTGAATGCCAACCCACAGCAATGAGCTATTTCATATAAACATAACTTAGTATTCTGCAAGCAGCATAAAATAGATAAGAATCATGCAAAGCCACGGATAAAATCCTTATAACATGAGAAGTGGCCACTCAAGTTATTTACTCTTGGTCCTTCACAATATATTCACACATTAAGTAGCACAAGTGAGGATGATTTCAAAAGACAGACCTGTAAGCATCTTTTTTGAAGCTATGGGCTGTTTACTGTAGTTGTTGGGGAAAAAAAAAAGATTCTGTCATTCTGATTAAGCTTGATTCTGAATAAAATAATCCCCTCCCCAGTGATCAAGCTAAAAAAAAAAAATATTTCAAAAGCCACTGAGTTGTATTGCTATGGTAACCCACTGAAGCACTGAAGCAACAATTGTGTGCCTGACATTGTTATATACAAAGATTTCATTTTCCCTCCAAAATACCTCAATATACTTAATCTTTTCCTCAAGCCTTTCCCCATGTCAAAGAGAAAATCAGTTTTCTCTAACCTTGCAGCATTAAATCTGCTGATTTGTCAAGGTAGGCTATATTTTGGGTGATTAAGTTTGTGTAATTTTGTCTTAGAAATCATGATCTTTAAACTGAACAAAGTTTCAGTTTAATAATAAAAGCTGCAGGTAGACTCTTACGAGAGTCACATATTCAAGAAAGGACCGCAAATGTAACTGATGTGCAAATATTGAACTGTATCCAGACATGTACAGGACATACTAAGTCTGACTGCACATGCTTTGAAAAGTTTAAAATGCAATAAATGTGCTCATATGATTTGCTGAATGGAAATCTAAATATGAAACTCACATTCTTCTACCAGAACAACAATTTTTCATAAATGAGTTTCACAGAATCTGTATGGAATCCAGCTAAAAGCAAAAGTTTGATTTCCTTCAAGCTGGTTTATATGATCTGCTTTAGAAAGGTGACATTACTCATATTTCCATACCATTTTTAGCTCTTCAGAGTACAACTTACAGATTTTAAGATTTTCATGATGAAGACAACCTCTATTTTTTTTCGGAAAAAGGATTTACATTCTGATTTGCTTTGTGACATTGCCTTCCTTTATGCATAAATGTAAACCCAATGAAGGGTCCCATAAATTTTAAAAATTAAACCCCTTAAATTCCTCCATTCCTGGAAGAGGTGGTTTGTTTCCTGGAAAAACTAAACACATCTTAAGCTTTTCCAAGGCTTAGACAAACTACCTACTTTTTGGAAGAAACCATGATTCAAAACCCATACTGTTTTTTTTTTTTTTATTATACACTTGCAATACACCAGTCTGACGAGATACTAAGAAATCCCTAAAACTTGAGCCATATACTGTATCTGGTTTTAGGGAATCAACACCAGGCATCTGCCCTGCCTCACAGAGTTGTAGAACCCCAACAGACTGGATAGGAATGTGAATGGGAAGAAGGAAGGCAATGTGTTTTGTCAATCCTTCTCTGCTCATTTTAAGTAGAAGCAATGGATATATGGTAATTCTTGAAACTCAGGATTTTACTTTGTGTTTTATAATTAACCTTGTAAAGTAATTATATTAGTTTGATTTTTTTTTTTTGAGATTTATCCCTGACTGAAAAATACTGTAATCTGCTTTTAGTGTTTATCACTGCCTTTTCAGTGACGAATCTTACATTCTGTTTATGCAATGACTTCTGAAACAAAACCACATTGTTTCTGGTTCAAAAAACAATCTGCACTGGAAGTACTTTTAGAGCTTACTAAAAATATTAACAGTTATTTTTCCTGAAATGTTTGAAAATCTAACAGATAATTATAAAAAACCTGCATGTAGATGCCTAGACCTCTTCTTTCTCACATTCAATTGACACTACTACATCCTTTACTCAGCAATAAGACTAAATGTATTTTGCTGCAACACAGGTACTTAAAACTTGAGAAGAAAAATCATTAATGAACCTGCATATTAATGTCAAATTCATTTCCCTTCTATACATTTCCTGACCAGCAGCTCAGCTTGACAAATTTAGTTTTGGTAATGTTTATTTTCACATCTTCCAGAACATGTTTAATATGATAACCTTATAAAAGTTGAAAATATTTGCTCCATCTGCAGCCAATCCTGTGTCTCTCTCTACACTCTACTGAGTGCAAAGCATTACCAGTTATTTTATTATTGATATGATCAAACGCCTAGCTTAAAAGATGGATTTAATCTTAAATGCTGGTTATTGCCATTCTTTTAATGAACTTTTATGCAAAGCTTTCTCAATCATCACATGCCACTCTGCTGCATAAACCCCACTATCTTTCCTACTGTTTTGATTCATGCCCTAGGAGCTGTTTATTCTAGGTCACAAAGCTAGGCTGTAACAGGAAGGACTCATGGCAGTCAAGATTGTCTGTAAATAACAAGAAGCTCAGAATTTTACCTTAAGATAACAGTAACCATCACAGCTGATGAAAGAGCTACCATTTTTGTAATGTATATACTGGGCATCCCTCCTTAGTGTTCCTGAAAATTCAGACGCTGCAACACATGACCCTTTCACAGAATCGCAGAATCACAGAATGTTAGGGATTGGAAGGGACCTCGAAAGATCATCAAGTCCAATCCCCCTGCCAGAGCAGGAACACCTAGATAATGCTACATAGGAACGTGTCCAGGCAGGTCTTGAGTGTCTCCAGAGAAGGAGACTCCACAACCTCCCTGGGCAGCCTGTTCCAGTGTTCCGCCACCCTCACTGAGAAGTATTTTCTTCTCGAGTTTAAGTGGAACCTCTTATGTTCCAGTTTCAGCCCATTACCCCTTGTCCTATCAGTGGTTGTCACGGAGAAGAGCCTGGCTCCATCCTCGTGACACTCACCCTTGATATATTTGTAAGCGTTAATGAGGTCACCCCTCAGTCTCCTCTTCTCCAAACTAAAGAACCCCAGCTCCCTCAGTCTTTTCTCATAAGGGAGATGCTCCACTCCCTTCATCATCCTAGTTGCCCTGTGCTGGACTCTCTCCAGCAGTTCCCTGTCTTTCTTGAACTGAGGGGCCCAGAACTGGACACAGTATTCCAGATGGGGTCTCACCAGGGCAGAGTAGAGGGGAAGGAGAACCTCTCTCGACCCCCCTTCTAATACACCCCAGGATGCAATTGGCCTTCTTGGCCACCAGGGCACACTGCTGGCTCATGGTCATCCTGTTGTCCACTAGAACCCCCAGGTCCCTTTCCCCTTGATTAAATACAAGTGTGGGAACTTCTACCTTCACTGGAGTAAATAAACTGAGCTTTGCAGGCTGTAAGAGCTTTCCAGCAGAGTAAATCAGCATTTAATTGGGCCACTCTGAATACATATTACTGACAGTTTGTCACCATTGAGGGCCAGCTTAGCTCCGTGGGTTGAGCGTGGTGCTTGAAACACCAAAGGTCGCGGGTTCGATTCCCGTTCCGCTCTCACGTGTTGCCTGACCTAGTCGAGCGGTGGCGTCCCTGCGCACAACAGGGAGGTTGGATTAAATGACCTCTAAGGTCCCTTCCAGCCCAGGCCGTTCTATGATTCTATGATTTCAACGTCAACCAAAAAAAAATATTTACTTGGAGACATGTTAACTGAATAAACTGGATGGTACTGACTGACTCATAGGATTTTGGTTTGTTTGTTGGCCTTTTTTTTTTCCCTTTAAGCAGTAAAGAATAGACATTGTGGGCACACAGTGTAGTTCACTATCAGTCATTCTAATACCAGGGCAACCTCAAAATATTAGTGGGTGACACCACAAGCACCCTTGATGTAGGCTTTTACTGCTGCCTCGTGACCAGGCACTACACTTCATCGCTGCCTGAATGGTTTGCTGACTCCTATTGATTGTTTCACTCAGCTCTTACCTCAGTGTTGCACTTATCACGTTCTGTATAAGCGCAAGAACTCGGTGATATTGTGGATCTTATCTCAGGCTGCGTTATCAGAGACTGTGTCCGTTCTCTAAAGAGAATAGTTTGCCTGTGGCAACAGCATCACCTGCTGTTGGATGAGGAATCAACATTCCCATTCCCTGAGAAGTTTGCTTAATGCTTATTTTGTTTTTCAGGTTAACTAAGCTAAATATGCTGATCAGGACTGAGGAATAAGACCATACAATTTATGCTGAACTGTCATTTTTTATAAAATATTGCCATATGCACATAACTTTTTCAGTAAATAACAATTCGTATGTTGGGTTCTCTAGCATCACTTTGACACAGAGAAAGCAGAATATTTTGATGTTCAGGGCCATAAATTTTTCTCAAAATAGAGAAGAAGGCTCACTCCATAGTGCAAAAATCTTGTGAGAAATTTATCAGAAATGTTCCATCTCTGGGCTTGTAAATCAACATTAAAGGTGATTTCATAAAGAAAAAAAAAATAAAATGGACATATTAGATACCATAAGTCTTAGTTTACCATCACATCTAGGAATATTACCATTTCATAGTTATGCATAAACATTATAGAATAATTTTTGTGGTAAACAAGAACTGTAGCATGGACCATGATATTTTAAAATTTGGCAATATTTCTTCTTCCATCAGAATATGACTACAAAAAAACACTTCCTAAGGCATCAGACTCATTTTACAATTTCTGTTTATCTGCCTAAAGGTTAGACACCTTTAGTCTCCAAGATATTGAAGGATGGATGTTTCCTTCCATATTGCAAGAGCCAAAATATTGATTGGCACGTCCAACTCTGAGCCACAATAATGACAAATTTGAGTCTGTTTTTCTCCATTTTCTCCCAAATTTAGATGGCTTAGAGCTGTTTTTGTGCTTCTCTATCTGGCAATGCTTTCTGTGATTTAAATCTCATTGACACACAGATGCTGTCTCATGCATTCATGGAGGGTTTGTCATGGGCAACAATAATACAAAATTTATTTGCTGAACACCTTAATATGTTGATTAAGGTTATGAGGAGAGAGTTATATAGAGAGTAAGCTTAGATAGTGAAAAACTGTGAAAATATGAGGAGAAAAATATTTCCAGTGTTGTGTTAAATGAAATGTAAATTTTAGAAAAAAAAAATATTTAGGAGCACAGTTCTTTCTCTAGGTCCTAGAGTAAATGACCAGAGAGAGATTAATCCAGAATTAGTGCTGGTTTATCTTGAAACATGATATAATTGTGTTGAGCTTTGTTTTCACTTTTGTGTATCTTGTTGGCTGAGATTTTTGACAAGAGATCCTGAGTTCAGACAAGATTAATGTAATTATTGTAAGAATTGACTAATGGGGAAACATAAGGACATTCAAATTTTATAGCTTGACAATGAGAAACCTAATAGGATTTATAAGAAGAGTCTAAAAGCATCTGAATAAATGAACCGAAGTGTATGAGGAAAATTAATTACTTCCAACAGGTGTGATATAGCTGTGCTTAACAGCATGACCTTGATAAAAGTGGAAATTTAGGCAGAATACCAGTAAGAGGCACCGTAGGGCTGGGAAAGAGTGGGGGAAAAAGGTAATAACCCAGCTGATCACCTGAAAATATATGGTACTGTAAAGCAGTCTTACTTAAATAATGTATTTCTAAGTGTCTATTCTCTGAAAAAGAAACAACCCAAGAAAGAATTGAAGGGTGCAATTCTTCTTACATGACATCAAGCTCTCTAAATGTTAGGAGTCTAGTTCAAACTAGTGGCCTCATCTGCTCTGCTGTTAAAGGAGAGAGACACAGTACATAAATCATCCACACCTAAAATCTGCCCTCTTTCTGTCCAGGATACAAGGGGAGTTGAGATGACTAGCTTTGACTTTGAAATGGCTAAATTTAGGTGATATGAACCCTATTTGAAAAGCGATCACATCAAATCATCAGTTGAGCAGGGTCATGATGTTTCAGAAGTGAGTCAGGATACCTTAAAGTAAAACCCTGATGTGACAGAAAATACGTGGATACATTAAGGTTTGTTAACATCTAAGTACTGATGACAGTGGAGAAAAGAATTAGGAGCCTTCTTGGGACTATTTTCCTTTAATTTCCCAAACAGTCTGACTGACTGTCAACCCACGCACTCGTGATCATCCTCTTCACACAACCCATCATCAGGTCTTTCCTAGTTATTTTCTTGAGGTTTATTTCCATTTCTCATTAGTTGTATATGGATTCATCTTCAGTAAAATAGGTATGGAAAGGAAACAGACAGCTGTCAGCAGCAAACTTTTGCCAGGCAGTCACATCAGTGACCACCCCAGTGGTTCTCTGCTAGAAATTCTCAAGGAATTCTCAAGGAAACTGAAGACTTTTTACATGTTTTTTTCATGCTTTATTTGTTGCGGTTGCTAAGTGGTGCCGCAGTGAATATTTCTTTCCCTGACTGCAGCTCCCTTACAACACTTTTAAAAGGCAGATACGCAAAGAAGCCACGTACCCAAGTTGTGCCTGGCACAGAACTCATTACAACCAAACCCTCTAATTCTAAGGTGTATTACCTTGCAATTACAAACACTAGATTTCTTATACACATGTTACTGTCCACCTTTTAGTTTACCCAAAAGCACAGTGGGTTGTTTGGGTTCTTCTAGTACATATCAATGGCATTTCTAAGAACAAACTATTTTTTTAAGAAGAGACACAGCAGGTTACTGCAAAGGAAAATTTCTGATCTAAGTGAAGTTAATGACAAAAAGTCCAAATTTGCTGAATTGGGGTTTCCCAGGATGTCTAAGGATTCAAGTAACAACTTCAGGATAGAGGATGCCTCTCTTTTTATCTTAAAACTTTTTTTCCCATTTGCTTTTTCCACTGCGCACATACACTCACACAACAAAAAGTAGGCACATAAAGTAGTTATAAAATAAAGAAGCAGAGTATGTGTAACACACTACACACATGGTAAATGACGCGAAACATCTCCAGGTATTAACTGGGAAGAGAGTATTTTAAAAACCTTTAATTCTCTTCCATTCTTATTTGCTCAGTTTCTGCACATCATCAGTAGAATTTGTCATAAGTGACTAATAGCTTATGTTACTTCATTTTGATGTAAAGATACTTATTCAAACCCCTAAATATCAGAATTCAAAGAGTCTTGCATCATATAATTAAACTAATCGTACAATAAGCTCTTAGTGGAAATGATGCAGGTTTGAGAAAAAGACGTTTAAAGAGAAATCTCCACTAGAGGTCTCTAGAGAAATACAAGAAACAATTCAGATTAGCGGGTACCTCGATTTTTCTTTTTGACATTATGTTTCATGAAGATGAAAATGAGCACTTGTTCTACACGTGTTCCAGGTATCTCTTTGGATATGCTTATTCTTCTGTGCATAATAAAAAGTGCTATTACTAAAATAATAATTCACATCTATGAGGTGTTTTATTGAATTTGAGTATTAGATTTTCAACATTTATAATTTGAATTTCAACATCATATCCCTTAGTAAGTATAATATTGCACAAAGTATTTAGCCAAAGGAAGAAAAAAGCTAAGGTAGCTTCTTGGTGGGCTACCCACCTTGCTAAATAACAATAGATTAAATAAAAAAAGTAGCAATGAGCACAAGTGAATAGTGTTGATTAACCAGAACAGTATTTTAGCTGGTAAACTTGAAATTGATTACTCTAGTGTGCTGTTCAGCATGTCACTTCATCACAGGCAACATGGAGACTCTTTTCATTATTTGTATTTGTATCCGGGCTGAAATAAACATAATGAGGAATAAGATTTACGTAGTTGGACTATGTTCTCGATGTATTTTGTTGTTTGCTTTTTTTCACTGGAAGTTTTTAAATTACAGGTTTTTACAATTTGTGTTGGGTTGATACTATTCAAAAATTTAAAGATGAGCTTAATTCCATTTTAGGATCTGTGCTTTTTTGCATCACTCAGCAGAACAACTCATTCAGCGATTTAGAGATTTTTCAGAAAGTCAAGTTTATATTCATTTTTTTTTCCTTATTCTATTTTATTTCAGTAAACTTTATGTATTGACTGTTTTTTATTAAAATTTGCATCATTAAATATAATGATGCTACCAGGGTTGCTCTAAGTATTAATGTTGGTTATCCTTTAATTTGATTAATTTATATGACTTTATGGTTGTATATTTCTTTCCTACCAGTTTCTGTGTTGCCCTATTACCTCTCCCATCATATTTAATATTAAGTTTAACATATAACAGTCCTTCTGATCTTTTTTTCTGTACCTCTGAAGTGGAAAAGGGTATTTTATACCATTAATGTATGGAAGTGGGAAGATGAATGGTCTCAGAATGACTATTTGTTCCCATTATATACAGCTTCTACCACAAACAAAGACAAGTGGAAACAGGGAAGAGTAAGGTTTTATCTACAAGAACTACCAGTTTAAGAATTAGAGCCTACTGTACTCCACGCAGACAACAAATCAAATTCTTTGTGATTTGAGATTAGGTCACTAACCAGAAAGCTGGAAATATCTGGAAGTAAGTATATTTGCCCTGTTTATATTGCTCCTTCTTTAACTGTGGTAGATAGCTCTAGCAAACAACAGGAGCTCAGTGCATGCAGCAGCATTGACTTGTACTCATGTTTTGAAGTTACGTGGTAGCTGTGGAAGAGAAGAACATGCTGAGAACTGAGAGACTCGGGAGACTGACACTCCTGAGAAGACAGGCTACTGGGACAGTTTTGGGACTTTCTCAAGTTTGTCAAGCTACTTTAACAGGGTATCTTCTAATTGTTTCATCTGTTGGCTGAGATCTACGAAGAGTGATAAACTGAGGGCAGTTAGCAGCTTGAAATATCATAGCTAGATATTTAAGAGATATTCTCACTATATTACTTGCTGCAAAGATCAGAAAGAGATAAAAAGCTCTGAGAGAAATAGAAGGAGTACAGCACTAACATTGTCCTAAAATTTATAATATTATATCACAGAGTTCACCCATCACCTCCATCAGCTGATTTGACAGTGGTAGTTTCAGGGGTGGGATTTTATTGAGTTCACACACAGTGAGTCTAGAGATGCTGATTCTTCCATAAACTGTCTTAAGTCATTTGTGGGTATCATAGAATCACAGAATCATAGAATGGTCTAGGCTGCAAGGGACCTTAGAGATCATTTTAATCCAACCTCCCTGTCATGGGCAGGGATGCCTCTCAACTAGAAGGATGAGTAGAGGTCACAGCAGAGAAGAAATCCACCTACCATTTAATGAAATGTCCCTGCTCTTAACCTTAGAAACCATCAAGTGCTATCGTTATGCAAGAGATATCTTAATCATAAAATGTCTATACATCAACACTCAGTTGTAACTTTACCTATGATGTATAGGACGTAGTCTCTACCCACTGCTCTTTTCCTCATTTGTGTCTGTTCTATAACAAGAGTTTTGTCTCAGGTGTGTCAGTCCATTATTCTATCAGTTTCCAATTATTTACCTCACTACTTACTCTGGTTTGGAGGAAGAAACTACAGCAAAGAACTGCCATTAGAACTCACCTTACTTTCTTAAAGATCTGAAATGATCTATAGATTATACCTTGAAATTGTACTCATATGCAAACACTTCTATATAAATGGCAGATTTTTTACCTTTACATGAAAATTGAAAACTCCCGGATTGCAGTCCAAATGTCTGCTGTCCGTGAAGCCTTAAGACTATCACTTCACTGGAGGTTTGAACCTGTCACTTCACCTTTCTGCCTCAGTTCCCTCATTTAGAGCTTGGAATTACAGTTTCTATTTACATAAAAGGCTCCCAGGGACTGAATAATAAATGTAGAAAAGTATATATTCAAATTTTCAGATATTCACTCAGAGATTTTTACATGATTACATAAAGCTCTGAATAAACGCGTTATGTAATATCAACTGTAATTGTCAGAATTAAAATGAATTCTGAAGCTAATACTGCACATGATTGTGTAACTACTTCATAATTAGAATGCGTATTAATGAGGCTTTTTTTATCAAGACAAAAATGTCATTCCAGGTTGTTGACACCAATGTTGCCTGGAACTTTCACCAACTTCACTAGTTAAACACCTCATAACTGATAACATGGAAAACAAAAGAGAAGAATACAGTTCTTATGGGAACAGGCAACATCTTCCTCTGGATTTGAACAAAGCCACACACAATGGTCATGAACTCTGGATGCTTCAGTGCTATAAATACCAGATCATAAGTCAAAGTCTAAGCTTCTCAAACTATTTCTGCTGTTGTGTCAGCAGAATACAATGCTAAGCTTTCTGTAATAAGGAAGAAATTAGTCAACTGGGAATTAAATGGTTTATATGGTTAATATACGGTACTAATTTAGGTTGCTGAAGCTGGCAGTGAAAGCTGCTATTCTAAGGAGGGGTGGTGCAAAGTTTCAGGTTGATCCTGCGGTTCCCTCCCACCACCTTCCAACATGTATATAAATTGTCAGCTCTCCAGACCCTTTGCCAGTTCTCTCTTCTAGACTTGCCAGAAGCAACAGAGGACTAGACATGAAGATCTTTTTCCTATTCACCTTTTCCACTTTTTTATTGTCTGTTTTTGAACAAGCAGCTACATCTGCTCACTATGACAAGATTTTAACACACAGTCGAATAAGGGCACGCGACCAAGGGTAAGTAACTGAGTTTTATTTCTTTTTTAAAAGGGAGATTGTTAATATTTATTCTCCCCCTTCTTTCTCAGGTTATATTAAATGTAATGTTTCACTACGAATTCTTAGTATCATTCAAGTAGAACTTTCTTTCTCAAATAATTTTACAAGAATTGATCTTAAATAAAAAGCTTTCTGGGGGGTTTCAAAAGGAGACAGAATACTGTTAACCTTTGTAACATGGAAAAATATAAAATTACCACTTCTCAATGAACAAAATATATGCGTTTTAGAATCACTGTAGTTAATTACAGTTCTCAACTGATGTAATTGGACAGCAGTTGTGTTTAATATGTTTTCAAATGTTTGGATAGAGTTGACACCTATCCCACAGTATTTGCTCCCTTTATTCTATCCTAATGAAAACCATGATCCCTATTTAAATGCTTTCTAACATGGGAACATATACTGGGAGCCCTTTGTAAAACTTCTGTTCCCACTAGAGCAATGTGGCAAGCTGCTCGGCAGGGTACCCAAAAGACAATGCTTACAAGCCAGGCTGCTTGGAGACATGGAAATAATTTGAACAGCTGGTGTCAGGGAGATATCCGCTTAAACATATTTTCCTTCGGTCTCCTTAAGTGAAAAACATTCTGTGAATAAGAATTGTTTACCATCCTCTCTTCCTCTGCTGAATTCCCTCTGCCTGCTATGCATACACACACCGAGCTTTTCAAATGAGAAAGTTCACTGGTTTCCCACGGATGTAAAATATATGCACTAATTTTTGAATTCATTACTTTCTTTTTAATTGTAGAAGTATAAAATCAGTGAAAAAAAGCGCCATTGTTTCATGGAATGTGTCCTGAAGAAATTCCTCTTCTGTACACTACCATACTAAGGAATAAGTATTTCTCATTTGAAATCTGTGACTCCTTTTAATACAGATTAATTTACACTTTGGTCCCCAGTAATTCCCAGAATGTTTACTTAGGTGCCTGTGGTGCTCCGAATGATTGGTAATCAAAACAGTTGATTGATTTACAGAAGACAGAGTTTCATTCTACATAAAAAATAAGGCACTTTTCTTCCCCATCTACCCATGACTTTCAGCTGCACAGATGTGTACGAGACAAAAACTCTAATGAAAAGAGACAGAGTGTATTCACAGCTCCCTGGTGCCTCGTAATTAATTCATTTTGCAGGGGCAAGGGAAAGATGTAAGGCATATTGAGACTTGACTAGGTACAGCTGGCCATCACTGCCCATCAGAGACAGAGGGTCAAACCAGAACAGAGGGGACTCTTCTGTCCCTGCCAGGATGTTGGGCTTGCCAAGGACCCCAGCTGGGCAATCCTAGGATCTTGCACTGCGGTTGTTGGAAAACACACCTACCCAGGGAACTGAAGCCAGATGTTCATTTCTTACTCTTGCTCAGTGGTATTTGTTGCTATTTCATATGAAACTTCTCCACAAAATGTACAGAAAGTTCTTTTAAAAATGTTTCTCGCTCCCACCCACAGCCCAAATGTCTGTGCCCTTCAGCAAGTTATGGGAACAAAAAAGAAATACTTCAGCACCTGCAGAAACTGGTACCAGGGAGCCATCTGTGGAAAGAAAGCGTAAGTATGCTCTGTTTCAAAACTATTCCCCGTTCATTGAGATAAACTAATGTATAGTTAGAAAACACTCATTTTCTCAGAGACAAACTCTTTGTTTCAAATGCATATACAGGAAGAATTCAGTTTGTAATTTTACAGCTTTACAGCTTCTCTTTTAACTGCTTCTAAAACCACGTGGATAACCGATCCAATAATTGTTGCCAAAAATAATCACAAAAAGAGTGGAAAGTCTGAAAATGACAGCATATTATGTAGACTTTTTAAGTTTAAGAGGCTTTAAAGCATTTGTTTCAGTAATACTTCTCTGAGTTAAATATTCATAGCTCTATTCTAAACACAAAGAGACATGAGGTTACGTGACCTATCCAAAACCACAGAGGGATGTAATAGGCCAATTGTGAAAAGAACTTAGTGCTACCCAGCAGAGCTGTGTGCTCAGACCACATCTCTCCACAAAGAAAAAAATAATCAAAATGTGGTTGAGGATGTAGATTAAATGTGAGTTGGGTGTTCTTTTGGAATCTGTGTGTATGTTTCAATCATCACCTCCTCTCAGAATGCGAGTCATTGCCTTCTCTGTGACAAAATGTCAAAGCCGCTACTGTCTCATCAACCATAGAGCAGCTTCATAATGTGAACACATACAAACCCCCCAGTCCTGAACTTGCTCTGGCCCCCTTGTCTCACTTAGAATTAAGTAATTTAACAGAGACTGATGTTGTTTACCCGATATAATAAACTACTGTTTTTCTCGTGTTCCACAGTTTATCTTACAGTTATGCAATACCTTGGATAAATTTCTCAGCAGTTGTCACAGGAAACTATTATTTTTATTTTCCCGTTGCTCTCTTACAGGGTCCAAATAGGTCTGGGGTGACATTTTCAGAAAGGCTTGAGTGAACAGGAAGTTTAGGCTTCAACTACAACTCCGTCTTAGGGCATTAGGAGTCTCTTAGTGAAGGCCTATAAAATTGTTTCAAATGCCCAAGTAATATTTAAGTGCAGAATTTTAATAGTCACTAATTGTATGCCCTATGTCATGAAGATGTTAAGTTATAGGGATACATGGTACAAATTATATATATGAGCAACCAAACACCATTTAAAGTAAGATTTGAATTTAAAACATTCCTAATGAATATTATCTGCTGTTTAAATGTTAATGTGATGCAAAATAGAGATTTTTTTTTGTTTTGGTGCCAAAATCTTCCTTAACAGAGGCTAATATGGAAGAAAAATACCCTTGATGTTAGCAACATAAACTGCTACAAAATTACTCCCTATGTAGCAAAAGTTTTTAGATTCTCCTGAATATGTTTTTTCAGATCAACAATAATTCACTAAATAAATTAGAAAGGAGAACTTGAACAAGGAATGACTGATAATTTGCAGTTAGGTAGCCACACTTTTATTCTCCTAATTGTCAAAGCCATGAGTAAATGGGAACTGCACTTTCCAGTCCGTTCTTCAAGTTACAAATTGTTTCTCAGTACAGACACAATGATAAATTCTGGAAAAAAAAAAAAAAAAATGTTTGACTTTAAACAATTACACATTGCTCACATTGATTCCAAGTGAGTTTTTACAAACAGAATACTTTTAAGTTAAAACTTTGTAAACTTTGTAAACTTGTATGAAATTCATTGAATGATTCTTTACAGAATGTCAAGGAATTCTATGTTGAGAATGAATTGCATATAGACACAATCTGGGTTTGTACTGGGGAATGGGAGAAGCACAAAAGATGATGTGTCCATGCATCACTATTGCTATTATGGCTACAATGTCTCATGCTGTCTTCAGTGCATCTATGACAATTTCATAATTTAAAAATTTATCCTTTTCCTATTACTTTTTTTCATTTTTCCTTTACATTTTTTTTCACTTTTTGGCTGATTCAGCTGTCCTCGCTGACAATTATTCTCATAGTTCTTCTTGAGCATGATCCCTATACTTAGCAATGTAAAACTGGTTAAGACTCCCAAATGATTATTTATGTAAGGAAAATGTTGCCAGTAACAATTTTTGCACTGTTAAAATCAGGCGTGTGACTCAGATAGTAGTCAGGCGAGGACCTGAAACAGGCTTGGGTTGTGGCTGCTACTGCTCCTGTTGAGTGTCAGATGCTTTGCATTTTTTGAGATTCCTGTAAGATGCTACATGTCTTAACACAGTATTGGAAAGGATTCTTAGGAAAAAAAGGTTGAGGAAATATGTAGTAAGAGGAAGTTTTCTTCCACTTTCTTTCTGAGAAAATGTTTTCAGTGCTCTGACAGCATACCGTAAATTAATGGAGCTGAATTATACTTCCAATATAGTGAGACACTGATTCCAACACACAGTCTTGTCTTTCAAGCACTGCCACAGCTTTGAAATCTCAACTCTGAAGTCAGTCTAGACATGAAGAATGATACCATGGCCCCACCAGTGCTGAGGAGAACACCTGAGTTTCATGGTCCAAGCTGTCACCCTTGATCTTTTTGCTACTGTAAACTTTATGGGTTACTAATTTCTTACTTAAGGAGTAAGGTAACAGCAGTAAGTTAAAGTGGATGTAACACAAGTCATAATGAACGTCCTACACAGACAAGAAACCTGATTATTCTGAATCCACAGAAGGTTTTCTGGAATGGAATTTACTGTCTGGAATCCTAACCAGTGTCTCCCATTTTGATTTTGGCTTTGTTATTATAAGCAAATCCAGACAGGTTACAATTCATCTTTTCATACAAATTGCAGATTTGTTTTCTTTTGATGATGGTAATAATGAGCAATTTCCAGCCAAACTAGATTGTGTCACAATTTGCTGCACCTCTACCTTCAATTTTCTTCAGGACCCATAAGTTTACTTTTTTTTTATCAGAATCTTTCCTTCTCCTCCAGGTGGCATTATAATACTGACTTCCTTTCTCCGTCAGAGGACGTGCAGGAAGTCATCCAAAATACTTCACCTTTTGAGTAAAGTCTGCCATACCACTGGCTTCTTCGGCACTAAGTCTTATTCCACTGCAGACATATTGGGAAGAAGAGTATTTCCTGGACACAACTTAGACTGAAATTTGGATATTCTCAAAGTCAATTTTGGAAAATAACCTACTTCTGTGGTTTTATTCCTAGATAGATGTCATGTCTTCCCATGACAGAAAGACTACTCTCAGCACAAATCTAACAGGAAACTCATTACTTTGCTGAGCTCCAGAAGTAAAATAAGTTATGCAGTGGTAGATACCTTAATGTCTCAGGAAAAACAGTTTGAAGCAATAGGCAGTTTGAGCACATTGAACTAAAGTCAGGTGGTCAATATCTTCGATTACTAGAACTTAGAAGAATGTGAGCTGTAAAACATTTTACAGAGTTTGTGTAAAGCCCTAAGTGAGAAGCCTGCTACAGCCAACCTGAAGAAGATATTGAGCAATGGAGCTGGGTAGATTTGGGCATGAGAGTCTACACAAAACTATCACCTACTTTCTCTCTCCTCTTCTAACACTCCTACCATTGTACAAGAAATCTCAGAACAAGGCTAGAGGGGAAAGCAGTTTGTATGAGAGTAAGTTAAGTCATAGAACTCCTGAGGGGTTTTATCTTTTGCCTGTAGCAGAGCATCTGGTCTTAGCTGTTAATGGGAGTTTTATACTCTGTGTACTGAAACCAGAAATGCAGACATGACTTAAGAGGCTCCTGTAATAAGAATGTTAATTTGAAGGACAATGGCTTTTCTCATGTTAGTATCTCCATGTTAATAAGTCCTCACTGACTTGTATATATGTTCTATAAAATGGTAATTTAAGAATGCTTTTGTTTTTTACACTTCCTGTCCACTGCTGTAAATTTCCAATTGGGATGCAATTTAAACATTTGCTTAAATCAAACTCTATTGGATCAGAAGTCTTTCCACTGTTTCTGTGCAGTATTTTATCTCCATGCCAGCAAGCAGTAGAAACAGATGAGTCATAGAGCTGATCTGAATAAACTGAAAACTCTGTCTGTCAGCCAAGAAAAACAAGGACATAAGATAGTGCTGCTCTGCCCCTTTTAACTTGCTTAAAAAAAAAAAAAATGAAAGAAAAAGAAAAGCCTACGAACCAACCAAAAAAAAAAAAAAACACCCCAAAGCCAAAAAAACTACCAAAATCTCCCAAAACTTCCCAAACTCAAGAACGTACCATGGCTTGTTTACCTGAATAACTGCTTTCTTCACTGAGGCACGATCTTATACTGAACTAGCAGGGAGATACAGATCAGGATAACTTAATGTGTGAGACAGTACTTCCCCTGAGTACTGTGTGGTGCTGTGCACGAGTCGTGCTGAGAAACTGCATCTTGCACTGAGTTTTATCTGGCTTTAACCTTATTGTGGGATCCTCCATGTCAACCCCTTTTCCCTCATTCCATCTCTCTCACTACATTTTGGGCTCAGCTTATACATGGACCTTCGAACTGCAGTCAACTGTAAGGGAACATAAATACTGTAAGTAGGAACTTACAGTAAGCCTTGATGACTGAACAAACGCCTGGACTGCACATGACAAATTACATGGTAAAAAAGGCACTGATCTTGTAATTCTTGGCTGAAGAAACATTTTTTTTTTTTATAACTATGATATTCAGCCAATTTTCTGCCTTTCATCTATTGTGTCATTGTTGGATATGGTAAGAAGACTAAATTTGCCGTGTCTTATTCTGTGCTTATATCTCAGCTTCCTCTTTCTTTTTTTTTCCAAAAGCTAATTAAGACTGCAATCTTTCATAGCTGCTGGGATGAGGGGGAGATATTTTCTATTCCGTGGAAGGGAAAAATATTTTCTCTTAACAGAGTAGTTCATACAGTTGTGAGAACATTCTGACTCTTATTCTGCTATATAGTTCACTTTAATCAGATTTTTTTTTACTGCTGTTATTAGCTTCTGGCAGGGATGCAACAAGGAGGAGTGTAAGGTTAATTTTCCAATTACTTGGAAAATCTGTAGCCTAAAATGTATGC
Organism: Trogon surrucura; assembly: GCA_020746105.1. Lineage (NCBI taxonomy): Eukaryota > Metazoa > Chordata > Aves > Trogoniformes > Trogonidae > Trogon > Trogon surrucura. The sequence goes on along the minus strand of CM036617.1, from coordinate 28,420,268 downwards.
TATTCTTGCATTCCCAGGGAATAACTATTGAGTGAATTGCTTTAAAGAAAGAGGTGTGTTAAAAACAACTACACAAATACTTTCAAAATGTGGCTTCTCAGCTGACAAGGTGCACATGGTAGAAGGGTGAACATGCCATATGTATATGAGGGAATGGAGACAAAATATTTTCATAGCACATAGAAATTAAAGATTATGTGTTTTTAAAAAAATTCTTTAATCTTCACCAGCTTGATCAGATTACTGTCAGTCATGGAATTATAATTCTCACTTTTAAAATCATGCTTTTTTATACTACTGTTCGTAAAGTCTACTTTCATTTTTTAATCTCTTCAAGTAGTTTGGATGTTGAAGCTCAACTTTTCATTCAAATAAGCTGTTCATTTTAATGTGTACGTGGTCAATGTTTTGTAAGCTTTGGTTTATGAAAAATGGGAGAAGTGTACTCAGCTGCCCCCAAAGAGTCTACAAATTAAAAACTGGAATGTAGTGGTAAAGTCTCAGCAAAAACCATCAAGTAATCAGTGTTCAGAACTTTAGTACTGCTAACCTACACAAATGAATCTATTATGTAAAACTGTGATGGCAATTTTTCTTTGTTGTTCACACTGTATCACAATTTGACAAGCAATATCTGAAGTCTAATATCCCTGTCCTGTGGAGCCAAAATAATCTGTGATAAATGGTGAATTTGCACTTTGTGTTAAAGAAGAGAATTTGTCAGGCAGATCTTATGTAGAGCCTTTACTTTTGTTATATTGATTAAGAAGACATATCTTATAACAATATCATTGCTAAATCAAGTGTTACAGTATGGAATTGTGAGTTATCCCCATTTTGCTGTTATGTGGAGCTTATACGTATTCAAGAATGATAATATTTTGTTGATATCATTACGTAACAGTTCCTTGGTATTGCTAAATTCTATGTGGGTTGTGATGATATACTCTTTTAACTCTGTTATTGATTTCTTGTAGTCTGGGTTTCATCCTCACTACATTTACCAGTAAACTTTCCCTTGTGTCCATCCATCCAGTTTTTAGTGACTTTCTTCTCTATAGCCTACTTTATGTCTGTTCTTAGTTACTTCTCTCCCTCATTCCTGAGCTTTTTAAGTCTTCCTTGAAAAATTGAGTCTCTGCCATCCCACCTTCTATCATCATAGAATCCTCAGAATCTAAATACCTGATTAGTGCCTATATCCAGTATGTAGGTCACCTTAGGTAGTTTTGTCATTTAAATTTCTGTTAAATCCATTCTTTTTTTTTTCTTTTCTCTTTACAATTCTTCTGCCACCAGCTTCTCTCAACATCTTCAGTTTAATTTCCTCTTCCTTCAGTCCCATCTATCTTTTCAAAATAGACTCATTAAATTAATTTTCTTCAGCTGCTGTTCTAGTCACATCATCTTTTAGTAACTCTCCATATATTACACATAACTTCCCATGTTCCTTCATAGCTCCTAAACTTAATTATGGTAGTCATTCTGTAAATTCAAAAGCCTTTCATTTAGTAAAAAGTAAGCAATTTGTAGTCTGTTACAGAAAAGTTTGAATAATACAAAATGGACTAATATCTGGGGAGTGTGTACCTAACAATGAAAAATTAGTAATAAAAAAATTAAAAATTAGACCCAACTAAAATTAGTATACACCTATCCTGTATATTATTTAACTGTGCTTTTGTCTATATCCTAACAGAACTGTCTTATATGAATGCTGCCCTGGCTATATGAAAATGGATGGTACAAGAGGATGTCCTGCAGGTACAAGATTATTTTCATATGGCTGACTCAGTCTGTGAGAATCATTACAACATGAGACTTTCACAGATGATCTTGAGAAATGATTGCCTCTTTTTAAGAATTGCTGCCTGAGAATACATAGCCTCATTTGCATACAGCCAACTCAGTTAAATATGAGCTATCTCTGAACTTGATCATAATTTAAGCTGAATTTCCCATCTCCTTCCAGTTTCTGGACTGGAAAGGAACAGAAGTGTTCTCAGTTCACAAAGCTGCCAAAAAAGAACTTATATTCTTATTCTCATCACACCTCAATAAAGTAAAGCATACCAGTAATGAGCGCCGGTTTAGCTCAGTGGGTTGAGCGTGGTGCTTGAAACACCAAAGGTTGCAAGTTCGATTCCTGTTCGGTTCTCACGTGTTGCCTGACCTAGTCGAGTGGTGGCGTCCCTGCCCACAACAGGGAGGTTGGATTAAAATGATCTCTAAGGTCCCTTCCAGCCCAGGCCATTCTACGAAAGTCAGAAAGCAAGACCATGAGGTGTGGTGTATCTAAATTCTGTTCTTTTCCTTAGAAAATTTGAATCTTATTTACTAAAGGAGAGTTCTAAGCTTTAAATAAACTATGAGTGAAAATGACAACAGGAAGTCTCGATATCTCCTATTCATGCTATTCTGTTTTGCATAAAAAAAGTAATTGCAGCCAGGAAAAGTAATCTGAGGAGGAATGCATTTCATAATTTTGTATCTGATCTTCTTACATTCAATAATAGGCATATCAAAGGCAGAGTTCAGTTTGTTTAGGTAAATTCTCACTTGAGGTGTTTACATTAGGATATCAGTCACACTCTAGAATTGCCTGATACTCTCCATGACCATAAAAAGAGCCAAGAATAACTAGCTTGCATGCAGATGCCTCACTTTTAGATTACTGGAATTGGAAGATGTGAGTTCTGTTCTCATGGAGCAGTGTTTTAACTGTGAGAATATGGCCATTCTTACTGTCTGGATGAATCAAAATACGCACAAACCACACACTAGAAGAAGAGCAAGAGGCCTCACAGTAAGAATCCTGCTCTACAGTGACCAAATAATAAATACCCACTCCATTGAAATTTTTGTGTTTATAGTTGTGTTTAGTTGTGTTTATAGTCTTGTCCTCAAAGGATAACTCTCTATTTTGATCTAGGTTGGCACAACACAAGACAATATTAAGCAAACCAAAATAAAAGCAGATGTGTTTGGATGGCTTTTCAGTGTGTTGACAATGAATATTAATGCATGAAGATTGTTTTAATATTGTTTTAAATGGTTTCAGAAAGGCAACATTTTTGTCTGACCAAAAGAAACTGGATGGCTGAAGAGTTTACAGTATTGTTATGTGTTTACTTTAGTTGCTCCTATTGATCACGTATATGGTACACTCGGTATTGTGGGAGCTACCTCCACGCAGCAGTATTCTGACATATCCAAGCTGAGAGAAGAGATTGAGGGACGAGGATCATTCACTTTCTTTGCACCAAGCAATGAAGCCTGGGAGCAATTAAATTCAGTAAGTGAGTGTGTGTGTGCATGTGTAAGAGTATATTTCTCTTTTGGTTAATGTTGGTTTAGCTGCAACAACTAGTTTATAAGATAAACTAGGAATGATATCTGTATTTTGCACATAAAAGGACATTACACGAGTTATGAAAATTTACATGTTTAACGTGTATTGCTGAAGCCAAAGGGTCAGAATTTATTTTCAGGAGCTTTAAGCAACTGTATGTGTTTTTGTTTTTGCATGACAAATACTAATATTGCTAGTTATATTAGTACAGTTTCAGGGAAAACTGACAGGAATTCCAGCATATAAAGGATGTGGAGTATAATTGCACTGTGATGGTGATTCAGGTGTCCTTCTTTTAATAATGCTTTTGATTAAATAAATATTAAATTAAATCTCCTCCAATTACTTGTCTGTAATGAGAATTCTTGTCTTCCATTTGTGAGCAATCAGACTGAAACACCATTTAAGCACAGACAGATTGACAGGTTTCAAAGTTGTGTCTCCTAACAGGAAAGAGCCATTACTGAATATATTGAAAACGTGTTAAGATATGTACTGAATATTTCTGACTGGAAAATGTTTTGAAGTCTCTAATTAATTAAATTCCTTTCTTCAGGAAATTCACAGGAATTTGGTTGACAATGTAAATATTGAATTGTATAATGCTCTCCACCATCACATGGTAAACAAGCGCATGTTGACAAAAGATCTTAAGAATGGCATGATTCTGGTGTCTATGTATAATGGCCAGAAATTGCTCATTAATCATTATGCTAATGGGGTAAGTTTGTCTTTTTTTTCTTTCACTTCATATAATTATTCAGTTATAACTATTACTCTTTCCTTTATTTCCTTTATTTTCTATATTTTCTTGTACAAGGAACGGCTGAGGGGTCTGGGGCTGTTTAGCCTGAAGAAGAGGAGACTGAGGGGAGACCTTATCGCTCTCTACAACTACCTGAAAGGAAGTTGTAGTGAGGCGATGGTTGGTCTCTTCTCCTTAGTGGCGAGTGACAGGACAAGGGGAAATTGCCTGAAGTTGCACCAGAGGAGGTTTGGGTTGGATATTAGGAAGAATTTCTTTACTGAAAGGGTTGTTGGGCATTGGAACAGGCTGCCCAGGGAGGTGGTTGAGTCGCCATCACTGGAGGTGTTTAAGAGATGGGTAGATGTTGTGCCGAGGGACGTGGTTCAGTGGTGTTGATAGGGCTAGGACAAAGGTTGGACTCGATTTTGAAGGTCTCTTCCAACCAAAACTGTTCTATGGTTCTATGATTCTATGATTCCTTCTGCAGCTAAGAAAACAGCTTATAGAAAGCTTAACATCTATCAAGCTAGTTGCCACTGACATAAATAAATAAATTTTCTCCTGAAGACATTTTGTCTGCTCTGTAGACTGATCACTAGGAAAGAAATAACAAATATGTGCTGTTCAGAAATCAAAGTTCAATCAAGAATGAACTTTCTTATGAAAAGACAAACCCTTTTGTAGTGAAAACATACGATCTTTATTTCAAATAGAGTGCATGGTAGAAGCATTTAAGACTGTGAGGGGACATATACGTTATTTGTCTGGAAGAAAATTCATTTTCATAACTGCTAGAAATCTCCCAGTCACATCGATCATGATTTTCTTAAATGCATTGAAACATTTATTTGCATTACAGTTTATTATCAGTAAAAACCAATATAATCACCATTTTAAACAGGTATTGAAAACAAATCTGAATAATTGCAATAAGAAATAGAACAGGAATATGAAATCAATGCAGCCAAAATAAATTTACTTCTAGCTTTCCAGAAGCTTAGTCAGCCTTTCAAATCTTACAAAATTTTACTTAAAATTTCAAATAAAAACTGAAAGAACAGCAGTAAATACATAATGTACAGTACATACATTGCCAATTTGTAGGAATCAGATTCCAAGTATATGATCAAATTATCACTTAATCTTTTAACGCTTGATTCCTCAAATATAGGTTGTTACTGTTAACTGTGCCAGGGTCATCCACGGCAACCAGATTGCTACCAATGGTGTTGTTCATGTCATTGATCGTGTCCTGACTGCTGTTGGAAATACCATTCAAGATTTCATTGAAGTTGAGGATGATCTCTCATCTTTTAGAGTAAGTAAACAAAAGTAAAAACTTCTCTGCCCTTCTAGTGTTTTCTTCTTTTTTTTTTTTTTTTTTTTCTGTTTGTGTGTGATACTTGGGAGTAAGAAAGGGTAGTTCAGTAAGGAACAGAAATAAATTAAATTAAGAACCCCAGCTAATATTGCAAATCTGGACATATAAAAGGCAAAATATATTTAACGTGAGGAGTCGGCTTCTGCTCTTTTGTAGATCAAATAAGACCACATCAATAGGACAGAATGTGTCCCTGTATACCCTCTTCTATTTGGGTTTAACTTTTGTGAACTCTAAGCAGACATTTTCACTTAATCCTAAATAAGGTCATACCTATTCCTTGTCTATTAATTTGCATGCTTCCCTGACTCTGCTTGAAAAATTCTTCCTGTTTGCCAGGATACATCTTAGCACCATACTTGGTTTTTTTTGAGTTTCATGACATTGCCTTCTCCGTTCCTGACTTTTCAAAGGGTGAAGACCCTGTTTATAGCACATACACCTCCTAATTCCTGTGTGTGTGCCTCTGCACTTCATACTGCTTTAATGAATTATCTCTAAAAGCAAATGTGCTAATGAAACTGCTAAACAAAACCAGTCCTGATACTAATATGACATTTCTTTTAGGATGGTTATTCCCATTTTTCAGTTCACCAGTTTCGTATGCACTTTATCTTTCTGCCTTGGGATGAGTTGATGGTATTTCATATTTAACTGAGCAAATTCTATACTCAAGTCCAGATGAGTTCAGTCTTACATGCTTTCTTTTTCTAGAAAATCTGTTTGTAATTTATATTGGCATACTCTATCATATTGGCATACTCTATCATATAACATCCATCATATATTCTCAAAATATCTCTGATTACTTTTCCTGCATCGCTTCTTTGATTCGAGTAAGGACAGGTTGCAGTAAACAAAGATATACATATTGTTTTCAGGAGCAATCCATTAGCGGAAACACCTGAATTGTGAGGTCATACAGAGGAGATTTATAAACAGGTTAATAAGATTTAGTTAAGGGAAATTGTGAAAAATATTGAATTCTGGTTTATTTAGTTCTGACTGCTTACCTCCTATTTGTTACTAGAAAGGAGAAAAATTTTCATCGTGTGTAATTTCAAATTTTTAATTTCCAGAGCACAGTAACTTTTTAAGGATTAAAAACCTAGGGATAATTTTTTCCTAGCCTCAAGGCCTGAGATGGAACAGAATAGAATAGAATAGAATAGAATAGAATAGAATAGAATAGAATAGAATAGAATAGAATAGAATAGAGTATAAAATATTTTAGTTGTAAAGAACATGTAATGATAATCTATTCCAACTGCCTACGCACTTCAGGGCTGACCAAAAGTTAAAGTACGTTATTACAGGCATTGTCCACATGTGTCTTAAACACTGGCAGCTTGGGTGCACCAACCACCTCTATAGGAAGCCATTGTTTGACCACTTTCTCGGTACAGAGATGATTCCTGATGTCCAGTCTGAATCTCCTCCAATGTGGCTTTGAACAATTCCCATATGTCCTGTCAGTGGATCCCAGGGAGAAGAGCTCAGCACCTCCCTCTCCACTTCCCAGACTCAGGAAACTGCAGACAGCAATGAGGTCAATCCTCAGTCTCCTGTTGTGATTCAGAATTGCTCCTTATATTTAACTGAAGTAATCACAGATGTGTAATACACTTCTTTATTATTATTATTTCAGGGGCAAATTATTAGCTTTCATAGATTATTGTTGTGATCCAGTTTTTTGAAACCTACACGTTCACATTTTTCATGCAAAAATTCAGAACACAATAATAAAAATTTCTGCCCTGTTGTCACCTTTAAGAGAATTTATTTATTACTGTATGCTAAGCTAAGGAGGTAACTCAGTATATCAAGACACCATTTCCCCACGAAGTCAATTTTATTTTTTCTTTTTGTCCATTCATTTTTTCATCATACTGAAATACTGATCTCAGTCTAATATTAAAGTACCTAAGGGCATTAGATGAAACTAGATGGATAATATATTTTGGTAATATTTTGAATAGTGAGAATTAGAATACAACTTTATCTTCTAGGCTGCTGCCATCACATCAGATGTCTTGGATATTCTTGGAAGGCCTGGTCATTACACACTCTTTGCTCCTACTAATGAAGCTTTTGAGAGACTTCCAAGGGGAATCTTAGAAAGGATCATGGGTGACAAGGTGGCTTCTGAAGGTTTGTAACATTTTTTTCCAAATAAGAAATGAAGGTGAGTAAATCAGGAGGTAGAAAGTATATCGTCTTAGTAGCTCTGTACTTAAGCACCTGTACATTCTAATGTATAGAAGGAGTTATTTCATCTGTCTCTGATTTATCGTTACCTAAGGATTCAATTCACTGAAGAGTTAGTTTCCAGACCAACGCAAAGGACAGTGAATATATAGGCACATTCATATTTGTGATAGCTCAGCTACTGAGTTCCAATACAGATTTGTTCCTCTAGAAATGCAGGGATATTTGAATGTGGGATTCTCTCGTAGCTTTCCCATGAACAGCTTTTTCATACAAAAAGCGCATGTTCTAAAATCCGAGTTCTGCCCTGCAAGTTGAACTGAGTTTGTACTATATTCTGACAAAAAAATTCAGTCAGCATATTTATTCTTATTCTGAGATCTACCATAACGCTTATTAATAATTGAATTTGTCTGTTTTGTGAATAGTAACACAACAGACTAATAAACAATCGAAGACTGTATTTCTGTTCTCATTTATGAGCTCCACTGCACTAAACAAGTTCTCCATTATTTCACTGTAGCCTGGTTGAGTCACTGTGCAGTATCCCAATGGAGAATTGTCAAAAGAAGGATCTGGTCTAATTTTAATGCGAGATAATGACTAAAAATGGAATCCTGAAATAACACAACATTTTTGGTGTCTCTTTTTGATTATTCCTTTCAGTTTGCTTTCAGGAATTTTTGTCTGATCCTTTTGGTATCCACAGAGGATAGTACATTGTATCTCAATTACGTGGCAGGGCATAAGAAAATATAAGTCTGGGGCTGACTTTCCATAGCCAATGGAGTTTTCTGCTGAGATGTCCATTTGGAGCTTTTCACCTGTGGTCACTGTGTTGTGTGCTCTGTTACATGCAGATTGCAACACAACCAGTATAGTTCTCCTAATACAAGGGGTACCAAAGGTGGTGGTTTTTTTTCACTTTAGATGTTGTTTAGGGGCCTATAGCATCAATTCTACAACTAACTTTCAGTAAAGAATTTATGAATGCCAGTATGCTAGATAAACCAGGAAATTATTAAAAATAGTGTAGATGTAATCATTTATTCCACACCTATATGTGAATTTTATATATATATATATATATATATATGAATGTGTCCAAACACCTATATACGAACTTTTGATCCTTTCTCCACAGCTCTTGTGAAGTTCCACATTTTAAATACTCTCCAGTGCTCCGAAGCCATCACAGGTGGAGCTGTCTATGAAACCCTGGAGGGAAACACAGTTGAAGTTGGTTGTGATGGCGAAAGTCTGACTGTGAATGGAGTGAAGATGGTGAAACGCAAAGATATTGTAACAAGCAACGGTGTTATTCATCTCATTGATCAAGTGCTAATTCCTGATTCTGGTCAGTGATGTGAATGAAAATTTTCCTACACTGAAGACATTTTCTACAATCTTGTTTAGATTCCCTCAGATATATTGTTATGGGTAAGCATGAAGAATCCAAATCAGGAAAAGCATGTTAAAATAACTTTTCTTGTTTCTTTATCTTCAGCCAAACAAGTCTTTGAGCTTGGAGGTGCCCAGCAGACTACTTTTACAGACCTGGTGGCACAGCTAGGACTGACATCTTCTCTAAGACCAGAAGGTCAATACACTCTCCTGGCACCTCTGAATGGTGCTTTCTCAGGTTAGTAACCTTAAAAGATTATGGTCAGAATATCAAAATAAACAAGAATATGTGCCATCCTGACATTTTCAGATAAGACCTAGTGCTTGTTCTAAGTCCCCAGCAAAGAGAGCCACAGGGAAATAGAGATACTTCATAATTTCGAAATACATATTATGCAGAAAGACAAAACATGCCTAACTACCAAGCTGCACATTGTCACATCATTGGTTAATGGGAATAGTATCACCAACATAAGATATGAAATACGCAAATTGTAGGAAAGATATTAATGAACTGCCAGTTCCCTTAATCTTTATGTGACTTGCACTAGATTCACATCTTACTTTCAAAAGATTTATACAAGGAGGTTGGTGTTTTCCACTACATTAACCAGATAAAAACTGGCACAAACACGCTATAGAACAGATGTTTGTGTATTTGCAGAAGTGACCACATGGGTATCCTCCCCTTCCAACGAGAATTTGAGTGTTTAAATCATTACCACAGATGCAAATATGGAAAGGTTTTTAAGGTGCACGTGGAGAAAGGAAAAGTTGTAATAAGAATTTTAGGAGTAATTCAGAAGATGAAGTAGGCCCACATACAAATCGTCTACCACATTATTTGTAGTAATTAATCAGGACTATGCCAAAAGGTCATTTCTGAATATAAGGAATGGGAGTTTGCAGAAACTACTTAACAACCCTTTTGCTGTGTCCACAGGTAACTCTAAGACTTTTAAAAACATTAACTTCAAGCATTTTACAGAAAGATTCAGTATTTCCATGTATTTTTTTTAATATAGCATCCACAGTTAATCTTGAGTGAAGATTCACTGTATAAATCAATATATATTAATATCTAAATGGCTTTGTAGATGACACCTTAAGAATGGATCAACGTCTTCTTAAAACAATCCTGCAGAATCATATTATAAAAGTGAAAATTGGGCTCAATGAACTGTACAATGGACAAGAGCTGGAGACAATTGGAGGAAAACTGCTTAGAGTTTTTGTGTATCGTACAGTAAGTGAACCGGTCTTTCTAAAATTATATATACCAAGTATGAAAATGAAGAGTCACGAAAAAGTAAATGATGATGCTGAATGAAGTCTCCAACATTTATCATTATTACTATTTAGCAAAAATCTTTAAGCTTTTAATATAGGAAAAAATAAAAATCTGACCTTTATCGATGGGAACTTTGTTTTCATGGCAGACTCTGGGGAAAAAGAAATGGGATTCCAGATATGGAACTCCATTAATTACAAATTCTTAGAGCTATTTTTTAGAATGTGTTAAGAGCATTCTCAAGGGAAATGAAAAAAATCAAGTCTGGAAATATTTACACCACATTAACTCACACCAGATTTTCCTACTTTTGCTTTCTCAAACAATACCAGATTTCCTGGCAAGAACACACAATATGACTGTAGAAAATACATATGAGTATTATTTTTAAATTTAGGAACTTGTATGCCTCCTAAGTATGCAGTCATCTCATCTTAACTAAATATGTTTAATTGTGTATCATTGTGTGAATAGCTACGTTTCTCTTTTAATCAGGCTGTATGTATTGAGAATTCATGCATGGTCAGAGGAAGTAAAGAAGGAAGGAATGGTTTTATTCACATCTTCAGACAGATCATCAATCCAGCAGAAAAGACTTTGCATGAAATGCTGAGAAATGATAAACGTTTTAGGTGAGTAGAAGTTTTGACAACACTGAGATTTTCCTACAGAGATTAACTGTCTATACAGAACATCTAGACCAAGAAGTAATTGTGGACTGTGAGTTGTTGGATTTTGGGCATTGGGGAGGGTGGGAAATTGATTATTACCTCCTAAAAAAGAAAGGGAGGAGAAGAAAAAAAATCTCCAGCTGTGTGCTGAAAGTGATCCCAGACTTTATGCTAGAATGCTGATTTATGGCACATAGGAGTTGGTAAGACAGTAGAATGAGAGCAGTAAAGAGGACAATATGAGCTGGATGATACATCCTGAGCTATAAATGCGGAGAGGTCTGGAGGTTTAATTAACAAGTAGAACAATTCCATATGGGTACAGCATGATTGCACACCTTTCTAGTACATATTTCTGTCCCCTTCCTGAAAAAATCTCACTGCTCCCAGAAAGACCAACTACCCTCAGCATCCTCCCTTCAACTTTTTCATCTGTAGGGTTTTTATTTGATTACTTCTGCTCTGATCCAGGTTGCCTTTGCCCCCGCCCCCAATCCTTTTTCCTCAGTCTGTTACTCCTAAGACTAACTTTTTTTCCTCATTTTCATTCTCCACTGTCCTTATTTCTGGGCAATATTGAGAGTGTTCGAAGATTGATGCACTATATAAAAAAAATGAGGGAACTAAGTGCCTGAACCCAATTTTAGCTACTAAACTTCAACAGACTGTATTTGTGTTTTTTCTGTTTGTTGTAAACAGCGTTTTCCTCAGCCTGGTGAAAGCTGCAGATTTAGATGATGTTTTGTCACGGCCTGGAGAATGGACTCTGTTTGTTCCAACTAATGATGCTTTTAAAGACCTGACTGATGATGACAAGGATGTTTTGTTAAGTAAGTAACATAAGAAAACTAGAAATACAAGCAAAGGTAAAAACAACGGGAAATCTGGCTAGTGCACTTCTTTCACAAATGGTGTCTGATAAAATAGTTTACCTTTTGCATAGGGCAAGTATTACGACTTCCCTAAATTAATTCCCTCTTAGGAGATAGTTGCAACCGTTGCATTAAAAGATATGTAGTACTGATTTTCTTATCTCCTTTTTCTTTAACTCCATCCAGTGATCTCTTATACCACCTGTGCCCTACAAGTTAAATATTAAATATATATTGCTGAATGCCAATTTCTGTAATTTCTTCCCATCTTACATTTTTAAGCTCTGGAATAATATAGATTTTTCACAAGATTTAATAGTGGGTGCTTTAATGACATGCTTTATTTCCATAAGAGAAGTGCACTTCAAATCTCCTGCAGAATTTCCCACTAAAGGATTGGACTCTGGTCATAGCAGTATAAATATTTTTAGTTTATTTGAGAGTAATGTCAATCTGGCCTGTGCAAAAGTGTGGGAGGAGTGGTTGCCTTGAATCTGACATCCAGAAGGTCAATTGTGTTTTCCATTCCTCCCTTTTTCCGATCAAAAATCAAAGACAGGAAGCTAAATCCCATGAGTTCTTAATGACTTTTTGTAAAATCCAGCTCAGAGCACTGATAAGGAGCAACTCCAGCTCTATATAGCCTTTAACTCACTAATGAGGCACTGTGAATTTGAATTATCTCTTCAGCCATTTAATGTTACAATAGTGTTTTAAATTATCTTCTAGTGTGGTGTGCCTCTAGTGACTAACTAAATTAGCCTAAATGATTAACATTAGATAGGTATAAAATGAAATGAAGTTTACCTAAAGCCTGTCAACTGAAGTAACTGGGTAAGTGCCATTGTTCTGTTTTTATTGGACTATATAATTATTTTATTAACTAAGATTGAGTTTACCAGTTCTATAATTTCTGTTTCCAATTCACGACTTGATGTGGTACCTAAGGCCCATACTATTCTAGATTATTTCTATAATTAAGAAATAAATTATATTCACATTCTGTTATTCAAGGGGATTTATGTAATATATTTTCCTATCATTGTGGCTCGATTTCTACTTACTTTCCTTGGCAGATGAGATTTTAATTTCAGAAGAAAGAAAAAGAGCATTTAATTGAATTTCAGTAGTAAACTGCAGTAATGTCAGTGATCAAGGCAAAAAGCAAAAGAAGGAAAATGTTCACCAAAAGAATCACGAGGAGAAAATAATTACCAGACAGTATTTCTACAGCAGTTTCATCCAGGCTGAAACTCCCAATAGCAATCAATATCAGCATGTAATTGTAATATGAAACTTGTGATGGAACAGTCAATACTCCATGTAATGGCAAGCAGATGTGTTTTAAAACTGCTCTGCCTGACACTGACTCTTCTGGGGAGATTGTGGGTATTCCTAGAGCTCATCCTATAACTTTGAACTTCCATGGACCCGGATATGAGAAAATCCTGACAGGACATTAACTTGGAATCCAGAAACCATTTGTTTTTTAAGACGGTCTTGAAAATGTTGGCTTTTTTCTTTTCTTTTGATATATGAATGCCAAACTTGAAAATACGGTAATCATTCCTAGAATAGGAGTTTTTTCCCCCTTCCCAACTTCTCCAAGCTATGTCTGCTCTCTGTAAGAAGAGACAAAACCAGCACTCCAAGTGACCCTTTCTTTCCTATCTGATGTAAATAGCAAATTTCTGCTGTCCCAGATGGGAGATTTGTGTATATAAAGAGTTGTGAGTTATTCTCAATCTTCTCAGAAGGGTGTTGCCACAAGAGAACAATTACATTAATTCTGAGCTATGGTTCCCTTTAACTGTAACAGTACTAAGACCGGAGTTGATCTAGTAGCTTTGTGAAATGTGATATTGCTGACTGCTTAGTGGTCCTAAATTATTGTGTTTGTGAACAATTTGTGGGGTGTATTTAAAAAAAGGACAAAAAAAATCTGACTAGAAGTGCAAGCAAATAAGAGAAAATAATACAGAAAAATAGGAAAATTCTATGTGCTTTTCTATTTTTTTTGTACAAGAGTTTGCATAGCATCTTTATGATTGTGCTCTGAGTGCCTTTTTGTCATATGAGTAGGGTTTTTTCCCTTTATCACAATTTTAATGTATTCAAATTGTATGTGTTCATGGTTGCTTCATTCATTCATACTATGCTTAATTCTGGTTCAAGCCTATGTTCATCCTTAGAATTTCTAGAAAGAACTATCCACTACCATCTACTTTTTACTCTTCTCTTATTTTTACATAGGAGACAAAAATGCTCTCAGGAATATTCTACTTTATCACTTGACACAAGGAGTTTTCGTTGGAAGTGGTTTTGAGCCTGGTGTGACAAACATTCTTAAAAGCATCCAGGGAGGGAAGCTCTACCTGAAAACAGTTAAGTGTTGAAAAAACAAAAGTGCCCTTAATACAGGGATTTGACATTCCCTGTCTATCCACAATACAGAATGGGATGCATTTCTCTATATGTTATATTAGGATTCGGGGTTGGGTTTTAACATCCATGATAACTTTATTCTCTTTACCAGGTGAATGATACTCTTCTAGTTAACGAACTGAAATCAAGAGAATCTGATCTCATGGCAACCAATGGTGTCATTCATGTAATTGATAAACTCCTATATCCAGCAGGTTAGTATCAGTTCATGGAATGAATCTGTTTACATGTCATGTAAGTGAAATAACTTTGGAGAGACAATTCCTATGTGGAATAAAAATCAAAAATTTACCTCACTGCTCTCTTTGTGGAAGAACCTTGCTTGAAATCATGGCAGTTCTGAAATTCTCTGAAAGCGAGTATATAGAAGATAAGACACCATAAGCTATTTTTTCTGCTAATACGGAAGAACACATATATATACAAGTAGATGATAGTGTGAGTGTTTGAGAGTGATTACATCTGATCACTGTAAAAGAAAGTATCATGGATACAGATGTATTTTTCCTCTTACATGCCTGTTTCTTTTGTCAGATCTGCCTGTTGGAAATGATCAGTTGCTCACAATCCTGAAGAAGTTGATTAAGTACATTCAAATTAAGGTACCCTTTAAATAAAGAACCCTCTGTCTTTTTGGAAGAATCTGTTAAACCATGTACTTTATAATACATAAGTGATTCTCTGGTGCCTCTTTCTCTTTATCAGACAACACACTGAACAGATCTCAGTTACTGAAACAGAGTCATGAAATATATACTGCACTCAACAGAATTTATGATTTTCAAGACCAAATAATGCTAAAATATTTGCTTTTGTATAACTCCAATATGAACTGGCCCAAATCTGCTCTTTATATTCCTCCAGTAAAATAAATCACCTCTAAATCCTTCAGGCAATCCTTTTTTTTTTGAATGAATAATTGAGTGGCTAAATTGCTATATCATTAAACCCACCGGCTTCAATAGATTGTGGAGAAAAATCCTTATTTATTCTCCCTCAGAAATGAATGAGAGGATGTAGGCAAATGGCATAGCCTAGTCAATGAAGCAGTGAATCCTACCCACACTCATTAGGAAACTAGAAAACAAGTATTCTTTCTTATAAATTTTAAAATTTTTTTTCTGTATTTATAGTTTGTTCGTGACAGTACCTTCAAAGAAATTCCACTGACATTTTACAGTAAGTTCATTTTAAATATTTCCACATGGGTTTGAGACTGCTTTTTAAAGGTTACCAATTCCAATCTTGAATTGTTGTTGTTTTTGAATTAAAAAAAAAGGCAATTTCTGGGAAAGTAAGATGTGCCAATGAAGCAAAGGAAGAGAAAGACTCGGAGTAGAATGTTTCTGGGTGTTGTGCTACTGTATGTGTTTTTTTCCTCTTTCCAGATGCGTGACAGTAGAGTGACCCTGAAGTAAGCTGTTCAGATTCTTTGGGGTAGTCAAGATACGTATGGGAAAGATTGTTTTTCACAGCAGAGTCGTACTGCCTCTCTTTCCAAGGCATAGAATTGTACCGTACTGACTCTCCAAGATGTACCATTGACCAAACTTCACTGAAATGCCTTCTTTTTTATGAATGTTTCCAGAGGAACAGACCATAACCATTATACCTGTTTCCCATATATGCAAACATGAAGCTTGAATGGGAGGCAGTTGTGACCATTTTTGTTTTAGGGATCAAATGTAAAAAAGGAAACTTTTTTTGCTCTTTTGCAGCCTTTCTCAGGGTTTGCATTTAGTTTCTGTAGCAGAAACTCCTGAAGCAAACTATTAGAAGGCAAAAATCCTGCTGATGTTTTAGCTTGCAAGGGAATATGAGTTTCAGCAGGTGATTAAATTTCTATAGAATTCTACCCACATTTCTTAGTAGAAATAGAGACAATTGTATTAGGCTTTTGAAAATTGAGAATGAATGCACTGAAGTTAAAAGGCTCTTGGAATAACTTGATGGCAAGTTGAAAATCAGTCGACAGTGTGCCCTGGCAGCCAGAAGGGCGTCACACACAGCACCGCTGGGCAGTCAGAGGAGGTGGTTTTCCGACTCTATACCGCACTGCTGCAGCCCCACTTCGAGTACTGTGTGCAGTTTTAGATACCTCAGTATGAGAAGGACAGCAAGCTATTAGAGTGTGTCCAATGGAGGTCAACTAAGATGGTGAAAGGTCTCAATGGCAAGACTTCCAAAGAGCAGCTGAGGTCACTTAGTTTCTTCAACCTGGAGAAAAGAAGGCTGAGAGGTGACGTTATAACAGTCTACAAGTTTCTTAAGGAAGGTAGTGGAGGTGGAGGTCCTGATCTCCTCTCTGGTAACCAGAAATGGGACACAAGGAAATGGAATGAAGCTGTTTCAGGGGAAGTTCCAAACGGACATCAGGAAAAGGTTCTTCACTGAGAGGGTGACTGGTCACTGGCCCAGACTCTCCAGCGGAGTGGTCATGGCACAAAGCCTGTCAGAGCTGAGGGAGTGTCTAGACAACACTGTTACTTATATGGTTCATTTTAAGTAGTCCTGTGAAGAGCAGGAATTGGGAGTCAGTGAAACTTCAGGGTCCAATGCAAGATATCCTACGATTTTATGGTTCTGTCTCCCATGGCCAGTGAGAGTAACACAAGAAGCAATGTTTGTAATTGAGGCAAAAGAGATCAATGCCAGACATCAAGAAGGTTTTAATTGTTGATTTAGTTGAATGCAGGAAGAGGAATGCTGAGACCTCTACTACTGAAGGCTTCTCTAGCAGTGAACAGATGCAAGTCAAATTACAGTCTGTCCAGAGATGTTCAATGAATACTTGAGTCTCTCTCAGGTGTGGAAAGACAACTTGATCTCCCAAGGGCACCACAGTCATGTTGTCCGTGACAGTCTATCGGGTGTAGGAATTGTTCTGAATGTGAGAGAGTTTCCTCCATTTACCAGGTCAGCTCTCCAATGACAAGGGCAAGATTCATATTTAAGATAGGTCAGGGAATTGTGCAATTCTATATGCAGAGAATTGTATGAGCCATTATTATTATGTACTTTATATTATCGTAGGTTTCATGACTAGGGAGTTTCATAAGGCACAAACAAAGAAAAACAAAATAAACAAAAACATGCCAGCAGACTCCATCTGACTTGTAAACACCACCATTTTGTTTTTATTCATATCTTTAAGACCAGAGTATATCTAACTGATCATTACTGTACAGAAACTGTAAGAATGGAATGTGCTTTATATTCCATTTTCTATACTTTCAGAAATTAACATAATTGAAAGCAATGTCCAACCCATCATCAGAAAGGAAGGTAAATGAGGCCCTTAGTATATATATTTCTGTATATGTTCATATGCATATACAGAATATATATTGTGTGTATTTCTTTAACGCAATGTATTTTTTACATTGCAACTCCAGGACATTCAGCACTTTGCTTCAAAAGCAAAGATACAAATATTGCAATTAGAACTGGCTGAAATAGTTTGCATAAAAAGATGACCCACGATTGTTGCACCTAAGTGGATTTTCTTTTTCTACAGACATTTTTAAAATATTTTTTTAATATTTTATTTCAAACCGCTTCTTTTAAGTGCCCCAAATATTACTATACATTTGATAAAAGTATTTACTTTTTTTATTTAAAACAATTATTTTTAAAATTAAATTTATTTCTTATACTTTGTGGAAAAAAAAATACCCTTTTTTTTTTCCTGTAAGTTTCAATCAGTTCTAAATACCAATATCTGTCAGATGCCTGGAGAGGATGGTTAGCCAAACCATCTTTTTTTGATTTCTCGAGGCAAAAGCATGACTTAAATATTAGTCGTGGGCTTGAAGTGAATAAAAAGTGGGGCTGAGACTGTCAAAACTACTTGTGATTCATAACTCGTTCATTTCACTAGCCCAGGTACACTGCTTATGATATCCAGTTTCCCACTGAAATAAAAACTCTCAAGGGGAATCTGGTTGACCTCAACTAAGAAAAAAAGCAGTTAAAAATGCATTGCAAAAATCATATCCAGACTGTTTAATGAGTGTTTCAGGGAGTACTTCCCTCCAGCAGAAATAACATGAGCTTGCTTTTTGCTTTTTCAGCAGCTTGTCTGTGCTTCATCCCATTCAGGATTAAACATCATCTAGTATATGTGCTCATCTTTGTTGCCCAGTGTCTGTCATTAAATCAGATCCACAGAGCAATATAAATAGATAGATAATTCCATGTGGTAATTTATCCAAGATATTTTACAAACCTGATGATGGTGGAGGTGAATGGCTCTCTGAAAGTACCTGTTCTTTGATGTTAAATCTAGAGACAGGGCATATAGTTTAGGTCATTTACATGATATTTCGAAGTTGAAAGTCAACTGAAACAAAACCCTCTTTCAAAAACAAATTAAATGTCTGAGCACTTCTATAGTCAAATAACTTTAAAAGTTAGTTAATGAATATTGAAACGTTACTCCTTTCCACTGCCAGTACAGTGTTTCTGCTTTGGGACACACTCCAGGGAATAATCTCTGGCCAATACAGCTTTTCCTCTGATGAGTCAGAAATAGGCCCAGTAAGGCCAATTCTGGCCATTTTGAATTTACTGTTATTAACAGTAGTGAGCAGCAGCTTTCATCGAAACCACATAAGCCCACAATCATGTGTAGAAAAAAAGCTGTCAATGTTAAATTTTGCAAAGTATGTCAGGAAGTTCTAGAAGATCATGATGGAAAGAGAATTCCAGTGAAAAAAAAACCCAAAACCCCAACAAACCACCACCATCTCCAAGTTTAGAGGTCAATGTCTACTCTGTCCTGTCTCACTGTTTTCTACTGAGTTGTGCTTCTATTGTCTGTACGTAGACAAGTTAAAGGGATCTGAAGAGTTAAATCTGATAGAAACCTAAGTCTTAATGGATTAAATATTCAAAGGATTGATTCTAGACCAGGCAGTGTAGCAAAATACGGCTTTACCTTTTATTTTGCATACATCCACTCTATCAATCATATAGGAAGGTAGAGTAATGTAGAAAACATGAATATACCTTTGATATTTTTGCATTAATGCTCATCACTTCTGTAAAGGAATATTGATGAGCTAGTTTCCTTGGTTATCTATGCCATTAGTAGGAAATAACATGACAAGCATTTATCTCTCTAGTTAATTTCTAAGTTTTCACGCAGTAGTTTTCATGCTAATCACTAGTGAAACAATAGCCATAAGATTCCAACAACATTGCAAAATAGAGTTCTCACCTATACATAGAGAGGAAAACTTCCTTTCAGCTTCTGAGGATCTGGTTTTTTGCCTGACACCTATCAATAGATGTTAAAAATATCAAATACACACAAAAAAAAAAAGTTGTAAAAAGTAAGTGTACAATAGGATCTGAATTTAAGATAACATGCAAGGCAGTTTAATATTGTACAGCATTGCTGCAAATGGCTTCTCAGATTTAAAATATCCTCCATTACCATTATCTGATTTATTTAGGGTAGGGGGGATAATGTTATCTTCATCTCAGCTCCATGGAATAGCATAAATATTTTTATGACTATTTGTAACATGATGTGTTTTTTCCCATGTCACAGACCCATCTATCACACAGCTCACTAAATTAATTGAAGGGGAGCCTGAGTTCAAAATAGTCAGGGAAGGGGAGACAATAACTAAAGTGATTCATGGAGGTTTGTATGCTTTCAGCAACTCAATTTGTATTAGTTAAAATTTGAAACATTCGCTATTCCCAGGCAGTTTCTGTGTTATGTGGGTGATTCCTTGTGATACGTTACAACTGTGCTATGTTTAACAAGACCTTCTGGAAGTGTTGTAATTTTGTTGCATAGCTTCATTCTCCTTTCTCACACGTTTCAAAAAATGTTTTTTGTGCCTGCCTGCTTCACCTACCTACAGTCAGACAGCATTAGAAATGCTCTGCATGCTGATGTAACATCTGTCTCAGCAAAGAATTATTTGCTGGTTGTCCTGCAATCAAAATTGCGCAGTAAGTGATCCTATGATAGAAAGGTGATTTTATCAGAGAGCAAAACTTGACCTTCTGCTTCTTGTGGGACATTGAGAAGTTCACACTTAGGGTGCTTTTAAAGGAAAAACAGCATGTGACCATCATAAATTTGAAGTAAAGTTAGTTCCTTGTCTCCTCTGAACACTTTTATTTTTCATAACATATGCTACGGTATTTCCTTGTGTGCTTCAGTTAAGTTTCAGCATCTCAAAACCGGCACTTGTACTTGATTAATGTCTTCAATTTAAAAATCCTTGTAGAACCAATTATTAAAACATACACCAAAATCATTGATGGGCGGCCTGTGGAAGTGACAGAGAAAAAAGTAACAGAAGAAAGAATTATTCAAGGTAAACTATGTTGAGCTATTCATACGTAGTAAAGTTCGCTACTGCATACATAAGTAACACATCTTAAGTTCTATCAAAGCAGATTAAAGCATGTTAACCACGGAATCAACTTAAATGTTAAACAGGAAACAAATAATTTAAAAGGCAATCTTTTTATATCTGATTAAAGTCACTATCTTGCATATCTTTTTTCCAGGTCCTGAAATAAAATATACCAGAATTACCGCAGGTGGTTCAGACAATGAAGAAAAATTAAAGAAATTGCTTGAAGAAGGTTAGTATCCTTGTTTTCTTCCTTACTTCAAAAAAAAAAAAAAAATTATATTACTTCGGTAATTGCTGAATGGTTACTCCATATTTTCAGATGTGTTCATAGTGCAAAATCATAACCCAGATGATTAAACTTCAGAACTTTAGAAATGTCCAAATCTAATTTTCTTTTTTGACTCTCAGATCTTCATATATCAGTCAGCTCCAGGACTGATGCTGCCTGGGTCTAATATATAGTACGCTATGTTTGTCATAAAATATTGTGTTTTCAGTGTTTACACAGAATTCAATATCTTAACAGATTAATTTTACAGTTCAGCAAAACACTATGACAAGATTAATTCAGTAATACACTGTTAAAGGATTGTCAAATGTCTTCTGTAAAACAATTTTTTTGCCATAACCTGTATCCTATCAGAGGTTACCAAGGTGACCAAATTTATTGAAGGTGATGGTCATTTACTTGAAGATGAAGAGATCAAAAGACTTCTGCAGGGAGGTAATTCGGTGTACTATAACTAACCTTTTTGCAACAGGTTATGGTAACTGAAACCCCTCTCAGATATGTTAACTCAACGTTTTAAAGACTGACCTAGAGGAAGTGTGATTTCAATGGGGAAAAAAAATAGAATGCCATGTATGAAGTGCCAGATGTCTGTGAAACGGAAATACGTACCAAAATTTGACTAATCAAATTTTAAATACTATTGACAATGAAAAATATAATGTTTTCAGTCTTTAAAAAGTTATCAAATTAAAACTCAGGGGAGCAATGAAGATTTATTCCTCTAGATGAGAACTCTTTTTTTTCCCAGCAAATTTAAATCTGTGAAAAAACTTATGAAGTGAAAGTATCGTAATAGGCCAAATTCATCTTACTTATTAGTTCTTCAGAAATGAATATTCATTGCCCTCAAGTTAATATTTAAAGGCATGTTAAGCATCCTTCTTTGCTACAGGTGATGGATATGAAGGCATTAACTTTAATTCTCTTCAAATACAGCATTCCAAGGAATGGTTTCTTTCCTTCTTGCTCTCCTAATTCTAACTGTTTCGGCAATATATAACCAGTAGACGTAGAAAACTGGTAAAAGATCTTGTGCTTATGAGCTTAATCTTTACCTATAAATTTGGAATGTTCTCTGCCTAATGTAGATTAGAAAAGCTATCTATAATAGCACCAAGGAATAAAGAAAGAGAATTCAAGTGTCTTGTTTTTAGTAAATGATAGTGCAAACTTGAGTCAGAAGCTCAAAAATGTTAATGTGTGTTTCTCTTGGCATAAATTAACTGAATCCAGTTTATGTTCACTTTTCAGTAAGTCACAAACCTGAATGCCAGTGAAATGACTCACAGTCAGCTGTGTGTTCACTGAATTAAATTCTGTAGTCCTTCAAAGACACTATTCTGTGGTTGTGATTTAAACTTCAGTCCAGGAAAGGATTTAGGGATGGCCAAACAGTCGAGCAGCTTTCCATCAAAAAAAACCCTATGGCTGAAAATACAGCTAGTCTTAACGAAAAGACAAGATATGGCTATGAATACTATTGACTGTATTTCTTTTGTTTTAAATGTCTAAATCTTAGTTTTACAGATCTAAGCCAGGATTTGCCCTAAATCATTGGAGAGACATAAGAACTTCCAGAGGGTTTTCCATCTTATCCTATCTTAAGTGTCCCAACTATTTGAAAAGGATTGTTCTCTGGAGATGTTTATTTCAGGTTTGAGTATTTAAAAAGAAAGTTGAAAATGAAAGAATTTATAGCAAGAAAATCTCTCCATATACTGGGCTATATTCTATTAGCATCAACCAGACAATAAAGAGCAGGATCAAACTTGATCTGTAGATCCGCTCAACCTACTGATGACAGGTCTGATGCCAGAATCTAATGATTACGATTGTAATTGTAATCATCTTCAGCTACAGAGGTATACAACTAAATAGACATAATCTGTAGAGATACATCTTACTGTGATCATATAATGTATGAAAAAGAAATAAATAGTTCCTCTATAGTAAATTTGGAAGCAACAACATTGTCTCTTGAATTCTTGGTCTTTTTTCCTTGCTATTATATATTAGTTTGCACAAGCATCCTGCTTTACAGAATGGACAAAATAGGCAGATTTGTCTCTTGTTTTAATTTGATTTTTCTCTGTCTTTTCTATAATTTATTCAGTCAGCTACACTTGGCTACCATGATAATACCTTACCATACAGTTAGGCAATAAAAGCAGACACATATTCTGCTCTACAGCTGTTAGTCTTAATGATGACAATACCTTATGGCTCTCTTGTCTGTATCAAATGACTTCTATTTTACTGAAAATTTCCTAAGCCCAGTTGCAGATGAATGTGTTACCACTGTCTAAAGTAAAAGAATGTTTTCATGTGGGCTGTAATTATATAATATACAGGGCTGCTTATTACAATTGACAGTCTTTGCTGAAACAAAGCTTTAAGCCAAGACTGCAATGAATGGCTCAGCCCTAGAGCAGGAATCACCTGTGGCAGGGCCAAGGAAACCAGCAGGACCTTATGGCATGAACAACATGGTGACCTGCATACACCTACACGCCCAAAATGCCATTGTTTCCACTGAAGGCTCCTTGCGTATGGAAAAAAAACTGTACCAGATTTAACTCACTTGTTTTTGATGCTTATCATAGCTGGAACTGAGTACACCAAGGTTACTAAAGTAATTGAGGGAGAGCCACAGATTATCGAGCGAGAAATCAAGAAAGTCCATCTGGAAGGTTAGTTTGTCTAAAAATCCAGTATCACTAAGACCGGCTTTGTCTGAAGTGATCATTCCAGGTGGGGTTTTTATAGTAGCTATTCACAGAAAATACTTAGGTCTGAAGCCAGTATTTTAGCAGGAAGGAGTTTATAATTGATTTGGAAAAGAATTCTTTCAATGACGTTGCAATTCTTTCAATGATGTTGAGCCTTATCTTGTGACAAAAAGAAACTAAAAATTTGGCAAGCAGAATAGGCAAGAGGAAATGTTGAAGCACAAAGCTCAAGTAAGACTTAAGCTTAGGTAAAACCTAAACTTTGAAGGAATACGCACCAAAAAAATTGCCTTTTCTCTAAGCAGCACATCCAGAAGAAGAACACGTGAGTTGTTTTTTAACTTGAGTTATTTCTTGTCAGTGTTAACGTGATCTGTTGATGTGAGGGGGTTGTCAGCTTGGCGAAGGGGGGTGGTAGGGTGGAGGGAGTATAACCTCTGGGGTTGAGTAAATATCTCACAGGCTCTTGGAATTTCTCTGTGCTTATCCTGTTCGTACATGAAGGAAGATCTTGGGTTTGAAAAAGCTGAATGGTGCTGAAGTACAAAATTAATTTCTTAAAGGAGCCACATGCAATTCAGCCTGGCGTTATACCAAGAATTTGTTCTTCAAGTTTAGCAATCATTTTTTTTATGATCGTCATTCAAAGTTAAAAAGTAGCTTGTTCTGGATTTCTTGTGTATGTCCTTCTCCAATTCTAATTCTAATAATACAGAATAAGTTATACTGTCAGCTTTTGAACTAAATTAATAGCACAAAATATTATGGCTCATGGACAATGAAGTCAACGCATATATTTCTAGTTTTTAATTTTGAAATCTGTGCTAAATGCTAGAAGTATACTGTACTGTTTGGATAGCTTCAGTGTTGAATAGTACAAGGCATGCAGGGAAGTAAACTATTGCCTGAAAATGACAGATAGGTGTGATCTTTGACCATGAGGTTTACCAGAAATTGTGATTGTATAGACAGCATATAAGTATTTGAAGCATACTTCAGGAGGACCATGCTCTGTCCTTGTTAAGTCAGTGCAAAGCTTGAAGTTTTCTACCATGTTGGTGCAGGTACCCAGTGTTTAGCCTCAGTTGCATTGAGGTGAAGCTGGCATCTCAGGGCTATGCGTTTTTATGCACTATACTTCAGGATGAAAAGACAACTGACTGCAGCTCTTTAAGTGAAGATGCAAGTACTTCATGACTGTAAAGAAGAAAAAATACCAAAGTTAACATTCCTGTGAAAACAACAGAAGAATTATCTCATGCTTGCGAAGTGTTTTTCCTCCTAATTAGGAGACATGGTTTAAAAAATGGTTTTGATGAGAAAAGGAAAAACTCTCCATAGTTTGAGTGAGTCAGTATTTTTGAAAACTGATACACTTGGTAATGAGTGTGGTACCTATTCAATAGCCCTCATTCTACTCTATCTTTTAAAACAGAAGTCTCTGAGAAAATTAACTGAACTCTAAATGTGACATCATAATGTGGACTCACAATGCAATTACACATCAACCCCTAAACAGAGCCGGAAATGGGGCCAATATCTTGTGATGGTTGAGTTTCAAGCATATCACTTAGAATCAATTCCTGAAGTAATGCCTATGCAGCACACCTGGCCATCCTCTGACAAAAGCTGAGACTGAGTCCTGGGCTGTACATTAAACTGAGCTTGTATGTCGATGACAGTGTCACGTGGGGTTTGCTGAATGAAGAACATGGGCAAAACATGATGGTACCTGCCTACATCATGTAACCATCGTGAGATCATCATGAATAATGGATTAATTCGTACTGCTGAAATGTAAAAATATTTTTGAAATGTTGGTAAGATTTGATGGATGACTGCACATGGCAGAAATGTCTGAACTGTATTGTAAGCATTCACGTTTCAGGACATCAACATGCAAATAGTAAAAAATTCTTAATTTGCTGAAAATCTTAAAGAACAAACTTTGCAAGTCAAGGATGGGTTTCCAACATTTCTCATGAGATTTAATTCAAAGATTCTTACAAACAACTTCTGACTGCAACATTTCTGTTTTCTAGAAGCACCTGTACGGAAAGTACAACCAACAAGAAGAACACAAGGTAAAAGAAAAACATATATTTAAACACTTCAACGCACATGAAATGTTATTCTCAATTATGTTAAAAACCATAAGGAAAAAAACCTTAAAGCAGAGTTCAAAAGGCAAGAGTTGCATTTATGCTTTTAAAAAAAAAGGAATTTTAACAAAAATTTGTATTGTTAAATATAGGGTTTCCTTATTTCTTTTTTATATATATTTCTTTCTGAAAACAGCTTAGATTATGTGCTTTGTTCATAAAGTGTTCCAAATTAAGTTAAAACCATGAAAGTGAAATTTGACTCTGGAGTCTAAAACTGTTAAAATGGCACTGGATTGCCCCCACCATGGGGTTTGTAATTCACTGACTCTACATTATTTCGATCAATTAAAAAACTGAGAGATCATTGCAATTTCACAAGAGCGAAAGATTCAGCATCACATCTCATCTTTCCTCTTCACATCTGTTTCACAAGTAAATATAGTATACAGTGTAACTATATTATGTATAATTATAGATAATAATTATGGTTCTTTTCCTATTTTTCCCAGGGGGAACAGCAAGAAGGAGAACAAGACTAGCTCACCCATAAAACCTTTCCAAGATAGAATTCACAGAATTACAAGTTAACAAGACGGTCTTTGAGAGGAAGAGAAACTGTTTTAGGAAAACAAGAACATTAGAAAATGACATTGTTTTGATATAATGTAAACTGAACCACAAATCCACAAAAAGATGTGAAGCTGCAGATACTCACTGCTAGCACAGTGCTTACTAGGTGGAGTAGTCCATTTGGGGTGCTTTAACTGCTCTTGATAGTAAACATCGTGCAGGGTGGCATCCTGGAATTTCTGGAGGCCATCAGCTTCTGTAGAACCAGGATTCCTTCTTCTGCAGGCTAGTAAGTGTCTGCAGGATTGGATTAAAAAACAGCAGGGAACAGTACAGAATGTATTTTTTTATTATTATAATTAATATTATTTCCACTAAATAAGAAATATAAATGAAATTAGATCATTTCTAGAAAAAAAAAATCAAGTGACTTTTAGATTAATCTAAGGAAATATGAGATCATAACATAGCACTTTTGGTTCAGTAGTATTGTACGCTTTTTATAAGTCAAAATTCATCACTTATTTAATGTCATAATGACACCAGTAACGTTGTTTTTTCTAAGCAAATATGTCTTATATTAAATGTATCCTTTTTTGTTCTACATTGCATATCCAAATACTACCTAGTAACGTGGCTAATGGAAGCTCTTAAAGAAAAAAAAAGCAAACAGAATGAGCTTCTTGAAATGTATTTGAAATCATGTTGACTCCTTTATTTATGAGAAAGATCATTCCCAATAAAGGAATCTTATACCAATACATATACTGAGAAAGTGTTTTACCACTTTTCCCTAAATATGTCTTTTGATTATTAAAGTGGATGATAAAAAGGATAAATAAATTGCATGAAAACAGTTAACTCAGCATGGAAGAAGGTTTTACAAAAATGAGGCTAGGTCTGTCTGAAAGCTCTTATATCAAAACATGCTTTGCTAATGTCTGGTACTAATGTTGATTTGTCTGTAAATTATGTCAATTTTATAACTCTAGTTTTGTACTCGTAAAAGTCGTTTGCCTTTATTAACGAAAGTTGGAAACACTTGCTCGTGGAGTAGAAAAATTGTGTTAAAAGTGCCTTAATTCTGCAGACCAAAGTTTCAGAGAAGTTATCTAGTGTGATTTTATACTTCTGGTTTGAAACACTCGATAAAGAATTTGGCCAAACTGTGTTTGCTTTCATTTGTAAATGCGGGGTTTTTTAATAGTAAAACAAATTCTAAATATTCTTAAGCTTTTAGTGTAGTTTTAGTTATATGCTTTCAGAGAAGAAAACTGATGCTTCCCTTTCTGACTTAGTATGTTAATGCATTTAAACTGCATCAGTCTCCTTAAACGGGATTAAATCCCTTCCCTAATTCCGTAATCACATGCTATGAGCACTGCTCCCTGAAAGGTAAAGCTATCTAAGCATTGGACTGATACGTTGTGTAGCCTTACCGGGCTGTCAGACTCGTTTTCAATAAGGTGGCCTCAGGATCTGTTATCATAGTGCTTTAGTGGAAGGACACATTTTAACCCTGGGAAGCACTAGAGAGGTTTTTGGTGAAAATAAGAGCTTTTAGGACTGCCTGGGGGGTGAACTGAAATTGTCGCCTTTCCTCTTTGACTGTCATTAAATCATTAATCCACGTTCTCCACTGCTGTGCCACTGTAAAGCTGTCAGTCTGTAAGCTGCTGTAGGGATGTAAGTTGGACTTGATGATCTTAAAGGTCCTTTCCAACCTTTATGATTCTACGATTTAAGTTAGATTTGAAGCAATAGTAATTATGTTAGTGGTGCTATCCTCTCCCAAAAACGAGGTGGGGAGGAAAATGGAATGGAATTGATGGATAAAGTATGTACAAGAACTGGGCATGAAGCAGCAAAAGGCAAGAAAATTAATTAACACACATCATCTGACAGGTTATTTTTAATTTTTCAAGTGGGGATATATTTGTAAACATTAATTGCAGTATATTTTCTGGATTTCAAAGCCTCTGATAGTCGTTGAAATACCTTTCCGTACTTCACTCTTCATGAATGTAATTCAAGTGAAATACAACACAAACACTTGTTTCCCTGATACACTTTGTCCCTCTCAGTTCCTTATTGACCAGAGGTGTCTGCCCAGCGGCATTGCACACTGATGCTTCTTTTGGTGGAGTGTTTTTTTATATTTATCTTAACAAGAATCCTTCCACAAGCCACTATAGAAAGAAAATCAACATGTTCTTTTAAATGCTTGTCATAGAGTTAATCATTTCTGTCTCAGCAAGGACAGTCTTTATTAAAGAGCAAATTTGGAGAACTTTCGTGATTCCTCCCGCCTGTTATTTATTTCCCCTCACCTTATAGTAGTTTAAACAATGTGATTAAACAAGGGATTACTATACTACCAAGTCAGAATGCTTACAAGTAACATAATATAATCACTTCAGGATGTATAAGCAGGAATTCCCAGTCAAGCTCCATTTGCTTTCTTTGGTATCCTGTGTGAAAAACTGATGCCAAAGAAATTATAACTGGCAGAGCTTCTAAATATGTCAGCTTTGCCAACAGTAGGTTCACATAAATGATCTATAAGATCACTAAATATTAATACATGAAAGATGATCAGAGGACTGGAACATCTCTCCTACGAGAACAGGCTGAGAGAGTTGACGTTGTTCAGCCTGGAGAAGGCTCTGGTGAGACCTTATTGCACACCTTCAATATTTAAAGGGTACCTTTAAGAAAGATAGGGGAAATCTTTTTAGCAGGGCCTGTTGCAACAGGACAAGGGCTAATAGTTTTAAACTAGAGCAGAGTAGATTTAGAAGGAAGAAATAAGTAAGAAATTTTTTACAATGAGAGTGGCAAAACACTGGAACAGGTTGCCCAAAGAGAGTTGGTGGAAGCCCCATTCCTGGAGACGTTCAAGATCAGGCTTGGTGGGGCTCTGAGCAAACTGATCTACTTAGAGATGTCCCTGCCCACTGCAGAGAGGTTGGACTAGATGATGTCTAAAGGTCCCTTCCAATTCAACACGTTCTATGATTCTATAAAAATGGTCACTTCTGTCCTCTCACCTCCCATGTGAAGTGAACAGCAAGAATACCTGAACACTTACTTGACCTTGATCCCTGTGGTCAAAACATTTCTAAATTAGTCCTCCGAGCTTTGCTGTCAAGTTAACTCTGCTTAGTTTAATACATATGAAACCTGATTCCCAAATTTGCCTGTGATAAAGAACAAGACAAAATAATTAAAATAGACTTCTCCAAAAACCTTAGTTTATTCTTCCCCATAAAGATAAAAAGTGGATCAAAGACATAAAATAAACTACTCTTAAAAACAGCACCACAAATCATAGCCTGTTTCATACAGATTTCCATCTTCTGTGTTCAATAACACTTTGCCACATTTATCTATGATCTGAAATTTCCAAAGAGGTCCAAAATGTAATAGATGACTGACATCCATGTACAAAACTTTCCATGCTCTTACACACATTCCTATCATTCTACCCTCACCTCTGACTACAAGAATGATGAAACAAGGCCTAGAAAAGGAGAAATAAAAGTATTGTTAATAATGCCTGATTTTTTTTTCTTTTTTCATATGAGGTCTCCCCTCAGCTTCCCTTTCTCCAGGCTAAACAATCAGATTTCCCTCATCTGCTCCTCATGAGACTTGTTCTCAAGACCCTTCACCAGCTTTGTTGCCCTTCTCTGAACACGCTCCAGCATGTCAATGTCTTTCTTGTAGTGAGGGTCCCAGAACAGAACACAGGATTCAACATGCAGCCTCACCAGTGCTGAGCACAGGGGAACATATTGGCTGGACATACTGTTGTCAGACAGACCTACATTTCCTCAAGTTCTTTGCCAATAAATGCCTTTCTGCCTTAAAAAAAAAAGATAAGAGACTGCATAAGACCTGGTTTGTACTTCCTTCCCCTCAACTGCAGGTTCTCATCGCTCTCCTTAGGCAAGTAAAGGAGCTGAGCAGAGTTGCTACTTCAGGAAGGCCAAGCGGCAACTCTTTTTCTTGTGAAAGTAGTGGTAATGTGTTTTGAAAACAAAATCCAGCAGCTGTGCTGACTATAAAATGAAGATTAAGCTTCTTTCACATCAGTATATTACCATTTATTTAAGCATCAATATCTAGAATTCAGTGATAAAATGAGTTTCATGGTAAACATGAGTTTCATGTCTCTGCTAGCACAGAAGAGGAAACATTAGCTAAAGATTCTGCATAGGGAGGAGAATGATTCCTCATGGTACAAGTTATTAGTAAAAGATCACTATGTAAAAGAGACACTATGTCATTAGGAGCCAAGTACATTATTGACTGACAGGTAGAGGTAGTTTTTATTTGGGAGACACTTCAGTCTCCTTTACAGCAATACTAATTTATTCCTAATGCCTTACTATATTCTTTCTGTTTTAATTGGCATGTTTTAAACGCCATATAGCTCAAACTTTCTTTTACTAATTTCTTCCTTGTTAAACAGAATTAACCTCTACGATAGAATGTGCAACTCAGAGGAATAGCATCAGCACTTACACTTTGGGTCATAAAATTCACCTATCCCCATGCATTGGGTTTTGCATTCCTGCTTCACTTTCTGATCTGATGCATTTCTTACCTGTCTAGATTTCTTGACTTTTGATTTCAATTTCCATATTTATATTGCTAAATAAAGACAGAACTAGAGACTGTGTTCATGCTTTTAGGTCCAGGGGCAAATTCAGTCTCCAACCACACTAAAGAGCATTATATGTCAATCTGCTTTTACCAGATGATGCCCCCACGGTTTAATTTCCTTGTTCAGGGCTGGGGTAGAATGCCCTTTTCCTCTCCTCTCTGCTTTAGATTGTGTAAATTAACACGGTGCTTTCAAGGATGCTGTTCTAACATGACACAGAAGTTTTGCATTGTGGGCACTGTGGTAAATCCTTCAGAAGCTAACTGAACGTGTAAAGCCTGCTTGGGCAGAGTTGGAGGAAGAAAGAAAGCAAAATCTGTGCAGCCTTGCCTGTGCTCTCTGTTGGAACATTTCCTGGAATCCGTTATTCACAGATTAATGTATGGGATTGGCTCAAAAAGTGCAAGCTGGCATTGGCCACAACTCAGTTATGGAATGCTCTATCAGCAGAGTATTGCGTTCAGTGCTTCATCTTGTTCCCATATACTGTTTAGAGTACAAATGTAGCTAAGGACTAGGTCTTTTTATATACTTTAGCTCATGTTTAACTTCATCTGAGCCGGTGTAAATTAGGTTCTGTAATATTTGTATAGGTCTGGCATACTCAGATGTACAGGGGGAAAATATAAAAATAATAGTTTCAGACATCTTTTTAATTTCTGGTAATTAACTCATCTCTGGTAACAAATGTGTGAGATTTTGAGAGGTGATCACTTTTGTCTACAAACCACATTGTTTAGGTTATTTGTAAACAAAACCGTAAACTTTACACTTACACTGGCCATCACAGAATCATAGAATCTGGGAGGCATCTCTGGAGATCACCTAGCTCAATCCCACTTCCTCAGCAAGTGCAGCTAGAATAAGTTCTCTGGGATCTGTGTTCAGTCAGGTGTTGATTATCTTCGAGGATGGAGACTCCACAAGCTCTCTGGACAACCTGGACAACCTCTTCCATTGACTGACCACCTTCATGATAGCAAAGCTTTTTCTTATATTAAAAGCGGTTTTTTTTGTATTTCAGTTTTCCCCATTACCTCTTACCCCGGTTACTGATAACCTCTTAGAAGAGCCTGTCTCTATCTTAGTTACAGCTTCTGTCCAGGTATTTATGAACTTGCTGAGGTCCTTTTGAACCTTCTTCTTCAGTCTAAACAGCCGCAGCTCTCTCAACCTCTTCTCATATGTCAGGTGTTCCAGCCCCTTCATCATCTTAGTGGTCATTTGCTGTATTCATTTCAGTAGCTGTTTTTCTCTTTTACACTGGGAAGCCCAAAACTGGACCCAGCACTCTAGATGTGGCAATGCTGATAGAGCAAAAGGATCAGCTCCCTTGACATGTTAATAGTATTTTTCCTAATGCAGTCCAGAAGGCTGTTGACCTTCTTTTCCATCAGGACACATCTTCAATCTGATGTGTTGCCAACAGGACCCAACATCCTCATCTACAGAGCTGCCTTTCAGCCATTTAGCCCACAGCCTCTCCTGGTGCCTGAGATTATCCCTCCCCACGGGCATAACTTGGCTTTTGCCGTTGTTGAACTCCATGAGTTCTCTGTCGGCTGATTTCTCCAGGCTGTCTTCTGAATGGCAGAACAGCCATCAGGTATATCAATCACTTCTCCTTCTTTTGTAGTCTCTGCAAACTTTCTGTGGGCACACTATGTCTCATTGCCCAAGTTATTAATATCTATGTTAAACAGTATGGGGCTCAGTAGTGGCCCCTGGGATATATCACTATGAAATTAAATATGTCACTGGTCATGGTGTGTCGGATGTTTAAGTGACGAGGACTGTATTACCGCATGCTGTTTTCTAATCATTCTTTCTTTTATAACTCCTACTGATACTTTTTAGGGTTGTTTTAATCATGTCTGTGTTCAATCACAGGCATACATCTCTCTAATTGCTGGTCCATCTTTTAAATTTTTCTCAGCAAAGTATTTAACAGTTTTTTTCAATAGCCGTATTTTCAACAATGGAACATGTAGTCTGAGTGAGGACTATATTGAAGCCTTGTGATGTGAATGTGATGCTAAACAGAATTAAAACAGAACATTTGTTAGTTGAGAAAAGCACATCACTGCAAAAACTACTGGCAAGAGACAGGGACATTTTCAAGAGAAAGGCAGGAGTGACTTGAGGTATGATTTGTAGAAGTTCTTTGTTCGGGTTGTTGACTGTACCGCAGATGGGGTCTAAGAAATCTCTTAAGGTCATTAGTGTCCCTACAATCCCCAGAACTCAGGTGCCTGCCTGTCACTGTCACTCTGTCACCGTGATATATGGCAAATCCAGACCCAGTAGTTCTTAATGGCAAGTACAAGACGCATCCATCTACAGACATCTGGATTCATTTGTCCGGTTGACTTAGCATGACTTGTTTCTGTTTTTTAATGAAGATCTTGATTATAAAGTCCCCATATGGTGACGGAAGGTATAGATGGAGTGGTGAGTGAGACTGCTAAGCCCTCTTGTTCCATCTCTAAAAAAATCAGCTATGATTTAACTGCGAAAGACTGTTCTTTCCAGGGAGGACAGAAGGATAACTCATTTCTGAATCTCAGCTGGTCAGAGACATGAAACAGAGCAAGTATATTTTTTTAAAGAGGAACCCCGGTAAAGAAATTTCTAAAATAAGATATATATTTCTGTTGGTGTTTGGTTTTGCTTTTTTTTTTTCTTTTTCATTTTCATGTGAAGTTGAGTATGGATTAGGTTGTCTTTGGAAAGCCTTTCTCTGTAGTACCAAGAGCTTGGCAGAAGTGCTTGTGACCATTGAAAGGCACAAACCTATTTTACAAATTTGCAGAAGCCCAGGAGCATTTCTAAGATAGTGGATCTTCATGTGTGTCCCAAATATTCCATAATTCTGTGGGGACAATACTTGAATGTGTACTCTCTTCTATTTCCAGTCCTCAGAAAGGACTTTGAAAACATGAGCCAGGAAGATGTCATGCCACAATCCAAAGAGAAGTGAGTCTGAAACAAGGCAGCTGTACATCAGATATGTACTTATTATTTCTCCAGCTGCAGATCAGAGACATTACAGATGGAAAAGTCATATTAGATCACGTTATCCATCTTCTTGCCAAGGCTGAATTGTTCCCCACTGTTACAGTCTATAATGCTTTGCCCAGGCAAGTGGTACCTTCCCATAGTCATTATCTCACACTCTCCTCAGAGCCACTTTCCCATATTTTGCTCTCCTTTCTGGCTTAGCTGCCATCAGACTAGGCAGGCATATTCCATCACATACTCCTTCAGCAGAAAAGACAGCTGTTTTAGCTATAACAAGGATGAACATTCTTGTTAATGTGTCGGTAATGAATTTGCTCATAGTTTCCTGAAACATCGGTATAATCGGAGATCTAACTTAGTGTTGAACAAATTATTGACTCTGATTCAGTTTGTGGATGGCCTCATAAGTCTGCCAATTTTATTATTTTGTTTGGGTTTTTTTTACCTTCTTTAGGATGCCATAATAATTCAGGATATGTGGTTCATGAAATCACAGAATTAAAGAATGTTTAAGGTTGGAAGGTATCTCTGCAAGTCATCTTGTCCAAACCCCCTACACCCATAGGGTTAAGTAGAGTTCTAAAAAAACACTTAAAGACTTAGTTGCACCTGTGAAAAATTTCTTATGAGCTGGAAATGCCCCTATGTATTGCCCTCTTTTTCCTGAAATCAAACGCATTTTTCAAACAGTGGTGTGAAAAGAAAAGATTTCATGTAATTGGTGGCACTCCTCATAAACTGAGCAGAGCTATATCAACAGAACTGTGGCAGCAGATGACTATGAAATTCAACATTTCTTTCAATTTCATGAATGAAAATCTCACTGATCTGAAAGTCTTCATTCCTCAGCAGCCAGGATACCAGGGCTGCCACAAGTAATCAGGCAGCAGAAAACCATTTAAAGTCATTTGGTTCTTGGCATTTAGACCTTGAGATTCAATGTTCAGAAAGCCCCTAAGCTTCTCGTTTCAAAGCCAAAATTGCCTGCCAATAGGAGCACAGTTGACTGAAATAACAAGAGAAAAACAGACTATTAGCTGACCGTTAAGGCATATGTGCAAAGTATATGGATCTGCATTTTATTCACTGGGAATATTTAGATTGTGTCTGATTCATCTTGTGTATGCAGTCACCATGAATTTACCATGTGGATAGTTTTGTGCATTATGTGATGATATACTCAATTGTAAATGTCAAAATTTGCAGCCCAGTTCTATAGTATGATTCAAGTCATCTTAGGACAGCAACCCAGGCACTCTGAACTGTCAGGTGAAAAAAATCTCTAAATTTTATGTAAGCAACCAGAGTCAGATGCTACTTATGTGCCTGTGGATTAGAAATGCTAAAAAACCCAACCGAGTAATTAATCATGGACTGCTCTCCTGCTCAAGGATGGTTCAGTGGTAGATTTTATTTTAATCACTAAAGTGTACTGCACTGACGATGCCTACAGCACTAAGACCCGTAGCAAACACAATGTCATTACATACGCAAGCCCAGCACCTTAGAAGTACTCTCAGGTCATGGAAGAAAATCATGTTCAGGTTAAATAACCTCCTCCTTAGTACATGGCAGAGATTTCCTTATGAACATTTCTCTGCACTATTCAGTGTAGAAAACCTTTACTTCTGTAATTAAATTATTTAGGTTTCCCACTTAGATATCTTTATCACTTTTTTATTCTCTTTGTCACTCTCAACAATCTACAGGAAAACAAAAGATTTTTCCTTGGGCAATGGCTATAGCCACAAGTAACAAAAAAGCTTTCAGATACACAAGCCCATCGCCAGGGCTGAAGTGGAAATACATGTTAACTGACCCACACAGCACCAGAAGGACTGATCACCTCACTACCTGGCAAGGTTATGGAGCAGATCATCCTGAGTGCCATCAAGCAGCATGTAGAAGACAATCAGGGGATCACGTCCAGCCAACATGAGCTTAGGAAAGGAAGGTCCTGCCTGGCCAATCTCACAGAATCACAGAATCACAGAATGTTAGGGATTGGAAGGGACCTCGAAAGATCATCAAGTCCAATCCCCCTGCCAGAGCAGGAACGCCTAGATAATGCTACACAGGAATGTGTCCAGGTGGGTCTTGAATGTCTCCAGAGAAGGAGACTCCACAACCTCCCTGGGCAGCCTGTTCCAGTGTTCCGCCACCCTCACTGAGAAGAAGTTTCTTCTCGAGTTTAAGCAGAACCTCTCATGTTCCAGTTTCAGCCCATTACCCCTTGTCCTATCATTGGTTGTCACTGAGAAGAGCCTGGCTCCATCCTTGTGACACTCACCCTTTATGTATTTGTAAACATTAATGAGGTCACCCTTCAGTCTCCTCTTCTCCAAACTAAAGAGACCCAGTT
This sequence comes from Trogon surrucura, assembly GCA_020746105.1. NCBI lineage: Eukaryota > Metazoa > Chordata > Aves > Trogoniformes > Trogonidae > Trogon > Trogon surrucura. The sequence continues at coordinate 28,383,759 of CM036617.1, read as the reverse complement.
CCCTCAGCCTTTCCTCAGAAGGGAGATGCTCCACTCCCTTAACCATCCTAGTTGCCCTGTGCTGGACTCTCTCCAGCAGTTCCCTGTCTTTCCTGAACTGAGGGGCCCAGAACTGGACACAATATTCCAGATGGGGTCTCACCAGGGCAGAGTAGAGGAGAAGGAGAACCTCTCTCAACCTACTAACCACCCCCCTTCTAATACACCCCAGGATGCCATTGGCCTTCCTGACCACAAGGGCACAGTGCTGGCTCATGGTCATCCTGCTGTCCACCAAGACTCCCAGGTCCCTTTCCCCTACACTGCTCTCTAATAAGTCATTCCCCAACTTATACTGGAACCTGGGGTTGTTCCTACCCAGATGCAAGACTCTACATTTACCCTTGTTATATTTCATTAAATTTTTCCCCGCCCAACCCTCCAGCCTGTCCAGGTCTCGCTGGATGGCAGCACAGCCTTCTGGTGTGTCAGCCACTCCTCCCAGCTTGGTGTCATCAGCAAACTTGCTGATAGTACTCTCTAGTCCCTCATCCAAATCATTGATGAATATATTGAATAATATTGGTCCCAGTACCGATCCTTGAGGGACTCCACTGGATACAGACCTCCAACCAGACTCTGCCCCATTGACCACGACTCTTTGGCTTCTTTCCCTTAGCTGGTTCACAGTCCACCTCACTACCCGAGAGTCTAGACCACACTTCCTCAGTTTAGCAGCAAGGATGCTGTGGGAGACTGTGTCAAATGCTTTACTGAAGTCAAGGTAGACCACATCCACCGCTCTGCCATCATCTATCCACCTCGTTATATCCTCGTAAAAGGCTATGAGGTTAGTCAAGCACGACTTCCCTTTGGTGAAGCCATGTTGACTGTCTCTAATGACCCTCTTATCCCTGATATGCCTTGAGATGGCACCAAGGATAAGTCGTTCCATCACTTTCCCAGGGATGGAGGTGAGGCTGACGGGTCTATAGTTTCCCGGGTCCTCCTTCTTGCCCTTTTTGAAGACTGGAGTGACATTTGCTTTCCTCCAGTCCTCAGGCACCTCTCCCATCTCCCAAGACTTGGTAAAGATGATGGAGAGTGGTCTAGCAATGACATCAGCCAGCTCCCTCAGCACCCGTGGATGCATCCCGTCTGGACCCATGGATTTATGGATGTCCAGATTGCTTAATTGGTCCCTAACCCAGTCCTCATCGACTAAAGCAAACTCCTCCACTGCCCTGACTTCCTCTGGGGCCTCAGGGGAACAGGGCTCCTCAGGACAGCCTCCGGCAGAGTAGACAGAGACAAAGACGGCATTCAGTAACTCTGCCTTCTCTGTATCTTCTGTCACCAAGGCACCCACCTCATTCATCAGTGGGCCTACATTGCCTCTGGTGTTAGTTTTATCTTTCACGTATATCGCCTTCTATGACTGAGTGACCCATCTAGTGGATGAAGGGAAGGTTGTGGATGTGGTCTGCCTCAATTTCAGCAAAGCCTTTGACACAGTCTCCCACAGCATCCTCCTGGAAAAGCTGGCAGCCCACGGCTTGGACATGTGCACCCTTTACTGGGTAAAGAACTGGTTGGATGACCGGGCCCAGGAAGTGGTGAAGGCTGGTGCCGCATGCAGTTGGTGTCCGGTGACCGGTGATGTTCCCCAGGGATCAGTACTGGCCCAGTCCTGTTCAACATCTTTATTGATGACCTGGATGAAGGCATTGAGTCTACCCTTAGTAAGTTTGCAGATGACACCAAGCTGCGGGGTAGTAGGAGGGTAGGAGAGTAGGAAGGCACTGCAGAAGGACCTGGACAGGCTGGGTGAATGGGCCGAGGTCAATGGTATGAAGTTCAATAAGACCAAGTGCAAGGTCCTACACTTTGGCCACAATAACCCCCTGCAGTTCTACCAACTGGAGGAGGATTGACAGGAGAGTGGCCCAGCAGAGGGACCTGGGAGTACTGGTTGACAACCGGTTCAACATGAGTCAGCGGTGTGCCCAGGTGGCCCGGAAGGCCAATGGCATCCTGGCTTGTGTCAGGAACAGTGTGGCCAGCAGAAGCAGGGATGTAATTCTGCCCCTGTGCTCAGCACTGGTGAGGCCTCACCTCGAGTGCTGTGTGCAGGTCTGGGCCCCTCACTGCAAGAAAGATCTTGAAGTGTTGGAGCTGCTCCAGGGGAGAGCAACGAGGCTGGGGAAGGGACTGGAGGGAAAGTCCTGTGAGGAGAGGTTGAGGGAGCTGGGGTTGTTTAGCCTGGAGAAGAGGAGACTCAGGGGGGACCTTACCACTCTCTACAACTCCCTGAAGGGAGGTTGTAGCCAGGTGGGGGTTGGGCTCTTCTCCTGGGCAACGAGTGACAAGATGAGAGAGCACCACCTGCAACTTCGTCAGGGAGCATTTAGGTTAGATATCAGGAAACTTTTCCTCATGGAGAGGGTGATTAGGCATTGGAATGCGTAACGACTGTGGAGTCACCATCCTTGGAGGTGTTTATGGGGAGACTGAATGTGGCACTTAGTGCCATGGTCTGGCCTATGTGGTGGTGTTGAGTCATAGGTTGGACTTGATCTCAGAGCTCCTTTCCAGCTTCAGCAGTTCTGTGATTCTGTGATTAATGTGGGAGATGCAGAAAGAATAGCTGGAACAAAGACTTTACCAGCTGTTTGACAGAGAAAGTAGGTGGATATTTTCTGGGAGGAGACATACAATGCCTGCAGACACCAGTGGGAGTTTGGTCTACAGTTTTAGTGAAGGCAGGATTGCTTCATAGTCTTTTTTCTTTCTTTTTATACTGTCTCTCCATTCTTAATTTCTTATATTAGAGAATCTCTGACTCTGAACCAAACTTTTAAACACGAGGTGCTTGTGGGTTGATATATCAGATAGCATTGCTCCCAGCACTTACCAACTCCAACAAAGAGACCTGTGAGTGGCAGGTCCTGAAGGGTGGGTGGTTTGGGTCTACATCTCCTCTTGGGTTTAGAAACTGAGGTAGATGCCCAAGTCTGTCATCTGTTTTAAAGTAAATAGATAGTGCCTCTTGGTTATTACAGTATCACAAAATCACAAAAGCACAGAATGTCAGGGGTTGAAAGGGACCTCAAAAGGTCATCTAGTCCAATCCCCCTGCCAGAGCAGGATCACCTACAGTAGGTCACACAGGAGCCCGTCCAGGTGGGCTTTGAATGTCTCCAGAGAAGGAGACTCCACAACCTCCCTGGGCAGCCTGTTCCAGTGCTCGGTCACCCTCACAGTGTAAATATGTCTGTGGAACCTCTGATGTTCCAGCTTGTATCCGTTGCTCCTTGTCCTGTCATTGGACATCACTGAAAAGAGCCTGGCTCCATCCTCCTGACATTCCCCCTTGACATATTTATAAACATTAATGAGGTCACCCCTCAGCCTCCTCTTCTCCAAGCTAGAGAGACCCAGTTCCCTCAGCCTTTCCTCAGAAGGGAGATGCTCCACTCCCTTTATCATCTCTGTGGCTCTGCGCTGGACTCTCTCCAGCAGTTCCCTGTCTCTCTTGAGCTGAGGGGCCCAGAACTGGACACAATATTCCAGATGCAGCCTCATCAGGGCAGAGTAGAGGAGGAGGAAGACCTCTCTGGACCTGCTAGTTACTCCCCTTCTAATACACCCCAGGATGCCATTGGCCTTCCTGGCCACGAGGGCACAGTGCTGGCTCATGGTCATCCTGCTGTCCACCAGGACCCCTAGGTCCCTTTCTCCTAAGCTGCTCTCCAGCAGTTCAGTCCCCAACCTATACTGGCACATGGGTTTAGTCTTTCTCACGTGCAAAACTCTACACTTATCCTTGTTGAATTTCACAAGATTTCTCCCTGCCCAGCCCTCCAGCCTGTCCAGGTGTCTCTGAATGGCAGCAGAGCCTGCTGGTGTGTCAAGCACTCCTCTCGGTTTCGTGTTGTCAGCAAGCTTGTAAGGTCTGCAGTTATGACTGGTGGGATTATGTAGGTTGAATGAACGGTGTTGCAGATAAAAAAAAAACATAAATCCTGAAATATTGTCTGCTTGCTGTTTTTCTTTTTTTGGGGGGGGGAAATCAATCAGCCTGCATAACCCCACCATAAGAATTGCCATAAGAGGTTGCATCCAGTATTCATCAGCTGTTACTTTTCTATGTCTGTCACCTGGCTGAAATCCATTGTCTTCACTGTTACATTTTATAGGTACTTTTGAAAACATAGAAGTGATGTACTGCCAAGCTGCTAAGGATGTATGATGTGATGAAGATGATGATCACTAGCCGATAGTTCACTCTGAGTCCTCAGTCCATAGGCACTATTGAACTGGCATACAAGGTGTGCTCCCTCTGCCCTATGTACAGACATCCAGTGAGTTTCCCATCTTCAATTTCTCTTACAAAATTTCATGTCATATCCCACAATACTCAGCAACTGCCTCATCCTAAAGGGTTGCAACATGTTTCTGGCTCTTTTGCTTTTGACACTGGACTAAAAGGTACAGATCAAAATATTGCAGGGTTGGGAGAAAATTTAGATTCACACACGCTGTAGGTGAGCCACTCCACTGCAAAGGAAGCGTCTGGGAACAACATGGACACAACCACTGTCCTCAGGTGGCATGGCATGGCATCTCTGAGGCAGATTCATTCACTTGTGTATAGCTACTAGCTAACAGCATTGTCAGAAAGCTACGGGTTGAGAAAACACAAGTGTTCAGGCTTGATAAGAAAGCAGCACAAGGCCGTTCAGACAATCACACAAGGCTACACAGAGCTTCCTGTGTAGATCTGCTTAAGTAAACATTACTGTCTACTACAGCTTTCAACACAATAGATGTTTGTCCAGCTATTTCTTAACAGTTTTTTCTTAGACTAGATCTTTCTGCTGCTAAAATTAAGCAATTCTTTGATTGGGACAATACCATACATGTATCTGAACTAGGGAATCTGGGAGAGCTTTCTCATTCCAGGCTTGAAGGCATATTTGTGACACTGTTACTGAAACTGGGACAAAACCTGAATACACACCATCATCTCACAAGTCCAGGTTTTCGAATAGAAGGAAATCCAAGTACATGTGCACAAGAACAGTGATATGCTGTATCAGGTAAGCTGGTGTATCAGATAAGCAGAGTACCGAGACATGAAGACATGATGTTTACTTGATTACAGGAGTACTTTCAAGCAAACCACAGTCAGCCAGACATGTAGTAAAAAGACCAAACATGCCATATCATTCAGTGCAATCTTCATATTCAGGGAGAGTTCCAACATACTGACAAGAAACTCTAGGATAATATTTTGCCCTAGAGTTTTTTGCCAGGATAGATTTTTAATACTGCGTCAAAAGAGAAGGTGGCAGAAACAGTGGCCCTGATCCCATCTCTCATGTCAGGTTATGTAGAGTGATGTACATCTCCATTACTCAAGTCATATCTCTTTTGCCAAGCACCACTTGAGAAAGATTTCTGTTCCCTCTAAACCAGATCAACCTCAATGTTGTTAGATTGCTCGTATAATCATATTTTTGTTAGTAGTTAAATTAGACTCAATGCAAAAGTTGGTCTCAGCTGAAAATGCACCATATATGGTGCTAGCTGAAATGGCAGTTTTGAGAGATTTGTAGATCATCCCAGTCTGAAAGTGTTCACATAAGCATTCTCCAACACTTTCTACCTATTTCCTACAGCCAGTGGAAGTACAGCTGCTGGTTTAATCACCCTAGGTGTACTCTGGCTGCAGATACAGAGAGCCTGGACCACAAGAAAGTTTTCGGCTCACTAACCTTTGGTAACAAGCCTTCCAGCCCTGCGTCAGTCTGTGCAAGAGTGAAGTTCTCTACAGAGAATTCAATCTCCTTTTCAGTAAGTAATAAAAACACTTGAGTTATCCAGGGGGTGTTTCATGTTTCTAATTTAGGAATTTGCTTTGTCTCACTTGGCCTGGATGAGTGTTCTTCACCCAAAAAAGGAAGAGACATTGTAATGAACATAAGCGTGACGCACGGAGTGCACCGTATTCAGCTATCTTCATCAAAGTCTTTTAAGGTATACAGTGTGGGAATTAATCTTTAGTATTTAGGATTCATTTCCAGAACATTTAGGTAGTCTCAGTTTTTAACTAGCTGTAAGAATGTTTGAGGGAGTGTTTATAATTTGAAATTGCATGAAGAAAGCCAATAAATGGTATACATATAATGAATTATTAATAAAATTTCATTGATTTTGTTCTTTCTGGTAGAAAGTATTATCTCTAGTGTAATAATAAATCCTCATCGCCTCAAAAAATACATAGAAGTCACTGACACAATTACTTTTTATACATATTACGTGTGCAAAAACTATGAATGTGTCTAGTTCATGCATCATCTTGTCTTGTTAAAGAGGAAAGCTATGAAGGATACTGCTTGCTTTCATATTTAAAGGAAATGCTGAACTATTCACAATGTATCTTCACATTGAGTAAGAGAGTATATATCAAGTATATACAAAGAGTAAGAAAAAAAGCTTTTGATCTAGAAGGATGTGGGAAAAACCCTGAGAGTGTAAACAAAAACTTTAATCTAAAGCAGATATCATAATGGATGAGTTCAGGAAATGTTCTATAACAGTACTTTTCACAATATTAGAATCATAGAATCATAGAACAATTCAGGTTGGAAAAGACCCTTCGGATCATCGAGTCCAACCATTAAGCCTACACTACAAAACTCACCCCTAAACCATATCCCCCAAAACCACATCTAAACGATCGTCAAACACATTCAGGGATCTTGACTCAACCACCTCCCTGGGCAGCCTATTCCAATGTCTCACTGCTCTCTCTGTGAAAAAAATTCTCCCAATGTCCAATCTAAACCTACCTTCTTGCTGTTGAAATCCATTCTCTCTTGTTCTATTGATACTTACCTGTGAGAAGAGACGAGCACCAACCAACAATGTTCTTCCAGGTAGTTGTAGAGAGTGATGAGGTCTCCCGTCAGCCTCCTCTTCTTCAAACTAAACAGCCCCAGATCCTTCAGTCGGTCTTCATAAGATCTATTCTCCAGGCCCTTCACCAGCTTCGTTTCCCTCCTCTGCACTGGCTCCAGCACCTCGATATCTCTCTTGTATTGAGGTGTCCCAAACTGGACACAGTCCTCAAGGTGTGGCCTCACCAGTGCTAGTACAGAGGGACAATCACCTCCCTACTCCTGCTGGTCACACTATTTCTAATACAAGCCAGGATGCTGTTGGCCTTCTTGGCCACCTGGGCACACTGCTGGCTCATCTCCAGTCACTTGTCGGTGACAAGCCCCAGGTCCTTTTCTGCCAGGCAGCTTTCCAGCCACACTTCCCCAAGCCTGTAGTGTTGCCTGGGGATGTTGTGGTCCAAGTGCCCAAGGACCTGGCACTTGACCTTGTTGAAACCCATGCCATTAACATTGGCCTATCGATCCAATCTGTCCAAATTTCTCAGTAGGGCCTCCCTACCCTCATGCAGATCAATACTCCCACCTAACCTGGTGTCATCTGCAACCTTATTGATGATACACTCTATGTCCTTATCAAGATCATCTATAAAGATGTTAAACATAAATGGTCCCAACACTGAGCCCTGAGGAACCCCGCTTGTGACCAGCCGCCAGCTGGATTTAACTCCACTGACCACCGCTCTTTGGGCCCGTCCATAGAGCCAGTGCTTTATCCAGAAGATCATATGCTCATCCAAGGTATAAGCAGCCACTTTTTCCAAGAGAGTTCTGTGGGGAACAATGCCAAAGGCACTAAGTAGACAGTATCCACGGCTTTTCTCTCATCCCAAAACGGGGTCATCTCAAAGAAGGAGATCAGGTTCATCAGGCATGACCTGCTTTTCATAAACCCATGCTGACTGGGCTTGATGCCCTGGTTGTCCTCTATATGGCATGTCATGACATGTCCTCTGCATCGCATATCCTCTATATGGTGTGTCATTATTTATGGGTATCAGCGTTTTCCAAAGAAAGAAAATCTATTCATACTATTCAGTACCCTCAAGACTACAGGACCACAGTCAATAGAAGAGGAAGATTCTGATGTTTGGCATTTCAGGATATATGTTTTGAATTAGTGCAGAAACTTTATACAGTTCACTCTTGATGACTTTTGAATGACAGTCAAGCTCCACAAGGTGCCAGTGTTTTTAAGAATAAATAAAGGAAGAAAAAAGTTGTAAAACACAAGCTGAAATTTAGTTAAGATAAAAATACCAGTATCAAATTTTCTTCAGGTAGAAGTCCTAATCATTGTCATCTACAGACAGAAAAATCATGCAGATCCCTCTGATGGGAGTTTCTATGACATTTTTGACAATTGGTCTGTTTATGTGCTATAGATACATCCAACTATTCACCAGAACACCTCTCTCCTATCTCAGCTCCTGCCGTGATTTGGTCGTTGCCCCAAGTGTTAAAGTATCACACCAGTTGAGCCTGAGTGCTCAGATTCTCTGTGGGAGAAAATAAAAGTAATTTTTTTTCTTGGGCACTCTGGTAATTCATCTCAAAATAGCTGCAATGAGAGTCAATGGAGAGAGTATACTGGCTCATCAAGGTTTCTTCTAGTGGGGGAGATTTTAGACATGGCAGTAATTGATTGGATAATACTCAATACAAAGATTTCTACAAAAATGGTGACATCTGCAATGTTTTCATTGTATTAGTTTCCACTAACATCAACCTTTCTGTAAAGAAAAACTCATTTAAGAGATGTAAATTAATCCACATGTTGCATAATTTTGGTTAGTGTATTTCAGAAGTAGTTCTAGTTTTTCATGTAGGCAGTAATAGCAGGAAGCTTTAAGTCACAATGACTTAGGACTAAAACTGCATATATAGATAACTCCCACTAAGTGTTTCATTCATGTAAACAACTGGTGATCATTACTTACACTTTCACCTTTTTTTTTTTTAAATGTACCCTTGTTGTAAACTGATTTCACTTCCTGTGTGACATTGAAGCACTTTCTCCGAGACAGACCAATTGTGCTGAACAAGTGATCTGTCTTTTTTTTTAATATTAATAGTCTGTTCTTTAGCTTCTGCAGTGCATTTAATTTTTATAGTTCTCATTTACAGTCACCCATCCTGTGTGTCCTGAGAAAACATCTCTTGAAATTAAATTGACCTCTGAGATTCTGCAGTGTCTGAATAGTGTTTGGTAACGGAAAAGAAGCTGTATTTACTCTTATTCAAGAAAGTTCTTCTCATGTTTGTGTTAAAAAACAACCTTTTTTATCCTTTTTTATCAGATCACATTCCTCAAACAGGTTTTTTTTTAATGATGAAATCAGTTCTTTCTTGTAGTAAAAAGATTACTATTTCTTTACAAAGACAAAAGAGAAAGCTTCTGATTATTATAATTAATGAAATTATTAAATTATTATTATTATTATTATTATTATTATTATTATTATTATTATTATTATTATATCATCATCATCATCATCATTATTATTATAAAAATCTCAGAAAATATCACAACCAACTGGGATCTCAGGAGCTTCACAGCACCATTGACTAGCTTGGAGTGTCTCATTTTCATACTTTCTCACAAACATCCAGTATCTTGTCCCTAAGATATGCTACGTATGGTGATCCTCCAGGGCTGCTTTCCTTGTCAGTGCAGAAGACAATAAACCTTACAACAGGCAGAATCATTGATTACAGATGACTACACACAGTCTCCCCATAGCAGTGAACTGCACAGTAAAGGAGTCACCAATCAGTCATCAAATGTTGCTGATGGAAACAGACTTTGCTGCAAAGCTTTTTGGGTAGTATGAGTCTATGTTCCTGACTTTGGCTCAGGAGGACAGTAGTATCAGGTACCTATTCTCAGTTTCCAGGAAAAGTCACAACGATAGTTTCCTCAGTCAACATATTTTGTGCTTGTGTAGAATTGCTCCATTTTTTCCCTTCAAAGAAGTTGAAATTCCTGTGACAAAATGTATTTGTGCAGCTTTATTTTTGCTCTGAATTTTAGATAAACAGACTGTCACCAGGTGTTGCACTTCTACTCTTCCAATTTAATAGAATTTTTCTGTGTGGTGATTCCCCTTCCATCTCTAGGGACTTTTGGGGAATTGAAAATATTTTTCTTTTTCTGAATTTACATGTCACAAAAATAATTTCAAAGTAATGATTTGTAGTTAATGATTTCACATTTGAAATCAGTATTATGCCTTGTAATGCACTGCATCAAATTTCACCAATGATTTTCGAGAATTATTTATATATTGTCAAAGAATACATCAGGACTAAACAGTATCTGGTTAAATATTTCTCTGCTCAAAATTTTGGATTCATTAAATCATTATAAGCTGTATATTTGTTCTCCTGTGGGTTTTTTTTCAAAATTATTAGCATAAATTTACATGGATTTTAGTGCCTGAAATTTAATTATGCCATTTCAGGAAATACACGGAAATCTGTCAATGTCCTAAAAGATGCTTAGTGCTTCAAACTTTTCCTTCAATATTTCTTATTTAGTACTTTTACCTAAATCAATCATTAAGTCTTCCTCAGCCAGACTTCTAATCACAGGCGCTCAAAGAGACAGGAGAACATGTCTTAACTATTTTAACGATAAATGTTTATGATTAAAAATGCCTAGTTTACTTCTCCAGGCAGGCCTAAACCAGTGTGACTCACCTGTTATGGATTCAAATATTTCATTATATGGACAGAAGGAACATGGGAGAAAGCCACAGGCATCAGGATGCATATGTCGTACATTCACAGTTTGCTTACCTCTACTGCACACATCTTTGTCAGAAGGGCAAGCTCCTACCCTGAAATGTGATGGATACATTCACCTGCAGTTTAAATACCATCCAGGTCCTGCTAAAAATCTCTCTTACTTCTTCACCAAAATCTGGAAGTTTTCAACAGGTTTTGATTTACAGTGTGTGGGTGTGTATTTGCTAGCTTAAAAATACAGCATGATTATGTTACAATATTTAATAACAGTGTAATTTAATGCTTTGTTTTATTTGTTCTTATGTATATTTTGTGTTGTACAGTTCACTGAGTCTTGACAATTTCTTCCTGAAAGTTGTAGTTTTGCTTTTATATCCATTATTTGCCCTTAATTTCATTTTTCCCGTTTGTTGCCATGTGTTGTTTCATACCAATAAAATTCTTCCCAGTTTAGGAGTTTCACCTTTAATCTTAGAGTCTTTATCAATATTTTTTTTCTGCCTCTTGGGTTTCTATTATGTTTTCAAATTAAGGAATGGCAAAACCCACCTTCTTTCAATAGACCATACGATCTTCAGATCTAAGTTTAATAATTGGAGAGTGATGTCTTTGCTCTTATCATTTGATTAGTAGCAAGTTACAGTATTGACAAATAAAAAATAAAAGTGTGAAAAATAAGCTAAAGGAGATGACACTTCCATATAGGAAAATAAAGGGAATAATACAAGTACGAATTATGGTTAAGCTTAAAAAAAAATTAAAAATGCAGTAAGACAGTAACTTGACTTGTATACAAGGTCTTCATTCCCCTTCAGCACCAGAAGCAAACATACAAGTCAGAAACAAGATGAAACTAAAAAAATCCAATTATCTAGAGTGAATATCAGAAAGGACAAGGCGAAAAATGAGAGTAACACTGTGAGACTTCTAGGATGTAATTTCTGTGGTCCTAAGCGATCGATGTGTTGGTTTACAGTCACATTGAAAGGGAAAAATGCCAACCAACCTGGTGCTTTTTGTAATCTTTTTCAGTAGTTCTCCTTGGACAGGTCAAACTAGTTGCTATCAAAACTAACTCCAGTCGCAAAGAACAAAGGTCTTTCTCTAGAGCAGAATGAAAAAATACTTTGAGAATTTAATGTCTTCACACTGATTGAACTTGATGAAACTCATCCTAGGAGATAAAAGAAGCTGACATAACTTTAGGAGAATAAGAGACAGAGACTATCTTGAAACATTTTTGGAGAAGAGTGAAGAACCAGAACGCTGGAAGAACTTTTTCTAAAAAGGGAGAGGGCAAAAAAATACAAATTTTCTGTCCTATTTGTTGGATAGAATTCATTTTGATGATAGAAAAGGACTTAAGTCCTGAAAGAGTTCTGAAGGAAGCAACATTTCAGCATATAGTAAACAGCAAAGAGAACTTTAGCTGGGAGCATGGTTATGCTAAAAAAATTTGGTTTTCTTTGAGGTAACAGATTTTATGGATACAAGGAGATGGCCATGTTAAAAATAGCATTGCCACTAATATCTTTCAAGCTTTCTAAACATTCTTAAAACAATTTGCCTACATTACGTATATAGTGTACCAAAAAGTAAGATAGCGTGTTACATAGGAAAAGATTTTATTGACATGCCTTTGAAATAATCTTCACATGTTCTCAGATGTACTGTTTTGCTTCCGCAGTTACCTATTATATGGGTATTTTATGGAACATTTGAAAATATGTTCATTTTGACAAAGACTGGTCTTAGAATGCACCCATTACATCATACACATCCCTGGTACAGGCCAAATATTTTATTCTAAAAAAGCTCTTGCAAATGTTATATTTATTCAAGTGTCCACTAATTTACAAAAGTAAGTTGTAAATTTCACCGACTACAATATTTCTTACATGTTTTCTGGCGCTTTTGCTTCTGTTCTCAGCTAGGAAAAAGCTAAACAGAGCACCTCATGGTAGTTAAGTATTTTGTCTTTTGGCCCCAATCCAAAATCCAGAGGTGAAGAAGAAAAATTCGATGCTCAAAAACACTGAAGAATTTTCAGTTTAAGTTGACAACCGAAAAAGAAGAATGAGCTCTTGATGTTTTTCTGGCATCCTGGCAATGGGTAGGAGGGAAACTTATTCCACATTGTGAAGGAAAATGTTCCTCCATACGGGGAGGTCAGCTGGGCACTACTGGTGGGCAGTTCTGCAGATAAATCTTGGGGTTTTTTAGTTTTAGCTTTTTTGAAGGAGATCACTTTGTTAGAGTTCTGGTAGTTCTGTTTATATGAAGCCTAGTAGTTCTACAGGAACCAGCTGAAACTGGGACAGTGCCCTTCTGTGGCCAGAGAGCCTAGTGTTATTGCAGTCCCGCTTGCTGTACAGCCCTTACTCAGTCGTTCAACAATTTGGCATTGACACAGATGTGGTCAAGCAAAGCTGGCGCAAATTATTATACAAACAGTATCATTGTTGCATTTTGCTGTAGCAGAAGATTTATAGCTCCACATGTTCCCATAAATCATTCGAACAGTCTGGAGTTTCTCAAATACAAGGAGGAGATTTCAGCTGCAGTGCTTGCAGAGCCAGAGGACACCCAGTGAGTAAGGCAACAGGTGAACACCTCAGCAGAGTCCTTCATCAAGGCTCTAGTGGTCAGCTCCTTTCTCCCACTGAGTCATATAACTTTGGAGGTACCAACCCAAGGGCTCGACTAGAAATGTCTTTTAGAGTGCTTGCCCAGCACCCAACAACCCTGCTCCCAGCTCAAAACACGTGTTACGTGTTAGGTCTCTCACAGGGTGAATAGGTCCTCCTGGTCCAGACAGGGTCCTCTTTCCTCTCAGGGGCCATCATCATAACTTCTCATCCCAGAGCCAAGAACCAGACTTTTAGGCATTGCAGCACTGAGTAAAACAGTAATTTGTCCAGTTTTGGCCACCTGTGTATTTCTCAAATCACTTGAAAATTTGATGGATGAAGAGGAGGGAAAGGTTTTAAAAGTCAATGTTAGCTTTATAGAACAAAGGTTAAGTGATACAATCTCAGCTTATGCTGTTGAGGAAGAAGAAAGCAGGAAAGTAAAGAAATAAATACGTGACCTGAATGTCTTTGCTACTAATTTGGACATTTTCTAGTTCTTAACCGAAGCTCTAGTAATTATGAAGAGTAGTAAAGATGCAAAAAATGTGTTGAGACAAAGCTGGTTGCCTTCTAAAAAAAGAATCAGAAATCTCAGGTGATTCATTTTCATGGTCAGACCAATCGTATCATTAGTTCCATAAAAGAGCATGTTGAGATATAAAAAGCCTCATGAGTAAGTCATTTGTCCTACTGCTGGGGATTCTTCACAAACCTTGCGATCTCTTGACTCCATGTATTTGTAGTCACATCAGCTAATCCGTGCACTACTGATTTGATCTTAAAACTTCAAAGGACCAAAATTAATGAAGCTAAAATGATGATTAATGGAAGGGAAGAAATGTATTCAGATGAATAACAAATATAGTAAAAGAAAACCCTATCAAGCTCCCAGAATAATTTTGATTAAAAATGGAGGAAATGTTTATTTCAGCATTTTCAGACCTTTCAGTTTGTCTTTTTAAAATGGATTTTCAGAACAAAAAGTGACAAAATCTGATTAAATAACAGTGGAAAATAAAGAAAGGTTTTCTTATTAAATATATTCTATGAACCTGGACATGATACATATAATTTTTCATTTGACCAAAAAAACAAAACAAAAGAAAACAAAAAGAGCTCAAACTTATATTGATTTGTTACTTAATATTTTTTAGAACAACTTATTAATCTGTAGTTAACCATTAGCACAGTCTTAACTGCATTTTCATAGTACAATATGAAAATGCACTCAGTTACTCAAAATGATAGAGAATCTGACTGCTATAATAATATACTATAAAAATTGCTTGTCCAATAGTTATTGGGAAAAAAAATCAAGTTCGGTTATAATATGACTGCAAGTTTATTTTTATTTATTTTAGACACTCAGTCACATGCACACACGTTCATTGGTAGTCCCATCACAGCATAATTAGACACTTCACCTACAGAATCAGTAAATTTCTGGACTCAGAGTTGTGTAAACACATCTTAAGTACTTTGGCCTCAGCTCAGGACCAGAAGTTTCAGAGGTCCTTTAAAATTCTTGCAAAGTTTACAAAGTTGGCAAAGACAATGATAATTCATTGACATTTCATTCAAGGACACAATCTTTTTTTCATTTGAAATTATCTACAAAAATTATTTAACTAATTATTAATAAAATCACATGGATGAATTTTATAGAAACATTAATAAATCAAGATTTTAATTCAAAATATGTATCTAGATTGAAAAAAGATCAAAGTTACAGGGGGAGATAAATATCCTAACCTTTCGTAAGACTATTTTTACAAATAGTGTCACATTCCCAATGTCTTAGTAGAAATGAAAGCAATTCCTTTCCACTTTGATAGAGAGGTAAAAATATCATTTACCATTTTCCAAACCTCATCGAAAGAGAATGAACTAATGACACTGTAATGAGCACCTTTTCAGCTTTTTCTGAAACGTTAGTAAAGTAACTCAGAAATCTCTATGCTAGCTGAAGTTTTGCAGCATCACTGAACTTCTGTTCAGCAAGTAGGTGTTTACATGGGTGTTCACTTATGGAGGATGGTACTTGAGCAGAAATTAGGCCCCTATATCCAGAGTTATCATTCCCACCTCCATCCTACATTCCTCCAATAGTACTGAAAGCTGCTGAACTACACAGTAGTTTTTTACTTTGTATATTGAAGGTTCCCCCAGCACATGAAATTCTAAGTAGGTCAAAAGATGCCTCAGGCTTGGCAGGGTAACTGTCCCAAAGCTGACTCTGCCTGCGATACCTGGATGACACGCTCCATCTAGACACCCAAAAGGCCAAACACATCTGAGACAATGTGACTCATTAGGTTGAATTCTTTGCAAAATACCCTGAAAATGGAGGCTTTTGCTTAGCAATGGGCATCACCAGCAGGTCAAGGGAGGTGATCCGTCCCTACTGAGCACTTTCTGTCAAAGGCACTTCTAATCTTCAACAGTCTAGTAAAACAGCAGGTTAGTGGAACAGCAAACTTTCTACCTTTTTTTCCTATCACTCATAACTCCCTCAGTCACATTTGACAAGTTCACTAATTGGGAATCTCACACTTTACTTTTGGTCTCTTTCATCTGTATTATAGTAAGCTTTGTAGAATTAACTTCAGCTTTTCTGCTGACGTTCTCTTTACAACAATTTCCACACAGCCTGTTGCATAGGAGCAACTGTGATTTCTCAAAAGTCAAGTAACTTAAACAGTCTCTTTACAAAGCTGTGCATAGGGCTACCACTTCTTGGAGTGCATCACTGAGAGCATACTTTGAGAGGTAACAGTTTGTATCTGACAGATCACTGACGTATAAAGGCATCAGAACCATGTAAACACAACAGGCTGGGACTGGCTTTAGGTATTAACCAGCTACTTTTTTCCTCCCTCTTATAGCTTTCTTATAATTTCAGGACATAATCTATTAACATTTTCTTTTAAAAAGGATATATATAATTAACATAGAGTAACTAGCTCTTCTCTTGCTGTTAACCCAAGAAATGTTATAAATAAGCATGTCAAAGGAAATTAGTTAGCTGGGGAGGGCAGGGATGTAACTACATGTTCCTAGGTACATCAGTGTAAATGTGAAAAGATTTCAGAAGGTTAAGGGAAGTTTTCTGTAGAACTGAGAGAACTTGGCTTACTTCCTCTACTTTACAGGGTGCTGATAACTTTCACACAGTAAGATACCCATTAAATTGTGAGAGCAAATAACTTCCTAGCCTGGAAGGCTGGCGGAAATCCAGGAAAAGGCTTATGCATCTGACATGACACTTAAATGGAATTTAGCTTCATAAATCCTAAGCTGTGATCCAGAAAACCCTGTTTAAGCATTCAGATCACCTAAAGCTAAAAGCATACAGGTTCTGTAAGTAATCTACTCTTTTACTTTGAAGTTCTCTGGGTATCTGGGCTCATATTCCTGCAACCACTTCAAAGATGATTAAACTGACACCTACCTTATCATTCATTTGAAATCCACATCTTCATCTGCCTACGGTGCCTGACCAGTCTGATCTGTAAGGTTTGATAAGTATGAATGTGTTTTGGCTAGAACATGTTAAAGTAGAATAGTGACATTTTTTCCTTTAAGAAGGAGGAAAGGAAATCTATGACAGTGGCAGTTGTCTCTTACCTAGCAATTTGCCCCCAAAAAGGAAAGAAAAGACCTGGGTTTCACCTCAGTCTAAAACGCTCTATATAAATATCTATCTACTATAAGGCTTGCTCTGTTAGAGTGGGGTACTTAGCACTTCTCCTATTGAAGTTTTACCATCACAGACTAAAGCACACAGGGTACTGGAAAGAGAGCAAACAAGATAAAATACTCTGGGTCAGTCAATGGGAGGAAAAACCTACTGGGAGAGGGGGTCCCGTACACACGTCCTTGCTATCAAGACCATTTGATTCATAATTCATACACACTCAACAAAGCTTGGACAAAATAAAAGAATGATTCTGGAAGGTCATTCCTTCCCAGCTGAATGCGGTGCTAATCTACAGAGCATTGCCCCTCCTCAAACTGATCATCTAGCACAGAGGCTCCCCAAGCCTTTGTTGCCAAATATTAAGTGAGTCGTGAGTCATTACACAGAATAATCTGTACCCTGATGCCTAAGACCTCTGTTTAGAAAAGTGAGCTGGAGTTTGTGTATTTGTATGATCTGCCCTGCAGCAGTGACCCCTGGAAGCACTGTAGTGCAAAGCAGGCGTTTGCTTGCCAGAAAGCTAACGAGTGCTCTCTACGGCACTGGGTTTGAACTCGGAAAAAGTCCTTGCTTGGACTCAGTCCAGTGTGTTAATTTATAACCTGAAAATGGTCTGGGAATCCGCTGCTTAAATCCCAAGATAGTAGTAGAATATATGCACATAAAAGTTACACACATGATGAACTTTAAACATTAAGTACATGAAAATCAGTTTCTAACACACAAAAAATTCAGATAACATGATGATTTAATTAATTTCATATGGTGTTGAATTCAGTGGTAGGAAAGTACCACTGCTGATTTCCCATTCTTCAGTAGCCTAACTGGCTTAAGAAAAGGGACGGTAATGAGATATTATGGAGCATTTTTAATGGATGTTGTAGAAGTAGATTCTAAAAAGAAAGAAAAAAAAAAGTTATAGAAAAAATGAAGAATGCTTGGAGATTTAATGGTTTATTTGCTGATAGCTATTTTTGTTAAAAAAAATTACATGGAACATCAATCTAATGTGTGATTACAGTTAGAGGCAAATAAACTGCAGGGATATATCAAGAACAAAAAAATACAATGAAATACGATATTTGCTGCGCAAAGCAAAACCTGATTGCAGGCTGTATTTGGGTTAAGTGGTAGATTTTTTTTTATTTTCTACTGGAAGATTTGCTTTGCTTTTCTTTGGGGACAATGTACAGCCAGAAAGCTAGGAGGGATCTGGAATTTAATGTTGTACATAATGAAGACAGATTAAGAAATGTTCAACTTAACACTTTCTAGAAAAGCATTCCTAGTAGCCTCATAGCAGTAAATTTTTTAAAATAAAAAACAAACCACCTTATGAAAGAATTTACAGAAGATTTACACTGTGCATGTTTCTGGGAGGAATTACATTCCAGAATTATATTCTTCATAAGATTATAAAGAGTAAATGAAGAAATCATGAAGAATAATTTCACTGTGACTGCACCAAGTGGGTGGAAACAGCAGGAGCATCAAAAGAGACAGCTTACATTAAGCAGAAGTATGGAATGGTTCATGGCCTTGGATACTGAATCATATTCAAGTGTTATGTTTTGATTGTATCTAACAGCAGTGTTTGCTTCCCAAATCCTTTTTATAGAAGTATTCCAAACTATGTCTACTGGAGTTAAAAAATGACCTATGGGAACCATGGTTATGGCTATTTGGATACAAGGCAGATTCAGTGTGGATTAAGGTACCTTGTGCCAGTGTCTTGCTGCACTCCAGCTGGCATGCCAGGCTGAGGCACCTCTCTGATTCGAGGCAGCATATGTTTGCTCAACCACAACCCTGCATACCATATAGGTTTCAGAGCAGGGCTGGATTTTATTCTGCCTATTCAGGGTATCCTACCTTTACTTGCATCTGCAGGTTTGCCCTAAGCATCCAGAGTTACAGGCAAGCATGCACAGGGATTTGGAGAATGTAAGACACTCTGCCCCTGGTGAACAGAAATTAGGTGAAATGCACTCTGACAAATGCCATTACACGTTTATCTGCAAGTTCCGAGGCATCTCTGTGGGAACTCCCTGCTCTCAGACAACAGGTGTAGCAGAAGAAAGGGATTGAGTACTTGGACCACTTGTTCTGGCTCTGGCTTCCATTTCATGGTCCGTTCCAAACTCCTGTAAATCACGATGCTACTTTCTGTAATGATAAAGATAGTTGTCTTTAAATTTGTGTTGTCTTTGGACTCATAGTCAGTAAATTACATTGTTTTTCTGAATTATTATGATTTATAGAAAGAAATTTTCCCTCCAAAATTTGTATTCTCTCATACACCATTGTGGATGAATGTACTTCTGGAACTAGCAACAGATATTCACACACAGGCGTTATCCTATTCAGATTTATTCTAAAATACTTTGAGCTTCCTGACCTCTTTTGTGCTGGCTTTGGGCTCTTATCTGTTTTATTTTGCCAAGGATAGTTTATGAGCTTCTGTGGCTGATCATTCAGAATTAGTATTTGAGCATGTTTCCTTCTTGAGTTGCTTTCACAGTGTATTGCGAAAATGAGGATTAGGGGTATCTGTGCACTATCCCATGATGTTATAGTCAATTTTTATGTTGTTTGCAATGACCACCACTCCTTATCTCTTTAAAGCAGCATAAATAATGTCCTACCTTGCTACCTGCTGGAGTTTATTGTATAGGATATGCTTGGACTTCTGGTATAGGAGTTTCCCAGTTCCCTTTTTATATCTGGAAAAAAATCTGAAACTTCACCTTTTTACTAGAACTTAAAAAACCTTTAGTAATGGATGTAGAGGTTCTGTGTTATTTACACTCGGGAAGTTAAAGGCTAAAATACCTTATGGGGGGTTATGTAAAGTTAAAATAGAAATATTTGCAAGGCCTAAGAAAAACAGTAAAGCTGTAAGGTTTGGCTTGTCAGAAAGGGTCCTTCTAACCCTTCATTACAAAAGTATCCCTTTCTTACTCAGAGAGTACTACTGAGGTCAACATACAAACAAGATAGCCACCTCTAATAAGAGTTTAATAAAGATATAAACAACTTAGCCTTACAGCATCATGACTAATTAACTCTCAGGTAATGACATAAATTTTTGTGTTGATATACATTCTTGTGGCACAACAAAAATAAAACCACATCTGCAGACATCTTTCACTTGCTCATTTTTTTCTCAGGAAGATGGATTATCCCTTGATTTAATTTTAGTCTCACAGGGAAACATGAACTTATACTCAAAGGTGCTACTAAAAGACTTTGAATTTTTCTTTCCTCTTTTGTATGAATAACTAATTGAACAGAAGAAAACAAACAGTCCTTCAATATATAACATATTCAGCCATGGCCCTGTCAGAAGTGGGTGATATTCTTCTTGAAAAGGATAGTAGATACACCCTAAGAACATATAATCAGAAAAACACTGGAAAACAGTGACATCAGGCAGCACATTCCAAGAGAGAAAAAAAAAAATCAAGTTTAACACAAACATATACTCTATATATTTGGTAGCAGAAAGAAAAATTTTCCTTTACAGTATAGGGAAAAGAAGGCATATTTCCCATAATTAGTAGCAATTTACAAACAATATTCACAAAAAATGCATTTCAAAAAAACCTCAGTAGGTAACTCCACTAAACTGAATGTGGTTTGGAACTAAATATTATTGGAAATAACTCAGCTATTTTTAAGTACCTTAAAGTTAGTTATCTGAGCTAAACTGGTCATGTTAACTACCTCAGTAATCAGTCACACACATAACACAACACTTTAAAACACAGTAGAATTATTTAAGAGAACTAAGATATCTTACCATTAAGAGTAGTCTACCTCTCTCTGTAAATCGTATCAGTTTCCAGTTTGGTTTGCTTGAAGTAGATGCATAACTTCCAGATAACAGGATAAACTAATTCAGGCTTATTTAATATACTTGGGGTTTTACCAAAACTCTGGACCTTGACTTCAAATCCACAATGCAAGAGCATTCTTGCCTTCAGACGAAAAGTTGAAGTCTGAACACTTGATACATGTTAATTATTTTAAATTATTATGTTATGTATATGATTAATATATTAAAATATGAGATGCAGTGCCATATTACAAAAAAAGTGCCAAATTTACCAATAAAATAAACATTTCCTTTACATTAAAAAACTTAGGAAGATATCTAAACACAGAAGGTACAGCTGATGCTGTAACATTTTGGGGGAGAAATGTGTAAACACACACCTTAAATTGAAAAATGTTGGGTTCGTTAACAATGCAACAACAGAAATTTGTACATAACTATTTTTCCAGTCATAGTTTTATATGAAAATGTATAGAAGTTGCTGTCCAGAAGTCTCCATATTTGGTTGTAAGACCCTTCATCAAATCCTGGCCACTGTCAGTAGAAGATATCATTGAAATGTAGACACTGAGAAAACAGGAGGAAAGAATTGTGGGATTGGTGGTATCTGGGAACAAAATTTATCTATCAGAGAAGCTTGAAACTATTTCATTTTCATCTACTTTCAGATAAACACATTACTGCAGCTTCATACAATTCAGAGACTCATCTTCTCCTGGCTGCCAACTGTAAATGTGAAGCAATGTTGCCTTCCCATCCTCTCATACAACCCTCAGTCATTATTACTCTTTTTTTCTTACTGTAATCTGCATGATGAAGTTTTGCTTAGCTCTGCAATCATGGCTTGGAAACACTCTTCTGATTTCATTTGCAGAAGTTTTGTTAGATAAAATTACATGCTATTATACGCTGTCCCCCACTCACAACAAGAATTAGCTGAATAAAGGCTTCTTCTGCATGGTAGGCAATGGCATTAGACTGCTTCATGCTGGTAATATCTGTAAATATATTCTATTAGGAAGATATTTCCTCTGGTTGAAATTGCTGGTTTACCATAGTTGAATAAAACCATATGCCTTAGAAATGCGGATAACCTCCCTCCCCAGACCTCTAATGACAGAGTGAAACAGAATATGAAGAGCACCATGTAAATTATTACATTGTGCTACCATTTTTGGTGTTATGTTTTTTAGTCACTCTGAAATAACTCTCCTCTCTCTCATGGCTGATGGCAAAGGAAAGCCAACACATATGGTGTTGTTGGCCTTAAGGCTTTTGACACTGTTGCGGTGAAATTCCCGTACGCAAGCCAAGGAAACGTTGGTTAAAGAAAATCAGCACAAGGTGGAGAATTATTTGAAAAGTGATTCTCAAAGTCATTAGCAATGATTTGTTCCTAAACTATTCAGGACATTTCTATTAGGATCTCATAAATTCTTGTTTTGGGTTTGGTTAATACATTCCTGAAATACTAGGAGCAGAATAGAATACATATCTATAAAGTTGGTAGGCTGCACTAGGATGGGAGGCTGGCAAACACACTGAAGGAATTAGATACATGGCCAGACAGAAGAGTGGCAGATTAGGGTGCATAAGGTCTCTGAGTTTTAAAAAACAAATAAGTAACAAATGCTATTCTGATACATTAAAAAAAAAAAAAATCACAAATGTAATTCTGTGATTCATTTAAAAGTACTGAGTAGTAAGATATGCAGAATAATCTTTTTTAGTTGACATGAGGAAGGCCTTCGCTGAAATACTGTGTCCTGCATTTGGTAGGAGGTTTTTAAGAAACATATACACAAACTGGAAGATCTAAGGGAAAACAGCAAGAGTGATAAGAAAAAAAATACATGTGAGAAAACTGAAAAGGAATTACAGAATCACAGAATCACAGAATCACAGAATGTTAGGGATTGGAAGGGACCTCAAAAGATCATCAAGTCCAATCCCCCTGCCAGAGCAGGAACGCCTAGATTATGCTACATAGGAACGTGTCCAGGTGGGTCTTGAATGTCTCCAGAGAAGGAGACTCCACAACCTCCCTGGGCAGCCTGTTCCAGTGTTCCGTCACCCTCACTGAGAAGAAGTTTCTTCTCAAGTTTAAGAGGAACCTCTGATGTTCCAGTTTCAGGCCATTATCTCTTGTCCTATCATTGGTTGTCACCGAGAAGAGCCTAACTCCATCCTCGTGACACTCACCCTTTATACATTGGTAAACATTAATAAGGTCACCCCTCAGCCTCCTCTTCTCCAAACTAAAGAGCCCCAGCTCCCTCAGCCTTTCCTCATAAGGGAGATGCTCCACTCCCTTAATCATCCTAGTTGCCCTGTGTTGGACTCTCTCCAGCAGTTCCCTGTCTTTCTTGAAGTGAGAGAATTACGTTTGTTCTCTGAAGGGAAGAGGACAAGCTGGAAGGGGAAGGAGAAACAGAAGACATGACAGTACTGTAAAGAAGATGAAAACTGGTTCTTGCTGACAATCGAGGCCATAGGCTGGAGTTAGGAAATGATTTTACAACCATTAAAGCAGCAAAGTCCTGTAACAGGCTATCCGCAGAGATCATGGAACCCATTTCATCCCAGGAGGTAGAAAAGACCTACCTGGCCCTTCCTTAGCACATGACAGGCAGACCTGACACAAATCTATTCGAAGATTTTTCTTCTTTTTTTTGTAACCTTGTATCCTAAAAGCAAAAGGTATGAGATAAACATATTAATAAGACACATTAAAATATATATGCTTTGGATGTGCCAAGAGTATTCTTTAATGTATTTGAATCTGTCATTGCTCTAATACCCGGGAACATACATGGTGGTTGTAACTTCAGACCTTCTGTCCATGCCCTACTGTTAAAGACTGAGGACTACGCTACTATCTCAGCCATACTAGCAGCATAAAAGCTTCTGTTTCTCATACTCTTCCTCTTTGACACTCTTTTTCTTGCTGCATCCTTACGTGCAAGACTTTTGAATGACAAAAGCCTCACAGAAATGATAAAGTAGCCAAGGGCTAGAATTATGCCACGAGGACCACAGCAGTCTGTAGTACAAGAAACAGTCAGTGTCAGGGAATGCTATTTAATCTGTGTTGTGAAAGTACCCTCTGATTTTCCATTCCTTTTGAGTGTAACCACAGAACTGATCATTCAGCATCAAGGCTTGGTTTATATGGAAGCGATGCTGCAATTCTACACCAGCACCGTCCAACTCCCCCCATCCTGTGTGGCTGCTAATGGCCTTCGTCATGGTGCCAGTTTTCTAGTTTGTCTCATTTCATTTGATTGTCCTCAATGGCTTTTCCTTCTGTTTGAATCTTCAAACGCAGGCAACTGACAATCATTTTCAGTGTCAATGTTGACCACTGCCTGTGTTGAAACTTTATAAGAATTTTCCAGTTGTAGCCTAATGTATTATTAGCCACAGTGAGAAAAATATAGTTACTTCATTTCTATTTTGCACTGTGAAAGTAATGTATACGACATTAATTAGAAATATGTGCTCTAAATGGGTGCCACTAGTGCTTTTTTACTTGGGAGCTTTATATAAAAAAATAATTAATGAAGCATTCATTGAATCGATTGTTAAACACAGAAGTGATTAATTTCTACTACTACTGTCGTAGTATAGTCTACCTTGGAAGATGCAAATCTCTTTTGATTTCCAAACTGATAATTAAAGGTTACATTTCATCCAAGATCAGAAATTGGCAGCATTTAGTACTGTACTTACACAAAGGTGTGAAGGTAATGAACTCTGGAGAAGAAACAGGAAGGAATACTCAATCTGTAAATTTCAGAGCAAGGCTATTTATTGGTCATTGTAAAACCAACCGAAGATTTATTTTCTTTTCAAATGACTTTTGGTAGTTATTCTTCTGCTCACTCTGAGTGCAGTCTCACAAAATGTAGATTCAGTGTTCAGCCCATGGGGCATAAACATCTGGAGAGGAGAGTGGAAATGGATTGCCGAGAAGGAAGAGAGATTTCCTTCCCCTGCTGAAGAAAATCCCCATTTTAGAAGTGCCTGAAGGAGGTTCACATTTACATCTATTCTTGCCTATGCTCTCCCAGATCATGCTTTTAAATGAACAGTTTATGTCTCTGCTTTCTAAATGTTGAGGCAGAAACCTCCATCTGAGGTGCCTGAAAAAGAGGCAGATGGCTGAAAGCTCAAAAGGAGGAAGGTGAATCAACAAAATAATCAACTAAAATGGCAAAAAAAATTTAAATTCCTTATCAATGATAGTCAATAAACAAATTTTCATGTACCAGCTCATATTAAGTAGTTGATTTCAGTCGCCTATCACTAGGTAGTGATGGGTATTGTTATTGGTAAAGTGATTTGTGGAAGTGATTTCCTTTTCTCTTTAACATGCACTTCAATCACCGGGCTTGTCCAGTACTGTGAAACTGTGAGAAACTTCTATGGAAACAAGTTACTGACATGTCCTTATCTAAAGGTGTCATAAATTAGAATAGGAAACCAGAGAATTTGAGACCAAATTTTCATAGATGTTACTTCCCCGCCCTCTGCAGCTGCATTGTACCTTAGATCACAAAAATGTGAAAGAAAGGAAGGAACATCTCTCAGCGACAGCTGGATCTCAGCTCATAAGGATTAAATGAGTACTTTCCAGTGCGTCTCTTGGGGAGCCTGGAGGTGTTTTATGGCTAAATGTCTGACTTATGGCTGTGCCTAACAGATACGTATTTGCCTTGAATCAATAAAGAATTTTTTTCCATGTAGTAGCTGCAGACTATTGCTCTGGCCATCTGGCAACCATTACTCTGCATATTTAACATTCTATTTTCTTGATCTAATGAAAGGAACTATTTGCATAGTAGATTTCAAAGCACATCGTAATAAAGCAAGACAAATATTTTAATGTGCAAATAGTATTTCAAAAGCTCATGGGTAGAGAAAAACCCAGTTAAGCGTTCAATGTGCTAGAGTTACAGATAGATTTTTATTTTTTAAAAAAACTCATATTTATTTCTACAGACTGCAGTAACACTAAGATCTTCAAAGTGATAAAGATCTCATAGGTTTCAAAAACACAGTACATCAGTAATAAAGGACAAATCTTAATGTGAAAATGGTATTTCAAAAGCTCATGGGTAGAATAAAAACACCCAGTGAACTGTTCAATGTACTGGAATTTAAAGACATTTTTTAAATCTCATATTTATCCATACAGACTACAGTAACACCAAGATCTTCAAAATGATGAAGACCTCATTACTGAAAATGATGCTTAGGTATTGCCAGGGAAATCAGACAATTGGAAATGGAGTAACATAGCACAGTACCATAGAAATGTTGCCTGTAATTGACCTCTAGATGTGACACGATCCAATGTCCTGCTTACAATGGGATTTTAGCCCACACCAGGCCAGATCAGACAGGATTTTGTATAATTCCTGAAAACCTGCAAGAACAGAGATGCTACATCACTCCTCATATGAAAAGTTTTTCCCTATGTCTAATTTGAACTTCATGTGGTACAATTTGTCACCATTGTCCCTTAATCAAGATATCAAATCAAATCTTTTTGTCATTACCATGAATTAAGCTTCATAGACTCCCATCTGCTTATGGAGAAAACTTCCTTCACTGAGTGCTGACTGCAATATGTCAAAGACATGAAGTTGGGTTTCTGCTGAAAGGTATTAATGCCTCACTGGAGGAGCTCAAAACCTCTGAAGATGAGAGCTGAATCAAAAAAGATGAAATTTTGGCCTCAATCCTTATGGGTCCCTTCCTAGTTGAGATGGTCTATATAGAGGGAGCTCTGCATGTGCACGTTCATCTGCTTCCTGTTAGAGGGTTTGAGCTTTTACTTTTTCATGACAGCAAAGTACATACAATGCACAGCTTTCCAGTGTCCACACAATACATCAAAAAACTGGGACTAGCAGTAGGAAGTTTTTATATACAGTAAGCCTCCTTTACTCTTATAGTAATCGCTGTCATATCACATTTGAAAGGATACAACTCCAGCCTACTAATACTGACAAGACTGAAGGGTTGCAAGTTAAAGGATGTTTTACCTTTAGATTTGTGTGATGAAGCAAGTGTGGGTTTCTAAACATCAGGTATGAGGCTCAATCTCCACTTAATTTCAGTGTAGTTATTTTGTTGAGGGTGTCTAGCTGCGAGAAGGTGTCTGAGCTCTCAGTGTAGTCAGTGGAGACTACTGACTGACTTGATTCAGTTCTTGAAATATAGGTGCCCGAGGCATGTCAGACGGCAGTCTATCCCACCAGGTGCCTTCAGGCATCCAATCCTTTCCCCTCCTAAGGGCCAAAGCCCGAGGAACAACTCAACACTGGGCAGCAGCACCAGCTTTGTTGTGTCCATCTTCTTCCTTTCCTCTCCCCAGCTCTCTTATCTGCTCCATAGCTGCTCCCGTATTGCTGCAACTGCCTATGCAGCTGCTCAGGGACACAAACTGGGAAACTGATCCAGGTTAAAAATAATTATCAGCATGGGTTTATTTTGTCAGATCATTCTTAATCCAGCCCCCTGGGTTTTACAGGCAGTGAGAACTGGACTCCAATCCCACACCACTAACACAAGCCCTAGCACTTTTCATTTTACACGAGATGTTGGTCTTTTATTAAATTGCTGTCAGCTGATGTCATCTTGAAACTATATGGATTTATTTCTATTCTTCTCACAGATAGCACCATGACTGCCACGATTTTTTCTGTCACTTGCATCTCTTCATGACATTCATTAGTCTGAGCTCTAATTGCCTCATAAAGCCTCAAAGTGCCTGACAAAATTTCCTGAGAGAAGAAGCAAAAAAATGAACAGAGTACCCAATTTGTGAACTTTTGGGACTGAAAATCACACAGTAAATTTACACCCAACTTAGTACTAAACTGAAGAGTGTATCAAGACATAGCTTAAAAAAAGGAAAATGGTTTCGTGTTTTTTTCCCTGTCTGTTAAAGCAATTGAAAGGCTTTGTTGCTGTTTTAAAATAAGCTTTCTATGAGCTTTCTTGCCATATTAGGACTTCAGATCTTTGTTCTGTGAACTGGAAGCTAAAAGTTGATTCTGAGCTCATTGAAACAAAGGACAAAACACCAAATGACAGATATTTTAGAAGAGAGTCCCTGGAAAGCAGTTGTCATACCTCCCAAGCAAGCTTCAAAAGATTTTCCCCCTGGGAAATCGCTCAAAATCTTAATGATAAATGTTGCTTAGAAAAGACAAATGTAGATTTCTGACACCAAAAAAAGAAGAGGTAAGTACTTAGGTACCTTTCTTTCCCTTTTTTAATTTTTTTTCTTTTCTTTTTTAATTGTTGTTAGAAAACTTGATACTGATGTATTAAAAATGAGAGAAATGGTATATTTGTGAAGTGCTTACTAGTTTGTACCTTTAGGCCCTGAGAGAGTTCTCTTGCCATACCTGAGCTATAAGAGGAAAGTTTCCAGCAAAACAGAATACTTCAGTTATTTCCTTCTTGATATGAGATCAAAAACTATTTAAAGAGAAAACTCATTCCTTTTCATGCATATCTGCGTGTGCACTCACAGCACAATCGTAAAATCATAGAAACATAGAATAATTTCAATTGAAAAAGACCACTACCCTAGTAATGCCAAGTCCATCACTAAATCATATCCCTAAGCAAAGCACCTCATCTACACATCTTTCAAACACCTCAAGGGGTGGTTACTCCACCACTTCCCTGGGCAGCCTGTTCTTTACTGAAAGAGCAGTTAAACATTGGAACATGCTGACCAGGGAAGTAGTGGAGTCACCATCCCTGGAGGTGTTCAAAAAACATGTAGACATGGCACTTCGGGACATGGTCTAGTAGTCATGGTAGTATTGGGTTGATGGTTGAACTTGTTGATGTTAGACGTCTTTTCCAACATTAATGATTCTATGGTTCCAGTGCTTGACAACGCTTTCTGTGATGAAATTTTTACAAATATATGGTCTAAACCTCCTCTAGCACAATTTGAAGTTGTTTCCTCTTCTCCTATTACTTGTTACATGGAAGAATAGACCAACCCCCACATTGCTACAATCTCCAGGTAATTGTAGAGAGCAATGAGGTCTCCCCTCAGCCTCCTTTTCTCCAGGCTAAACAATCCCGGTTCCCTCAGCTGCTCCTTGTAAGACTTGTTCTTCAGACCCTTCATCAGCTTCATTACATGGTCCAGCACCTTATTTCTTGCAGTGAGAGGCCCAAAAGTGAGCACAGGGTTCAAGGTGCAGCCTCACCAGTGCTGAGTACAGGGGGAAAATCACTTCCCTGGTTTTGCTGGCCACACTATTTCTGATACAAACAAGGATCCCATTGGCCTTTTTGGCCACCTGGGCACACTGCTGGCTCATGTCAACCAACATCCCCAGGTCCTTTTCTGCCGGGCAGCTTTCTAACTACTCTTCCCCAAGCCTGCAGAACTGCCAGGGGTTGTTGTGACCCAAGTGCAGGACTTGTCACTTGCCCTTGTTGAACCTCAAGCAATTGGCCTTGGTCCATTGATTCAGCCTGTCCAGATCCCTCTGTAGAGCCTTCCTTCCTACACTGGAGCAGATCAACACTCCCACCAAGATTCGTGTCATCTGCAGACTTACTGTGACTTACTAAGGGTGCTCTCTATCCCCTCATCCAGATCACTGATATACTAAACAATGAATCAAGAAAGCATACACAGGAAGAAAATAAATAAAACTGTAAAAGTGTAACCTTCAGTGAATATAATTTTAAAAATAGCAATTGTTGACCTCAGTTTTTCAGAAGCCTAATGTATCCTAGAGGCACACATCAGCCAACTCTTATATTGCACCTCATTGACAGCCAAACAAACCAAATTAAAACAAGACTTTTTTGAATTTAAGATTAAACACAATTTGAATTAAGCAGATCCTGTCAGCAGGACAGTACAATTTACACTTACTTAATGTTCCTTCTCTAATTTGCAGCAACTTTTCAGCTGAGATACTGAGTTTCTAGCTGTTTACCGGGTTTTTACGCCGACATGGTTAATTCAACTTCTGTTTGCCCTCATTTGCTTTGAAAGTCATTAAGCACAACTGAACAAAGGACATGAAATGCGACCTTCTCAATGTATGATAATAATATTCTGCTTCACTCATGTGACATAGGACAAAGTTGCAAGGTGCAGGTTACTGGTGGGCTATAGTACAGTTGAGCCCTTTACTGTACTCTGATAATTGTCAAGCTCCCACATGAGAAACTCTTGTTATTAGTTCCTGTGCATATGAACTTTCATTTTAGACATGGTTGGTTTCCATATGATGCAGTTTCAACGTTCTCCAAATTAATTTTTTTATCAGGAATATGCCTTCTGTGTATCAGTGTGTTCTAACATTTGTTTGCCAGTGGAAATATTGAAATGGTTTCCAGGGCTAACCTTAAGAAACTGGACTTGAAGTTAGCTCCAAGTCAAAATGATGTGTTGTTATCTTCTCTTCAGCCAGCTCCTCACCTATTTCAAAATTCTTGTACTTATCTCAATCTTTTCCACATAACTAGTAATTTATCAAGTAATAACCCATCAAATGTGTTGAAGAAATCCAGACAGATAACACCTATGATATTTTCTTGCCTAGAAAACAAGATCTTGTATCAGAGAACATTATCAGATTAGTCTGACACAGGCAACTCTGGTAAATCTTTATGACAGTTTCCTTTAACATTCACGTTTTGATTATTCTCCCTTTCAAAATGCTTCCTAAATCTTTCCATGATGCTCAAAACAAATAAAGTGTGAGAGCAAATAAAACTGCCTGGATCATGACCTTATCTTTTTTATGTATAAGAATTACTACTACTTTTAAACCTAATATGGTACACTGTCTCCCTAGATCTGCTGTATGTACCTTCACTGAGAATCCTGGAGCTGGCATTCCCCAGGGGCACGGATGTGGTGGATTTCAATACTGTCTGCTTCCATGCCTTTATTCCCATCAGTTATGCTTGTCACACTTTTATTCCTCTCTCGTCAACATTGTTCTCTCCTCCCAGCTTTTATCTTTCCTGTTGAAAACTGTGTCAAATATTCAGCTACGCTGAGGGCTATG
Organism: Trogon surrucura; assembly: GCA_020746105.1. Lineage (NCBI taxonomy): Eukaryota > Metazoa > Chordata > Aves > Trogoniformes > Trogonidae > Trogon > Trogon surrucura. The sequence continues at coordinate 28,352,818 of CM036617.1, read as the reverse complement.
ACTAAATTACTTTACTACCTACTACTTTCACTTTGTGAGGTGAAGTGGTCAACCGCTTTTGCGGTGAAATGACCTTGCAAACTGTGTTTTTTTAGTTCTGTAAACACTAATTGGCAACTCTCTTTTTGCACTTCTCAGTTTATGCTCTCACATCCCAACCTTGAAGATCATTTCTTGTACATTCTTATAGCTTCATTTCGTGTACATTCTCTCCTTTTTCTTGATAGTCTTCTTGGCAAGGTTAGCTGTCCAGTTAGGTTTTCCTGCCAGATTTCCTCCTTGCTCAATCTCCTGCTGAAATGAAGTACATTAACTTTGTCAGTCCAGGTGGCACCATTAACTTATCCTTTCAAGTTTGCTGTTTTGAAATCCTACAATCTCACAACTACCTGATCCAACTCTTCTTTTTCTTTTTTTCTTTCAACTCTCTTGTATAATTACTAAACCCAAACCAAATTATTGTCATAGTTGCATATCTTAGTTCTGCACTAACTTGGTTTGTCAAGGAATTATGACATTATCACACTAAAGGTAATGACAAATAAATTCAAATTTTGAAATCTGGAGCTTTCCAAAGTCAGTCATCTGTCATTTAATAAATCCGGAACAATTGGGTGTTTCCTGTGCTCAGCTATAACCTGAATCCTTGTTGCCAGAAGGCATAGGTAAGTATTTGTCATGGTTCAAGTCAAATGCCTGGGCTGACAACAATGAGTCACATGATCATTTGCTCACTCCTCCCTCCAACCTCATCTCCACAGGAATGTGCAGGTAGAAAAATAAAAAAGCTCATAGATTGAGATTAGGACAGGCAGGATCCATTCACCACTTATGTGGTGAAAACCAGAGTAGACTTGGGGAGAAAACAGAAATGTAATTTACCACCATCATTTATTGACTAGCTCAGAGTAGCATAGTGAGAGAAATACAGAAATAAATACAACCTGATCTTAAATACAGTCCACTTACCACCTCTTCTATTTTACCAGCTACCTCCTCCCTGACATTAGCACAAGGAGGGGCAGGGGGCAGCATGATAGTCTATCTGACCATTACTCATCATCCATGGCAATCCTTCTTTCTTGTGGAAAAGGGGTCCTCATAGTCTTCCCCCGAGGCCACATAGTGTCCATCTCACAGGAGGTAACCCCTTCCCTCCTCATGAGTCCCTCTCAACCAAGGTCACAGGTTTCTTCAGGCACATCCTCCACTCCTGAGTGGTCTCTGTCCCCTCTGGCATGGGGTTCTCCACGTATCGCTGCATCCTAGATGTTCTCGCTGCCGTTGAGCCCCTTAGCCAGCAGGTAATCATCTCCTGTCATCTCACGCATCATGGAACTCTGGGAAACACTCTGCTCTGGTGTCTTTCTCCCCCACTTTCCTCATCAACCTTGATCCTTTGCTTTCTTCTCACCTCTCCCTCCTCCCAACTGAAAAAACCCCAACCTTCCCTACACAAAAGACAAGACAGACAAAGAGGGATAATGAAATAAAGAGAAAGATGAGCAAGAAGAAGTGATTCAATAGGTTCCCTTAAATACCTTGATCTCAGAGATACTAATCAACCTGGCTTTGGCCAGAGAAAGGTCCGACTTTTACCCGCGGCTGGAGAAGGCTCTTGAACTTTTGCAAGTATCATCCTCCACAGCTCTCCTCCCACTTCCAAAAACCCCACCAGACTCAAACCCATTACAGTATTCATCGATGAGGTTTGATCCCTTGCTTTCAGCTGTGATTTGATTGCTATGCTACATTTCATCTGTCACCAACATAGTTTAAGAAGCCACAGGCTTCAACTCAACTGACAACCCTTACTTCTAGCTGAGAACAAATATACCAGCTGTAGCTTCAGGGTAAAGTTTGAATAGTAGACGAGAAAATATTTCCTCCATTTGCTTTTAAGATGAATTTCATATTAAATGTAATATTAGTGAAATGTGTCTTCAGTTAATGGATTTCCTTTTCTTCATTTCAGAAATATGTGCTTATAACTAGTTAAGAGGAAAAGCTTTTCAGATGCAAAAGAAACTTTAAACACATTTCAGACATGATACAGATCTTTCTACCTTGGACAAATAATAAGGTTGCGGTAAAAATTGGCTTTGACTGAACGAACTGAAAAAGAGGAAAATGTAACCATTTACTTTTTATTTTAAGACAATTACTTATTTTTTGGCAATAATATTTCATTCTTACAGGATGCCCGCTACTAGCTTTGCCTCTATTTCCTTTAAGAGGAATTTTGAGATTTAAAAAACATCAAGAGACATGGCTACTACATTTTTTCACCATGTGATGGCTTTCTACACTGTTGCTTGAGCAACACACCTGAGAAAACGTTTTATTGCTGAAATGAGCAACAGTACAGTGCTTCCATTTTCAAGTAAAAGGTACACAAAATGTTCTTTTAAGAGTCACAATAGTTTTGCTGTAATGAAGTTAACAGACATTTAAAATTTTACCAGACAGTGGTTTTGATTTGTCTAATGAAGACAAACTTTTAACTGTGCTTTTTCATGCAATCCTATTTATTTTTTCCCCTTATTTCTGAAAAAGAAAGGACATTCCCAAACATGTCTCTTTCTCTAAGTGAAGTGATATATGACATTTTTTATGCAAATTTTGTCATGTCGATGAGAAGAAAATGTATGGAAACATTCCAAAAAAGAGAAAAGGTTTGGCTTTTTCCACTTCAGCTTTCTTCTCTGAAATCAGTTTGTTCCGCAAATGTTTTTTTTTTTTCACTTACTGACACAGAAGGGGTATGTATAAAATTATTTAAATTAATTTCCTGGATTTATGAGAGTAAGGCTTAAAGCGAAAATTCTGCAGGAATATGGACCGGACTTTATGAAGCCTGGGAAGACTGATGTCTGCCCAAGCTTGTAACGTAATGGCAGGAAGCTGTTGCACACATCTCGCAGTAGATAGAGCTGAGCAAGGGTGAGACAGGGTGTCTTTGCCTGAATCACAGAATCACAGAATTATCGAGACTGGAAAAGAGCTCTGAGATCATCAAGTCCAGCCTATGACTCAACACCAACACATTGGCCAGACCATGGCACTAAGTGCCACATCCAGCCTCTCCTTAAACACCTCCAGGGACGGTGACTCCACCACTTCCCTGGGCAGTGCATCCCAATGCCTGATCACCCTGTCCATGAGGAAGTGCTTCCTGAGATCCAACCCAAACCTCCCCTGACACAGTTTCAGGCCGTGCCCTCTCGTCCTGTCACTAGTTACCTGGGAGAAGAGCCAGACCCCCACCTGACTGCAGCCTCCCTTCAGGTACTTGTAGAGAGTGATGAGGTCCCCCCTGAGTCCCCTCTCCTCCCAGATAAACAACTCCAGCTCCCTCAGCCTCTCCTCATAGGACTTTCCCTCTGGTCCCTTCCCCAGCCTCGTTGCTCTCCTCTGGACCTGCTCCAGCACCTCAGTGTCTTTCTTGGAGTGAGGGGCCCAGACCTGCACACAGCACTCGAGGTGAGGCCTCACCAGTGCTCACCTTTGAGTGAAAGATCCCTATGATAGGAAGCTTACTCATGCCACTTTGAAATCCCACTGAAAATCATTAGTTTCTTAGCTGTATCTGAAAATATCAGTGAAATAAGGAAAGAGACAGAAGAGAGAGAGCAGAGCCCTGACTTGAGTATCAGATTCACTGTTTTTTGGGGAAGTTGTGGAGAACCAAGGGAAGTCCAGGCACCAGTTGCTGTGGCATCATGTGTCCACCTGTAGCACATGCAGGGAAGCAACTTCTGTTCAAACTGTCAGTCTTCATAATTTACGTTCTTTCTCCCAATAGCGTGAAAGCACTTTCATTTGTACTTGCTGCTGTGCTTGTAAAACCACGGCACATGCTTTCTGTCACTTCCCTGATTGATTAAGATCTTCGGGTCTATATTTTGACAGAGATTAACATCCTACCATGTGTTAAAAAAAGTTGAACTGCCACGAGGTACACGAGAAGGCCACATTCCTGCAGATCAGATTCCAAAAGCAAACATTACTTAAAAACACATTATTCCAAAGAATAATTTACTAAAACAGACTTTGTATTATAAAGTTTTTAAAAAAGGAAGCAGTGTTGGCTTGTCTCTAAATATCCACCCACATGTTACAGTTTGGACAATTCAAATAGCGATAAAGTGTTTTTGATGTACAGATGGTATTTTTAATCATCAAAGTAAACAAATAAAATATATGGCTAAAACCCACTCCTACCGTATGTGGGAGATCACTGCTGACAAGTCACTGGACATGCCATGACCAGAAGACTTATGTGTACTCCCACCAGGCCCTAGAGAAAGTTCTTCTAAGCCAATGTTTTGATACTACATGGGAAGTATGAACTTATGTTTTCAATTTATGTATCAGTTCTCACGAAAACACAAGTCTCCACGGTAATCAATCATTTTTTTATAAGTAGAATAATGATTGCTCATAGGTGTCTATATGTGCACATATATCTATGTGGCTTTGTGTTTATAGAGACATATATATATCCAAAAAAATACAGTGCTGCAATCCACTGATAATTAACTGTTTGTTGTTCTTCTGAACCTAATGTATTTTAAAACATCAATCTGAAAGCAAACTGGAGAAGCCAGTATGTATCATGCTGCTTTCACCTCACAAGCATAGAGTTAAATTTCCAACTTAAGCATGTTGCAATGGGGATGTGCACAGTCAGGTCTGATGGTGAGACCTTGGACTGTGATTCAGGTCAGGAGATATCCTCCGATCAGGAGGCAGGCTCTACAATAATGCTTTGTTGTGACCTGAAAATGAAGATGTGAAAACATTTCTCTACCCAAAGAGGAGTTTTGAGACTCAGAAGTATGGTAAATAAATTGAGTCATTTTGCACAGCTTTATAGCCTGAGACAAAAGCATGAGAAAAAAAAACGAAAATGAGGAAGCTAAAGAAACAGTATGGCAAGAAAGGACATAAGAAACAGGAGGGTACTAGACTTTGTTGGGAGCAGGAACCAAACCGAAGGCAAAAAAAGAGACAGGATCAGGACCTGAGACATGATAAGAATCAGATTTACATTAAGTTAGGGGTGAAGGAGATCTTTGGAATCTCAAGAATTGTACTACAGAGACATCCTCTTGTCACTGCTGGCTGGTTACAGAATTGTGTTGGGAGTAATTTTTTGAATACACAGAAGTCACCAAGTGAATGGATGTCTTGACACTCTCTAGGCAGTGACTCGTTAAATGCAGACCACTGTTTTGTCTTGCATATGACACCATTCATATTTTTTTGTTATTGACAAGGACTGTGAAATGGGGAAAGTGCTTACTGAATAAAACTAACTAAACATAGGTAATACTACTAGTGCTCCAGAGAACAGTGTCAGAATTTGAAATGTTTGCAAGTTAACTACATGGTCAGAAAAAATAAAATTCAGTAGGGAAAAAGGCACTTTGGGAAAGAAGATTCAGACATGCGAGTAACAACATGTTCATATGAGTTCTTCCAAAAAGGATAAGGAGAGTGATGATTTGACTATCAAAGCTGAAAATCAGTCAACACTTGTGTGTTGATAAAAAAAAACCACATTATGTCTTATATTATGTAAATAGAGGTATAATAAAAAAAAAAACCCCATGGTGAGAAATCTCTTTGTTCAAGGCAGAAAGAGTGTTAGACTTGAAATAAAGCACAGTTGAGAGAAGGAGATTGGAGTAAATATTTAAATTAATTATAGAAAGTAATTGCAGAAAGTTCAGAAAAGAGCAGAGAAACTGATCTGAAAAAAAAAGGGCCTGTGAGGAAAGACTGAAGAACTACGATTGTTGAAACTACATGAAGGTGAGAGGAGATAGAAGGATATTGTTGAAATACATACATGGTTGATTCAAAGAGAGAAAGAATAAATTATTTTTTGCATTACTGTGACAAATAGAACAATTGATTGCATTTAAATCATGAGACTGAACACTAGGAAATACTAGTATGAACAATAATATGCAATAGTATGAGTATCAGGTAATTTAATCAACCATGGTAGAAGCTTTCCATCACTGCAGATCTTTCAAAATATAGTTAGGAAAATATTTGTCATCAATGATACTCAAGAGTTGATCTTGGGCTACAGCATGTACAAAAGAACCCCTTCCCCCCAGGACCTTTCTCTCACACTGGACTTCCTTTTTTGTTACTATCTCCAATTTGAATTTCTCTCTGGAAGTGAGTCATTGGCACAGGGCTGAGGTCAGTGAGAAAGACGATCACAGACTGCTGTTTCTGGCTATTTCTGTTTTGTTTTTGTTTACTGCATTGTCAGACTACATAATGCATTTCTTGTCCCCAAAGGGGAGATGACTTACATTGACTTTATTTCTGCTATGACTTGCCTGGGAGACTATAAAATTAAACATATTAACAGAAATGGAACAAGAGCTACATATTTATACTGTGACTCTTTCCAGACGCAAGATATTAAAGTAATTTATCAACCATGTTATTTTCAGTCTGTCATTCAAATAATTTCTAAATTGTCTAGAAACTGGGACATAGTCAGACAAGAAGATTCCTAAAAGAGAACAAGTAAAGTGCCCAAAGTTAGATTCTAAAACTGCAAATGTTGCAAATGTAATGATAATTTCTTTTCGATGCCTGTTTATTTACAACAGATCTTTCTATAAAAGTCTAATAAAATCAGCTTTTCCTTTCAAATCTCATAAGAGTAAAATTTATTTTTTAAAACAATGCCTTTAAGTGCATGAAAGAGTCATATGAGTTTTGATTGTTCATATACATCTCAAGAAACATAAGAATTTAGACAAGGATTTACCTTTGTATTGTTAAACATTATTCGATCATTTCTCAGAGTCAATAGCAATAGCCAATATTGTAATCTGTTAGAATCAATTTCCAAACTGATTAAGATTTTACAAAGCACATATTTCACATATTAATTTGGCATCTATGGTAAAGCACTGGGAAGGAAGAGAGGAAAGGAGAAAGGAAGGAGACAAGGAAGGGGGGGGGGGAAACGATTCCCACAATAACTTTTGAAAATATGTATTCTCACCGAAATTTATTCTGAATTTAAATATGCACAAGTCTCCTCATGTGCATATGAACATTTCTCACCACATTACCTGTGATTATTCTATTTTAGTCAATGATATATTTATTTTAGGTGCATCTTTACAACTGTATTTATGGAGTACTGCTTAGATAATCTGCAGGTTGATTATGACATGCTGACATACTGTAAAAATGACTAATCTGGTTTGGGTTGACCTCAGAAATTGAAAAATGAAGAACAAACCAAGTATATACTTGTTAGCAAATGTTTTCCTTCTTACTATATGTGGTTGCAGTGAGCACACAAGAGCTATGCAAGCTAGTAAACACCATGGTTGGTAGGAAATGTATATTATACTGGATTTCTGCTTGTGATGGTGTTTGCTTCAGTCCCCTGTACTCAGAGACACTGTCGTTGTTGAAAGCATACTCTTCAAGCAGTTACAGTCTGCTTCAAATCGATACCACGACAGGCTTAGTCACAGCCGCTGATGTCGACTACTGAGTTAGAGTAGTAGATTCTGGCCCCCACGATGTCTTTGCACTATTTGTTGGCAACTGCAGGACCATAAAAGCTGCTAAATCAGATATATGTTCCCATGAGTGTAAATAATGCTGATACTACTGGACACGTGGAGTTACTGCCGCTGTATGAGCTCGCAACCATAGTCCATTAGTTATTGAACAATGTGTTGAACATCAATTAGAAATCTCCATGAACAATCAGCACATGGAACATATACACAAATCTAACATGTAAAAGAAGTCCAAAACCTGAACTGTTTTTTATCCTTATTCTGGTTCCAACAGACTGTGGTACAAAGGCAAACATTTCAGCCAAAAAAAGAAAAGCACCATGCTCTGAAGGGTATCCAGGAGCCTTCAAGGTCTCTTGAAGATGTGTGAGAAAGTCAGAGAAAAAAGTTGAACCTACTTCTTGATAAACTAGAAGCGAAAATACTTATTAGGGGAACAAAAATGAGACAGTGATATAGCATCTTTTGTTTTTCAAAAGGGTTTGGTACATAATGAGTGTAGATCCACATGTTACTTTTAATAATAATACATTTATGCTCTTTTTTAAGACTTCCCATTGAGAGAGTTCAAACACACAGAGGAATGTCAGAGAAAGGTTTACTATGATTTCTCCATTTAAAACATGGAGAAGTTGAAGTTTAAATAGGTCAAATGATGCCAGGTAAACAGAGGCAAAAAAAGTAAAAAACTCTTGACTTTCATTTATAGACAACACATGAATTTTACTATACTGACAGTTTAAACAGACTTACGAAATTTAGTCTTACCTTTACCCACTTCAAGTACCTGTGTACTAAGCAATGTTCTGGAAGAATTACTTTAGCTATTTAAAGGCGTCTTTTGCAAAAGTGCAAATGGTAGCAGAAATTACTCCCAGTATCATGCTTACTACTTAGTCACTCTTCCTTTTTTTCAGCAATATCATAGCATAAATTAAAGAGATCATAATTTTACGCCTTCCCAAAGACTCCCTTTCCTTCTCCTCTCCTTTATTACCTCAGTGAGTTGCTAGGTATTATAGTCAGATAAAAGACTGACATAAGGTAAATCTACAATGGCAACATCTGTGTTATGCATGTGACTGCATCCTTACAGCAGCTGGAAGTGCAGCAATTGATTTTTTTTTTTTATTACTAATATAACTTATCCTTATCCATGTACATGAGGTGACTCATTTTTGGATCTTCACCAACAATACCCTACTTCTGACATCATAACACACAGTTACTCCTTGGGTCATTGGCTAAAGAATACGTGCAATTCCAGCCATTTTGTATTTGTTCAGTATGAAAAAGAAAGAAAACACCACACCTCAGGATACAGAGCCAACATCATGAGGGAAGTTTCTTAGAATGTAAAAACACATCAAAATGAGGCAAGAATTGTTGTCGAGACTAGTCATCTCTCCTACCCGGTAGAAACTAGGTTTAATGAGTAGCCTTCATGCGAAAGGAAACATTTCTCTTTGTATTCCTGCATTTCTATACATTTCCCTTATTCCTGTGAAAGAAGCCTGCATACATAACATTTATATAGCTCCATTATCTCTAATATCCTCTTACTTTTTCCTGAAACCAAGATTATTTTGTCTGATGAATAAGGTAAAATTCCATGTCTCTATGGACTTTCAGAACATATTATACAAAATAAAGGCCAAGCTTGACACTGCATATATCATGCAACTTGGGGATTAATGTGTTTATAGCCTTATTCAAGAAAAAAAAGAGAGAAGGTAACATAGATGCATAGGTTTTGAACATGAAATCCCATAAAGTCTAACTCTATGTCTTAAATCTAGTCTGTCCTCCCATGAAACTACAGGGGCAGGTACGAAACCACTCAATGGGGCTGAATCGTGAAGCTACTTGAGCTGAAAACAGTCCATTTGTTTTTCAGCTGATCTCCACCTTCCTGAGCCCACTTGTCACTCAGTCTGCTCAACTGCTGTGACAGTGCGTGGGAAGAGGAGGGAATAAATGGCTGTGGGAAGGGGAAAGAGGGGCAAAGCAGAAACCTGCAATCACGCCATCCTTATCCATCCTATGGTTGTGCTCTGTATTTATGGCCTTAGACTGAGCAGCAGGATGGCTTGAGCTATTTTTGCCTACATAGCACATTTTTTGCCTTTCCACGTCTCTCAGTGCTACATAAGCAGAGATGGTTAAGAAACTGTAGTTTGAACTGGAATGAGGAATGTAACAAACTGGGAAGAATTTTTTTTGTCTTCAGATGGATCAGCTTCTCAATCCACTTTGTAAAATGGCTCTGCAAACACTTTTTCTGATGTTGTGCAGGTAGTGGGAAAAAGACAGAAGGAATAGCCTAATCAAATGTGGTCACTGAAGAAATTCACATGGAAATACAATCTTTAAAAAAATAAATTAAAAAACCGAACAAACAACCACTATACATGAAAAACACTCTAGAGTACACAAAATTCTGCAAATATCTTATGAAATACCAAGAGTAACATTTAAGCAAGTTCTCCCACAGTGTGAATCTACTGAGAATTCTCACAGCTGCCTCTTTTCACTCCTGCTGTTGTAGATGTTTTGCTAGTAAATAAAAACAAAAGAGTTATTCTTCTATATTTTAACATATACAGGTCTAATGCTCATCTTCAGTAATGATTTCTTAGACATTCATCGACATCCTGGATGTACAGGCTATGCCACCCAGACTCTTTAGAGCACACAGAGATGGAGCAATGTCTCAGGGATTTTCCAAGTACTCAAAGCCATTAAGCAAACATGCAAGCAGAGGAGCGAGACTCCCCAGTCCCAGTCCATGAATTAATAATTTACCTCTTTCTTGTTACTGCTGAGACAAAAAATTTGTTCTTCATAACCAGAAGGGTACAACAAATTTGTTTGGTTTGTCTTGACCCATCAAAACTTCATCTGCATGTTTGCTAAATTAGTGATGTCTTCTTTCTCTCTAGTCTCTACTCCCGACCTATCATCAACACGCGAGAGTGTGGCTGCTGCAATCTACAAGATAACTTGCACAGACAGTGTGAAAGAACTGCTGAATATGACTAACATCAACCACATCCTATTTTTTGGATATTTCTGTTATGTTTCATTTGTCCTATTCTGACAGCACACACCATGAGAATGTATTACAGCTGATAACTTTTGTTTCCTTCCTGCTGTTCCTACTCTCCTTTGTGACAAGCATTAAAATGGTTTGCTCTAAAGTGTGTGGGTTAACCTGCATCAGCCCCTGTCCAAGGCAGAAAGAGTAAGGTAAGCAGAGGCCCCGCTTACTTAGAAAATATGTCCCCTACTACGTATTTCTATAGCATCTATTTTTGCAACCTGTGCTGGTTAAACCTTCAGCATACATGGTTAAATCTCTTCATGAGCCAATGGAGGCCTCAGAAGAGATAGGTGTGGAGGTGAGGGCAGGACATGACATTAAAGAGCTAAAGAGTTACTGTCCTGTGTATGACTGACACATCTCTGCATGCTTGTGGAAGAAGAAACTAAAATTTGAATGTGCTGTGAAGTAACAACAATAAAATATAAGCTGAGCTGCTGCATAAACACTGTTCTAGTTTGTCATTGTACTCCATGAAATACTATGGCTGTCCATATTCACTGAGAGAATCAATGTTGGGGCCTCAAAACCAACACTCAGCCCCACTCCAGAAATGGCTGTGACATTACTGGCAGAGAGCAAAGCCCTCTCAAGGACACACACTCTCCTCCTTCTTTTGTAGTCTTGGCTGAGTTCCTATTGCCCGTGAATTACCAGAGAGTGTACTGAACCCTTTTCCACGTGCACATGTGCAGCTTTTTAAGGAAAATACACTGGTTTTCATGAACAGTGGAAAACCTGTAGTTGCACATTTTCCGCCAGAATTAAGCTTGCTTTTAGTCTAACATCTAAATTGAAATCTAAATCAACATTTCGAGGGGAATATTTTGAGGAGTGGTGTATAGGAGGGGTTTTTTGGACACATTTACAAAACTCTAAGATAAATAGCAGTACCCTCAGGAAAGCTGGACACACACTTCTGTTTCCTGGCTGACCCGGAGGAACAGTAAAGAATTTTGTTTGAGTTAACTTAAAGCACACACATTCAGTGAAAGAGTGAGGTGACATGCAACAGATTGTCAAAGCCAGCTAGAAAGTTGCTGATTTGGGATTTCTGTTAATTGTAAGTACGTTTCATGTCATAACACTTGTGATACTCCAAGTAAATAGACAAAGCAACTGAAGAGACACAGACAAATCGTGCCTTCTTCACATAAACACGTTTCATGACATGACTGATAGTGATATGCTAGTGAAACCACAATCCGTACCTAAGTCAGAGTGAATTCGGCATTTCCTGTTTATTGCCTGAACTCTGGGGGCTTTTACAAGCTTGAAGAAATTTAGGTTGTTCAGATATGGCTATATCTTTTCTAATATATGGCACATTCCGCTAATTAATACACTGCATGGCTAAAAAGAAACCCTCAAAAACCAAAAAAAAAAAAAAGAAATTAAAAATACTATATATTCTACACTACCTCATGGCACCTACCTTACCAACTACAGATGAATGGAACTGCTTTATGTGCACGCTGTTCCTTAGTTGTATATGGAGTGCGGGTTCTTTGCTCAAGGACCACAAGCAAAACAGGATAGTTGACTGCCTTTTTTTTTTTTTTTCTGGCAGCGGCAGCTCTAAATAAAATGTTTGCCATGGCTGGCATTCAGGGTGGAGCAGCTTTCCCTCAGCCCAGCACACATCTCTGTAAGCACAGAGCTCCTGTGTCGGTCTGTGTACTTTCTTCGAAGACCTCATTTTGCATGCAGCAGCCCTCTGGAATGGTGGGTGTTCTCTTGCACTGCTGCTATGAATGAAATCATTGACATTACACTGGGAACTATTTTTATAACTTTTGGCAGCTAAGTGGGAGTTTCAAAAACTAGTCTAACAAAATATTTTATAAACTCATAGAACTGTATCACCAGCCCTAAAGGGAATAAAATAATTCTTCAAGATTCCAGGAACTTTCAGTGACATTATCAACATTTGTTTTCACTTAGGTTATGCTAAAAACTAGTTTTGATAAAAAATTATCATGGATAAATACACATATACATAGCTTTATGTAGCATTTTAGCAATACTAATGATGGTAACTGAAAGGTCAAATGACTTTTTTTTCCAGAATTGTCTGTATTTTCCATACATTCTTAGAAGTAATCAAAAAGAGGAAAAAAAATTGGTTTTCCATGGAAAAAAAATCATTGAAAGGTGCCATTCTGAAAATGTAGTATTAGCAGATCAATGTGTCCAATGGTCATACTTAAACTGCCTCTCTGTGAGAAAAACAATGATATTCAGTGAAGCTGAAAATCCAAAAATACATTGTCATTACAAATCACTATGACAGCCTTTCAGCTCTCAGTATGGACACTTTCCTTCTGACAAAGAAATGCAAAATAAAAGAAAACTGTAAGGCCTCTAATCAAATGAGGAATGTGACCCTGAAAGCACCTCTTACTCTCTGATTAACGACACAGAGAGACCAAACAGTAAGGCCACACTAGACAGCTAATTTTCAGATTGATAGAGGCAGATGAATTGAATTTCAGTTCAAAGGTCTGTTTATCTTACTTCAGTAATACAAACCTTATATCTCCAACGTTTGCAAAATTTTGACTAAAGAGATTCTTGTTAAGGAGACACCATCTGAGTACAAGCGTCGTTTGGCTTTACATGTGTCTAAATTCCACTTGCCAAAAGTATGAGGTTGGATTCTGCTGTTCTGTCTCCATTAGCCTCTACCCAGTAAACCACACTGTCAGCCAAGGGGCTGATCATGTCTACAATTCCCGTTAGCCTTGCAGAATTATTTATAGTGTTAATTTCTGTTTACACAGTTGTATTTTCCATGGAAGAATTTACTTGTTTAGATACAAGTCAGAGTTTAGCCAAGGCTCTTGTGCTATCAGCTGAAAAATGTCTCTCGGTTCCAGGGTCAGATCAGGTGCAGGGAGAAAAGGAAGAACATGGTCAAGTAGGACAGGCAGAAGCAATCCTGAGAGTCTTGCTGAGGCAGGGGGATGTCACTGAAAGGGAAGAAAAGTAAAAGTCCTGAAAACTGGCCCAGTTCAAAAGCTATGTAAAACAAAGTGATCTTGACCCATAAAGCTGGGACAAGAAGTTTGAATTTACTGATAGCACAGTAGAATCTTATGGGTCACAAATGAGAGATTGTAAACCGGTATTTTAACCTGTATTAGGTAATGGTTGTGTCAAAAAGACACAAAGGAAGAACTTACCTTCTGAACCTTCTTCTATATTAGGACTAGAGCACAACGATGTCTCTAGGTCTGAACCTTGAAGTTTTCTGGGCTTAAGATATTTCACTTATTTTTTTACAAGACTACAGTTTTATACATCTGCTTGCAAAATATTGAGTATCCCTTTACATATTCTACTGAGAAAAAAAAATTCAGATGTCTTTTATGTAGTCATGATAGGCATATAATTTTATTTCCAAAATTAAGTATGTACATTCCTCATTAGAAGATGACACTAAGTATAGAGTGTATCTCTAAGTTGTGCTTGTACCTCTATTCCTCAAATAACGTTCTAGAAAAATTATTATATCAACTGTGGTACATTTTTGCAGTAGTTAATGATTGCCATATGTGAGTATCATGAATGTCAATAACAAATTTGGAGGACTGTATGCACGTAGAACTTTTATAATGGAAAAAGAAGAGGAAAAGATGACTTAAATCAACTTTGAGGCCAAAAGGAGAGCAAACAAATATGCAGTTACTTAAATTTGATTTCTCTTCTGTTATTTTGCATGAAGATATCAAAGTTCTTGCCATGTAGAAAATAAGTTCTGCAGATTTTTTTTATTTGCCATTGAAAAGTCTCATTTGCCTTGCACATCTCAGTTCTCTCCATGTAAATCCAATACCTTTCACAACACCATTACCTGAGCATCTCATATAGACAAAGACTCTTCTATACGTATATAAGCAGTTCTACCTAGCATGCATGCTCAAACACAGATGAAAACTGTTCACTAAAACAGTGGAAAGGGCATGTTCCTTTAATGGAAAGGGCACACTTGTGTAACAACTGTTTTGCAACATGCCATGTATCATGCACACAGGAAATGGTAGCAAATAAAGAACACTTTCCCCAGACACCACCTTCTTTCCAGGCTCAACTTCACTCCTTCACTCCTGACTCCTCTACTTCCTCCTTTTGAGTGGCAAAAGGGGAATGGGAAGTTGTGTTCGGTCCATAACAGCTTCTCTCTGCTGCCCTTTGCTCCTCACGCTTTTTTCGTTCTCTCACACTGGTCTCCAAGGGGTGGCAGTTTCTGTCAGAAAACTTGTTCCTGCATGGGCTCATCTCCACAGGCCACAGCTCCTGCCAGGAGTCTGCTCCAGCATGGGCTGTCCAAGGGCTGCAGCTTTCTTCAGGGCACATCCACCTGCTCTGGCGCAGGGTTCTCCACAGGCTGCAGTGAGCGTATCTGCTCTGACATTGTCTCTTGCATTACCTACAACATAAAAATCTGCTTCACCACGGTTTTCTCCACTGACTGCAGGGGAATCTCTGCTTCAGTGCCTGGAGCTCCTCACTCCCCTCATTCTACCACCTGGGTGCATGCAGGGCTTTTTCTCACAGGTGGTTTAGTTGGTTTTTTTTTCCTTCACTCTTCACTGCAGGGCAGTGTTTTACCCTTTCTCAAATACACTTTACCAGAAGCGCCACCATGTTGGCTGTGGGGGCTCAGCTGTGCCCTGTGGGGGGTCAGCTGGAGCTGGCTGAAACCAGATGTGTCCATTTCGGTGCACCCCCAGTCGCTCCTCACAGAGACCGTCCTGTAGCCGCTCCACTGCCAACACTGGGTACACCAGCAAAGGGGAAGGGTTTGTGTAGGACCAATGTATCCTGTGGGTCAGTGTCTGGACAGGAGATGAGATCAAGGCTTTGGCTCTTACAGCCATGGGGCTCTCTGAGTAGCCTGGTCTAACTTCAAAGTCAAACTCACTCTGAGCAGGGGTTGGACCAGGTGACTTCTGGCAGACCCTTCCAAACTAAATTATTTTACTATTTTACACCTGACACCATGAAGCATTTTTCTCCTGGATAGAACGTGTCTTTCTCCCTCCTCCAAGTATATCATTATGTTTAATGGCAGACACTACCCGATTTCTCAATGATTTATAAAGTAAAGTTGTCTCCTTCACAAATCACAAAGAAATTGACTATTGAAAATCATGAATGAAACACGGAGGTACTGATATGACATGAAGCATACAGTTGCCAGTTGATACAGGCATCTTTGGTCACAGGTCTAATATCTCTCTACCGCTACATACCTTCAACATGATCATCCGTATCAGCTGCTGAGATAAAGACAGCTAACAATCCCCTTAAAGTAATAGAAAACAGAGGAGCAAAAACGAATGGAATACCATTAACCTGAATATAAAATTGACACATTAGCATTCTTAAACTTTAATTAACAGGCTTGTGGGGGTTTTTTTATTTTGTAGGAGTTTTTTATTATTTTCAGTGGAAGATATACGTCAGATATTTGAGCAGGTCAGAAAAAAAGTCTTCTGAGGCTACGAAATATTATATTTAAACATACTTCAAGTTTTTGGTGGGAAATTGCATTAATTTGAGACAAATCAGCTGTGTATCCTTTTAAGAAAACTCGTAAATATTGGTTTTTCCATGCAGGATTAGTTTATGTCCACAGCACCGTTTGTACTATTTCATCTAAGGGTACATTCTATGAAACCACAAAATAAAACAAGAACTATGAGACAAAGAAGGAATACAAATAACAACCCTTTTAAACAATGGCGATGTCACATCCAGTAAAAGGAACTTTATATTTTTCTAAAGGAAGATGTTAAAAATATTTATCCACTTCAAACATCTGTTGGGGCTGTGTGTTGTGGAGGAAGGGAAAAATTCATTAAAGGTCTATGCAAGCCCAGATAAGAAGATGACATACAGAAACACATGAAAACCATATGTAGAATTATAATGCATATAATGTGCTGGAAGGAAAACTGAAAGTTTTTGGAAGACATTTTCCCACTAAGACTAGGAAAACAAAACTGTGGTTAGTTATAACTTCGGTCACCCATAGCACTCATGACATAAGCGGACCTTCAAAACTTGAAGCCAAGATGAGTGAAGTAAACAATTTTTCTTCTACTTGGAGAGAAGTATAGCAGTTAGCTTAGTGGGATGGCACTTCAGGTGTATTTATATCACAAGCAGCTAAATTAGGGACTACATACGGAACCTCAAGTCTCTGTATGGGTGGTGAAGCCTCCAGGAAGGAAAAAACCCAACAAATTAATTCATATTTTAATAACTCACCCTTCTCGTTACCTGGAAAAGACTCAAAAAATTAATTCTTGAAATTACTTCAAATGTCTTTGCATTCTTCAAATCAGGACACCTTGTCAGAAAATATTTTCATTCTTTATGAAGGCAAAGCTACATTTTAGCTCAATCTTCTGATCCATGTGAATAAAAAGCCCAAAGCACTTTGTCGCAGTCCTTTTGCTTCCAATTCTTATAAAAGTCATCTATTTTACAGAATTCATTCAGGTTCTACATTGTCTTACTTACTGGCAGACAGATTTCCCTAATCTGAATTATCTTGCTACATCAGATTTGAGTTTGAAAATCAAGTGTGGAAAAGATGGAAACAGAAGATTTCTAGATTCTGTCACATCCTGTTATTCAAGTATGTGGGGAAGAGATGGAAGAAGTATGTCTGACAGATATTTCTTTCAGGGTAGAGGCCTTCCCTTTTGTTTTCAGATGTTATTTCCACATGGAACAGACTCCAATACAGGAGACATACACTTTCTATCCTCAGCTATTTGTTATTTTATGTCTTTAGGTACACAAAAAGCAGCTGTAGTAATCAGGCACCATTCCTCAATCTCTGTCCTCTCTCAGTTTAAGGCTGAAAACATCAAGTTTTCAAAGCCAAACTGACAATTTCTGGAATTCAGAAACAAAAATGTGGTCCTTTCTGGTTTAATATGGACGAATTTTTATTAAAAATGGAATTCAAACAAGTGAGATTGAACTTCTGTGTTATATCACCAATAACATATAGAAACATCAGAGATTTGTTCGTACTTACACAAAAGTTAGATAATAAGCTCATTGTTACAATGCTGTCTAAAAGTTTATGCACAGAGAAAATTTATAATCCCAGTGTTTTCCTAGTTGGAACTCATTCATCAACATCCTAAAATTAACCGAAGGTCTGCTGAGTTTTTACCTTCAAGAGGAACTGTATGAGATCTTTAATCAACCATAATGTCAAAGACTGCCAGTAAATCACACTTGTAAAGAAATCTCATTTGCGTAAAAGAGATTAAGAAGCTAGTCCAGACCCTTTTACTTCTGACAAAGAGGTTTATATTTCAGTGGATTCCAAACAAAACCAACTGTTTTCCCAGCAGAATAATTATGCAGAAAAAATTTGTCTGTTATATTCTATACCAAAATCTCAAACATTTTGATTAACTCCACACAAGGAGACCTTTGAAGCCAGATTCAAAGTTGGAAACAATGGGATTTAGGTCTACACAACTCACACTCCATAGGTAGATTAATAATCAGAGCTTTTGAAGCAATTTCCCTTCTAAAAGTAGAAAGGCAATTCACATGACACTTGCTCAGGTGGATGTCCCCTTGCGCTGACCGTTGCCAAACCTCTTTCCAAAATGCAGATGGAAAAAGCTTTTTTTTGTCAGCTGAATTTTAGGCAAACCACCATTATTTTTGGTTTTTAATTATTTTATAGTGCTAATGAAATTATAATTTTTACCACAGTGATCTATCTCGATCCCTTTCTCTGCCAAATCTACTATTACAAATCATTCAGTAGCTGCCTTCCGGGTTGTAAAAATCATATGTTAAACAGTTTCACAAGGACATTTTTCTGTAGGAACTACCTTTCTTCAGATCCCTTCAGCTCTTCCAGAGCATTTCCATCTCCATTTCCAGTCAAGTCCTTCCTAAGACTCTCTAATCAAGAACAGAAAATCTCAGCTGTTTTCTCACAGCCTGTGCTGAAACCTTGTTCATGGTATCGTACTGTGCATTCCCTCTCTTTTACTACTCAGAGTCACTAGAAGTGTGATTACCAGGGCAATCATTAGCAATCTTTGCTGAATAAAAGGCCAAGTGATCTCAGATAGCTGCAGCTAGATTTTCATGAGGAATTAAACTTTAAAAGTTCCTACTGTACTATACTTACACAAAATTTTTAACGTATGTTGTTTTTTATGAAAGAATATTTCCAGGCTCTCCATTCACTACAGAGGACACTGGGAATAAAGTTTATGGCAAAATTGCACTGAACTGCCAGAAGTCCAAAGTGGTTTATTTCATAAAACTTTCCAAAGGTTTATAGCAACCGTCTTGCTTTTCCATAGGAATTTACTCAAAATATTCCACTCTGCTCAATCACAAGCCATTTCCACAGCTAAATACTAGGCTGCCGAATGATTCATTTCTGTTCCTGGCTCAGCACCCTGTTTTAATACTCATTTCTTGTTTACTTGCTGTATAGGAGTGACAGAGAAAAGTTAAACCATGTGGCAAGAAAAGGAAGTGCCTTAAACAGAAGTGAACATATACTGAATAACACGCTGGTGAAATCAACCAGTGAAACCTACCGAAATTAATGAGATTGTTCCCACTCATTTCCACGTGCATCCAGCAAACCTTTTGATGGCTTTCAGGTCCAGTCTGGCAGGAGATACGCATCAAGGACTCTTAACAATGTTATTAAATTATATCTTCAGTTATAGTATGTTCTTTACATCGTAAAACATTCGTGCTCCACCTAACCAGGAAGCGATATCCAAAACACATTTCTACAGTTGTAAGCTCAAGTAAGTAAATCCATTACATATTGTCAATGCAATTTTTCAGACGTGTTCAGGTTCAAGGCCCAGAACTAATATCAGACCACCTTTCTGTTAGCTTAAACTGGAGGTAAACATGGAAAAGAAAGAGAAGCAGTCTGTTGAACATGGACTTTATTTCAAAGCACATAACTACTCTGGCATTTGGCATTACCTCAATATGGCTATGGGCAAGCAGCCACTCTATGAACTTAAAGAGATTCTGTGAACTTAAGCCATAGTTTTGGAAACAGCTTGCTTCTTATCCATTGAAAAATAATACTGTTTTTTTCCAGTGTGCTGTTCATTTGCTGGAACCCAGCTCTCCCTCATGTAAAGCCAGAAATGCTTGTATCTCTCTGTTTTCTTACTGCCCAAAAGCAGAATGGTACATAAAATGACAAAATAAGTAACATCTGCAGTCCTCAGATGGAACAAAAGAGAACATTCTCTGTAGACTCTGATACAAATGTCTGCAATAAACACCTCTCAAAGAACTTAACTGGAGGACAGTATGAGCATTACAATGCAATGCCTTGTGTGACTTCTGGTATTCCACAGTTCAAGTGAAAAGGACAACCCTTTATTTCTGTGCATTTCAAGTTTTCAGAGGATGGATCACAATAAAAAGCTAGCATTTAGTCTGAAGGAAACAGCTTCACATTAGTACTTGCCAGTTTTGTCGTAGCTGTTCTTCTGGACAGAAATGTCTGTCCTGGTTTAGCCTTGCTATTCTCTATAACTGCAAAATCACCACTCAGTCCAAGGAAGTGGTGAGAGGAAAATGGTTTTATTAAAAAAAAAATCCCGAAACTTACACTTCTAGGACCTCATAAATGTCATACATTAATCTGGAGTCATAAAATATCACAAAATCGTTAAGTAATGGATGGGGTAACTACGTGAACTTTTCCAATAATTCAAGATAATCCAAGGTTTCTGTGTATGAGTTGGAGATTTCAAGTAACTCCAAGTTAAAGAAAGACTTAGACTTTGTTTCCAGAGGATTTAAAAACATTTATTTTTGTGCTTTCCATTGTTGTATTCAAGTGATGGGTTCTGAGAGCTTCTACTCCACCCTGTTTTCCAGAAAGCACTATACAAGTGACGACACCATCAAGTTCTCAACACAGGGGTTTAATTTAGCAAGAAAATTGCCAGCACAGTGGTGCTTTTTCCCCAGTATTTTCAGGAAAAGTCAAAGTTAAATTTAAAGGCATGTTTTGTGGAATATAGAAACATATTTTGTGACATACTGAAGGGGTACAAACCTTCAATGAGATCAGGAATGCTCTGTGCTAGACATGTCAAAGGAAAGCAAGAGACAGCAAGACTTTGTCAGAAATTTCTCTGCAGGGAAGTTCCAACTTTCAAGAAGAATTGGCTTAAAAACTAGGCAAAGGGGTTTCTATTTCTTTCCAAATGGTTGATTATTCAGTATTTTCTATTATATCTCTTAATAACCTTGTGTTCCTGTAACTGGTATAGTATGGCTTCACAGAGGTTAAGAAACTCTAATTGCCTTCTGAACTCCCAATACAATCAGATTTTCAGAAAACTTTGACCTATATGAGTTCACCTGACCTGTATGAGTTCACTTGACCTGTATGAGTTTGGCTTACAGCATCTGAGGCTTTTGGAGTTGTACCGCACAGCTTTTTTATCAAAGGAAATGACAAACATACTTTTCTCTTTGGCCATCAGGAAGGACATACTAGCTAAAATATGTGATATACGTTCCTTTACGTACAGGCTTCTGGTCTAACAGAGTATTTTAATTTTTGGTTCTGACATTGATGAAAATTAAGAATTTGTTGTTGCTGTTGTCTTTCATCACATGTAATTCTTCTTACCAGCTGTCAGTCTGAGTTTTCTGACTAAAAGCTTTTAAAAAGTAAATAACTAGCTTAAGTTAGAATTGCAGGCTTATTCTATATCTACTCAAAATAACTCACAGGGCAATCATTCTCTCATGAGACAGGATCTAATGGTATAGTTTTAATTTAACTCCAAAGCCTCATAAGAGCAAGCTGTTGTCAGCGACATCGGTGCTCACTCCTTTCATAGAATGGCCTAGACCGGAAGGGACCTTAGAGATCATTTAATCCAACCTCCCTGTCATGGGCGGGGACACCTCTCAGCTAGATCAGGCAACACATGGGGACCGAACTGGGTCCCGCGACCTTGGTGTTATCATCACCACGCTCTAACTGAGTGAGCTAACCGTCCCCCTTTCCACTCAGGCAATCATTCCTGTCCCCTTTCTTGTCTTAAAACACATTTGACTTTGAGTGAGCCGGTTTACAGAGCTGAACAGCAGAAAAAAACTCAGTCATGCTCCTTTGAAAGACCAGGATCTGGGAGTGGGTGCATGCGAGTGGTTCACCCCCAGAAGCAGATCACTATAGGACCAAAGCATAGGGGAAGGAGTAGGAATACAAAACAAGGAGCATCACTGGGAGCAGAGAGAGTACACTGCTGAAAGGTTGGACTGCCTGAACTATATGTAACATAAAACTACATTGTAAAGTATGATACCGTCTCTATATTATGACATAGGCAGGAAACCCAATGTCAAATGGACAGCACTTCTCTCCCTCAACTATCGAGGGAGTTAAGGGAAAAGTAAAGATCAGCTACCCATAAAACCATCATTAGAAAGTCTACTATGGTGACTAGAGTATGATAAAATTAATTATTTTGTTTTGTTTTATTTTCAGGAAACAAAAGCATTTTGACCTATTTTTGTAAGCAGAAACAAATCTGAAAAATAAATATTCTCCTGCTTTGGGGTAACACACTCTCTTGGTGTTTTGGTTTCCATAGACGATCTTTTTTTCAGGAGTGGGGGATCATTGCCAGGATTTTTTTTCTATATTGTTCTACTAAGTGCAGTGTTTCTTCAAGCTTTTCATGCCTTTTCATGTCTTTTCACACTGTCTCCAGAAGTAATATTTTCAAAACATTACCTTCTGAAAATTAACAGGAATGTCCTCTCGGAGTTTCTACCCCCTTTTGTATTTATTCCAGCACCACATTGAGGTGGTTAAACTTTGCAAGTAATGGCATGTGGCTTTAATATCCCAGGTGAAGTGTCACCAAAGTTAAGCATGAAAGTAAATGTTTGCAGGACTGTTACTTTAAGCAAATTTATAAAAAAAAATTTAGAAAGTGATTGATTCTTTTCTCGACTCTTTCCTTTGGGTCTCAGGTGAACCTGACAACTCCCATGAAACGGAAATAGCTTAATGAATTTTCTTTCCCCAAAACAAATTGGTTTTTTTCTTCCCCCAAACAAATTATTCTACTAAAAACACTTTTGGAAACTTTACAGATTAGCTTCTTGAATCCAGCTCTGTTCTTCTTAGCAAATTATCAGCCAGACCTACTGCACTTATTCATGTATATTCTTACAATTTCAGATGATGAAATTTATATCTTAGTTCGCATTTATTTCAAAGATATTGATTCTTTCATGTTTATTAAGACATGCATTGTCCACAGTTTTTTCAGTGCAGAGGTATTAGTGTGTTAAAGCTTTACATTGAAATATATTTTGAACACATTCCTGATTTTTGCTTAGCATTCCACCTAAATCCTATAATTTTCATGAGTTACTCTCTTTGTACTTTTCCTTGCAATACTTATTTTTAATATGAAATATCCCTACAGTCTTTTCTTGAGCATTTTATTGCTTTCTTTCTTGTTTCTTAGAATATCGAGTCTGAGATTTCCAGATCTGTGACTTCTCAGTTTCATAACAACATTGTTTTAATTTTGTTAGTCTATGACTTTCCTTCACACTTGACACGTACATCTGTCACATGAAAAATATCTTGTGACAATACTAAGTCATGGTCTAAGCATGATTAATCTCTACGCAGGCTTGTGATGTGCAAAAAGTAGAAAACCGGTAAGAAAATAATATACCTGAAATGCAGCACACGAGTGTGACTCAAATCTCTGTGTTATGGAAAAAACAAATTTTTGATTCTCCAAACTGAGTTTTTATTTTGACTAATCATTTAAGAGATCACAGAAGAAATCAAAGTAATGCTGCACATGCACCTCACATTTGGTACACACAGAAGTGTTCCCAAGTTTGAGGTCTCAAGATGAGGGCATGTCATCACTCTGTTTTATACCTAAAAGCAGAGCCATGTGTATTCCTCCATGCAAAAATTATCATAATCCATGTCTTTGACTGCTAAGTCTGCAGATGCATGAGGCTCGTAATGAGAAAATTTAGCTGGTAGCATAAAAACAGGCAAAAGTATACCTGAAAATTAGGTGATAGTTCTTTTTTTCTTTCATTTTAGATTTCAATAAAAAATACAGTATGATATAACTTCTGATGGCTGTGTAAGTCAGAAATATGTTGGAGCTGGGAAAACAAAAAGAAAAAAACATACCAAAGCCAAATTAGAGCAACTATAAAAAAACAATTACTACCCCTTTTTTATCCTAATTGAATGCATTTTCCTTAGTAACTGAACAACAGTACTACCCTGTATTAACATGCTATTTGCTCTTTCCACAGTTTTAAAAGCCTGGAACTAATTAGAACAGTCAGTGGCAAATTAGCTATTGTTTTCTTTGGTGATTTATCAAATAAATGGTTATTTTAAATGCAGTTTAATTTTTAAGCACTTTAATGCCCTGTAAATCTGCTTTTTATGTGTCATTGCACTACTTAGGGTTTTAACAAAGACTGTTTTTAATTCTGCTGATGGTTGCAGAGTAGATTTAAGTACTGTGTTTTGCAAACTATTTCTATTCTAATAGGCAAATCCCCAACAAGAAAAATATATGATCCGTCCAGTCCACAGACAAAATAATTCTGTGAGAGTTTGTCACTGTAACAAGTGCCCCTAACATTCAGTTATTCTGTATGTTGCAACAGAAATGCAGTCCTTCTGACAAATTATTTCAAATATCCAAGGGTAAGGTCCAGACGAGCACTTCAATTTGTGCTTCAACTGAGTATGTTTACAGGAGCAAATTAGAAAAACTGTATCGTCTTAGATGAAGTAAACAAAAAGCAAGGAAGAAGCGGATGCCCAATTCCATAGGTATCTGAAGTGTATCTGGTCTTTTTTACAGTGTATTACTTACTGAGAATTGAATCCAGAAGCTTGGCTATTTTATGTGGAGTAGTCACAGGAATATATATCATTTGACCTCACTTACGACCCAGAAATTAGACTGCCTTATACCAAAATTTCTTACAAATTCTGCTGAAATCACACCAAAGACATAGATTGCCTTGGGAACATCTCTCTCAACAAGTCTTTAATTAACTTCTGATATCCACATTGCATATCATTGCAGCCAAAGACCTGTTCCTGACAAAATCCAACTGTGGGCCATAGGACAGTTCTCTCAGCAGTCCTTAAAATAAAGTATGACTTTGGCTACAGTCAACGTAGTTCCTTCAGCTCTTTCCAGTCCTTCAATTTAGTTTGGAGAAGAGGAGACTGAGGGGTGACCTCATTAATGTTTACAAATATATCAAGGGTGAGTGTCACGAGGATGGAGCCAGGCTCTTCTCGGTGACAACCAATGATAGAACAAGGGGTAATGGGCTGAAACTGGAACATAAGAGGTTCCGCTTAAGCTCCAGAAGAAACTTCTTCTCAGTGAGGGTGACGGAACACTGGAACAGGCTGCCCAGGGAGGTTGTGGAGTCTCCTTCTCTGGAGACATTCAAGACCTGCCTGGACACGTTCCAATGTAACATTATCTAGGCATTCCTGCTCTGGTAGGGGATTGGACTTGATGATCTTTCGAGGTCCCTTCCAATCCCTGACATTCTGTGATTCTGTGATTCTGTGATTTTACTCAAACTGCCTTTTCTTCCTCAGAAACTTCTGTACACCCTCACACCAAGCACCAGAACATACAACACATTTGCTCTGTCACTACTTGCTGATACACTGGTGAAGAACTGAACGGGTCAGCTGTGTAGAACACGGGGCTTGGTTGGCGGGACAGGAAATGCATGCTTGTCAGGCAATTACCAATTAACAGAGTCAGAACGGTGCATGAACAGCTGTAGCCAATCACAATGTGATGCATGCTAAGTGAGAACAGTACAAATGTGTGCTGCTTTTGCAATAAGATGGTGACCTTTAGAGCATCATATTGGTGTGGAGTTGTCTGTCCTCACATGGAACCCCACAAAAGACAATAGGCAAAAACTGGAAAATAGAAAATTCTATTTAAACAGAAGAAAAAATGATTCAATGTGAACATTGTCAAACACTGGGGTAGCTTGCCAACACATGTGGAATCTCCAGCCATAGAGATATTCTTAAACTTAGACAGCCAGGATCAACCTGCTCTGAGTTCAGGGTTTAGACTAGACAATGTCCAGAGGTGCTTTCCATCCTCAACGATTTTATTATTTTGCCGTTCTGTGGGTTTTGGGTCATTGTAGGTGGCAATGTTCTACTGACAGTACTTATCTTCAGAGTAATAAACAATCACTACTGCCTAGCTTCAGGCAGTAACCAAAGGACTTATCACATGTGGACTGAACAAGTTCCAGACACACAGGTGAGCTATAAATGCCAGACTGACTGGAGGGAATGTGGTTAGCTATCACTAGTTCTGACTTAAGAAACTAGTCTTTAAATCAAATTGGTTACTGTTATCTCTGGGACAAATCCAAAGGCTGTTAAACTCTTACGTGAAATTCAACTATTTCTGAATTTGGAACTTTAATTCTTACAATAATTTATCAAGTTAAAACCAAACCCCAGCAATTAAAACCTTTTTATAAAGTGTCAGACCACATAGCTGGAGGCTCTACAAATGCATTTCTTTCCTTCATGGCACTGCTCTGTCATGTCTATGAAAATGTTGTCATGTCAATTTTTTACATCATTCATGAATTTTGATAATCTTACAGCTATGGAGTGTGGATGGGCAGATATAATTAGACGTGTGTTTTGGGAGTGAGGGAGAAATAAATTATAAAACGATAAAAAAGTTCCACATATTGCACTGAAACTGAAAGCTATTATGGCTTGTGTCATATAGACAAGCTGATATACAACATAACAAAGACATCTCAGGGTATTAGTTCAAACAGGAAAAAAAAAAAAAAAGGTATATTAACTCTAATTAAAGTTGGCTTATTTCTTTTTCCACCACAGCATCACCAAAACTTCATTTAGTACTTACTGTATCAAAAAGAGTTATAATAAGGAAAGAAAAAGGTGATTGTAAGGAGCTATTATCACAATTCGGGTCAAGATGTCCCATATTTTTAGGATTAATGACATGAAGATCTTTTTATTTGCACTGACTGGCTTAATATATTGAGTTCTCATCCTTGTATTAAGTTCTGTGCATTCCCTTGATAACCAAGAAGATGCCTTGCAGCACTATGGTGAACTTTGCCTGGGCAGGGAAACTCTGGTGGAGGTCTGTAGCAGTCCTGTCATGAAAATAGGTTGTCCGACCTGGGTCTAGGGGCAAAAGACTAATCAAACCATCTAGTAGCTGGTTCCCTCCAAAGTTACATATGGAATCCACACTGGGTAAGATACTCTCAGTAATGTCTGATTTTGTTGAAGCTTAGGTACGCATTCTCTCCAACCATAGAAAATTTAGAAGATGAAGACAGACATTCACATCTCCAAGAAAATGTGCGCTTGAGTGTGTGGTTACTTCTGCTGCTGCACAGCAGCTGCCTCCTTTCCACTAATACTGTCTTCAGTATCAAAGCAAGTCATTAGGAGCAGTCAGCATGGCTTCGACAAGGGGAAGTCATGTTTGACCAACCTGATAGCCTTTTATGAAGATATAACCAGGTAGATGGATGGTGGCCATGCAGTGGATGTGATCTATCTGGATATCAGCAAGGCCTCTGACATTGTCCCTCAGGGGTCAGTGCTGGGGTCGGTGCTTTTCAACATTTTCATCAATGACCTCGATGTGAGATTAGAGAGGGCTGTCAGCAAGTTTGCTGATGACACAAAGCTGAGAGGAGTGGTTGACACAGCAGAAGGCTGTGCTGCCATTCAGAGAGACCTAGACAGGCTGGAGGGCTGGGCGGGGAGAAATCTAATGAAGTTCAACAAGGGCAAGTGTAGAGTTTTGCACTTGGGAAAGAATAACCCCATGTGCCAGTATAGGTTGGGGACTGCCCTGCTGGAGAGTGGTGCAGGTGAAAGGGACCTGGGGATTCTAGTGGACAGCAGGATGACCATGAGCCAGCAATGTGTCCTCGTGACCAAGAAGGCCAATGGCATCCTGGGGTGTATTAGAAGGGGAGTAGCAAGTAAGTCCAAAGAGGTTCTCTTGCCCCTCTACTCTGCCCTCGTGAGGCCACATCTGGAATATTGTGTCCAGTTCTGGGCCCCTCAGCTCACGAGAGATGGGGAACTGCTTGAGAGAGTCCAGCGCAGAGTCACAAAGATGCTGAAGGGAGTGGAACATCTCCCTTATGGGGAAAGGCTGAAGGAGCTGGATCTCTTTAGCTTGGAGAAGAGGAGGCTGAGGGGTGACCTCATTCATGTTTATAAATATGTCAAGGGGGAGTGTCAGGAGGACAGAGCCAGGTTCTTTTTAGTGATGTTCAGTGACAGGACAAGGGACAATGGGTACAAGTTGGAACATAGGAGGTTCCACAAAAAACATTAGGAAAAACAGTGACAGAGCACTGGAAAAGGCTGCCCAGGGAGATTGTGGAGTCTCCTTCTCTGGAGATATTCAAAACCTGCCTAGATGCATTCCTGTGTGACCTACTGTAGGTGGTCCTGCTCTGGCAGGGGGGCTGGACTAGATGATCTTTTGAGGTCCCTTCCAACCCCTAAAATTCTGTGATTCTGTGATTAACTTATTAAGTTTTAGAGGATTAAAAAAAAAGAGAGTACTGTCCTTTTGCCATGGTTCAAATAGGTGAAACATCTTGTCTATGACATCTCCTGGAAGATGTGGAATTTGGATGAGGGGGTGGGGTCCTCTGTGCTCAGAGAATGGTTAAGGCTGGCCTTGGTATCTCTAGTGCAATCCAGGGGAGTGGAGACCCGCCTGGCTATCAAGGGATGCAGGAGGGGACCCTGTGTAGGCAGGGCAGCCCTGCTTATGGTCAGCAAACCAAACAGGAGCCTTCATGGTTCTTTGTTTCTTAGAAAAGGCTATCATATCTGATGACTAGTCTTTGTTTCATTTGCCTATGAAATGTGTATTAAAGTTGACACCCCTGCATATGCTAATGAAGATTATAGTGATCATGCTAAATATGTATAACTATAGCACTCCTCTCTCCACCAAAATCATATTATATGACACCTGGGGGAGGGATCTCATAATTCTGGGGATAAAAAGATGAAGAAAATGATTGTTAAATTGGGAGAGAAGAACCTCACCACCTGATGGACTGGTCGATGGGCTGCGTTCTCTTCCTCCACCACAGGCAGGGATGCCTCTCTGAGTAAGTGCTGAATCTTTCACCATCTAGTGAATGTTGCCCCCAGGTTGTTGTATTATTATTTCTGCTAGCAATATTTAATTAGTAGTACTATTGTAGTTAGTAAATTTATCAGCTGCAATCTCAGATTGGTTCTGTCACTCTCAATAAAGTAACTAATTTCAATTTTTGTAAAACCGATCAGTTAACATTTTTTGCTGAGACTCTGATCAATCAGGGCAGGACTTTTGTTGGGACTCTGATAGTCCTTTGCTGAGACCCTGATAAATAGGTGAAAGCCCTGACTGACAAACATTGAAAATACATTCCTTATAATGTGATAGAAAGGCAACCTTCAAGCAGCTTCTCAAATTATCATATGGCTTTTGTGTACAGCTTGCAAAAGTTTAATTTGGGACTATTGTAGTTTGTGGTCTGGGTTTGTTTTCTTTTTTTTTTTTTTTTTTTTTTCATTTTCAAGATTGTTCCTCAAGATTATAGTGGGAAAACACAATGAATCTTATCGGTAAATTGTGTTTAGTAAAATCATATTTATCCCTTATGGAGACTTTTGCAGGCTAAAATGTTAGAAAAAGAACTGTCTGGCAACCACCTCTTCAGAAAAGACAACAAAACCAGACTGAAAAATGTACCTTTTTTTGATCTTTCTGATGTGGATCTTGTTTGAGAAATGTTTGGGTAATCAGTGTGAGATAGATATAGATATAGATATAGATATAGATATAGATATAGATATAGATAGATGTATACACACTAGTAAGTAGTCTGCATGATGTCAATAATCACAAATCCACTATAATTATGGATGGAATGAAAATTATCAAATAAAGAATAAAATGAAATTTGTCCTTGCTCGACAGGCAAGCTAGAAAATTGCCTCCCAGCTAGAGAAGAGTGGAACCACTTAAGTGTGCTCTTCTTAAGATGCCTCATCTAATGGAGACAGAAAAAAAAAAATTAAATAGTGGATGCAAATTAGAGAGACAAGAATATTTTACACAAAGCATAAGATATTCACATTGAGAAGGAAAAGATATTCTGAACTTTGAAGAATTACGTAGGGTGTAGCTTTGACTTTTCCTAATGTTTTAAGGAGGGGTTTAGAAATCAGACTATGAGTCTATGACTCTAGAGATGTAAAACCTATGAACCAGATTTCTTTCTGACAAGCAGTAACTGTTGTACTTCAATAGGCAGTTACATGATCCACAGCTGTATGCTGAACATGGGACATCCACGCTGAGAACTTACTTTTGTGTACTTGAGCATTCAGCTACATTTCTTTGGAGTTTTGCCCTCTCACAGAGCTGTAAGCAATCACTTATAGAAAGATTAAGAAAAGAGGAAAAAGAAAGGCTTAAATGGAAACTAATTGTTACTTAACAACAGAGAGAGTTACATTTTAATGCAAAGTTACATTTAATGAATTGGCTACAAAAGCTCTTGCACCAATAGTGGAAAGAAATGTCTCCTAATTAGTGATGAATGGAAGAAAGGAGACACATGCAACGTGGTTAGCAATGAGTAAGTGTCACAGTGTTTTGCAGCACAGTCATGCACTAGCTGAAACAAATTATTTGATCATTATAAAATATTTATTGTGCTCATCTTGACCATGGAGGCAATTTGCATTCATTTGGCACAGAACAAAAGAGCAGATTTGCTTGTTGCCATCTTCCAAAATACCTCAAACCCAAACCAAAACAAAAACCTTGTCAATAACAAAATTTTGATGTTTCATGTTGAGCCCAAAGAAGAAGCAGCATCTTATTTTTTACTGTAACTAAAATAATTCATGGAGTGTTGCCATTATTTCCAGGCATGGTTACAACAAGCAGACAGTGATGAGATTACTACAGGACCAGCTTCTCTCAAAATGTTGTGCAAAGTAAATTGCAACCCAAGAATGAGCTTGCAAACCTTCCTGTTGTGGATGTTTCCCCTTCACACCCTATTGTCTTCTCCTTTCTTCAACCCACTAAAGAATTGGCCATTATTTTGTCCAGATATACTCAAACTCTTTACATGCTCCCAGCCCATGTCCAGTGACTGATAAAAATAATGGAAAATGGTCCACCCAAGGCACAGCTGATGATGAGACCACTCTTCATGGAGATATGAGTTTTTCAGGAGGAGCACCATCCCCTCAGGCTCTGCAGAAGGTGGAGCAGGGGAAGAAGAAGGCAGAAAGATTGAAGGAGAAACTGTAAAATTAAGTTCTTGTCCATTTCTTGCAATACCAGTTGTCATTACTTGGGGACAGTAAGATCTCTAACTCTCACTACTGAAAGATAGACCATCCTTTCAATTGGAATTGACTACTAGGGCAGCGAGAAGGAAGAAAGAATTCAAATCAGAGCAGAAAAAATGCCTACTGGAAGATACAGACAACTAAATGACATTTATGTTATGTGTTCATCAAAGTAGCCAAGGTATTTTGTTCAGATAATGAGAATCTATTTAAACTATTGACAAATACATCATGTTCCCAAGAATGTAATCATACATCTGGAATAAATAAGGAACATATTGATGTGATAATGTCTATTCTCCAAAAGAAAATTTAAATTGAGCTTAATAATCAAATTAGAACATGTATGAAAATCTTAAATTGTTCCTAACATCAGTAAGAGAATAATTTCCAAACAAAAAGAAATAATACTTTAGTCAGCAGAAGATAATAGTGTTTCTTAGGAAAAAGAATCCTCTCTGGTTATCTTGGAAGATGATAGATAATGAGAATGTTTTTAAAGCTTCTGCCACCTTTCTACACTACTCAGTCTTTAGGATTGAGCTCTTATTCTCAGTAGCCATAAGCCAGTATATCTTAAGTACTGGAAAAAAAATTGAACAGAAAGAAGAGTGCTTAAGAAAAAATGCTCTAGAATGCGTAGTGTAGGTGGAAGCACATCCTACAGAGATACCTAATCTACAGTGGCAGCCTAATAATCAGTTTAGACTAAAACCTAAGTTCTAGATAGTAAATTTGGGTGTATGGAAAAGTGAATCCACCTTATGTGTGTCCATCATCAAATTCATACGGCCTTGATTACAGTTAGATATTCAAGGTATATCAACATGAATACTAATAATGTTATTTGATATCAAAATGCTCCCTGTCAAAAATAAGATCCGTGAAAGATGATAGCAGTTTTTATACCATCCTCACTTTCTGTAACGGTTAAAGACTGCTTAACAGTCTCAATATTACTGCAGAAAAGTGTTTCTTAAAAGAAAAAATTAGGACAAAATCCTGGGAAATTTTTTTTCATTACTTCAACAGAAATTGAAGTTCGTTAGTTATATCACCTGTAACAGAAAACAGTAACAATGCTGACAAGCTTTAAAAAAATGCTTCTTCTTGACAACACAGTAGAACCACTGCTTTCAGAAAACTTTATGAAGTATTAACTATAAAAATATCTCCAATCTTTTATTAGTTTGTTTCTCTTGTTTTGAATTTTATGGGTTTTTTTATTCCAGTTTAAATTCTATGTCACTAGCTATGCAAATTCTCTGGTATTGAAACTACCGTATAAAGTGAAATCTTGAATTTGAATGGAAAATTCTGCATTCTGTATTCTGAATTCTGTATTCTGTTCCGATTTCTGAATCCCACTAAAACTGTATTTAGGAAATATGGAGTCAGCTGCTTGACTTTACTTAAGTATCATAAATAGCATGTCTTTAAAGTCCGTTGTCACATATGATATGCAATAAATGCAATTTCATGACATTAGACATCAAGTAAAGAATTATTTTTTTTCTCCCACATTTTTCTAATTTATGTAAATAGATCACATATGTCAATCTTTCTCATTGCTTGAGAGTAGCTATTTTAAATGTTATGGGGAAAGTTGATGGTTCATTAACTGATGTGCATTTACGATGCTATAAAGCTTTCACTGACTATTAGATCAAATACCGAGACCAAAATCAATTGGTAGCTTTCCTGCTGTGTGTCAAAATGTGTAAAGAAAGGCAGAATGAAAAAAAGCAGAAGTTGCAATATACTTATAAAGGAACACGATGGGGCAAAGCCTGTCTTTGTCTCCCTTTCATGGCAGAAAGATGAGCAGCAACATCACAAATCAGAGAGCAAGGAACACCTGCAGAAGAGACTGGCACAGTTTCTCCTGTGGCTCCTGCAAGGGGATGGCTCTCTGGTGGCTGACACAGTTAAGCACTATTTCACTTTTAACAGCTGCAATTTTCATACCGAAAAAAAAACTAAAATAAAATAAAATATGGTCTTGTATGGCTGACAGACCTGAGTCTGCAGATCCATTGTTCCCTTCAATCTTAACAGAGGCTTGAAGGTGAAACCGTTCACATTCAGTCTCCTCTCTTTACACATGCAATGATAGCAGGATATGTCTTATCTGCTTAGTGAATTAGTGCTTTGTGCCCTGCT
This sequence comes from Trogon surrucura, assembly GCA_020746105.1. Classification (NCBI taxonomy): domain Eukaryota; kingdom Metazoa; phylum Chordata; class Aves; order Trogoniformes; family Trogonidae; genus Trogon; species Trogon surrucura. The sequence goes on along the minus strand of CM036617.1, from coordinate 28,319,442 downwards.
TAGTGGATGAGGGAAAGGCTGCCAATGTAGTTTACCTGGACTTCAGTAAGGCCTTTGACACTGTCCTCCACAACATCCTTATGGCCGTGTTGGCTGCCCATGGCTTGGATGGACACATACTCTGCTGGGTGAAACACTGGCTGGATGGTCGGGCCCAAAGAGTTGTGGTCCATGGAGTTAAATCCAGCTGGCGACAAGTCACGAGTGGTGTCCCTCAGGGCTCGGTGCTGGGGCCACTCCTGTTTAACATCTTCATCCATGATCTTGATGAAGGGATTGAGTGCATCCTCAGCAAGTTTGCAGATGACACCAAGCTGGCAGGGAGTGTTGATCTTCTGGAGGGTAGAAAGGCCCTACAGAGGGACCTGGACAGACTGGATCGATGGGCCCAGGCCAACTGCAGGCATTTCAACAGAGCCAAGTGTAGGGTCCTGCATTTTGGTCACGGCAACCCCATGCAATGCTACAGGCTTGGGGAAGGGTGGCTGGAAGGCTGTCTGGCAGAAAAGGACCTGGGCGTTCTAATCGACAGCCGGCGGAATATGAGCCAGCAGTGTGCCCAGGTGGCCAAGAAGGCCAACGGCATCCTGGCTTGTATTAGAAATTTTGTGACCAGCAGAAGTAGGGAGGTGATTGTCCCCCTGTACTCAGCACTGCTGAGGCCACACCTAGAGTATTGTGTTCAGTTTTGGGCACCTCAATACCAGAGGGATGTCAAGGTGCTGGAGCGAGTACAGAGGAGGACAACAAAGCTGGTGAAGGGCCTGGAGAATAAACCTTACAAGGAGCAATTGAGGGAGTTGGGACTGTTCAGTCTGATGAAGGGGAACCTCATCATGCTCTACAATTACTTGAAAGGACATTGTAGAGAGGTTAGTGCTGGTCTCTTCTCACAGGTCATTAGGGAATTAAGTAATTAGGGGGTTTCAAGTTTTCAAGTTGCAACAGGGCAAGTTTAGACTGGACATTAGGAAGAAATTGTTCACAGAAAGAGTGGTCAGACACTGGAACAGACTGCCTAGGGAGGTGGCTGAGTTGCCATCCCTGGATGTGTGTAAGTGTCACTTAGATGTGGTGTTGGGTGATATGGTTTAGGGGTGAACTTATAGTATAGTGTTAATGGTTGGACTTGATGATCCCAAGGATCTTTTCCAACCTGAATTGTTCTATGATTCTATGATTCTATCTAAACCTACCAGCTGCTCTAAACTAGAAGTCTGGCCCCCTTATCACTGGCAGAGGAAGAGGGTCACTTTCCCAGTGTGAATAATCGCATCCGCTTTAAGTGATTTTCTGTGGATGAATGAACAGCCTCTAGCAGAGTCCGTGTTTCCCCAGTCATTACAAACGAGTCTAAACAACTGCTTCAGATTAGCTCTCACTTCACAGAGGGCTAGTGCTAAGAAAGACAAATTTCACCTGTAGAGTAAAACAGGAACAAAATGCCTTTTTACCTTTTCCTTTCTGGCAAGTTTGGGGCCTGGGGAGCAAGGCATCTCTCGTTTTTGACTTGCAGGGCAACAGTGTGTGTTCCCTCACCAGAGCCAAGGGAGGTGCAGAAGGATCAGCAGGGTCTTCTTTGCTCCTTCCTGCAGTGTAATGGGGCAGAGGGACAAGACTGGATAGCCCAAAAACCTTTAAGAACCTCACTAGTTGATACATCCATGGCCAGACATCATGTTCTCATCTAAGCACAAAATTGAGACCTGAGGAAAGTAATGTCACATGTTTCATGGGCTGGTTGAGTAATAAGGGGTGTATCTGCTAGCTCTAAGGTTTATGGCTCTAAGGTTTGTTCCAAAGCCTGTGTAGTTAATGCAAATATTTCCATTGCCTTATCTTTTCATGTCTTTAATCATTGTTTCCTATTTACTGCTGTTAATAGCAAAATAATGCTCATTGCACGTGAAGATTTTCAGTTTCCACTGCAAGTCAATCGATATGATATTAAATATGTGTGTCTTGATTCAAATTAAATAGCACTTTTTCCTTATGACAATTTTTAGGTCTTAACTCCAGCAAATGTCAATATGCTGGTAAGATTGTTCTAGAAGGTATCATGTACCAGGTATCATGTATTTTGTTTTGCCTGGGCCACAGACGAACAAGCTTCCACTTTATTTTTGTCGAGAAAAGGGTTACTGAAACAAGGGAAGTTGAAGGGTTTTTTTGGACCCCTTCTGCTGGAAGGTGACTTCATTACTTTCTGTGAAATATTATTATTTCTACATGTTAATTAAAAGTACACCTTGTACAGAGTTTCTATTTTTTCATTTTCAGTAAGTGTGTAATATGTTTGGAGTTTTTTAAGATACTGTCCAAAACTAAGTTCTCTGACATTTATACTTATTATACACACAAAACTTGAAACCTTGAAGGATGTGCTATGCATTTGTTCCCATTAATGAAAAGTGGACTAAAATTATTTTCTAAATAGTCTCTCTGTATCATAACTGTCATTTTTCAAAATTAGAAGTAGAGTCAAAATACAAACATATATTTTTATGTCCCTGTAGAAAACAAGTATGTCCTATGATCTTCTACAAGCTTTGCCATTAAGACTCTGTAGACACATTATAACCAGGCATTGTGGAAGCTATTTTGCCTGTTTTCAGTAGTCTAGAGGTTAGATGTCTAGGCCAAGAGACTCTCAGAGACTTCTTGCAAAAAGAAATTAAGAAAGAATCACCTCAAGAGTTCATCTTATCTTATCTAGGTTGTTCTTTGGAAGCAGTGTTTCTCTTTATTGCTGCAGGAAGTCCATATTATTCATTTAAAGTAAACTACGAATGTTCAATTAGTGCAAGCCGACTGAGATTAATTTCACCTCATGTTCATTGAAATTATACAGAATTACTTAATTAAAGAACTGAAAGTATATTTGACTGATCCATTCACTGCTTCCATTAATTAGTAATTAATTTTATAATTGTGCTTACATATTTTTTAATTTCCTACTCAAAAGCCTCATGAAAAATAAATTTTAGATTCCTGGTGAAGGTATGATTAGAACTGTCTTAGCTAGAAAATACCAGAATCTTGTTTCTTAGAGACTTTAATACTCTGAATGACATCAGTATAATAATTTGAACTGCCAAACAGTATTCTAAGAAATTCCATGTTTCCAAATTTCCATCTGCATTCAAGTCAATTCAGATGTGAGATTAGACATATGTACAATAGACACAATTTCTAAGACACCTGGGAATTAATTGAATAGTAATCTTACTGCATGTCTTAATTAAGAAGGACTTTTTAACTACTTTTTTTTGGACTTGAAAAATTATGCAGGATATTTTTTACAGTGTATCATGTAAGTTTTTGGCTCTGTACTAAGAGGAAAAATACAAATAAATTTAACACTGTTAATAGACTGCAAGCCTGCTGGACCTTGATGATCAACCCTACCTCAGCTAAAACAAGTATCTAAAATTTTTTTCCCCTATGCTGAACACAAATCAGTCTGAGGACATAGTTCACTGTCTTACCAAGGTTACAGTTCTGCTATTCATACTTGGAAGTGAGACTTATGACAAATCCCAGTCAGGTTCTCAGTGGCCAAGAGAAAAATGTGTCTGCCTGTTGTCACATGCAGTCAACATCAAAGCCTATACCAGTACTCTTCTCACTCTAAGATGATCCCAAAATACATTTAATCAGGAATGAATCCACTGCCTCTTATAGGACTTAAATGCTTTTTCATTAGATGTATTATTTTTTACTGAATGTTGTTTTCAAGCCACAACAGCTTCACAGAATCACAGAATCACAGAATGTTAGAGGTTAGAAGGGACCTCAAAGATCATCTAGTCAACCCCCCTGCCAGAGGAGGACCACCTACGGTAGAGCTCACAGGAACATGTCCAGGCGGGTTTTGAATGTCTCCAAAGAAGGAGATTCCACAACCTCCCTGGGCAGCCTGTTCCAGTGCTCTGTTACCCAGCTTAGTCATGTGTGCTCATATGCCTGTATATGTGTGGCTAATAAGCAGCTGCTGTGCATACAATGTAGTAATTCACAGTAGCTTGAAAGGAAATTGAAAGAACTTAGATGGTTTGGAATGCTGAGTATGGGATCCCTTCCCTCACAGTTAAGTTGTCTGAATATGATGCAAAGCATCACATTGCACCAACATTCATAAACAAAATGTTAAAGAAATTTAAGAGATTATACCCTTATTTCATCAGCCTTATGAAAGGAGTTATATAGAAAACATCCAGATCTCCAACATCATCATCAAGCCCACCAAGGTGTACACTCATGTATTGCCCTCATGATGATTAAAATGATACCACCAGTACAAAATGATACCACCAGTACCCTACAGAAAGGAATACATTATAAGTTCATGACTACACAGTACAAAAAAAAAGGAGAGGTCATTCCCATTTGTGAAAGGGGTGTTCTGCTATATTTTATGAGGAAAGTCCCCAAAGGTGCTTAAGTCTCTTGGGTCATATTTCCATATTTCTGATGTTTAGCTGCAGACAGCAGGGAGTCCTGTTCCAGGATGATAAGTGTTTGGCAGCTCAAAAATGTGTGTCCCATTCCTCTTGGCCAAAAGGACCACAAGGACCGCAAGGATCCAGGGGAGGAATCAGAAAAGAGGATCCCTCAGGCTCTGAGAGGGGTTCCAAAGAAGCCTTCTCCCCTCAAATATAAATAAATCAAATAAGTATGTGCCTTTGGCATCTGTGCAATGCTTTCCTGAAGTCTAAATTGTAGGTCCAACTGATGACTCTGTGTTGAAATGAGTCACCACTATTCACTGAAACACCATCCAAAGCACTTGGAATGTGACTAGAAGCAGGGATCAGCACTTTTGGATGGTGCTACTTATGACAAGAATTTGGAAACAGTCTATCCAGATAGTTAGAACTCGAATCAAACAGTACATTATTTATTTTTATTGCTGCCTGACAATATCTGTTTCTCAAGAATCAACTATGAAGTTTATTAGAATCAGCTTCAGTCAGAAAGATGCTGCAGAAAAAAAACTACCTCATAGTAGAAAAATTTTTGTATTAAGAAGAAATTCCTTAGGCTGTTTATAAGATCTAAAAGATATCTTTAGGTACAAGAGATAAAGATAATGTCTACTCACTTCTCACTATTACTAAAAAATTTTGTTCTAGTCATTATGACTGAAAGGTGATTAACATAACACTTCATACTTCTAAAATAAGTCATTTGTCCTTTCAGACAGAGACATTGGTCATAGTCATAAAAAACTCTCTACTCAACAAAAATTATAAGGAATTTTGTGTAGTTATGATGAGCTAATCATATACATAAGGCAAGATTTGTGGAAGAGTTTTTTAAGAGATGTCTGTTATCATTAAATCAATTGATATGTCATGGAATTAAGACTTGTTTTCTTCATGTAAGGACCCAAAATGACAGCTTATGCTGGTTAGCATCTAATTCCACACATGGTTTCAAAATGTCAGTGAGTATGTCTACAGAAGGGAGCAGTCTACCAATAGCAATAAACATTTACAAGATATTTACTAGTCTTCATTTCCATATTATGATTGGGATATATTTTACGTACTTTAGCCATCTAAAGATTAGGTAATCACATGCAGCAGGGTGAAAAGTCTCCTCTGCATGTAGGATGTGCCACTTTTTTCAAATAAAATAAGAAAGGGATCCTCTTTTTGTCCTAAACAGTGGATTTTATGATAGCCTACCATGTAGCACAGTCGGCGAGGAAGAAAAAGACATGGATTTAATGCTTCTCAATCTCTCTTAGAGATCAGAATAAAGTCTAGCTGACTAATTTATAATTCAGCTGGAGAAAAATTGAAGGGTCCAGAAATTTTCTATCCCTCTTAGAGCTATTCCACAGTTTGGAATGTATAGCCACAAGAGCAAGGGAGTGAGTATAACCTTCAGTGTGTGAACATTCCTCAGAAAGAAAGTAATTCTCCTAAATTATCTTGCAACAATCTGGTGACTTTCAGTGCTTTCTCACTGGAGCATCTCTCTTTTAGGCATTTTCAACATAATGGTTTTTTTCTCCCTTTTCCGTAACACCACAGTTCTCCCTCTTGCACAATGACATAACTTCATCAGAAGGAGGAATGAATGCCAAAGGTGAAATATGAAATGAAATTAAATGAAATGAAATGAAATTAAATTAATAGAACAGAACTTCAGCTGGAAGGAACCTACAGTGGTCCAACTAGTCCCACTGCCTCACTAATTCAGAGATGACAAAAAGTTAAAGCATGTTGTTAAGAGCGTTGTCCAAATACCTCTTAAACACTGACAGGCTTGGGACATTGACCACCTCTCTAGGAAGCTTGTTCCAGTGTTTGGCCACCCTCTTAGTAAAGAAATAATTCCTAACGCCCAGCCTGAACCTCTCCTGGCACAGCTTTGAACCATTCCCATGCACCCTGTCAGTGCAGGGAAAAGAGCTCAGCACCTCCCTCTCCCTTTGCCTCCCCAGGAAGCTGCAGAAAGCAACAACGTCACCCCTCAGCCTGCTTTTCTCCAAACTAAACAAACCGAAAGTCCTTAGCCACTCCTCATAGGACACACCCTCCAGCCCTTACACAACCTCCTCTGGACATATTCAAGTACCATCACATCCTTGTGAAACTGTGGGGCCCAGAACTGCACACAGGAATCAAGGTGAGGTGACAACAAACTTGAATACAGTGGGATAATCACCTCTTGTCATGCTGTGTTTGATATATCACAGAGTGGGATTTGCCCTCCTGGCTGCCAGGGCATGCTGCTGACTCCTGTTGAGCTGCTGTTGACCATATTTCTTCAGGGCTACTCTCCAGCCACTCCTCTCCCAATTCATACTTGTGCCCAGGATTACTCCATCCTAGGTGCAGAATTTGACATTTGTTCTTGTTAAATTTACACCATTAGTGATTGACCAATGCTCCAATCTATCTAGATTCCCCTGTAAGACTTCTTGTCCCTTGAGAGAGTCAACAGCACCTCCCAGTTTATTGAACAGAATTGGCCCTAGAATCGAGTCCTGAGAAATACTCCTGGTGACAGGTCAGAGCTAGATGCAGCCACATTCATTCCAATCCTTTGGGACCCTGGTCTTCAGACAGTTCTTCATCCAGTGCCCCATAAATCTGTTCATCCCACAGCTGGACAACTTGTCCAGAAGGATCTGGTGCTTTCAGCTACATTCTACATCATAGTATTGTGGTTACAAATCCCCTGAGGGAAAAGCAACATCATCTCCTCATCACCACCAAACCACCCAAACACACAGTAACTGAAGTGAGAGAGAATAACATTGTTTTTCTTAGAGTATTATGTTTTGAAAGAACGAGTGATATCTTCCATCACTTATTCAGCTTTTGACAGCTTTTGAAAGACTTACATGACAATCCTGACTGACAGGAGGGGTTTGGCAACTGTGTAAATAAATGCCCTAAACCCCAGAAAATGTGTGGCACATCCCTGTTACCTGTGTTTGCTATCAAGTGCTTGGTCAGCAAGATGGTTTTTGTGGATGCCAATCTCAGACATCTAAGCCTCTTCATGTATGCTCGTGAAAGTTGCAAAGCTGAGATAAAGGCTGCAAATTCTGCAGAACAGTTTGATTCCTAAAAGTTAGAAACATCTCAGCAGTATAACATATCAGCACTTTCAGCACATGATCTAAATTGCCATCCATATTTATCAAGCAATTTCTAGAACTTGATTCTAACAATTGTCTAGCTTTTCTGTGGCATTTAGTATAATAAGGTTTTTAATATACTATCATTAAGTTTTGACATACCATCATGGTGTTAAAATAAGTCATTGTAAAAGAGAACCCATGGGTATTAAACCTTTGCCAGTACACATGCTTAAAATACCACACATCATAGTACAATGTGTTATATAGCTTGATAAATAGAAGATTTTTGACTGGAACGTGTTTATTATGTTTAAAACCCCCTGTAATTAGATAAAGATATTTTTTTCAGATAATTTGATTAATATCTTAATCTTTTCAGTTGAATGCATATCAAAAGTGTACCCTAGCATTCCTCCTGGGCCATTCTTTCTCTTTATTTATCTTGTTTTTAAAAGCCTTTTTTTTTGGCACTCTTTTAAATCTACGTTTAGAATATTTTGTGAAAACATTTTACATTGAAGGGCTAGGTCATTATAGTGTTTTGTTAGCACAACCAAGTGGCTTGGGACAATGGTAACAGCATAATTCGTATCAGCTTTCACCAGGAATTATGTATACATTCATTAATAACTCCATTAGTTTTGTTGGGATTAGTTGGGTGCTTAAAACTAAGCACATTTCTGGATTAAGGGCAATCTGTTCAGGAAGTTTTTGTTGGGCATACTACATCCATTTAATTCAACTAATGAAAGGAAAACTTGGAGAATAGATTCCAGTAAAACATGATACAGGGTGATAGAGAACAAAAAGTCAAACCTTGTGTTGAATTACACAGTCTGTTCTCCATAAATTTCCCAAAGCAGATTTTCTAGAAAAGCTAACGAGTCTGAATGAAGGGCCGCAAACTAGAAAATAGCTAAAATACAAGAAACAAAGAAGTCTCTAGTTTTACTGCTTATTTTTTCATAACGTCATGATGGACAGCCAGTAAAACTGAAAGACAGCAAATACATATGTGGTAAAAGAGTTTTGTTCGTGTGGTAGGGGAGAAACAGTTCAGAATGCTCTCCATGTCTCACTAAGAGCCAACAACGAATGACTTAGTAAAATAGCAATTTTAAAAAGATAGAATAAAAAGAGGAATGTAGATAGTGAGTAAATCCTACATCCTTCCAGACAGTGGAAACCCTGCATTTGTGCAGCATAAAGCAGATCCTGGGGAGGTTTTCCCACAACACTGCACAGATCCCCTTCATGGACAAATTCTTCCTCCCTCCCATGCCATGGTGCCATTTCTTTTGTGTAACAAGCAGAATCATATACCTTCTTCTGATGGGTTGAACTGTTACCTCCATCACAACACCCTCCTGTGCATGTAGACACTCCTGGTCTAGTTAAGGACATCCCTGCCCATGGCAAGGGAGGTTGGATTAGATGATCTCTAAGGTCCTTTCCAATCTTAAACATCTATGATTCTACGATTCTGTGGTGCACACCAGCAGCTTCCCATGCAGCAGGCATGCATGCTGTTGTACAGGCTGTTCAGGCTCTGTGTGCATGCCCAGTAGAGCAGATATATCGTGCTCAACATCACTAACTCTTTTAATACAAAGTCATCTGTGAGGCTGCCAACATAAACAGTTGAATCAGAAGTGCTGGTATGAAAGTAAGATAAACATTGAGATTCATTGCAGTACCAGAGAGACTTGATCTACTGAAATAATCTGGGGAGAATAAAAAAAAAAAAACACAACCAAAACAAAAACATGCTAGAATAAAGAGTTAAAGGCCTTTCCTTCATGGTTTCCCTAAGTTTTGTGAAGCCTGTAATTAGCACTGACTGTGATCTGTGTATCCTATAACTAAACTGGGAGCTGTGGTGCTGTCAGCCCACACTGGACTCTTGAAGAGATGAATAAGGATTGAAGAGTTTGTTGAAGTCTTCCAGAAGGTACTTTGCTGTAGCTTTTCAAAATGTCCTATCCGTAATCACAAGTAAACCCTGAAGCGACCTGGATCAAGAATTTTGACCTCAACCAAGGAGAGAGATGTGCACAAGACGTCATGTTTCAGAAATCTGATGGCTTTGTATTTTATACCTCAGACTAGATATTCTAGTACCTGAAATGAGTGTAAACTTTTCAAAAGTTGATTTTGCCTCTAACTCACGTGCAACAGGTTAATCTGCTCAAAGACTGATGCATTTTGTGGTAAAGGTGCAAGCTCAGCAAAACTGAGATAGCATTATTCAGAGTGAGGAGCAGGTAGTCAACAGGTAAAATACCTGGAACCGTAGAAGAGAGGATCCTTTTTCATTACCTGGTTATCACTTGGATCCAGTTATTAAGTCCACAGTTAAAATCACTTCCTAGCTTCCCTTTTTTGTCTTACTAGCTTTGACGGACTAGAAGTAAAGGTTCACCATTTTGCGGTAAGACTTAGCCAGATTTTAGGAAGATACCCTCACAGTGTCTTCAGCCATCAGAAGAGAAAAACGGTGTCCCTGACATGGTCACAAGGCTAGTAAGTGTCACAGGTGGTGAAAATGGAAGAGAACTGAGGAAACCTTTTGGTCTTATGTGCAACGTAAAAGATCTGATACAAGCTCTTTAGGAAAAAAAAACAAGTTTCTGCATTCAGAATGAAGAGGTAAGCTGCTGCTGTTGCATTTAGGGGTGATGACACTTCAAAACAGAGATCATCACAAGTGGCAAGACCCAAGGAAATTATATAAAACATGTCTCAGCCCCAAGGTATACCTTGGGGAAAACAATCCACAGTACAAAGCAGGCCTTCCAGTCTCTTTCATCTAACAGAAAGCAGGGCACAAAGAAGCAAAGGGTAAAGTTAATCTGTTAGCTTGTTTCATGGTCTCCACATATATTTATGTTCCCATGCTGTGAATGGAAAAGCATCCAAAGCAAAAGTGGCTTTTGCTGTCCAAAACTGCTCACTCACAGTTAATTCTCCTTGAGGACACAGTGGTTTTATTTGTTGATTTTAAAATACACATGGTTTAGAGAAAAGAAATACAGGAAACAAACAAACAAACAAAAAAACCCATGATGACATGTGGTTGCAATATTTTGAATCTGTCATAAACATCTCCAAGGTGACCTGTATATATCTAGGGGTGCTTATTATAAACTATATGAAGAAAGTAATGGGAATTTTGCTATAACCTCTTCCAAAATCTTACATGCCCTTTTTCCATGTTGAAAATGCATAGAAAATATATTTTTAAACTGGCTTTCCTACCTTAAAAAGGATTATATAATCTCTTTCCATATATACGAATCTCACAAATAATTTCTGAATATATTTGCCCAGTTCAACCAGATTTGACAGAGACAGAGATCTCAAAGTTAGGAATTTCATGCATATTTCATGAACAGAGACAGCTTCGTATACCCCAAGGAGAATATAAACACCCTTAGTGAAGTAAGGACTGCAGCATGAGCTCATCATTTGTTAGACAACAAAGAATCTAAGGGAGAGGGAGATGATATGAATGATTTAACTGCAGGAAAAGTTTCATTGAGCATAAGAAAAGCCAAACACACCATTAAAAATAATAGACTGTAAGCAACCAGATTCCATTAGTTTCACTGTGAAGAGGTGCACAGGTGAGACAGCAGAAATCTGTGACCTACAGCTGAAAGTGTCCCACCAGCGAAACACCAAAGCTCCCATACCACACCTGTGAACCAAACTCTGTCCTCAAGCAAGAGACCTCAAAACTGAGATACCAAGTCTTCACAAGCATTTCGAACTGAAAGCTGTGCTTTAGTAAGTGTGAGCAGGAATCTGTTTCCACTTTCACTCATCTTCCACATATCTTCTTGTTACCTATCCTGAAGCCCAGCTCTCTGAAATTTGCCCTATGTCTGCATCCCACATCTCTGCCATAGGGAATATGCAGAGAAGGTGCAGGAGCCAAAACCTGCAATTTCTCTTCAAAGGAAAGTCCATTATCATAGGTCACCTGTTCCACCCACTCTATCAACACTGCAGGTCCTGTCTCTGTCTCCAGGCAAAACACCTTACATCTCCTACAGACCTGTCAAGAAATATTTGCAGCACCTATGCGTCTGTGTGTTACGTAGTGTGGCAAAGATAAAAACTGCTGGAAATATGCTTGAAAATGTTATATTCGATGTGACATTTCTTTAAATACCTGTGTGATATCTGCACTGTCCAGGGAAGTGGTGGAGTCACCGTCCCTGGAGGTGTTTAAGGAGAGGCTGGATGTGGCACTTAGTGCCTTGGTCTAGCCGATGTGTTGGTGTTGAGTCATAGGCTGGACTTAATGATCTCAGAGGTCTTTTCCAGTCTCAACAATTCTTTGTCATTCTGTATGATTCTGTGTGATTAATAAACATTATATAAATGTAAGATATTCTGGAGCAAAATACATCACTAAGCCATTTTTATTTTGTCACCAAGACTCACATCCATGAGTCTGAAAATTCTAGTTACAACCACAAACATTACTCTGTTAAAACCTTTATCTTGGTATTACTGTGCTTATTCCATCCTAGTCTTTTCCCATTCTTATTTTACTGTTACACATTCTAAAGGAAAAAGATACCTAACATTATGTTACTTTATGAGTCACAATAAATATTAAATACAGACAGAACATCTTTTCTTTTTTGATGAATTGAAATAGGGAAGAAATTCATGTCTTGAACAATGATAAAACTATTTTTATGCATGTTGCCTTTCCTTTGGTTGAAATGCTGGAGAGAAAAGATGCCATCCAGAGGGACCTTGACAGGCTGGAGAGGTGGGCCCATGCCAATTTCATGAAGTTCAACAAGGCCAAGTGCAAGGTCCTGCACCTGGGTAGGGGAAATCCCAAACATATATACAGGCTGGGTGATGAGTGGATTTAGAGCAACCCTGCAGAAAAGAACTTGGGGGTGCTGGTTGATGAAGCTGGAATGAGCCAGAAATGTGTGCTGGCAGCCCAAAACCCAGCCACATCCTGGGCTGCTTCAAAAGAAGCATGACCAGCAGGTCAGGGGAGGTGATTTTGTGCTTTGTACTTTTGCTCTCATGAAAACCTACCTGGAGTACTGCGTTCAGCTTTGAGGCCTGTAACATAAAAAGGACATGGACCTGTTGGACCATGTTCACTGGGAACTCCTCTCCTACAAGGACAGGCTGAGAGTGTTGAGGTTGTTCAACCTGGAGAAGAGAAGGCTCTGTTGAGACCTTACAGTGGCCTTCCAATATTTAAAGGGGGCCTACGAGAAAGACGGAGAGGGACTTTTTGTAAGGGCATGTGGTGATAGGATGAGGGGAAATGGTTTTAAACTAGAACGGGGTAGCTTTAAATTAGACATTAGGAAGAAATTCTTTATTATGAGGGTGGTGAAACAGTGGAACAGGTTGCCCAGAGAAGCTGTGGACATGCCCTCCCTGGAAGTGTTCAAGGCCAGGTTGGATGAGGTTTTGAGAAAACTGGGTTAGTGGGAGGTGTCCCTGCCCATGGAAGGGGGATTTGAACTAGGTAATCTTTAAGGTCCCTTTCAACTCAAGCCATTCTATGCTTCTATGATTCTATGATTTAAAAACTATTTTGGTAAGTTTTCTTTATTTTTTGAATTATGCCAGAGATTTACTACTTTATTAAACAAACTGATTTTTCACAACTATAGAAAATTCCACTGTAGCTGATATCTTAAAACAAAATACTCTGATTAGAATTGGAAAAAAGACTTTAGTGCACAGCTCTTTCAGAAAAACACTAAGATTACAAAGAAAACTGAAAATATTCTCTCTAATATTTTTTAACGTATTATATTGTCTAAATTAAACATGACACTAAAATTAATCTGCTTATGATATCAGTGATATCAACCTAAAGAAATATTTTTAAACAGCACTAGATTGTTCTTCACACTTCTACAGCATGAGGAAAAGCAGAAAATATTCTCAAAAGATTCTTCATGAAACCAATATTATTCAAGATAGACTGAAAATATTTAAAAGTGTTTATTTAGTAGTTATCTTTCTCAGATTTCCTGCTGTCTTCTAACTTTTGGTAAATATGCGTGAAATTAAGTCTATTATATTGTCACTTAATTTAATCTTTCACCAGCTCAAATTTGTAGTGGGTGGCAAAGTGTCATATAAAGCCTGCCACATTATACCACTGAAGATACTGTTGTTATTAACCAAATTTCAGACATTTAGGATTAGTGCAGGTCCTAGCTCACACTTAGTGCAAGAGCTACTCATGTTGGCAAAACCGAGGCATCTATTACTCGACAGCAATTCGGGAGACCAAGTCTTTCTGTGTCCAGATGAGACAACCTTTTGTGAGCGGAATTTCCAAGACAAACTCATGATAAGTTTAAACTGTCTGATTGCAATTCCCTACTGTCTTTCTGGGTCTGATCCAGGGCCTATCTAATTCAGCTGGAGCTTTTCCACTGACCTCAGCAGGATCAGAATCAACTTCCCTATAGTCTACACAGCAATGAGATTCTGTTTAGATTTTCTGCATCTGAAAATGTTTTTTTCACATCATTTTAAAACAAATATATTAATGAGGGTTATAAAACACAGGAAATACTGAATCTGACATTCTGTTCTCTTAAACTCATTGGAGGTGGAGAGGCAGATAGTGCCACACGAACTTTAGCAGGTGAATGTTTATAAACTATTCAGTGCCTTAATTTCCATTGATTCCCCTGGGAAATATATACGTAAATTCAGTCCCGCAGATTTTGAAACATCTTTAAGTTCTTGTTCAGGGAAACCTTGATTTCACCTTTAATTCTCTTTGACTTCAGTGGGTGGCAGGGTCTTCAACAGCAAACAGGATCAGGCTTTCTGTGTCACCTGTGCATAGTCAGAGCTAAAAGCAGATAAATAACATTTACCAGTGACACAGTTCTCCTATCTCTCACGTGACAAACAAATATGTCCACGTTTAAAAGTACTATTACACCACTGGTCTGAATGCTTTATTTATATTTCAGTGCACTCAGAACAGCTTTTGAGAAATGCTCTTATGTGTTTGTAAGAATCAAAGCTGAGCTTAATGTTTAAATTCACTATATTGAAGCAATAACTTCTCTGTGCAGAAGGGAGAAATTAATCACAGTATCTGCTTCTAATCCTTTCGTAAACCCTTTGGTTGCTGTCGCATCTTATTCTCCTTCCAGAATATTTATTTACTATCTTAATTTTGCAGATGTTCTCAATGAGTGATGGGTTGCAATTTTGCTTAGATAAGTATTTTCATATACTGTGGGAAAGATTTCAGATACTGTGGCTGTTGAAACCAATGGGAATATATCACTCTATAGCTATCATAGATAATTGAACAGGCTTCTACTTCCTTTTGGAGAGTCCTCAAAGGAAACGAGTGCAGCTGTGTCTTTTCTGACTCCACAACAATGGGGTCTTTGCAAAGTACATGGTCACTATCTTCTTCCAGACATAGAAGAAATTTCATGTTGTGGCTGCACAGTCTCCACTATCATGCAGAATTTTCCTTGAAGCATACATCCAGCACAAGATTGTTCCCATGTCCAACCTCAGCTTTAAACCACACTATAATGGGAGAAAACGCATAACATAACCACAGTGAGATATCACAGCCTGAGAACATCCAAAAAATCATCCTCTAAACTGCCTCCTTCCCACCTCAGAGGTTTTCAAAGCCCCAAGATCTTTCCCCTTTCCCCTTTTTCTTCTAGCCTTTTAACTCCCTTCCCACCACTGAACCCATTCAGCTCAGCCACGAGGACCTGCAGCTCCCCTTCCTGAAAGATAGCAGCAACAACAGACACTCGTTTTAATTTCAGATATTTTCTCAGCCCACCCTCTACATAACATTACTGCCTGTGAAGGACAAATCTAATTTCAAGTAATTGTTTACTTTGGCATGAAAATCTGAAACTATGTCTGGACACCTTATACCTGTTGCATCTTCTGCAGAGAAACTCATCTTTGTGTTCTGTTCTGACATCAGATGATGGGAAATGCAACATATGTGTAGCATCTCAGTGTGTCACCATCCTCTTAAATTGTATGTTGTGTCTGGGAGGGTTCTGAATGAAGATATAAAGACAAAACCAGTTTAAGCACCTCAGAACTCGATAAAAAATGGAATTTCACTGCAAAGAGAATGGGCCAAGTTCTTGCTTCTCTAATTAAGGAAAGGGTATCCTGTGAGGACCAGAAGTGGTGTAGTTGGTAATAAAGCATATTTGTGTATTTCCATGTACTCCTATTCCTTCAGCAGTTGCTGCACCCAGCAAAACTTCCCAGGCCCTGTAAAGTGGACAGAATAGATATTTTGTTTTCCCCAAGGATTCACTGTTAGCAGCCAGCTGCCTACCTTACCCATGCCTACTGCTGTCTGCAAGAAATAGGATTTCATGCTGTGCTTTTGTAATGCTTTGGTCTCAGTTAGAAAGATGGTACGACAAAAAGAAATAGTCTGAGGTTTTTTTATTTTAACAGAAAAATAATTTTCTGAAGAAGCACGTACGCTTCTCTGGAAATTACTTAGCTTTTACCAAGATATTGTTCCTTTATTATTTTTTAAATGTCAACAATATTCACTTTCATAAGTTAAGTGCTTATTTCTGTGACTTCTACCTCCCCTTAGTGGATGGATCTTTCATTGCTTTGAGAAGCAACACAAACAGAAGGGCTTCAGTTTTCCCGTGTGAATATTGCATAATTGCAAAGAGGTTTCTTTTCCTGTTTGACCTTTCTGGAAAGGAACTTATATTATCAGCCATCTTGCATGAACAATGATATGAGCAAGTTCTGAGGAAGTTCTGGTTAAACTCATCCTGCCTCAATGGGATAAGAAAATAACGGTGACACTCCTCAGCCAACATACACAAATACAGAAGGCAGTGCACTCCTTTCTGTTGGACAGTGTGAAAACAAAGACTGAGATATGTGCAGGCAGATGCAAAGAACTTAAAAAAATAAGACTAATTTTAAAAATCTGTAAAGAAGAGACAAAACCCGTAGAAATTTCATAGTCCTGTATTACAGGTAGGGAGAGATTTTGAACCATTGGGCTTAAGAATTGTTTTTTTTCTTAGACTCCTTTGTTAAAATCTCTCCTTTTAGAGAATTATAATCTAGAAACTCAAAACGCAAAATTAAACCCAGACCCTTTACTTTTTTTTGTCTACCTCTAGAAAAAGTAACCTCCGGTATATTCTGGTATCTTGATGAAATAAGCCGGCTTAGATCCTAACAGTTTGCTGAAATACCCTGGATGCTCACATTGCTTTTGAGACACTGAGTCACACATCACGCTGGGTCCCAGAGGAAGGAACAACCAGACGACCTAAACTCATGACCACATGAACCTGTAACACCTCAGGGAGGTATTGCTCTCCTTTATCCCAGAATCTGACCATGACAGGTTTAGAGTTCACAAAACAGATACACAAATTCCCAGATATCTGACTTTTATTGAATCACAGAATCATAGAATGTGTGGGGTTGGAAGGGATCTTTAAAGATCATCTAGTCCAATCCCCACACAGTGAGAGCCTCATCCAACCTGACCTTGAAAATCTCTAGGGATGGGTCCTCTGGGCAACTTCTTCCTAATGTCTAATCTAAATCTACTCTGCTCTAGTTTAAAACCATTGTCCCTTGTCCTATTGCTACACACCCTTGTAAGCAGTTCCTTCCCATCTTTCCTGTAGGTCCCCTTCTGGTACTCAAAAGCTGCTATAAGGTCCTCCCAGAGCCTTCTATTTTCCAGGTGGAACAACCCCAACTCTCTCAGTCTGTCCTTGTAGGAGAGGTGCTCCAGCCTCTTAACCATTTTTGTGGCCCTCCTCTGGACCCTCTCCAACAGGTTCATGTCCTTCTTGTGTTGGGGACGCCACAGCTGGGCACAGTACTCCACGTAAGGTCTCACCAGAGCAGAGTAGACAGAATTACCCCTCTCAATCTGCTGCAATGTTTCTTTAGATGCAGCCCAGGACACAATTGGCCTTCTGGGCTGCAAGCACATGTTGTTGGCTCATATCCAGCTTTTCACCCACCAGTACACCCAAGTCCTTCTCAGCATTTGAATCTCAATTTTTACTGAGCTAGAAGCCCTCATGCTTGATGCATAAGCAATATCCCTGTGTTCTTGTCTGTCTTTGCTTCCTCCCACGTCTTATATCAGTGAGTGGTGCAGGACATACGGCTGTGATTCATGTCTTGCCATTATTGACAGACACTATAGCCCAGAGCCATCCAGAGCTCTAAAACATCATAGACTTAAACATAGTTCTCTTTTCCTCTCATTGTATACACATGTTAAAAACACTGGAAAAGATAAATAAGTGGATTTTCAAACAAAAGAGAACACTGTCTCTTTTACGTCACAAGTAACACTTTTGCTCACCCACAGATGGGTACCAGCAGCATCCAGGAGCTGCTTTGCATCCATAGCAGTTCACTACCACTGGCAGTTTTAACTAGAGAACCCCTTCACAGATTTTGGTGGCCATTTTTGGAGACTGTAATGATTTAGCCCTGAGGAAAATCAACTCTTCTCTTTGCCTTAGGAAATACTTATATTTCCCATGCCTGTTTTTCCCAGTTCTATTAGTCAAGTATATTTGGTTGCAGGTTGAGAAGGGGAACTGATAAATATAGCACAAAAAAAGAGGGACCTCACAGGGTTTTCAGCAATATGAGGAAGGTGATGCCCACTACATCACTCTGATCTCTTCTAACACTCAGTCACCTCAACAGCTCACAGCAAACCCATCTCCTCACCTCACTCTCATCACTTTCCGCTCTGTTAATCTCTGCATTAGTATGTGAGGAAGAGGGAGGGTCATAAGTTTTATTTTGTCAAACCAACTCCACTGCTCATTAGGGTGCCTCTTGCTCAGATTAATAAGCCTTAGCTCAGTAAAATGAAGCTTATTGTAAACAGCAGGAGCAACATTCATAGCAGAAGGACACATTGAGATGGAACTGGATAAAATACAGACAATTAAATCAGTACACATGTAACCTCTACACCCACTTGCAAAAGCATGGGCAAGAGATCTTTCAGCATGAAGCTTTAGATGGCATCTGGTTTCATATAAGCATTAAGACTCTAAGATGGAGAAATCAGAGAGGAGACTTAAATAACATGTAGCTACAGAATATCACCAAAACAATAAAGTCTTGGATACTTGGATCCAAGTGGCAGAAGTTTTATTCTTAGAAAGAGTAAAATTTACTTTATTTGATTATTTTGTCTATGTGTATAGAAACGGTCTATCCCATCATCTTGTAATATGAGATCTTGTACTGAAAGTCAATGAAGTTGTTCCTCATTAAGTCTTACTTTAGAGTTTTTCATGTTTAAAGAATCATGCATGTTTCTTTGAGCCTCTGGGCTTCATTATTTTTAAAAAAAAAAAAAGAATATGTAGATGATAAATGATCCTAAATGTATATCACATATTGGAAGTCAAACGGGAAATGAAACAGGTGAAAAGAGAAAGATAAAAATTAACAGGATCAAAGTTTGCAAGTATCCCCTAGAAGTCTTCTGAAATGGGTCAACTCCATTTCATTCATTATTTTTAAGTCAAGACTTTCTACAGCACCGAAAAAATTAAAAGGTAGAATAAGCTGACAAACCTGTCAAGAAAGAAATGGATTTTTCTAAAAGAAATAATTTAATGTAATTACTGAACTCAAAGGTCTAGTGAGAGTTCCTGAAAGGAAATTTTCTTTCACTGTTTCAATCACAGACAAGTTACCTGCAGAAATAACAAATCTGTGGAGTGAATATCAAGATGAGATGGAGAGAGAGACACTGTTTTGGTCCTCAATTTGAGAATGTTGCTTTGTTCAAGTAAAAAAGGAAAAGAAGCTGTAGTTGGGTTTCTTTTTAACAGAATGGAAAAACATTCCTCCAGTTTTCATCCACTTTTAGTTCATATTTTTTCCTTCTGAAATTCATCCTTTTTTCATGGAGTCAGCACAAGGGCCAGGTACATTCAGGGCTAAGGTGGCGTATATAGTTGGGGTGGAGTTCAGTGCAGTATTTATTACAGACTTTCAAGCGTTTCAGCCTTGTGCTATATCACAATTTCAAGGTGTGATCATATCACAGCTAACTTCTATGTATAGAACTCCTCAACCTCACATAGGAATAATATCCCTCTAAGCCTGAGATGGCTGCTTCTATATGAATAGGCTACGATTCTAGTTTGAACTCTTCACTTAGCTAAATGTGCTGTGTTCATAAGCCAAGAAAAGGATAGGATTTTGTTTTCTTATTATTGCTATTGTTAAAGTAATGCAAGGAGCCAAAAATCTTCCCCTTGCTTCTACAAGCATGTTGCCAAACAATGATAAAAGGAGCTCAACATGATGCCGTGGAAGCATAATATATGAATCTGGAAGTCAGAAGGCCAGTTGATTAAGTCTAGGATTTATTGGATAGGATTTAACACCACATTTTTTATTTCTCTTAATGTTTATGACAAACTGGAAGACATGTAGATATTTGGCCTCTTATGGCAGAGGATTCAAATTTTGATAACCAAAATTGCCCAAGTGGATAGCAGAAATCAAGTTAGCTAACTAACCAGAAGCACATGGTTCATCCACATGCCTGTGACTCAGATGTCCCACTACCCCACGTGAGCAATAATTTGTCAAGTTGCTGAGTTTGGAGCACAGGGAAGCCTGGCAATAACCCACCTATAATGGCCAGCATATTTAGTCTCTTGAAGGACTGTATCACTTAAAAAGTGTTGTCACGCACAGAGCAGAAGTTTCTAATATGGCCAAGTTTTGTTTCAACAGCTTTGAGCCCAGTCATGAGCTACTGAGAGCCCTTTCCCATTTGGACTGGTGGGCCAGATACCAAGCCATCTTTCTTCACTCGCAATCCCTTCTAGATCAAACTACCAAATTTAGATCCAGCACTGCAGCTGAAAGCAGCAGGAGTTTTATAGGAACAAAGACAGACAAAGAACTTGAAGTACATTTCTGTAACTGGAATGGAAACAGTATTTTTTCCCGGTGCAGTGTGTGTGGACTCAGCACCAGGTTCCATGCTTTGGGTCTCATTGTTTATATAATAAAAAAAAAAGGTCTTCTAAAAAGTCATTGACTCCATGGGAGCTTTCCTCTGGCTTTGAGTCAGAGAGCTTGAGATCAGGACTTTTGCCCTGTTCTGCTCTGTTTCTCACCTAGCTTAATTTGATAATTACTTTGTTTAAGCATGACTCACCTGAGTCACCAGGTCCACTATGTTCTCAGGCTACTTCTGGCTTTCTTTTTTTCTTTTCCTGAGTCATTTCACAGAAATCTATGGTTGCTGAGGTAGCATGAAATCTGCTCGTCTGGCCACTCATCCAAATGGATTCTACACCATTGAAGAGCCCAGCAATTAACTGAATGTCATAATAACAGGCTTTGTTTCTGATTTTCCTGGAGTATCTTGGACCACTTGTCATCTAGCGGACAGATATCTTTCTTTAAAGAAATTACTATTTGGTAAGAACCAAAATACATGAGGGCAAAATAATGAACCCATTAACTGCATATGTACATAACTAACTTGTCTGACCTTTTATTTGGAGATCTCAGCAGACCGGTCAGGTGGTCATTTCAGCCTGCTCTGGAATCAAGTGTGGCTCCCTGCATCTCAAGGCATCATGTATTTTGTCTATTTAGCCCTTTTGAATCAGGGCAAAACACATTGTGTTTATTACACATTGGAGGGAAACTTCAAAAAACTCATTTCAGGAGCAGAAATTTGCACCTTTGAATCTGGGCAGCGGACACTCCTAAATTGACCCTTTGGGTCAGGAATGCAATAATTTCTTTATTAAAACAGAGCATGAATTTTATTTTATGAACATATATTTCATTAATGACCTCATATTAGTTTTCTATCAGTCCCACTCCATTCATGAGATAAGCTAGGGACAGAAGAAAGACAATTAAGTGTTCAGTGCAAACAAAAATTAGATTAGAAACAGACCAGATAAATTCCGAAAGTCTAGGATTGAATGTGTCCTAGAAATACAGCTTTGCTCTGTGTGGAAGGAACTTCTTCTGGTTCCATATTTATTCGTTATATTTAAGCACTTTTAGGATATTTTAGGATATTTACCTTAATTAGTATTTAATATCACTCTGTATATGAAAAAATTCAAAGCTGGCATTAAAAACATCACTAATTGCTGAACATTATGCATAACTGTTATATTTTTCACACTTGCAAAGTCAAAATGAGTTGAAGAGTCATTTTATTCTGAAATGCTTCTACCTTCCAAAAAGATAGAGGTAAGTGCTTCTTCTAAAAAGATAGAGGTAAGTGCTCCTCATTTACTCTTAAAATGCTCCCAGATCATACATCATTAAAAGTCCAAAGTTGAGTAAAAATGAATTCATCTGAAAAAAACAACCCAATTCCCATCAATCAAAATGTAAAAGCAATTTCCATGATGTGTATTCCATAACTTCTCTGGGAAATCAAATGTTTATGTGCCAGAAATTTAAAACAATATCATTAATCTCTTCATGTTATTTCAATATCCTTATGTGCAAGATCTACAGTCTTGGGAGCCTATAATGAACTGGAAAACAAAATATACAAAGGCAGGTTAATTGGAGGTCTGAAATAAAATTGGAACTTCTATTTCTAGAGTGGCCAAAAGAATGCATTGAAAATTTATTTTCACAATTCACTTCTTAGAAAACAAATTAATGTAATAATCATAGACAATAAATCACTAAAACAATCAGTATAACAATTTTAATAAAATTTCTTCAGCTTCTCCTAACATGGAATGGAAAGAAAAAGACCTCTTTTGCTTTACAAGCTGTTGGATGTCAGGTCATTTCAGAGCTGTCTGCATTTATGGAAAAATTTGTGACATGTTTTTTTAATGTAGGATTTCTTATTTACAGGGCAGCCTATATGAAGCTTTGCTGGTGAGATTTCTAACCATGCTTTCCTAATCATCTTTTCCTCTTTGCCCCAAAATACCTCTTCTTTCCTGCTTCAAATTCCTTCCAAAAACCATACTCATGTTTCTTCTTTACGGCCTTTTCTTCCCACTTTCTAAGACTACTAACATACACTCAGAAGGGATATGTTTTGACAAGATGCCTATTTAGTTACCTTAAAATATATTCTGACAAATACCTTATGGCAGCATAATCTGGCACTGCTGCAGAAGGAAAGAAAATGAATCTGTCACTTACTCCTGCCTCAATGTCAGCCTTTCCTTGTCCTAGCAAGTCCATGAGATAGATCAGGGAGCTCTCTCAGTTGAAAAATAACTCCTGAAAAGTTACTAGTTTTCATTGTTCTAAACTCTAATTGCTTTGTGGAAACGCAAATGCTCACATCATCCCCAAGTTAGAGTCGTGCAGAGACAGAGAATATTCTAGTGGTGGCAGGAGGAAGATGAAAGTTGTCTTTTGGTGGACTTGTCTTTTCACAGGAGCTTATAGTAATCACCTGTCTGCAACAGCAATCCAAAATGAACAGGTGTCTATATTTCGGAGGTGTTTTGAGTTTTTGAAGATAGCTACTTTGGTAATAATTTTATCTATGTGAATATGCACAGAATATATTTGACAGCAGTTGCCAGTCACTTTCATGATTCCAAAAGTGCAAGGAGTAGAAATGAAAAAAAAAACCCCTACAAAATCAAAACCAAATACATGTACACATACATACACATACACATACATATACACATATACAGGTGTTTTTTATGACCAACTTGTTTCTCTTCCAGACATGCCTATGTAGATATGTTCTGTGGCTTCTTTATTAACTATCAGGCCTGCAAGATACATCTCTCTCAGTAGATCCAAAATGAAATTTATTGTTTTTATGCAAGGTGGCAAGAAGGAATAAACTCCTTATTTTGTGCAGATAGCAAGTTCATTAGTCACTCTAATAAAGGCACTCTTCCAGTACCATTTCTACAACCATGCTTTCATTTTCAGATGCAAGGTTTCTGTTTCGTAGGTAGCCTTAGTTTTAAATCTGTGGACTAAGTATGTTCTAACCACTGTCTTGTGTTTCAAGTTGGTTCAAGATCCTTCCCAAGATATCCTGGTCTTATTTTCATCCTAGAAACATCAGTTTTGCATTTACCTTAAGACACCCCGTACAGCTTTATATTGGGAGTGTTTTTCCAATGGGTCCATTGTTTTTCTCACAGTTTCTGTTGCTTTGAAGATCATTCAATTCCAAACTATAGGTATTCTGTAAAAACAGCCTGTTCCAGTGCTCTGTCACCCTCACAGAGAAAAGGCTTTTCCTAATGTTTATGTGGAACCTGCTATGCCCTCGCTTGCAGCCGTTGCCCCTTGTCCTGTCATTGGACATCACTGAGAAGAGCCTGGCTCCATCCTCCTGACACTCACCCTTTACATATTTATAAACGTTAATGAGGTCACCCCTCAGCCTCCTCTTCTCCAAGCTAAAGAGACCCAGCTCCTTCAGCCTTTCCTCAGAACGGAGATGTTCCACTCCCTTCATCACCTTTGTGGCTCTCCGCTTGACCTTTTCAGGCAGTTCCCTGTCTCTCTTGAACTGCAAGGCCCAGAACTGGACACAATGTTCCAGACGTGGCCTCACCAGGGCAGAGTAGAGGGATAGGAGAACCTCTCTCGACCTACTTGCTACTCCCCTTCTAATACACCCCAGGATGCCATTGGCCTTCTTGGCTACGAGGGTACATTAAATTGATTTAAAATATGAAATCTTCCCAAAGCCTTTCCCCTTACAAAGGATATTTATATGCTATGAGTTAAACTCAGGACAGCAGCACGAACCATTACGACCATAAATCCAGGTTTGCAAATATCTTACCCCATACCTTGAAACCTATCAGAATTTTTTGATTTATTTTAGCGTTGCAAGGACCCCTTCCTCCAACAGAAATACGCTGATACCTGCTGTTTCTTCTACTCTGTTGTTTCCTCATAAGTACAACTACAAAACTACATTTAGTTCAGCTTTCACAGTGTTCATTTCCCACTTGCACAGATGTCAAGATGTATGGAATTAAACTTGCCAGTGATTTAGAAGTATGAAATTCAAGTTTGTCTTTAGTTATAACCCTGGTGTAACTGAGTACTAGGACTGTTAATTTCTTGTGTTGTCCAGAAATTCCCCAGCTATTCATCTGCAGAGAATAGTAAATAGCCTGGTCTGACAAAATACCTCAACCTAAAATTAGGTGAGTGACTGAAGTCAGCACTACCTTCCCAAATGTTTAGCTAGGTGATACAGGAGGGAACTTTGGGGACATTTAGAGATTACTCAAGTAGGACCTGCTGTGTTAGTCCAACTCTGAGGCATTAACGTGATGAAAAACATCCTGGTCACAGTGTCACAGAGGCTTCCAGGCAATTCCTGATCCCTAATTGATCGAATAGTTCATAGATAAGTTATTTATAAACAGTCAATAGAAACTGTTCCTGCACATGACAGCCTTTTGTACGCAGTTAGGATATTTAGGAGATATTTTCATGTAGTTGAGATAATCGATAGGAATGAATTATGCATGACCTGCAGTGTTATATTCAACCACAGCCTGCTGGATTATGAGAACTGTCCAGAATAGTGATTTGTTAAAACTCACCCGATCAAACTGAAAACATCATTGTAAAGACTCTTGCAGCTGAGACATTCTTTTTATACCAAAAAAAATGACTATTCCCCGTGCAAGCATTATATTTTGGTAGGAGTTTTCCTGTAACAGGATCAGAGTCCTACTACTCTTCAGGTGTCTGCAAGTGTCCGAGATGTCTGGTTTTGCCACCTCTGATTTCCTTTGTCAGAAGAATTTCTTATCCTACTGATGTTCTGCTTGATAAGGTAAACTGCCTCTTTCAAGATTAAAAAAATAATTTTCTGAGTGTTCAGCTTCAGCATAGCAGCCCATTGGTATTCTTAATCACACAAGAACATTGCTTTAAATGGCCAGAGGCCAAGCCTTGTGGTGGAAATTGATTTGCCTAATCCTCTGAGTACAGTTCCACTTGCCAATAGCCACTACCAGTTTCCGTTAAAAATTGATAAACCTGTGATATAATTTTTTGTATCGATGGATAAGAATATTTTAAAGTGACTTCATTTGGTTTTCTAGCATATACAAGTAATCCATTGCTACTTTCTCTTTGCATAAGCAAAATTACACAGGTCAAAAATCAGACTTTGGTCTCTGACATGCCTTCCTGATGCATTAATGACCCTTGTGCGAAATGTACAATCATAGCATAAATACCACTCAACAAACAGACTTTTCCCAGAAATGCAGGATTTCAGTAAGATGATAAAATAAATCCTCAGTAAAACAGAGCAACATTCAGGAAGCAGAATATGGGTGAAAATAAGAACAGTTCACATATCCTGTTGCATAATTTCAGAGCACAAAGACGAGTTTATGTTACAAGATACTGTAACACTTCCCTCTGTACTGTCCTTGTAGAATACTAAAATTGCAAAATCTGGAAAACTACAAACACCCTGTTCTGTTCTCTGGCCTGCCTACACAAATCTCTTCTCCATAGCTTGCATGATTTTACTTTCATGATCAATATATCGCTCTTATAACCATAAAGATTTATAGTACCATAGAACATTTTCCTAGGAAAATAATTTTTAAGTGTACTGAGAATTACGTGAGCTGGACTAGCCAAGGAGTAATGTACCTGAATTTTCTTTAGGTTTTGGAAAGTTGGCAGCATCCAACACCCCATTTCAGTTTCAGTTACAGAATATGTCTCTATGGTATACTTTAGTCTAAAAATAAAATTATTTGTTGAAGTAAAAGTTCTCTAAAAAGTGCTGTAAAATAAGTTGAAAGGTCTCAGAATTAATCCAATGTAAGAAACCTGCATCTCTTCTTTCCGTTATTCTTACTCATACTATGGATTAAAGAATACTCCACACACGTGAGAGACCAGAGGGGGAAAAAAACAAAACAACACAACCAAAAAAATAAAACAATGCAAAGAACACTTTATAAGAAGTAAAGCTAATGGAAAATCACGTTAAGAGATGGATATTCTTCCTTTGTTTGTTGTTTGGAAGAAATGAGAAACTACAACCCTCCAGAACTGTGGCACAGGAAAGTAATGTCTGTTGTAATCTTTGGAGAGCTTTGGCTTTAATAAAGCATTTCCATTACTTGATTAATTTGCCAGAAGATAGGTTTAATCCAATCCTGATGTAATTCAACCGAAGTCCATGGAATAATTCATTTGTACCTTTCTCTCCTTTGCTCCTTTCTCACATTGCCCACATTTCCTTCTCTCCCTCCGCTCTACTCACCCAGCCTCAGTTGTGTCTCTAGATACAGCTCTACGCAACAGTCATAGTGCTTCAAGAGTTACGCTTTGCCACCCACTCCCAAATCTGATCCTTTTCCCCCTTTTGGATCCAGTCCTACCTCTTCATGTGTTTTATTTCTAGATCAGAATTTCATAATAGCCCATTATTAAATACGATGTCAGGTCCAAGAAAGATTAAGTTTATGAAAGGCAAGGCATTTCAGAGGATCAGATAAACATATACAGCTTTAGTTAGTAGGCAAGAAAGGGATTCTGTTGCCAGCTGTGGTCATTTTCATGGTTACATTTAGCAGTGTTATCATTAAGGCTGGGGTTGTAGAAAATGAGGCTGATGCTCAAAGCAAGCTTATGTCTGAACAGTTTGTGTTTATGTCAGCTCTAGTAGCTGTCAAAACACAACATGAACCTGTAATGAATTACACGGTAGAATGAATGGGATCTAAAGACTCTTGTAACTAAATGGACATGAGGTCCCGCTATCTCAGACTAAAGTGCAATAGTTTTCCAGTGGCATAAGTTTAAGTAAACTATAGATTTTTATCTACTGAAAATCAATTGTCATGCCTAATCTTCTTCCTGCTACAGTAGACATGTCAAATTCCTTTGGTACTTCCTCATACTATAATGACTTTCACCCTCTGACTGACGGATCTTACTATCCATCACTACCCATTCCTACCATCCAGTTGAATGTTTGCATACTCTGTCAAATTTATTTCCCTCAACTAACTATGCTACCCACTTGCATCCTACTGTGAATCAGGGGGCAAAGCAAGTTGATCAGGACCAAAATCTTGTTGGGTGCATTATATTAAGAATAAAGGGTCAGGTATGGCCAAATGGATTTCAAGAGCTGAAGTTTATAGACAGGAGTAGCTCTTACAGAATGAACTGAAAAATGAAGAGAAGCTTGCATATAAAAGAAAACGCTTAAGGATACTATAGAATCATGAAAATTCTCACCTTTGGGATTTCTTAGCCACAAACAGATAATAATGGAGATAAGGTAGAGGCATCCTGGAGAACAACTTCAAGTGTCAGGTCAATGACCTCTAAAATAGTTCAAGCTTCCTAGCTTGCAAGGAAATCATATTAACAGTACAAGCCTGAAAAGGAAACATCATGTAACTGGAAGCACCTGGAAGCAACTGGAAGCAGAGAAGGAAAGAAGTAGGATCAGATATATAGAATCCTACAATCATAGAATCATAAAGGTTGGAAAGGACCTTAAGATCATCAAGTCCAACCTACAGCCCTACACCACCCTAACACTAAACCATCTCCTGAAGTGCCACATCCAGCAGTTTCTTAAACACATCCAGGGATGGTGACTCCACCACCTCCTTTGGCAACCCATTCCAATGCTTCACCACCCTTTTGGTGAAGAAGTTTTTCCTAATATCCAACCTAAACTTCCCCTGGCATTACTCGAACCCATTCCCTCTTGTCCTGTTGCTATTCACTAGGGAGAAGAGGCCAACACCCGTCTCACTACAGCTGCCTGTCAGGTAGTTGTAGAGAGCAATAAGGTCTCCCCTCAGCCTCCTCTTCTCCAGGTTGAACAGCCCCAACTCCCTCAGCCTCTCTTCATAAGACTTACCCTCTAGTCCCCTTATCATTCTGGTTGCCCTTCTCTGTCCCTTCTCCAGCACCTTGATATCCTTCCTGTACTGTGGATCCCAGAACTGCACACAGGACTCGAGGTGCGGCCTCACCAAAGCTGAGTACAGGGGCATAATCACTTCTCCGCTCCTACTGGCCACATCATTCCTAATACAAGCCACGATGCTGTTGGCCTTCTTGGCCACCTGGGCACACTGCTGGTTCATGCTCAGCCGGCTGTCCATCAACACCCCCAGGTCCCTCTCTGCCTGGCAACTCTCCAGCCACTCCTTTCCAAGTCTGTAGCGCTACTGGGGGTTGTTGTGGCCAAGATGCAGGACCCAGCATCTGGCCTTACTGAATATGATACATTTCAGCAGTTTCTGCCTAAGAGTTTTCATGACTGTCATGGATGAATGGATAGAAGTAGACAATTTCATAAATGGTGGCTCAAGACATAGAGTGGAAACTAACTTGTGCTAGAAAGTGGAGAAGTAACTTAAGATGTTTGATAAGAAATAATTTGGACAGTGCAGTCTTTCATGGGAAATCTACCCTTGTGTAAAGTTTTCCAGCATCTGGATCCTGAAACAAATCTAAGAAATTTGTGCCTGAAATTTGTATCCTGCATGTGTTTAGACATCTAGATCAGAACTAGAGATAAGCATCTTTCTAAAACTGGAACTAAAAGCTCAAATTTTCTTAATCTCTTTAACAAGAACGTAATCAGGGTGTTCATCTCAGAGAAGAGAAACAAGGGGATCATCTGAGTTACACCTTTTTGTCTAAAGATTATGCAATATAGAGCTGGATTCTGGTACAAGAGCTATATTTATGACCATATTTCATTGCCACTAAACTGTATTTGCACCCTTTTCCTGCTTCCCTACCTCCAGAAACTTTTCTTTCCTTGGTATATGGTGATCCATATTATTTCTAGAGGAAGAAAAGAGAAAACACTCATGCAATTTCTCATCAGCTCGTCATTGGGCTGTTTGCATGCTCGTGGAGTATGGGGTTCAAATTCCATTAGCTTTTCATGTTACAGTGTCTTGGGCATCTTATCAATGTAGCTGAATTGTTTTTACAGAGCTAGATGTACAATTTTATGTGAAATGTTCTTGGATACCTTAGCAGTGTGTGGAATGAATTTATTTCTCTGTAATGAGAACTAACATCTGTAATACGTTTGAAGTAATTTTAGACCTTCACTGCTAGATTCCATAGCAGGCATGTTACTGAGTCACTAAACCAAAAGATAAATAGCCTAAAATAAGCATAATAGCATACAACAAAAAAAAAAAAGATTTTTTTTTCTTATTAGAGCTTTATAGGATGGAAATTAATTTGTCACAGAAATTATAAAAGTAAATGAAATTAATGAAAATTAATAATGTCTTCTCCCGATGTCAATAGCTTTGTGAAAGGTCATTCTAAAGTAAAAAGCATATTTACAACAATCAAATAATCTAATTAGTCAAAAGACTTAGAAAACATTTTGTCCTTTAAAGACTGACTTCCTGAAGACTGCAAATTGATACCTTTGGAAGTGGATGTTGATAAATTAGGAAATCAAACACTATTTAATTAGATCACCACACAGACTGTGGGTAGGCACAGATTCACCTAATACTCCCTGCTTAAATTCAGATACTTCACAAATATTGCCAGACTAAAAAAAAAATCAAACAAAACCAACAAAACCCTCCCCAATTAAATCAGTACCTTTTTAGACCAAATCTATTTCCCAACTATTCAAGTGCATGTCTAAAGATAGAACACACCTATAATCTCTAACAAGCCCTCTACAGTAATTTTAGATGATCAGAGACTTCTGTAATTTGTCACATTGCCAAGTAAGATCTGTTACTGTAACATGGATACTATCTCCAAGTAAGTGAATTTAAAGCATATGTGTAATCTTTCTGTGGTGTGTAGAAATTCATCCTCATATAGATAGTGTATCTTGAGGTAAGAAGGGCAACTAGAGAAAGTGTTAGCAAGATGGGTGCCTGGTGCCACAAAATATCGTTGTTGTATAGTAACTTAAACATTATCAGAAAGAAAAGGCAAGAAATGGGATATAAGCAACAAAGCACAGAAAAGAAGAAATATCCTATATATTAAAATAGCTGGGAAGAAAATAAATTAGTCAATTTGCAACTCAGCAGTAACATCAAGTGATACTGCAACTGTTCAGGCATTCTAGACCTTCACCCTTCAGTTTTCACTAAGTCAATCATTAGGAATCTGACAGGCAGCAAAGGCATTTAACAGCACTGACAAAGATATAACCATGGAGAAGAAATGTTAAGGCAAATTTGAGAAAGTTAGGTGTTGGTTGGGCCAAATTAAATTCATCAAAGCACACATATGAAAATGGCCCATGTAAACCCAAAATTGGTAGCATTTAGCTTTGAGCCAACAGAGAATGACAATACTTTTCTTTTAAAAGTAGGAAATGAAGGAACAAAGGAATAATAGGTCAGCTGGTTTAATACCAACTTTCAGAAAAACAGCAGAAATACTTTGTAAATACAAAGAAGAAAACAAGGAACTATATAGCCACCAAGATCAATTGTCAATCAATTTTATTAGACCAAATTTATTCTCACAAAGATGAAATTAATTTTGTGGACACATAACATGCAACAGGTGACAAATATCCTACCTAAGATTCCTATATGCATGTAAGGGAAGCAAACAAGTCTGCTCTGAATCTGATAATACTAACATTTTCATTAATGATGATGGATTAAAGAGTATACACAGTACATTCACAGATTATCTTCATGCACACTGGAAGATAGGATTCAAAATGACCTTGACAAGTGAAATAGGTGTTGTGAAAAAAATAATATTTAACTTAAGGAAATCAAAAGCAAAGTCCTACAATCAGTTGTGCAATTATAGACCAACATGTCTCAGAATTCTGAAGGGGCTAACGCTGTGTCTAAAATATGTGCAGTTATCCTTCCATATTAGCCTAAAGTGGTGGACATTTTCTTGCTTGGAGCACAAAAATTTTTAGAAGAACCTAAACAAATCATCAGCAATATAGAAAATATGGCCTTTGAGAAAATATTTGAAGAAGTAGTGGTGATAAATCTAGGAAAAAAAAATCAGAAAGGAGACAGAAATTAGTCTTTAAATAAACAAAAGATGTCTACAAATACAAAAGGTCAGAAATAATTAATACTGCAGCAAAGAATTATACTGCAGCAAAGAATTTTGAATAAATATTACTGGAAATGATCTAGCAATCAGAGCAGTTAAACACTAGAGCAGATTATCTAAGCAACACTGTAGCATTTCCAGACATCTATCAGAAATAACAAAAGGGCCAATCCAGCTCCCTGGAGAGTGACAGCACAGTGGGAAATAGATGAGAGAACCATGCAAAGTCTCTTCCAACCCCTGCTTTCTGCAAGTATCTGAATCTATTGCTTAAATCCCCAAAGTCTGGTCTTCAGAAAATGAAGTATAGAAGAATCTCAGTTAGGGGGTTTTCCTTGAAATAAACAACTTCAGAAGATTGATCCAGTCTGAAGACTGGAATATCTGACTGGAAATGACACTGCACTTACCATTATTGTTTTCCAACTCAATATTTCTGATGCTGCCTGCAAGGATGACAGGGGATGAGACGTGACAACAACCGCTCTAGGCTCTGAAATCTTGTTACTTCTTTTTCTTAAGGCAGAAGTTGTTAATGCAAGGAAGGTAAGTTGTATCAATATCTGTACACAGCATATCAGAAATAAACACACATTTCACGAAACTCTGTAAGTCAAATTCACCAGCTGTTTTATGTCATTCTGATCGGTAAAAGCAGTGCTGAGTAGTGAGACCTCAATGCTGAATTTTACTATTCATTCACTACTCAGAATAATGAAGTCTGGCAATTTTGAACATTTTTGTTTACAGAAGGAGGATAAAGTAAATAACTGACCTGAAGTCCTTAAATGTGGCGAGCACCTGGTAAATGTTTTTGATTCCAGTTTAAGGTTGGCAGAGTAATGCTGTTCACATGTTCACATACTCTGGAGATTTCAAAGGGAACAGGCTTGCTGGCGTTGGCCTTTTCCTAACAGAATATCTTTTGCACGTCGTAAAATTGTGCTACCATGCACGTCGTAAAATTGTGCTACCATGTTTACCATCACATTTGATCAGTCACAGACAAAACACCAAGGAATCACGCATGGGAAAACAACAAACAGCACACATTTTTGGCTTCTCCACAGTCTGTTGACTGATTCCTTGTGTGAGTAGCAAAACCAAAGGAAGGATAAGAAAAAAAATAAATGAAGTAAGTAGGCTGTAAGGGAAGAGGCGGACCCTATTGTCTGTTTATATAAACTTAATATTCTGGAGCAACAGCTGTTAATTTTTTGTTTGCTGCATAAATAATTTGTTAATAAAAATTATCATTCTCATTATGACACTATTTTTTTTATGCAACTGATGGAGTTCAAGGGTGCGCCATGAATCAATGTAATTAATATAATTTCTAGGAAGAAATCATAGAATTTGCCTCTGTTCATAACTTTTCTTTATGGCCTGCAATATTTTGTACTAATAAAATGGTTCCTCTGTTTGTAACTGTGCTTAAGAATGGGTACAGATTCTAAACATAGACAGATGATTGTGGTTTCACTGAAGTGCAAATAATCATTGTCTTTTTTAACTACTATCTTATGTGCAAAACATTACTTTCTCATATGCCTTTGAATTTCAGTTTTCTGAGACACCAAGCTTCTGCTGTCTAGGTGGAGACTATTTGGCACATCCAACTGAAAGTAAATCAAGCAAAAAATAAATATTTCAGTAGATGAGCAACTCTGACTTGATCAGACATGAATGTTGGAAAAATATCTTCTACTTCTTGGCATAGCAGGTCTATAAACAAACTTCAAAAGAACAACTGAATGTTACTCTGGGGATCATTCCATCTCTCAATCACACTTTAAGTATTTGTAGAAGTCACCTGGGTTTTTTTGGTTTTTTTCTGAGCAGCTTTGGAGATGGAATGCAAAATATGTTGTCAAATCTAGATCTTGGTTATTGTCTCAGGTCTGGATCACCAAAGTGTCACCAGTATATGTAAGCTGGGAGGCCATCCCAGTTCCTTCAGCAATAACCATTTTCCTTGGTCAGTCATTCATGTGTGGCTCTTAGACAGATTCAAGAAATTGCAGCTATTCCAGGTCTAGATTCCACTCCACTAACCTCAGCATCATTCCTCCACATCTCAGTCAGTACAAGAGATACAAATTTCTGTTCCTTATGTAGTTCAGAGATTATATCTTAGGTGCGCTTCTAGTCTGCACCTGATGACTGCCACAAGGATCTCCAAAAGGATGTCAAACACTCTCTTCCACATCTGAGAGCCAATGTAGAGCTTATTGCCTGTTTTGTCATGGGTCTGAACAGTCCACCAAAGTTTACATAATTATAACATGTCACTCTTTTATTGTATCTCCCACGTGCTGGTTAACTGTCCTAAACCTGATGGTGTGGCTTTTTATATCAAAGGACTTTCCCAGGCTATGCTGAACCTGAACTGTTTTTCTCAAGGAAGATTTCATCAAAGTTTGCCCATTACACTTTTTGATACACTAATTGGCTTCCAGGTAGTGGAAAAAAAAATGTTATGAATCTGAAAAGAAAATCTGATTTGTTGTGAAATTTCATCCTCTCTTTTTTCCTCAGGTAGTAGTCCGTCCCTTAGTCTGAGTCTGTCGTCGTAGGGGTCTGCTGCACCTTCCTGCTCATCTTTGTGGCCCTCCTCTGCACTCACTTCAACAGATCTGTTTCTTACACTGGGAACCCCAGAGCTGAACTCAGAACTCAAAGTGGGGTGTCACTGAAGAACTGAGGAGAAAAATCATTAATGTAACATCTTTCCAGTACATGGGACAAGAAATCAAACAAGTTTCAAGATAAAGCTAAATACATGTATGAAGGGATTTTTTGTCTGTCTGACAGACAGTCACTTATAAGGGTGATTAGTTTTGATGATCTTTCCTAATCCTTTTCACTGATTTTTCACTTTATTTCTATGTTAGTAAAAATAAAGTTGTCGGGGCTTAGGGCTGGGCCGACCACTAATGTGGACAGACGCTCTCTAATCCCCTCTTCCTCCCCCCTAAACGGAAAGAGAAAAGGAAATGAGGCAGAGAGACTTTTGGGTGAGAGGAGAAAAAACTAGAACAGCTTTAATGAAAATAATGGGGATAATGGTAAAAAGATAAAAGTGAAGAATTATATATAACAATAGATAGTAGCCTGATATCAAACCCGACTCCCTCCCCCGATATCAATCCCCAGCAGTGCTGCAGAGCAGGAGGCACTGGGGAAACCCCAGGCTCAGCGGCGGCGGGAGCTGGATACAGGGAGCTGGATTCGGGAACTCAGGATCCGGATCAAAATCAGGAGGTCAGATGGAGTCCTCTCTGGACACCGGCCATTGCAGAAAAAGGGCGAACAAAAGGACAAAAGGGACAAAACTCTCGTGATCATTCAATTTATACTAGATATGACGTATATGGGATGGAATACTCTCGTTGGTCACCTATTCTGTCTATTACCCCCCGGAGGTGCAACCTTTTACTTCCTTGTGCCCCCCTCTTACTACCCAGCACCCCCAGCGTGGCACACAAGAGCCAGCAGTGGCCTTGGTCACTATAGGAATAAGTGTAAGCAAGAGCCTTTCTGCATCCCAGTCCCAGGCAGTGACTGTAAACATCGGGTGTTATCACTGTCGGTAGCACACATTGTCTGCAAAAACATGCTGCTGACTTCAGAAAGTGCAGCCTTTTAGAGGACACTAAACTGAAAAGTAAAAATCACTAAACAGGACTGGGTTTTTTAGCTAAACCCAGGAAAAAAGCCATGAAAGAAAATCAGCAGTGTAATCAGGCACACTTTTCCTTTGGGAAATATTAGTGTCATTTATCTCACTTTTTAGTAAATCTTTTGATTTTGCATATCAGAGAAACAGAACTATATTTGTTCAAGTCCTTTTCATCCCTTTTTAAACTGAGTATTTATCAATGACCCTTTGCAGTGATATAGCACTTAGTAGCTTTATTTGGAGCCCTTGATTCAATTCCACAATTTACTGGACCAATTTTGCTAGTACTCTATGGTAGAAGTGGCAAAGTAAACATTACCTTCTCCTTGGTGTGGTAGTTTCTACTTCTGTAGACTCCTTTCCATTTTAAACACAATGGGCCTCATGGAAATAACCACTTGGCCATGACATCTTATGTGTTTTGGTGACAGAATCAATAAGAGTTGAAAGTCATGTGAATAATTTAATTAATTTTGGATGGAGTGGGATGTCTTATATTTAATTGGAAAACTTTGGAAAGAAGTTTCATAGTTTAAAATGTGGTCTCTGAATTACGGCATAGTTTAATATAAATCAGAACTCACAGATTGAAAGGGCAGCTCAATTAGAAATAAAAGTCAACACTGTAAGTGGTACAATAGGTTCATCAAACATAAACCAAGGTTTTATGTGGACTTTGTAAGTTTTGAATATTGCTTCTGGTCATGTAATTTGACTGAAAAAAGGCAAAGGTCTAAAGTAAATGATCTACTGTTTATCCTTATCTTGGCAAAGTCTAGATTATTTCATCAAAATGCATTTTTTAAAGCACTCTAAAAAAAAAAAACAGAGTAACAACATATGTGTTGAACTGATTAGAAGGATACGTTATTATGTAATGTCCATTTAATTTACCAAGCTCACAAATCAACACCGTTTTACTGTAATTAAAAAGAGAAAAACAAGTAAGAGGAACAGTCAATTTTATATTTCAGCATGTGGCATGCTATGCCACATAAATGTCTTGAAATCTGCATGACATATTTGCCTAAGGAAAGCCACCATCATTTGTGAAGAAAGGGTAGGAATTGCTTTAACAATTTGTTGTGAGAAAACTGCTTGACCTTGGGCTGATGGAAAACTGAACTATCTAAGAATAAAATTATTGTTGCGGGTTTTTTACTGGAATAAAAGTGAAAAAAACCCCACACTACACTACCCTACTAAACACTTCGTAGCAAATGGAAACTCTCCAAGGAACACAGAAAGCTTACTGGTGTATTTTTCGAGCTCTGACTCATAAAAATTTGGACACAGTCAGATTTATTTCTGGCAGGAGTAAAATGCTTTACACAAGGGGAAAAAAAGAAAGGCCAGAGTTGGGGGAAAGGGAAGATTTAAGGAAATTATTTCTTAATAAGAAAATAACCACCAAGGATATATGCTCTGTGGATGTGTGTATGTGTATGTTTCTGCTTAACTAAGCAAGATCTCACTTTAATGATAATTATACAGAAATGTGCCTACATAGCTTGAAAATGGAACAGCTTGTCTTTTAATGTTAGATCTTGGGGGAAAAAAACCCCACGTACATACTTCCACCCATTTATTTTCCTCCTTTTCAGATGGTTATTTTTTGAGTGATCCTGTTTCTTCATGAGAAAGTGAAGAAAACGTATTCTCTCTGAGAGGAGACTGCAGTCAAGTTTCGGTCTCTGCATGACTGTCTCAGTTTTCAACCTGTGTCAATTAGCACTGCATATAGATCACTTCTGGGATCAAGTTGTTTTTTTCGGAAGGAAAATCCATAGCACCAAAGGAAAAATAATACCAAGAAGGAAAACAAGTGAACATTTCCAGAAAAACACTTGATGAAAGGGAACTATTGGATATCCAATTGCAGAACAATGAAGAACTCAGTAGTGAAACCCTTGAAAAGATTGAGGATTTTAAACCAATATGGTACAGTATGGCAGCAAACAAAGATCGTAACTTGGCTACTTTTAGGATTTGGAGCTAATTCAGTCACGACAAAGTCAGGGAATGTTGAACCCTATCCAATTTCTTTGAATCCTGTTCCTCATTGTTATCAAAGACTCTCATGCAGACAACGAAACTTGATTATTTTCTCGTCCCCATGAGAATGTATTCCTCACTTTCTCAAGAAGAAACAAGATCACTCAAATGTTGTGGCGAATTGGTAGGTTTATCCTGGTTTTGATCCAAATAGATCTTGTTAAGTGTTAGCAAGGAAGCAAATCACATATGTTAAGGGATTCAGTGTTTCATGTATGAATAAAAGTGACTTTCTCTACTCTGTCACTATCTAGCCATGTGACTTGCAGGATGACAACCAGAAGACATCTCTTGTCTCTTTGTCTTGCCACAATGGTAATGTAGTCAAAACCAAAAATAAATTCTGGAAGTGCAGTTTAGACAGTTTGGGCAAACAAACTTGGGAGGTCAGTCCAAAAATCCCTTGCCCAGCTGGCAGGCACATGAGATTCTTCTAGCCCTGGGTGCCTGAAGTTGCTTCATGTCCAGGAGCAAGTTTAGCTGGACCAAAAAAGGAAATTTTCTTAGAATGTAATTTTCCAGTAACTGCTGACTTTTATAAAAATCAATCCTAGAAAATCACACAAGCCATTTCTGCATGCTTCTCAGAAGCTGGTGTTTGCTTTGTGGCTAACTGGTATTGCGGATCCCTGAAACCTTTCTCAGAACCCAGTACTGCACAGTGCTTGGAGAGAGTTAGGTATCTAAGGACAGGATCCATGAAATCATTATGGTGAGTAAGGAAGTACCTAATTTGGTATATTTTTTTCTTCCTCATCAGACATGCTGACTTCTATATTCCATCTGTTAGCCAGGAAACCTCAGAAATCTAGAAATTAAAAGATCAGAGAATCAGAGAATTATAGAAAATCTCAAGTTGGAAGGGACCCACAAGGATCATCAAGTCAAAATCCCTTTTCCTCACCAGACTACCTAAAACTAAACTATATGGCTAAGATCATCATTCCAATACTCCTTGAGCTATGACAGGCTTGGTGCCATCACCGCTTCCCCGGCGAGCCTGTTTCAGTGACCAACCCTTTTAATAGAATCATAGAATCATGGAATGGCTTTAGTTGAAAGGGAGCTTAAAGATCATCTAGTTCCATCCCCATCACCATGGGCAGGGACACCTCCCACTAGACCAGGTTGGTCAAAGTCTCTTTCCCGGGCAACTTGTTCCAGTGTCTCACTATCCTCACAGCAAAACATTTTGTCCTAACGTCTCTTGATGAAGAGTCTATTCTTAACGTCTAATCTGAACTTCCACTGAAGTAACTTCATCCAATTTCCTCATGTCTTATCACTGATCACTAGATCTAAGAGATTAGCAACTCCTCAAATGTTCTCTAATACTTTTAAAAAGAAGGTAGAACACTGGATTGAGTGACTTTGTAAATTTATTCCTCACTGTTGTAACCAGTTATGGAAAAATCACTCATCTAGAAACCTAATTTTACAAAGATGGCTAAAGAAGCTGAATGACAGCTTCAAGCAACAATATCATATGTCTCCAGATGTAACAGAGAAAGTATAACTAGAGAAAGTACAAAAGTATTTGTACATAGATCTGAATTTTGAGGCTGAATCAAAGAGCAAAGACAGGATGTGTGCTTATTGTGAAATCCGTAATTAGAATTTGAGTAGCAGTCTTATATAGTGAAGAATCTTCCTCATTTTAGGACATTTAATTGTCTATTAATTCAGGGTTTTTTTTTAAAGTAAATGAAAGGATAATTTGAAATGTATAGCAAAAGTGAATTGTCATCAGTGTGGGTTTTTTCAGTTAATCTGAGATCCTTCCAAACCAAGATCAAGGAAGGAAAGAGATGAGGTTCATTATGGTCCTTCTAACAACGCAAACATCATTGAGCAGAAAAATAAAACCTCTAGTGAAGGGCAGAATAGCTTATTTAGAAGGGAAGAGAGTTAATGACACATATTGTCGAGAGGGATATGAAGTGAATATTACTGGGTGTGTCCAGATGATTCTTGTCCAGCAGGGAATCTGCTGCAAGCTCAGAGAATCGCACACGGGCGTCTGGGGTGTCTGTGAGAGGAGATACACACCCAGACAAGCAAGGAAACACTTGGGGAACAAGTTCAGAAAATGTTCAGCAAAACTCTGCCTGTTATCTTGATGAGCATTTCTGGCCTGATGTACACATTTTTTCCTATGTAATGTTCTCAAGATGGAGTTCCATTAAAAAGCTTTTGCTATGATAAATCATTTAGGCATTGCATGCAGATGGAGGGCTGCATTTGTTTATTTTGCAAGTAAAAGAATTTCAAATTAAATTATTTCTTAAATGTGTTCGGAATTAAATATATCTTTCAGCTATTGAGCTTATTGGAAATGGAGATCCAAACATTCATCTGAGAGGACTAGATCTTGAAGTAATTTTCTGATTTAATCTCAGATGTTCCTCATATGAAACCCTACCTCTCGTTTTTTTCTCAAACTGTTTTTTTCCCGATTTAGTCATGATCAAGGAACGAAACACAACAAAAATTAACATTTAAATTAGATACAGAGACAATTGAAGTTCACAGATAAAGTGACTATTTTTGTAGACTAAAGCAAAAAGCTCTGCTGAAAATCATTTTATCTTACATTCTGCAAGGTGATATCCAGAAGTTCCTCAATTAAGTCTGTATGTCTTTGTGGAGCTAGACCATGGAAGTAAATATGCACAAGAGAGAAGTAAGAAGACTAAGGCACGTGTTGCTCTGGGGAAAAGTTGATGTAGTCCATTGCCTTGTCTCTTAATTAAACCAAAAATGTATGAAAAAATTGACAGCCAGACCCATTGCATTAGAGAGACTTGGTATTTTGATGTGTTTTTACATGGAAGCTATAAAAAGTCACAGAATCGTAGAAACGTAGAAAGGTTTGTTTTGGAAGGGATCTTAAAGATCATCTAGTTTCAAACTATCTACCATGGGCAGGGACACCTCCCACTAGACCACATTGTTCAAAGCCCCATCCAACCTGGCCTTGAACACTTCCAAGGAAGAGGATTTCCACAGCTTCTCTGGGCAATCACTTTCAGTGCCTCACCACTCTCACAGAAAAGAATTTTTAACTAACATCTAATCTGAAACTATTCTTTTTCAGTTTGAAACCATTACGCTTTGGCATATTACTACACTCCCTGATAAAGGATCCCTCCCCTTCCTTCCTGTATGCCCCCTTTACATAGTGGAAGGCCACTGTGTCACCAGAGCCTTCCCTTCTCCAGGATGTCCTTGTAGGAGAGAGGCTCCAGGCCTCTGATCATCTTTTGGCCTTCCTCTCAACATGTTCCAACAGGTTCATGTCCTTTTTATGTTACAAGCCCCAAAGCTGAATGCCAGGCTGGGTCTCACAAGAGCAAAGTACACGGGAAGAATTATCTTCCTTGACCTGCTGGCCTCACTTCTCTTGATGCAATCCAAGATGTGATTGGCTTTTTGGGATGCAAGTGCACATTGCTGGTTTACATTCAGTTTTTCATCCACCAGTGCCCTGAAGTCCTTCTCTACACGGCTGCTCTCAATCCACTCATCACTCAGCCTATATCTGTGGTTGGGTTGCCCTGACCCAGGTGCAGGAACTTGCACTTGGCCTTGTTGAACAGGTTTGCACAGGCCCACCTCCCCAGCCTGTCCTGGTCCCTCTGGATGGCATCTCATCCCTCCAGCAGGTCAGCTGCACCACACAACTTGGTGTCGTCAGCAAACCTGCTGAGAGTGCGCTCAATCCCACCACCTATGTCACCGACAAAGACGTTAAACAACCCTGGTCCCAATAATGACCCCTGAGGAACACCACTCATCACTGGTCTCTACACAGACATCAAGATCATCATCTGTACCATTTGGTTGTCTTCACTGTTTTATCTGTAATAAGCTCAAAGACAAAGCACTCTCTGTGTTCTATTTTCCCTCCCATTAGCTTGGAGTGTAACACCAGATGACCACGATGACACACAATCATGTCAACCACAATTATTAGCCTAATCCTTTATTCCCATCTTCAATGAGGTTTTGCCAAAATGTAATTTCCAGTTCTTGTTCTGAAGAAGCCCATTCAAAATAGTTCGTAGAAATAGAATAAACAAATAAAAATAAATTCAAAACAGTTTCAAATGCTACATGCTATTTGTACTGCAGCTAGTGTTCTCCCCCGTTACAGAGATGTTAGAGAACAAAGCTCAGCAATCTTATGAGTAGTCATTTCCTAGAGTTGCTATATTTACAGTTTATTTTGTACCATAGATACACAGATAGGGACTGCACACTCAGTTGGGAAGCACATGTCTAGCTTTTTGCAAGGTTTAACCTTCAAGTAAAATGACTGAAGATTTCTGCACAACATGGATTGCCTTGATAACTAGTGAAGTTTTATAAAATCTGGTTAATCTTTGCACACCTCCAGCTCAGAGAGTCTATAACCCTTCATAGGAGCTACAGCAACTCAGATTCTGATCATTTAGCTTCCTGTTTACGTTTCAAGGAATGGCTCGTCCAGCATTTTAGCTGAATACAAAGCTCCTAGAAAGATGTCCTTTTTGTCTCATCTCCAGTGTTTATTCTCCTTTTCTAGATGTCATTACCATCTGTGGCTTGGTGTTTCATTTTTATTTTCAGTCACTTCACCTTTCTATTTTTTTCTTCTTGCAAAGATCTTCATCTTCTGAATTGTTACTGAATGCTATGTTTATGCTGTACACTTAGTTTTACTGCACCTCTGAGAGACGTCTTTGTCTGTATTATAAGAGACTTTTCTGAAGCAATTTCTCCCCGAACGGCAAGCATGATGTCATTATCTTCTTTCATGTGCTGTTTAGTTTGGAACCCTCTGTCTTGCAACAGCCTTTGTTTTCTGTGTCTCTAACAGAACTTGTGTTAAATATCTGATACCTCCAACACAAGAACTACACTGTCTCTAACTATTGCTTCTTTTCCTGTTCCCCATTTGTAATAATAGCTGTCTTTAGTAACTTCTTTTACTCTACTCTTGGAATTTTTCTCTTAATTTCACTCCTCTCATTTATAGATCTGGTCTGGTCATTCAAGAGGCATTAATAGCATCTTAGATGGAATCTAAAGAAACAGAAAGTTATCCCTGATTAATATGTTATCACTAACATATCATCTGTTCAGCTATGAGCTCTTGATTCAATTTGACTACTCCTCTTTCATCAGCAGCTAAATTTCTCTGATCACCACATTTGCTGCAGGCTGTGTGTACTCTCAGGTAATTGTTAAGGCTTTAGAAGATGCCAAGGACTTGGTAACCAGCAGTATACTGATCACAGAGGCATTTTTGTTCCCCTTTTTCAACCTGGCCACAGGCTAGAGAACAAGGACTAGCTGAAAAGCCTCACTCAGTTTAAGTCACAGGATATTTGTCTGGTGGTCTCATCCTCGGAACAGAAGCCACCAGGCTAGTCAGTCAGCAGGAGGAACATCTGAAGAAGTGTCCTGGAGATGCATGGAGCCCAGTCTTCTACAAAAGACAATGCTGAATGAAAAGCTAAAAGCAGCAAGCTAAGCAGATGTAAATCGAAATTTACCCTGCAAACTTCTAGCAATCAACAGTTTCAAAGTTTTATGAAACAAAATTGACACCCACGTCACAAGGCATTCAATACCCATGATAAGTATTTCTTGCATAGATTTGTCAGAGTGCCACATTTTCTTTGCCTAAATGGTATTTCCTTTTCTTGAAATCTGGTGAGTGAACTTCTTTTTGGCATTTGTTCACCAAGGCAGCAAATAATTCTTCCTTATTTATTCCTTCTGTTAATTTTTCCACGTAGCCCCCACCCTTGGCCCTTTAGGTCTCTTTAGGTCTTCTTCCTAAGCAGAAAAGTCCTACTCGAAGCTGGAGAAACTGAAATCACAATTGTCTAATTGGTGTTATCAGAGTCTCTGCCAGGCCACATCTCCTTTCTAACATGTTTACTTGAACCTTCTAGTTTATGTTACTTGCATTTATGTCCCCAGTGGTCATTTTGTTTTCTTTCAAGAGAGAGATTCACCTACTTCTGAAACCAGTTTGTTTTGTAACATACACAAAAGGAGGTGATTTAAGCTTTGTTCCACAAAGGTCCTCTCATTTATATGTACACTTTCATTTCATTGAATCCATGTAATAATCCCAGAACCGCAGAGAATGGTATAGTAAACCTATGTTAAATACACAGATTTAGTTTTAAAGTACTATTTGAAGAAATCCCTTCATTTAATAGGGCTTGTAGCGATAGTAAAAAAAAAAAATCTAATGTCTTTAAACTAAAAAAGAGTAGATTCAGATAAGACTTGTGGAAGAAATTTTTTACGATGAGGGAATAAGTTTACCAGGGAGGTGATAGAAGCTCCATTCTTCAAAACAGTCCAGGTCAGGCTGGATGGAGCT
Organism: Trogon surrucura; assembly: GCA_020746105.1. NCBI lineage: Eukaryota > Metazoa > Chordata > Aves > Trogoniformes > Trogonidae > Trogon > Trogon surrucura. Next base: position 28,275,588 of record CM036617.1, on the reverse strand, counting down.
CTGAGCAACCTTATCTAGTTGAAGATGCTTCTGCTTATTGCAGGGAGCATTGGAGTACATGACCTTTAAGGATTCCTTTCAACACAAAAATTCTCTGATTCTGTATTTTTACAATTTCCACCTCACTGAATGGTGAAAATGCAGTCCCTACTGTTTAGTTGGATAACTGGATAGTTAGATGGTGGTTCAGCACTACATCTATGAAAACAAAAGCAAAGAAAGTAAACTATCTGAAAATAGCTTTATTAAATGCACTCTGGCAAACACAGCCACAATAGTGAAGCTTTTGATCATTTCATTGCATTTCAAGAATCATATAGCTTGATCTTTTTCAGAAGTTATCTTGACACTGAAGAAATTCCTTGTAACTACAGCTATGAAGTACACTTCAAGACATATGCATTCATGTTCTTTCCATAAAAAAACACAGAGCTTTTCTGCAACAGTCTTAGATGAATCATTCTGGTTTTAAAATTAAATCTCTGACCAGAAAGAGTATGAATGCATTTTCAGCTGTTGAAAAAAACCAATTCTACTATAATTTTTGAAGTAGCTGCTTTTAAGTAGGACTATACTCTGAAAAACTGGTTTTAAAACATGCTTGTGAAAAAGTTCAAGTGTCATTTTATTTACGCACAGATGAATTGAATCAGTCTTTTAATCAGTGGTTTTTTTAAGTACTGTGTTCTCTGTATTATTTTCCTGCTTCTGAGGTCAACAGAGTGAAAAAGTCAAGATTTGGCAAAGATCTCTAAAGTAAGTTTTATCGAATTTAATTATTTTTCTTAGTATAGGCTAACATCTGAGAGTTATTGTGTTTATTTATTGCCTAATCAAAATTGGTATTTATTAATATATTAATAACCTTAGGTCATGAAAAATTGTTCTAGAATAAATAATGTTAAAATTAAAACAATATGTTTCATGTGTGAAACCATTATTTTTAAGGTTATGATAATCATGTAATCTAATGTTTTGCATAAGAAAGGCTGAAAATCTTAATCCAGCAGTTTCTGCATCAAACTTTTCACAGTACAAAAAATCTGGGCTTCATTTTTACGGAAGAACAAGTAACTCATCACGCTGAAACACACTTGGGCAAGGGTGGGTTAAAGACACTGATGAGCTCCTCCTCAGCTGAGCTGAGAATGTCTTGGCTACTGGTTCAAGACACATTTCAAGAGCAGTATGTTTTTAAGCGGCTTCAGCAGCTTTTGCACATAAATGTTTCTAGCAACAAGCTGTAAGCTTTTAGTAGATGTGACATATTTACACATGATTTGACTAGAGCTGAGACAAGTGGATGAATAATCTTTGTCTGAAAATATTTTAGTCCTTCCTATGACACATAAAGCTTATGACACATAAAGCATTTATAAGATCATAGAGAAAAAGTTGTGTTACAGTCCTGAGGTTTATGATTAGTTGCCAAATTTACCATTGAAGGTATATTATCTCATAAACACTGCATTTGATCAACTGTTTGACTGAATTATTGTTGCCAGGAATGTGATTGTTAATTATCAGATTTTCTACTGATTCTAAAGCTGCTGGATTAATTTTAACAGCACGTAGAATCTGCGTCCTGTTAAAATACTTTCCAGCAGTTAAAATATATTTGTGTGACACAATTGTCTGTGTTTGTATTTTAACTTTCCATAATTATATGGTTTCCATGAACACAAATTAAATACTAGTTATCTTATATTAACTGTAGATGAACTATGTACAATGCACTCTATAAACGAAATCAACTTTTCCTAAGAAAACAATTCAGTTTATAGCAAGACAATGGGCAGAGTTAAAAAAAAGAGTAAGAAAAGAAAGAAAATAACAAAACCAAAATTAGACCTTCAATAAGTGTCTTTGCAACACGTTTTGTTTCCATATTAAACTAGACAAAGATCATTATTAAATACAGCTGCTAACCCTGAGGTGAAATCCTCATCTTTATTGCTGAATTTCACTTTGTTGCTTACCCTTCTTATCTGTAGCCACAACACCAGCATCCTGTTATCCCTGGCTAAAACAGTTCGCATACAGACTGGAGAGTCTTAACCTTCCTTGGAGATTATTGCCCAGTTTGCACATGAGCAGTTTTGTCAGAAAAATCCCTGAACTGTTGTAGAGGGAATCCCAAGTGCAAACGAACATCTCTGCAGTGTGGACAATGTAATGATGAAGGAAGAGGGAGTAAAAAATCTTGAAAGTCTAGATGTGTCCTTTGTGAGATATGGAGTAATCGATTGATTGTCAATTTTGAATTATGTAGGGATACTTCAAGGCTACCTGTCCCTGTGGAAAGGCATTTCTGTAAAACTCGATAATTTTCAAATCTGTCCAGTCTGGATGCAGATGAAAAGTCAGACATTCACCATGGATTAAGTACACAAGTCTCACCTAGGTTTCTACTGCAGAACTTCCCACTGATCCTCAATAAATGCCTATAGCTAACTGTAACAAATAATTACTTAAAATCAAAGAAATTATTTCTGATTTAACCTTAAGTTTTGCAAAACTGTACCAAAAATATGACTTCTGTAATATATTAACTTGGATTCCAGCTTTAACTGTTTTCAGAAACTGGATTTCCATAGTTTTTGATGATAGCCATATTTTATAAAAGTTAATAAAGACTGTAACATTGGATCCTGAAAGACTCTTTCATTCAATTCAGTGACATGAAGAATCAAACAAATATATGTGTATTCATCCCAGTTCTTTATATATTTACTACAAACTGTAATAAGACTTCCTTTAACTGCAGACTTGTAGTAAGAGACACTAAAGCTCCTTCAGCCATCTGGCCAATGATGATTTTCATTGGCTCATATAAAGACTTCTTCTTTCTTACACCGTTCCACATGTAACCCATGGTTTTTGCAGTTATTCACATGGCAAGGGTGGTGTCAGAATTTGTCTTAGATAGAAAATCAATATTTTGTACTGGAAATAGAATAATGCAAAAATTACCATTAATACATAGACTGGATTTCAGTGGGCATACAAAACAAGCAGGTTGTTAAAATTTTATTCTCAGATAAATAAAACCTAGACATTTTTACAATTTGATGAAACAACACCAATTTATTACATTTCATAAACAATTTATCATTAACAAATCATCTGTCCCTGATGAAAAACTAAAAAATGATGGAATACACAATGTACTTATCAAATCTGTGCACAGGCTCCAGAGAACAAAAGCAATGTTGCCTATAAGATCTAGTATTTAAAAAAAAAAACCCATCTCTGCTATTAATTATGAGTTATAGTGTGGGATGAGTAAAAACAAATGGATTCATAGGAATAGTTCTTTAAATGGAGACATCAAGTCTATGGTTGAAGTCTGTAATGTTTACTACAAATGTCAGAAGTTCATCACATCTTTCATAAAAGGCTGTATAGTTACTGAGTTTGATTTGTACTGAATATTCATACTAAAATGTTCAGTTAACCATTAAGTATAAGAAGTAACGCAAAAGATGCAATAACTTTATCTTATGCCTCTTTGTATTTCTCATTGTATCTTATCCATATGAAGTTCCCAAATCACATCTATTAATATTTTAAAAACACATACTATGACATACATTGAGGGCTGAAGAGACAATACTGACTCCTGCGACCTCTCAGAGGGTGAAACCCTCATGAAGGGGCTCTGGAAAGCAGCGGAAGGGATACCTTCCACACAACAGGCTGATGACCACACTGCTGAAGACACTTGATCCCTTTCCAGCATCACACCTTGGCTTGAAGATGTAGGACTGGTGCATAACCCTCATGTTGTGATTAAAAAACTCTCTGTCAGAATATTCCTTCCATACTTTCACAGGAAAAAAAGAATTGAATGACCCTGTTGCTACCTGGATGTTTGGAAGGCATCTGTGCCTTCCGTATTAGGAGTCAGCATCAAAGTTTTGGTTGAGGGAGTCTACAGGGTGGCTTCTGTAAGAAGAGACTGGGGGCTGCCCTATGATGGGCACAGACAGCTCCAACGGACCCCACAGGACACACCAGAGCCCATCTGCCAAGCTGGTGGTGTCTCAGGGAAAATGTATTTAAGAAAGAGTAAAATGCCGGAAAGAGGGAAGGAGGAAATATGAAGAGAAAGAGCTAATAGAGGGAGAAGGAGGGAATTAAAGGAACACAACAGAGGCAACATCAAGACCTGAGGAGGAAGATATGCAGAGCAGATGTTCCTGAAGGATGGCAACCCCTTGAAGGTCCCACATCAGACCACAGGAAATAAGCTAGAAGGAAGGAGCAGCAGAGAGAAACCTCTACACCCTGACTGCAACACCCGTCCTCCACTAGGTTTTCTTCTGGCTGAAGGCACTGAATGTAACATGTGGTGATAACAAGGTGGGGAGGAGCAGTGTCTGAAGTGAAATTTTGCTTGGGAATGGGGAAGGAGTATGTTTTGCCTAAGTGTTTTAAAGTTTCTGGGGGTTTTTTTGTCTGTCTCCCAGCACCCAAATCAGTACTTAAATATTTATAGTAATAGTCATTAAAACAATTTCCTCAAGATCAGTCCAGTAATTGGTAATTGATTCTCCTGTCTTAATTTCAATCCACTTGCTCATGTCCTACCTATCCTCACCTCCATCCAAATGCAAGAAGGGTGAGTGAGCAGGTAACTGTCCGGGTGCTTTGCTGCCAGCTGGGTCCAAGCCACCATAGTTTTTTAGGGACAGCTAAAGGCAAAACAGGACAATAAAAAATGCCATTTCAGAGGACTGGAAGTGATTTACAGGACTGTTATTGTTTACAGGGCTGTTCTGTTGTTAACAGTTAGGTTGCACAGAGAGCTTGGCTATAGATTTTCCCAGGACTCAGGTAGGTCACGTGACCTGAAAGTATTCACATTCACAGGTTAACAGGTTTTAAATTGGAGTGTGAGTCGGGGAAGGCTGAGCATATGCAGGAGAGATAGTAAAACTGCATGGGTAGTTTCTAGAGGAAGAATACCAAGGTATCTGTGGGAAATGGACTACTAATCCTTCCTGCAACCAGCCAGCCAGCAAACAGATAAAAAGAGCATGAAACTTTTCATATAAGCTGGAACAAAATGAGCTATTAGATTCTCTTCATCCTCCAGCAGAGCCAGGAAAACCAGCCAGCTGTGCAAAAGATCAAACATCACACTGCCTAATAGGGTAAGATTGAACCTTCTCCTTCTCCTTGAAGAAGTTAGTCCTAAAATACACAGTTATGTCTGCAGGAGACAAGTAGTATCAGGCACAGTCAAAGGAGTTACCTCAAACTGAGCTAGCTGTTGACACAAAATTAATGTGGCTGCGTAATTTGGGACTAGCAGAGGCCTATGTTGTCTGGTTATTTTTCTATTTCATCCAGCATCCAAAACTCTAAGTCAAATAGCCAATGAATTTTCTAATCTCTACAACTCATAGGTAATGATCTCCACACATTTAGGATGGATCAGGTTTACTTTTCATGTGCTATGCTCATAACCTCCGCACTTACAGCCATTCTAACAGGTCTCACATTCATTATGCGTGCTGCAAATTAATTTTATGATGTGTGCGTATAGGCTGTGATGCCTTGAACTCATTGTTCCTGGATTAAAAATGATTTATCCTCACGTTGCACATCTGTCTTGCTCAGGACATGTCAGAAATATATAAACTAGCACAAATGATCAGTGTGCTGTAGAAAGTATAGATCTAGATGTCTAGAGCATTGGGCAGTGATTAATGGAATGAAATTTAACAAGTCCAAATGCCAGATTCTGTGCCTACAAAGGCGCAACATGAGGTACAAGCATAAATTGGATGAGGAGTGGCTGGAGTACAGCCTTGCAGAAAGCAACAATCAGTTTGAAGTAGTTTCAATCTAAAACCTTAGTGAAATGGTGGGAAGATTCTTTTTTTGCGATGGTTTTCCCTTTCACTAGAGTCTACATTCTAAACTCCTCACAGTTAAGTAGCGGAAGGTTTTTAAAATACAGCAGTGATCAGTCCCCAAAATACCAAATCTGAAGACACAGAAGTGCGAAAGTTGATACTTATTCGACCTGAACTTTGCTGTAGATCATTATTTATGCCGAACTGTACCAAAATTTGGAATACAAAGACCTCCAGACTTTTCACTTCCAAATTCATGCCTTCAGTGCAACTTGATGTTAGCAATGTACCTATTTATGGATGCTTCTCTTCTCACCTTCCCTTGTAACTGAGTGCATTTCCAGTAGGGAACGCCAAAGAGACCAGCAAATGTTAGAGATGTGTTTTGTCTGAGATTACTTCCTGTGCTAAGTCTAGGAGCAGCCTCTGACTGGCTGAGCAGCTAACTGAAATACACAGGCATCTATTACTTCCATTAAGACGATTAGACATTCCAGACTTACAGCTCTGTGCATTTTGCCAGACCAAATGCCATCCTTTGTTAAGCGCTTCCTCAGAGAGGAAAATCTGGCCACTTACAGTTAGCATGAGCCAAGCAATCTCCATGCCAGGTCTGCAGCTGAAAATCTGGAATTATAACAGCAGCAGGAATATTTAGGGATGAGTGATTGTAAGAAAGGACTCGTGGGACTGGCAGTGTTCAGTAGGATTTTGGCCAAGCTAAACACCAAGTAGAAAATGCTCTTCAGTCATTGCAGCATAATCCCAGACTCCCTCCTGTCTACACATATCTAACAAACTTAGCTTAAAAATAAAAAAAATAAATGTGCAGACAAAACAAAGCTTCACATCCAATTCATGGGTTTGTTTTTTTCTTCCAGGTGGAGTGTTGAAAAGACCAACAAGAAGAAGCTTCACGAATGGCTCCAGAAAAGAGACATAGGTCATCAGCAGCTTAGAAAAGTCCCTGGTTCCAGTGAAATCTCTGCCTGTGGGTCATTCAATGATATTGCAAAGCTGCTACAGCTGTGTTTCTAAAACAGCAGCTTTTGCTCTCTGGTCCAAAAATCTCTGTGAGGCTATGGACTTTCTCTGGAGATACAGAGATAGCAAGACAATTCTCAAGAAGGAGAAGTTTGACATGCTACCATCTACAGCTTCGCTTGTAAAAGATTTAAGCTCAGGTAAAAAACAAATTTTTAAAACTGCTCTGTAGTATCCGATCTGGCCATTTTCTAAAGACACAAGAATGTTATAAAGAGGATAGAACAAACATAAAACTTAGCTGGCTATTATTCAGTCTGGAAAAGTAAATGGGAAATATTGGCTAAGAAAAATAGCCAAAAAAAAATGATAGGTAAAACTGGTTGGTCACCTTAGAGACAAGTGTGAGTTATACTGGACTCCCAGGTGCTGTTTGGAAAGGAAAATACAGATATGGCCTATTCTGTTTCAGTTTTTATCCCATCTTCATACAGTCCACAGAATAAGCTAATTTTCTTTAAGGAGCAAATCTTACAACTTTTGCCATTCATACCATGGTGATCTCTAACTTAGGCTACTAGGACAGCTATTCTGACAAACCTAAACTGTAAGCATATGTGAGCTGTAAGTCTAGTTTAGAGTTCAGGAGGTCATTTGCTGCATGGCAGCTCTTACAAACAGTGCACAGCATAAGTAACCTTGGGCTTGCATTGGCTCTTTAAAGGTTAAAAGATACCACTTCAGGTATCAGCTTTGTTCTGTAATTCCACACACGTGCTGAAAGAATGATTCTCCCCATGGCCATACTTGTACAGGTATGATCAGAGACTGTGTCTGACGCAGTGACAGATTCCTGAGCAAAGGAATCATGTGGCAGAGTGCTTTGAATATGAGGCTTTCTGATGTTTAGAGGTATTTTTTTTTCTTTCAGAATGAAATTATTCTAATTTTTCACCTTTAGGACATGCTGTTTACCTGAGCTGAAAAAGATTCAGTTAATCATGGCTTTCATTTAGTTAATAATAGATGTATGATTAAGATTTGTGTTAATTATTGCTCTGTAGGAAGTCTTTTGTTTAAAATCTGATTTCTGAGGTTTTGTGGAAATAAATAGCCATCAGTAGCATGCATTATTAGGACAGAAGCTGTGGGTGCTGAGTACTCTAGCAAGAAAACAGTAACATTTCTATACCAGGAAACTGAGAAAACATGATTACTGCCTTGTTTAAGCGCCAGGTGTACAAATTAATATTTGTACCTACTTTCAACCTAAAAGGCTCACCCTTCCCTTCAGTCTCTCTCTTCCATATGTAGAAGTATTCAGTAGACACTAAATATTTTAGGTCCTTAGCTACCAAAAAGCAGGATTGATAGCAGGATGTACCTTACAAAGGATAAATTCAGCATTTTACATATTGGATAGACTATGACACTAATCTAATACTCAAAATTGTGAAGGACACCTACTAAATTAGAGTCCTCAGCTTTTTCCAGGCCTTTTTCCTCAATTGTTACAGGTAAATGAGAGAGTTAGCTCTTAAACCATTCCCAACATCTAACTTTTACATATATTACAGCCTAAATGTATCTCCAGTACATTCTTTATCTTGAAACTGAGTACTTAAAATGGTGAGAAATTTGAACAGGCCATTAGGAAATGGGACCTTGTGCTTACTACCTGATGGAAACCGAAGGTGGGACAGTCAAGAAAGCTACCACAATTTCACACAAGCAGCTATGGTTTTCTTAGTAGTCTCTGTTGCAAACATGAGATAAAACATTTAAACTTCAGTGAAAAAAAGTTTTTAGCTCAGTTTGCCTCACAGTTGTAACAAATGAAAGAGATGAGTTACCAGAGCCCAAGCGAAACGCAAATGCTCATCAAGACACAGGCACTCACCAGTGGATGTCAGCCCTTAAACACCTGCCCCTCAACCAAAATTACAGTTAAAGAGCTAGACATAAGCCCAAATTTCACAAACAAGTGGTGGTAGACATTAACTCGTAGCTTTGTTGGGTCAGGAAAGGCACGAGGGAGTAGGAAACCCAGGATCAAATCCATCTTATTTCGGACAAACAAAACTCAAACTAAACAAAAGCTATGGGGCATAAGAGAGAAAAGACCCCCTCACACCTTCCCATTGAATGCAGGCCTGTGTATGATTAGTTAAATATCTTCTGGACCTGAGAGATGGGGAAGATGGGCTGAAATAAAATGACTCTATAAGCTGAATGGTAAGAGATGAACCTATATTTCTGGCCCATGAATGTTTCATATGAAATATGACAATAATATTTTGAAAACAGCCATTAAAGAAACATTCAATTCAAATGAAGGCTTACCCTTAACTGAAATGATTGATTTTGAAAGTAGAACCTACAAAGAAAACTCCAAGTTTTGAGCAAATTGAAACATTAGTATATTGTTGGCTTTTGTCGTGTCAGTTGGCCAGGATATTAATTATTGTGATAAGGTTTAATTTAGTCTGTTTAAGCAGAATGCATGGTGTGTGGGATGTTTCCCGTCTCCCACAGACCTGTGTAATGGACTTTGTGAGTCACCATATGGTTGTCTTATGGGAAGCACAGCAGAGCACTTCTCTCACTGCCAGCTAGATTTTTTGAATGTAGGATGACCTCAAGCCTTCCTTCAAGTGGCACTTTTCTGACCAATTTCATCCCTCCCTCTTCTCTTTGCTGCTTTTTTTCTGGTAGGCCATGGCCAGTGAAAAGCCAAATGACTCCCAACTTCAATGCTTCCATGTCTACCAGCCTCATGACTGGTTCCCACAGCTTCTGACACTGCTGAGTTTCAAAAGGGGACCCAGTTGGAGACACTCAAATTCTCTTAGTTGCTACTAGTTCACCCAGACGAGTGTGCAATTTAAAGCTATGGAGGTGAAGGGTAAGGTTTGGGTTGAGTGCTGTAAGGTCAGTTTGTGTTCTAGAGGTGAGTTATCTGCACATTTAGGATCCATTTCTCTAGATGACGCTCACACTCCTGATACTGTACACAGAGAAATACAGGTGTTTGGAGAGTTCCTGGAACTCAGCATATTTATTCTCCAAAGACTTACTCAGTGGCCTCCCAGATTCCTTTGGCTGACTTCACCTAATGGCAGGGTTTGGTCACTTGGAGCACACTGTGGAGATTTGTGTGGTCATGTACATGTGTTTCTTTAAAAAGCAAAATAAAATGACAAAGCAACAAAGAAACATCCCTGGGCAAAACAGTTTATCCTGTAGATTCCTGTCATCCAACAGCTAGTACCTCCAAGAGCCCTGGAGACAGTGAGGCCTCGTTTCCTAGGAAACCATGCTTTGGAGATGAATGTACATTCCCAGGTGTCTAGTAAACACGAAATTCACTTCTGCCATCAGGGTAATTAAGTAAAGGTTCTCTTGGCAGAACTGAATATCTGTGGTAGCTCTTCTTCTCTGAGCATGAACTCCAAAGTTTTTAGATGGGTATAGGCCAAGTAAAAAAAAGAAAGGGAGTCTGTGTGAGTCTTGTTTCCCTAAGTAAGCAATTTTATGTACTCTGTCACATACACATTCATGAAGTCCAGATTGATAAGGAAACTTTTTCTGTCCATGAAGAATTTTTTTTACTCTCAAAAATTACACTCCCAGTGTCATATTAAGCAGAAAATGCAACAGACAGCTGAAGAGATTTTCTGTTGACAATCTCACCAAATCTGGTGTATTCATATATGTTTTGCTTCTAAGAGCTTCTTATCAATAAAAAATGAGTGATTGTGAAAGTCCCAAGCAGTTCTAGTCTTAGATTGATTATTCTTGGATCTTGAAAAGAAATTATGCAAAGGGTAGAGCTAGATCTGTTTTACCAATCATTGCAGTTGTTCATGTTTGTATGATTTGGGTCAAGCATATAGTAACAGTCAGGAATTTACTTGTGCACATTTAGATATATTCAGTGCCAGCTAAAAAGAACACCATGATAACACTATACATAGGCCAATACATTTCATCTCTTTACATAGGGATATTTTTTTAAAGCTTCCTGCTGAACATTCTTTACAAATGTAAACAAGATTATGCATTTCTTTTAGAGTCTCAGTGCATGCCTTCTATTCCTCCATTAATTTCTCTCTCATTACTATATATTCGCTTTCTTTTCATACCAGGCACGGAACAGACCTTCTTGAGGTACCATGTAAGGCCATGTGTGAAACCAACATTAGGGAATGTTTTTACTACAATATATATAAAAAACTAAGACAACTCTGTTAATCTCACAATTCAGTTTTCTACTCAGAAATCTCAGAACTCTCACTATTTTAATGAGTAAAACTACTTAGTTGGTTAGAAAGCCCAATTATTTTTAACCCACTGATGTGGGGGGAAAAAGATACTAAATGGCAAAGATTTCACTAGTAATAATTGACTTCTAATTCTTTTTTCTTTTCTTTTTCATTTTCTTTTGGCCAAATTTAACATTTATTTGTGCCAGACATACATCTTTGGAAGATATATTGGTAGATCATAACCCTTTCACCCCAAGGCAAGATTCCTATTCATAATGTATCTTTCGTAACTTACTGTGATCTTCCCGCCTCAATAACAGACTGAAAAACCTGTGACAGCAATATATTACGATGTTTTCTGTCCAAGAAAGCTGTCAAAGAGGAGTCTAAAAAGATAAGACACATAAATTTTAAGTCTCCTAAGGCAACATATTAGTTCAAACAGATACCATCCAGTGCTAAACTGACCTCCAAAAAATGTATTTAGAAAATTACTTGTTTCCAGAAAAACTTCTGAAGTGTCGGAAAGCTTTTGAAAAGTTCCTGGTCCATGAATCGTTTTGATAGTTTCTTTTTGTCCTTAGTTGTCTGTAAATACTAATATTAACATATCACAATTTTCTAAGGGTGAGCATTTTCAGGTTCCAAGCTTTTTTATGATGTCCCATTTCCTTCCCTGAACTGTTGGTTTCCCATTTCATCAGTACCTGTGTCATCAACATAGGGTTGGATTTGATACCCAATCTATTAAAAATTCAGAAAAGGAAACTGAATATTTAAAACTACATATTCATGCCTAATTGCTTTATAGATCTGAGCTGCTAACATGAAGAGAGCTGAACCGCTTGCACGCTTTCTAGGGCAAGCACATTTCTTTGTATAGCAAAGCACTACACCTTTTAGGGCTTTGGTATCTAACACAGAAATTGAAAAAAAAAAAAAAAGACAGATAAGAGTTGGCTTAATTTAATGGTTTTGTGGGAGAGTAGGAAAATCCACTTTAAAACTTCATGGAAAACAGCTTTGTAAATCAAAGATTTTTGTCATGAGCTGCCTGTTTGTTTTTTCTTTGTGTTTTTTTACATATGTATTTCATATAAATATGTAATGGCAAACTAAATTAACAACAGATATATTTTGATTCTACTAAATCTTTTTTTAAAAATTGAGACAGCTCTAAAATCATGTGGTATTAAAAGTAAAACCTGATAGTATTTTTTGGTAATTGTTCTGTTATGTCTCTGTTATTCATTGGGTATAAATTCTAGTAAGGTAGTATTTTGAAAATAAAACAATTTATACACACCTATACATATATATATGCAAGGAATATAGATGTATGTATGCAAGTATGTAGCCCAGCAAATTTTCACAAAGGTTACAAAATCCTTCTTTATAGGAACACTATGTCCACATAAAAGGATTAAAAAAATGATATTTTTGAACACAGTTTGCAATGTGTGTTGAGTGTATTGTAGCTATACATAACATCCGCCCAAGTCTTTGCAGATGTTACTTAGCTTTGCCAAGGAGTTTCGACACTTTGGATGAGGTCTTGAACTCAGGTTTGGCTGATCCAGCGTAGTATACATTTCTTCCCCAAGGTAGAAGGGAAACTAAACGAGCTTACAAGTGTTCTGGTCAGCTGATCTCCCACATCGATTTCTTGCGGTTTGAATTTACCTATGACCAAAAGTTATCCTCTGAGAACCATGGAAGGGCTCGAGAGAAGTTTTTCAACAGCAGCTGTGGGTAAACAGAGCTAAGTATCAACGCATAATACTGGCTTAGTCTCACATAGGATAGACACATTAAAAGGACATAGGTTAACAGGAAGAAATCCTAATCTTTTCATCTTGTTACTAAAATCCATTCCTTGATGAGGACCTGATTCAGTGTCTTGCAAATGTAAATGTTTGAAGAAAAATCACTAGTCCTTTCAGTAATTATTAGAAATTCTTATTTATTTTCAGGGTTTTTTATTATACTTTGGTATGCAATCTAATAAAGAGAGTTTGGGCAATGTAAATAGCTAAGTAAAAATACAGTCAAGTCAAAGAACAGTAAACAAGAAAGGATCATTTCCCAAGTGTTTCCCAAAGCTGACTTTTAGCCCACTGAAAAGATAAGATAGTCAGTATTAGTCAGCTGCTAGTAATGGACATTTTTACTCCCTAGAGTTTGTCATTCACCCACGTTATTCCCATTTCAGAAAAAATAACATGGCATGGGACTAGTAGCATTTTATCCCTTTAGATATTTTTGAACAGTAAATTCTGTATGGGAAAAAAAAAAATCTTTTTATGCTACTAAGCTTCCTAGAGAATACGAGTTTCCAGACCATCAATTTCCACTCACCCATTTTCATATTTGCTTTGGTATACACTTAGGGTATCTTGTGACTTGTCTGAAAAGTCTACAGCAATTACTGTCTTTTTGCAATTAGTCTTTCCAAGTTGTGACAAAATGAGGGTTTGGGAACAGTTAGATAGTTGTGATGGCACATCTGTAAAAAAAAACTACAAGTCTTTCAAGATCAGTTAAATTTGTGAATATGTACTATATGAACACATGCAAGGGGAAACCCAGATACAAGTATGCACCACTGGTGAGAGCTTAACTTTCTAATGAGATTTGGTTTTGTCTCTGACTTCCTAATATATAATAACTTTATGTTAAAGACATTAAGTACTGTGCCTTCAATGGTAGTGGAGTCTTTGTCTTCTCCCAAAAAGTGAATTGATTCTTAAGATTTTAATCTATCTAACTGACCTTCGTGCTCCAAATCACTGTATTATTTCAAAGAAGAAAATGCCATTTACCTTTCAAAATGATGTTAGAGAGAGAGCAAAATGTGACAATTCAAGAGAGAAACAGTTGTTAAACTCTCCCAGATACCAGTTACTTCAAGAACAGGAGCAGTATGTCTTTTCCCTGGCATTACTGCATGACTTTCATTTACTTGTCTTCCACTTTCATCTTAGACAGCCGCAACTGCTAAACCACCAGACTAAAAAAAAAATGACAAAAAGCCAAAAAAGTCACATGAAGGAGGATGGATTACATTTACATAGATTAGTAGAACTGTCTTGTTGAACTTTCTGTCCATTTGCAACATCAGGGGTTTTAAACTTTTTGTAAACAGCTGTACTTAAAAATGCTAGTGATTACTGTAAATTACCACATCATTTCAAAACTTTGGCACATCACAGGTCTAAAAACCAGTCAGTAAAAAGAAGGGACCATGATGACGAGTATCATTTAATGATAAAAGAACAATTCTAGAGAACATGAAAATAAAACCAAACGCTTTGGAGTTTATGATTTTTCAAACAAATTGAAACATTTTATAATCTTCAAAACAATTTTTATGGAGGAAAAGGATGTATTGATCATAGTTATTGTATTCACCTCTATTCTGGTCTTCAAGTTAAGTCCAGATTTCTTACTTTTCTTGCTTTTGCAGAAACATTGTGCAGAAATCTAGCACCAAGCTCCTTTGCTTAAAACCTTGGTTGAGGAGCTGACTTATCTAAAGGGAGAACCATGAAATTTCTTGAGTCAAGTACTTAATTCACACAGAAATCTCTGTAAAAATAAGAACCCCAGAAAGCAATATTTTTGATACAAGGGATCAATTTTTTATTAAAGACAAAAACTTCAAGTGAACATGTTGCTAGCCCTCACATTACAACTCTTAACATGGATTTATATGCCTTTTTCATACAAGTGCCTTTTTCATACAAAACCAGCTGTTTCTGGAGTCAGCTGTGACAAGCATCCATCTACTTTTGTAAAAAGACACCTTGTGTACCATGAAGTTTGGTCTTTTACTGCTTAAAATCATGTCACCATCCAGTCCTGCGAAGGATTGAGGTGTTTCCAGTAGGAACTAGCACTTCCTCCAGACTCTGTCCTGTTTCCTGCTCCACCCCTCGCCCATCTGGAAGATACTTAAAACATACAAACAGGCCTGCCCTGTCACTACAGACTTGTCTGGCAATCGGGGCCATTGGCTGCTTTTATTACTATCCCTGGATCTCCTCTACTCATCCGGTTTGGGTACCATGGGTCTCTGTCCTGCCTGCCTCGCTGGCTCTGGGCTCATGTGTCCTTGCAAAGTAGCCCTGCTCCTGTGGCTCCCTGACAAGTCTGAATTCATGCAAACCAACACCTCTGTCCTGAGGATGTGTCTTACTCCAAATAGTTTTAAGAACTGAAAATATAAGACTCTATGTGAAGCATCACATTCTGCGCATGACAGAATCGGAGCCATTTGCAATCCCAGATAACTATTGCAGTTTAGAAATCAAAACTTGGATAGACACTTTAGAAACACAGGGATTAATGTGAAGAACTGTAATAGTTCTGAAATAGTACTTACGGGAATCATGTTTCAAAGAATGGCATGGTTCTTTCATGACAACCAAACACTAAGTCCTAAAACTAATTCAAAATGATGCATAGGTCTTGGCATGGATGACTGCTTCCACTGTAGTCAGTGGAAACTACCCAGCTTAGTCCTACACAAGTTTTAATGTTAGATTTTCAAGTAGCAGCCTTTTCTAGAAACCTATCTATATAGTTGATTCCTGCATACGATTTTTAAATGAGGGCCATTGCTTTAGAGTGAGTTGAAGAATTATAGTGGACTGATGCAAAATTTTCAAGGGCACCAATAGCAGTTTAATGCCTGAATGTGATCAGCCATTTGAAAGCCAAAGTTCAGCAGACAACCTCTGTTTACACTTTTGAAAATATATCTCTTCTAAGACTTCTGAAAGTGTTTTAATAGAGGCAAAGTAACTAGCTGACCTATAGCACTGTTCTATGCTATAGTTGTGACCTGTGCAACAAAAGCTTTTTTCCCAGACCTTCCTCCTCACCAACAGAAAAGAATATGGTAAAACGGCTTTCCTGTACTTAATAACAAACACAGGACAGTTAATCTAAAGTGGCTACAGGTGTGAACTTAGATTTATCAAACCACATTAAGCCTTTGCATAATCACTTCCATTTGGTATTAAAATTCCTTAATATTATCTATATATTTTTAATTGGCTCCCCAAGTAAATTAAACCATGCTCAGTGAAAATCGTTTTAATACTGGTAAAAATGTTCACATTGCAAATGAAAGTAGCTGACCTAAATTGCCAACTCAGATTCATTTTGCTGGAAATATCTTTCCATTAAAACAAGCTCTCTTAAAAGGCATAGCTGCAATTTTTTAAAATGTCAATGCAAAAATTACTCATGTGCGCCTGGCAACAAAGACACCTTTCCAAAACATAAATATATGTAGATTATCTACCTCTTTTGGTATCTAACATTTTAATTCTTTTTCACTGAACCACAGAATGCTAGGGGTTGGAAGGGACCTCTAAATACCATCTAGTCCAACTCCACTGCTAGAGCAGGATCACCTAGAGTAGATCACACAGGAATATGTCCAAGTGGATTTTGAAAGCCTCCAGAGATGGAGACCCCACAAGCTCTGTGAGAAGCCTGTTCCAGTGCTCTGTCACCCTCATAGTGAAAAAGTATTTCCTCCAGACATTTTTCAGACAGCCCAAGAGCAGCCCACTTGTTGCAAGTTTAAGTGGAAGAAAAGTAAAAAAATGCTTTGTAGGGAACTTTGCTCTGCTGTGTATTGTATGTATTTTGGATCTCTTAGGAGGATAATTCAGTGTAAGCAAATCAGCTTGAATGGTAGATCTGCTAATTTTTTTTGTGTCAGTACAAAGGAACATGCTGAAACCAGAAGCAAAGAACAACCAAATGTTGTGTCTGTGTTGTATAATGGTTTTCAATATTATTGACACTGAAGTATCCAAACCACAACTCATGTACAAATGTAACTGAAGAAATTTCTCACCAGAGAAATAAGTTCCAAACTAAAACCAATATAAAATTAACACTAACATAAAGCTCTACCATTACTCCACCCAGCATTTAGTGGAAAAATTTTCACAAATTATTGCTGGCAATTCAGCACTTTGGGTTGTTATTTTTTTCAGGAGAACCAACATATTTAGCCAAATCCATTCCAAATACATGATTCAATGTAGGTTCTTCCAGAATCAAAAGTTAGTAGACTTTTAGGAGAATAAATAAGGATTCAGCTGAAGTTGGCTATTATTCATCTAGGCAAAATTCTGCCATTTAAAACACTTCAATGAGACATTCCTCCTGAAGTTTCCCTCTTCCAGTCTAGGACTAAGAACAATACGGTTATGATTTAACCATAATTTGAATGTCAAAAATGATAAAAAGAAATCAGTGAAAACTATATCTTGAATAGGTTTCTAGCAAAAAAATCCAGAGGCAGAAATGCTTTGACAAAACTATTTGCAACCCCATGGGAAGACAAATACACTGTCAAGAATCGGAAATAAATTTTTAGTTCAGAAGGACAAAAAAAGTGTTAAGCATTTTGGAAAAATATTTGCAATTAATAATTCAGAGTTATATATTAATGAGGCATGTGTTTTAAAGACTTTTATAAATTATTTGAGAAACATATTCAACATATGACACAGTAGAGAGAATCTACTGGTTGTAGTATAGACAAAAGGGCAATTTTACAATATTTGTAACCACAATTCTAATTTAGAGTTCCATGTGGATAGACTGTCAGCCTGTAGTGAACAGATACATGAATTTTGCCTTAAACATTTATTGTCGTTTTTACAATCCCCCAGCATGGTCAAAAACAAGATCAGTTTCCGGTCCTATGTGGCAAACGGATGGAATGTTGTAGAGGGAATCAAATAAACAGATGCCTCAAACAGCCCTGGCGCCGAATATATGTTTTCTGAGATTCATCCACCCTCACTCACATGTACACACATGAAATTGTGATACCATATTATAGTACGTAGTTGTAATTTATGCTAATATGTGTTGTAATTACACAACAGCAATCTACACCACTAGCACTATTATTCTATGTTCTTGTATATATTTTCTGATGCTTAATACTAAAACATGCCGATCTATATTAGAATCATAGAATCGTAACAGCTGGAAGAGACCTAGAAGGTCATCGAGTCCAACCTTTGTCCCAGCCCTATCAACCCATCAAATGATTCCCCACAACACAACATCCACCCCTCTCTTAAACACCTCCAGGGACAGTGACTCAGCCACCTCCCTGGGCAGCCTGTTCCAATGGCTGACAACCCTTTCACTATAGAAATTCTTCCTAATATCTAACCTGAACCTCCCCGGTGCAATTTAAATCCATTTTCCCTCATCCTATCACTCTCCACTAGGGAGAACAGACCAATCCCCACCTCTCTACAACCTGTCTTCAGGTAGTTGTACAGAACAATGAGGTCTCCTTAGACTTATGTTCTAAGGCCTTTACTAGCATGGTATCCTGCCTCTGTACCCTCTCCAGGACCAAAATGTCCCTCTTGTAGTGAGGGGCCCAAAACTGGACACAGTACTCAAGGCGGGGCCTTATCAAAGCCGACTACAGGGGCATGATCACCTCCTTGCTCCTGCTGCCAACACCATTCCTGATACAAAAAAAAAAAAAAAAAATAAAAATACTGGCACTGCAGTATCACTCCATCTAGATGGGATTCTGACTTGAAGGCATTCAGTCATAAGTCCTCAGATGATAGCCTCATGTTAGTGGCTCCTTAGCTGAGCACATGCACCAGGGGTCTGAACCTGCAGTTCCTCTCATACTGAACAGGATTACTATTACAGGAACATATCATCAGTAGGGTAAAACTAACCCGTCTCACGACGACACAGCTCACGTTCCCTATTAGTGGGTGAACAATCCAGTGCATCCTGCTTCACAGTGATAGGAAGAGTCGACATCAAAGGATCAAAAAGCGACATCTCTATGAACGCTTGGCCGCCACAAACCAGTAATCCCTGTGGTAACTTTTCTGACACCTCCTGCTTAAAACCCAAAAATCCAGAAGGATTGTGAGGCCCCGCTCTCACGATCTGTGTTTGTACTGAAAAGCAAGATCAAGCGAGTTTTTGCTCTTCTGTTCCACCAGAGATTTCCGTCGTCCCTGAGCTTGCCTTAGGACACCTGTGTTATGTTTTGACAGGAGTACCACCCCAGTCAAACTCCCCATCTGCCCCTGTCCTCGGAGTGGGTCGCAGCTGGCAGCACCAGCAGCTTGGTGCCAGAAGTGAGAGCCACCCTTGGGGCTCGTCCCTCTGCCTCACTGGGTAAGTCTAAAAAAAACAATCATTCTTGAGTAGAACTGTGCGAAGCATGGAAACTCCCTACAGATGCTAAAATTTCTTTCAATTTTGAAACAAACACTGCATATTCATCTTTTCCTTTTTTTTGCAAAAGAATTTTCTAGAGGGAAATCTACTCTGAACCCTGAAGAAAATTCGTTTTTATAAAATCAAATCATTTCATATGCATTGTTGTTTCTTAAAATAACATATAAGAAAAAAAATTGTTGGAAAATATAAAAGCAAAGAATCATGGTTTGCTTGTGTTTTCTGAAGAAAAAATTCTACTCAGTTTGGTCAAATACTTATGATCTGATGAAAATGTATTTTCCAGTGGAAAATTAGTGCCAGCAAAGCCTCTCTGACTCACTGTATGAGTTACATTTGCGTTGATTCACTGAATGAGTACCAGTGGAAAAGTGGATAAGGCCCTCTATAGACAGGTAGAACCAGCCTCACATTCACAGGCTCTTGTCCTTGTGGGGAACTGCAACAACCCCAATCTTCCTGGTGGAGAAAACATAGCAGGATGTAAGCAATCCAGAAAGTCCCTGGAGTGCACTCACAGAATGACAGAATCACAGAATCACAGAATGTTAGGGATTGGAAGGGACCTCGAAAGATCATCAAATCCAATCCCCCTGCCAGAGCAGGAACGCCTAGATAATGCTACATAGGAACGTGTCCAGGCAGGTCTTGAATGTCTCCAGAGAAGGAGACTCCACAACCTCCCTGGGCAGCCTGTTCCAGTGTTCCGTCACCCTCACTGAGAAGAAGTTTCTTCTCGAGTTTAAGCGGAACCTCCTATGTTCCAGTTTCAGCCCATTACCCCTTGTCCTATCAGTGGTTGTCACCGAGAAGAGCCTGGCTCCATCCTCGTGACACTCACCCTTTAAATATTGGTAAACATTAATGAGGTCACCCCTCAGTCTTCTCTTCTCCAAACTAAAGAGCCCCAGCTCCCTCAGCCTTTCCTCATAAGGGAGGTGCTCCACTCCCTTAATCATCCTAGTTGCCCTGTGCTGGACTCTCTCCAGCAGTTCCCTGTCTTTCTTGAACTGAGGGGCCCAGAATTGGACATAATATTCCAGATGGGGTCTCACCAGGGCAGAGTAGAGGGGCAGGAGAACCTCTCTTGACCTACTAACCACCCCCCTTCTAATACACCCCAGGATGCCATTGGCCTTCCTGGCCACAAGGACACACTGCTGGCTCATGGCCATCCTGCTGTCCACCAAGACTCCCAGGTCCCTTTCCCCTACACTGCTCTCTAATAAGTCATTCCCCAACTTATACTGGAACCTGGGATTGTTCCTACCCAGATGCAAGACTCTACATTTACCCTTGTTATACTCATGTTAACCTCCTTCTCCACGTAACTGAGAAACCAACAAGGAGTCATGGTCTTCCGGATCTCATACTCACCGACAACGAGGGGCTCATTTGGGGATGTGAATGTCAAAAGCAGCCACAGCTGCAGTGACCATGAGATGGTGGAGACCTGAGAGCAAGAAGGCGGGTAATAAGCAATTCTACAGCCCTTGACTTCAGGACAGCAGACTTTGGTCTCTGCAAAGAACTACTTGGAAGAGTCCTGTGGGATAAGGTCATGTTGGGAGGCAGGACAGAAAACTGCTTAACACACAAGGATAATCTCGTGGTCTAGTGAGAGGTGTCACTGTTCAGGCCAGGGGGATTGGAACTAGATGATCTTTGAACACATCTAGGGAGAAGGCTTCCTCAGCTTCTCTGGGCATCCTCTTCCAGTGTCTCACCACCCTCACAGGAAAGAACTTCTTCCTAATATCTAATCTATGTCTACCCTCTTTCAGTTTGAAATCATTACCCCTTGTGCTATCACTACACTCACTGATCAAGAGTCCTTTTGTTTGTTTTGGGTTTTTTTTGCAGACTACATTTTATTTTACATATTATGTTACAGTGGCAAAGTCACTTCCAAGAAAACTGAAGAGTTAAATGAAGTTAGTGTGAGAGAGTCTTGGTGGACAGCAGGATGACCATGAGCCAGCACTGTGCCCTTAGGGCCAGGAAGGCCAATGGCATCCTGGGGTTTATTAGAAGGGGGGTGGTTAGT
The DNA here is from genome assembly GCA_020746105.1 of Trogon surrucura. NCBI lineage: Eukaryota > Metazoa > Chordata > Aves > Trogoniformes > Trogonidae > Trogon > Trogon surrucura. Next base: position 28,254,157 of record CM036617.1, on the reverse strand, counting down.
AGGTCGAGAGAGGTTCTCCCTCCCCTCTACTCTGCCCTGGTGAGACCCCATCTGGAATATTGTGTCCAGTTCTGGGTCCCTCAGCTCAAGAGAGATGGGGAACTGCTGGAGAGAGTCCAGCACAGGGCAACTAGGATGATTAAGGGAGTGGAGCATCTCCCTTATGAGGAAAGGCTGAGGGAGCTGGGGCTCTTTAGTTTGGAGAAGAGGAGACTGAGGGGTGACCTCATTAATGTTTACAAATATTTAAAGGGTGAGTGTCACGAGGATGGAGTCAGGCTCTTCTCAGTGACAACCAATGATAGGACAAGGGGTAATGGGCTGAAACTGGAACATAAGAGGTTCCGTTTAAACTCAAGAAGAAACTTCTCAGTGAGGGTGACGGAGCCCTGGAACAGGCTGCCCAGAGAGGCTGTGGAGTCTCCTTCTCTGGAGACATTCAAGACCTACCTGGATACGTTCCTATGTGCCATAGTCTAGGCGTTCCTGCTCTGGCAGGGGGATTGGATTTGATGATCTTTCGAGGTCCCTTCCAATCCCTAACATTCTGTGATTCTGTGATTCTGTGAGAGTCAAATGAAGGTAGCTGGTGGCAAGTTTAAAGTGGGCTAATAGGAAGATTGCTTCATGTAACCTGTAGTTCAGCTTTGGAACTCTATAGGGCATCGTGGATGCTACAGATTTGCACAAGAACAGAAGTAACTGAATAAATTCAGAAAACCCATCAGGGATTAGTAAATACAGACACAAGCTTTCCCTTTA